>JAQQAF010000002.1:20528087-22963087 GCA_029747655.1 Ensete ventricosum
ACTAATATATATGTCATACTATATATGATAGCATTTCTTTCAAGAGGTTTAAAAAGCTCTTACAGTCCAATATAGAGAATTTCTTATATTATCACAGAGTAACTTTGTGTAAAAATAATTTTCAGACTTGGTTCTTAGAAGGTCCACCATGGGAATAGCATATTAAAAGCAAAGGTACTTTTATCATTTCAACAAAGTGGACAGAAAAGCAATATTCTTGCATAGCAGTAATAAAATGACCATAGAGATTCCCAATTGTATGAGTGCATATATTCATAATTTAAAGTTAATCATACAACTTAAAGCACCAATGCCACATCTCAAGCCAATCGGCCTTTTGTGTATGAAGTATCTTTAGTCACAGTGCATATTTTCTCTTTGTACTTTAAAATATTTGAAATTTTAATAAATAATCATCTTCAATTGAGAATGTCATCAATATCCTCCAAGATGAAACTTTCAAAGTACCTCACTCTTTCACAACTAATTATACTAAATTTCAAATTGAAAGTTAATATACCATCAACTTCAGCAGCACTCGTATGTCCAATATAACACTTACAAATTTTATTTACTTTTCTAGATACCCTTTAAATACAAAAACTAAAAGCACCAAGATAAGATTACAAACATATTCTTTTAGCGCTATACTGTTGAAGCCACAACCACTCAACCTAGAATTCAGAGGGGAATAACATTAAAAAGTTCAGAGGCTGTCATGTACAAATCATCATCCATATGCACAAATCACAACAACAGCAAAAAGTTCAGAGGCTGCCTAATTATCTTACTGTTCTATTTTCACGCACATATCTAAGAGACAATAAAGGAAGAGGAAGAAGAGTCGCCTAAAAATCGAAGTCAGCGGCATCGTCGAATCCGGCGTCGTAGTCCGCAGCATCAGATACCATATCCCCGATCAGAAGCCCGCCGAGGGCGCCGCCCAGCAACCCAGCACCCAATCCCATCCCGAAATTGTTCTTCCGCTGCGGCTGTGCCACTGGAGGCCGCGCCGGCCCGTACCCGTATCCGTAACCCGCAGGCGGGTACCCATACCCATACGGCGGCCGTTGCTGGTAGGTCGGCGGCGTCGGTTGATGGTAGATCGATGGCGGCGCGTACGGCTGCGCCGCCCCGTAGCTCGTCCCCACGGGGTACGCCATCACGGGCTCATCTGCCTTTGACGAGGGCAAAAGAGGGTACGGGGCAGCGGCCGACGCGGGGTACGCCGTGACCGAGGGTGGGTAGCCTGCGGGCGGGGCAGCAGACGGTTCAGGGGCCGCGGGCGCCGCGACGCGCTCGCCGAGTTTGTAGGAGAAGTTGAGGACGCCCTTGGGCTTGCCCGAGCTCGTCCTGCGGACCTGGTAACTGACGAACTGCACGGGCTGCGGGCGATCGCCAGCCCCGGAGATAAGCTCCATTAGGGGAATCCGGACATCACCGACGTCGCGGTCGCCGAGGGCGCGCTCGGTGCGGAGGAGGATCTGGAGGAAGTGGACACGGGCGAGGTTGGCGTCCGTGGGGACGGTAAGGTGAAAGGTGGAGTTCCAGGAAGGGTTGCAACCGCCCTCGCGGTCGGGCGGGCGTGCTCTGCCGGGTCCGAGGGGTCGCCAGAGAGGCAGACTACGGCGTAGACGGCCATCTTGGAGAAGAGATTGACGTCCTTGAGGCCCTTGGCGGAGATCAAGGTGATCTCAAGCGTCCGGTACGCCATGTCCGAGTTCGAGAACCGACGATCGGAGAGGTTTCTTTCCTACGCTTTTAGGGTTGAAGAAGGATCGACTTAGGAGCGCGACAATCGAAGAGGCTGCTACAAGGCATTTATATAGGTGCGGTTGCAACAAAAGCGTGCAAGTTACATGAACAGTTTTGTAGCGGTGACATACTTAAATTAACATGATTGTGTCGCGTCTTGTTCATGGAGTCTTACAGGATGCAGCCACGTGACATTTAAGTGTCACAACTGAACTCGGACCCGTTTGCTACGGCTTGACGATCTGGTGGAGCACATTCGTTGGCGGCTAGTTATGACCTCAGGAAAACATCACTATACGTCAGTGTATGTCACCACGAGGAAGGGTAGTATCGAAATGTTCAAGTGCCGCCACGGACCACGCGTGAGAGAGGCGAGCGTTGGCCACTGGTTAAATTGCCGGATAACTTTTACCATGCATTATGCCATTCAAAGATGCGATAATCTTATGCTATAAAAAAAGATATGATATATTCGTCGGCACAAAGTGGAAGATGCTTCAACGGATGTTGCCCAAGGGCCACCGTTGATTCTCTAATTCTGATCCTGCAGCAGTTAAGGGAACAAACTAATAAGCGTTCGTCAGAGAGTTCTTAATCTGCCACTAAATATGAGTTTCTTAAAGCAAGGTAAAGCAACGGAACTCTATTACTTTGAGCTAGAGCAGCTCCTCTCCTCTTCCACCTCCCCTCCCCCAAAAAAAAAGAACTAAACCTCACTCAATCTGCTACATGGGTCAATAAGTGATAGTGCTACGAAACTAGTAGACCAGTCACTGGGATTTCAATTTCAATTATTTTCTGCGATGCAATATATTCATAAGATGAAATAAGAGTCGTGGCTCCTCAAATCCTCTCTTGTCTGTGCGCACTCTAAGATTTGTTTTACTTCAGCATTAAGTATTACCAGCCAGCCAGCCAGCCAAGCCAGCCCGCTTATGATTAATGCAACAGAAGTCTCAAGTATGGTTTGGTTTGGAACCTTAAGTTAATTCGCTGGAAAGTCGTTATTGTGAATTGTTGAATTTGAATGTTGAAAAGGTCCTTCACAATCCGGATTCTTCTATTGCTCCTGTGGAAGTTGTTTAAGCTTTTATTATCAAGAAGATGCATAGCTCGTTTCCGCACAACAAATCCTCCCTATCTCATCTACTTCTCTTGTTTGTACTATTATAAAATTTTAAAAATATTTTTTTGAAAAAGTTCTTATTTTATTAAAATTTTAATTAGCATCTTCTTTTTCAAAATATTTAAAAAACATTAAATTTTTAAAATGACAAAGATAACCTTCCATCACATTTTATATTTTTTTTCTAAAAAAGTTTATCCTATCTCCCCTTTTCAAATATAACCAACCTACTTAATTGAACTAGTTGAACCAATCCAAAACTTAGACTGATTTAAAATAAATAATATAAAATAATTTATATTGAAACAAATAATAAATAAATTAAAAATATTTCTAAATTTAAAAAATATTAAATATATAAATAAATAGATATATAAATAATATTTATTTATTATAAATTAAATAATAATATAAAAATTGATATTATAACAAAATAAAAATTTTAAAAATATTTAAATATAAATTTAAAAGATCTATACGACATTTTTTTTAATTCTGTAAAATATTTTTTTACTGATTTTAACCCTTAAAAAGTAAAATTTATTAAAAAAATAAAATAAATATAAATATAAAAAATATATTTTTGTCCATCTGAGATCAATTCAAAAGTTTGCTAAAGTTTTATACTTATTTTGACCCAGTTTAGACTCAATTACACTAGTTTTAAATAATCCAAAAATATTATAACTAGGAATAAATCTTGGGTTTTTCAACCAAATTATAGAAAACCTTTCAAACAAATTAACAAATTCAAATGTTACAAAAGCTTTTATGGAAATATCAAATTTTATAAAATTAGCTGAAATTTAGAAAAATAGGCCTATTACAATTTGAATTAATAAAAAAATTATCATTAAATTCTTAAAAAAATATATTTTTTTTCCCACTTGCAACCATTGCCAAGGTCATACTTTAGTCTTTGTTTTGACCCAGTTTAGACCTAATTATATTATTTTACAAAAGGAATAAAAAAATAGTATAATTGGGTCTAAACTTGGTTAAAACATGGCCAAACTTCATGAAAAACCTTGACAATGGTTTTAGATAGATCGAAACATAATTTTTTATTTTAGCTTGTGAATAGTTTTGAATTTTTCTAATTTCTTCAAATTTTGATAAAATTTGATATTCCATCAAATGTTTTATAATATTTAAGCTTTCAAATTGGTCTGAAATATATTATGAAAATTTGATCTAAAAGCATCTAGATTTATACTTAGTTACATTATTTTGAAACTATTCAAAAAGAGTGTAATTGGGGTCTAAACCTAGTCAAACAAAGAGCAAACTTTCAGCAACCTTTTAATTAATCTCGGATCAATAGAAATATATTTTTCTATTTCGAGATTTTAAATGAGTATTATTTTTAATATTTTCAACTTATGAATATGTTGATTTTTCTAATTTCTTTAAATTATGATAAAATTTGATTCCTTCACGTAATATTTTGTAATATTTGATCCAAAAACACCAAGATTTAGGCACAGTTGCACTATATTTTGGACTATTCACAAACAATATAGTTGGGTCTAAACCTTGTAAAAATAAGCTCAAACTTCTAGCAAACTTTTGAATTGGTCCCTAATGGACAGAAATATATATATCTTTTCAATTTGTAGGATTTTAGTATTTTTCATCATGTGAATAGGTTGATTTTTTTAATTTCTTCAAATTTGGATAAAATCTGATACTTTCAAGCAATCTTTTATAATATTTGAGCTTCTAAATTTGTTGAAACATATTCTAAAGTTTGACACAAAAACACTAAGATTTAAATCCAGTTACACCATTTTTTTAGCTATTTAAAAATAGTGTAACTAGGTCTAAACCTGATCAAAACAAATCTAAAAATTTCGGTAAGTCTTGATTATAATATTTAAGTCGTAGGTTAAGATTGAGTCATAAATGAGTATAATTTGGAAGAAATATAAATCAACTCAAAGAGATAATCAGGTTTACTATGAGGGTTTGGTTGAGCTCAAGTTGAGCTTAATCAGTTGACAAAGAATTAGTCAACATCAGGTTCAAGCCAGAATTTAAAAAGTGGAGGGAACCAATTTTTCGGAGATTATGGTGGGTAAACCGTCTGTGAGCAGTGGTTCAACCTGCACTGCCCAAGATTTCGGGCAACTATTATTGGCTGAACTACCCAGGTTGGGCAGTTGAACCATCCGTACCTAGGAATTTGGGTACTTTCGACGGTTGACCCGCCAAGCCGACGGGTGAACCGCCCGTACTCAGATTTTCCGGGTGAGTTTGACTTTTGGCTCCAAATTCTGAGGCCATTTGGGGCCTATAAATATCCTAAGTTTTCTTGCATTCCATACAATAATTTTGGGGATTATATTTTGAGAAAATATTATGTGTGAATTGTAAAAAAAAGAAAAAGGATAAGGGAGTGATCCAAGTGTGTAATATTGTCTCCCTTGTTGTAAGGGTTTGATCTTTCACCCAAAGAAGATCAATAGTAGACGATAATGTGCCTCAAGGAGGAGGACTCGGGAAGTGAACGAGGCCAAACTGAACCACTATAAATTGTAAGTGTTCCTTACTTATTTCATTTACTACTTACAATTAATTATCGGGTTCTTAATTGTGTTTAATAAAATATCAAGTGATGCTTCCATTTTTATTTACTCCTTTAAATCAAGGTTTCAAGTCAAGCACTTCTAAGAAACTTTGCATTTTACTTTTGAATCATTCACTTACTTTACTTGAATAAAAAGCTTTCGATTTTCTTATCTTACTTAAAATGAAAAGTTTTATTAAAAAGATAATTTATACTTGCACTAATTCACCTATCCCCCCCCCTCTTAGTGCCATGGATCCTAACAATTGGTATCAGAGCTATATTTTTTTCATTTGATTTAACACACAAGAGAAATGGCTCTTTTCGATATTAACGAGGGTAAATGCATCACAAGCCCTCCTATGTTTAATAGGATGGACTACACATCTTGGAAAATATGAATGCGTATTTTTTTTATTTCGACAGATCTTAATTTGTGGTGTATTATTAAAAAAAGTTTTCAGAAGTCATCCAATCCAATAAATAATTGGAATGATTATGAAAAATAAATATTTTCACTGAATGCAAAGGCTATGAATGCTTTACATTGTGCACTTAATAAAAATGAATTTGATCGGGTTTTTTGTTTTGATTCAGCTTTTGATATATGGCATACATTAGAAATGATATATAAAAACACAACTAATCTAAATGAATCACTAAATAAAAATACTTCTAAAAATGAATTTGGAGAACACCTTCCAAAGAACAAGAAGGAATTTGAACTAAGAACATATGACTCATCAAGTGAAATATTGAATAATGAGGACTTTAAACTCTTGACAAATGAACCATATAAATTAATGAACATGAACCTTAAAAATGATCTAAAGATAGGCAAAATCTCTTGCTATGAACACCAGAAGCCGAGGAGCTCCAAAGATGAAATGCACAACCAAGAAGTGGAGAACCTCGCTCTTATGGCCATTGACGATGAGGTTAGTGATTCATTAAGCATTTTTTTCAAAATTATTAAACATGTTCCATGATTTATTTGATGAGTTTAGAAAACTTAGCAAATCTTTTAAGTTGCTTAAAAATGAATATAGTTTGTTAGTTGGTAAAATTGATGAAATGCATGAGTTATTAGCATCACATAATCCTAGTTCTAAATGTGAAATGCTAGACAACATTAAAAATAAAAATATCATGCTGAAGTCAACATTAGAAGAATTTGAAATTGGCAACAAATCCCTAAATATGATCTTTGCCAATAAGGGTTATATTAATAAAAGAAATGATATATGCTTTATTGGTAATGTTCAACAAAAGTCAACCATCTTTGTAAAAGAACCTACCTTAAATGTGCCATCAAAAATAAAATATAATTCTTGTAGAAAATTAGGATATAATGCCTACAAATGTTCATTCAAAAATTATAGTTCACATAAATTAATTTGGGTTCCTAAAGGAATCATAAACAACTGTAAGCCATTAGAGAAAATGGGAAGAACATATCATGAAGGACACAAACTCAAATGGATACATAAATCAAAACATTCCATAATATAAAGTTGTCTCCTAACAAGACTAGGAGCAGTAAGTAATGTTTTGAAAGTAGATACTCAAGGCACATGACTTGAGATCTAATACCCTTTCAAAGCTCACTAGCCTAAGTAGTAATAAGAAAATTATTAAAATTAAAATTAATAACAATGAATCTTTTGATGGTTTATCATTATACAATTAATCTTGATAATGCATAGCTAGAGAATGAACTAGAACCAAAGAACCTTATTTATTGAAAAATATGTAAAAATTTACATAAATGAGGTTTTGATGATAATTAAATAAAAGGTTCAAAATTATTAGCTTGAATGATTGATTTAAATGTTACATTGATTGAAATGCTATAATTAAATTATTATGTTAAATGATAAAATTTTAGCATAGAATAATATAGAAAAAAGAGAGAAAAATCATGCTTCATTGTCTAGTATTTTTGTAAATTAAAAATATATTTAATGAGATGAAATGAGTATGATAACTCACTACTCTAAGTCTAAAAATAATTGGAATTGAAATAAATCAAAGTTTTTATTTAAAAATATTTTATTGCAATGATCTTCATGAAATTTCATTTTTGACTTTAAATGACATTGCATTCTTGAAATAAATTTTAAAAGAAGGATAATTATTCTTGAAAGAATTTGTATCCTCTTAATCCTTCAACAAGAGATAAAATAATACTACTATTGTTGAATTTCTTAAACTACAAAAATGGATTAGAGAACTTTAGCTATTGAAAAACAATCTATGATGCCTTCATTGAATTTTTCGAAAAACAATTTTTGAGGATGATTTTGGATAAGTTTTCAAATGATTTTTATTTTAAAAAGAGATTGATGAATCTATCCAATGTTATTAATATTTTTGATGATTTTATCATGATCTTGACAAGTTGAAAAATTACAACTTGTAATCTTTACATAAATCAAGTTCATTTGAATAAGTTTATAAATGAATCATAAGTTTATCTATTTGAAACTACAACATGAATCTAAACAATGATCTTGATGATTTAAAATCACATAAATAAGTTGAGATCCTATATTTTCATATCTCATTTTGTAAAATCATACTTGTAACTTGATAAATTTCATGAATTAAGATTTTGCTTCCGAAATTAATCTCTTAAAATTTTTTATTATCTTTGAGGAGATTTATTAAATTAAATTATATCTTTTGGTATTCATGTATGTCTTTTGATATTAATATCCTTCTTGACATGCTTTAGTTTATAACTCATGAATGTGATAAGTTGAAAATTAAATAAAATATGCATGATTTGATAATTTTACTTGGAAATACATAAGATGTCTTGATTACTTATATTCACAAACAAAAGGTGGGGCAAATTTATTAAATCATGTCTCTTGGATTTGAATTTTTATTTTTAATAATATGATACCCCTTATACGTTTGGGAGTAATTTGAACATGGATGTGAAGAAATTA
This sequence comes from Ensete ventricosum, assembly GCA_029747655.1. Lineage (NCBI taxonomy): Eukaryota > Viridiplantae > Streptophyta > Magnoliopsida > Zingiberales > Musaceae > Ensete > Ensete ventricosum. Next base: position 20,536,495 of record JAQQAF010000002.1, read on the forward strand.
TACCATCATATTTCATGACAATGACCAAAAAGAGAAAATAAAATTAACAATATAATTAGGAGAAAATTAGATATAATAACATTGAATGAGAAATAATTACTTAGAAGAAAATTAGAATTTTCTAAATGTATGCAAAATACTTGATTTATAATTTGAGCTTGATCTACTATCATGTTTTCTTTTGAAATTCTTGATGCTTATTATCAAAATTCACATGAGATAATCCTTAAAATGCATGATTTGATTGATTTGTTATCTTGCTTGAACTTTACATAAGATGGACTAAATTGTATGGGTAGCTCTTGATTTTTTTTATTTCGAAATTTACATCTATAAAATTTACATCTATAAAATTGAGTATTTTTGTGATATGATATTTTTTACTTCTTTACTTTGATTCTACTTTCTTGTTCACACAAAGGGGAGAAAGGAAATAACTAGCATTTCAAGAGACCAATAAGTCTATTAATTTCATTTTAAATCTCTTGAAAGTGTTTTTGATGATTTTAAAATTGAATGAGTTCTTTACCTATATCATAATTTTGATTTCTCGGAATTATAACTTGAAATCTTCTATAAATCAAAATCTTGACAACTTGAGGTTTCTTATGCATGAATCAAGAGATTTTATTTGTTTCTCATATGATTTGTCTCTTGATATTCACAATTTGTCTTCATGAATTGTATATCTCATCACCATGTTAATTTTTCTTGATATATTTCATGTGATGATTTGAAAAATAATATAATGGTAAAAGTTTTGCACTATTATAACCATCTCTTCTTTTTGACAATGACAAAAGGGGAGCAAAACTTGTTAGCTTGCATGATATAAAATTCCTAAGTTGAACATTGCAAAGGAAACAAAAATTTGCTAGCTTACACTTCTCAAAAGACAAGAAAGAATGCACTAGCTTGCATGTTCTAAAGTAATAAAAAAATTATTAGATTGCTAGCCTTTCATATCAAAAATTTGCTAATTGCACTTCTCCTTTTGTTAATGACAAAGGAGGAGAAGGTGTGATGATGTGAAATCATGTATGATGATCATAGATGCAATGATGATTTTGAAAATCTACATGAAGATAATGATTTGTTATTGTTTGGATTTATTTACTACATTTTCTTGAAATTTACATGAGAAAGATTTGTTGAGCTCATATTAAAAATTTTCTTTTAAAATCTTATATCTACAAGATTGAGGTTGAGAGTTAAGAATACTAAATAATGAAAATATATGAATTGCTAATTTAGATTTCATGAGACTAAGCTTTTTGTGATAATATTTTTTGAAAACTTTCTCCATATTCTTTATTTTATTATTCACAAAAGGAGAGAAAATTTGCATAATGTTTTGCTATTTTATGGATTTATTTGCTATGCTTTAAATTACATGAGATGATTTTAAAATGCATGAGTAGCTCTTAAATTTTTGAATCTCCTTGAATATCTTAGAGTTTTGAGTTTATTTTTGAAATTCACCTCTAAAAACTTAATAGCTATTTAATGATATTTTACAAATCCTCCCTGATTTCTTTCCTTCTTTTTTAAGAGGAGAAAAATTCATTATGACTCATATCATATCTTAAAAAGGGGGAGCAAAAACTCATGTGCCTTAAAATCCTTAGCCCTATATTTTACCTTTTTATTGATGATAAAGGGGGAGAAATATATATTGATGACACATGATATTGAGAAATATACATTGATGACACATGATGATATACATTGATGATACATGATATTCATGATATACATTGATGACATATAATATTAATGATATATGTTGATGACCACATGATATTGATGATATACTTGGATATGGATGTATAATCTTTTTGAAACTCATGATTCGATGACTTGATGCAAATTTATATTGAAATTTGCTTGGAATGTTGATTGCTTAAAAATGCTTGAAATTTAAAAATGTGTGATTCTCTTAAATTTAAGTGGCATGAATTTAGGGGGAGTTAGGATTAACTCCTGTCATCATAAAAAAGAGGAAGATTGTTGAATATCATATTTTGATGATGAAATCAATTGATGGGTTATTGATCTAACATGTGTTGTTCGAGTTGATTGATGTAAGATTAACTACAATAGATAGAAGATTACAATAAGACGTTTGGCCAAAGTCAAGTCCATGCATCGGGCTGGGGTTTAGACGATGCGGTTGAGAACTCAATAGGAGTCCGTTGGGAGCTCGCCGAGGGTATCAGAAGTTTATCAGAATGGCGCAAGGGAGTTTGCCGGAAGAAGACCAAGACTTACTGGAAGATTACCGGGGGTAGCCGAACAGCTAGCCGGGAGTTGGGAAGGTCTTGACATGGATGTGTTGGCCATTATGATTGTAATTAATTAAGTCATAGTTAGAATCGTATAGGTTTAACCACGACGGGAAAAAAAATTATAGATCAAACATGGACCCAGGATCAAGCTTAGGCATCGGGCCAAGGATTGGACGATGTGGTGGGAGCTCGCCGGGAGTTCGCTAGGAGTTCGCCGAAGGGATCGGGACGCTCGCTAGGAACACACCGGGAGATCACCAAAGGAAGATCGTGAGACTTGCTGTTGGAGATTCCGGAGGTTGTCGGATTATGGGAGTAAGGTCATAAGCTTGGTGGTCATGTCTTGATTGTAATCCTTAAGTCGTAGGTTAAGATTGAGTCCTAAATGAGTGTGATTTGGAAGGAATCAAAATCAACTCAAAGAGGCAATCGGGTCCACTATAAGGGTTTGGTTGAGCTCAGGTTGAGCTCAATTAGTTGACTAAAGAATTGGTCAACATCAGATTCAAGCCAGAATTCAAAAAGTGGAGGGAACCACCTTTTCGGAGATTCTAACGGGTAAATCATAGGTGAACGACAGTTCAACCAACGCTGCCCAGGATTTCGGGCAGTTGTCAGCGGCTGAATCGCCTAGGCTGGGCAACTGAACAGTTCGTACCCAGATATTTCGGGTGAGTTTGATTTTTGGCTCCAAATTATGAAGCCATTTGGGGCCTATAAATACCCTAAGTTTTCTTGCATTATATACAATAATTTTAGAAATTATATTCTGAGAAAGTATTATGTGTAAATTGTAAGAAAAAGAAAAAGGATAAGGGAATGATTCAAGTGTGTAATCTTGTCTCCCATGAAATGTTGTAAGGGTTTGATCTTCACCCAAAGGAGATCAATAGTGGACACTAGTGTGACTCAAGGAGGAGGACTCGAAAAGTGGACGTTGGCTAAGGTTGAGGCCGAGCCACTATAAATTGTAAGTGTTTTTTACTTGTTTCATTTAATACTTACAATTGTCAGGTTCTTAATTATGTTCAACAAAATATCAAGTGACGCTTCCATTTTTATTTACTCTTTGAAAGCAAGGTTTTAAGTCAAGCACTTCCAAGAAACTTCGCATTTTATTTTTAAATCATTCACTTACTTTACTTGAACGAAAAACTTTCGATTTTCTTATCTTGTAAAAGCAAAAAGTTTTATTATCAAAAGTTAGTTTAGTGTCTTAGTGCCAATTGATCCTAACATACAACACCCTAGAGCTACTCGGGTGGTGGCATATAACTAGATCGGCCTTTAGGGTATTTTATTGTCAGAGGTTAGTTTAGTGTCTTGTTCTGTATTAATGTCATGTAGGTACTTATGAGAGCTTGTCGCCGTGGCAGATTATCTTATACCCTTTATCACATAACCATTTAGAGTTTGCAAAGCCTTTGTTTGTAATTTGCATTGTCTATCAAGTGTTTGTTAAAATATTTGCTTGTGAGATCCCAAGTTAAATGCCTCCTCTAACTCGTCTTCCTTTTTGCATTTCTTTAAAGGACCATAAGATATTTCAAAGAGGATGATCTTGCTAGTTATAGGTGTCATAGGCCAATCACATAAGTGATGACATATGTGATATGTTATACGATCTTTTTACTTATTATTATTGGTATTTTTCTCACTTTATGTTGCGCATACATTATGATATTTATATTGGTGTAATAGAAATTAGATCATGATGAGATCATGATAATGAGATTAATTTACCTTTAAATAAAGATCATAAATAATTCCGATCATAGGTTACTCGAGAGGGACATCGAGATAACCAAACAGACCGGTGTACTATGTTCCTGACTATATGATGGAGGTGGCTAGTCTCATAGCCACTCGTGTAGGACACTAAGGGTATAATACATGCGCTCATTGGAGAATGGATTCATCGATTCATCCGCTTATGTAATGTTGGATAGTTAATGATACCTGACGTAAAACAATGATTATGTAGTCTCAGTTGTGTGTTTGATCCTTAGACTTGAGACACCAAGGATGTCTTATTTAAGTACTCCTCTATTTGTTTGAAATTTCTAAATTTGGTATAACCGGTTATCGATATTTGTAGTCAAACTTACAAAAGTAATTGAGTGTTAATAGAGGAACCTCCACTCTCGGAATCATGAGAGAAATATCCCGTGTATTCTTGCTCAAGAAAATTACTAGCAAGGGTTATTCGGATTGAGAGAGAATGAGTTCTCGAGAATCCGATTAGAGTGAGACTATTCCGTATAAGGCCTGATAATATCATGCTTGAAATATGATCTTTGAGATATTAGATGGACGAGGGACTATAGATACATGATAAATGAGGATAAATACGTCTAATTGATTAGATCCTCTTATACCATTTAGAGGCTATGGTGTAGTGGCCTAATATGTTTATAGTTGATGAGTTGAGTAAATTATTATGAGATAACAATTCACTAAGTTATAAGGAATTATGAGTTAGAATGAGTTCATATGGGTGCAACTCATGACCAGCTTGATATTGGGCCTAGAAGATCATACACATATGGTGGATGTTGCGATGAGTAAAGGTTCAGATATGAGATATCCGTGGAGCCCATGTTTTATTGGATATCCAATAAGCCCCTATATTATTAGATTATATGGATGAGATTCAATAAGTGCAAATAAGAGATTATTGGATAGAATCCACTTGTCCAAGAAGCTTTGGTAATTGGATGGAGATCTAGTATTTAATAGGGAAGGATCCATTAGGGTTAAGTTGACAGGGACCTCTATAAATATGAAGGGCCCACAAGGCTTATGGGAGAGAGACTTTTGGCCACCTCCTCCTATTCTTCTCACTCCCTTTTCTTCTCACGGACCAACCCTCTCCTTGATGTATGAGGACAACAAAGAAGAAATGAATTCTTCTTCCATGCTTGATGCAAGATGGTGCACAAAAGCTACGAGTTTTTATATTGTAACGGATGAGCATCGCTGCTTCTTCCACCATATGGATATTGCTAAAGAGGAGGACATATGACCTCCTTCATCCTCTCCTTTGGATCTATTTTTCAAGGATATACGATCTTCTTAAGTAAAATATCTAACACGTGTTACGTAGTTCTTGGTTTTATAATTATTCATGCACCAGTCATAGCACAATAACACGATAAACATGACTGCGCATGTAATGCTCTTATGTGGTTTCCCAATAGTGGTATCAGAGCCAAGTTCATCGTTCAATGAGTGACATTGGCTATAAACTCCGTATGTTATGTTGAATCACATAGATTATTTTCTACGTAACTTGCTACATCTTTATCATTAATTTGATTTTCGGATAGCACTGATATCGTGTGATTGTAAGGCACTGGAAATTAGTGTTTTGTCACTAAAATTATTGATGAAAACTATAGGGAAAAGGGCAGCAGCTGTTGTTGCCCTATGATTTGGCCAAAGGCTGCCTGGCCGGGGAGCAATAAGCTCTCGACAATAGTTAAGAGCTCCCATACGGCCAAGAGTCCTGGCCGCATGGGGAACCCTAGCGGCTAGGGTTTCCTAGCCGCCTGCGGTAACTCCACGGGCGAGGACTCCTAGTTATAGGGAAAACCCAATGGCCAAAGGAGTCATGGCCAACAAAAGTAGCCTTGTAGCCAAGGAGTTTTGGCTGCAAGGGAGACCTTGGTGGCTAGGGTTCCGTATGGCCAGAGACTCCTAACCGCATGGGTATCCCTAGCGGCTAGGGTTTCCTAGCCGTATAAGGGACTTCTTGCCATGAGGAGCACCCTATGGTAGGGTTCCCCAAATAATATATAATTAAATAAATTACTTAGTTAATTATAATTATCTAGTATTTCTACATGATGATGCGTACATATGATGTATGATGTAGACGGATGATCATGGACCATATGATATGATGTGTGTATGTGTGATTATTATTATTATTATTATTATTAGGGCTTGTGAGCCTCTATTTTTTTTCATTTATTGTTGGTTTTATGTGCTTTTGATTAAATTGTAATTATACAATAAGACATGGTGGGAGCGTGGAGATGCCAACGAAACCCACGAGGCCGAGACGGATGATCGCAATGCTTGGAGATACGTCGAGATGCCGGTGGAATCGATGACGACGAGATAGATGATCATATGGCATAGAGATGCGCTGATGCATATAGATCATGATTTGAGTGATTAGGCCCATTAGCCCAGCGCCGATCGCATTAAGATGTGGTCCATGATCATATAGTGTGATTGCTCATATGTGATATATGGGAGATTATACACCTACTAGATACTTATATATATTTGCATATAATGTGAATATATATTTTATTAAATATGTATATGTGTGACACATCATATATTAGGAGACTGAATCAAAACACCATCCTAAGATAATATTAAGTCAGTAAGAATGAGTTAATTAAATTAACCCATATGGCCTTTCATTGTTATAGGGAGAAATCAAATCTCGACGTAGGTTGAGTTGGTCGAGTCCCTCGAGGCTTACCTATCCCATGATTTGAGATCTTGCTTATAATATAGAGATGCCATCAGTGACCTGAGGACATGGTATGCTTGTCGAGTCCCTCGAGGGCATATTATCAAATAGACCCATTTTATAACGATAATGATGACTTAACCGAACATCATGGTTGGTCGAGTCTCTCAAGGCCTTGATGGTTCAGAGGTTGAACAAAACAAGAATCACATGGAGTTACGATTGACAAGAGATGCCTACCTTTTTGGGCTTAGTGTGATTGGCTGAGTCCCTTGAGGTTACACTAAGATACCGATCAGATCCCGATCCTCGCTATAAGTTTGTCGAAGACTTTCATTTCACATGTTAAAGGTGTCGCATGACTCGCCAAAATATTAGTGGGAGTAGATTAAGATAGAAGTCTATGTCTTAATTATTTACTTTTTTAAATTTACATATTATTTATTTATGCTACATCTCTTGTTTGTCAGAAACATGTCGCTTGCAACCCTCCTATGTAGCATACTTGATGCCAACCACCTCACTGGTACAAACTACACGATTGGCCCTGTAACTTGAGAATCATCTCATAGCAGAGAAAAATCGCATATGTCCTTGATACGATTTTACCCATACTAGAGGACGAGGCAAGTGAGGATGAGATCGCTCACATACATGAAGTATATAGACGATCTACTCTAGCCAAGTGTAATATGTTGGCCTTTATGACTCTTAAGCTATAGAGGCAATATGAGAGCATGGATGTCAATTATATCCCTCTTCATCTTTGTCAGCTATTTGAGGAACAAGGAAGAACTCAGAGATATAAGATATCTAAGAGTCTCTTCGTGCTAAGATGATAGAGGGGACATCAGTTCAGAGCTATATTTTGAGGATGATTGAGTGGATCAAGAAACTCACAGGTATAAGAATGGTCTTAGAGGATAACTTGTGTAGATCTGGTACTTCAGTCCCTCCCAGACTCCTTTTCACAATTCATCATGAATTTTAACATGAATAAACTTGAGGTGATTCTCCCTAAGCTTCTCAATATGTTGAGGAAGGCAAAGAGTACCATCAAGAAAGAGGTATCAGTTTTCTATATTGGTGAGACCAAAAAGGAAACGAAAGCTGGTAAGTCTCTTAAGAAGGGCAAAGGCAAGAGCAAACTGGGTAAGGCAAAGGTTGCTAAAAAAGACTCAGCAAAAGGCCAGTGCTTTTACTGTGGCAAAAACATGCATTGGAAGAGAAAGAGTACCTTCTAGAGAAGCTTTAGGTATATTCATGATCAACCTCCATTTGTTGGATTATTATGATAACACATGGGTATTAGATACCGTGGGTGCTTATCATATCTATAATTCGTTGCAGATTTTGGCAAAGCCTAGGAGACTGGTGAACACATGAGTATTAGATATCGAAAGTGCTTATTGTTGAATCTCAGATTTTGATGATAAAACCAATTGATATAGTCATGATTTAATGTGCATTTGAGTGATGCAGGACTAGTTTCGATCAAAAAGAGATAAATTAATTAAAGTAAAAAGAATTAAATTATTGGGTCGGAGTGGAATATGTCAGAAGATTTGTCGACATATAGGCATAAGGCTTCATGCCATGAGTTCAGTTATCGGGCTAGAAGGATTGGACATTGTGCCAAGGAGATCGGATGTTACGGAGGTCAACATACCGATTGGGCAATATGTTATATGAGAGGACGATGCGTCGAAGGGTCGGATGAAGCATCAGATGAACTAATGACATGTCAGACAATATGTAATTTATTCTTTATAATAATTTGACTAGATCGAAGTAGTTTAGAGTCGAATTAAGGTAGTATCGGGTCAAAACCATGCCAACTTGATTTGGGGCCCATTGGGCCTGAACTAGGGCTGAGTTGGGCCTGTGAAAGGCCAACTCGGAGTTCTAGAAGTGACCTGGGTGGTGGTACCCCCCAAAGTGCTGGAAAGCACCATTTGTTCTTTTCTAGACTTTTCGATGGTGGTACCACCACCTGCCGATGGTAGTACCACCTTTCTCGGGTGGTGATAGCACTACAGCCCAGAATCCTAGGCTCTATTCGATGATGGTACCATTGGTGCTAGCGGTGGTACCTCCCTTTCCCCGAAAATTCGAGGTGTTTGATTTTTTGGTTTTAATTTGTGAAGCAAATTGGGGTCTATAAATACCCTAGGTATTCTTGCTTGAGATACAGAGAAAATGAAGAAAAAACTTGGGAAATTACTATTGAATTTGTGAGAGTTCTCCTTCTCTTGTTTAAGAGTGATTTCGGTTTAAGGGAGCGTTAAAAAAGAGTTGTAAAGGTTAATCTTCTAAGCATGAGAAAAGGAGAGTTGTAAAGTTATTCTCCTAAGCCTGTGAAAAGGAGAAAGGTATGTAAGGGGTAGTTGATCTTCACCCTCGAAAGAAGATTATCAGTGGACCCTGATTAGCCTCGAGTAAAGAGGGATCAGGAGTAGAAGTAGGTTAGGTGGACTGAACCACTATAAGGGGTAGTTGATCTTGCTTTTTCTTTACTATTGCCCTCGAATTTAGTCGCTCTTAACTACTTCTAAGAAAAGCACTTCCGATTTCGATTTTCTTTGAGCGAAATTCTTTTTAACCAAGTTTTTATTACTTATAATAATTAACCCCTTCCCCCTCTCTTAGTGCCAACTCGATCCTAACAGTTGGTATCAAAGCCACGTTCACTCAATTTGATTAACACCCATGCGAGATAAATAAATTTTTCTAGTATTAATGAGGACACTCTATCACACATCCTCCTATGTTCAATGGGATGAACTACACCTACTGAAAAACTAGAATGAGGATTTTTCTGATTTCTATGGATTTTGAATTGTGGAACATTGTTGAAAATATATTTTAGAAGTCTTTCAATCTTATGAATGATTGGAATGATTATGAAAGAAAAATGTTTTCTTTAAGTGCCAAAGCTATAAATGATTTGTTTTGTGTTTTGGACAAAAATAAATTTAATCAGGTTTCTATGTGTGATTCTTCTTTTGATATATGGTACATATTAGAAGTCATACATGAAGACACAAGTAAATTAAAAGAGTAAAAAATAAATGACATAACTTGTAAAGATGAGCATAAGAACAACCTTTAAAAGAATAGGAAGGATATTGAACTGAGAACAAAAGATGAATACCTTCCAAAGAACAAGAAAGATATTGAACTGAGAATAAAAGAAGACTCCTCGAGTGAAACCTCGAGTGACGAGGATAATGACATTACACTTCTAACAAGAAAACTCAAAAAATTCATGAAAAAAATAAATATCATAAAAATAAAAATAAACCAAAAAAGGATACAACCACTTTCTAAGAATGCTAGAAACTAGGGCACTTCAAAGATAAAGGGCATAACTAAAAAGAAGTGGCAAACTACACACTCATGGCTATCAATGATGAGGTAATTGACTCACTCGAAGCCTTTTTTACATTTGATGAGTTGCTCAATGCTTTTCGTGAGTTATTTGACGAGTTTCAAAAGATTAGTAAAACTTATAAATCACTCAAAAAGGATCATGCATTACTTGCTAGTAAACTTGAAACTTTACATAAAACATCAACACCTAACACTTCTTGCTCTAAATGTAAAATGTTAGATGCAATTAGAAAAGGAAAATGTTATATTACAATAAACTTTAGAGAAATTTAAAATTGCTGGTTATAGGTGCCCAACAAGCCAATCACGTGAGTGATGGCATGTATGACACACTGCGTAATCTTTTTGCTTATGATTAATATTGACATATTCTCACATTATCTGTTACATATATATTGTGATGTCCTTGGTTCTATACAATGAGAGTCGGATCGTGATGAGATCACGATAATGAGATCGATTCACCTTTAAACACAGATCCTAAATTATCCCGATCATAGGTTATTCAAGAGGGATATTGAGATAACCAGACAGATCGGTGTACTATATACTCGTCCATATAATGGAGGCAGCTGGTCTCATAGCTACTTGTGTGAAGACATTAAGGATATAGTACAGGTGCTCATTAGAGAATGAGTTCACTGATTGATCCGCTTATGAAATGCTGTATAGTTAGTGATACCTAATGTCAAATAGTAATTCCATAGTCTAGTTGTGTATCTGGTCTTTAGACTTAAGACACCAAGGATGCATTGTATGAGTATTCTTTTCTTTGATGCTAGACTTAAAGGTTTGGAAAGCTCTAAATCTAGTATAACTAGTTAACGAGATTGATAGCCAACCTTATAAAGGCAACTGAGTGTCAATAGAGGATCATCTACTCTCGGTATACGAGAGGAATATCTTATATATGCTTGCTCAGACAAATCCCTGGCCAGGATCATTCGGATTGAGAGAGAAGTTCTCCGGTAGAATCCGATTATAGCAAGACAAACTGATTCCGTATGTGACCTGACAGTAACATGTCCAATATACGATCTCTGGGATATTATTTGGATGAGGGATTATAGATACATGGTAACTGTGGACAGACAGGTCCGATGGATTTGATCCCCCTTGTACCGTCTGGGGACTATGGCGTAGTGGCCTAGTACGTCTATAGTCGATGAGTCGAGTGAATTATTATGAGGATAATAATTCAATATATCAGAAGGAGTTCTGATGAGAGTGACTTACGGCCAGCTCGGTATCGGGCCTAGAGGGTCACACATATATGGTGGATGCTTCAGCAAATAGATGATTGGATGGAGATCCAATTAGCCCATATTCTCATTAAATGAGACCTAAGTTGATGGGCTCCTTGATTAAGGCCCAGTTAGAGGCCTAAGGAGATTATTGGATAGAGATCCAATAATGTAAAGTTAGTGGGTTATTGGATGGAGATCCAATACCCACTAAGGCAAGAGAAAAGAAGGGGAGATTCATAGTTGACAGGCTGTAGTTTTAGCCACCACCTCCTATTCTCCTCCCTCCCTCTACGCAAGAGTTGCGAGATCCGATTGGAGGAGTTTCGCTACAGAGATCCATCGTGTGGATACCACTAGAGAGGATGATGCTTGACCTCCTTTATCTTCTCCATCAGGATATGGAATACAAGGATATACGATCTCCCTAGGTAAAATCAATCTCTCACACATCATGATTTTATCGGTTTTTACATTTTTCTCGCGACCCCAATATTTTGCACGATGATTTGATTTGCGGGAAACCAATTTTTTATTTTATTTCCGCTACGCATGTGATGCACCCGTTGAGGTTTCCCAACAAAAATAGGTAACAAATCCTTAAATATGATTCTTGCTAATAAGGATCATTTTCATAGAAAGGAAGGTATTGGCTTTGTGGGTTACACTCAATAAAAGCCAACTATCTTCGTTAAAGGACCCACGTTACAGTTTTCACTCGAAAACAAATGTAATTTTCGTGGTAGACTTTAACATTTTGCCTATAGATGCTCATTTAGAAGATATAGTCCACACAAGTTAGGTTGAGTTCCTAAAGGAACCATAAACAACTTAATGCCTTTAGTAAAATTAGGTAGAACTTTTCACAAAAGACCCAAAGTCAAATGAGTACCTAAACCAAAACCACCTTTTTTGTAGGTTTGTCTCCAAAAAAAGGCTAGGAGCACAAAAAAATAGTATCTTGATAGTAGATACACAAGGTATATGACTTAAGATCTAATACACTTTTCAAGCTCATTAGCCAAAGTAACAAAAATAAGAAAAAAATATTTTAATCAAGATGATTGAAACTTAATAATCTTTGTTTCGATTATAATAAATCTCTTTATTAAAGATGATTTATGGTTATATAATTGTCACGCCCCCCCGAATTATATCATAACTCGAGAGGTGTGACCATGTCATAAATCGATAATATTATTAACTACATAATCTATCCAGGATCCAAACACTCATTTGAGGATACTAAGAATAACATGCAGAGTCATTCAACCACTTTCATAGAAACCTGTGCAGATTATAATATCTTTACATTCTCTTAAGGAATCACAAACCGATCCAAAACTAATACGGCTAAATATAATCCACATTCATAAAGTCCACCGATGCGATAAAATCCATATGACTTTGGAAAAACAACCATACACCACCACTTTATATATTATACAACAAGTTTAACATTCAAGATCCCAAACAAAAGGGTAGTTTTAAAAATATTACATAATTATCCCTCTTCAAAATATATCTACAACTTTACTTTAGACCCAAGGTGTACACATACAATGATAACATATTGTCAAATGAACATTTAGCCCAAGAACTTATTGCTTTCCCATTGCTTTAGCCCGTATCAAGTATTTTTATAAATATCGAGCTAACCTAAAGAAGATTAGATAGCAACAATGTGAGCTAAGAAGCCCAGCAAGTATCAAACAGGTTCAAAGCAAGGAAAGATGCTTTCAATTTGATCCTAATATAAGAGTGCAAGGTAGGGAATACATAAGTCTTCACATATAGCATCAAATCAGATTCACAACCACAAGGTTCATCTCGTTCGAAGCATACATGCATCCATAACAATTTGGGAAGGTATTTGGAGCATATATGGCAATCAAAAGCATTTTGGTATATATTAATGATATTTAAAGTTTTTAGGGGTATATCAATAATACATGAAATACTTTGGAACATGTCAAGTGAACAAATATCAAACTTAAACTCGTATGTCACATTTGAAGTTAGACAAATATCATAGGCATAAGTATGTCAAGCAGCATATCAATGATAAAACGAAATAATTTGGAGCCGAGCATTGAGAATACAAAACATTTCGGAGCATATCAAGGAGATATAGGATATTTTTGAAAGTATATCAATGGTGTATGAATATTCTCAAAAGCGTATCAAATGAACAAGTAACGAATAGGAGCTCAAATATAAATCAGACGTAACATTCATTTCATTTTTATCCAAAGTGTATAAATAACTCAAAAGTAATATTTTGGATATCATATCAAAAACATAGAGGGCGAAGTGGAACCATAAACATAATGTGGAACATCCATCGCTGAATGACCACCAAACATAAGTCTCCTATGTCTAGGAGCTCCATCCACTCACATCTGAGTGAAGTCATAGAGGGCCGACAAAGAACGTGGGCTCTAACCCTAACTCTCTTTACCATTTCTGGCAAAAATTCACATTGTCCCACAAACACCGGAGTACAAAAGGACATGAGCAATAAATTTGGCATATATCGGAAGCACATGCGGAACGATAAATCATACATGCACCTAAATAAAATAATAGAATATAAAATTAATTAATATATAACACATTCTAATATGTACGGAAGTCAAGGACAATAGCATTAGAGATTTCAGTTTTTAAATGGAAGAAGTAAGTATAGGCAGAATTGATACAATCCATATTCCGATTGAATTCTGAAGGCAAAATACAAAGTTATTTAGATAATGAAACATACTCCAAATTACTCAAGAAAGATGTTGTTGAAAAGATAAACCAATCTAGTTTCATACAAAATAAGTTTCATACAAATTGAAGGTCTCTACAAAGAGTTATTGATGATTTTGTAACCAAAGGTCTGGAATCACAGTCTTTGTTTTGCAGAATTCTTATGGTCCATCAAAATGAGGTTTTGATAGTCATTTCGACTCCAAATCATTCAATCTTATATTCAACAGAAAGGTCTAAAAGCCTATTTTCTAACAAATTAAGTTTCATATAAATCCGGAACTCCAACTAGAAGATATTAGTAATATAGTGATGAAAGGTCTCGAGATACAAATTCTAGTTTACAGATTTCATATACTCAATTGAAGTAAATGTTTGGGCTAGCAAATGAACTCCAAATTCTTCAAACTTAGGTTCAAAATAAAGATATTTGAATTTGTTTTGAAAAAACTAAGTTTTGTCTAAATCTGAGATCTATGCTAAATGTTACAGCAAGAACAAGATAGATAGATCATAATCTTGATAATATTACAGATTCATACTTAGGCAGCCAACAAAAGATTTCCGGATTAGTTTCAAAATTTTCTTCATAAATTAAGGCAAAAACAAAGATATATTTCAGTAGAATAGAGATAGAACACTTGCCTTTGAATATTTTAGTCCCAAAGGTGTGGATTAGATCACAATATCTAAATCCTCAAATTTCTTCTTCTTCTTTTCTTTTCTTCTTCCTCTTATTCTTCTTCTTCTTATTCTTCTTCTCAAGTTCACATTGCAGCCAAAACACCCTTTTTTTCTCTAATTATTAATTGTTTAAGCTAACATATGTGCAAACATGCATGCAATGTACTTATGTGTCACCCATGCATATGCACAAGTGGCATTACTTTAAACAAGGTAGTGACACATGTCCTCACCATGTTTCTTTTCTTTTTTTTTAACTTAATGTGAATATTTTATAATTTATTTTATTTTTTTTAAGATTCATACTTAGGTCCTTAACAATTAACTTTTAATATAAAATTATTTAATCAAGAGAATTAATAAATAAATCCTTAAATTTTACAAATGATTCATCATAAATAATTTAAAATATATCATTATAAATATTTTAAAAATGAGAGATATTACATTCTCCCCCATACGATAAAATTTAGTCCTCTAAATTTATCATACCTTCATCGACGAAAAGATGAGGATAGATTTTCTTCATTTCTTCCTCTAGTTCCCAAGTTGTTTCATCCATAGAATGATGCCTCCATATCACTTTTACTAGAGAATTGACTCGATTCCTTAGTATTTTTTCTTTTTTATTAATAATCTATATAGGTTCTTCCACATAAGATAAGTTGTGATGGATTACAATCGGCTCATACTTAATGATGTGAGAAGGGCCATGTATATACTTTCTGAGCATTGAAATATGAAATATGTCATGGATACGTCTGAAGGATGGTGGCAAGGTAATCCTGTAAGTGATAGAACCAATCCTTTCAAGGACCTCAAATGGTCCAATAAATCTAGGGCTTAACTTTCATTTCTTCCCAAATCTTACCATACCCTTGGAAGGAAAGACCTTCAAGAATACAAAATCCCCCACTTGAAACTCAAATTCTCATTTTCTATTATCAGCATAGCTTTTTTGATGACTCTGAGCAGTCTTTAGTCTTTCTCTTATAACTCGAATCATTTTGGTAGTCTCATGCACTTTATCAGGTGATAACAATTTTCTATCGCCAACTTCCTCCCAACAAATAGGCGTTCTACACTTTTGCCCATACAAAGCTTCATAAGGGGCCATCTGAATACTAGACTGGTAACTATTATTATAGGTGAACTCAACAAGAGAAATATCTTTATCCCACTCACCTTTCCAATCCATGATATATGCTCTAAGTAAATCCTCAAGTGTTTAAATTGTTCTTTCTAATTGCCCATCGGTTTGAGGGTGATAAGCAGTGCTAAACTTGACTTTAGTGCCCATGGATTCCTGTAATCTTATCCATAATCTAGAAAAGAATATGGAGTTCCTATCAGAGATGATCTCCTTTGGAACACCATAAAGCCTTACTATTTCACCGATATATAATTCAACAAGTCTATCCTTAGAATATATCATATTGATCGGTAGAAAATATGTCAATTTGGTAAATTTATCAATAATCACCCATATAGCATCATGCTTTCTAGAGGTTCTGGGTAGACCGAAAACAAAATCCATGGTGATACTTTCCCATTTCCATTCAGGAATATCTAAAGATTGTAACAAACCTCCGGGTCTTTGGTGCTCAACTTTGATTTGCTAGCAAGTTAAACATTTTGATACATATATTGCAATCTCCTTTTTCATGCCTTCCCACCAATAATGACTTTTAAGATCTTTATACATTTTTGTGCTACCCGGGTGCAAGGTGAATTTAGAACTATGACCTTCCTTCAGGATTTGATCCTTGATATCTGGGTCATCTGGAACACATACTCTATTCCCCATTCTCAACAGGCCATCCTCAGAAACACGAAAATCAGGCTTTGATCCTTTTTCTACTTCTTTCCTCAAGTGGATTAAATGTGGATCTCGTAGTTGTCTCTCTTTAATTTATTGAATGAAATCAGATTGAATCTGGATAGAGGCCATCAATATCATTGAGTTTTGCTCATTCCTAATAGATTTCTCATCACCATTTCTTCCAATAATTCTCATTGTTTCACAACCAAACTAGCCATAAAATTTACAGATTTTGTACTAAGTGCATCATCTACAACATTGGCTTTACCCGGATGATATCGAATGGTGCAATCATAATCCTTTAAAAGTTCTATCCATCTTCGTTGCCTCATATTTAACTCCTTTTGAGTGAAGATATACTTTTAGACTCTTGTGATCGGTAAATATTTCAAACATCCACCCATATAAATAATGCCTCCAAATCTTTAGGGCAAAAATAATTGCTGCTAACTCCAAATCATGGGTTGGATAATTTAGTTCATAAGTCTTCAGTTGTTTAGAAGAATAAGCAATTACTTTCCCTTCATGCATCAAAACACATCCAAGACCCTTCCTTGAAGCATCAGTGTAAACTACAAATCCTTTATTACCATTGGGAATTGTGAGAATAGGAGCACTAGTCAATCTTCTTTTTAGCTCCTGAAAACTTTGTTCACATTCATCAACCCATTCAAATCTCACATTTTTTTGAGTTAACTTGGTGAGGGGGTTAGCAATTCGGGAAAATCCTTCCACGAATCTCCTATAAGAACCTACCATGCCCAAGAAACTTCTAACTTCAGTTACATTTGTTGGTGTTTCCCACTTAACTACTGCTTCAACTTTCTTTGGATCAACAGAGATGCCCTTACCTGAAATCACATGGCCTAAAAAGGTAACTTCTTTTAACCAAAACTCACATTTGCTGAACCTTATACAACTTCTTTTCTCTTAGTATTGACAATACATATCTCAAGTGCTCCTCATGCTCCAGGTTATTCCTTGAATACACTAATATATCATCAATGAATACGATAACACAGTTATCCAAGAGTGGATGAAATATCATATTCATTAATTCCATGAAAGCTGCAGGGGTATTAGTCAAACCAAAAGGCATTACTACGAATTTATAGTGACCATACCGAGTTCTAAAAGTAGTTTTAGGGATATCTTCTTTTTTGATATTCAATTGATAATAACTTGACTTTAAGTCAATCTTAGAGAATACTTGTGCACCCTGCATTTGATCAAACAAATCATCAATTCTAGGTAGAGGATACTTATTTTTTATTGTCACTTGGTTCAATTGTCTATAATTAATACAAAGCCTTCATGTCCCATCATTCTTCTTAACTAACAGTACTGGAGCACCCCATGGTGAAACACTGGGTCGAATAAAACCTTTATCTAATAGTTCTTATAGTTGCTTTCTCAATTCTTCTAGCTCGAGTGGTGCCATTTTATAGGGAGGCTTGGATATTGGTGTTGTCCCAGGGATAATATCAATAGTAAATTCACTCTCTCTCTATCTGGAGGTAATCCAGGCAAGTCATCTGGAAAAATATCAGGGACCTCTCTGACTACCAAAATTTTATTTAGATGAGCTGCTTGATTTAAGTTCTCCTTTACACATATAATATAACAAGAACAACTCTTATGCATAAATCGACGAGCTTGAAACATCGATTATATTAGGCAAGGAAGCGAGTCATGCCTAATACCCTTAAAATAGAAGATGGGCTGATCTGGTATGCAAAAAGTGATTATTTTTGTATAACAATCAATACTAGCATGATAGGAAGATAGTCAATCCATGCCAAGTATAATATCAAAGCCTTGAATCTCTAGGAGAATTAAATCAGCAAGGAGTTCATGTTCTCCGACAAAAATCAAACAAGACGGATAAAGCAAATTTGATGTCAAAGTATCCCAAACTGCAGTAGTTACATACAACTCATAATCTAATGGTTTAGGTTGAATGCCCAAGTGACAAGCAAAAGTTTATGAAATAAAAGATAGATTGGACTCGGGATCAAATAAAACCTTTGCATTCTTATTAGAAACATGAATAATATCTTCGACTACTGATTTAGAAGCCTGGGAATCCTGTTCAGTGATGGCACAAACTCTAGCATGGGCTGTTATTCTGGGTGGCAATGACTCTTTCTTCTTATTCAGTGGACAATCCTTTACTTTATGATTTAGTTTTCCACAAGCAAAACAGGCTCTCGTTACTCGAAAACACTTACTTGTTTTATGATTATATCCATATTTTGCACATGACTGAGTTCTCTGAGGTGGCTTTCCTTTCTCTAATCCTGACATCTTGATCCTCTTATTACTATTTTCATATTCATTCACTCTCTTACTTTTGCTTGTAAACTTATCCTTGTAGTTCTTACCCACAATTTCCTATATCTTCTCCAAGTCTCTTTCAATAATTAAGGCCCTTTCTACCACATCAGCATATGAAGGAATTTTTAAGGCTGATATTCGACTCCTTATCACCAATCTTAGACCTCTCTCAAAACTTTTTTGTTTGTCAATCACTCAAAAAAATCACTAAACCTCAACGCATATTCCCAATATGATATATCTATCATTATGTCTTAGTGATCCTCAAATCATGCTCTGATATCATCTCTGTCACGCCCCCCCCCCCCCCCCCCGAATTATATCAGAAATCGAGAGGAGTGACCATGTCATAAATCGATAATATTATCAAATACATAATCCATCCAGGATCCAGACAATCATTTGAGGATACTAAGAATAAAATACAGAGTCATTCAACCACTTTAATAGAAACCTCTTCATATTCTCTTAAGGAATCACAAACCGATCCAAAACCAATACGGCTAAATATAATCCACATTCATAAAGTCAACCAATGCGAGAAAATCCATATGACTTTGGAAAAACAACCATACACCTCCACTTCATATATTATACAACAAGTTTAACATTCAAGATCCCAAACAAGAGGGTAGTTTTAAAAATATTACATAGTTATCCCTCTTCAAAATATGTCTACAACTTTACTTTAGACCCAAGGTGTATACATACAATGATAACATATTGTCAAATGAACATTTAGCCCAAGAACTTCTTGCTTTCCCATTGCTTTAGCCCGTATCAAGTATTTTTATAAATATCGAGCTAACCTGAAGAATATTAGATAGCAACAAAGTGAGCTAAGAAGCCCAGCAAGTATCAAACAGGTTCAAAGCAAGGAAAGATGTTTTCAAGTTGAACCTGATATAAGAATGCAAGGTAGGGAATACATAAAAGTTTTCACATATAGCATCAAATCAGATTCACAACCACAAGGTTGATCTCGTTCGAAGCATACATAAATCCATAATAATTTGGGAAGGTATTTGGAGCATATATAACAATCAAAAGTATTTTGGTATATATTAATGATATTTAAAGTTTTTAGGGGTATATCAATAATACATGAAATACTTTGGAACCTGTCAAAGGAACAAATATAAAATTTAAACTCGTATGTCATATTTGAAGTTGGATGAATATCATAGGCATAAGTATGTCAAGCAGCATATCAATGGAAAATAAAATAATTTGGAGCTTATCACTGAGAATACAAAATATTTCAGAGCATATCAAGGAGGTATAGGATATTTTTGAAAGTATATCAATGGTGTATGAATATTCTCAAAAGCGTATCAAATGAACAAGTAACGAATAGGAGCTCAAATATCATTAAGACGTAACATTCATCTCATTCTTATCCAAAGTGCAGAAATAACTCAAAAGCAATGCTTTGGATATCTTATCAAAAACATAGAGGGTGAAGTGGGACCATAAACATAATGTGGAACATCCATCGCCGAATAACCACCAAACATAAGTCTCCTACGTCTAGGAGCTCCATCAACCCACGTCTGAGTGAAGTCATAGGAGGTCGGCAGAGCACGCAGGCTTTAAGCATAACTCTCTTTATCATTTCTGACAAAGGTTCACATTATCCCACAAACACCAAAGTACAAAAGGATATGAGCAATAAATTTGGCATATATCGGAAGCACATGCAGAATAATAAATCATACATGTGCCTAAATAGAATAATAGAATCTAACATTGATTAATACATAACATATTCTGATATGTAAGGAAGTAAGGACAAGAGCATTAGAGATTTCAGTTTTGAATTGGAAGAAGCAAGTATAGGCAGAATTGATACAATCCCTATTCCAGCTGAATTCTGAAGGCAAAATATAAAGTTATTTAGATAATCAAACATACTCCAAATTACTCAAGAAAAGTGTTGTTGAAAAGATAAACCAATCTAGTTTCATACAAAATAAGTTTCATATAAATTGAAGGTCTATACAAAGAGTTATTGATGATTTTGCAACCAAAGGTCCAGAATCACAGTCTTTATTTTGCAGAATTCATATGATCTATCAAAATAAGGTTTTGATTATCATTTCGACTCCAAATCGTTTAATCTTATATTCAACAGAAAGGTGTCAAAGCCTATTTTCTAAAAAATTAAGTTTTATATAAATCATGAACTCCAACACGAAGATATAAGCAATATAGTGATGAAAAGTCTTGAGATATAGATTCTATTTTACAGATTTTGTATACTCAATTAAAGTAAATGTTTGGGCTAGCAAATGAACTCCAAATTCTTCAAACTTAGGTTTAAAAGAGAGATATTTGAATCTAAGTTTGAAAAACCTAAGTTTTGTCTAAATCTAAGATCTAAACTAAATGTTACAGTATAAACAAGGTAGATAGGTCATAATCTTGATAATATTACAGATTCATACTTAGGCAGCCAACAAAAGATTTCTAGTTTCAGAATTTTTTTAGTAAATCTAGGCAAAAACAAAGATACATTTCAGTAGAAAAAAGATAGAATACTTGCCTTTGAATATTTTAGTCCCAAAGGTATAGATTAGATCACAATCTCAAAATCCCCAAATTTATTCTTCTTTTCTTCTCTTCTTCCTCTTATTATTATTATTCTTCTTCTTCAACCAAAACACCTATTTTTTTTTCTCTAATTATTAATTATTTAAGCTAACATATGTGTTAATAGATGGCAAACATACATGCAATGTACTTATGTGTCACCCATGCATATGCACAAGTGGCACTACTTTAAACAAGGTAGTGACACATGTCCTCACCATATTTTTTTCTTTTTTTAAGTTAATGTGAGTCTTTTATAATTTATTTTATATATTTTTTTAAGATTCATAATTAGGTCCTTAGCAATTAACTTTCAATATAAAATTATTTAATCAAGAGAATTAATAAATAAATCCTTAAATTTTACAAATGGGTCATCATAAATAATTTAAAATATATCATTATAAATATTTCAGAAATGAGGGATATTACAACAATTAATCTTGATTATATTTCATTGATGTATAACTAGAGCATGCTAGTATAAAAATAAATTATAACAAAGAAAACCTTAGCTATTCTTAATGGGAAACTATGTATCTTTCCTTCATTGAAATTTCTGGAAAAACAATTTTGATGATGAACTTGGATATGTTTTCATATGATTTTTTTTAATGAGATGATATATTGGTGTCTACTATATGAAATAACTTTCTTTACTCTAAAAAATATTTATCTGAACAAATCTCATTTTATATGAGTGTACGTTTTTCATTAATCACTACCCTATGATTCTTCTTGATATTGATTAAAGAAAATATTTATCTAAATAAATCGTGATAAATCACTAAACTTCTTGATGCATGTGACTTGAATTTTATTTCCTTGTATTCATGATTTGTATAACTCATGAGATGATTGAATCATTATTGTACAAGGACAAATAAAATAAACAAAAATATTGTTTACTTGCTCATCTCAAAAGAGAAGTGAAGCTTGCACTTTCATTAAAAGTGTTGACTTTAGATATGATTGATTATCATTTGCTTCTATGTTGAATGATTGATTTAAATGGTCTAAAGTTAGATGGGTTGTATGTTGGCATAAAATAGGTTGTATATTGTATGATTGAATGTTATATTATTCTTGAATTGAGACTTGAAATAAGGTAAAAATAAAATAAAATGAGTATGACAATTGCATGGTAACTCATAGCACCAAGTCTAAAGAGTTAGACTCACTTAAGAAGGAAAATTTGTTAGAATTAAAATAATCGAAGCTTTTGTTTGAAAATATTTTATTGTTCTAATGTGTTATATTAATAATCTTGATGATTTCTTTTGAAATGAAACTTGGTTTTAGATTTTAAACTACAATACATGGATTTGACATAAAAGATAAGAGCATTCTTGAAAGAAATTACATAAATTAAAGCACAAAAATGGAATGTATTTTCTTGAAAATGTCTCTATCATATCAAGTTTTTGATAAGAGAAAAAATGATAAAGCTATGTATACCATTATTTAGGAATCTCTTAAAATATAAAAGTGATTTTGATGATTTGAATTTAAATAAGTTATTATCCAAATCATAATCTTGATATCTTGATATTTAAAACCTGATAATTTTTTTTTGAATTAAGATTTTGCTTGCTATTTGATCTCCTAAGATTTCCTTTTATTATCTAAGAGGAGATTTGTCAATTGAATCATGACTTTTGGTATTCACAATTTGATATTAATATCCTTCATGTCATGATTTATTTAAGACTCTCTTGTATTCATGAATTGTATACTCTATCACTAAATTGATATATCTTGATATCCTCCATGATATGCCTTTCATTATATAATCCCTTTGCATTTATAGTTAGAGCATTGATGAAAAAGAAAAAATATACCATCATATTTTTTTGACAATAATAAAAAGGGAGATAAAATTACTATCTTGCAACAAAGAATTGAATGAGGATCAATTTGATTAGAAGAGAATTAGATATGTTAAATCTTTCAAATGCATGAGTTGCTCTCATACTTTTATGATTTCTTAGATTTTACAAATTGAGCTCTCTTCCGAGATGATTTCACATCTTTCCTTTCTCTTGAAACTTACAAATGAAGAACTTTGATTCCTAGAATTTTGGGTATACTAGATCCTTTATATGATGATTTCAAATGAATCCTCCAATTTGATATTTGACCTTTGATCTTGGACTCTTAGGTATACTTTACTCCTCTATTCTTCTTATTCTTCTTCTTCTTATTTTTACAAAGAGGGGAGAAAGAAACTTGCTAGCTTACATGCTTCACATATGTGTTAAACATTTCTCCTTTTTATTGATGACAAAAGGGGAGAATTAGCATATTGATGATATATGAAAAATGTTTAGTTTAAAATTTTTATCATGTATGCTATGCCTACCAAAAAATGATTGAAAATGTATATATATGTTGAATATTTCTCCTTTTTGTTGATGACAAAGAGGGAGAAATGATATGATGACGGATGATGAATGTTTTAATTTTTTATAATGCTTTGGTTTCATGAATGGTATGCCCAAAATAATGTTAATCTTGGTATCAAGGTAATGAATGGTTATATGGTTAAAACTTTCAATGTTTTAGTATCATGTAAGCTATATACAAAATGATATTGATTTGCTGTTGATATCATGCATGAAGTGATGTTGAGTTGAAATATTTTGAAGTTGTGCATGTTATACTTTGATAAATTGAAACTATGTTAATGAACAATGTATGAAATTATGATTATGCATGATGCATGTGGTAAAAATTTGCTAGTTGTACGTTTTCTCCTTTTTGTTGATAACAAAGGGGGAGAAGTTATGATGATTATTCAATCATGCATGATATGATATACTTTAAGGGTGAGAAGTTATGATAATAACTTGAAATTTGAATCATACATGGTATAATATACTTTAATATTTTAAAATAATTTGAAATTATATATGTAATACACATGATTTTATGATGCATGCAATGAAGCAATTCTCATGGTTTTCTAAATTCAAAATTTCTATCAATTGGTTATTATTATAAAAAAGGAGGAGATGTTCAATCTCATATTTTTAT
The DNA here is from genome assembly GCA_029747655.1 of Ensete ventricosum. Taxonomy (NCBI): domain Eukaryota; kingdom Viridiplantae; phylum Streptophyta; class Magnoliopsida; order Zingiberales; family Musaceae; genus Ensete; species Ensete ventricosum. Next base: position 20,561,137 of record JAQQAF010000002.1, read on the forward strand.
GATAAAATCAATTAATAAAGTTATAATCTAATGTGCGTTTGAGTGACGTAGGACTAGCTTTGATCAAGAAGAGACGCATTAATTAAAGTAGGAAGAATTAAATTGTTAGGCTGGAGTGGAACATGTCATAAGATTGGTCTACGTGCTGGCAGAAGGCTTCATGTCATGAGTTCATGCATCGGGCCAGAAGGATTAGATATTTTGCTAAGGAGATTGGATGTTGCGAAGGTCAAAATGCCAATTGGACAATACGTCGTAAGAGAGGACGATGCGCCGAAGGGTCGGACGAAGCACCGGATGAACCAATGACATGTTAACAACATGTGATTCATGTTTTGTAATAATTTATCTAGATTAAAGTAGTTTAGAGTCGAATTAAGCTGGTATTGGGTTGAAACCATGTCAACTTAATTTGAGGCCTATTGGGCCTGAACCAGAGCTGAGTTGGGCCTGATAAAAGTTCAACTCGGTGTTTCAGAAGTGACATGGGCAGTGGTAATACTAGGTCCAGGCGGTGGTACCGCCCAGAGTGCCGGAATGCACCATTTATGTTTTTCCATACTTTCCAATGGTGGTACTGCCACCTGTTGATGATAGTACCATCTTTCCCCAATGGTGGTACTACCAGAGCCTAGAATCCCGAGCTCTGTTCAACGGTGGTACCACTCGAACCCAAAAATTTGGGGTGTTTAATTTTTTGGCTCCAATTTATGAAGTCAATTGGAGTTTATAAATACCCTAGGTAGTCTTGCTTTGGATAGCAAGAAAGTGAAGGAAAAACTTGGAAAAATACTATTAAATTTGTGATAGTTCTCCTCCTCTTGTTTATGTGTGATCTCGATTTAAGCGAGGGTTGAAAAAGAATTATAAAGGTTGATCTCCTAAGCCTGAGAAAGGAGAGATAAAGGTTGTTCTCCTAAGCTTATGAAAAGGAGAAATGTGTGTAATGGGTTAGTTGATCTTCGTCCTTGAAAGAAGATCATTAGTAGACATCGGTTGGCCTTGAGTGAAGAGGGATCATGAGTGGATGTAGGTCAGGTGGACTGAACCACTATAAAATTTGTGAGTATCTGTATTCTTGCTTTTTCTTTACTATTGCTCTCAAACGTAGTCTTTCTTAACTACTTCCAAGAAAAGCACTTTCAATTTCAGTTTTCCTTAGCAAAAATTTTTTGAACCGAGTTTTTATCACTTGTACTAATTCACCTCCCTTCCCCCACCACCCCCCCACCCCACCCCCCCTTGTGCTAACTCGATCCGAACACTTATCAAATCTATAATTCGTTATAGGCTCTAGCAAGGTCTAGTAGATTAGCGAGAGGCGAGAGGCGAAATGGACCTCAAGATGGGCAATGGAGCAAGGGTTACTATAGTTGCTATTTGCAAGGTCATCCTACATCTGCCTGGTGGAGCTATTATTGTATTAGATGCATCTTGTTACATTCCTTCTATTATCAAAAATATTATTTTTTAATTTTGAATTATAAGATCATCACTAGAGGAATATTGCATAATGGTATATTTATGCTAAATATAGTTGCTCCACACATCAAAAATGTACGTGTGTCGAAAAGGAAACAAGATGAGGTAAATGATCCACGAGGAAAGAATTCAAAAGTTGCTGAAGGATAGATTACTAGATCCATTCGACTAGGAGTGCAACTTGCGAACCTTACTTTCGTGGAAAGTTGACAAACTCTCCATTTAGTGGAACTTGAGAGAGAGTCATTGAGTTATTATAACTTATACATAGGGATATGTGTGGTTTGTTAGAACCCTTGCGGATTCTAAGCTTGGGGTGATCTCTATAGGGGATCGGCCTCCTCGAAACTCTATAAGGGTTCCTCCCTCTTACGGTTGCAACACAATGGCTGAAAGCAAATTAATATATTGATGATGATAAGAGGGCAGAATACATGCCATTTATATGGCTTCTAACCCTAACTCCTAATAGAACTCCTACTCCAAAGACCCCAACTCCTAGCAACCTCCATAGTCGACTTCTACTTGGGGTGGCCAGCAGCTATAGGGAGTCCTAACTCTAGTTAAACTCTAACCCTAACCCTATCCGGCCCCTTTGGCTATAGTAGGTGGCGGCTAGTTAGGGTTTTACATGGTGCATCCCTTTTTAACTCAAATAAAATTATGATTTAATTAGCTAGAATCCTAACAGTTATCCTCAAGGTTGATGCTCTATGAACTCTGGGAATTTGATCTTTAAAGTCTTCATAGTTCTCTTAGGTGGCTTCTTTTGCAGGTAAGTTCATCCACTGTACCAACACATCAATAGTGGGTCATCGACGTCAAGTCACGAGTCGATGATTAATGATGGCACTCGGCTGGATCTGGAGCTCTCCATGGGCTGTAATGTCTGCCAGGTGGATTTGGGCTCTCATTTTGTCCTAATTTGGGCTTTAAGCATGGCACATGAAAAATTAGGTGGATCCGGGAGCTGGTGGGTAAGTCTAGTCTGTATACCACTGCTCCAATGCACTCCATGATCTAATACGGTCCATGGAATCATGGTGAAAGCTTCATGGATGCTTTGGTGTGGACCGATGTTTGCTTGTAGGGTTGGAACCGAAGAAAGTCCCAATCTCCCTTTGAAAACTCTCTTTTACTTTTGTGTTGATTGTGCTGTTCTTTCATCCTTGCCTGGGCCACTGAGAGATTATCTTTTAATAGCTTCAGAATTTTATCCCTGTCCTTGAGTTCCTTGTCTACCTATTCTACTTTAGATGTGCCCAGTTCATACTTTGGGTTACAGGGGGGGGTTGGCCATACATAGCTTCATAAGGAGTATATTTTGTCGATGAATGATAAGTCGTGTTATACCACCACTCAGCCCAGGGAAGCCACTTTGTCCACTCTTTTAGCCGATCACTGGTGAAGCATATGAGGTATGTCTCTAAGCACCTGTTCACCACTTCGGTTTGGCCGTCAATTTATGGATGTTACACCGTGTTCATCTTCAACTTGGTGCCCTGCAACTAGAATAATTCTTTTCCTTGGGATGAGGGTAGCCTTTCGATGAAGTCCATCATTATATCAGTCTACATCGAGTTCGGGATGGGTAGAGGTTGCAGCTTTTAGGGGCATGCCATTGTTTCACCTTTATGTCATTGGTATACATCACACTGCGCTACTGTGCTATAAATTCAATAATAATATTTTTCATCCCTCTCAAATAAAATTTTTGCTTAATTCTCTTGTAAGTTCTAAGAAATCCATAGTGCCCCGTCACTGGTGTGAAATGCATCTCTTGAAGGATGGTCTTTATGCAAGGAGAATTCGGTACAAGCACAATGCATCCCCTATAGCATAATTCCTTCGAATCCCAACTATAATGAGTCACGGAGTTTGGTTCTTCCCCCAATTTTTTAATAATCTTACTGGTCTTTGAATAATTTCTCCATTCCTTCATAATTGTCCTCAAGAAAGCCGCTGGTTGGAAGGGAGATGACCAAAATTTTGGCTTGCTCGAGTAGCCACAAAAGTGCATCTACAACAACATTTTTTTTTTTTTTCTGTAAGTTATTTCGTAATCATACCCAAAAAGCTTTGTTACCCATTTTTGCTATTCGGGGGAGGATATCTTTTGCTCCAAAAAATATTTAAGACACTTGTGGTCGGTTTTGTTAGGATCAATTGGCACTAAGAGGGGGGTGAATTAGTGCAAGTGTAAATTGATGTTTTAACAAAAACTTTTCATTTGGAGCAAAATCATAAATCAAAAGCATATCTTGAACTTAAATGTGAGTAAGTAGATATTTTAATAACATAATCGAAAGATGATGCTCTTGCTTTTCTAATTACGAATAATTGAAAGTAGTAAATGAAGCAAGGAATACTTATAATTTATAGTGGTTCGACCTTAACTTTAGCCTACGTCCACTTTCTGAGTCCTCCTTGAAGCACACCAACGTCTACTATTGATATCTTTTGGGTGAAGATCAAACTCTTACAACATGAACTTACAAGGAAGACTCTTTATAAGAATTTTTTTCAACGCTAAGCTCACTCCCTTCCCCTTTTATATTTTTTTACAATTCACACAAGTTTTTTATAGAGATTTAATCCCTAAAATTGTTGTATAGAATGTAAGAAAATTTATAGTATTTATAGGCCCTAAATGACTTCAGAATTTGGAGTCAAAATTCAAACGTATCCAAAAAATCCAGGTACGGGCGGTTCACCCTTTGGCGTCGACAGTGCAACCGCCAAAAGCACTCTGAGAATAAGGTACGGGTGGTTCAGCCGTCAACCCGGGCGGTTCAGCTATCGTCAATCACCCGAAAACTTGGGCGGTGGTAGTATAATCGTCGCTCACTAGCAGTTCAACTGTTGTGAATCCCGAAAAAGTGATTCCCTTCACTTTTCCAATTCCAACTTGAACCATCAATTGACCACTTCCCTGATCATCTAAATGAGCTTGACCTAAGCTCAATCCAACCCCATAATGTACCTGGTTGCCTCTTTGTATTGATTTGAATTCCTTCCAAATCATACTCAATTTGGACTCAAACTTAACCTACAACTTATGGATTACAACCATATATGACCACCAAGCTCAATTAATAACCTCACTTCTGTAATTCAGCAACCTCCGACATTCCCTGCGATGAGTCTCACGGTCTTCCTTCGATAATCTCCTAGTGTGTTTCTAGCGATCTTCCCGATACCTTCAATGAAGTCCTAGCGAACTCTCAGCGAGCTCTCACCGCATCATCCAAACCTTGGCCCGATGCCTAAGCTTGATCTTGGATCCATATGTGGTCTGTAACTCCTTTTCATTGTCATGGTTAAACCTTAACAATGCTAACTATGACTTAATTAATTATAATTATAACCAATAAATCCACTTGAAAACCTTCTCAACTCCCAACAAGCTTTTTCGGTGCCCCCGACAATCTTCTGATGAGTCTTGGTCTTCTTCCGACAAACTCCCTTACACCATCTTAGCAAACTCCCGATACCCTCGGCGAGCTCCCGATGCACTTCAGGTGAGTTCCCAACTGCATCATCCTCACTCCAGTTTGATGCCTAGACTTAATTCTAGTCCACATCTAATTGTAACTTTCTCTATGTCATAGTTAATCCTGTACAAATCAATTCTAACAACCTTGTTAGATCAATAACCCATCAATTGATTTCATCATCAAAATCTGAGATTTAATAATCTCCCCCTTTTTGATGATGATAATCAATTGATGGCGAGAGTTAAACCTTACTCCCTCTACATCCATGCCACAATAAAGAAAACTTAAATTCAAGAGAATCACACACTCTTGAATTCAGGTATCATGAAGTAATTGATATTTCAAGCAAATTTCAATAAAAATTTATATCAAATCATCAAACCAGCATGAATTTCAAAAAATTATGCAACAATATCCAAGTATGTGCATCAATATCCATGTGTCATCAATGTCCATTTATACCCCTTTGTCATCAACAAAAAGATGAAACGTATAGCTAACAATTTCAAAGCAGATGATGACATTACTCCCTCTTAATAAAATAGATTATGCATTATAGAATTTTCTTCCCCTTTGTGAATAATGAGGAGAGAAACAATGGCAGAGTTGTGGAAACATTACATCATTAAGAAGAGCTCTTAATAAATTTCAAAAAGAATATTAAGATGAGCTCAAAAGTCCAAGTTGAAACTATTTTAATCACATCATATGCAATACATCATATCATCATAATAAAATCATGAGTATTGCATGCATTATTTAAATCATCATGTATATTTTCAAAATCATCATTACATGCATAATTATCATACATGATTTCACATCATTATACCTTCTCCCCTTTTGTTATCAACAAAAAAAGAGAAGTGCAATTAGCAAGTTTTTGAGATATAAAAGCTTAGCAATTTAGTAAATTTTTCATCACTTTAGAACGTGCAAGCTAGTGAGTTCTTTGTTCTCTTTTGAGAAGTGCAAGCTAGCAAATTTTTACTTCCTTTATAATATTCAAGCTAGCAATTTTACATCATGCAAGCTAACAAATTAGCAAGTGTTACTTCTCTTAGCATGTTTTTTTTTTTTTTAGAGAATGCGAGGTTAAGCAAAATTTTTGCTTCTCTTGAGATTTGCAAGATAGCACTTCTTGCTTCTCTTTTGAGATGAGCAAATTAATAAGTTTTGCTCCCCCTTTGTTAAAAAGAAAGGATGGTTACAATAGTGCAAAATTTTTCCTATTATATCATTTTTCAAATCATCACATGAAATTTATTAAGAAAAATTAAAATGATGATGAGATATATAATTCATGAAGATAAATTATGAATATCAAGAGATAAATCATAGGAGAGATATATAAAATATCTTGATTTATGCATAAGAAATCTCAAGTTGTCAAGATTATGATTTATATAAAAATCTTATTTTAAATAATACGAGAACCTATAATACAAGATTTTGATTCATAAAATATTTCATGTTATAATTCTGAGGAATCAAAATCACCATATAGGTAAAACCTCATTTAATTTCAAATAATCAAAATCACTTTCAAGAGATTCAAGATGAAATAAATAGACTTATCGATCTTTTGAAATGTTAGTTATTTTCTTTCTCCCCTTTGTCATGGTAAATAAGAAAGAAGAAAAGGGAAATAATACATAACAAAACTTCAAGTCATAAATTATCATGATGTTGGTTTATTAGGATATGTCTCCTTTTTAGTAAATAGCCAAAGGAATTGTAATAGTAAAAAGAATAAAAAATCTTGACTTATAATAAATCTTAATTTATAAATATCAAGGAATCAATATCATGATTTGGATAAAAACTTATTCAAATTTAAATCATCAAAGTCACTTTCTTAGTTCAAGAGATTCATACAAAAATAACATACTCAATTCGTTAATCTCTTTTTAAAAAATTTGTAAGATAGAGAAATTTTCAAGAAAAATGTATTCTCTTTTTATTTCATACAAGCATGCCTTTGTCTTTTAAACCAAATAAAAACATACATCATCATTTTAAACCAAAAAAGAACTTTTATTACGGTAAAGATCAATAAGCCATAAATCACAAAGTTCATCATATATAATTTTAAAAGATAAACTCATTAAGCATGATCACTATGCATCATTAAATCATTCATGGTTTCATTAAATATAAAACATCTTCAATCAAAATAAAAAAGCAATAGGAAAATCATCAAGATATTATTTCTTAAAAGCATACATATGATTTATCTTAAGCCTTAGATTTAAGTCTAATATTTTGTTTCTTTATCATAAAATATACAATTTTCATGATCAGTATAATTTTCCAAAGAAAATAGTTAAAGCTTTCTAATTTATTTTGTAAGAGATTCAACAATAATAGTATCATTTTATCTCTTGTTAAAGATTGATAGGATAAAAATATTTTTAGAAATAATTATCATCCTTTTTAGTTGTTTTAACTTATGAAATTTATTTCAAGAATGCAATGTCATTTAAAGTCAAAAACTAAGTTTCATCAAGATCATTGCAATAAAACATTTTCAAACAAGAGTTTCAATTTATTTTTAATTCTAATAATTTTTAAACTTAGTGAAATGAGTTACCATGCTCATTTTATTATCATTAAATATATTATTATTTTTTAAAAAATACTAGACAATGAAGCATAATTTTTCTCTCCCTTTTCTATATTGTTGTATACTCAACTTCTATCATTCAATAATGATCATCATCAAAATCTTTCTTTTATAAATTTGAATTTGGATAAAGTCTCTAATTCATTTTTATACTAGCATGACAAAGTTAGAGCAATCAAGATTAATGAGTTATCTAAAGATTCATTACCAATGATTTTATTTCAATAGTTTTTTGTTATTACTTAGGCTACTGAGCTTTGAAAGAGTATTAGATCTCAAGTCATATGCCTTAAGTATCTACTTTCAAAATATTACTTTGTGCTCTCAACCTTATTAGGAGGCAACTTTATATTATGGTAGGTTTTGATTTAGGTACCAATTTGAGTTTGGGTCTTTCATGATATGTTCTTCCCATTTTCTCTAATGGCTTAAGGTTGTTTATGGTTTCTTTAGGAATCAAAATGAATTTATATGGACTATAATTTCTAAATAAATACTTATAAGCAAAGTGTTCACATCTACCACAAAAATTATATTTATTTTTGGGCAAAGAATGTAATAGGAGTCATTTAATGAGGAAAGTTGGCTTTTGATAAGTCTTACTCACAATGCCAATACCTTCCTTATGATCATGACCCTTATCAATATGAATCATGTTTAAAGACTTATTGTTTATCTTAAGCCTTTTTTGAGTTTGTTGTAGTATGTCATTTTCTTGTTTAATTACTTCTAGTGACTCATACTTAGAACTAGAAAAACATAATGTTGATGCATCATTCAAGGTTTCATATTTAGTGCATGAATTGTGTGATGGTAATGTATCATGCATTTGTTCAAATTTACTAACTAAAGAATCATGCTCTTTTTTAATTAATTTATAAGATTTGCTAATAATTCTAAATTCATCATAAAGCTCATGAAAATTATTTGATAATTCATCAAAAGTAAATGAGACTTTGGAGGAATCACTTACCTCATTGTTGATGGTCATAAGCGCATGATTCTCCACTTCCTTTTGATTGTGCTCTTTATCTTCAGAGCGCCTCGGTTTCTTGCATTCATAGCAAGAGGTTTTATCCATCTTAAGTTCATTTTTATGGTTTATGTTCATTAATTGATCCAGTTCATTTGTCAAAGTTTCAAAGTCCTTATCACTCAAGATTTCACTCGAGGAGTCATATGTCATGCTCAGTTCAAATTCTTTCCTGTTCTTTGGAAAGTATTTTTTAAGTTCAATTTTGCAAGTGTTTTTATTTAATGTATCATTTAATTTTAGTTGTGCTTTCATATGTGATTTTTAATTGATGTTATATATCAAAAGTCGAATCATAAGAAGAAACCCGATCAAACTCGTTTTGCTTGAAGCACAAAAAAAAAAAGAATTCATTGCTTTGGCATTTAAAAGAAAACATTTGTTTTCATAATCATTCCAATCATTTATTAGATTGGATGACTTCTGAAAACCTTTTTCAATAATACACCACAAATCAAGATCTATTGAAGTCAAAATATACGCATTCAAATTTTTAAGAAGTGTAATTCATCCCATTGAACATATAAAGACTTATGATGCATTGACCCTCATTTATATCAAATAAAGCCAATTACTCAAGTGGGTGTTAGTCCAATGAGTAAGACCTTATTACTCTGATACCAATTGTTAGGATCAACTGGCACTAAGAGAGAGAGAGGAGGGGGGGGGGGGTGTGAATTAGTGCAAGTGTAAATTGATATTTTAATGAAAACTTTTCGTTTGGAGCAAAACCGCAAATCAGAAAGCATATCTTGAACTTGAAGGTGAGTAAGTAGATGTTTTAAAAACACAATCGAAAGATAATGCTCTTGCTTTTCTAATTATGAACAATGTAAGTAGTAAATAAAACAAGGAACACTTACAATTTATAGTGGTTCGACCTTAAGCTTAGCCTGCGTCCACTTCTTGAGTCCTCCTCCTTAAGGCACACTAGCGTCTACTATTGATCTCATTTGGGTGAAGATCAAACCATTACAACATGAGCTTACAAGAGAGACTCTTAATAAGATTTTTTTTTTCAACTCTGAGCTCACCCCCTTCCCCTTTTCTTTTTCTTACAATTCACATAAGTTTTTTTATAGAGATGTAATCCCTAAATTATTGTATGAAATGTAAGAAAACTTAGGATATTTATAGGCCCCAAATAGCTTCAGAATTTGGAGCCAAAATTTAAAATTATCTAGAAAATCTAGGTACGGGCAGTTCAACTGCTAGTGCCGGTGGTGCAGCCGCCGAAAGCACCCTGAAAATAAGGTATGTGTGGTTTAACCGCCGACCTGGGCAGTTCAGTCGTCGTTTGCTGAAAACCTGGGCGGCAACGGTACAACCATCGCTCACTGGCGGTTCAGCTATCGAGATTCTCGAAAAAGTGATTCCCTTCACTTTTCTAATCCCGATATGAACCATTAGTCGACAACTTCCCTGGTCAACTAAATGAGATCGACTTGAGCTCAATCCAACCCCATTGTGGATCTGGTTGCCTTTTTAAGTTGATTTGAATTCCTTCCAAATCACACTCAGACTCAAACTTAACCTACAACTTAAGGGTTACAACTATATATGACCACCAAATTTAATTAACGACCTAACTCCCATGATCCGGCAACCTGTAGCATTCCCTGCAGCGATTCTCATGGTCTTCCTCTATCTTCCCGATACCTTCAATGAAGTCCTAGCGAACTCCTGATGAGCTCCCACTACATCGTCCAAACCTCGGCCCGATGCCTAAGCTTGATCCTGGGTCCATGTCTAGTCTGTAACTCTTTTTCACCATCATGGTTAAACCTTAATAATACTAACTACAACTTAATTAATTACAATCATGACCAATAAATCCACTTAAAAACCTTTCCAACTCTCGGTAAGCTTTTTGGTTGCCCCCGATAATCTTCCGGTGAGTCTCGGTCTTCTTCCAGCAAACTCTATTGTGACATCCTTGCAAACTCTTGATACCTCAGTGAGTTCTCGACGCACTCCAGGTGAGTTCCCAATTGCATCGTCCTCACTTCGGCCTGATGCCTAGACTTGACTTTGACCCATATCTAATTGTAACTTTCTCTCTATCATAGTTAATCATGCATCAATAAATTTTAACAATATTGTTAGATGAATAACACATCAATTGATTTCATCATCAAAATTTGAGATTCAATAGGTTTTTATTTGGAAGTGCTAGTCGATCAAGTAAGGTCTCCACTTTGTCACCGTGTGCACAATCACAAGCATCTCATTGTCGTAGATAAATATTTTTAGATGGGAAGGAGATAATGCCTTATTGGTGTAAGCGAGGGGTAGGCCATCTTGCATAAGGATGGCACCAATACCAACTCCGGATGCATCGGCTTTAATGACGAAAGTTTTATCGAAGTCGGGTTGTGCTTGCACAGGCATTGATGTATGGCTGCCTTGAGATTGTCGAAGGCGATGGAGGCTTTATCCGACAACTAGAAAATCTTTTTTAGTAATGATGTGAGGGGTGCACTGATCTTTCCATAGCCCTTGACGAACTTGCAGTAGTAGGGCAGCGATTTAAGGTTCTTAGGTGTCAGCCAGCTTTTCATCGCCACGATTTTGGAAGGGTCCACCACCACACCTTCCTCTGATATGATATGCTCAAGATACTCCACCTTCTATTTAAGAAAGTTTTACTTCGATTGTTTGACAAAAAGAACATGCTCCCGAAGAATCATCAAAACAAGTCGTAAGCGGTGAAAATAACTTTCAAGTGAAGGGCAGTAAATAAGGATGTCGTCGAAGAAAACCAACACAAACTTATAAAGATAACTTCATAAAATATTATTCATAAGGCTTTGGAAGGTGGAGGGAGCATTGGTGAGACCAAAGGGCGTTACCAATAATTCGTCCATTGTGTGTTCGAATGATGATTTTTGGTATGTCATCTTCGTGCACCCAAATTTGATGATATCTAGATTGGAGATCCAGCTTTGTGAAGACCCGTTATCCCCTTAACTCATCAAGTAATTTATCCACCACTGTAATATGGTACTTGTCTTTGACCGTTATGGTGTTGAGAGCTCGATAGTCGATGCACATTCATCACGTTCCATCTTTCTTTCGTACTAGAAGTACCAGCGAAGAGTAGGAGCTGCAACTTGGCCGAATGACCCTTGTTTCAACCATTTCACTTACAATCCTGTCAATTTCATCTTTATGGAGGTTGGATAATGATATAGCCAAGTGTTTGCTAGTGGTTTGCTCGAAAGAGTCCGAATTCGATGATCATAAGGTCGGGTAGGTGGTAAGCTACGTGATTTGGCAAAGATATCTAAAAATTCAGCAATCAATTGGAGAAGGTTTAGGTTTTTAATTTTTGTTGGCTCCCCCATAGATTGCTACTGGAGTTGCATCAGGAAGTTGTTGTTCACTTTGTGCAAAACTTTCTTCATTTGTTGCGTACAAACCATCGTTATGCCGCTCCCGCGTTTTTCATATTTTATCACCTATTTTCCTTTGCTGTAAAATTTTATAATTAATTTTAAAAAATTTCAGGAAATATCACCTAATATAGTCAACCATTCAATGCTAAGCACAACCTCATAATCGTCGAGTGGGAGGAGGAAGAAATCAGTAATTATCTCCTAGTCTTGCAGCCATAATTGCACCCGCGGGCATCTTCAGTCCCACTTCAAAATTCGACGATTGGTGACCTTAACATCAAACCTGCTACAATCCTCAATACGTAGGGCCATATGAGCAGCAACCTTGTTATTCATGAAGTTATTAGTGCTCCTAGTATCGATGAGGAAGGTGATTAGTTCTTATTTAAGTAGTCCTCCCATTTTCATCGTCTGCGGGATTACGTAGCCAGCAAGAGCATGCATTATACAGTCGATCGGCTGCTATTCTTCCTCTGTGACCACCTCCTCTGAATCTTCAATGGGTTTAATCACAAGAAGGTGTCCCTTTTTGCAGCGATGGTCATGGCTCTATGATTTGTCACAATGCCAACAAAGGCCCTTCATCGATCTATCGTGAAGTTCGTATCTTGTCAATTTCTTTGGCAACAAGGGACGACTAGGAGTAGAGGGTGCTAAAGGTTTGTATGTTGCTCGTCTAGGAGTGGTCCTCATCCTTCGGGCATCTTGGTTGAGCCTCTCATCTTGGATTCAGGCGAAGGAGATCATGACCATCAAGTTGGAGGGTTGCCGCGCTTTTACTTCTCCTCTTATTTCTGGCTTGAGTCCTTCGATGAATGTCCTAGTAAGGAAAAGGTAAAGCTATCAAAAAATTCCTGGGAGAATACGACAACAAAAATTTCGATGAAACCAAGGAATATGAGAAGGTGCTACGGAAGATTTTTACATCTAAAGTGTAGCAGTTTGTATTTAAAAGATCAGCGATTTGTATCGGTAATTTTTGAATGAAACCCAAAGGAAGTCCTCTGATAGGGAGCGACAAAAATATCATAAAAAACTCATGAAAGATAGGGCAGCAAAATAGTGGCAGCAAAATCAAACTAGGGCAATAGTATGTGGTTGAATTCTGCAGCGTAACTTTCATTATAAAGATGACAACTTTGCAATGATAAGTTTATGCAGCAAAATATGAACACTTTTTTTTTATTTTTTGAATTCAAGATAACTAAATTGCAACAACAGTAAAGTAGAATACCAGAACCTAATGTAATTCTTTAGAGAGATTAAAGGATGATCTGCGGTAGTGGAGATGACGATGGAATTCGATGATGATCTAAGCAATTATGGGAATTGCTTGGGAGATGGATGAAGATGATGGGTGGCTGTGGAATGGTAGCGAAGCACCAAGTTCGTTGCTCTGATACCAAGTGTTAGAACCCTTTCGGATTCTAAGCTTGGGGTGATCTCTAAAGGGGATCGACCTCCTTGGAACTCCATAGGGGTTCCTCCCTCCTAGGGTTGCTACACAATGACTGAAAGCAAATTGATTTATTGATGATGAAAAGATGGTTGAATACATGCTATTTATAGGATGTCTAAACCCTAACTCGTAATATAACTCCTATTTCAAAGACCCTAACTCCTAGCAACCTCCCTAGTTGACTTCTACTTTGGGTGGCTGGCGACTACAGGGAGTCCTAACTCTAGTTAAACTCTAACCCTAACCCTAGTCGACCATTTTAACTATAGTTGGTGGTGGCTAGTTAGGTTATACATGGTGCATCCCCTTTTTGACTGAAATAAAATTAGGACTTAATTAGCTAGAGTCCTAACATGGTTTCATGTCGACTCTGGCCATAGGTAGTTACTCCTACTTTATTACTTTCACTAACGATTTCTCTAGGTATAGACATGTGTACTTGATGAAGTACAAGTCCAAAGCCTTTGAGAAATTCAATGAATATAAGAATGAAGTAAAGTACCAGCTTAATGGTGTATCAAAAAGGAGGAATTGCATGCTGTTAGACATGGTGTGGTCTATGATGGGTTTCGCCAACCTACTCGTCTAATTCCGAGGATATGCCCTAGAGCTCACAACTTACATTTTCAAGAGAGTTTTATCTAAGTCAATAGTATATACACCATATAAGATATAGAAAGGATAAAAACCCGTTCTTAAGATTGTTAAGATTTAAGGCTACCATACTCATGTTATAAGACATAACCCTGACAAGTTGGAATCAAGGACAGAGTGGTGCAAGTTCATAAGAAACCCCAATGAAACTTACGGGTACTATTTCTATCATCCTAGTGACCAAAAGGTCTTTATTGCCAAGAGGGTAATGTTTCTTGAGAATGAGCATATTCTTGGTGGAAATAGTAGGAGCATGATAAAGTTGAGCGAGATTGAAGAAGCTAGCTCAAGCACTGTTCCGGAGGTCGAGTATATTCAGGTACCTAGCACACAAGCTCTAACTTTATGTAAGTCAGACAGAGTAGCCCATCCTCCCGAGAGATATATGGGACATGATAGTGGTTATTATGAGTATAGACTTTGGAAAGTGGTAAGAAGGCATGAATTTCGAGATGGATTCCATGTACTCTAATAAGATTTGAAACCTTATTGATACATCTAAGGGCATCGTACCCATCGACGCAAATGGATCTTCAAGTAGAAGACCAAAGTAGATGGAAAGATGGAGACCTATAAGGCACGGCTGGTGGCCAAAGAATAAAATCAAAGGCAATGAGTTGAATATGATAAAACCTTATCACTCGTAGTCATGTTAAAATCCATCAGAATTCTTTTAGCTATTGCAACACACTATGACCATGAGATCTGATAAATGGATGTGAAAACAGCGTTCCTTAATAGTAACCTTGAGGAGAAGGTGTATATGATATAGCCTGAGGGATTCATGTCCAAGAAAAGTTAAGATAAGGTGTGCAGGTTGCTCAGGTCTATCTAAAAACTAAAGTAATCTTCTTGAAGATGGAACATAAGATTTGATGAGGTGATAAGATCTTATGACTTTGTTAAGAACGAAGATGAGCCTTGTGTGTACATGAAGGTAAGTGGGAGAGCTATCACCTTTGCGATATTGTATGTGGATAACATCCTGATCGTTGGGAATGATGTAGGAATGCTCTCCATAGTAAAGGCTTGGCTATTTAATAACTTCTCCATGAAGGACTTAGGGGAAGCATCCTAATTTTGGGGATTCAAATCTATAGAGGAAGATCCAAGAGTATGCTTGGCTTATCCTAACCTAGGTATATAGATTCTATTGTCAAAAGGTTTGGCGTGAAAAGTTCTAAGAGAGGTCTCATACCAATGAGACATGAAATATCACTTTATACGAGTATGCCCCCAAAGACTCTTGAAGAAAGGGCAAACTTGAATATGATACCCTATGCCTCTGTGATAAAGTTTATCATATATGCTATGCTATGTATAAAACCTGATATAGCGTATGCTTTGAGTGTCACTGGCAAGTATCAAGCAGATCTCGGTTTGGAACACTAAAAGATAGTAAAGTGCATCCTTAACTAATTGAGAAGGACTAAAGATCTTTTAGTGTTATACAGAGGAGGTAGCCTCTAGGTTAAGGGTTACACAGACTTGAGTTTTCAGTCTGATATCAATGATAGCAAGTTGAACTCAGAGTGTGTGTTCACCCTAAATGGAGGAACAGTAAGCTGAAAGAGTTCCAACCAAGATGCTACTACTAACTCGACCATAGAGGCGGAGTACATTACTGTGGTAGAAGAAGCAAAGGAGGGAGTCTTGAGGAAGAAGTTCATTGTAGATTTGGGAGTCGTACCAAGCAATAAGCAATCGATTCCATACAATGTAACAACAATGGGATGATCGATCAAGCGAAAAAACCCAGGTCTCATCAGAAGCATGTTCTAACGAGGTTCCACTTGATCAGAGAGAGCGTGGCTCATAGAGATATAGTAATAGAAAGACTTCCAAATGAAAATAATATTGTAGATCTACTAACACAACCATTATCTCATATTATCTTTCAGCGTCATAGGGGTCTGATGGGGATTAGACATGTAGGTGATGAGCTTTAGGTTGAGTAGGAGATTGCTAGTTATAAGTGCCCTCCATACCAATCACATAAGTGATGGTACGTGTTGCTAGTTATAGGTGCCTTGCAAGCCAATCACGTGAGTGATGACACGTGTGACACGTTGTGTGATCTTTTTGCTTATGATTAATATTGGCATATTCTTATATTATATTATCTGTTGCATATATATTATGATATCCTTAGTTTTGTGCAATAGGAATCGGATCGTGATGAGATCACGATAATGAGATCGATTCACCTTTAAACATTGATCCTAAATAATCCTGGTCAGAGGTTACTCGAGAGGGATATCGAGATAATCGGATAGACTGGTGTACTATATACTCATCCATATGATGGAGGCAGCTGGTCTCATAGCCACTTGTGTGGAGACACTAAGGATATTGTACAAGTGCTCATTGGAGAATGAGTTCACTGATTGATCCGCTTATGGAATACTGAATGGTTAATGATACCTAATATTAGACAGTGATTCCATAGTCCCAGTTGTGTATCTGGTCCTTAGACTTGATATACCAAAGATGCCTTGTATAAGTACTCCTTTCTTTGACACCAGACTTACAGGTCTGGAAAGTCTCAGATATAATACAGTTGGTTATCAGAATTGGTATCCAACCTTACGAAGGCAATTGAGTGTTAATAGAGGATCATCCACTCTCGGTATCACAAGATGAATATCCCATATGTGCTTGCTCAGACAAATCCTTGGCCAGGGTCATTCGGATTGAGAGAGAAATAGTTATCCGGGAGAATCTGATTAGAGCGAGACTATGACAGATTCTGTATGTGACCTGACAGTACCAAGTCCAATATACGATCTATGGGATACTAGTTAGATGAGTGATTATAGATATATGATAACTATGGACAGACAGGTCCGATGGATTTGATCCCCCCTGTACCGTTTGGAAAGTATGGCATAGTGGCCTAGTACGTTTATAGTTGATCAGTCGAGTGAATTATTATCCTCATAATAATAATTATTATGGGGATAATAATTCACTGTATTAGAAGGAGTTCTAATCTCAGTATCGGGCCTAGAGGGTCAAACACATATGGTCGATACTTCAGCAAATAGAGGATTAGATGGAGATCCAATTAGCCCATATTCTCATTAGATGAGACCCTATGCTGATGGGCTCCTTGATTGAGGCCCAATTAGAGGCCTAAGGAGATTATTAGATAGAGATCCAATAATACAATGTTAGTGGGTAATTGGATGGAGTTTCAATACCCACTAAGGAATGAGCCCTAGGGTTTCTTGGTGGCTCTTTATAAATAGGAGGAAAGACTCATGGTTAATAGGTTGTAGCTTTAGCCACCACCTCCTATTCTCCTTCCTCCCTCTACGTAAGAGTTGCAAGATCAGATTGGAGGAGTTTCGCTGCAGAGATCCATCGTGTGGATACCGCTAGAGAGAAGGACGCTTGACCTCCTTCATCTTCTCGATCCGGATCTAGAATAAATGGATATACGATCTCCCTAGGTAAAATCAATCTCTCACATATCATGATTTTTTTATTTTTGCGATGTTTCTCGCAACCCCAATCTTTTGCATGACGATTTGATCTATGTGGGAAACCAGTTTTTGTTTTGATTTCTGCTGCGCATGTGATGCACTCGCTGAGGTTTCCTAATAGTGGTATCAGAGCCAAGGTTTTCATGTGAAAATTGGTTATAAACTGTGTGTGATGAGATTGAATCACGTAGAATCATTCTACACATTCTTGCAGTGTTTTCGCAGCGAAGGCAGCAAGGAGGGGCGACCAGCCATGGCCAGCCCCATGTAGGGTCGGCCACCCATGGCCGGGCCGCAGCCAAGACCCCATGCAAGGGGGCGACTAGCTGTGGCTAGGGCCAGCCCGCAAGGGAGGCCAGCAGCACTCGCAAGGGGCGGCAGCCGCCCGCAAGTGTAGCAGCCTGCAAGGGCGACTCCAGAAGCATCGCCCGCGGGCACAGCCGCTTACAATATGTCGCTCGCAAGGAGGGCCGGTTGTAGGACGCCCGCAAGGGACTGCCACCCGCGGCCATCCCTACCGCCAGCAGGGGCAGCGACGTCGGTCGCAGGGGTGGCCACCCCTTGGCAGGGCGACTACCGGTGGGCAAGGGAAACCACCGCCTGCGCAGGGGTAGCGACGGTGGCGATGGCGCAGAGGGTTTAGGGCATCCTTTTTAGAAAAGGATGACCCTTGCCCTATGAATTCTGAAAATTTTGAGGACTGTCATCTTATCTAAAATTATAAAAATACCCTTAATAATTTTAAAAATTCTGAGGACTATCCTCTCATCCAAAATTATCAAAATGCCCTTTGATAATTTTAGAAATTCCAAGCATATCTTGATTTCCAGAAAAATAATTAATTAAATAGTTTAATTAATTATTATATATATCTAGTAATCCTATATATGATGTGATGTACATGTGATGTATAATGTAGATAGATGATCATGAGCCATGTGTTATGATGTGTGTAATTATGATTATTAGGGCATGCGAGCCTCCATTTTTCTCATTTATTGTCGGGTCTACGTGTTTGTGATTATTTGTAATTACATGGAGTGGTGCAGCAGGAGTGAGCGTGGAGGTGACAGCAGGATGTACGATGTCGTGGCAGGAGATCACGCCGCATGGTGATACGATGATCCAATAGAATCGATGATGATGAGATCAACAATCACAGAGCATGGAGATGTGCCGATGCACACATAGATCCTATTATGAGTGATTAGGCCCATTGGCTCGGGCTTAATCATATTAGGTGACGGCTCATGATCATCCGGTGTGGCTTGCATATGTGATGTATTATACACCTACTAGATATATGTATATATTTGTATGTGATGTAGATATATATTAAATATGTATATGTGTTACACGACATATTAAGAGATCGATACAAAACGAAAACCCCTCCTATAATAATATTAAGTCGATGAGCGTGAGGTAATAAGATTGACCCCATCGTTATAGGAAGAAATTGAATCACGACATAGGTTGAGTTGGTCAAGTCACTCGAGGCTCACCTATCTAGGTGATCGAGTTCTTGCCTATGACATATAGATATCATCGGTGACCTGAGGATATGGTATGACTTAGTCGAGCAATCGAGAGCATATCTATCGAATCAGACTCATCTTGTAACGATGGTGATGACTTAACTGAACTTCATAGTTGGTCGAGCAGTCGAGACCATGATGATTCGGAGGCCGAACATGATGGGAATCATAAGGAGTTGTGATTGGCAAGAGTTGCCTACCTTTTAGGCTTAGTGTAGTTGGTTGAGTCCCTCGAGATTGCACTAAGATGCCAATTGGATCCTGATCCCCACTAGGAGTCTGCTAGAGACTTTCGTCTCACATGTCGAGGGTGTCGCGTGATTCGCTATGAAAATAGTGGGAGTATATAAGATAAAAGTCCATATCTTAATTATTATTTTCCATAAAATCTGTAAGTTATTTAATTTACGCTATATCTTGTTTGTCGCTTACAAACCTCCTACATGGCATACTTGATGCCAACCACCTCATTGGTTCAAAGGCTCCATAATTTGAGAATTATTCTCAAGGAGGAGAAAATCGTATATGTCCTTAACATGATTGTGCCCACGTCGGAGGAAAGGACAAGCGAGGATGAGATCGCTCGCTTTGTGAAGTATATAGATAGTCCTAGAGGATAACTTATATATGATCTTATACTTCAGTCCCTATCGGATTCCTTTTCACAGTTCATTATTAACTTTAATATGAACAAGCTTGAAATGACTTTCTCTAAGCTCCTTAATATGGTTAGGGAAGCTGAGAGCACCATCAAGAAAGAGAAACTAGTTCTCAATATTGGTGAGACCAATAAAAAAAGGAAGGCTAGTAAGACCCTTAAGAAGGGCAAGGGCAAACGAAGACCAAGTAAGGCAAAGGTTGCCAAGGAAGACCCGACAAAGGACAAAAGATAATATTTCTACTATAGCTAAGATGGGCATTGGAGGAGGAACTTTAAAGACTACTTTGCAAGAAGTTTTAGGTATATTCATGATCAGTCTCTACTCGTCAGATTTTCATGATAACACATGAGTTTTAGATATCGAGAGTACTTATCATATCTATAATTTGTTGTAAGTTCTGGCAAGACCTAAAAGATTGGCCAGAGGCGAGATAGACCTCAAGATGGGCAATGAAGCAAGAGTTGTTGCAATTGCTGATGGGGAGGTCAGCGTACATCTGCCTAGTGGAGCTATTATTGCATTAGATGCATGTTATTTTATCCCTTCCATTATCAAAAATATTATTTTCATCTCTTGTTTGACAAATAATGGATATAAATTAGTTTTTAAGAATAATAGTGGTTCAATAATTATGGATGATGAGATCATCACTAGAGGGACCCTCATAAATGGCTTATATGTGTTAGACACTTCTCTACATATCATAAATATAAATATGTCTAAGAGAAAAAGAGATGAGGTGAATAATGCATACCTATGGCATTGTAGGCTAGGTCATATATATGAGGGAATGATTCAAAAGTTGCTGAAAGATAGATACTTAGATCCATTTGACTATGAGTCATATGCAACTTGCGAACCTTGCCTTCATGGGAAGATGACCAACTCTCATTTTAGTAGAACTAGAGAGAGAGCCACCGAGTTATTGTAACTTATACATAGTGATGTATGTGGTCCCATGTCGACTTAGGCTATAGGTGGTTACTCATACTTCATTACATTCACTGATGATTTCTCTAGGTATGGACACATGTACTTAATAAAGTATAAACTTGAGGCCTTTGAGAAATTCAGGGAATATAAGAATGAGGTAGAGAACCAAATTGGAAAAAGTGTTAAGACTCTTTGATCAGATCGAGGAGGAGAGTAATTGAGTATGGAGTTTACCCATTTCCTCGGTGATAATGAGATTCTATCCCAGTGGACACCTCCTTATACACCTCAGCTCAATAGTTTATCAGAAAGGAGGAATCACACACTGTTAGATATGGTATTGTCCATGAGAAGTTTCGCTAACCTACCCGTCATATTCTAGGGGTATGCCCCAGAGACTGCAGCTTACCTTCTAAACAGAGTTCTATCAAAGTTGGTAGTGTCTACACCATATGAGATATGGAAAGAAAAGAAGCCCGATATTAAGATTGTTAAGATTTGAGGCTGTCTTGCCCACGTTAGAAGACACAACCCCGATAAGTTAGAATCAAGGACAGAATGGTACACATTCGTGAGATACCCAAAGGAAACTTATCAGTATTATTTCTATCATCTCGAGGACCGCAAGGTCATTGTTGCCAAGAGAGCTATGTTCCTTGAGAAGGAACACATTCTTAGTGGTAATAATGAGAGTAAGATAGAATTGAGCGATGTTGGAGAACCTAGCTCAAGCACCATTCTAGAGCCCGAATCTGTTCAGGTACCTAACACATAAGTTTTAATTTTGTATAGGTCTAGCAAAGTATCTCACCCTCCTAAAAGATATGTGAGACATATTAATGGAGATGACTCTCAGGATGTTGATCCTCAGACCTACAAGGAGGCTATTGTGAGTATAGACTCCGGGAAGTAGCAAGAAGCCATGAATTTTGAGATGGATTCTAGTACTCTAATAAGGTTTGGAACCTTATGGATGCACCTGAGGGTATTATACCCATCGGCTGCAAATGGATCTTTAAGAAGAAGATCGGAGTGGATGGAAAGGTAGAGAGACCTATAAAGCAAGGCTGGTAGCTAAAAGATATCGTCAAAGACAAGGAGTTGACTATGATAAAACTTTTTCACCTATAACCATGCTTAAGTCCATTAGAATTATTTTGGTCATTGCAGCACACTATGACTATGAGATCTGGCAGATAGATGTCAAAATGACATTCCTCAATGGCAACCTCGAGGATGAGGTATATATGATACAGCCAGAGGGATTCGTATCTAAAGAGAGTCTAGATAAAATGTGTAGGTTGGTTAGATCCATTTATAGATTGAAGCAAGCTTCCCAAAGTTGAAACATAAGATTTGATGAGGTGATCAGATCTTATGATTTCGTTAAGAATGAAGATGAGCCTTGTGTGTATGGGAAGGTAAGTGGGAGCGCTATCACCTTCTTGGTGCTATATGTGGATGACATCCTAATCATTAGGAATGATGTAGGAATGCTCTCTATAGTAAAGGCTTGGCTATCCAGAAACTTCTTCATGAAAGACTTAGGGGAAGCATCCTATATTTTGGGGATCTGGATCTATAGGGATAGATAAAAAATGATGCTTGGCTTATCTCACTCTAGGTACATAAACTCCATTGTCAAAAGATTTGACATGGAGAATTCCAAGAGAGGTCTTATACTGATAAGACATAGAATATCACTTTCTAGGAGTGTGTCCCCAAAGACTCCTGAAGAAAGGGCAGACATGGATAAGATACCTTATGCCTCAGTGATAGGGTCTATCATATATGTGATGCTATGTACTAGGCCTGATATAGCATATGCTCTGAGTGTCACGAGTAGGTATCAGACATATCCAAGTTTAGAACACTAGAAGGCAGTAAAGTGTATCCTTAAGTACTTGAGAAGGACTAAGGATCTTTATTGGTATATGGATAAGGTAGCCTCCAGGTTGAGGGCTACATGAACTCGAGTTTTCAATCCGATATTGATGATAGCAAGTCAAATTCAGGATATATTTTTACCCTGAATGGAGGAGTAGTAAGCTGGAAGAGTTCCAAGTAAGATACTACTGCTGACTCAACTATAGAGGCGAAATACATTGCTGCAGCAGAAGCAGCAAAGGAAGGGGTGTGGATAAAGAAGTTTATCAAAGATTTGGGAGTCATACCAAGCAACGTGGAGTTGACTCCCATATATTGTGACAGGGACAGGGCGATAACTCTACCAAGGCGACACAGGTCTCATCAGAATTATTCTGAGGAGATTCCATCTGATTAGAACGATCATGATCCGAAAAGATATAGCAATGGAAAAAGTTTCATCTGAAGATAACATTGTAGATCCACTAATGAGGCCACTGGCTCATATTGTATTTGAGCATCATAGGGGTCTGATGAGGATCAAACACATAAGTGATTAGCTTTAGGTCAAGTGGGAGATTGCTAGTTATAGGTGCCCTGCAAGCTAATCACGTGAGTGATGGCACGTGTGACACACTGCGTAATCTTTTTACTTATGATTAATATTACATATTCTCACATTATATTATTTATTATATATATATTATGATGTCATTGGTTTTGTGCAATGAGAATTTGATCGTGATGAGATCACGATAATAAGATCAATTCACCTTTAAACACAGATCCTAAATAATTCTGGTCATAGGTTACTCGAGAGGGACATTGAGATAACTGAACAGATAGGTGTACTATATACCCATCCATATGATGGAGGCAGTTGGTCTCATAGCCACTTGTATGGAGACACTAAGGATATAATACAGGTACTCATTGGAGAATGAGTTCACTGATTGATCCGCTTATGGAATGTTGTATGGTTAATGATACCTAATATCAGATAACGATTCCATAGTCCCAATTGTGTATTTGGTTCATAGACTTAAGACACCAAAAATATCTTGTATGAGTACTCCTCCTTTCTTTGACGCCAGACTTATAGATTTGGTACAGTTGGTTATCGGGATTGGTAGCCAACCTTATGAAGGCAATTGAGTGTCAATAGAGGATCATCTACTCTCGATATCATGAGAGGAATATCCCAAATATGCTTGCTCAGACAAATCCTTGGCTAGGGTCATTCGGATTGAGAGAGAAAGAGTTCTCCGAGAGAATCAGATTAGAGCGAGACTATGACGGATTCTGTATGTGACCTAATAGTACCATGTCCAATATACGGTCTCTAGGATATTAGTTGGATAAGGGATTATAGATACACGGTAACTGTAGACAGACATGTCCGATGGATTTAATCCCTATATACCGTTTAGGGACTATGGTGTAGTGTCATAATATGTTCCTAGTCGATGAGTCGAGTGAATTATTATGGGGATAATAATTCACTATATCAGAAGGAGGTCTGATGGGAGTGACTTACGGCCAGCTCAATATCGGGTCTAGAGGGTCACACATATATGGTAGATGCTTTAGCGAATAGAGGATTGAATAAAGATCCAATTAGCCCCTATTCTTATTAGATGAGACTCTATGTTGACATGCTCCTTGATTAAGGCTCAATTAGAAGCCTAAAGAGATTATTGGATAGAGTTCCAATAATGCAAGGTTAGTGGGTAATTGGATGAAGATCTAATACCCACTAAGGTAGGAGCCCTAGGGTTCTTTTGGTGGCTCTCTATAAATAGGAGGAGAGACTCATGGTTGATAGGCTGCACCTTTAGCCACCACCTCCTATTCTCCTCCCTCCCTCTACATAAGAGTTGCAAGATCAGATTGGAAGAGTTACACTGCAGAGATCTATTGTATGGATACCGCTAGAGAGGAGGACGCTTGACCTCCTTCACCCTCTCCATCCAGATTTGAAAATGTAGGGATATACGATCTCCTAGGTAAAATCAATCTCTTACACATCACAGTTTTATCGGTTTTTATATTTTTCTCGTGACCCAATATTTTGCATGACGATTTGATCCGTGTGGAAAATCGGTTTTTATTTTAATTTTCACTGCACATGTGATGTTCCCGCTGAGATTTTCCAATAGCGCCATGGTACCATATGTTGGGAAACCATGTAGGAGTATCACATGTGTAGCAGAAAACTAAAACAAAACTGGTTTCCCACATTTATCATGTCATCATGCGATGATTGGTGCACAAAAAACTATAAAATAAAAAATTGTATAATACGTGTTAGATGTTTTACTTAGGGAGATTGTATATCCTTGAAAAACCAGATCTAAAGGAGAGGATGAAGGACGTCAGAGGTCCTCTCTAGTAGTATCTACATGGTTGAAGAAGCAGGTGATGCTTGTCCCCTGCAGCCCAAAAACTTGTAATTTTTGCCAACCTTCTTCGTAGTTTTTATTCACCACCTTGCAGCAAGTGTGGAAGAAGAACTCCTTTATTCTTTGTTGTCCTCATGCATCAAGGAGAGGGGTGGTTGGCTGAGAAGAAAAGGAAGGGAGGAGAATAGGAGGAGGCGGTAAAAAGTTTCTAGCCTATGAGCCTTGTGGCCCATTCCTATTTATAGATGTCCTATCAATTTAACCCTAATCGATCCTGCCCTATTGGATCTCCATCCAATTTCCAAGCCTATTGGATTAGTGAATTTCTACCCAATAATCTCTTATTAGCTCTTATTGGATATCATCCATAGATTCTCATAATATATGGACTTATTGGATATCTAATAGAACAAGAGCTCTGGGGATATCTCGTATTCGAATATCTACTTGTCACAACATCCACCATATGTGTGTGACCCTTTAGGCCTAATACTGAGTTGACTGTGAGTTGCACCTGTAAGAACTCATAACTTAGTGAGTTGTTATCTCATAACAATTCACTCAACTCATTGACTGTGGACGTACTAGGCCACTACGCTATAGTTCTCAAATGATACAGGGGGATCTAATTCATTGGACTTATCTATCTATAGTTACCATATATCTATAGTCTCTCATCCATCTAATATCTTAGAGACTATATATTGTATATAGTATTGTCAAGCCTCATACAGAATCCATATGAGTCTCATTCTAATCAGATTCTCTTGGAGAACTTCTTCTCTCTTAATCTGAATGACTCTGACCAAGATTTGCCTGAGCAAGAACACATGAGATATTCCTCTCATGATATCAATAGCGGATGATCCTCTATTTATACTTAATTATCTTCATAAGGTTGATTATTAATCCCGATAATTGGTTGTACCAAATCTGAAACTTTCAAACCTGTTAGTCTGAAGTCAAAGAAATAAGTACTCAAATAAAGCATCCTTAGTATCTCAATTCCAAGGACTAAATATACAACAGAGACTATGAAATCGCTATCTAACATCAGGTATTATTAACCATCCAGCATTTCGTATGCAGATCAATCAATGAACTCATTCTCCAATGAGCACTTGTGCTATACCCTTAGTGTCCTCCACACGAGCAACTATGAGACCAGCGCCTCCATCATATAGATGGGTATACAGTACAATGGTCTATCTGGCTATATCGATGTCCCTCTCGAGTAACCTATAACTAGGATTATTTGAGATTTATCTTTAAAGGTAAATTGATCTTATTATCATGATTTCATTATGATCCAATTCTCATTGCACAGATTTAAGTACATCACAATATATATAACAGGCAACATAAAGTGATAAAAATACTAATGATAATAATAAGCAAAAAGACTATGCAACATGGTACATGTGTCATCACTTACGTGATTGGCTTGTAGGGCACTTTAATCAGCATCATAGAGGCAGGACTTGCATGAAGTCATTGATCTCTTGCTCTCATTGAGAGGGAGTGTACAACTATGAAAGTTGGTCAAGGAGATGGAGGATGCAGAGGCAAACTCTAAGTACCAATATAAAGCAGAAGGGTAGAGGCTAGGAAATTTTGTAAGACTAGTGTCGATGGACTTCTCATCAAGATAGCTAAAAGTAAGGGACCTCAAATCAATACAGGAGTGCTTGATCATGGAACAAAGTAGGTAGTATAAAGCTATGTACTTTTTTTCTTAGAGGAGTAGGTAGTAAAATTGATAAATAATGTGGTATAATCTTGGAGACAACCAAAACAAATAGAGACATGCTCTTGTCAGGACAATATTTTTCTCTTTTTGGGTAAAACTTTTAGCATTATAAAGATTTGATGGAAATGAAACGATGAATTATAATAGTCATAAAGTTGCATAGAAGATGTTTTGTGAAAAAAAAAGTCATAAAGTTTTTGTAAAGTAAAGTTTGATTGATTTTCCTTTCGCCATTTTGAAAATGTAAATTATCGATCATTCATAACAGATTAATCTTAAAGAAGTCATATAGATATTTTATGCAAAAACATGATAGTCATAAAGTTTGTACAAAGTGAAAGTTCGTTTGTTCTCCTCATGTTACTTTGAAAACATAAAATATTGATAATTCTCAACATATTAGTCAAATAGAAGTCGTATTAACATTTTACAAAAAAAAAAATGTGATAGTCATGAAGTTTGCACAAAGTTGAGGTTCAATCAGTTTTCCAAATATCATTTTGAAAATATAAAATGCCAACCATTGTCTATATATTAGGCCTAGAGAAGTGGTATGGATGTTTTCAATGAAAAACTAAAACAGTAATATAGTTTAGGAAAAGCAGAGGTTTGATCAATTTTTCTTGCAGTGTTTTGTAAATACTAAATGTTGATAATTCCCAACATATTAGACCTAGAGAAATCATATAGATGTTGTTTCATGAAAAAACACTAAAGTCATAAAGTTTATGCTATGGATATTGTTTTACCAAAAAAACGTGATAGTCATAAAGTTTATATAAAGTGAATGTTCGATTGGTATTCCTCATGCTATTTTGAAACCACAAAATGTCGATAACTCCCAACATATTAATTTAATAGAAGTCATATTGATGTTTTACAAAAAAAAAAAAAATAGTCATCAAGTTTGCACAAAATGGAGGTTCGATTGATTTTTCAAGTGTCATTTTGAAAATACAAAATGTCAACCATTATCAACATATATTAGGCCTAGAGCAGTCGCACAGATGTTGTACAATGAAAATCTACAATAGTCTTAAAGTTTAGGAAAAGTAGAGGTTTGTGATTCTCAACATATTAGTCCTAGAGAAATCATATGGATATTGTTTCATGAAAAAACACTACAGTCATAAGATTTGCACAAAGTGGAGGTTCGATCAATAATCCTCATGTTAGTTTGAAAATATAAAATGTCGATCATTCCTAAAGTATTGTCCCTATAATGTTTGCACAAACTGGAGGTACAAACATTTCCTTGCTTTGTCTGGTAAATAAAAAATATCAATTGTTCCAAACATATTAGCTTTAGAGAAGTCATATGGATGTTGTTTCGTAAAAAAATACAACATACATAAAGTTTATACAAAGTAAAAGTTCAATTTGTTTATACATAAAGTTCAATTTGTGAAAAAATATAATAGTCATAAAGTTTGTAGAAAGTGGTGGTTCGATGGTTTTCCCCGTGCCATTTTTAAATGTAAAATTTTGACAAATCCTAGCACAAGAGAAGTCACTAGAATATTATTTCATGAAAAAATGTCAGTCATAAAGTTTCAATTGGTTTTCTTAACACCGTTTTAAAATAGAAAATGTTGATCATTCCAAACATATTAACCATAGAGAAGTCGTATGAATATTGTTTAAAAAAGTGACAGTCATAAAATTTTCACAAAGTGGGGCTTCGATCAGCTTTCCTTGTGTCATGTTGAAAATATAAAATGTGGATCATTCCTAACATATTAACCCTAGATAAGTCGTACAGATGTTGTTTCATGAAAAAAAAAGTAATATTCATAAAGTTTGTGTAAAGTAGAGGTTCAATCGGTTTTTATGTCATCTCAAACATGTAAAATGTAGATCATTCCCAGTATATTGGCCCTAGAAAAGTATGAAATAACATGACGGTCATAAAGTTTGTATAAAGTGAAGGGTCAATCAATTTTTCTCGTGCCATTTTAAAAATATAAACTATCGATTATTCCCATTATATTAGCTATAGATAAGTTATATGGATATTCTTTCATGAAAAATTATGATAGTCACAATGTTTATGTAAATTAGAGGTTTGATCAGTTTTCCTTGCATCGTTTTGAAAGCACAGAATGTTCAACATATTATCACAAGAGAAGTCGTATAAATGTTGTTTCATGAAAAAGACAATCGTCATAAAGTTTACGATATTACTTATGTCATTTTGAAAACATAAAATATTGATTATTCCTCACATATTAGCCATTTAGAAGTCATATGGATGTTGTTTCATGAAAGTTTAGAAGTCGTATGGATGTTGTTTCATGAAAAAAATGTGACAGTCATAATATTTGTGCAAAGTGGAGATTTGTTTGGTTCCTCTCATCATTTTAAAAATAAAAAATATCGATCATCTAGTATATTAACCCTAGAGAAGTTATATGGATGCTATTTCATAAAAAAAATATAATTATCATAAAATTTACACAAAGTAGAGGTTTGATCAATTTTATTAATCCATTTCGAAAGTGCAAAATGTCAACATCTCCCTATATATTAGTCCTAGAGAAGTTGCATAGATGCTATTTCATGAATTACATGATAGTCATAAAGCTTGCCTAAAGTGGAGGTTGGATCAATTTTTTTGCACCATTTTATAAATATAAAATTATGTTAATTTCAAACATATTACCCCTAGAGAAGTTGCATGGACATTGTTACATAAAAAAAGTAACAGTCAAAGTTTGCACAAAGTTGAAGTTCTATCGATTTTCTTTATTAATTTTTAAATTAAAAAATATTAACTATTCTAAATATATTAACTGTAGAGAAGTTCTACAATATATCAACCAATCCCAACATATTAGCCCTAGAGAAGTTGTATAGATGTTATTTCACAAAAAAATATGATAGTCATGAACTTAGCATCCTAAAGTAGTATGGATGTTCTTTGGAAAGTACAAAATATCAATAATTCTTAACATGTTAGCCCTAGAGAATTGGTACATAGTTTTATGAAAAATGTGACAGAATACAATTTGCAAAAAGTAGAGGTTCAATCAATTTTCTTCGTATCATTTTGAAGATATAAAACATCAACCATTACTAACATATTAGCTCTAGAGAAGTTGTCAGATGCTATCTCATGAAAAAACATGGTAGTCATAATATTTGCATAAAGTGGGTTCGATCGATTTCTCTCACACCCTTTCAAAAATATAAAAATATCAACCATTATCAACATTTTAGCCTTAGAGAAGTCATGTGGATATTACTTTACGAAAAAAATATGATAATCATAAAGTTTACTTAAAGTTGATAGCTTAAACAATTTTCCTCATGTCATTTTGAGAATGTAAATTGTTAGTCATTCCTAACATATTAGTCATATACATTATTGTTGAATCTCGAATTTTGATGATAAAATAAATTGATAAATTTATAATCTAATAAATGTGTTGGAGCTAAGTGATATAGTATTAACTATGACTGTGAAAAGACAAAACAATATGATGTTGGGCTGAAGTCAAGATCGGACATCGGGCTAGGGCTTTGGATGATGCAGCGGGAATTCGCTTGGAGTTCGCCAAAGATGATCATGAGCTCGCTAAGATTACACCAGGAGTTCGCCAAAGGATGATCGGGAGCTCGCTGGAAGTTCACCGAAGTGATGCTGGGAAGTTCGCCGAGAGTTCGAAAGATCGATTGACGTGCTTGAAAACAAGATCGATTATAATTGTTTGTCGTAGTGTGTCATAGTTAGTATCTTGATTTAAGTTCTAATTTAAATTAGTTCTGAAGAAATCCTATTAACTTAAATTAGAGGCCAATTGGGTCCACTTTGGGTTTGATTTGAGCTCATGATAAAACTCATTTCATTGACCTAGAAGGAGGTCAAAATGAGGTATGACTCGGGTACAAAATAGTACTAAAAAGTACTGTTTTTTAGTTTCCTGATAGTAATATCGTCGATGGGCGATGGTAGTACTGCCCAGGTGGTCGTAATACTATTGCCTTCTAGAATCTCTGGGCACTTTCGACTATAGTACCATTGGTGCCAATGGTAGTACCACCTATACCCGAATTTTTCGAAGAAGATTTGAATTTTGGCTCCATTTTCCAAAAATCAAGATTGACCAAACCATTATAAAATTATGTGAGCTTCTCCTATTGTCTTCTTTTAATTTACTCTTGATTTTAGTAGTTTATAACTAGTTTTAAGATAAGCTCAAGCTTCTCAATTCAGTTTTAAATCGCTCTCTAATTTGCTCTTAATGAATTCCAACCAAAAGCACTTTCGATTTTGGTCTTAGTTCAAGTGAAATTTTTTAAATCGATTTTTTTAATTCTTGCACTAATTCACCCCTCCCCATCCTCTCTCTTAGTACCAGCTCAATTCTAACAGTTGATATCAAAACAAGGCTCATTCAATTAGATTAAAACTCAAGTGAGTTCAAATGGCTTTCTTTGGCATTAATGAGGATCATTGCATCACACGCCCTCCTATATTTAATGGGACGAACTACACCTATTGAAAAACTAAAATATAATTTTTTTTATTTTAATAGATTTTGAATTGTGGACATTGTCGAAAATGGATTTCATGAGTCATCTAATTTTATAGATAATTGGAATGATTATGAAAGAAAGATGTTTTCCTTAAATATCAAAGTTATGAATGCTTTATTTTTACGCTTTACATAAAAAACAAATGTGACCACGTTTCTACTTGTGAATCTGCTTATGATATATGACACATTTTAGAAGTCACACACGAAAGCATAAGTAGAGTAAAGGAATAAAAAATAAATCTCATTGTACATAACTATGAATTATTTAAAACGAGACTAAGTGAGACTATTGGTGACATGTATATCCGCTTTACGGATGTCATCAATAGTTTAAAATATCTTAGTAATGTTTATACTAATCTTGAACTTTTTAATAAAATTTTGAGATCTTTGTCTAAAAGTTGGGACCTGAAAGTAACTGTTATACAAGAGGCCAAAGACTTAAACAATTTGCCTCTCGAAGAACTAATTAGGTCTCTGATGATTTATGAAATAAGTTACAAAGCTCATGATGAACATGACAAACTCTTTCCAAGGAACAAGAAGGATATTGCATTGATAATCAAAGAATAACACCTTCCAAAGAACAGGAAGAACATGGTACTGAGAACAACAAATGACTCCTTGAGTGAAACATCGAGTGATGAGGACAATGATATTACATTTTTAATAAGAAAACTTAAAAAATTCATGAAAAAACAAATATTATAAAAATAAAAAAGAACCAAAAAAGGATAATAACATAGGATGATTCAAGCTCATGAAAAGATGAATACCACAACAAAGAAGAAGTGGCTAACTATGCACTCATGGCCATCTATGATGAGGTAAGTAACTCTTTCGAAGCCTTCTTCACATTTGATGAGTTGTTAAATACCGTTCATGAATTATAAAATTTATAAATTACCTAAGAAAGAACATGCATTACTTGCTAGTAAACTTCAAGTCATGCATGAAGCATTAATACCATGTGTTTCTTGCTCTAAATGTGAGACACTAGAGATAATTAAAAAGGAAAATATCAAATTATAATAAACTTTAGAAAAGTTTAAAATAGACAATAAATCTCTAAACATGATCCTTGCTAACAAGGGTCATGTTTATAAAAAAGAGTATTGGTTTTGTGGGTAACACTCAAGAAAAGCCAACTATCTTCGTTAGAGGACCTACATTATACTCTTCACTAGAAATCAAATGTAATCTTTATGGTCGACTTGGACATTTTGCCTATAGATGCTCATTTAATAGGTATATATAATCTATATAAATTGATTTGGGTGCCTGAAGGAACTATGAATAACTCAATACCTTTAGTCTTAGGTAGAGCTTTTTATGAGAGACCCAAAGTCAAATAGATACCAAACCAAAACTCTATTTTTTGTAGGTATGTCGCCAAACAAAGGCTAGAAGCACAAAATGGTACTTTAATAGTGGATGCTCAAGGTACATGACTGGAGATCCAATTCATTTCTCTAAGCTCATTAGCCTAAAAAAAGGATTTATCACATTCGAAGATCAGAATAAGGGAAATATCATTGGGAAAGAAACCATATTAAATATATCAAATCTCTTGATTGAAGATGTATTATTAGTTGATAGTTTAAAACATAATCTACTAAGCATTAACCAATTGTGTGATAAAGGATACATTATTAAATTTGAATCTAATACTTATATAATTGAAATACCACATAAAAATATATCTATGATTGTCTTAAGAAGTAATAATGCATATACTATTGACATTAATATATTTTTTAATAAAAATATGTTTTTCGACCTTGAATGATGATATATAAATTTGGCAAAGGAGACTAAGACATACTAGCATGAAACTATTAGACCAAATCTCAATTAAAAATCTAGTGAGAGGATTACCTAGAGTTAAGTTTGTCATGACAAAATTTCTGACGCATGCCAAATAGGAAAATAAATAAAAAGTAGTTTTAAATAAAAAAATCAGATAATCACATCTAGGCCACTACAATTGATCCATATGGATTTATTTGAATCAATTAATACTACAAACTTAGGAGATAGCAAATACACATTTGTTATTGTAGACGATTATAGTAGGTACACTTGGACTTATTTCTTGGCACACAAAATTATTTCTTTTAAATATTTTTTAAAATTTTGTAGACTTTTTCAAAATGAAAAAGGTTTTATGATTCAACCATATGTAGTGATCATGATAGTGAGTTTGAAAATCATGATTTTCAAACTTTTTGTAAGTCAAATAGGTATAACCATAATTTTTCTACTCCTAAAAATCCACAACAAAATAGACTACCGGAAAAAAAATGAGCTTACAAGAAATGACTAGAGCCATGTTAAATGAACATAGCATACTCAAATATTTTTGGGTTGAAGCTATTAACACGTTATGCTATGTTATGAATAGGGTTCTTGTAAGACCATTACTCTCTAAAACTCCTTACAAATTATAAAATAATAAAAAAATCTAATATTTCAAATTTTAAAGTTTTTTATTATAAATATTTTATTTTAAATGAAAAAGATCCCTTAGGAAAGTTTGATGTAAAATCCGATGAAGGTATTTTTCTTTGTTATTCTTCAACTTCAAAAGCTTATCATGTTTTTAATAAAAGAATATTAGTTATTGAATAATCTATTCATATCATTTTCTAATGATGTTTTCAAATTTAAGAAAATTAACTTTGATGATGATTTTAATTTTGGCACTTTAAATTTGAATAAAAATCCTTCTAAAAGTAACTTGGATGAATCTAATTCCAAATCCTTACCCAAGGAATAAAAGTATATAAATGCTCATCACAAGGAGCTTCTAATAGGAGATACACCAAAAGGTATTCAAACTCTTTCCTCTTTTAAGAATTTTTTAGCTAACGCTGTATTTTTATCTTAAATTGAACCAAAATGCATTGACGAAGTCCTAAAAGATGATTATTGGGTTATTGTAATGCATAAAGAGTTGAACCAATTTGAGAGAAATGAGGTGTGGAAGCTTATTCCTAGACCTAGTGACCATTTAGTGATTGGTACTAAATAGGTCTTTAGAAACAAGCAAGATGGAAATGGTATCATGGTTAGAAATACGACTAGATTAGTGGCCAAAGATTTCAACCAAGAAGAAGGAATCAATTATGAAGAAACTTTCGCTCTTGTGGCTAGCCTTGAAGTCATAAGGATGCTCCTTGTCTTTGCTTTTTTTATGAATTTTAAGTTATATCAAATGGATGTCAAAAGTGTTTTTCTTAATGGTTTCATTTCTGAAAAAGTTTATGTTCAACCCCCTGGTGATAATGATCTTTTCTCGAATCACATTTTCAAATTGTCTAAAGCTTGGTCTAAGAGACTTAATTCGTTTCTTATTTCAAACATTTTTTGAAAGACAATGTAGATACCATATTATTTATTAAATATTTTAAAAATAATTTTTTTATTATTCAAATTTATGTGGATGATATTATTTTTTGTTATTCTAATGAATCATTATGTGAATCTTTTGCTAAGAGTATGAGCCAAGAGTTTGAAATGATACGTAGTTTAAAATGAAATCATTATGTGAAGGAGAAAGTTTTGATAGGAAAACCTATAGAGGAATCATAGGTAGTTTGTTATATTTAACTATTACTAGACCATATATAATGTTTAGTGTTGGATTGTGTGAAAGATTTCAATCCAATCCTAAATATTC
Organism: Ensete ventricosum; assembly: GCA_029747655.1. NCBI lineage: Eukaryota > Viridiplantae > Streptophyta > Magnoliopsida > Zingiberales > Musaceae > Ensete > Ensete ventricosum. The sequence continues at coordinate 20,596,148 of JAQQAF010000002.1, forward strand.
TCATTTTAAGGTAGTTAAACGAATATGTAGATCTTTAAGAGGAACTTCTAGTTTAGATTATGTTATTCTACATCTAAAATTTTTTATTTACTTGACTATGCGGATGTCAATTTTGGAGGTTGTAAAATAGATAGAAAGAGTACAACTGGAACATGTCAATTCTTAGGACACACACTTATTTCTTGATCTTCCAAGAAATAAAATTCAGTTACATTATCTATATCCGAAGCTGAGTACATAGTAGCAAGTGCATGTTGTGCACAAAGTTGTTTGGATGAAAAACGCCCTAGAAGATTATAGAATTCACTTGAAAAACATTCCTATAAAATGTGATAATACTAATATAACATGTTTAACTAAAAATCTCATTCAATACTCAAGAACTAAATATATTGGCATTAGGCATCACTTTATTGGAGATCATATCAATAATCATGATATCTTTGGAATTTATTGATACAAAACATCAATTAGCTGATATTTTCATAAATCCATTAAATGAGAACAATTTGATTTTATTAGAAGAGAATTAGGAATGTTAAATCTTCCAAATATATAATTTGCTATTAATTAGTTGTCATCATCAAAAAGGGGGAGAGATTATTGACTCTTGGATTTTGATTTGAGCTCATGATAAAGCTCATTTCGTTGACCTCGAAGGAGGTCAAAATGAGGTATGACTCTGGTGCAAAATAGTACTGAAAAGTATTATTTCCGATTTCCTAGTGGTAGTACCATTAGTGGGTAGTGGTAGTACCATCCAAGTGGTGATGGTACCACCCATACCGCTATAGTACCGTCGCCACCTAGAATCTCTGGGCACTTTCGGTGGTAGTACCGCTCGTACCCGAATTTTCTAAAGAATGTTTGAAATTGATAGAACCCCAGAAGGAGCTCTATAGATTTTGATCCTTGAGGGGGATCAATCCTTGGAACGCTGTAGGGGTTCCTCTCTCCTAGACTTGGCACAAGGCTGAATTAAAATTGTAGATTATTTGATTCAAGAGAGGGGGTGGCTACATCATTATATAGGGATCAAAACCCTAGCTTAAGGGGATGCTTACCTAAGTAAAATTACTCTTTTACCCCTCTTATAGCTAACCTGCCTTAATAGGAATAGGGAACGGCTAGGTTGGCTCTATCGCTGACCTAAGCAAGGGAAACCCTAGCCAACCAACCCAGTAAGAGGGGCGGCGGCCACTAAGCCCTAAGGGCTAATCTAAATCCTAGCCATACTCCTTTATAAGATAGGAATGACTTTATTACAATCTAGTAGTATTTTATTGACTACTTCTAGAGAGATTATGACTCAACCCTGCTGGAGTTATATCAAACCCGCCCTCTTAAAATCAGTCTTGTTCTCAAGGTTGAAGTTCCATGAACTAGGGAACCGAGTTTTTAGCTCCTCATCAGTATAGGTGTCAGTTGGAAGAACTTAAGTTGAGTCGTCATCTTTAAATTTCCATTTGAGGTAGGATACCCAATGGATCAACTGTAATCTTGATTTGGTGCACGGATCTGATCTCCAAGTTAGGGCCCTAACGTGGTTCCAAATTTTACAAGGCCCAAAGAAATAGTGAGACCACTTCCTTAAGGCTCGGCTTTCCTGCTCGGGCTGGAGGTGTAAGAAAACTCAATCTTCAATTTTTTATCATTCTAAAGTTTGTCGGGAGGCCATTTCTTCTTTGCATGTGTTGGCATGAGCATAGATTGTAATTCTTTTGGGCTTACTCCTCTTTCATGCCATGGACCTATATCCAGCTAAATTTTAAATTTTGTAGCAATGAGTATCCCCTTTAAAAATCTCATGTGAAGTGTGGGGGAAGCCCTGGTGTGAATTAGGAGTCGACCATCTTACATAAGGATGACGCCGATCCCAACTCTGGATGTGTCAACTCCAAGTACGAACAAATTGTCATGTTCAGGTAATGCTAGCATCGATATAGATGGCATCATGGCTATGGGGGTCATGTGGATGCCTTTCTCTTGTTCTTTCTTACGATCGTGGGCCGTGGATCTGAGGTCATCATCAGGGAAGACTTTTAGCATCATGGTCCGCTCCTCGGTGAGGTCGTGGAAGTAGCCTGAGATTAGGGAGTACTACATTAGAACCATAGCTGGTTTAGCTGAATATGGCACTTCAGGAAGAGCTTATCCCCGCAGACAAAGAGGCAAAGTTTTTGGAGATAAAGTGTCATTGCAAGGGAAGGTTATGGTCAAATGATCTGTATCTATCGCATCTCTTGGAAAATCTTTTTAGCTTCGGTCCTCTGAAAATGTAGACAGTAATATGGCCGAATATGTGCTGGTGGTTCCCCTTGTAAGACCAACATACGGGGGTCATACAGTCTGGTAGGAAGGAGTCGGCTCGGTTCAGCGGACGCACCTGAGATTTCAGCAAGCTTCTCTAAGCACTGTGTCGAGATTATCTTTTCTTCATTCTCTCCTTTCCCACATAAGGTCACCTATTTTCTTTGTTATTCATAAAGTCGTAGGAGCTCCTGGTGAGGATAGTGACGGGCTGATGCTTGATGAAGCCATCAATGTCCAATATCTGTGGTGGAGCATGAAAGGTTCGGGTGGCTGATTGTGGTTTTTCTTTTATATCCTTCTCCTCGAACTCGAGAGCCATATCTTTAAGTTTGGGTTCTTCAGTGGGCTCAACAACCAATAGAGGTCTCTCTTTTTTACAATGGTGGTCTCGGCTCCACAGTTTATTACAATGCCAACATAGGCCCTTTGCCGATTTGTCACGAAACTCTTCTCTTGTTAAATTTTTCGGCTCAGGTGATCGGCTGGTGGTAGATGGGGCCGAAAATCTCTGTGTTGCTGGTCGTGCGACGACTTTGGTCCTCTGAGCATCTTGGTTCAGCCTATCTTCATGTAGTTGTGCGAAGGAGATGGCTACCTTAAGTGTGTACGATTATCGCGCTTTAACTTCTTCTTGAATCTCTAGCTTCAAGCCCTCAATGAAAGTCCTCAATATCTATTTTTCAGACCAATCATGAGTTTGATTATTTAACCTTTCAAACCTGATCTGGTACTCTTGGATGGTAGAGGTTTGATGGATCTTCGTTAGTTCTTCGTCAAGGTTCTTGTAATTGATTGGTGCTAAAGGTTTATATGCTTTTGGTTGGGATGTGGTTCTCGTGCTCTGAGTATCTTGATTGAGATGCCTTTCTTGAAGTTGTACAAAGGAGATCGACGTCGTTGAGGTGTAGGGCTGCCATGTCTTATCCTCGCTTCTTATCTCTAATGGGTTCTTTTTGCAATCAGAATTTGCTCTATGTTGTGATCTTCTTGGGCTTGGTGATCGGTCCAATCTAAACTCCTCGAAGAGAGCACGTAATTTAGCATCCATACACATCTCGAAAGCCTCCAATTTAGCGTTGAATAAGCTCAGCGATGTCATGACGTAAGGATCTCTAACTTGTCAAACAAACCGACTGAAAAGTGTGGCTGTAATTTTCAGGTTGAAGGTAGTGAATGGCAGCAATGTCGGAACTACAGGGGTGAAGTCTCAAAGTGGAGGATGGCAGCCAAGTGTAGCAGCAACGGTGGAGGAAGAAGAGAGTAGTAGCAACGTTGGTTGTGACTGCACTGCGACTTCATGGCTGCAAGTGGCATCGGTTGCAGCAAGGGTGCGACTGCAATAGGAGGAAGACGGGGCAACGATGTATACGGCTGTTGCGGAGGAGGGCAGCAGTGGTATGGAGCAAGAGACGACTACTGTTGTGTTCAATTTGTTGCTGGCCGCGATCAAGATAGTTGGCAACGAACGATTGTTGCAGGCTGCGATGTAAATAAATTACAGCGAAAGATCGCTGCTGGTAGCTTTTTGCTGCAACGATCTCTGCTGGCTGCGATCAAGGAGGATGGCAGTAAGAGGTCATTGTTGGCAGTATTGGGCAGTGAAAGATGCGTGCTGTAGTTAAAGGGATAAGGAAGATTGGGCGGCTAAAAGATTGGTGGACCGAAGGCTTCAGTTTTTTGGTACAATTTATGGCTGTTTTAGGTACGATTTGGGGCTGTTGTTTTATGGAGTTTAGGCTACGAATTGGTGTGATTTTAGGGCTGCGATGGTAGTAGATAAAGGTTAGGGAAATAGATTTTAGATCTGGGATAGATGGCAGCAACGATAGGTGTATCAGTAAGGAAAGTTAGCTGAAAAGATAAGTGGATTGATAAGGAAGTAGGCTACAGTTAGGGCTAATTTGGGCAGCTGTTTGGTTTCGGTTTAGGGTAGGGTGTTGAAGGATTTTTGGTAAGGATGGTAGGGTTTGGTGATAAGGAAAAGAGTCCAAAATCTCACAAAAAATAGCACTCAAATCCGATAGAATTCGATGAAAAAAAGTGCGGCGATGTGTAGTCCTGCCGAACAGATTTTACGTCGGAGAAATGATGACTTCTTGACATAATTTCCAGAGGAAAGTTCAAGGAAATTATGCAAAAACCCTTGGTTTAGATGTTGGAAATACTAGCAAAAAGTTTGGCAGTGTAACAGTAGGGAAATAGGGCAAAAGATGAAAGATAGATCCTTCGTCGTAAAAATTTTAGAACTACGTGCTGGTGAAAGATTACACAAGAAAATAGGTTCTAGAAGGAATTTTTTCAAAAAATCAATCCCAGATGAAGCCAAGTTGATCTTTGGAATTATATAAAAATTTCAGCCAAAAAGGATGAACAAAAGTTTGGTTTCAAGGGGCCAATAGACGGAAGGCAGGTTCTGCATTGTAAAATTTTATTACTGTGCAATGAAGAATCACAATGCTATAAGTCTAGATCTAGAAGGAGTTTTTTTATGAGATCAGTCTTAGATGAAATCTAAGAAGATCTATAAAATTATATAAAAGTTTCAGTCAAAAAGGATGATTTAAAGTTTAGTTTCAATAAGCAACAATCGACTAAAAATTTCTGCAACGTTTCACCTTTGTAACGATGATAACGTTTGTGATGAACAAAATTTACAGTGGATAAAATTTGAGAAAAATCTTCAATGTGTAAAGTAAGAAATCTTGCAGTATTGAAGAGACATAGATGATAAAAATATATCAAATTTCTAGATCAAATGCAGGAGGCAGCAGTAGATTGATTTGATCTACGGCTGGGGTGGAAGTTGGAGGCGTGTGTCGTAGCAATTATGGGAATTGCTTGGGAAGGCAGAGGCATGGATGACGGCTACAGGGGTAGCAAGATCGCTGCTCTGATACCAGATGATAGAACCCCAGAAGGAGTTCTATAGATTTTGATCCTTGAGGGGGATCAACCCTTGGAACGCTGTAGGGGTTCCTCCCTTCTAGACTCGACACAAGCTGAACTAAAATGGTAGATTACTTGATTTAAGAGAGGGGGCGGCTACATCATTATATAGGGATCAAAACCCTAGCCTAAGGGGGTGCTTGCCTAAGTAAAATTATCCCTTTGCCCCTCTTATAGCCAACCTGCCTTAATAGAAAAAGGGGGCAGCTAGGTTTGCTCTATAGCTGACCTAAGCATGAGAAACTCTAGCCAACCAACCCAGTAAGGGGGGCGACAGCCACTAAGCCCTAAAGGCTAATCTAAACCCTAGCTATACTCCTTTATAAGATAGGAATGACTTTATTACAATCTAGCATGGTTTTATTGACTACTTCTAGGGAGATTAGGACTCAACTCTGCTAAAGTCCTATCAGAAGTTTGGCTCCAATTTTTTAAGCTAATTAGAGTCTATAAATACCCCAAGTATTCTTGTATGGGAAAGCAATAAAATGCTAAGAAAAATGAATAAAACCTTTTGGAAAATTCTATAAAAATCAATTTAGAGCTTCTGTTGTGTCCTTTAAGTGTAAAATAAGTTTAAGGGAAGAGGTAAAATATTGTAAAGGTTCTTCTCCTGAAATTGTGAAAAAGATAAAAGTGTATAAGGGGTAGTTGAACATCGCCCTTCAAAAAAGATCATTAGTGGACACCGATGGGCCTCAAAGAAGGAGGTCTCGGGAGTGGACGTAGGTCAAGATTGACCGAACCACTATAAAATTTTATGAACTTCTATTACTTGTCTTCTTTCAATTTGCTTTTAATTTTAGTAGTTCATAACTAGTTCTAAGATAAGCTCAAGCTTCTCTATTCGGTTTTAAATCGCTCTCTAATTTGCTTTTAATGAATTTCAACCAAAAGTGCTTTCGATTTTAGATTTAGTTCAAGCAAAATTTTTCGAACCAAATTTTTTAACTCTTGCACTAATTCACACTCCCCCTTCCCTCTTAATGCCAACTCAATCCTAATATTTGTTTCATGAAAAAAAACATGATAGTTATAAAATTTGCACAAATTGGAGGTTTGATCGATTTTCCTCATATTTGTTCAAAATATAAAATATTGATTATAACTAACATATTAGCCCTAGAGAAGTCATATTGGACATTGTTTCATAAAAAAAAGCTATAGTTATAATTTTTAATGGAGATTCAATCGATTTTGCATGTGCCATTTAAAAAGTGCAAAATGTCGAGCATTCTCAACATATTAGATAAAGAGATATGATTGTTATTTCACTAAAAAATACTATAGTTATGAAGTTTGCACAAAGTGGAGGTTCAATCAGATTATTCCATTTGTTTAGTTTACTACACTTCCACTATGAACTGTGAACGATTCCATTAATTTTTTGGAGATCTATGTCAGTGGCAAAAGTCCCAATTGATTTACGACTTTTGTGTTTGATTCCCTTCGTCATTTCAAAAATATAAAATGTAGACTATTCTCAACATCTTATATAGATGTTGTTTCATGAGAAAATGTGATAGACATACAATTTGCACAAAGAGGTGGTTTGATCAATTTTCCTTATATCATTTCAAAGACGTAGAATATTAACCATTACGAATATATTAGCCCTAGAGAAGTCATACAAATGATATTTCATGAAAAAACAAGATAGTCATAATGTTTGCACAAAATGGAGGTTCAATCAATTTTCTTTGCACTATTTTGAAAACACAAAATATCAACCATTACTAATATATTAGTGTAAGAAAATAAAAGGATATGTAACCAAAATATATTTCTAAAAAACCATAATATAAACACAGTAAAACTATTATGAAAACTTAAATTACATACCTCCTATCATTGTTATTAAAGATTTTAGCAACGATTTCTTTCAGTATTTTGGCGTTTCTTGGTTCTGAATTCTCACTATAGATAGCGTAGAAAATCTTTCAACTTGAGATTAAGCTAAGGGACCAAAACACCTATATATATAGGCATTCTCCCATCAAGAATTTTTATTACCATCAATTCATAACATTTAAGAATTAATTTAAGATCGAAACATTTGGATCATAATTAAGAATTTTAATTGTCATGAATGGAGAAATTTAACAATAACCGTTACATTCATAATGAATGAAAACCGTTACATTCATAATGAATGAAAACTGAAATATTTAAACCATAATCAATAAAAATATTAATGATAATAAAAAATTAATTAAAAATGATTACATTCTCCTACTTGGTCCATATGTTTAACATAATAACTTGAATTAATTTTATTGAATAATATTCTTAAGAAACAAATACATAAATCATAGTGATAAGTCCTCGAGTATTATCTTTCATGTATCACAATATATTTGGTTTCTTAAAAAATAATCTTAATGTGGTAACGTCACTTAATGAATAAACCCTATGTTTATTCTTAGTCCATACAAACATATTTTTTCAAATTAATGTGCACATAAATATGAGAAAATATCATAATATATAAGAGTTTCTACATGATCCTTGAATTTCAGAGGTGGCATGCTTTTAGTCAAATGATCACCAATCATTAATTCAGTGCTAACATGCTCAATGATCACTTTCTTTTCATTTACACGTTCTCTTATGGCTAAATACTTAATGTCAATATGTTTATTTTGACTTCCACTTTATTGTTCTTAGCCATAAAGACAGCAGCTAAATTATCATAAAAAATTCTTAATGGCCTAGAAATAGAATTCATTATTCTAAGCCCATAAATGAAACCCTTTAGCCATACACTATATGAAGTAGCCTCAAAACATGAGACAAACTCAGCTTCTATGGTAGAAGTAGCAGTCAAAGTTTGCTTAGCACTTCTCCAAGAAATAGCTCCATCAGCTATTATAAAAATATTATATCAAGTCTAGTACAGACCTGAGTATACATAAGGCTTCCTACAGCAGAAACATATGGGATGTTTTTCATTGATTCTCTCTCAAGATTATTCTTTGGGCATTGGTTCAAATTGAACCTACCACCTTTCATAATGAGAGTAACATTTGGTGAACAATCATTCATCCCAAATCTTTCTAAAAGCTTATTGATATAGGTTTCTTATGATAGACTTAAAATGCCTTAAGGTCTATCTCTATGGATCTTAATGCCAATGACATAAGATGCTTCACCAATATCCTTCATGTCAAAGTTTTTAGAAGGGAATTATTTTACCTCATACAGAAAACCCTTATCATTGGTTGCAAGCAATATATCATCTACGTATAAAAATAAGAAAACATATTTTACTCCCACTGACCTTCTAGTATATACATTGATCCATAGGATTTTCAACAAATTCGAATAAAAAAATCATTTCATGGAATTTAAAATATCCTTGACGGGAGGCTTGTTTTAAACACTAGAGGAGAAACCTTCATGTTGTTTTATATAAACCTCCTCCTCTATATCTCCGTTAAGAAACAATGTTTTCACATCCATTTGTTACATCTCAAGGTCAAAACAAGCAACTAATGCCAAAATGATACAAAGAAAATCTTTCTTAGATATAGGAGAGAATGTCTCTATATAATCAATTCCCTCCTTTTGAGTAAATCCTTTTGCAACAAGACTTGCCTTGTATCTCTCAATGTTGCCAAAATGAATATTTCTTTATCTTGAAGACCCATTTACAAGCCTTTGCCCTATTAGGCAACCCTATAAGAACCCAGACTTTATTGCTCTTCATAGAATTCATCTCTTCCTTTACGGTATCATGCCACAAGTCTGACTCTTTATAACTTATGGCTTATGAAAAGGTTTCAGGATCATTTTTTGCTCTAATATTATAGTCAGATTCTTGTAGATATACAACATAATCACTAAGAATTGCTAATCTTTTATTTCTAATAGATCTTCTTAATGTTGTATCAACGTCTCTCTAGGAAACTTGTTATTGAGGAGCTTATTGTAATTCCTGAATTGTTTGATCTATTAGAATATAATCAACAACTTGTGGAATTTATATGATTGGTTGTTCAATGCTAGTTTAAACTTTAAGGAGTGTTATGAGCTATAACCAATCTATCATTCGATATGGAAGGTTAAGTTCATGTATGATCATGTTCAGAATCTATGCTCCTGAAGTGATCGCTCCCACTGATCATGTCATCCTCAAGCAACTTAAGTGTTTCTTGATTCCATAATCCTAGTTGTGTGAGATGGACAATAAAACATATAACATTTGGACTTTTCGACATATACAATGAAATACCCACTAATAGTCCTCGGGTGTAGTTTCTTCTTTTGTGGGTTATATATCCTGACCTTAGATAGACATCCCCAAATGCGCATATGTTGCAAACTCGGTTTCCAACTTTTTCATAATTTAAATGGTGTCTTTGGGACATCTTTGGTTGGCACTCGGTTTAATATATATACATAGCTGTCTTTATTGCTTCGGTTCATAAGAATTTAGAAAGATTGGAGTTACTAAGCATACTCCGCACCATATCCAATAATGTTCAGTTTCTTCTTTTTGCAACATCATTCTGGTCTGGAGAACCAGGCATAGTGTATTGGGCAACAATCTCATGTTCTTGAAAAAAATTAGCAAAAGGACCAGGTGCTTGTCCATTCTCAGTATATCTACTATAATATTCTCCACCTCTATTTGATCTAGCAATTCTAATTTGCTTGCCATATTGGTTTTCAACTTTAGCCTTAAAAACTTTGAAGGCATCCAATGTTTTATTTTTGTTATGAAACAAAAGGATATACATATATCGTGAGTAATCATCTATAAAGGAGATGAAGTATTTCTGACTATATATGTCCATATCTTGATAATATATATCAGTATGAATGATTTCTAATATGTCTGAACTCATATTAGCACCTCTTTTGGACTTGTTCGCCTGTTTTCCCTTAATACAGTTCACACAAGTCTTAAAATCATAAAAATTAAGAGTACTAAGTACTCCATCATTAACTAATCTCTTAATTCTCTCTATAGATATATGTCCTAATCTCTGGTGCCATAAGATAGAGGAGTCTTCATTAATATTACACCTTTTAGTGCCAACATGAACATGCATTGAACTATGAGTTTCTTTATTTTGTAAGAGAATTTGAAAAAAATCGTCAAACAAAATATCATTCCCAACATAATCAGATTTATATAATAAACTAAATGATGTATTTTAAAAATAAAAGAAATATCCAAATGGTATAAGTCTAGAAACAAAAATCAAGTTTCATAAGAAACTTGGGATATAAAAGGTCCTTTCTAATTCTAAAACAAAGCCACTACTCAAGGTTAAAATGCATGTTCTAATTGTCTCCATATATAGCCTATCTTATTACCTGATAAGTGCTTCGCTCACTTCCCACTAGCTTCCTTAGGTTTTGCATACCTGCAAAGAGTTTGTAATATGGATTATTGATCTAGAATCAATCCACCAGGTGTTAATATGAACATTAACCATATTAGATTCATAGCAAACAATTGATGTTAGTTTATATTTCTTTTCAAGCCATTATTAGAATTTAATGCGTTCCTTTTTCATGTGTCCTTTCTTTTTACATAAAAAATATTTTGCTTCTTTCTTGATATCAACTTGGGGTGGTATTCTACCATTTCATTACTGATTAGCTTGATTTTTATCAGTTTTATTCTTCTTGCGAGTGGTTACCACCAATGCACTCTCTCCCAGTTCCATCACTAGTCTCTCTTCTTCTTGAACACACATGATCATTAATTCATTAATTGGTCATTTATCCTTATGTGTATTGTGTGAAATCTTAAAATGCCCATAGTGATGTGGAAAGATGTTCAGTATATAATGCACCAAGAATGATTCTGACATATCAACCTCAAGTTTCTTAAGTTTAGCCACAATATCCCACATTTGCATTATATGCTCATATACACTTTTTATGTTGGTAAGTCTAAGGGATAAAAATATCATTATTAGAGTGCTTGCTAGTGTCTTATCCGAAGTGACGAACTACTCGTCAATGACCTTTAGCAAGTCTCGGATATTATTATTATGATCAACAAAACTACGTATACTAGCAATTATTTTAGTCTTAATAAACATCACACTGAGCCAATTGAATCACTCCTAACTACAGGTGATTTGTCGTTCCTAATAGCATAAAACTCGTTTGTGGGCTAAAATTTTAATTCAAATATATTCACATGATCTTTATGATAAAACCATCAAATTATATACTAATTCATAATCCCTATGGGAAAATTATGGAAAGAATTTGATATTTTATCCTGATTAATTATATAAATATAATAAAAGATCTTGTAGGATAATAATAATTATATTAAATATAATCAATCATAATATTATGTCTAATTTCATATGTGAACCTAATTTATATATAATTTTAATTAACTAAGGATGTTGTGACTAATCTCTAATTAATTAAGATTATATGGATCACTACACATTTTGTTTATACAAATTTAGCTTAAAAGCATCAATTAATATAACAAAATATTCATGTTGAATATAAGCATTATTAATAACAATTGCTTCAGTTCACAAGAAGTACTGAAAATCTAATATTCTCATGATTTTTAATATTTAATGAACCAAAAAATTTAAAAGAGAAATCAAAATCAAACTATATTTAATGGTATAAAAATAAAATCTTCTCCATATCAAGATAGAGGTTAATCTCTGCTCTGATACCAAATGTAAGAAAATAAAAGGGTATGAAACCAAAATGTGTTTCTAAAAAACCATAATAGAAACACAGTAAAATTATTGTGGAAACTTAAATTGCGTACCTCCAACCATTATTGTTAAAAAAAATTGCAATGATTTCTTTCAGTATTTTGACACTTCTCGACTCTAAATTCTCACTTTAGATGGTGTAATAAATCTTTCAATTTGAGATTGAGCCAAGGGACCAAAACATATATATATATATATATATATATATATATATAGACATTCTCCCATCAAGAATATTTATTATCATCAATTTGTAACATTCAAGAATTAATTCAAGATCTAATGTTTGGATCATAATTAAGAATTTTAATTGTCATCAATAGAAAAATTTAATAATAACCGTTACATTTATAATGAATAAAAACTGAAATATTTAAATCATAATAAATAAAAATATCAATGACAGTAAAAAAATTTAATTAAAAACGGTTACAATTAGCCCTAAGAAGTCATGGGCGTTGCTTTGTGAAAAAAGTGAGACAATCATATATTTTGTGCAAAGTAGAGGTTCATTTGGTTTTTCTCCCATCATTTTGAAAATGCAAAAGATTCATCATTCCCAACATATTAGTTCTAGCGAAGTCGTATGCACACTATTTCATGAAAAACCTTGACAATCATAATGTTTGCATAAAGTGAAGGTTTGATCAGTTTTCCTCCTACCCTCCTTCCCAAAATGTTCCATTCCCAACAAATCTGAAGACTTAGATGAAGAAGGATATGTGTCAGGACACCGTTCAACTGGTTGTGATGAATGCAACGAAACCAAAAGCTTGACAGGAAGATTCAATCTAAGAAGAACTTGCTAAGAATGTGTAGATTTACTAAACAAGCAAAACCAAACTGCCATCCTTTACATTTGCATGGGAAGTATATGTTCCTCCAAGGAGATCCTGAAGTTTCTATAATAATGATAAACACATCCCAACCAAAAAGAATATGTTTATAAGTAGTCAATACACTTCTTACTAGAAGACTCTTGATGAGAGCAATAAAGTGGCTGTAGAAATAAAAAAACACATAACAATATGACTCTAAAACATAACTAATTAGTCGTAATCTTAATTAGATTACGCTACTGCATCATACAGACATAAATTTTAACCATGCACAAATTCAAGAATGCAAAATGTTGACTTATCCCAACATATTAGCAATAAAGAAGTTGTATGAATATTGTTTCACAAAAAAATAGAACAGTAACAAAGTTTGCCTAAAGTGGAGGGTTCGATCAATTTTGCTAGCACCATTTCAAGAATAAAATGTGTCAATCTATCCCAACATTATAGCACTTAAGAAGTTGTATGAATGATGTTTCTAAAAAGAATTCCACAGACAAAGTTTGCACAAAATAAATTAGATTGATTTTTCTAGCACCATTTCAAAATCATAAAATGTCAAACTATCCCAACATAATAGCACTATAGAAGGCATATGAACGATATTTTGTAAAAGAATATAACAAACACAAAATTTGTACAAAGTGAAGGTCTGATTGATTTTACTCACACCATTCAAAAACTCAAAATGTCGACCTATCCCAACATAGCACTAGATAGATAAGTCCTATGCACCTTGTTTCATCAAAAAAATATAATATTTATAAAGTTTAGATAATATAGAGGTTCAAACAATTTTCCTCTCACCGATTCAAAACATAATATGCCGACCTATCCCAACATAACTGTATTTGAGAAGCTGTATGATGCTTTGTGAAAAAATGTAGTCAAAGTTTACACAAAATAGTCAAAGTTTACACAAAATGAAGGTTCTATTGATTTTCCTAGCACTGTTTTAAAGATGCAATATATCAACCTATCCAAACATATTAGCACTAAAGAAATCTATATGAATATTATTTCATGAAAAAAAAGATAATTCTAAAGTATAATCAAAGTGGAGGTTTGATCAATTATCATCACATCATTTTAAAAACACAAAATGTTTACCCATCCCAACATATGAGCACTAGAGAAGTCGTTTGAACGATGTTTCATGAAAAAATATAATAATATAAAGTTTGCACAAAATAAAGGTTCAATCAATTTTTCTTGCACTGTTTTAAGAATACCAAATGTTGAACTATCCTAAAATATTAGCACTACAGAAGTCCTATGAAAATTGCTTCATGGAAAATAAGAATAGTCATAAAGTTTGTCCAAAGTTAAATTTTGATTAATTTTTATTGCACCATTTTGAAAACACAAGATGTCGACCTATCCCAACAAAATAGCACTAGATAGGTCGTATGAATGATGTTTCATGAAAAAATTAGAAGTCATAATGTTTGCACAAAATGTATGTGCAATCGATTTTTATCACAGTTTAAAAATTACAAAATGTCAATCTATCCCGATATAATGACACTACAAAAGTCATATGAATGTTGTTTCACAAAAAAAATATAATATGATAGTCATACAATTTTTACAAAATAGAGGTATGATTGATTTTTCTAACATCGGTTCAAAAACATAGAATGTTGACCTCTTAACATAATAACACTAGAGATGTCAAATAAATTGTTGGAAAACCTTGAGAGCATCACATGCACAACATAAAAATAAAATAAAAGGTTTTCCACGTTTATCATGTTGTTATGCGATAATTGGTGCGTGAAAAATCATAAAAGCAAAATTATGAATCATGTGAGATATCCTTGAAACTTCCAGATCCAATAAGAAATGATGAAGAAGGTCAGATATCCTCCTCTCTAGTAGTACCCATATGGTGGATCGATGCAGCGATGCTCCTCAAATCGTAGCAAAAAGCTTGTAACTTTTGTGTACCTTTTTTACAGTTTTTACGCACCACCTTGCAACGAATATGGAAGAAGAACTTCTTTCTTCTTCACTGTCCTCATGCAGTAGGGAGAGGGGTGGTCGGTTGAGAAGAGATGGGAGGGAGGAGAATAAGAGGAGGTAGCCAAAAATATAGCCTATTATTGAATCTCATATTTTGATGATGAAATCAATTGATGGTTTTATGATCTAACTTGTGTATTAGAAAAAGTGATGCAGGATTATCTACGACGGTGAAAAGATAATACAATCTGATGTTGGGCCATAGTCAAGTTCGAACATCGAGTCGGGGTTCAGACGATGCGGTGGGAGCTCACCGGGAGTTCACCAGGAGTTCGTCGTGATTAGGAGCTCGCTGGGAGCACACCGAGAGTTCGCCAGAAGATGATCAAGAGATTGTCTGGGAGTTCACTTGAGGATGTCAAGAAGTTCGCGGAGAGTTCGGAAGATATTTGATATACTAGAGAACAAGGACGATTGTAATTGTGTCTTAGTATGTCGTAGTTAGCATCATGTATTTTGAGTCCTAATTAAGTTAGATTTAGAGATTTCCAATTAACTCAATGAGAGTCAACCGAGTCCACTTTGGGTTAGGATTTGAGCTCAGGTTGAGCTCATTTCGTTGACCTGAAAAGAGATGAATATGAGGTACAAGTCAGGTACAAAACTATACAAAAAGTATCATTTTCAATATTTTCGATGATAGCACCATCTAGGCGATGGTGCTATCGCCAATCAATAGCGGTACCACCCCAGGCAGTGATAGTACCGTCATGCCTAGGTTTTCGGTTGGCTACTGATAGTAGTACTGCCCATACCCTGGATTCCAAGGATTTTTTAGTTTTGGCTCTAAATTTTGAAGTAAAATTAGTGTCTATAAATACCCTAAGTTTTCTTGTTTGGGAGAACAATAAAGTGAAAGAAAAAGAGGTAAAAATACTAGGAAAATATTGTTAAAATTTGTAAAGTGTAAAGTGAGGTTAAGGAAAGAGTGAAAGATTATAAAGGTTTCTCATCTAAACTTGTGAAAATGAGAGTGTAAAGGTTCTTCTCCTTAGCTTGGAAAAAGGAGAATGGTATAAAGGGTTTTGATCTTCACCCGTGAAAGAAGATTATTAGTGGACACCAGCGAGCCTCGACGAACGAGGACTCGGGAAGTGGACATAGGTCAAGCTGCTAACCGAACTATTACAAATTTGTGAGTCTTCTTTACTTGCTTTTTATTTTAGCATTCAGTAGCTAAATTGATATTCTTCATTCGGTCTTAAGTTTGATTGCTCTCTAACTTGATTTTGATAAAAATTATTTTTAGTTTCAGTTTTTACCTTAAACATATTTTTTAAACTAAGTACACATTGCACTTGCACTAATTCAACCCCCCCCCCCCCACCCCCTCTTAGTACCAACTCGATCCTAATAGTTGGTATCAAAATGGGTTATACTTAATTGGATTAACACCTAAGCGAGGAAATGACCTATTTTAGTATTAATTAGGGTCAATGCATTACATGTCCTCCTATGTTTAATGGGACGGATTATATCTTTCAAAAACTAAAATGCATATCATTTTTATTTTATTAGAATTTTTTTTATGAAACATCATCGAAAATGGATTTCAGAAGTCATCCAATCCTATGAATGATTGAAATGATCATGAAAGATAAATATTTTTTTTAAATGCCAAACTGTGAATGGTTTATTTTACGTTTTAGATAAAAACAAATTTAATCATGCTTTTGCTTATAATTCAGCTTTCGATATATGGCACACATTAAAAACAATACACGAAAGCATAATTAAATTAAAATAATCAATAAATGAAAAGACTTACAAATATAAGCAAGAAGAACATCTTCCAAAGAACATGAAGGATACTAAATTGATAACACAAGAATGATACCTTCCAAAGAATATGAAGGAAATTGAACTGTGAACAACAAATGACTCCTCAAGTGAAACCTCGAGTGATGAGTACTATGATCTTGAACTCATAACAAAAGAACTAAAAAGATTCATGAAAAAGAATTAAAAATATAAAAATAAACTTAAAAATGACACAACTTATTGCTATGAGTATAAGAATCTTGGGTACTCCAAAGATCAAGAAGATAACAAAGAAGAAGTAGAGAATCTCGTGTTTATGACTATCAAAGATGAGGTAAATAACTCACCTAAAGCCTCCTTTACTTTTGATGAGTTAGTAAATACCTTTCATGAATTATTTAATGAGTATCAAAAGATTAGCAAAACTTATAAATTACTCAAAAAGGATTATACATCACTCTCTAATAACTTGAAACTTTAAATGATGCATCAACATCATGTACTTCTTGCTCAAAATGTAAAATATCAGATGAAATTAAAAAGAAAATATTAAAATAAACCTTAGAAAAGTTTAAGATAAGCAACAAATCTCTAAATATGATCCTTATTAATAAGGGTTATGTTCATAAGGAAGATATTGACTTTATGGGTAATACTCATCAAAAACCAACTATCTTTGTTAGATGACTCACATTGTATTCTTCACCAAAACAAATATAATTTTTATGGTAGATGTGGACACTTTGTTTATAGATGCTTATCTAGAAAGTTTAGTCAACATAAGTTGATTTGGGTTTCTAAAGGAACAATAAACAACCATATGCCTTTAGTTAAAGGCCAAAATTATTATTGACACCTCGTACTATGATTTCACATTAAAATGACCCTCGTGCTTTAAAACTCATCTAAGTGACCCCCGTACTATGATTTCACATCAAAGTGATCCCCTGTATTTTAAAACTCATCTAAGTTACCCACGTACTATGCCTCAAAATCAAAGTCACCCCTCATACTTTAAAACTCATCTAAGTGACCCTTTGTACCATGCCTCAAAATCAAAGTCACCCCCATACTTTAAAACTCGTCTAAGTGACTCCCGTACTATGTCACAAAATCAAAGTGACCGCCCGTACTACGATTTTGCATCAAAGTGACCCCTGTACTATAATTTTGAATCAAAGTGACCCTTTGTACTATAATTTCAAATTAAAGTGGCCTCTCATTCTATTCATAATGTCAAACAATAAGAAGAAAATATAGGAGCACCTGGCTATGGTTTTGGCTATAGGAGCACAATGAGAAGAAAATATTATTTCTTGATTATTAGGCCTTTGTTAGGAGGTTTTGGCTCCTGGCTATGGTCTGGCTGAGAACTGTGTGTTTGTAAATTATGCTTTTGGAGAGAGTAAGCCAAGCCTCGTAGATTGACAAGGTAGAGTCTGCTATGGCTACATCAGTCGGGATGATTCAGATGTTAATATCAAGGTCATAGATCCATAAACTCTTAAAGATGATGAAGAATATGGGAAAGAGGGTGGGATATGAATTAGTAGTCCTAGGTATAGGGTAAAAAAGATATGACTCAAAAAAATTCTTTAATGAGCTCAATAACCACAAAGGCAAGAGATACACAAGAACAGGAGAATTTGGGAGAATAATTGATGGGAACCTTTTCATTACTATAAGAATAAAAGATTTAATTATTATTGTTAGAAGCAAGATTTACAATTTCGATCTGCACCACCCGGTACGGGTGGCATATACCAGTCCGCCAGGTTATCGGTATGTGGATTGCCCGCTATTGGGCGGTACCCGCAAAAAATCGACCGTCGACGATCGATTGAGGGAGAAATCGACCATCGATGATCGATTTCGACCGTCGACAATCGATTAAGGGAGAAAAAGGGAAGAAGAAGAAGAAGAGGAAAAGAAGAAAAAATAAGAGGAGAAGAAGAACCTACTTTCTATGCACCGTCCTCGCTCGCACACTATAGTCGCCCGCGGGTAGCTTGCATGTCGTCGCCACCCTCGCTCACAGGCACTTTTTCTTCCGTGCAAGGAGACGGAATGTCTCCCCATGCGAGGAGAAAGATCGAGGCGACGTCGCCGCTTTTCTTTTTCTTTTTCTAATATATTAATATTTTTAATATTATATTATATTATATTATATTATAAAAATATATATTATATTTTACTATACCCTGCGGTATGCACTATGCGTACCACCCGGTACCGAGATAATCTCGGTACACCTTACGCCTATTTATAGTCAAACCTTGGTTGAAAGAAACATCTACTGTGTTGATATAGAGAAACAGTAGAATGTTCATCCAAAATCTTACACCTAGGTTGTTGTGCTATTATTGGTGTTCCAGATGAAACTTTGACAAAAAAAGGGATTTCAGTTCTAGAGACTTTTGATTAAGTTGGATTAATTATGATTATCGAGACTAAGGAGGGAGAACCAGTAAATGAAGAGATTATTGAGAAAATAAGGCATGAGTAACAAAAGAACATGGTGTCTCTGTCGCTTCTGTGAAGTTGATTAAGCCTAGAACTATATCAAAAACATCATCCAGAAAGATCCGAAGGTTTGAATTCCTAAAGCAATTCACAGATGATGCACTAGTTCTAGCATAAAAGCATCGTATTTCTAAGAAGATTTTATCTTGATCTTTCACCATTAACCAAAATATTTCTTGAGGTGCTCCTATATTTTCTTTTCATTGTTTTGACATTATAGAATAGTACGGGGGGCCACTTTGATATAAAATTATAGTACAAGGGGTAAATTTGATGTGAAATCGTAGTACGGGGGGTCACTTTGATTTTGTGGCATAGTACGAGGGGTCACTTAGATGAGTTTTAAAGTACAGGGGGTGACTTTAATTTTGAGGCATAGTACGGGGGGTCATTTAGATGAGTTTTAAAGTACGGGGGGTTACTTTGGATTTGAGACATAGTACGAGGGGTCACTTAGATGAGTTTTAAAGTATTAGCAGTCACTTTGATATGAAATCATAGTATGGGGGGTCACTTAGATGAATTTTAAAGTACGGGGGTCCATTTTGATGTGAAATCATAGTACGGGGGGTCAATTAGAATTTTGGTCTTAGTTAAATTAGGTATAACTTTTTATGAGGGACCCAAAGTTAAATGGGTGCACAAATCAAAGCCTCATATATTGTAGATTTATCTCCGAACAAAGGCTAGGAGCAAAAAATGATAACTTGATAGTAGATGCTCAAGGCACATGAATTGAGATCTAAAACACTTTTCAAGCTCACTAGCCTAAACAACAATAATAAAAAAATTATTAGAATTAAAATTATTGCAATAAATATTTCGATAGTTCGTGATTGCTTTTCCATGATGCATGGCTTATACATAGAGAATTCTAGTACAAAAATGAACTACACTGAAGAACCTTAGTTATTGTTAGTGGAAAATTATCAACATTAAAATTTTTTGGAAAAGGGATTTTGATGATGTTATATTAGTTGATTTAAATGTAAATGTGAATGTTGTATGATTGAATGATAAATCATTCTTGAATTAGGGCTTGAAATAAAGTAAAAAAAAAGAAGATCACTTTGACATTAGCATGATAACTTATTTCACTATGTTTAAAGAATTAGACTCACTTAAGAAAGAAAATTCATTGAAATTAAACTAAATCAAAGCTTTTATTTGAGAATGTTTTACTGTAATAATCTTGACGATTTCCTTTGGAAATGTTACTTAGTTTTTATTTTTAAAATGTTTGAAAATATTTTACTTGGTTAAAAATATTTTATTGTAATGATCTATGATTTTTTTTTTAAACTTGATTTTTGGTTTTAAATGACAATGCTTGAATTTAGCATAAAAGACAAAGGAATTTTTTATAAAACAAATCACGTAAATTGAAACAAAAAAGAGAGATAAATTCTTCTTAAAATACTTTTATCCTCTCAAGCTTTTAAAAAGAGATAAAGTAATATCATTATTGTTGAATCACTTAAACTACAAAGATGATCTTGATGATTGCAATTTGAATGAGATTTTTTGACAACCAAATCATGAACTTTCCCATGATTTTTCTTTAAGGTATCTTTATGGGAATTAACTTTTTACTTATATAATTTTTCTTTTACCAAAGAGAAAATTTATGATATTATAACTTGATATTTTCATTATGAACCATGATCTTGATATTTTATTTGTTCTCCTATGTCCCTTTTTGCTATAGAGATTTTTTTTTTTCATTCTAATCATGATCTTGACTTCTTGATTTTGATAACTTGATTATTTTTACATGAATTAAGATCCTTCTTAATAATTGATCATCTAAGATTCTTTTTTGTCATCTAAGAGGAGATTTTCAAAATTAAATCATGTCTTTTGGTATTCATGAATTGATATTAATATCCTTCATGATATGATTTATTTATGACTTATATTTATGAATGGTGTACCTTATCACCAAATTAATCTCTTAAATTTGTGATGAGTTGAAAATTGAATGAGATTTTTTTCATGAACTTTCTTTTCTCACTTGACTTATCCTATATGGGAATCATTTTTAACTTTTATGGTTTTTTAATAAAAAGAAGATTTATAATATTAACAATTATAATTTAATATTTTTAATCAAGATCATTCTTCCATTTTATTAAGAAGAATTATCTAAATAAATTATATGCCTTATGATTTATCTTGAGATTATTTACTCTCCTAAGACTGATTTTCGTTAGTTATAAAAAAAAAAAGATTTATTAAAAATAAATCATATCTTTTGCTACTTATTGATCTTTCATATTATATCCTTAATAACATTATTTTCATTATATAACCTCTTATATATATTTATCAATGACTTAAAAATTAATTTGTACTATTATATTCTTCCCTTCTTTTTTATAATGACCGAGAGGGGGTTAAATTGTTATCTTACAACAAAATCATTAAATGAGGAACAATTTGATTAGAAGAAAAATAGGAAATTTAAATTTTCTAACTGAATAAGAAATAAATGATTTATAAATTGAGCTTGATTTACTATCGTATTTTTTAGATTTCTTAATTTTTATAAGTTAAACTACTTATTAAGTCCAAATGTATGATTTTTTATCATATTATTTTTTAGATTTCTTGAGCTTCTTCTTGATATTTATATGAGATGATCTTTTAAAATACAATGAGTTGCTCTTATATTTCACTCTTTTTTAGTTGTCTTTTGAAATGATTCTTTCTTTTCGAAATTGATATTAAAAAATAGAAAATGTGATTCAAATTTCTTTTTATGATGAAATTTATTTTCATCCTCTCTCAAAAATTATTTTGATTCATGGACCTTTTAAATCCTTGATGAAATATTTTCAAATGTATCCCCCCTCTTAATATTTGATTCTTTTTTGGATAAATAATTTTTGGAACTTTGACGCCCCCCCCCCCCCCCCCCCCCCCCCCCCTTTCTTCATCTATTTCATTTATAAAGGGGGGAGAAAAGAAATTTGATATGACATTTGTGATGCATAAAATTCTATTTTTATCCTTCTTTTTATTTTACAAAGGGGGAAAAATAGACTAAATTTTTGATGTACTAAATATTGTGATAAATGTTTAAGAATATTTAAATATAAGTTGAGCATTTCTCCTATTTATTGATGACAAAGGGGGAGAAATGACATAAGAAATGTTTTGAGATCTTTGAAATGTTTAAATTTTTTATGTGATACCAAGAAGATGAATGTTTTATCATGATTGATGACGTATTTATCATGTAAAATATATTTTTGGTTGAAATTATTTATCATGTGATACTTAGAAGATGAATGCTTTGAAAATTTTATCATGTATGGTATCATAAATGGTTAAATTGTGAAATTTTCAATTTGTCAAAATGCTATACTTGAATTCAAAAATGATGGGTTCTTTTGAATTTAAGTTTGCTCTATTTATCCTATAGCATATACATAGAGGGAGCTAAGGTTAACTCTTGTCCTCAATTGGTTGTCATTATCAAAAAGATAGAGGTTGTTGAATCTTATATTTTCATGATGAAATTCATTGATAGGTTTTATGATTAAACTTGTGCATTAGAGAAAGTGATATATAATTACCTACGATGGTGAAAAGATAATATAATCTGATGTTGGACCAAAGTCAAGTTTGGGCATTAGGTTGGGGTTTGGACGATGTAGTGGGTGCTCGCCGAGAGTTCACCGAAGGTAATTAGGAGCTCACTAGGAGCACGTCGGGAGCTGGCAAGAAGATGATCGAGAAACTCGTCGAGAGTTCGTTGGAGGATGTTGGGATGTTCACTGGGAGTTTGTAAGACTCGTCTAGACTGCATATCTTTTTTGTTGGATTTTGATTTATGGAACATCATCGAAAATGGATTTCATATGTCATCGAATCCTATAATGATTGGAATGATAATGAAAAATAAATATTTTCCTTCGATGCCAAAGTTATGAATGCTTTGTTTTGCGCTTTAGACAAAAATGAATTTAATCATGTTTTTACTTGTTTTTTGACTTTTGATATATGTCACACATTAGAAATAATATACAAAAGTATAATTAAATTAAAGGAATCAATAAATGAAATAACTTGCAAAATGAATAAGAGAATACTTACAAATAACATGAAGGATACTAAACTAAGAACACAAGAATGATACCTTTTAAGATAGGAAGGAAATTGAACTGAGAATAATAGATGACTCCTCGAGTGAAACCTCGAGTGATGAGGACTATGATCTTGAACTCATGACAAAAGAACCAAAAAGATTCATAAAAAAGAATAAAAAATATAAAAATAAACTTAAGAAGGACACAACTTCTTACTTTTAATGCAAAAAGCCAATGCACTATGAAGATCAAGAAGACAACAAAGAAGAAATAAAAAATCTCGCGCTTATGACTATCAACAATGAGGTCAATAACTCACCTAAAGCCTCTTCAACTTTTAATAAGTTATTAAATGCCTTTCATGAATTATTTGATGAGTATCAAAAGATTAGCAAAACTTATAAATCACTCAGATTATGCATCACTCTCTAGTAAACTTGAAACTTTGAATGATGCAACAACATCATGTATTTCTTGCTTGAAATATAAAATGCTAAATAAAATTAAAAAGAGAAATATCATATTAAAACAAACATTATAAAAGTTTAAGATAAGCAACAAATCTTGAAACATGATCCTCGTTAATAACGGTCATGCTCATAAGGAAGGTTATCAAAAACTTCCTTTGTTAGAAGACCCACATTACATTCTTAATTCGTAAATAAATATAATTTTTGTGGTAGATGTTGACACTTTGCCTATAGATGCCTATTTAGAAAGTATAGTCAACATAAGTCGATTTGGGTTCCTAAAGAAACCATAAACAACCAAATGTCTTTAGTTAAATTAGGTAGGGCTTTTCATGAGAGACCCAAAGTCAAATAGGTACCCAAATCAAAACCCCCTATCTTTTGTAGGTTTGTCTTCGAACAAAGGTTAAAAGCACAAAATGGTAACTTGATAGTGGATGATCAAAGCACATGACTTGAGATCTAAAACTCTTTTTAAGCTCACTAACCTACACAACAACAATAAGAAAAATAATTGAAATTAAAATTATTGGCAATAAATATTTTGATAGTTCATTATTGTTTTTCGATGATGCATGACTTATCGTAGCTAAAGCACACTAGTATAAAAATGAACTATACTAAAGAACCTTAGTTATAGTGAATGAAAAATTATTAATATTAAAACTTTCTGAAAAAGATATTTTGATGATATTATATTGGTTGATTTAAATGTAAATATGAATATTATCTGATTAAATGATAAACCATTCTTGAATTAGGTCTTGAAATAAAATTAAAAAAAAAAAGAACAATTTAAATGGGCATGGTAACTCATTTCACTAAGTCTAAAGAGTTAGACTCACTTAAGAAAGAAAAATCATTGGAATTAAATTAAATAGAAGCTTTTGTTTAAAAATATTTTATTACAATAATCTTAATGATTTACTTTAGAAATGTTACTTAGTTTTCATTTTTAAAATGTTTGAAAATTTGTTACTTGGTTGAAAATATTTTATTGTATTGATCTTTATGATTTTTTTTTAAACTCAATTTTTGTTTTAAATGATAATGCTTGAATTTGGAATAAAAGATAAAAGAATTTATTTATAAAATAAATCACATAAATTGAAACAAAAAATAGAATTCTTCTTGAAATACCTCTATCCTATCTAACTTTTAGAAAGAGATAAAGTAATATCATTATTGTTGAATCTCTTAAACAACCAAAATGATCTTGATGATTGAAATTTGAATGAGATCTTTTCCCAGCCAAATCATGAACTTTCCCATGAGTTTTTTTAGGATTTTTTTTATGAGAATTAATTTTTTACTTCTATAATTTTCTTTTTACCAAAGAGGAGATTTATGATCTTATAACTTTAATTTTCATTATGAACCATGATCTTGATCTTTTATTTGTTCTCATATGTCTTTTTTCATAACTTACTATAGAGAAAAAAAAATTTATTATAATCATGATCTTGACATCTCGAAGTTGATAACTTGATTATTGTTATATGAATTAAGATACTTCTTATTAATTGATCTCCAAAGATTTTTTTTTGCCATCTAAGAGGAGATTTATCAAAATTAAATAATATCTTTTTGTATTCATGAATTGATATTAATATCCTTCATGACATGATTTATTTATGACTTCCTTATATTCATGAATGATATACCTTATCACCAAATTAATATTTCTTAAAAATTTATGATGACTTGAAAATTAAATGAGATTTTTTTCATAAACTTTCTTTTCTCACTTGACTTATCCTTTATGGGAATCATTTTTAACCTCTATGATTTTTTAATAAAAAAATTATAATCTTAACAATTATAATTTGAGATTTTTTAATCAAGATCATTCTTTCATTTTATTAAGAAGAAATATTTAAATGAATTATATGCCTTAAGATTTATTTTAAATGAATCAAGATTATTTATTCTACTAAGACTCATTTTTGTAGTTACAAAAAAGGGGAGATCTATTAAAAGGAAATCATATCTTTTGTTACTCCATATTATATCCTTAATGACATGATTTTCATTATATAACCCCTTATAATTATATGTCAATGACTTGAAAATTAATTTTGTACTATTATATTATTCCCTTTTTTTTATAATGACTAAGGAGGAGATTAAATTGTTATATAAAAACAAAATCAAGAACAATTTACTTGGAAGAAAATTAGAAATTTTAAATTTTCTAAATAAATGATAAATACATTATTTACAAATTGAGCTTGATTTAATATCATATTTTTCTGGATTTCTTAATTTTTAAAAATTGATTTTCTTATTAAGTCCAATTGCATAATTTTCTGTCATATTATTTTTTAGATTTCTTCAGCTTCTTCTTGATATTTAAATGAGATGATCTTTTAAAATGCAATGAGTAGCTCTTATATTCCACTCGGATTTCTCAGCTTGTTTAGCTCTCTTTCAAAATGATTCTTTCCTTTTGAAATTGATATTTACAAAAGAGAAATTTTGATTCAAATTTCTTTTTGTGATGAGATTCATTTTCATCCTCTCTCAAAAATTATTTTGATTCATAGATCTTTTAAATCCTTCATGAAATGTTTTAAAATATATTCCCCCTCTTGATATTTGATTCTTTTTGGGATACATAATTTTGAAAATAAAAACCGGTGGTTTTCAGGATTACAATAAAATATTTTATTGTAATAAAATTAATGATTTAAAAGTATAGTTTTTAGGATTCCCGACGATACGAGGTTTTTGAGCGACTACTGGCAATGGTACCATCAATGCCGATTGTAGTACTACCCATACCTTGGATTCTAAGGATTTTTTAGTTTTAGCTCCAAATTTTGAAGCCAAATTGGGGTCTATAAATATCCCATGTTTTCTTTATTGGTAGAGCAAGAAAGTGAAAGAAAAAGATATGAAAATACTGGAAAAATACTATTAGAATTTGTTGAGAACTTCCCTTGTGTGCTTCAAGTATAAAGTGAGGTTAAAGGAAAAATAGATGATTGTAAAGGTTTCTCTCCTGAATCTTTGAAAAAGAAAGTGTAAAGGTTCTTCTCCTGAGCTAGGGAAAATGAGAAAGGTGTAAAGAGTTTTGATCTTCACCTGTGAAAGAAGATCACTTGTGAACACTGACAGGCCTCGACGAAGGAGGACATGGGAAGTGGACGTAGGTCAAATTGGTGACTGATCCACTATAATTTGTGAGCCTTCTTTACTTGATTTTTATTTTAGAATTCTGTAGCTAAATCAAGATTTTTCATTTGGCCTTAAGTTTAATCGCTCTCTAACTTGATCTTAATGAAAAAATGCTTTTAGTTTTAATTTTTACCTCAAGCATATTTTTCAAATGGAGTACTCTTTGCACTTACACTAATTCAACCCCCCACCTGTCTCAGTGCCAACTCGATCCTAAAACCTATCATCTTTATTGGCCACCCCTACCTCCTATTTATATAAAGTCTCCTAAACCCTAATGGATCCTACCTTAGTAGGTATTAGATCTCTATATAATTACTCATATCTCTTGGATTATTGAATCTTTATGTAACAATATTAATTTGCCTCCAATTAGGCCTCATTCAAGGAATCCACAAATGCTGGTTCTTGTCCATGTTGAATCTCAGATTTTGATGATGAAATCAATTGATGGGTTATTGATCTAACATAGATTATTAGAAATTGATTGATGTAGGATTAATCATGACAGAGTGATTATTACAATCAGGATTGGCTAAGGTCAAGTTCATGCATTGGGTCGATGTGGTTGGGAACTCGCTAGGAGTGTATTAGATAGAGATCTAATACCTACTAATACCTTAGTAGGTATTAGATCTCTATCTAATTACTCATATCTCTTGGATTATTGAATCTTTATGTAACAATATTAATTTGCCTCCAATTAGGCCTCATTCAAGGAATCCACAAATGCTGGTTCTTGTCCATGTTGAATCTCAGATTTTGATGATGAAATCAATTGATGGGTTATTGATCTAACATAGATTATTAGAAATTGATTGATGTAGGATTAATCATGACAGAGTGATTATTACAATCAGGATTGGCTAAGGTCAAGTTCATGCATTGGGTCGATGTGGTTGGGAACTCGCTAGGAGTGCATCGGGAGCTCGCCGAGGGTATCGGGAGTTTGCTAAGATGGCATAAGGGAGTTTCCCAGAAGCAGACTGAGACTCACCGAAAGATTGTCGGGGGTAGCCGAAAAGCTTGCCGAGAGTTAGGATGGTCTTGTAATGAATGTTTGACAATTATGATTATATTTAATTAAATCATAATTAGCATCATTTAAGACTAACTATAACAAGAGCAATGGAGTTACAACCAGATGATGGGACAAGATCAAGCTTGGGCATCGGGCCGGGTTCGGACGATGTAGTAGGATCTCGTCAAAGTTCGCTAAGAGATTCGTCGAAGGGATCGGGAACCTCGTTGGGAACACGTCGGGAGATCGTTGGAAGAAGACCGGATGACTTACCGCAAGAATGTCAGAGGTTACCGGATTGGCAGAAGTTGGGTCTTAGTTTAAGCTTGTGGTCTTTAAGCGTTATAATTATTGAGTCATAGTTAAAAGTGAGTCTTAATTGAGTTAGATTTGGATGAAATCCAAATCAACTCAATAAGGCAATCGGGTCCACTATTGGGGTTTGATTGAGCTCAGGTTGAGCTCAATTGGTTGACCAGAGGGTTGGTCAACATCAGGTTCAAGCTTGAATTCAAAAAGTGGAGGGAACCACTTTTACGGAAATTTCAGTGGGTAAACCGCCAGTGAGCGGCGGGTGTACCATCGCCGCCTAGGCTTTCGGGCGGCTGACAGTGGCTAACCCGCCCAGGCTGGGCGGTTAAACCGCCTGTACCTAAGAATCTGGGTACTTTTGGTGGTCGACCCACCCAGGACCGACGGGTAAACCGCCCGTACCTTGGTGTTCGAGCAGTTGAGCCACCCAGGTCGATGAGTAAACCACCCGTACCTGGTTTTTCTGGGCATATTTGATTTTTGGCTTAAAAATCTGAAGCCACTTGGGGCCTATAAATATCGTAAGTTTTCTTATATTCTATACAATAATTTTTGGGGATTATATTCTGAGAAAATATTATGTGAGAATTGTAAGATAAAAGAAAAGGGGTAAGGGAGTGATCAAAGAGTGTAATCTTGTCTCCCTTGTAAGCAAAGTGTAAGAGTTTGGTCTTCACCTAAAGAAGATCGGTAGTGGACGCTAGTATGCCTCAAGAAGGATGACTCAAGAGTAGACATTTGTCGTTGGCGCCAAACAACTATAAAAATTATGAGTGTTTCCTTGCTTTCATTGCTTACATTTTTTGTATTGACGCTTATGATTTAACTCAACTCTTTGAAGGTAAAGTTTTCACGATAAGTTTTTTCCTTTAAACATTACTTATCTTTCTAGTTTGCTTATTAACTTAACAACTTTCTTTTAATCACTCACTCATTTCACTAAGAACGAAAATCTTCGGACTTCCTATCTTAGTTTATCGAAATGTTTTCATCTAAACTAAAAATTTACACTTGCACTAATTCAACCCCCCACCCCCCCTTCTCTTAGTGCCAATTGATCCTAACAATTGGTATAAGAGCCACATTTTGCTTATTTGGTTTAACACGCAAGAGAATGGCTCTTTTTGGCTTTCAAGAGGATTTTTCTATCGTACACCCTCCCATATTCAATGAGACGGACTACACTTATTTGAAAACTCGGATGAGAGTTTTCTTATTTTCTTTAGACCTTGATTTATGGACTATTACGGAAAACGGATTCGAAAAGTCTTCTCTTCCATTGAACAATTGGAATGATTTGGAGAAGAAGACTTTCTCTTTAAATGCCAAGGCTTTGAATGTCTTGTTTTGCGCCTTAGATAAAAATGAATTTGATCGGGTTTCTTGTTTTGATTCGGCTTTTGATATATGGCATGCATTAGAAATAACATATGAAAGCACACTTAATATAAATGAATCATTAAATGAAAATACTTATAAAAATGAACAAGAAGAATACCTTCCTAATGTTGGGCAGATGGCCCAGATTCAGCCCATAATGGGCTTTAGTGAAGCCCACAACCCATAACCTCACTCATATTAATCTAAAACTTAGATTAGGTGGCTAGAGTTGAGATTGAGCAATGGCGGCTGAAAACGTGGGTGAAAGAAAGAAGACTGCAGATTGACAGTAGAGGCCTGAAAATAAGAGATCTAGGAAAGGGAAGAAGACAAGGACAGAAAAGACTATTCTCAATCATTCAAATCTCAGGTTAGATCAGTTTACAGTAGATTCTTACTGTGATCTCTTGGGAAGGTTTTGGATATTGTGGTTAGGATTATAGTCCTTGTATCCCTGTGATTCTCTTGTGGCTATTGCTTTGGGCTTGGGCAAGAAGCCTTGAGATCTGTATATTCATTATTTTGATAGTGGATTTTCTCTAGCTTGTCCCGTGGTTTTTACCCTTTGAGTTGAAGGGGTTTTCCACATAAATCTTGGTGTTCATTTGATTGTGATTTCTATTTGATTCCGCTGTGTGTGATGGTCTGCTAGTATTTGTTTGTATATAAAGCTTATTCCTGATTTATTCCCATCAACTGGTATCAGAGCCAGGTTTTTTGTAGTATTTAATCTTTTGTATCTGAACATGGAGGCCGGTAATGTTTCTCGCATGATTAGTTTAAACGGAAACAATTGGAAGATATGGAAACCAAGAATGGAAGATCTCTTGTATTGCAAAGATTTGTATGGACCTTTGCAAGGGGATAGTGCAAAGCCCACAACTATGACAGATGATGAGTGGAAGAGATTAGATCAAAAAATAGTTGGTTTTATTCGACAATGACTAAATGATAAGTGTCTTTCACCATGTTTCTACTGAATGTTTTGCTTACTCTCTTTGGAAAAAGTTAGAATATCTTTATGAAAGAAAAAAGGTTGGCAACAAAGCTTTTCTGATCATAAAACTTGTGAACTTGAAATATAAATATGGTACTTCTATTCCTGAGCATTTGAATGAAATGCAGAGTATTACTAACTAGTTATCCTCTATGAAAATATCTCTTGATGATGAGTTGCAGGCATTGTTACTTCTTAGTTCTTTGCTAGAAAGTTGGGAGACACTGGTGGTTTCCCTCAGTAATTCGACACCATATGGTATTGTCACAATGAGTCAAGTAACAAGCGGTTTGTTGAATGAGGAGTGAAGGAGAAAGAATTCAGTAACTTCTCAGATTGATTCACAAGCACTTGTCTCAGAGAACAGAGGAAGGTCAAAGTCAAAGGATAGAAGTAGTTCACATATAGGTAGAAGCAAGTCAAGATCAAGGAAAGATATTGTTTGCTATAATTGTGGTGAGAAAGGGCATTACAAAAATCAGTGCAAGCAACCTAAGAAGAACAAGAAAAGGGGGAAGAAGTTGAGCATACAGAGTCAAAAGAGAACATCACAGCTACGGTACAAGGTAGTGATTATTTGATTTTGTCTACTTCTGATGATATTTTTTCTTATGTGTGTCAGAATCTCGAGTGGATAATTGACACAGGCGCTTCTTATCATGCTACACCACGGAGGGAGTTCTTTGCTACTTATAGGTCTGAAAATTTTGGTGTTGTCAAGATGCGCAACTATGGCACAGCAAACATCATTGGCATGAGAGATATCCATATAAAAACCAATCTTAGTTGCAAGTTGGTACTTAAGGATGTGAGGCATGTGGTTGACTTAAGACTTAATTTAATTTCAGTTGGAAGGCTAGACGATGAAGACTTTGATGTCAGATTTCACAAAGGGTAGTGGAAGCTCAGTAAGGGTTCTCTTATTGTAGCTAATAGGAAGAAATATCATACATTGTACAGAATGCAGGCTAAAGCTTATGGTGAGCAGTTGAATGCTACAGAGAAAGACTTCAGTATAGAGTTTTGGCATAGGCGACTGGGACACATGAGCGAGAAAGGGCTGTAAGAACTTTCTAAGAGAGAGGTATTGTGATACCTCAGAGGTACACGTTTGAACCCTTGTATTGATTGTTTGGCTGGTAAACAACATAGAGTTTCCTTTGTTAGTCCTGCTTTATCTAGAAAAATGCATGCCTTGGACCGTGTCTATACAGATGTGTGTGGTCCTTTGAGGATAAAAACTCCTGGTGGATCTGTTAATGTTCCTAGTATCAGTGGTGTACTTTATTTTGTTACTTTTATAGATGACTTTTCTAGGAAAGTTTGGGCCTATGCTTTGAAGACTAAAGATCAGGTTATTAATGTCTTCAAAGAGTTTCATGCCAGAGTTGAAAGAGAGACAGAAAGACAATTGAAATGTGTAAGATCAAATAATGATGGTGAGTACACAGGATTGTTTAATGATTATTGTAGGTCACATGGCATCCAGCATGAGTTGACAATCCCTGGTACGCCTCAGCATAATGTAATTACAGAGAGGATGAACCGCACCATCATGGAAAAGATCAGATGTATGCTTTCACAGGCCAAGCTACCCAAAAGGTTTTGGGATGAGGCTTTAAGGACTACAGTGGAGCGGAGCAAATCGAGTACTTAGTGAAGTGGCAAAAGCTTCCTCGAACAGTAGCCAATTGAGAGCCAGAAGACACTCTACGACATGAAGAAGCCCACATCAAAGCCTACCAATAAGCGTCGACGAGGGCATCGATAGTATAAGTGGGGAAGAATGTCACAAATGGTCATCGCACAACCGCAACATCTTCGCTCAACGAACCATTCATTTGTTTTCCTATTTGTACAGATGTTTGGCAACTTGTTTTGTCTTGATTTTATGTGTTTTGGCATAAGAAATGAAAGCGAAAATAGTATAGAATGTTGCAGAACGATCGCTCACTATGGAGTCAAAACTGCCCAAAATAGCTCTGTTTTGGGGTACTTTTATGTTGCGGCAATCGCTCTGAGCGACTGAAATGTTAGCAATCTCAGCACCTTGGAACCTCCCGGGTGGCACCGGGCTAGATGAGACTTCGGATACATGTCGGGCGTAGGCTTACATCAACAATTGAACTTATCTTGCATCCTATACCTTGGGAACCATCATTTATGGACTTGCGATCGTTCTTACAACCCTCTAAAATCATGTTTCGCTCTCTTTCTCTCTTTTCTCTGCTGCACTCAAGGTGTTCGACGAATTGCTTGTACAGCTTCCCTCTTTGTGAGACATCAGGATTTGTTTGTCAATCATTTCTAAGCTAATCAACTTCTTCTTTGCAGATCCTATGGGACCCGCACGAGATTGTAAGTGGGCTGACCCTTTACGGATAGATAATATTTTGGGCATTTCATGACTTAGGCAATACCAGCTAAGTCCGGAACAGTGGCCAGGGTTACTTTACGACTTAGGAATTTTCAGCTAAGTCTTCGAGAGTGCCGCTAGGGTGCCGCACGGCTTAGGCAAATTTAGCTAAGTCTGTGACAATCCACACTTGATCCCTACCAAATCCATTGTTGTCATCAATAGCAACCTTAACACATTCCTTTAACCTTAAACCTCAACCATTATACTCTCTATATGACCCCTACAACAGTCCTAAATCACAGCCCCAGCAACAACCAAAAAATAGCAACCTGTCAGCCCCAAATTGCAGCCATCTACCCATGATCCACCATCCCTTTCGGCCACTAATCCACCCAACCATTTCATACCACTAACCCAACAATAGGAGAAGGATATTGACATCTCAGATTTAAAGGCACACGCAATGGCATCTCAAGGTTCAATCGATGCCAAGTTTAAGGCATTTGAATCACGCATGGAGGGCAGATTGCGCGCCTTATTCGTCGAATTCAAAATTGGACGATCTCCGAGTCCAACAAAATTTCAGCAAGGTAAAAGTTCCGACGACCTCCGAAAAAATAAAAGAACAAAACTTAGATGTGATGCAGCCACACATGAGGGTGGACTTCCCTCGATGGGAAGGAGACCCGATGGGATGGATTTTATGCATTGAATGTTACTTCCGCTACTATCAAATACTGGAGGATTCCATGTGGACACTGCTGTCATCCACCTTGAAGGAGACACTATACGGTGGTACAATTGCCTTGAATACAACCATGAAGCTCCGACATGGATACAATTCAAGAACGTGCTATTGAACCGCTTTGGGCCGACCAAGTACGAGAATATCAACGAACAACTTGCCAAGATCCGACAAACCTCCACGATCCAAGAATACTAGACCAGGTTTGAGGAATTATCTTACATTGCTCATGATTAGTCTGACAGATAATTATTAAGGACATTTATCGAATGACTCAAGCTAGAAATTAAAGGAGAGGTTAAAGCGCGACAGCCCCACATCGTGATGGCTGTAATCTCCTTCGCCCGAATCCAAGAAGAACGGCTCAATCCAGATGCTCGGAGGATAAGAACCACTCCTAGACTAGCAGCATATAAACCTCCCTCTGCCCCCAGCCATCCTTGGCTGCCAAAAAAAGTGATGTTAGAAGAGCTACACGACAGAT
This sequence comes from Ensete ventricosum, assembly GCA_029747655.1. Lineage (NCBI taxonomy): Eukaryota > Viridiplantae > Streptophyta > Magnoliopsida > Zingiberales > Musaceae > Ensete > Ensete ventricosum. The sequence continues at coordinate 20,630,313 of JAQQAF010000002.1, forward strand.
TGGCGAAGGGACTTTGTTGGTATTGCGACGAACTTTGGAGCCATAACCATCGCTAAGGGGAAGCTTTCCATAATAAAACCTATTGAAGAATCTAAAGAAGTCCAGGAACCTAAGAAGGAGAACACAAAGGAAGAACTGCAGCTGGTCGATTGCATGACTCACGCTTTAGTCGATTATACGAACCCGCAAGCAGCAAAAGTTGAAGAATCTCTTAAGCCACAGCTCGTCACCGTCCTCATCAAGACTAGGAGCACTAACAACTTTATGAACAGTAAGGTTGCTGCCCAATTGATGCTCCAAAATGAAGATTGCAGCAGGTTTGACGTTAAGGTCACCGACGATCAAATTTTAAAGTGCGACCAAAGATACCCACGGGTGAAATTGTTAAGACAAGACCAAGAGATACTTGTTGATTTCTTCCTCCTTCCTCGTGATGATTATGAGACAGTGCTTGATACCAAATGACTGACTATGAGACAGTGCTTGACACCAATTTTTTTTAAATTTATCATGAAAATTTTCAGCCACAGGAAACAAGAGATCCTACATGGGAAACGCGGGAGCAATGTGATGACGGTTTCAACGCAACAAATGGAGAACATCTTACAAAAAGTGAACAGCAGCTTCCTACTACATTTCTAGCAGTAACTATGAGGGAGCCAACAAAAATTAAAGACCCAAACCTTCTTCAATTGTTTGTTGAATTTTCAGATGTCTTCGCCGAACCACACAGCCTACCTCTTACCCGACGGCATGATCATCGAATTTTGATTCTTTTGGGCAAACCACCAGCAAACACTCAACCATATCATTATCCTCACCTCCAGAAAGATGAATTAGAGAGGATTGTAAAAGAGATGCTTGAAATATGGGTCATCCCGCCAAGTTGCAGCCCATACTCTTCGTCGGTGCTAGCTTTACTCGACCTCTACCAAGTGTTTACGATTAACGCATCGGGAGCTAGAATTTGTGTTATCCACTTACAAGATGGCTGACCCCTAATATGGACTAAGGGTACTAATTGCTCTGAATTTGAAGTTTGGCATAATACAGGTCAACAACACGAAGGAGAGATAAAAACAAGCTCGGTAAAATTACTGCTCCTATCCACCTCAAACTCAAAACGGGCTCACACCACCAGGGACTATATCAAAGGGCAATCGTTATTCCAAAAGAAGGCTCAGTTACTATTAAAAAAACAACCAAATGATAGCTCATGCAAGAAATAAACAACCCCCCGATAAATACCAGAGTAGAAGGAAGTTTGCTTTTGAAGATCAAGTATTCCTTCATCTTCAACCCTACCAGCAGGAATCTATGAAGACTCAAGCCTCACGGAAGTATCTCCCAATTTCTTTAGATCCTACAAAATTGGAGATCACATTGGAGCCATAACTTGTGGATCGGATCGGCTCACTAATTCAAAATTATAATTGATCCTCTAGGAATCTCACCGTAAATAGAAGTTTAGAGAGGGTGACTCAGCACAGATCTATCCACCCAACACCCAAGTTGATGAGGAGCCCCAAGTTCAATTGATTATTGCATGGGATCATGGGATCGCGACACATCACCGCCCAATCACTACTACTGATGCTGAACCACAGGAGCAAGATACGCCTACTATACGGGCCACGAGGAAGCCTCATGAGGAGTTGCAGATCAAGACATGGAGATATGGAGCTCGGCCTTAAGGACAAGGCTAATTTGAAGAGGACGGGTTTGTTAGGACCCTAGCTGAGTCAGGTCCTAGTTAATCGAGTCGAGTCCTTAAATTAGGCCTTGTTGGCCAACCTAGACCTGACATTAAGTCAGCTAGGAGAAGATTTGAGTCCATTATAATAAATCAACCCAAATCCTAATAGGGTTAGGATTTGACTGAATTGAAGTCGGGTTATGAGTCGGAGTTAGAAACAAGTTAAAGTCAATGGCATCATGAATGTAATAAACTCTAATCTAGCCGTCACCCCCTAATAAAGAAGTTGTTGGATAGGGTTAGGGAGGAGTCCTTATGGGATGGGAGTCTCCTAGCCCCTCCTCTTAAGAGAGGCTGACTAGGATAAGGGATTGAGTTAGGAGTTGGGGTGCATGTAAACCCTAGCTAGCCGCCCCCTACTTTAGTAAAAGGGGCCGACTGACGTTAGGGTTAACTTAGAGGAGGATTAGGAGTCTAATGTAGCCAGCCTCTCCTAGTTAGGGCTGGCTAGGAGGTTTCTTCTTAGAAAAGCAATTAGAGTTGTTAGTAGGAGTTGGTTTTCAAAGTTGGAGTTTGATTTGTTAGAAGTAGTAGTTTTAAGTATGAATCCTATTAGGAGTATGAATCCTATTAGGAGTTAGGGTTTAGAAGCCTTATAAATAGCTTGTATTCTCCCCTATTTTCATCATAAATAGATCAATTATTTTCAGCCATTAGACAAAATACCAAGGAGAGAGGAACCCCTATAGAGTTCCAAGGAGGACCGTTCCAAGCTTAGAATCTGCAAGGGTTCTATCATTTTTACACATCTAATTCTATCTTTTATTATTTTCATCATAAATAGATCAATTATTTTCAGCCATTAGATAAAATACCAAGGAGAGAGGAACCCCTATAGAGTTCCAAGGAGGGTCGATATAAGATCAACTCCAAGCTTAGAATATGCAAGGGTTCTATCATTTTTAGACATCTAATTCTATCTTTTATTATGCTTTATTCTGTTTCTTAACTCTTGTAGTTGACACTTCAATCTTCCGAGCAATAGATATTTTTATTTTAGTTTTACATTTGTTTTTAGTAATATCTCTATCCTCAGTCAAAATTTTCATGGGAAAGATGGTATCAAATTGATGAATCATCAAACCTGAACCTCATACGGATCAACATATTATCACTATAAAAATTGTATGAATTTTTATTTTTTTACAGAGAAGCTAGAACAATATTAAGTAAAAATAATAGCATGAACACGTTGCACTAGTTCAAAAAGCACATAACACAATATCATACAAGACTCTAATAAGCAATATTATGCAAGACTTCTCCCAAGATGTTGCAGAGGTTTATAAACCACGAGGAGATGAACTTGAGGATTGGCCCAGAAGCCTCTTACTGAAAAAATATAGAGTTAAAGGTTGATAGCCATGATCTTTTTCTACACTAAGTAGAAGGTTGAAAAATATGAAGTTAATGTCATCTTTCACTTTCTCTTCAAAGTCTTCAACTACATCAATACTCATAAGGGTACCAAATTTATTAAAGTTTATCACTACTTTGAGAATTTGAATCATGACAAGTGAATATTCAAGTAGTCCACAAGATGGTCACTTTTTCTACAATCAAATAATTTGTCTCTAAAAAATCCTGGATAAAGAAATAGAATATCCTACTCTAGAAGGAGATAACTGGTTCTCCTTCTTAATCTTATGAGGAACAAGACACAAAAGTACCAATAGTATGTAGAGCTGGCACAGAAGTAGCGGAAGGGATCTCCTTTGACACAAGTGGGGCAAAAATCACTGATTGCTTCTAGACCCATTTATCAGAGGGCATATTATGCAATTCCTATAGCATTCCCATAAATATTATAATGTGAATATCTTCATGATTTCCAATCGTACTCCATCTTAATAGCATAGTATTTAGCATCATTAAGAGAAATATGAAGTAAAAGAAACTTCAATATACACTTTTGTCAACAAATACGCTACTTTTTACAGGTGAGCTGATCCATTAATAAAAGCTTTGATGTGAAACTTAGGAATCCACATAAATAAAGTAATATTGAATAGTTCTACCCAAACTAAGATTATAGGAAAATTGATCTTCTCCCGCTAAAAGTAATGATCCTAAGGTCGGAGGATAGGAAGTTTATTCTGAATATACTAAGGGCCTGATTCTAGCACCATATTATAATCATCTCGGTCTCTAATGCAGTAGATTAAAATCCTAACATCCATAGAGAAAAATTCTAATGAGTTGAAAGGTTTTGGAAGGCATTTATCTAGTTCATAATAGTGAGGAAGGGTATGCGAAATCCAACAAAATAACTAATAAATGAATTCTTCCAGTAACCTTCCCCCGCAATAGTTTCCTCCTTGGCCGCCTAAATTTTAAGAACTTCATCATGTGAGATAGAGAGATGGAATGAAGAACATCTCTCAGGTTTCGAGATCGGAGTGAACAGAGAACTCTATAATTTTTGTGCAAGACCATCCCGAGTGCTCAGGAGGGGTGCAAGAAGTCACAGCATCATCCATCGTTACGGGGAGTACCGCAACATCTCGGAAGGTAACTCCTCATGCACCGAGAGCAATTTTTTTTAAAAAAGATACACCCACATAAAAAAAAGAAATGATAAGCCAATAGCACTTTCTCTTGCTTCCCATCTCTCCTCGTGTTTCTTGATAGACCTGATTTAGTACTCAGACCCTAATCTAGAGTAAATTAATTGTTAGGCTTTTACAATATATCCCATTTTTAATGCCTTCGGCAGCCTATAAAGAATACGATCTAGCAGACAGACCATGTAAGTCAAATTCTTAAAATATGGACCTCGAGCACGTCTACATTTTGTTCATGACTAAATATTTAAAAAACACTATTTTGCTTTTCATTTTTATATTCGCACGATTTGCGATTAGAAACTACGCTTATGGCCAAATTATACCATGACTCCCTCATCGGAATGACGTCTCTCACAGAATCTCTAGCTATATTGCCTGCAATGACCCGCATCGGAGGTACATATTAGATTACGAGTTCACGGTAGCCAAGCGTGCCATGAACTTTAAATAAGCATAGCCAAAATCAAATCAAAATAACAAAACACGTTCCTTTCAACAGATGCATTACAATGGCACTACTCAAGACAATGCAAGGGAAGAAATCCTCAAATCAGCAAATGCATCAAACGAAAAAAAAAATCTGTATTACATCAACAGCACCTCGGCAGTTCCACCGAGATCATTAAAGCAGGCATAGCATGCGTTAAAATCAATTGCAGAAACAGGTAAGGCACTAATTATACTTTCAACTAATCTTAGTACAACATACTGCCTCTTGGGTCACGTAAATCCACACCAAGCTGCCACGGGCCTTGGGACACACGAAGGATGCAGACTCCCAAAATCACACGACACAGGGTAAGTAAAGCTGCAAAGCAGCTTCAGTATCTCCTCCTAGGAGGGCTCCTTGATCGATGAGCACGTGGAGATCTGTGGAAAGAAACAAAACCGTCATATAAGTTGCAATGCTTCAGGTGCTTGGTAACACGTTGAGTTTCCTGATGATTTTGTATAAACATTAACTGGTATAATTTAAAAAACACAAAAATCATAGAGACTCTGATTTTGGCTGATCAAGTTGTTCCGTGGTTTTCTAAAAATGATCAGCATTTTGTCCTCACCTTACCACTCCTTTAAAAACAATTGGCATCAATAAGGTTAGAAAAAAACAATCAAATAATGAAATTAGTGCAATATGATGTTTCTTGACAAATTCTAAAAAGTTTATTTTATGGGACAGGCAATCAAGCAAATAATGAGATTTGATATTGGTGGTGGTGGAGTAAGAGTCAAGATTCATGATGTATTGTTAAGGAAGTGTACAAATTCTGCAACTTGAATTAAATGGTTAATTTGGAAAGATCCTACAATATGCTGCTTCAACATGACATGCTTATATCAGCACAAAAACTGTAGTCAAACATAACATTACCTTCTCCTCATGTTCCTTCGTTTGATCGGACCTTTGCTAAATGCCCAATCAACATATATCATTTGTGTAAGGAGCTCAGTACCATTTAGGGTTGTAATTGCAGCTTGCGCTTCATCAAAGTTCTCATATTCAATCAGGGCATAACCCTAAAAGATGCAGAAAAATCAAATTCATAACAAATAAAAGAAATGTATGCAAAATAAGATGAATAAGTAGTGACAGGTAATGCTTGTTAAATGATTAAACTAACAGTGACGGTGCAGAAATTTCAATATATTTAGCATTGAAGGACCTGTTTGGATTTGCTATCATTTCGCGCAGAAGCCATTCTCAAGTACTTGTATGCAATTTATTCTTTGAAAGCACTTCTGACAGAAAACTCCATATAAAACACATTTGTTGAATAAGGCTAGATCATGAAAAATACATTTAACATTACTATAGTTCACCTGTTAACTGCATGATTTGACCATTTACAGACCCAAACCCTAACCCAGTAGTATTGGGACAACCAACATCAAATCAATTCCTCGGGCTAAGGGCGGACTGTCCCATATGCTTTGGTAGAAACTTAGGAAGCCCGGGAATTAGAGAAGAAAAGGTGGAACCGAGAATGGGGAATCGAAGCCCACCTAAAAGAAGGCGATAGAGGAAGCATTCAAACAGAATCGGTGTTAAATGTAATGTGGAGCTCTATACATCATAAAAGATTAATCAGGTGATCAACTTCCATATGCAACTTCAATCCAGAAATTATTTGGCTTAGACTTACAAAAATTTACATCCTTGACCTCTGCTACCAGGAGACCAGCTAACAAATTAGTGCTGAACAGGGAAAAATAGCTGATTAGTCCAAGGACAGAGAGCTATATCAATCAGATAACCACAATTACGGATCAACAAGGTAGTTCATGGCATATCCTTCTTCCTCACATTGCAATGCTACTCTTTCATCCGGCTAGTCTCAATTCTTTCCCTATTCTTGATCCCTCCTTCACTGGCTTCTCTTCCTTGTAGATGGCAGCAGCAGCAACTCCAATCTCCAGTAGCTGTTGATCCCAACAGCAACCTTAGGAGGACCTTATGGTTGGGAAGAGAGGAGAGACTCACGAAGTCCTTACACTAGTTCCATGGTTAGGTACTTTTGTTTCAAAGCAAAGAAGATCGATCGCTCCTTCCAAATTTTTTGTTTTCTCACAACTCCGCGAAGACAAATCCACTCAAGGTTTGACATCCTCGTGTCCTTTCCCATACAGATTAAGTGGTATCAGAGTATCGTTCCTCCCAGTGGATAGTTACCACTAGGCAAGGATGTAAAGCATTAAGTGAAGAACTACAAGAGTTAAGAGTTTCAACCCGATCATCAAAGAAGAGGAACCAACACAAGGGCAACAAGCAAAACCCAACAGCCCCATCGGACCTTGCTGCCCAATTCGCAGTGCTCTCACAAAAGATGGAGGACATGCTGGGTTGGATTCAATCCCAAAGCCAACCTAACAGTAAAAGGCGATGGGGACAAGCACATCACATAGAAGGAGAAGAGGCCATCTTCATCAAATACTCAAACTGGTTTGCCAAAGATCCACTGCAATGGCGACAACATTGATACCACGGAATCGATGGCAAAAGCAAGGCTTCGACCCTTCTGAGTCGAGGCTCAGATTGACATGCTCTCCTATGACAGCTCCATCAGCACCGAGGTATTGGATATATGGCTTGATCAACTTGACACCTATTTTATTCTTATGGGTACAACACCAAGGATGGTCGTGTTTGCGCAACTCAAGTTGACCAATCATGCACTTGCATAATGGAATGCCTACCTTTGATCTTATGATGACAAAGTGGTGACATGGGCACACTTTAAAAGACTCCTCCGATAAGCAATTTATCCAATGGGCTACCTCAATGATCAGTAGAAAAGATGACAGTTTGTGCTGCGGGAGAGACTAATAGGTGCAAGATCGAATTTCGTTGACAAGTGGTGGCACTCCGGATCTCTCTCGACAATCACCCAACGATGATCAGATCAGCGCCAAATTAAGCCTTTGAAGGTGTATAACATCTCAAGTGCTAGCGGAACAACTATGGTGATCAAGCAAAAGAATATAACCCGCGACGAGAACACTTCAAAGAAAGCCAAAGAGGGTTACTTGAAGGCCATGGAGAATTCCGGAGATCATACAAAATTCTTCTTCCTCAAAGAAAAGTGACCTTTTCTCCATTAGTTGTCAAAATTCTCTTATTGTCTCAATAGAATCTAAGGATGGCAAAAAGGGCTTATTAGCCAAGCTGGCGAAGTTGTCCTTGTTAACTCTGATGTCAATGCCATCCCTTCTCACATGCTCATGAACTCTTGGATTTCAAATAAAATCACCAAAAAGATTTAAGACTTTCTAAGGAATTCTTTTGGAACAATGATGGTTCCCATAACAAGCTCAATCTTCCTAGTTGGGATTGCATCACTTCATTAAGGACATTAGGGACCTTGGTATTCATGATATTGACGTGGTCAAAAAGTCAATTGGCGCTAAGCGCATCTCACTTCTTAACAATCAGGGCAACCTATGGTCTAACCTCCTCCTTGCAAAGAATGATTGCCCTAATCCTTGGAATCATATCCCCAAGCAAAGATCTTCATGGTCATGGAAAAATTTAACTTGTCTCCTCTTCAGTATTAAATAGGGACTCGGATCTTGATTGGTAATGGTTTAAATATTGATAGCTAGGCTGAACCTTGGCTTTCTAACATACCACTTAATCATTGGCCTACTTTTATTAATATTAATAAGGTGATGAACTTTAATGTGGTTTCTGATCTATTTTGAAATGGAGCTTGGAATGTGTTTTCTCTTATCTTGCATTTTCACCCATCCCTAGTCGAAGGAAACTTGTGCATTCAGATCACCTTAAACTTATGTCATGATATCTAGATAGGGACTCCCCCACCCCTGGAAGTTTCCTCTAGCCGAAGTGCTTACAAATTTTTAAAGAGGCCCCCAAACTCGTGGTAAGCAGATGGAATGGTCAAAAGGTGGAGCCTCATTGTGGTGCCTAAAGTGAAAATTTTCCTATGGAAGCTAGACTTTGCAATGCTCAAGTATCCTCTTGTCATGTTTGTAATCATTTTTTAGACTCCACTTCCCACTTTTTTTTTTTAATGCTCTTTTGTCTTATCATATTGGAACCTTGTTCAAACAGAACTAAATACTCCTTTCGCTTCTTTGATGATTGGGAGAAGGGTTTCTAGGTTGAAGAGGGGATGAATTAGACATCTTCACAACCTTCTCCACCAAGTTTCAAGTGTTCAATTGCCAACTCTCTACGGCTGCTTTGGGAACACCGCAATGAGTGCCTAATCCACAACCACCCTTCCAGTTTGCTTTCCATTTGGTGTCGAGTTGTTGCCTTAACTAATGAGAACACTTTACACCTATCTAGCCTAAGGGGATTCAAGGGATCGAGCAAGATGCTTCTATGCCCAATAAAACTACTTTTCATGATGATTTGATATTACAATGTAATGGTTCTTTTAAACCTACTTCTGAGTGTATAGGTGCTGGCTTCATCATCAAATCCTCGTATAGCCAAAACATTGCAGTTGAATGTAGTGCGATTAAAGCCACATTACTCCTTCAAACTGAATGTCCTGTGATATGGGAGGCATTGTCTTGGACAGTCAACAAAGGCTTCCACAATCTGAGAATACAATCTGACTCTCACTAGCTAATTTCTTTCATCACAAATTTTGTTCCTACTCCTTGGTCGTCAACATTTTGGCTAACATTGCTGAAATTTCTAACTTTGTAAAGGTAATTTGTTGGTCCTACATTCCTAGATTTGAGACTGAGGACACACATAGCTTAGCTAATTTTGCATGTCGGAAGGCTCCTTCATGTGCCAAGGATAATGACATCCCTACTCCTTTTGTACACGTGAACAACTTTTGAATCATCCCACGACATGAATGAATAAAGTTCTCTTTTTTAAAAAAAATACCAGATCAAATCAAGGAGAAGTATTGGTAGATTCACCTAAAGCTCTTCTAAAAAAAGTGGTTCAAGAACAATCAAAGGCGACAGACAACGACAGCAACTGTTGCCGACAACTCCACCAAACTTGCTCTAGTTGATCATGCAGATCTATATATATCGCTGATGGCAAGACCGAACGTTATAAACTTAAGTCTGACCCCTGGCCCAAAAGTTCGAGAAGAACTCTTCACCATAAAAATCCAAGCAAAACAAGGTCGTTGGCGCTATCTTTGTTACTAGTTGCTAGAAGAATCTCATGTCAATGAGTTTAGTCCAGAAGATCGGCTTAGAGATGACATCGCATCCACACCCATATCCTCTAGGTTGGCTCCATGAGGATGTGAAGATAAAGATTAACGCACAGTGCAAGATTCGCTTTGCGATCACCAGTCAATACAACGATCAGGTGACATGCCATGTGATGCCGCTTGACATTTGTCTAATCATCCTTGGGAGCCCCCGCCTTTGGGATTAAGATACTATTTATTTCCATCAAGCCCAGAAATATCAATTCCAAAAGAATGAAAAAATTCTTGTCGCACAAAATTGAATTGGTTCAACTGTGGACTTGACACTCACTGACCAAGCAAAAAGGATGGTGAATGCTTGCTGAAAGTTCATGGCTCTAACTACAACATGTAGGAATTCATAATCTTCTTCCCATATGACAAAGGAGGAAATGCAAAGAGAGGCAACAGCAAGCTTGTGGCCTCTGAAAGTCGAAAAACAATACCCTCGAATCGATGATGATCAGTGACGAAAACTGCCAAAACAACACAAGAAGATGACATGGCTAAATGAGATGACATTGACCATGATGACGGACCAAAGCAAAACCTCCAATTACTCAAACGCATAGATGGAGAAAAGCAAAACCTCAAATCATGATTCAATGGGAGTTAAATCACCCAATTAGGGGAGCCATAATCAAGGATGATTAAGCCGAGTTTGAGTTGAACTCCAATTCAACTCAAATGAAGTTCAAGTCAAACTCTAAATTGATCCAATCCAACCAAACGAAGCCCAAGCTCAAGCTCAAACCTGAGCTCAATCAAGGGCCTATTCCAACACAGTTTAAGTTTTATTCAAGTTCAACTCAACTTGAGTTCAAGTCAAAGTCCAATTCAGATCAACCAGAGTTCGAGCTGAACACTGATTCAACTCAAATCAGTGCAGATCAACTTCCCCTTTCAAAAATTTTGTTTTCTACTGTAGAAAATTTTGTTCTCTATAGTAAAATTGTTGCACATATTTCCTATTGTGATGAACACTTGCATCAAAATTATTAAAAAGAACAATTGCACTACAGCCACTCAATTCCTGGCAATAAAAAGTTGCAACAAATTGAGCAGCAAGAATGTTATATAAACAAGGTGCCTTATTAAACATTTGTCCTAATCAATGATTTGAATACCGTACCATACCACCTGGTACGTGCTGTCACGGACAATAATGTAAACAAGGTGTTTGATGAAATGCTCGTATTTGTCTGTGTCCTTCGGTTTGTGTACCTACCTTGTACAGCAAGAAGTGGGCTTGCAGTAAGGCTTAGCAGCCCTAGTTTGATTTGCTTGGTGGCCGATTTTGGCTTGTAAATACGAGTGTGTCTTGTAAGCACTTGTGGGGACTTGGGTCTGTAATGGACCATTATCCTTTGTGTGCAACCTTTTTGAGTTTGTAATGTCAATGGGTGTAATTTGTATCTGGCTTTATAAAGTGTTTGCTTGAGCAAGTTGCTTGTGGATCCCGTTGGAATTGCTTCCTCTGACCCGTTTTCTCTTTTGTAAGTCTAAGGGACTCTAGGAGATCTCGGGTAAGGTTGACCTTTGCGGACGGACACGCATGGGTGCCGCACGGCTTAGGCAAAATCAACTAAGCCCGTGACAGTGTGGTATCAGAGCGGGACAAGCACACGCAGAAACACTTGTCATACAAACGTGGGGGACCTAGCTGGGCTGTGTGGAGGACAGCCAGCACGCGCAACCGTTTGGGGGAAACGGACATTGAGATGTAGGGAAAGGAGTCGCTCAGAGGAGCGGGCATCTAGACTTGGCATTCAGAGGAATGGCCAACCCTTTGCGCGAGAGGCACCACGAGGACAAGCAAGCGAAAAAGAATGTGTGGCGCACAAAGATTAGGATGGTTGAGTTAGAGCTATAGCTCGACGTTGGCAACCAAACTTGACGGTGCTCAAGGCAAAGCGGGTCGCTTGGTGAAAGATGAGACCGTGCAAAGTGGGAGGTGTTGCGTAACGACCGAAAGAGTTGTGCAAAGCTCACAGAGGTGAGGGGAATTGCTAACTCGAAGGATTCGGTACTCATGCAAGGGCTTGTACACGGACGACAAAGTGTTTGTGGCCATCCTAAGGTGCGATCAGAACTCAGTGCCATGGAGCATCGGAACTTTCTCTTCGACATTGAAAGGATACGTCCGTAGGCGGCTGAAATGTGCAACAAGTTCAGCACGTTGCTAGACCCTAAAGGGTGCAATGGAGACTGTATTAGCGAAGGGTCGCAATCTAACAAGTGCATTTGCGGGGGCAGAACAAGGCACAAGTTGTTCAGCAAGACGGAGTAGTCCAAAGGGGATGGTGGTCTCCGAAACTTCCAGTGGGAAGTATGTAAAGAGGAAAGTTGCTCCAACAGGACAGATATCTAGGAGGGATAAGTTCTAGTTCTCTAGAAGGAGAATCATGTGCAACGGACCGTACATATTGAGGAAGAGTTCCTCAAGGCTATATCTTCACAAAGTTCAATGGATCGAACGAGTGGCGTGGAGTTGTCACATGATCTCGAATGAGGTAATGCATTTCGAGATCAAGTGGGGGAGCAATCCAAGGCAACATCATATGAAGGCACACTTAGAGTCGATGTAGAAATCGAACTCAACGGAGGGCTGACCCGTGGAATGGTGGACGCGAGGACCACTATCAACTCAATGCAAATCGAGGAGCGGAGCGACTTGGGTGGAACTTGGTGAAGTATCCAAGCCGCATGAAGGGAGTCGATATAGAAGATGGAACATGGAGCGTAGGCATGGAGCTTTCCTTAGACAGAGGTCAAAGGCATGAACTCTTGTAGAGGCAAGAGTGGGATCATGTCGTTCCATGGGTTCTTTCTTCTGATGGGGCGGACTTATCTTGCATAGTGCCAAAGATAAAGGGAGCTTCGAGGCACATGCAAGTTACCTCAGAGATGCATTTAACGGAGTAACTAAGGTGATTCAACTTGCGGAGGCCAAGTTGGGATTAGGATACCTTAGTACGGGGCAAGAGGACACAGAAGCGGGTACTCTTGAAGAATATGCCACAGTGTTGCCATTCGAGTTGTCAGGAACAAGTGGTGCATAGTGGAGATTGTGCTGGTAGGGGATAGAGGCCAGGATCCAGACAATGGTGCACCAATTCTGGTGAAGTCATGGGACTTCAGGAGCTACTAGGCGACGAACTGTTCTACAGCTATGCTTCGTCTAGGTGTGACCCAAGAGTGGGTGGACGAAGGTGAATTGTCAAGGGAGCAAACCAAAAATCGAAGATGGCGGAGGCCCTACGATGTGTTGGCAGAGGCCACACATAGAGAAGTCGTAGTCCGAATTCATCACACGAGAATCTGTATGCAATGGAGATGTCACCAGGAGGCGACATGGTGCAGCGGATCGTGGTGGAATAGTTCGTGACAATGTAACACAGGCGATCGTGTCCCGTGAGAGACAAGATCATGCGGAGGTATGATCAGGAGTTGGGAGCTCCACTTTGGTGTACGACACAACAAGAAGAAGGGCTATGGATTCAAGAAGTGAATGTCGTGGTACCGCAGAGGCGGGTCTTCGTGTGTGTATCGAAGCTTACATTGGATGAAAGCATTAGTCATCAGCATATGGGGGCTGTATACCACCGAGGAAGAAGTCCAAGTGCAAGTACCAGTGAGTCCTATGGAGGGGGACGTGATCATGTGAATGATCAGGAGCTGCTGGGAGCTCCACTTCAGTGAACGATGCAACGGCAAGAAGGGCTGTGGATTCAAGGGGTGAATGCCATGGTACCGTAGAGGCGGGTCTTCCGTGTGTATGCATCGAAGCTTGCATCAGATGAAAGCCTTGGTCATCAGCATATGGCGGCTGTGTACCACCGAGGGAGAAGTCAGATTGCAAGTACCAGTGAGTCCCATGGAGGGGACTTGATTATACAAAGGTATGATCGGAGCGGCTGGAGTGTTGGACTGCTTCAGTGCTCACATTCGCTTAAGGGAGCCCGGCAAGTCAGAGGGCGAAGCCTAGTAAGTGAACATTGCTATCAAGGAAGCTAAGAAGAACAGAATTGGCGCGAGCCCTGCAACAAGATGGCAAAGGCCATACATGAGAGTTGCAGTCTGTCTTTCCATCGACCAAGAAGGACTGCTAGGAGGGCACAGTGGTGTTGAAGCAGGTGTCGAAAGGGGCGAGGAAGCGACGACGAGTCCAGTGGGGCTCAACTACCCAAAAGCAAAGCGTCAGTTAGAAAGGAGGTGGACTTGGAGGAGCGCCACAGTGCCGTAGAGGCAGATCTACCAATCGCGAAGGAAGGGATGCAGATGCAAGGCAACGGATAGTAGGGCTATGGGCTTAGCAGCACCATGGTACCGCAGATGCGAGACTTCCGTGGAGTCATCGATCCCTTGCTCTCATGGAGGGAGAGCATTAGTCGTAAAAGGGGCCAAGGAGGTGGAGAATGCAAAGGCAAACTCCAAGTACCAAGACAGGGCGGAAGGGTAGAGGCTAAGGAACTTCATAAGACCGGTGTCGATGGACTTCTCATCAAGATAGCCGAAAGCGGGGGACTTCGGGTTGATGCAGGAGTGCTCGACCAAGGAACGAAGTAGGCAGTACGTGGTACTATACCTTTCTACTCAGAGGAGTAGGCAGCAATGGTGATGGAGAAGACGGTACAATCCCAGAGGCGACCAGAACTATCAAAGACTTACTCCAAGTTGGGGGACTCCAAGTTGGAATAAACTTTTTGCTCTTTTCGAACGAAACTTCTTGCATTCCAGAAGTTCAATGGCAGTGGGAAGGCGAATCACAGTAGCTAACTCAACGCAAGGAGTGCAAACACTTCAAGTGTTTCAGAAGTGTGAGCAAAAAGTGGGCAAATGTTAGTAACCAGCTCAATGCATGAAGTACAAACTCGAGGAGGCAGGCGAAATCGAGTAACATTTGCCTTCTCAACTCAAGAGAATGGGCGAAACTGAGTACCCCAATTCTCTTAACTCGAGGAGGTGAGCGAAGCCAAGTAACCTTGCCTTCTCAACTACTAAGAGAATGGGTGAAGTCGAGTATCCTAATTCTTTTACTTATCCAGCAGAGGAGCTCTGCATAAGTTCAGTGACCCTTCAAAGAAAGCTTATGAAAGACAATAGTTGTCAAATCCTCACCATTGATGATCAGTACTACTGAGAATAGATTATCCGCTCCATTTCCCAATTGAATGTCAATAGAAAGTGGGAGTGATGCGAACCTACTTGGAAGTGACAACTAAACGTGGAATAAGGATCAATGGGCAAACATTGTGGAGGAAGGACCTCAAAAAACCTTAAAGTCTGTGAGATGATGCTCGTCAAAATTCCAACAAGCATCCATCCAGTTCAAGCAACATGAGTATACTGCTATACTGGCGCATAATAAGGCAGGTCTTTTCCCTTTATCAGAAGGATCCGCGAGAACCAACAAGGATCAGCATAACTCAGCCAACCTCACACCAAATTCAGTCATTGGTGAGTTGAAGCAGCATGGCGGATCAGAGTTCGACTACTCAACAACAGCGGCAGAGAGCGACTAGGAGCCAAAGGGGCGTGTTGCAGCCAAAGCAGAAGATTCAACAAAATGTAAGGATATACAGCGTCTACAGTGGCTTCGACGAGGACATCAAAGGAATAAGTGGGGCAGAATGTCACGGACAACAATGTAAACAAGGTGTTCGATGAAATGCTCGTGTTTATCCGTGTCCTTCGGTTTGTGTACCTACCTTGTACAGCAAGAAGCGGGCTTGCAATAGGTTTAGCAGCCCTAGTTTGATTTGCTTGGTGGCCGATTTTGGCTTGTAAATACGAGTGTCTTATAAGCACTTGTGGGGACTTCCGTCTGTAATGGACCATTATCCTTTATGTGCAACCTCTCTGAGTTTGTAATGTCTATGGGTGTAATTTGTATATGGCTTTATAAAGTGTTTGCTTGAGCAAGTTGCTTGTGGATCCCGTTAGAATTACATCCTCTGGCCCGTTTTCTCTTTTGTAAGTCTATGGGACTCTAGGAGATCTCGGGGAACGCTAACCTTTGCGGATGGACACGCATGGGTGCCGCATGGCTTAAGCAAAATCAGCTAAGCCCATGACAGTGCGGTACATATCGATCCGCCAGCTAATCGACATGCGGACCGCCCACTATTGGACGATATCAAGTATTTGGCTCGAGATCTAACGTACAAGAGGAGCAGGAAGGCGAGGAAATCAAGACTATAGCGCTCGATCTAGCATCTCAGAGAAGGGAGTTGGATATGGCGAGTGACACGAAGAAGCAATCCGGCGGGCAAAACATGGTAGGGGGTGGGTCCTCACTCTGTCGGGCGAAACGCAATAGGGGGCGGGTCCTCATCGTACCTCGGCAACTCGGAGTTGAAGTCGTCACCTGCGTCCTCGCGCGAGTAGAGGGGGTGGAACTTCTCATAGGGGAAGCAATCGTCGTCGGATAGGGTGGCAAAGGGACCATGGCCACTGTGGTCGAGGAGGTCACAGTCGACGACGAAGGAAGAGGTCCTGGGATACTTGCACACCGACAGTAGCCAACTGGCGACAACCGACTTTGGGGAATTTGGTGTGTGTAGATGAGACGGGTTTGGTAAAGGCGACAACCATTCTTCCCCATCGCTCTTGGATTTTGTATGCTGAGGTTTGGTAAAGGCTTGCCTCGACTTTATCAGGGTAGGCGACTGACAGCAATACCGCTCGGTATGCCCTGGCGTACCGCTCAATAAACTAATACAGTACGACATTAAAAACCTTGTTCCTAGTAAGCAACTCATATTTACAACTTTTATGCTGAGGAAGATTAGCCCAAAAGCAAACTTGAACGTGCACGAAAAGGAGAAAACAGCTTTTGTTAATAGTCATAGCAAGACTTTTGTAAGATGCACTTGCCCTACAATAAGGGAATAACTGCAAGCATAATGCATTGCTACAACATCTCTAAGTTCAGAAGTTGTCTTTTCAATCATGAGTCCACAATTTGACACCTAAGATTCCATAAGTAGCAGATATTTCTGCAGAAGCATAATATATTTTATGATGTTATAGATTATAAGAAGCGTAAGATATCATCTATATTTTTCATACTCCTGATATTCAGAAATATACATATATTGTTGATTGTTAGATTCAAATTTTCATTTGGCAGTTAACACTTGACTATTACTTCTAAAAATTGCAAATAAAAAAAGATGTTTTCCAAACACAAAACAAAAGGATAATATTGTAATCTCGCGGAACAGAATGTCTCATCAACACATCTCAAAAACCGGATGACTAGTTGTCTGATCTCATGGACACCTTAAAGGGCACCAGAGAGGAAAAGGTGTAGTAAGGCTCATAAATATTGGTGCATTAAGCCAACTAAAAGGCACTAAAAATGATTTAGATTTGATTGTGGAATATGTGCAGCAATCTATTAATCACATCTCTTGCTACCTGTGAGCATGGTATGCACTCAAACACCAAAAGTCTAACACTCAGTAGATATGTTTCCTACAATAGATGACTAAAGTCAACATTGACTAGTACCCAATAAAATTTATGCATGCAGCCTGTTCCTAGACAACCTAGGAATGACCACTATAGATAGGAAGTGGTAGCACAAATGCAAAGTTTAACTCTTCATTTTATGATCAAAAAACCATCAGGAACCACCTACACATGCCAATGCAAATATCATCAACAGATCTTGGTTACCTTAAGCAATAACAAAAATCATACTACCAACATGCCATTCTCCCATTGTCAGCAATATGTCTACGATGAGCTACAATAAATCTATTGAGGGCATCAAATATATGAAGCCACATTTACCAAAATCATTGTATCCCATTAGATCTGTGACTTAGTTTATGCATCCCAATTTGCTGTGCTTTTGTATAGAAAAGAACTAATAACAAAATGCTAAACTATCAAAAACATACAGTTCCAAGCTTTCAGGTTACTTTACATATTTGTATTCACTCCAGACAGGTAATGATGCAGAAAAATAAAAAAGTATATACTGCCTATCATGCTAAGCTATCAAAATGGTTCACTGTGTACCATGAACAGAAATAATGAACCATCCATCCTACACTACTCATGATAAATGGCATACCCAGTCCTTGCAACCACTCTATGACCCTAAACATTTCATATTCATTGTAGCAATCATGATCCTCTTTGATATTCTTTTTCATGGATAGCTTAGGGATATATGGGCTTGAGCTCGAGAATCACATGAAAATTCAGTATATTGACATGTTAAGCAACAGTATTCAATTATCTCAATCAAAATGGAAACTCAGTTTTTGCCATCTGGTTAAGATTAATATGGGACAGAGAAAATGTAACTTGGTCAGTTCGATGTGTCTAATATGCATCTACCATGGCTTAAATTAATATAGAATGTCACAAGTTCTACATAAAAACAGAAGCTAGCATAAAACAATATTACTAATACACAAGAAGATTTAATAAAGGTTAGGCTATCAACAGATAAAAGAAAAGTGTAAATCATAAAATAGACCATACATTATGAAGTTTCGTTTTCACTCAATATGGTGCTTGATCGTACCTTGTAGTGGCCCAATACAGCATCATGCCACTATCTAAGCAGCAACAACTAACATGTGACATTCAATCCCTAGGTTAACAGAATTCTAGCATTGA
Organism: Ensete ventricosum; assembly: GCA_029747655.1. Lineage (NCBI taxonomy): Eukaryota > Viridiplantae > Streptophyta > Magnoliopsida > Zingiberales > Musaceae > Ensete > Ensete ventricosum. The sequence goes on from JAQQAF010000002.1 coordinate 20,648,972, forward strand.
TTTGACTGCAAATTCTCATCCACTGGTCTCATATCTTTCATGCAAAAATTTACCTCAATTGAAGGACCCTACTAAAGCTATTAAATGATAGTGCCTCTCTCTTTATTAAAAGAGTAATATACCAAGATGAAAATATTAAAAATTGTTACTGTTATACCCAATATGTAACAAATATGTATGGAGAAGCATTAAAGTCCACAACTACAAATATGAAAAGACCAAATGGAGATTAAACATTACTTCAATTTCTAGTAAGCTTAAAGAAATGAATCTTCAAACAAAAGGGTACAACAATGATTGTAAGAAAAAAGGTGCATTAAAAATTGATGGTTTTGACAAGTTAATAGAAACTATTATACCTACCTTGACAAATCCAGTGCGACGATCAAGATTTAGATGCAAATTTTTAACCTGACCAAATTCACGAAAGGCATTGTGCAAATCATCTTCCTGTGCCTCTTCATGAACCCCAATTACTAGAACAATCCATCCTTCAATAGCTGTAAGAGAAAAAAAAGGTGCTCGTAATATCCATTTTCTAATAATAGCATCATGCTTGGAAAATCTTTACATGGGCTAATTATATAGAAAATAGTCAGCTTAGATAAAAAAAAATATAACTTATTTAGCAAGCTTCCACCATGCATATTTATATATTTTTAATCAAACCAAAAATGTAGCAAAAAAATGCATCAAGTAATAGTAATCTTAGGCCTAAGCAGCAGAAAAAGGGTACAAGAAGAAATACCTTCTGGTACATACCATAAATAACAAATCTAATAAAAAATCATGAAATAGTGAAAACTGCAATGAAGATTTTTTTTAAAAAGGCCTAAAATCTTCTTAGGCAGTATGTCAATATATAAATTCTTCCTATGCATAACAATATAATATCTACAGACAAGTTATTGTCCTTCATATCAGCAGGTATATATATATATATATATATATATCACAAAGATATTAAAAAATGAAGTTATGGCAGTATGTCAATATTCTTGGCATAGCAAACTATGCCGAACATCAAACTCGACATCATATATTTAACATGGTTTATAATCACCGATTAATCTACAGCAACTTGAATATAGAGGAAAGATATATGTTTCTTTTAATGTAAAATTATTTGATAGAACCCCAGAAGGAGCTCTATAGATTTTGATCCTTGAGAGGGATCAACCCTTGGAACGCTATAGGGGTTCCTCCCTCCCAGACTCGGCACAAGGCTGAAATAAAATTTATAACTGCTTGATTCAAGAGTGGGGGGGGGGGGCGGCTACATCTTTAAATGGGATCAAAACCCTAGCCTACGGGGTGCTTGCCTAAGTAAAATTACCCCTTTGCCCCTCCTATAGCCGACCTGCCTTAATAGGAACAGGGGCGGCTAGGTTGGCTCTATAGCCGACCTAAGCAGGGGGAAACTCTGGCCGACCAACCCAGTAAGGGAGGTGGCGACCACTAAGCCCTAAGGGTTAATCTAAACCCTAGCTATACTCCTTTATAAGATAGGAGTGGCTAGCAGGGTTTTATTGACTACTTCTTAAGGAGATTAGGACTCAACCCTACTGGAGTCCTATCAAACCCGCCCTCTTAAAATCAACCTTGTCCTCCAGACTGAGGTTCCATGAACTTGGGGAACCGGGTCTTTAGCTCCTCATATGATTCTCATGCAATTATCAACTGAACTTTGGCCTCCTTATCAGCTGGGGTGTTAGTTGGAAGGATTTGGGCTGAGTCATCTTCTTTAAATTTTCATTTGAGGTGGGATACCTAGCGGATCAACTGTAATCTTGATCTGGTGCGTGGATCTGATCTCCATGTTAGGGCTCCAATGTGGTCCCTAATTTTACAAGGCCCAAAGAAATAGGGAGACCACTTCCTTAAGGCTCGAGTTTCCTGTTGATCGAGCTGGAGGTGTAAGAAAACTCGATCTTCAATTTTTCGTTCATTCTGAAGTTTGTCGAGAGGTCATTTCTTCTTTGCATGTGCTAGCGTGAGCATGGATTGTAATTCTTTTGGGCTTACTCCTCTTTCGTGTCATGGACCATCTTGCATAAGGGTGACGCCGATCCCAACTCTGGATGTGTCTGCTCCAAGTACGAACACATTGCCACGTTCAGGTAATGCTAGCATCGATATAGATGGCATCATGGCTGTGGGGGTCATGTGAATGGCTTTCTCCTGTTCCTTCTTACGATCGTGGGTCGTGGATCCGAGGTCATCATCAGGGAAGACTTTTAGCATCATGGTTCGCTCCTCGGTGAAGTCGTAGAAGTAGCCTGAGATGAGGGAGCACTACATCAGAACCCATAACTGGTTCAGCTGAATTTGACACTTCAGGAAAAGCTTATCCCTGCAGACAAAGAGGCAAAGTCTTTGGAGATAAAGTGTCATAGCAAGGGAAGGTTGTGGTCGAATGATTCGTATCTCTCGTGTCTCCTGGACGATCTTTTTAGCTTCTGTCCTCTGAAAATGTGGACAGCAATATGGCCGAATATGTGCTGGTGGTTCCCCTTGTAAGACCAACATATGGGGGTCGTGCAGTCTGGTAGGAAGGAGTCGGCTGGGTTCAGCGGACGTGCCTGAGATTTCAGCGAGCTTCTCCAAGCACTGTGTCGAGATCATCTTTTCTTCGTTCTCTCCTTTCCCACATAAGGTCACCTGTTTTCTTTTGTCATTCATAAGGTCGTTGGAGCTCCTGGTGTTGGCGAGGATGGTGACGAGCTGATGCTTGATGAAGCCATCAATGTCCAATATCTGTGGTGGAGCATGAAAGGTGCGAGCGGCTGATTGTGGTTTTTCCTTCATATCCTTCTCCTCGGACTTGAGAGCCATATCTTTGAGTTTGGGTTCTTCAGTAGGCTCAACCAATAGAGGTCTCTCTTTTTTACAATGGTGGTTTCGGCTCCACAGTTTATTACAATGCCAACATAGGCCCTTTGCCGATCTATCATGAAACTCTTCTCTTGTTAACTTCTTCGACTGAGGTGACCGGCTGGTGGTAGATGGGGCCGAGCGTCTCTATGCTGCTGGTCGTGCGGCGGTTTTAGTCCTTCGAGCATCTTGGTTCAGCCTGTCTTCGTGTAGTCATGCGAAGGAGATAGCTGCCTTAAGTGTGTACGATTATCGCGCTTTAACTTCTTGAATCTCCGGATTCAAGCCCTCAATGAAAGTCCTCAATATCTATTTTTCAGACCAATCACGAATTTGATTAATTAACCTTTCAAACCTGATTTGGTACTCTTGGATGGTAGAGGTTTGACGGATCTTCATTAGTTCTTCGTTAAGGTTCTTATAATTGATTGGTGCTGAAGGTTTATATGCTTTTGGTTGGGATGTGGCTCTCATGCTCTAAGCATCTTGATTGAGGTGCCCTTCTTGAAGTTGTACAAAGGAGATCGACGTCGTCGAGGTGTAGGGCTGCCATGTCTTATCCTCGCTTCTTATCTCTGATGGGTTCTTTTTGTAATCAGAATTTGCTCCATGTTGTGATCTTCTTGGGCTTGGTGATCGACCCAATCTAAACTCCTCGAAGAGAGCACGTAATTTAGCATTCATACGCGTCTCAAAAGCCTCCAATTTGGCCTCAAATAAGCCCAACGATGTCATGACATAAGGATCTCCAACCTTTCAAATAAACCGACTGAAAAGTGTAGTTGCAATTTTCAGGTTGAAGGCAGTGAATGGCAGTAACGTCGAGACTATGGGGGTGAAGTCTCCAAGTGTAGGATGGCAGCCAAGGGTAGCAGCGACGGTGGAGGAAGAAGAGGGCAGCAGCAACGTCGGTTGAGACTGCGCCGCGACTTCGTGGCTGCAAGTTGTGTCGGTTGCAGCAAGGGTACGGCTGCGATGGGGCAGCGATGTACACGGTTGTTGCAGAGAAGGGCAGCAGCGGTATGGAGCGAGAGACAGCTGTTGTTGTGTTCAATTTGTTGCTGGTCGCGATCAAGATAGTTGGCAGTGAACAATTGTTGCGGGTTGCGATATAAACAAATTGCAACGAAAGATCGCTGCTAGTAGATTTTTGCCGCAAGGATCGCTGCTGGCTGCGACCAAGGAGGATGGCAGCAAGAGGTCGCTGTTGGCAGCATTGGGCAGCGAAAGATGTGTGCTGCGGTTGAAGGGATAAGGGAGATTGGGCGGCTGAAAGATTGGTGGACCGAAGGCTTCGATTTTTGGGTGCGTTTTGTGGTTGTTTTGGGTGCAATTTGGGGCTGCGATTTTGTGGAGTTTAGGCTGCGAATTGGTGTGGTTTTAGGGCTATGATAGCTGTAGATGAAGGTTAGGGAAATAGATTTTAGATCTGGGATAGATGGTAGCAAAGGTAGGTGTATCGGTAAGGAAAGTTGGATGAAAAGGTAAGTGGATCGATAAAGAAGTAGGTTGTGGTTAGGGCTGATTTGGGTGGCTGTTTGGTTTCGGTTTAAGGTAGGATTTTGAAGGGTTTTTGGTAAGGATGGTAGGGTTTGGTGATGAGAAAAAGAGAGTCCGAAATCCCACAAAAAACAGCACTCAAATCCGATAGAATTCGGCGAAAAAAAGTGTCGCAATGTGCAGTCCTGCTGAACAAATTTTACGTCGGAGAAACGATGACTTCTCGACGTAATTTCCAGAGGAGCATGCAAGGAAATTATGCAGAAACCCTTGGTTTAGATGTTGGGAATACCAGTAAAAAGTTTAGCGAAATTTTGGCAACGTAACAGTAGGGAAATAGGGCAAAAGACGAAAGGTAGATCCTTCGTCGTAAAAATTCCAGAACTGCATGCTGGTGACAGATTGCACAAGAAAACTGGTTCCAGAAGGAATTTTTTCGAGAAATCAATCTCAGATGAAGGACAAGTTGATCTTTGGAATTGTATAAAAAATTCAGCCAAAAAGGATGAACAAAAGTTCGATTTCAAGAGGCCAATAGACGTAAGGCAAATTCTCCGTCGTAAAATTCCAGCACTGCACGACAAAGAATCGCAACGCTATAAGTCCGGATCCAGAAGGAGGTTTTTTATGAGATCAGTCTTAGATAAAAGCTAAGACGATCTACAAAATTGTATAAAAATTTCAGCCAAAAAGGACGATTAAAAGTTCAATTTCAAGAAGCAACAATCAGATGAAAATTTCCGCAACGTTTCACTTTCACAACGATGATAACGTTTGTGACAGTAAAATTTTACAGCAAGGAAATTTTGGAAAAACTTCTCCCACATATAAGATAGAGGAATAGCAGTAGCAAGAGGCGTGGGCTTTGGAGTTTTTACCAGATCTTTGATGTTGACGTAGAGGAAGGCAGCAGATTGATGGATCTGCGGCTTGGTGGGCGACGATAGAGGCGACGTCAAAAGCAATTGTGGGCATTGCTTAGGAAGGTGGAGGCGTGGACGACGACTACAGGGGCAGCAAGATTGCTGCTCTGATACCAGATGATAGAACCCCAGAAGGAGCTCTATAGATTTTGATCCTTAAGGGGGATCAACCCTTGGAACGCTATAGGGGTTCCTCCCTCCTAGACTCGGCACAAGGCTGAAATAAAATTGATAATTGCTTAATTCAAGAGGGGGGGCGGCTACATCTTTAAATAGGGATCAAAACCCTAGCCTAAGGGGGTGCTTACCTAAGTAAAATTACCCCTTTGCCCCTTCTATAGCCGACCTGCCTTAATAGGAACAGGGGGCAGCTAGGTTGTCTTTATAGCCGACCTAAGCAGGGGGAAACTCTGGCCGACCAACCCAGTAAGGGAGGTGGCGGCCACTAAGCCCTAAGGGCTAATCTAAACCCTAGCCATACTCCTTTATAAGATAAGAGTGGTTTTATTACAATCTAGTAGGGTTTTATTGACTACTTCTTAGGAAGATTAGGACTCAACCCTACTGGAGTCCTATCATTATTATTTCAAATAGTAAGAAAGAACGTAATAATTTTCCCAAGTAATAAATGCTTAACATATACATTTGATTTTATAAATTTGATCCCTCAATCTCAAATCCAAACATTGATGAAACTCGAGATCCTAGATTACCATAGGTATCTAGGACATTGATGAGATCCTTATCCTTCCTGCTCTCTCACCTCTTGCTGCATAAGAACTTGTGCATATGTATCACTGTATAAGTGTTGTCACAAGAATCTCAAACATCACCTCGGCTCTCGAGCGAGGGAAGGTGAAGCGCAAGCACCTCAAACCTACCTCTTTGGGAAAGGTGCCTTTGCCTAGCCATCTCCTAGGCATGCGCTTCAACTTAGGCATTAGGCATCCCAATCGCTCGTCTGAACCAAACAAACATAGTCTTAGGTTGGACTTATTCGAGGCCCCACCACACCCTTGATCCATGCCCGAACCACATATGACCTAAGCCCAAGAGTCAGAACCACATGTGACCTAAGCTCAAACCATGCTTGACCAGAACCTAGCTCGATTCAATCAAATAATAATCTCCTATTCTCCTCGCCTCCCCTCTCACATGACCCAATGAACCCCAATGAGCCCTAATCCATCAATTCTCCATCATCACCTCTTGTTTGTCCACTTATCAGAACAGTCCTTTGTCGTCAAGTGCTTGACCCAAGGTGACTTGAGCTACTCTCCACACCTAAGCAACCTGAGTTTGTTGTTGCTCTCCTCTTATTGTCGCTAAAGACAATGTAAGGTTTCTTCAATGGGCACTTGTTTTATCAATATTGTTTCTTTTTTTAATCCTTTTTTCCTTTTTCGTGGTCTTTTGCATCTCTTTTACGTTGGATGTTATCTTTGTTGAAATGATTTGTTCAGGTTAATTAGTACAATTCATTCTTTGGTGATCTTTTTATGTTAAAGTCAGATTAAATTAGATTGTATACAGAGTTGAAGTCCTGAAGCAATTGCTAAAATTCATTCATTTAACAAATAACTCCCTTTAATCTCTCTCTTTCCAATCTTATTTAATATTTTTTATTTAAATAAAGAGTTTTAAGTCTTGCAGTATACTCATGTTTTGATTGGAACAAAAAAGTCAGAACCTTATCTCTTCTTCCATTCACCTCTTTCACATTTCTTTCCTTCAAAATATCCATTTTCTAGCTATTTCACCACAGTATTCTGTGGTTTCTTTATGTACAAGTAGAGAAATAAAGTGCAGCATCCATGCCCATTTTTAATGAAATTTAATCTTTCATTTATCATTTTGTAAGATACTGACAAGCTTTACCTTACCTAAAGGAAAACCAATCCTAAATTTGAACATCATAATTTAAAGTTTGAAATGTTGCATCATTGACAGATACTTACCCAGGGGAAACCTGTAATTGATATATGCATTCAGTCAACTATGCTTATAATAGAGGCCTTTTATTGCATTAGTACAGTATATAGTTTCAAGAACATTAATTCATTACCAGAAAATCAGCAAGTACTTGGGTATGTTAAATAATTTGAGGGGACCAACCAACATGAAATTCAAATCGCATATGCAATTACATTAAACGCTAAAAACATCTTAGGATTTGAGAGAACATATCAGTAAAACGGAAACCAATGCGGCAGAAAGATAAAGCTTAAAAAGAGTGTGAATCCAAAGTAAAAAATGTTAAAAAAATCGGAAAGAAAAGGTCGGGGAACCATCGGATTAGGGTCTCCAAACTTACATCGCTGGGGACCGGGACCGCCATCGGAGTCGAGGGAATCGAAATCCCTGGCAGCGAGGCGGCTGTCGCTATCGCGACCCGCCTCCTCACGAAATCCCCGGCCTTTGGTCTTCCTAGGGCCCGAGGAGCCGCTGCCGGCGATGGCGGATCGGAGCCTGGGGGCAGGGGAGGGGTCGACCTCGGCGGCGGCAACCTCCTCGTCCATGAGATCGTCTTCGTCAGGCTCGAAATCCACCACCTCGACGTCCCCTGCAGCAGCCGCCATGTCGCGAGATGAATCGGGAAACCAAAAAAATAGGAGGAATGATAAATCCCTGCCCTTCTTTATATATATATATATATATATATATATATACACACACGACAAATTCCCGACATAAGGATATGGGTAATTTACTGAAAAAAAATAATTGTCTTTCTCATATGACGCTTTTAGTAATGAACCTTTATCATAGGCATCCTCCTGATTTTTATCAAAGAATATTTTTTCTTAAATTTTGATCAAAATATTCTTAATTAAATTATAAAAATTATTATTATTTTTAACTAGATTTAATTTTTTAAAATAAATCAAATCTCAAAGATGAATTGAACCAGATCAATTCAGCTTAAATCCTAATTATTTAATTAATTAAATCATAAATTACCCATTGATTTTTTAAAATTATCCTCATCTCTTCCATCTCCACTCGGGCCTCCTCCTCCCCGTCTCATCCGTCGCCTCCTCCCTATTGGTTTCCTCCTCTTCACCTTGCCCGTGGCTTCCTCCTCATTCCTCTCCTGATACTCTTTGCACTCCACCTCCTCCTACATTTCGTCCCTCCATTGTACTACCTCCTCCCCCTCTCCTTCATCCACCTCTCTCACCACTCCTTTTTTTTTTTTTTCTTCTTTCTACTCCACTGCCCTCTCCCTCCCGTTCTCTTTTTCCTCCTCTTAATTACACTTATTCACAAAAAATATTTATAAAATATTTTTTATATAAAAATATTTTAAATTTATCATAAAACTAAAAAAATTTGAGTTATCTAAAAAATATTAATTTATATATAATTATCCAAAAAAAATCATCACTCTCAAGTTTCACAGATTCATCTAAAAAATAAAAAATTGAGTTATCCTAAAATCATCTTAAATTATTTAAGAAAGTAATTACACTTGAATTACCCTTGGATTACACTTGAGTTAAACACATTCACGAAATATGTTAAAAGATATATTAATTTCTACATAAAATTATAATAAATTCATCATAACACTAATCATAAAATATTATATTTTTTATTTTCAATGTTAACTTAGTTACACTTTAAACTCGATTATCTTACCTTTTTGAAAATAATATTAATTTTTAGATATTTTTAAGATAATTTTAATATCAAAATTTTAAGAATTCTATTGGAATACGATTGTAACAAATATTGTACTAGTTTTTTTTATTTTATGATGAATTTAGAATAAGTTTATATAAAAATTAGTATATTTTTAATAAATTTTGTGAATAAGTGTAATTTGATTATAACTTGAGTACAATTTGAATGTAATGTCAGACTGGATCAAATCAGATCCAAAGAGATCCGATCCAAATCGATCTAACCTAGGGAGGTCCCTTGCTTGAAATAGACAGATTCATTAGTATTATGAGGATTTCTCAAAAAAGGGAGGTCCCTTGGTAAAAACCTATTACTAGGGGCTTTTTAGTAAATTACCCTAAGGATATTTGGGTAGAAGGATTGTTATTGGTACAACTGAATAATAAAATATAAAAATTAGTGTTGACAATTCTTTTTTTTTTTTTTTTTGCTATTGGTAATTTCTTACTTCATACAACCACTTAGGAATAATAAAATATAATTCTATTAAATATAAATACTTAATTATAATCATACCCTGGTTTCCCGTAACCCATCCATTACATCTACTTTATACAATCATTTTCATCCATTGGTCGATCATTCCCGCAAATGTTAAAACCTTATCTATGTCTCCACCAAGTTGAAGGTTATACACATCAATTTATGTATAAGTTGTTGAATCATATATTTTGATTATGAAATCAATTGATGAGTTTATGGACTAATATGCTTATAAGATAAGTGACGTAGGAAATACTTCGATTACGGACTGGAACCATCAAAGGATAAATTATCAAAGCAATAGAATCGAACATTGTGTCGGGAAAAATATCATATCATAAATTAGATGCCAATCCAGAGGATTGATCGACGTGCCAAAAATTAGATATTGTGCCATAAGTTCGGCATCATGCCTGAAGGATTTAGCATTGCATCAAAAGATCGGATGTCGTAGGAAAGTCGACATATCGATAGATTAGGCAATATGTTGAAAGAAAGAACGATGTGGTAGAAGTTCGGACAAAGTGTCGAAAGATCAGACGACATGGTAGACTGACGTATACCATGCTAAAAGCTTCATAGTTATACTGAATATATGGTTGGATGATTAAAGTAATCGAGGTCTTTTTGGGTCAAACTTAGGTGGTATTGGACTGAAACCATGGTAATTTAATAAAGAATTTATTGTGTTTGAACCAGAGCCGGATTGGGCATATTAGAAGGCCAAATGGGTGACCTAAAGTAAGTATAGGCACCACCAAGTCCAAGCGGTAGTATCACTTAAGTTAGCCGTAAAGCACCATTTATGCTTTTTCAATGGTTCCAATGATAGTACCACCTAAGACGATGGTACTACCACCTAGGCATCACATACATAGTAGAAAATCGAAACAAAGTTGGTTTTCTATGTTTATCAAATCGTCATTCGATGATTGGTGTGCGAAAATAGCAAAACCAAATAATTTATATGTCATGTGCTAGATGTTTTACTTAGGGAGATCATATATCCTCCTCTCTAACGGTGATCCACACAATAGTGCGATGTAGTGATGCTCCTCCCTTTATAGCGCGAATCCTCACAATCTTCGTACACCACCTTGTAACACTGATCAAGAAGGGTTGATCCATTCTTGTAGTCCTCTTGGATCACCAAGAAGGTTGTCGGATGAGGAGGAGGGGCAACTATAGAGAGCTCTAGCCTATGAGCCCTAGTGTTTCTCCTATTTATAGAGGTGTATATAGCTTCCCTAATGAATCATGTCATATTAAGTACTAGATCTTTATCCAGCTACCCAAGCCTCTTAGATTAGTATATATCTATCAAATAACTCTTTATTATCTTTTATTAGATCTCATCCATAGGATCCAATAATACAAGGGCTTATTGGATGTCTAATAGGGCTCTACGGATATCTCATATCTGGACCTCTACTCGTCACAACATCTACCATATGTGTGACCCTCTAGGCCTAATATCGAGCTAGCTATGAGTTGCACCTGTCAGAACTCATTTTGCTCAGTGAATTATTATATCATATCAATCCACTTAATTCGTCGACTATGAACGTATAAGACCACCACGTCATAGTCCCTAAATGGTACAATGAGATCTAATCTATTATACTTGTTTGTCCTCAGTTACTGTGTATCTATAATCCCTCATTCATCTAATATCATAGAGACCATATATTGGGCACGATACTATCAAGCCTAATACAGATTCCATCCGAGTCTCACTCTGATCGGATTCTCCCAAAGAACTCATCTCTCAATCTGAACGACCCTAGCTAGGGATTTGCCTAAGCAAGAACATATCGAATATTTCTAGCGTGATACCGAGAGTGGATTATCCTCTATTGATACTCAATTGCCTTCATAAAGTTGGCTACTAATCCCGATAACCAACTGTACCAGATATGAAACTTCTAGACTTGTAAGTCCGATGTTAAAGAATGAAGTACTCAAACAAAACATCATTGGTGTTTCAAGTCTAAGGACTAGACATACAACTGAGACTATAGAATTACTATCTGACGTTAGGTATCATTAACCAAGCAGCATTTCATAAGTGGATCAATCAGTGAACTCATTATATAATACCCACATATATTGTACCCTTAGTATCCCCACATGTATGGCTATGAGATTAGCTGCCTCCATCATATGGATGTGTATATAGTACATTAATCTGCCAAGTTATCTCGATGTTGTTAGGATCAATTGACACTAAGAAGAGGGGGGGGCGGGGGGGGGGGGGGGGGGGGTGAATTAGTGCAAGTGTAAATTCTCGTTTTAGACAAAAAAAAATTACTTTAAGCAAGATAAGAAGATCCAAAGCTTTTCGTTCAAGTAAAGTAAGTGAGTGATTAAAAGAAGATTACTAAGTTACTTGCTTAAAAGTTACTTAAGAAAGAATAAGCAAACCCGAAAGATAAGCAACATAGAAGGGAAATGCTTGACTTGAAACTTCACTTTTAAAGAGTAAGTAAAAACCAGAAGCGTCTAATTAATATTAGTTCAAAGCGATTAAGAACTCGACAATTGCAAGTAGTAAATGCAATAAAAATAAAATACTCACAATTATAGTGGTTCGGCACCAACGACCTACATCCACTCCCGAGTCCTCCTCCTTGAGGCACATTGGTATCTACTACTGATCTTCTTTAGGTGAAGACCAAACCCTTACACTTTTCTTATAAGGAAAATAAGATTACAACTCTTTAATCACTCCCTTATCCCTTTTCTTTTTCTTACAATCCACACAAGTTTTTCACAGAATTTTATCATCTAAATTATTGTTTAGAATGCAAGAAAACTTGGGATATTTATAGACTCCAAATGACTTCAAAATTTGAAGCCAAAAATCAAACTCACTCGGAAAATCCATTCACCCACTGACCTGGGCGAGTCAACCACCGAAAGTGCCCAGATTCTTGGGTATGGGTGATTCAGGCACGCATCTTGGGCGGTTTAGCCACTGACAGACACCCAAAATCCTGGTACGATTGGTTGAACTGCCCACCGACAGTTCAACCATCGAGAATCCTGGAAAAGTGATCCCCTTCACTTTTCCAGTCCTGATTTGAACCATCAGTTAACCAACCCCCTAGTCAATTAATTGAGCTCGACTTGAGCTCAATCACACCCTATAGTGGACCTAGTTGCTAATTTGAGTTTATTTGGATTCCTTCCAAATCACACTCATTTAGGACTCAAACTTAACCTACGACTTAAAGATTACAATCAAGACATGACCACCAAACTTATAACCTTACTCCCGCAATCCGATAATCTCTAGCATTCCAAGCGGTGAGTCTCACGGTCTTCCTCCGGCGATCTCCTGACATGTTCCTAGCGAGCTTCCCGATCCCTTCGGCGAATCTCCTAGTGAACTCCCGGCAAGCTCCCACTGCATCGTCCAATCGTTGGTCCGATGCCTAAGATTGATCTTGGGTCAATGTCTGATCTATAACTCCTTCTCCCGTTGTGGTTAAACCTGCATGATGCTAACTATGACTTAGTTAATTATAATCATAATGGTTAACATATCCTCTTCAAGACCTTCCCAACTCCTTGCAAGTCTTTCGGCTACCCCCGACAATCTTCCGACGAGTCTTGGTCTTCTTCCAGCAAACTCCCTTGCGTCATCTTGGCAAACTCCTGATACCGTCGGCGAGCTCCCAACGCACTCCTGGCGAGTTCCCAATCGTATCGTTTGAATCCGGGCTAGATGCATGGATTTAACTTTGGCCAAACCTCTAAATGTCATATTCTCTCTGTCATAGTTAATCCTGGATCAATCAACTCTAACAACACATGTTAGATTAATAACTCATCAATTGATTTCATCATCAAAATTTGAGATTCAACCATCTCTACCTTTTTTATAATGACAATCAATTAATGTTAGGAGTTAATCCTAACTCCCCCTAAATACATGCCACTTAAATTTAAGACAATCACACACTCTCAAATTTTAAGTAATTTTAAGCAATCAACATTCCAAGCAAATTTGAATGTAAATTTGCATCAAGTCATCGAATCATGAGTTTCAAAAAGATTATGCATCAATATCTAAGATATCCAAGTATATCATATGTCATCAACGTATATCATTAATATCATATGTCATTAATGTATATCATCAATATCATATATCATCAATGTATATCATCATGTGTCATCAATATATATTTCTCAATACCATGTGTCATCAATATCATATATCATCAATGTATATCATCATGTGTCATCAATATATATTTCTTAATATCATGTGTCATCAATGTATATTCTCAATATCATGTATCATCAATGTATATTTCTTCCCCTTTGTCATCAACAAAAGGTAAAATATAGAGCTAAGGAATGTAAGGCACATGAGTTTTTGCTCCCCTTTTTTAAAATACGATATGAGTCATAAAAAATTTTCTTCCTTTTGAAAAAGAATGAAAGAAAACTAGGGAGGATTTGTAAAACATCATTAAATATATCTCTTAATTTTGTAGAGGTAAATTTCAAAAATAAGCTCAAAACTCCAAGATATTCAAGGAGATTTAAAAATTTAGGAGCTACTCATGCATTTAAAATCATCTCATGTAATTTCAAGCGTAGCAAATAAATCCGTAAAATAATAAAATATTATGCAAATTTTATCCCCTTTATAAATAATAAGATAAAGAACACGGAGAAAGTTTTCAAAAATATTATCACAAAAGCTTAATCTCATAAAATCTAGATTAGTAATTCATATATTTTCATGATTTAACATTCTTAACTCTAAACCTCAATCTTGTAGATATAAGATTCTAAAGGAAAATTTTAAATATGAGCTCAACAAATCTTTCTTATGTAAATTTTAAGAAAATATAGTAAATAAATTTGAACAATAATAAATCATTATCTTCATATAGATTTTAAAAATCATCATTACATGCATGATCATCATACATGATTTCACATCATCACACATTCTCCCCCTTTGTCACCAACAAAAGAAGAAGTGCAATAAGCAAGTTTTTGATAAATGAAAGCTTAGCAATTTAACAAATTTTTTATTACTTTAGAACATGCAAGCTAGTGAATTTTTTCTTTTCTTTTGAGAAGTATAAACTACCAAATTTTTGCTTCCTATGCAATGTTTAAATTAGCAATTTTACATCATGCAAGCTACGAGTTTTGCTCCCTTTTGTCATTGTCAAAAAGAAGGGATGGTTATAATAGTGTAAAACTTTTCCCATTATATCATTTTTCAAATCATCACACAAAATATATCAAGAAAAATTAACATGGTGATGAGATATACAATTCATGAAGATAAATTGTAAATATCAAGAGACAAATCATATGAGAAACAAATAAAATCTCTTGATTTATGCATAATAAATCTCAAGTTGTCAAGATTTTGATTCATAAAAGATTTCAAGTTATAATTCCGAGGAATCAAAATTATAATATAGGTAAAGAACTTATTCAATTTCAAAATTATCAAAAAACACTTTCAAGATATTTAAAATAAAATTAATAGACTTATTGGTTTCTTGAAATGCTAGTTATTTCTTTCTCCCCTTTGTATGAACAAGAATGTAGAATCAAGAAGAAGTGAAAAAAAACATCATATCACAAAATTGCTCAATTTTATAGATGTAAATTTTATAGATGTGAATTTCGTAATCCAAGAAAAAAATCAAGAGCTACCCATACAATTTAGTTCATCTTATGTAAATTTCAAGCAAGGTAGCAAATCAATCAAATCATGGATTTTAAGGATTATCTCATATAAATTTTGATAATAAGCATTAAGAATTCTAAAAGAAAACATGATAGTAGATCAAGCTAAAATTGTAAATCAAGTATTTTGCATATATTTAGAAAGTTCTAATTTTCTTCTAAGCAATTGTTCCTCATTCAATGTTATCATATCCAATTTTCTTCTAATAATATTGGTAATTTTATTTTTCCTTTTTGGTCATTATCACAAAATATGATGGTATAATTTCTTTACATCCATGTTCAAATTACTCCCAAAAGTATAAGGGGTATCATGTTATTAAAAATAAAAATTCAAATCTAAAAGACATGGTTTAATAAATTTGCCCCACCTTTTGTTTGTGAATATAAGTAATCAAGACATATTATGTATTTCCAAGTAAAATTATCAAATCATGTATATTTTATTTAATTTTCAACTTATCACATTCATGAGTTATAAAATAAATCATGTCAAGAAGGATATTAATATCAAAAGACACTCATGAATATTAAAAGATATAATTTAATTTAATAAATCTCCTCTTAGATAATAACAGTTTTTTGGAGATGAATTTTGTAAGAAAATCTTAATTCATAAAAATTGTGAAGTTACAAGTATGATTTTGCAAAATGAGATATGGAAATATAGGATCTCAACTTATTTATGTGATTTCAAATCATCAAGATCATTGTTTAGATTCATGTTGTAGTTCCAAATAGATAAACTTATGATTTATTTATAAATTTATTCAAACGAACTTGATTTATGTAAAGATTTTAAGTTGCATTTTTTAAACTTGTTAAGATCATGATAAAATCATCAAAAGTATCAATAACATTAGATATATTCATCAATCTCTTTTTTAAAATAAAATCATTTGAAAACTTATCCAAAATCATCATCAAAAATAGCTTTTCAAAAAATTTAATGAAGGCATCATAGATTGTTTTTCAATAGCTAAAGTTCTCTAATCCATTTTTATAGTATAAGAGATTCAACAATAGTAGTATAATTTTATCTCTTGTTGAAGGATTAAAAGGATAAAAATTCTTTCAAGAATAATTGTCATTCTTTTGAAATTTATTTCAAGAATACAATGTTATTTAAAGTCAAAAACGAAATTTCATCAAGATCATTATAATAAAATATTTTTAAACGAAAATTTTGATTTATTTCAATTCTAATGATTTTTAGACTTAGTGTAGTGAGTTACTATGCTTATTTCATGCTCATTAAATATATTTTTAATTTACAAAAATACTAGATATTGAAGCATGATTTTTCTCTCCCTTTCGTATGTTGTTCTATGCTAATATTTAAATCAATCATTCCATAGACTTTGTCAATATTTGAACTATTTAATAATAGTCTTTACATTTAAACCAACATCCAAGCTAATAATTTCAAACCTTTTATTCAATTATCATCAAAATCTTATTTATATAAATTTTAACATATTTTCAATAAATAAGATTCTTTGATTCTAGTTCATTCTCTAGCTATGCATCATCAAGATTAATTATATAATAATGAACCATCGAAAGATTCATTATCATTAATTTTAATTTTAATAATTTTCTTGTTACTACTTAGACTAGTGAGCTTTGAAAGAGTATTAGATATCAAGTTATGTGCTTTGAGCATCTATTTTCAAAATATTACTTAGTGCTCCTAGTCTTGTTAGGAGGCAACTTTATATTATGGGATGTTTTGATTTAGGTACGCATTTGAGTTTGGGTCCTTCATGATATGTTCTTCTCATTTTCTCTAATGACATAAAGTTATTTATGGTTCCTTTAGGAACCCAAATTAATTTATGTGGACTATAATGTTTGAATGGACATTCATATGCTTTATATCCTAATTTTCTACAAGAATTATATTTGATTTTTGGTAGCACATTTAAGATCGATCCTTTTATAAAGATGGTTGGCTTTTGTTGAATATTACCAATAAAGTCAATGTCATTTCTTTTATTAATATGACCCTTATTAGCAAGAATCATATTAAAAGATTTATTTTTAATTTTAAAGTTTTTTAATATTGACTTAAGCATGATATTTTCTTCTTTAATGTTGTATAGCATTTCGCATTTAGAACTAGGATTATGTAATGCTAATAACTCATGCATTTAATCAAATTTACCAACTAACAGATCATATTCATTTTTAAGTAACTTAAAAGATTTGCTAAGTTTTCTAAACTCATCAAACAAATCATGAAATATGCTTAATAATTTTGAAAAAGAAATACTTAATGAATCACTAACCTCATCGTTGATGGCCATAAGAGCGAGGTTCTCAACTTCTTGGTTGTGCATTTCATCTTTGTAAATCCTCGACTTCTTACATTCATAGCAAGAGGTTTTGTCTATCTTTATATCATTTTAAAGGTTCATGCTCATTAATTTATCCGGTTCATTTGTCAAGAGTTCAAAGTCCTCATCACTCGAGATTTCACTCGAGGAGTCATATGTTCTCAGTTCAAATTCCTTCATGTACTTTAGAATGTGCTTTTAAAATTTATTTTTAGAAGTATTTTTATTTAATGATTTATTTAGATTAGTTATGCTTTTATATGTCATTTCTAATGTATGTCATATATCGAAAGTTGAATCAAAACAAGAAACCCAATCAAATTTATTTTTATCAAGTGCATAATATAAAGCATTCATAGACTTTGCATTCAACGAAAACATTTATTTTTCATAACCATTCTAATCATTTGTTGGATTAGATGAATTCTGAAAAACTTTTTCAACAATACACCACAAATCAAGATCTATCAAAATAAAAAAGATACGCATTCGTATTTTCCAAGATGTTTAGTCCGTCCCATTAAACATAGGATGATTTGTGATGCATTGACCCTCGTTAATACCGAAAAGAACCATTTCTCTTCGGTGTTAAACCAAATGAGAAAAACGTGGCTCCGATACCAATTGTAATGATCAATTGGCACTAAGGTGGGGGGGGCGGGGGGGGGGGGGGGGGGGGGGTGAATTAATACAAGTGTAAATTCTCATTTTAAACAAAAACTTTTCGTTTTAAGCAAGATAGGAAGATCCAAGTTTTTTTGTTCAAGTAAAACAAGTGAGTGATTAAAAGAAGATTAATAAGTTACTTAAGCAAGAATAAGCAAACTCGAAAGATAAGCAACGTCGAAGGGAAATGCTTGACTTGAAACTTCACTTTCAAAGAGTAAGTAAAAATTAGAAGCATCTAATTGATATTAGTTCAAAGCGATTAAGAACTCGACAATTGTAATTAGTAAATGCAACAAGAATAAAACACTCATAATTATAGTGGTTCGACACCAACGGGCCTACATTCACTCTCGAGTCCTCTTTCTTGAGACACACCAACGTCCACTACTGATCTTCTTTGGGTGGAGACCAAACCCTTACACTTTCCTTACAAGGGAAATAAGATTACAACTCTTTGATCACTCTCTTACCCCTTTTCTTTTTCTTACAATCCACACATGTTTCTCACATAATTTTATCTCCCAAATTGCTGTTTAGAGTGCAAGAAAACTTAGGATATTTATAAACCCCAAATGACTTCAGAATTTGGAGCTAAAAATCAAATTCACCCAGAAAATCCAGGTACGAGCGGTTCAGCTATGCAGCCTGAGCAGGTCAGCTGCTGACAACTGCCCAAAATCCTGGTACGGTCGGTTGAACCATTGCCCACCGATGGTTCAACCACCAAGAATCCTAAAAAAGTGATTCCCTTCATTTTTCTAATCCCGATTTGAACCATTAATTGATCAATCCCCTAGTCAATTGAGCTCGACCTAAGCTCAATCATATGATAGAACCCTAGATGGAGCTCTATAGATTTTGATCTTTGAGGGGATCAACCCTTGTAGCGCTATAGAGGTTCCTCCCTCATATTAGTCAGCCATATGGCTGAATTGTAGATTGATCTTGCTTGATTAAAAGAGGTGGAGGCTACATACTTATATAGAGCTGCAAACCCTAGCCCTGGGGGGTGCTTCCTAAGTGAATTCTCCCTTTTGCTCCTCCTATAGCTACCATGTAAATAAAGGGGGCGGCGGCCTTAGTGGCTGCACAAGCCATGCCCCTCTGCTAGAAACCCTAGTCGACCAACCCAATAAGGGTGGTGGCGGTTAGGAAGCCCTAAAGCCCCTAAATAAATCCTAGTCACACTTCTTTATATGATAGAAGTGATTAGGTGAGGTTTTATTACAATCTCATTGGGTTCTTATTAATTACTTCTAGGGTGGTTAGGACTCAACCCTGCTTGAGTCCTATCAAACTCGCCCTCTTAAAATCAGCCTTGTCCTCAAGGCTGGGGTTTCATGAACTCAGGGAACTGGGTCTTCAGCTCCTCATCAGCTTGGGTGTCAGTTAGAAGAATTTGGGCTGTCGTCATCTTTAAATTTCCATCTAAGGTGGGGCACCTGGAGGATCAACTGTAATCTTGATCTGGTGCATAGATCTAATCTCCATGTTAGGGCCCCGATGTGATCCCTAATTACAAGGTCGAAAGAAATATGGAGACCACTTTCTTGAGGCTTGAATTTCGTGTTGGTGGAGCTGGAGATTAAAGGGGACTTGATCTTTCTCAGTAAACTTTCTTCTGCTTTGAGTTTGTCAGGGGGAAGTTTCTTCTTTACATGGGCTGCCACGTGGTTGCTTTATAATAGTAGTCATGCCTTCTTTTGGAGTAACGACTGTCCTCTGATAAAATCTTTAATGGTGTGAGCCTGATCTGAGTCTAAGGTGGGTAGGAGTGGTGATTTTTCAGGGCCCATTTTCACTTCTTCGTGTTGTTGACCATCTTGCATGAGGATGGTGCTGACCCCCACTCTGGATGTGTTTGCTCTAATAATAAATATCTAGCCACGATTTGGTATGGACGACATCATGGTCGTGAGGGCTATAGTTCCACTCGGCCAAGGTGGTGCATCTTTCTTTATAATGAGAGGGATGATGTTCATGCTTCGTTGAGTCTTGCGAATGATCCTTCCCCTTTTCTGATTTTGCCACTGGAGGGGCTCAATTTTCTTGCAGTGTTGGGCCGTAGATCAGAGGTCATCATCAAGGAAGTCCTTAAGCATTATGGTCCAATCCTGGGGAAAGTCGCGAAAGTCACTTGAGATCTGGAAGTGCTGCATCAGCAACCATGGTGAGTTCGACGAGATGTAACATTTAGAAGTAGCTTATCTCCAGGAAAAAAGATGTAGGGATATGTCGTAGCGAGAAATAAGCATGGCTAAACAATCTGTGTCCCTATCATCTCTTGGACGACCCTTTTATCTTCGACCTTCTGAGGTTGTAGGAAACAATCTGGCTGAGCAACAACTGGTAGAAGTTTCGGCCTGTTCAATATAGGGGGGTCAGACAACTTCAGAGGAAGTAATCGGCTCGGTTTGTTGGAGACGCCTAAAATTTCAACAAGCTGTGGGAGAGGGTTCTTATTTTCAATCTCATGAAACCCTTAAATTTAAATTGGAAAACCACTGGATTTTTTTTTGGTACCTCCTCCAAGTGTTGTGTTGTGGTTGTAGTCGCTAGGCTCCCTCGTAGAATCATATGCTTTCCTTTTCTGAAAAATTTCATGGTTAGCTTCGAAAAATTTCAGAAAATATCTCCAATCGTCGACAACCAATCAATGCCAAGCACTATATCAAAACCATCAAGAGGGAGGAGGAAAAAATCAGCAACTACGTCTTGCTCATGTAGGATCAGTTTTACCCATGGGCACTTTTGGTTGCACTTTAGAATTTGGCTGTTAGCTACCTTGACTTAAAACCCATTGTAATATTCTTTTTGGAGCATTAAGTGGGCAGTAACCTTACTGCTCATAAAGTTGTGTGTGCTCCTGACGTTGATGAGTATGATAACACACTACTGCTCAAGAAACCCTTCGATCTTCAATTTTTGCAGGTTGGTGTAGCTGGCTAAGGTAGGGACCGTGCGGGTGGCCGGTTGTGGTGTATCCTTCTCGTTGGACTCGAGAATCATATCTTCAGGTTTGAGTTCCTTTGCCGGTCAATCATGAAAGTCTTATTAGTTTCTTCGGCTGAGGGGATCAACTGATAGTAGGGGGAGGTGAAAGCTTTGGTGCTGCTGGTCGGGGAGTGATCCTCGTCCTTTGGGCTCCATAGTTCAACCGCTCCTCTTGATGACATACGAAAGAGATGGCTGCCTTAAGTGTGTATGGCTATTGCGCTTTAACTTCTTCATGAATCTTCGGCTTCAAGCCCTCGATAAAAGTCCTCAATATTTGCTTTCCAGACTAATTATAAGTTTGATTAGATAACCTTTCAAACCTAGTTTGGTACTATTGGATGGTAGAGGTTTGACAGACCATCGTTAGTTCTTTATCATGGTTCTTGCAATCAATTATTGTTGAAGGTTTATCTGTTGTTGGTTGGGATGTGGCTCTCATGCTCTAAGCATCTTGATTGATGTGCCTTTCTTGAAGTTGTGCAAAGGAGGTTGATGTCATCAAGGTGTAGGGTTGTCGTGTCTTAACTTTATTTCTTATCTCCGGTGGGTTCTTTTTGTAATCTGAATTTACATCACGTTGTGATCTTCTTGGGTTCGACAATCAGCCCAATCTAAACTCCTCAAAGAGAGCCCATAATTTAGCATCCATATGCATCTCGAATGCCTCCAATTTGGCTTCGAATAAGCCCACCGATGTCATAATGTAAGGATCTCTAACCTATCAAATAAATCGACTGAAGAGTGTAGCTATAATTTTCAGGTTGAAGGTAGTAAATAGCAACAATGTCGGGGCTGCAATGGTGAAGTCTCCAAGTGGAGGATGCTAGCCAAGGGTAGCAGCGACGATGGAGGAAGAAGATGGCAGCAATAATGTCAACTGTGGTCCTTTGGTGATTCTGCAATGTTGATGCTGAAATGTCGTCAAGGTTGTGATTTTTTAGGTGGCTGATATCTGTTAGAAGATGGCAGCCAAGAGATCTAAGTTGGAAGGCAGCAACAATGATGGAGGAAGAAGAGGGCAGCAACAACATCGGTTGTGACTACGTTGCAACTTCATGGCTATAAGTGGCGCCGGCTACAGCAAGGGTGCGACTACAATAGGAGGAAGCGATGTGCACGGCTGTTGCAGAGGAGGGTAGCAGCGGTATGGAGTGAGAGATGGCTGCTGTCGTATTCAATTTGTTGCTGGTCGTGATCAAGATAGTTGGCAGCGAACGATTATTGCGGGCTGCGATGTAAATAGATTACATCGAAAGATCACTACTGGTAGCTTTTTGCCTCAAGGATCGCTGCTGGCTATGATCAAGGAGAACGGCAATGAGAGGTCATTGTTGGTAGCGTTGGACAGCGAAAGATGTGTGCTGCGGTTGAAGGGATAAGGGAAATTGGGTGGCTGAAAGGTTGGTGGACCGAAGGCTATGATTTTATGGGTGCGATTTGTGGTTATTTTGGGTGCGATTTGGGGCTGCAGTTTTGTGGAGTATTGGTTGTGAATTGGTGTAGTTTTAGGGCTATGATAGCAGTAGATAAAGGTTAGGAAAAAGGGTTTTGGATCTAGGATCGATGGTAGCAAAGGTAGGTGGATCGATAAGGAAGGTTGGATAAAAAGGTAGGTGGGTCGATAAGGATGGTTGGTTGTGGTTTAGGGCTGATTTGGGTGGCTATTTAAGATCAATTTAGGGTGCAATTTGGAAGGGTTTTGGTGAGGATGTCAGGGTTTGTGATAGAACCCCAGAAGGAGCCCTATAGATTTTGATCGCTGAGGGGGATCAACCCATGGAACGCTATAGGGGTTCCTCCCTCCTAGACTCGGCACAAAGACTGAATAAAAGATGATAATTGCTTTTTATTAAAAGAGGGGGGTCGTTACATCTTAAATAGGGATCAAAACCCTAGCCTAAGGGGGTACTTGCCTAAGTAGAATTACCCCTTTGCCCCTCCTATAGTTGACCTATCTTAATAGGAACAGAGGGCGGCTAGGTTGGCTCTAAAGCCGACCTAAGCAGGGGGAAACCTTGGCCGACCAGCCCAGTAAGGGGGGCGACGACTACTAAGCCCTAAGGGCTAATCTAAACCCTAGCCTTACTCCTTTATAATATAGGAGAGGCTTTGTTACAATCTAGCAGAATTTTTATTGACTACTACTGAAATGATTGGGACTCAACCCTACTGGAGTCCTATCAAGTCTGCCCTCTTAGAATCAGCTTTATCCTCAAGGCTAAGGATCTATAAATTTTGGGAATTGGGTCTTCAGCTCCTCATGTGACTCCCATGTTGCATCGTCAGATGGTAAGTTATTCTACTTCACAAGTACTTCAGTTGAGGGGCATCGTCAGTGCATCATAATTCTTCGATCAAGTATAGCTTCAGGTTGGGCTTGGATTTCACCTTCATCTGTAGTGCTTGGCAGTTGAGTCTGAGCTAGTTTCTGTTCACCCAATTTCAGCTTAAGCAGGGATACGTGGAAGATGGGATGAATTCTGACATCATCTGGAAGTTTAAGTCGGTATGCCACAGCCCCAATGTGTTCCAAAATCTGACATGGTCCATAAAATCATGGAGATAGTTTCATCGACGCTCTGGTGTTTATGGATAGCTGCTTGTATAGTTGTAGGCAAAGGTAGACTCAATCCCCTATTGAAAATTCTCGCTCACTCCGGTGATTATTTGCTTGTTGCTTTATGCGGGCTTGCGCGGCAGTTAGGTTGTCCTTCAGTAGCTATAGCAGTTTATCCCTGTTAATTAGGTCTTGGTCGACCTGATCTACTTTGGCCGAACCAAGTACGTATCTGGGTATTACAGGGGGCGATCAGCCATACAATGCCTCATAAGGGGTACATTTAGTCGAAGAATGAAAAGTTATATTGTACTACCATTCGGCCCAGGGAAGCTATCTTGTCCACTCTTTGGGCCGGTTGCTGGTGAAGCATCATAAGTAAGTCTCGAGACATCTGTTCACCACTTCTGTTTGGCCGTCTGTATATGGATGATAGACTGTACTTATCTTCAATTGGGTGCCCTATAGATGGAAGAGCTCAGTCCAAAATTTACTTGTAAACACCCTGTCACGGTCGCTTACAATCGACCTTAGCATCCCATGCAATTTCATAATGTTTTCCACAAAAATCTGAGCAATACTGGCAGCAGTATAGGGATGTCTCATAGCAAAAAAATGAGCATATTTAGTTAGGTGATCTACCACCACAAAGATCGTGTTTTACTTTGAGATAGTGGTAGCCCTTTGACGAAATCCATGGAGATGTCCGTCCAAGTCGAATCCGGTATAGGTAGCGGCTGTAGTTTTCTGGGATTTGCCACTGTTTCACCTTTCTGCCGCTGACATACATCACATTTGGATACATAATCATAAATTAATTTTTTCATGCCCTTCCATAAGAAGTTTTGCTTCACCCTTTTATAAGTCTTCAGAAATCCAAAGTGCCTGCTGAAGGTGAAGAGTGCATTTCATACAAAATGACTTCGATATGAGTAAAAGAAGGAACAACAACAATTCAGACTTTGTAGCGTAAGTCATTCGAGTCCCAAGTGTAGTGCCCCATGGAATTCGGATCCTTCTCCAATTTTTCTATGATGCTTCAGATTTCTGGATCATTCTTCCACTCCTCCCTAATGTGGTCGAGGAAGTCGGTGGAGGGTAGAGAGATGGCTGAAATTTCAATGCCCCGGTAGCCGAGATAGAGCATCTGCAACAACATTCTCTTTTCCTTTTCGATAAGTAATTTCATAATCAAAGCCGAGAAGTTTAGTTACCCAATGTTGCTACACCGGGGAAGATATTTTTTGCTCCAAGAAATACTTAAGACTTTGGTGGTTAGTCTTAATCTGGAAGCACTGACCGATCATGTAAGGTCTTCAATTTGTGACGATGTTTACATTGGTAAACATTTCTTTATCATACATCGATATTTTCAAATGTGAGGGAGACAAGGCCTCACTAGTGTAAGTGAGAGGTCGACCATCTTGCATTAGAACAACTCTAATCCCAACTCTGGACGCGTTGGGCTCAATCACGAAGGTGCGGTTGAAATCGGGCAGCGCTAGGACCAACATCGTCGTCATGGCGGCCTTGAGTCGTTCAAAGGCTGTAGAAGCTTGTTCCGACCATAAGGAGTCTTTCGTTAGTAGGGATGTGAGTGGGGCACTGATCTTGCCATAATCTTTCACAAATTTCAGATAGTAGCCCGTGAGTCCAAGGAAGCCACGTAGCGATTTTACGTTTGTAGGTTTCAGCCATCCTTGCATTACCTTGATCTTCGTTGGGTCTACCGTTACTCCATCCTCTGATATAATGTGCCCAAGATACTTCACTTTACATTATAAGAAGTTGTATTTTGACTATTTAACATAAAGAGTATTCTCCCGAAGAATTGTTAGAACAGTTCGTAAGTGCTGAAAATGTATATCAAGCATAGGGCTATAAATGAGAATATCATCAAAGAACACCAATACGAACTTACATAGAAAACTATAGAAGATGTCATTCATCAAGCTTTGGAAAGTAAAAAGAGCATTCGTAAGTCCAAAAGGCATTACCAGAAACTCATAGTGGCTGTTATACGTGTGAAATGTAGTTTTCGGGACATCTTCAGTGCATACTCGAATCTGATGGTAACCGGAACGGAGATCCAATTTAGTGAAGATTCGAGCTCCTTTTAATTCATCCAAGAGCTCATCTACGATGGGTATAGGATATTTGTCCTTGACGTTGATAGTGTTTAAGGCCCGATAATCAATGCACATTCGCCATGTACCGTCCTTCTTGTGCACTAGCAACACCGGTGAGGAATAAGGGCTGAACTTGGTCGAATCACTCTAGTGTCAAGCATCTTTTTATTGATGTTCTCAATCTCATCCTTCTGCAAGTGAGGGTAGCAGTATGGACACAAATTTACTGGAGGTTTGCCCAACAGAATAGGAATACGGTGTTCATGCGACCGGTTAGGGGGCAGCCCGCGTGGCTCCGTGAAAATATCCGTGAATTCATCCAGCAAGAGGGCAAGCTTAGGATCTGATTTTTGTATATTCTCCCCCTTAGATGGTTGATGGATATGCATAAAAAATTTCTCATGTGCTTTGTGTAAAACTTTCTCCATCCGTTGCGTCGAAATAGTGGAGATATGGCTCCTACGCTCGCCTCGCAATGTGACCTGTCTCTCTTTGCAATACAATTTCATAATTAATTTAGAAAAATTCTAGGAGATATCACCTAGCGTTGTGAGCCATTCAATCCCAAGCATAGCTTCATAATCATCAATGGGTAGGAGGAAGAAATCAGCTACCACTTCTTGGTCTTGGAGGAGTAGCTTCACTCGTGGGCACCGTTGGTTGCAATTGAGAATTCGATCGTCGGCGACCTTTACGTCAAACTTGTTGCAACCTTCAGTTTAAAGTGCCAAATGTGTAGCAACCTTATCATTGAGGAAGTTATTTATGCTACCTGTGTCGATGAGAACAATGATGGGTTGCTGCTTCAGAAGTCTTCCAACTTCCATCATCTGCGGGTTGGAGCAGTCGGCCAACGCGTGGACTGCATAGTCGATTGGTTGGGGCTCTTCCTCTATGGCTTCCTCTTCGGTTTCGAGACCTTCTTCAGATGGTTCGCTATCCTCATCCTCCACTGGTTCAATCATGAGGAGCCGACCCTTTTTGCAGCGATGTTCACGGCTCTACGGTTCATTGCAATGCCAACATAACCCTTTGGCCGATCATTTGCGAAGCTCATCTCTTGTCAATTTTTTTAGTGTGGGGGCTCAGATGGTAGTAGAGGGGGCAGTAGGCCTCGGCATGGCTAGTCGGGGAGTGACCCTTGTCCTTCGTGCCTCATGGTTTGATCGTTCTTCCTGGATATACGCGAAAGAAATCATCGCCATAAGAGTGTACGGTTGTCGCGCCTTTACTTCACCTTGAATCTTCAGCTTTAGGCCCTCAATGAAAGTACCTAGATGTTGTTTCTCAGGTTAATCTTCAGTTTGGTTAGATAAACACTCAAACCTTGTTTGGTAATCTTAAATCTGAGGTTTGATGAATCTTTGTCAATTAAACCACTGAATAGCATCTCCCTTGAGGTGTATGGCAGCAATCTCCACCCGTGTATCGTCAGCGGTTCGATAGAACCGAAAATAACGCTCCACGCGCGAGATCCATCCGATCGGGTCTCCTTCTTCCCATCTTGGGAAATCAACCTTCATGCATCGATTGTTAGGATTAGAGGTGATGTGTCCATGCTCTTGAGGATCATCTCACTGATAAAGGCTCTCCATGGTGTGACTTCCTTGAGCTTGACGATCGACCAATCCTGAATTCAGCGAACAAGGATCGCATCATCTCCTCCATGCGGCTTTTAAAGGCTTCAAACTTGGCATTGATGGCCTCCTCTAATGTCATAGTGTATGCCTCTAGATCTGTAATATTGAAATCTTTCTTTTATTATCAGGTTAGTGGCATGAGAATTTTGGAGAAGGGGTGGCCGATTGGAAGGTGAATCAGTTTGGATGGGAGTTGGCTGCGGTTTAGGGCTGATTTGGGTGGCTATTTAGTTTTAGTTTAGGGTAGGGTTTTGAAGGGTTTTTGGTGAGAATGGTTGAGTTTGGTTATGAGGAAAAAAGAGTCCAAAATCCCATAAAAAATAGCACTCAAATCCGATAGAATTCGATGAAAAAAAGTGCTGCAATGTGCAGTCCTACCGAATAGATTTTACGTCAGAGAAACGATGACTTCTCGATGTAATTTTCAGAGGAAAGTTTAAGAAAATTACACGAAAATCCTTGGTTTAGATGTTGGGAGTACTAGTAAAAAGTTTGGCGAAATTTTGACAGCATAACAGTAGGGAAATAGGGCAAAAGATGAAAGGTAGATCCTACATCGTAAAAATTTCAAAACTGTATGCTGGTGAAAGATTGCATAAGAAAACCGGTTCTAGAAGGAATTTTTTTGAGAAATTAATCCCAAATGAAAGCCAAGTTGATCCTTGGGATTGTGTAAATATTTTGACCAAAAATGATGAATAAAAGTTCAGTTTCAAGGGGCAACAATCAGCTGAAAATTTCTGTAGCATTTTTCCTTCGCAATTATGATAACGTTTGTGATGGTAAAATTTTGCAGCAAGAAAACTTTTGAAAAATCTTCACCCACATATAAGATAAAGGAATAATAGTAACAAAGGTGTGGGCTTTGGAGTTTTTACCAGATTTATGTTGTTGACGCAAGGGACATCAGAAGATTGATGGATCTGCGACTTGGTGGGAGACGGTGGAGGCGACGTTAAAAGCAATTGTGGGAATTGCTTGGGAAGATGGAGGCGGTTGAGATGGCTATAGGGCAAGAAGAACGCGGCTCTGATATAAGATGATAGAACCCCAGGAGGAGCCCTATAGATTTTGATCGCTGAGGGGGATCAACCCTTGGAACGCTATAGGGGTTCCTCCCTCCTAGACTTGACATAAAGGGTGAATAAAAGAGGATAATTGCTTTTTATTAAAAGAGACGGATGGCTACATATTAAATAGGGATCAAAACCCAAGCCTAAGGGGGTGCTTGCCTAAGTAGAATTACCCCTTTGCCCGTTCTATAGCCGACCTGCCTTAATAGGAATAGGGGGCGGCTAGGTTGGCTCTATAGCCGACCTAAGCAGGGGAAACCCTGGCCGACCAGCCCAGTAAGGGGGGGTGACGGCTACTAAGCCCTACGGGCTAACATAAATCCTAGTCTTACTCCTTTATAAGATAGGAGAGGCTTTATTACAATCTAGCATAGTTTTTATTAACTACTACTGAAATGATTATGACTCAACCTTACTGGAGTCCTATCAGTTTATAGATGAGAGAAAGAGAGTCCAAAATCCCACAAAAGACAACACTCAAAATCGATGGAATTTGACGAAGAAACGTGCTGCGATGTGTTGTCCTGCCGAACAGATTTTACGTAGGAGAAACGATGAATTCTCGACATAAATTCAAGAGGAAAATTCAAGGAAAATATGCAAAAGCCCTAGGTTCAGATGTGGTCAATTTTAGGAAAAAGTTTAACAAAATTTTTATAGAGTAACGGTAGGGAAATAGGGCTAAAGATGGAAGGTAGATCCTTCATCATAAAATTCCAGCATAGATCGATGATGTTGACATAGAGGACGGCAGAAGATTGATGGATCTGTGGCTTGGTGGGTGACGGTGGATAAAGGCGACGTCAAAGCAATTGTGGGAATTGCTTGGAAGATGAAGGTGGCAGAGATGGCTACAGGGCAATATGAACGCAGCTATGATACCAGATGGAGCTCTAAAGATTTTGATCTTTGAGAGAGATCAACCCTTGGAACGCTATACAGGTTTCTCCCTCCTAGTAGTCGACCATATGACTGAATTATAGATTGATCTTGCTGGATTAAAAGAGGTGGAGGTTACATGCTTATATAGGGCTCCAAACCCTAGCCCTAGGGGGTGCTTCCTAAGTGAATTCCCCCTTTTGCCCCTCCTATAGCTACCATACAATAAATGGGGGGGGGGGGGGGGGGGGGGGGGGGGCGCTAAGTGGCTGCACAAGCCATGCCCCTCTGCTAGAAACTATAGCCAACCAACCCAGTAAGGGGGGGTGGCGACTAGGAAGCCTTAAGGCCCCAAAATAAACCCTAGCCACACTTCTTTATATGATAGAAGTGACTAAGTGAGGTTTTATTACAATCTCACAGGATTCTTATTAATTACTTCTAGGGTGATTAGGACTCAATCCTACTGGAGTCCTATCATCACACCCCATAGTGGACCTGGTTACCAATTTGAGTGGATTTGGATTCCTTCTAAATTACACTCATTTAGGACTCAAACTTAACATACGAGTTAAAGATTATAATCAAGACATGACCACCAAGCTTATGACCTTATTCCACAATATGACAACCTCTGGCATTCCAAGCGGTGAGTCTTACGGTCTTCCTCCGACGATCTCCCGGTGTGTTCCTAGCGAGCTTTCCGATCTGTTCGGCGAATCTCCTAGCCAACTCCTGGTGAGCTCCCACCGCATCATCCAATCCTTGCCCTGATGCCTAAGCTTGATTTTGGATCAATGTCTGATATATAACTCCTCCCGTTGTGGTTAAACCTGCACGATGCTAACTATGACTTAATTAATTATAATCACAATGGCTAATACATCCACTTCAAGACCTTCCAAACTCCTGGCAAGTTGTTCGGCTACCCCCGATAATCTTCCGGTGAGTCTTAGATCTTTTTCCGATGAATTCCCTTACGCCATCCTGGTAAACTCCCGATACCCTCGGCGAGCTCTCGACGCACTCCTGGCATGTTCCCAACCACATTGTCTGAACCCCGACCTGATGCTTGGACTTGACTTTAGCCAAACCTATGATTGTCATATTCTCTCTGTCGTAGTTAATCCTGTATCAATCAACTCTAACAACACATGTTAAATCAATAATCCATTAATTGATTTCATTATAAAAATCTGAGATTCAATGGATGTCCCTCCTGAGTAACCTGTGATCGTAATTATTTAGAATCTGTGTTTAAAGATGAATTGATCTAACTATTATGATCTCAACATGATCATATTCTCATTGCACAGATCCAAAGACATCATAATATATTAATCTAACAATAATATATAATGAGAAAATATCATAATATTAATAACAAAAAGATGTATAGTATATCATACGTAACATCACTTAATGAGCTTGCAAGGCACACCTATGACTAGCAAGAATAAGCAAGATGAACAAGGTATCGTGGTTCGAAATAAGGCTAGATTAGTGGCCAAAGGTTTTAACCAAGAAGAATGTATAGACTATAAAAAAACCTTCACTTTTATAGCAAGAATTGAAGCTATTAGGATACTCCTTACTTATGTATATTTTAAAAATTTTAAATTATTTCAAATGGATTTCGAAAGTGATTTTCTTAATCATTTTATTTGTAAAGAAATTTATGTTGAGTAATCACCCGTATTTAAAAATGATCTTTTTTCAAACCATGCTTACAAATTATCTAAGGCTCTCTATGAGTTAAAATAAACTTGTTAGGACCTTAGCTTGGATGGGTCCTAAGCCTAATAAGTCAGGGAGTCAATAAGGTATGAAGTCATGTAATATCCCCATAATCTAACCATCATCCCCCTTGATTAAGGAGTTAGCTAAGGTTTGAGGGAGGAGTTCTCGTAAGGTTAGGAATCCCTAGACACCGCCCCCTTTCCTTCTTTGGTTGATTAGCTAGGGAAGAGGGGTAAAAGAATTATTTCACCTGAGGTAGGAGTCTCTCTAGGGTTAGGTTTGGAGTCCTATATAAGCATGTAGCCTCCACCGCTTTTTATTCAAGCAAAGATCAATCTTCATTCAGCCTTATGGTCGACTACATAGGAGGGAGGAACCGCTATAATGTTCAAAGGGTTGATCTCCCTCAAAGATCAATCTGCATAGAATTTCTCTAGGGTTCTATCATCTAGTATCAAAGCAGCGATCTTGCTACTTTTGCTGCCCTTCCTACCGCCCACCACCAGCCAAGTAATTCCCACAATTGCTTTTGACGATGATGTCTCCACCACCATCTCCTTGCCGTAGATCAAATCAATCTGCTGTCGCTACCACCAATTGCATCAGAGATATGATAATTTTCTACCACCAATATCTTTTGCTGCTCCAATTTTCTATAAAAAAACACCAAAAAGAAGTTTTCATCTATCCCTTGTTGTAAATTCTTTTCGTCGTAAAGTTATCATCTTTGTGAATGAAGGAATGCTACAAAAAATTTTAAACGTATATTACTGCCTCTAAGCCGATCTTGCTGCTATATTTTTGAATGAAAATTCTTGCACACTTTCTATATTATCTTGGCTTTGATCTACGTTTGATCTATTGTGAAACATCCTTACGTTACTGCAATTCTTCGTTGTAAACTGTTGATTTTTCGACGAGAATTCTGTTACCGCAACTTGCATCACTTTTTCTCACTATCTTGCTATCGATATTTTTTGATCTATTTTGTCATCCTTGCTATTATCAAAACTGATATCTCACTATTAATTTCCTCCAAAAAATTCTCAGTTTACTACTAGAAATTTCATCGAGAACCTGATGTTTCTTCGATGGAAATTCTGCTTCTACAAACCAACAACTAATCACAGCATACCTCCACTGATCCCTATCAAACCATTGCTGCCATCAATCACAAATCTCAAACCCTCTTCCCAACCTTCATCCACTGCCGTGTAGCCCCAAAATACCACCAAACCATAGCCTAAACCGCACCCTAATTTTACAGCAACTATTAAGGCCCAAAACCACAGTCTTCAACCTTCGGTCCACCACTCCTGTGGCTGTCAAATCTCCCTTTATCCCTTCAACTGTAGCATGCATTGCTACTGCACAATGCTGCCATCTTCCTTGGTCGTAGCCAGTAGAGATCTCTCACTGCCATCTTCTTTGGTCGCAGCCAGCAGCGATCTCTCGTAGCCATCTACCTTGATCATAGCTAGCAGTGATATCTCACTACCATCTTCCTTGGTCGCAGCCAGCAGTGATCTCTTACTGCACAAATGCTGCCAGTAGAGATCACCCACTGCCATCTGCCTTGCTCGCGGCTAGTAACAATCCCTCGCTGCACAACATGACCAGTAGCAATTTCTCACTGCACAAGTTGCCAGCAGTGTGATAAAACCCCAGATGGAGCTCTATAGATTTTGATCTTTGAGGGGGATTAACCCTTGGAATGCTATAGGGGTTCCTTCCTCCTAGTAGTCAGTCATATAACTGAATTGTAAATTGATCTTGCTTGATAAAAAGAGGTGGAGGCTACTTGCTTATATAGGGCTCCAAACCCTAGCCCTAGGGGGTGCTTGCCTAACTAAAATTAGCCTTTTACTCCTTCTATAGCCAACCTACCTTAGAGGGAACAAGTGGTGGCTAGGTTGGCTCTATAGTTGACCTAAGTAGGGGGAAACCCTGGCCGACCAGCCTAGTAAAGGGGGCGGTGGCTACTAAACTCTAAGGCCCTAATCTAAACCCTAACCACACTTCTTTATAGGATAGAAGTGGCTAGGTGGAGTTTTATTATAATCTCACAGGGTTTTATTGACTACTTCTATGAAGATTAAGACTCAACCCTGTTGGAGTCCTATCAAATCCGTCCTCTTAAAATTAGCCATGTCCTCAAGGCTGAGGGTCCATGAACTATAGAAACCAGGTCTTCAGCTCCTCATCAGCTTGGGTGTCAGTTGGAAGAATTTGAGCTGAGTCGTTTTCTTTAAATTTCCATTTGAGGCGGGATACTTGGAGAATCAACTATAATTTTGATCTGGTGCATGGATCTAACCTCCATATTAGGGCCCAATTGTGATCCCCAATTTTGCAAGACCCAAAACAAAAGGAGACAACTTTCTTGAGGCTTGAATTTCGTGTTGGTGGAGTTGGAGATGAAAGGGGACTTGATCTTTCTTAAGAAACTTTCTTCTGCTCCGACATTTGTCAGGGGGAAGTTTCTTCCTTTCATGGGTTGCCACGTGGTTGCTCTGTAAAAGTACTCGTGCCTTCTTTTGGAGTGAGGGTTGTCCTATGATAAAATCTCTAGTAGTGTGAGCCTGATCTAAGTCTGAGGTGGGTAGGAGTGGTGATTTTTTAGGGCCCATTTTCACTTCTTTGTGTTATTGATCATCTTGCATGAAGATGGTGTTGACCCCTACTCTGGATATGTCTGCTTTAATAATAAATATCTGGCCACGATTTGGTGTGGACGACATCATGGTCGTGAGGGCTATAGTTTCACTCGGCCAAGGTGGTGCATCTTTCTTTATAATAAGAGGGATAATGTTTATGCTTCGTTGAGTCCTACGAATTATCCTCCCCCTTTTTTGATTTCACCGCTGGAGGGGCTCAATTTTCTCGTGGTCTTGGGCCGTAGATCAGAGGTCATCATCAAGGAAGTCTTTAAGCATCATGGTCCGATCTTGGGGAAAGTCGTGGAAGTCACCTGAGATCAGCAACCATGGTGAGTTCGGCTCAGGTCAAGAGCATTAGCATTAACCTACTCGGTGCAGCTATAGCGGGAGTAGGCATTGGCTATTTCACTCTTGTGATTATCGCCAACGAAGGTGGCCAGCAGTGGAATGGTGCTGGAAAGGTCCTTTCCTGCTTATTTACTAGCAAGCAGGAGGGTGATAGGACCCTAGCAGGGTTAGGTCCTAGTCTATTGAGTCGAGTCCACTGATTAGGCTATGTTGGTCGGCCTAGACCTGACATTGAGTCTGCTAGGAGTTAATTTGAATAAACCAACCCAAATCCTAGATGGAGTAGGATTCAGCTGAGGATGGAGTGGCGGTGGACCCGATAAATCTGAATTGGGACTATTCTTATGCAAGATGGTCGACTCCTAATTTACAGTTGATCCTCCAAGTATCCCACCTCAAATGAAAATTTAAAGATAACGACTCAGTTCAAGTTCTTCTAACTGACACCCAAGCCGATGAGGAGCTGAAGACCCGGTTCCCTAAGTTCATGGAACTTCAGCCTTAAGGACAAGGCTGATTTTGTGAGAGCGAGTTTGATAAGACTCCAGTATGATTGAGTCTTAATCTCCCTAGAAGTAGTCAATGAAACCCTACTAGATTGTAATAAAGTCACTTCTATCTTATAAAGGAGTATGGCTAGGGTTTAGATTAGCCCTTATGGCTTAGTGGCTGTCCCCCCCTTACTGGGTTGGTAGGCTAGGGTTTCCCTCTGCTTAGTTCGGCTATAGAGCCAACCTAGCCGCCACCTGTTCCCTCTAAGGCGGGATGGCGATAGAAGGGGTAAAAGGGTAATTTCACTTAGACAAGTGCCCCTTTAGGTTAGGACTTTGATCCCTATTTAAGATGTAGCTGCCCCCTCTTTTAATCAAGCAATAATCATCTTTAATTCAGCCTTTGTGTCGAGTCTAGGAGGGAGGAACCCTATTAGTGTTCCAAGGGTTGATCCCTCTCAAGGATCAAAATTTATAGGGCTCCATCTAGGGTTCTATCATATCTCTATCCAATAATCTTCATAGGCCTCCAATTAGACCTTAATCAAGGAGCCCATCAGCATAGGGTCTCATCTAACAAGAATAAGGGCTAATTGGATCTCCATCCAATCCTCTATTCGCTGAAGCATCCACCAGATGTGTGTGACACTTTAGGCCCGATACTGAGCTGGCCGTGAGTCACTCCCATCAGAACTCCTTCTAATATAGTGAATTATTATCCTCATAATAATTCACTCGACTCATCGACTATGGACGTACTAGGCCACTACGCCATAGTCCCCAAATGGTACAGAGGGGATCAAATACATCGGACCTGTCTATCCACAATTACCAAATATTTATAATCTCTCATCCAACTAATATCCTAGAGACCGTATATTGGATATGGTACTATCAGGCCACATACATAATCCATCATAGTCTCGCTCTAATCGGATTCTCTCGGAGAACTCTTTCTCTCTCAATCTGAATGATCCTGGTCAGGGATTTGTCTAAGCAAGCACATATGAGATATTCCTCTCATGATATCGAGAGTGGATGATCCTCTATTGACACTCAATTGCCTTTGTGAGGTTAGCTACGAATCCCGATAACCAACTATACCAGTTCTAGAACTTTCTAAACATGTAAGTCTGGCATCAAAGAAAGGAGTGCTCATACAAGGCATCCTTGGTGTCTCATGTCTAAGGACCAGATATATAACTGGGACTATAGAATCGCTGTCTGACATTAGGTATCATTAACCATACAGCATTCCATAAGTGGATCAATCAGTGAACTCATTTTCCAATGAGCACATGTACTATGCCCTTAGTGTCTCCACACAAGTGGCTATTAGACCAGCCGCCTCCATCATATGGATGGGTATATAATATACCAATCTATTCGGTTATCTCAATGTCCCTCTCGAGTAACCTATGACCGAGATTTTTTAGGATTTGTATTTAAAGGTGAATCGATCTCATTATCGTGATCTCATCACGATCCGATTCCCATTGTACAGAACCAAGGACAACACAATATATATGTAACAAATAATATAATGTGAGAATATGATAATATTAATCATAAGCAAAAAGATTACTCAATGTGTCACACATGCCATCACTCATGTGATTGGCTTGCAAGGCACCTGTAACTAGCAATCTCCCACTTGACCTAAAGCCAATCACCTATGTGTCTGATCCCCATCAGTCCCTTGTGATGCTCAAATATAATCTGAGTCAGTGGCTTCGTCAATGGATCTGCAATGTTATCTTCGGATGAAACTCCTTCCATTGTTATATCTTTATGGCCTATGATCTCTCTTATCAGATAGAACCTCCTTAGACCTGGGTTCCTTCGCTTGAGCGATCACCCCGTTGTTGTCGCAGTATATGAGAATCGGTTCCATGCTGCTTGGTACGACTCCCAAATCTTTGATGAACTTCTTCATCTATATCCCTTCTTTTGTTGCTTCTGTTGCAGCAATGTATTCCACCTCTATAGTCGAGTCAGCAGTAGTATCTTGCTTGGAACTCTTCCAGCTCACTGCTCCTCCATTCATGGTGAAAACATACCTTAAATTTAACTTGCTATCATCAATGTCAGACTGAAAACTCGAGTCTGTGTAGCCCTCAACCTGGAGGCTACCTCCTCCATATACTAGTAAAAGATCCTTAGTCCTCAAGTACTTAAGGATATACTTTACTGCCTTCTAGTGTTCTAAACCTAGATCTGCCTGATACCTGCTCATGACACTCAAAGCATGTGCTATATCGGGCCTGGTATATAGCATCACATACATGATAGACCCTATCGCTAAGGCATAAGATATCTTATTCATGTGTGCCCTTTCTTCAGGAGTCTTTGGGGACATACTCCTAGAAAGTGATATTCCATGTCTCATCGGTATGAGACCTCTCTTGGAATTCTCCATACCAAACCTTTTGATAATAGAGTCTATGTACTTGGACTAGGACAAGCCAAGCATCCTCTTGGATCTATCTCTATATATCTGGATCCCCAAAATATAGGATGCTTCTCCTAAGTCTTTCATGGAGAAGTTTCTGGATAGTCAAGCCTTTGTTGTGGAGAGCATTTCTATATCATTCCAAATGATTAGGATGTCATCCACATATAGCACCAAGAAGGTGATAGCGCTCCCACTTACCTTCCTGTACACAAAAGCTCATCTTCGTTCTTAACGAAGTCATAAGATTTTATCACATCATCAAATCTTATGTTTCAACTTCGGGAAGCTTGCTTTAATCCATAAATGGATCTAAGCAGCATGTACACTTTATCTGGACTTTCTTTGGATATGAATCCCTCTGATTGTATCATATATACCTCCTCCTCGAGGTTGTCATTGAGGAATGTCATTTTGACATCCATCTACTAAATCTCATAGTTATAGTGTGCTGCAATGACCAAAATAATTCTAATAGACTTAAGCATGGCTACAAGTGAAAAGGTTTCGTCATAGTCAACTCCTTGTCTTTGACGATATCATTTAGCTACCAGCCTTGCTTTATAGGTCTCTACCTTTCCATCCACTCCGATTTTCTTCTTGATGATCCATTTACAGCCGATGGGTACAATACTCTTAGGTGCATCCACAAGGTTCCAAACCTTGTTAGAGTACATGAAATCCATTTCAGAATTCATGGCTTCTTGCCACTTCTCGAAGTTTATACTTATAATAGCCTCCTCATAGGTATGATGATCAACATCCTGAGAGTCATTTCCAATGATATGTCCCACATATCTTTCAGGAGGGTGAGATACTCTACTAGACCTATGCAAAGTTGGAACTTGTGTGTTAGGTACCTGAACAGACTCGGGTTCTGGAATGGTGCTTGAGTTAGGTTCTCCAACCTCGCTCAATTCTATCTATTTCCACCCAGAATGTGTTCATTCTCAAGGAACATGGCTCTCTTGGCAACAAAGACCTTTTGGTCCTCCGGGTGATAGAAATAATACTCACAAGTTTTCTTTTGGGTATCCCACGAATGTGCACTAGAAATAATTGCATCTATACTACTAAAAAAAATTTTGACGCAAAATTATGTTGTTATACCTTTGTCATTCTTCTTGTCCCAAATCCCCAAAACCCTACCAATCTTGCTGCCACCAACTATGTCATCTTTAGGGCACCCCTCTAGCCTTAAGATACTGCCATTATAACCTATTTCTAGAACCCAAACAACACCCAAAACTGCAGCCCAAAATAGCAACCTATCGCAGCCTATCGACGCAGAATTCTACAGCACTATCTTTCGGTGTTTTTTGCTGCACTCATATCTGATCCTTACCAAAATTGTTGCTGCCACCTACGTAATCTTTAGGGCACCTCTCTAGCCTTAAGATGCAGCTGTCGTAGCCTATTTCCATAATCTACAACCAACCCTAACAGCCCTAAAAATCCATAGCCCAAATAGCACCCTAAACCGCAACCTTGATCCATCACACTTTTAGCCACTAATCCCTACCAAAAAGGTTGCTGCCATAAAAAAAATCTCTAAGCCACCCTTCTAACCCTAAACCTCTACCATCATATCCTCTTATGACCCCTACAACAGCTCCAAACCATATGATAGGACTCCAGCATGGTTGATTCCTAATCTCCCTAAAAAGTAGTCAATAAAACCTTGCTAGATTATAATAAAGTCACTTATATCTTATAAAGGAGTATGCCTAGGTTTTACATTAGCCCTTAGGGCTTAGTGGCCACCATCTCCCTTACTGGGTTGGTCGACCAGGGTTTCCCCCTGCTTAGGTCGGCTATAGAGCCAACCTAGCCGCCCCCTATTCCTATTAAGGCAGGTCAGCTATAGGAGGGATAAAGGGGTAATTTTACTTAGGCTAGGGTTTTGATCTCTATTTAAATATATAGATGTCCCCCCTCTTGAATCAAGCAATCATCAATTTTCTTTCAGCCTTTTGCTGAGTCTAAGAGGGAGGAACCCCTACAACGTTTCAAGGATTGATCCCCCTCAAGAGTCAAAATCTATAGAGCTCCTTCTGGTGTTCTATCATCTGGTATTAGAGCAGCATTCCTACTATTCTGTAGCCATCTCAGTCATCTCCATCTTCCCAAGCAATTCCTATAATTGCTTTTCACATCGCCTCCATCCAACATCGCCAACCAAGCCGCAGATCCATCTATCTGCTGTCACCCCCTGCGTGATCTGAAAATCTAGTAAATTTTTATCATCCATACCTCTTCAATATTACAAGATTCCTTACTTTACACGTTGAAGATTTTTCCCAAATTTTATCCGCTACAAATTTCGTTCATCGCAAACATTATCATTATTGCGAAGTCAAAACACTACAAAAATTTTAGCCACGTTTTTGCCTCTTGAAACTAGTTTATTTCTTCTCCTTTCTGGCTGAAATTTTGCACAATTCAAAGGATCAACTTGGCTTTCATCTGGGATTAATTTCTGGAAAAAATCTTTCTGGAACCAGTTTTCTTGTGCAATTTTTTATCATCACGCAGTGCTGAAATTTTTACGATGAAAAATCTGCCCTCCACCTATTGGCATCTTGAAACTGAACTTTTGTTCATCTTTTTTGGTCAAAATTTTTATAAAAATTCATAGATCATCTTAGCTTTCATCTAAGACTGATCACTGAAAAAAATCCTTTTGAATCCGGACTTATAGTGCTGCAATCCTTCATCACGCAGTGCTGAAATTTTATGATGAGAATTCTATAATCTTGTTTGCAATAATTTTTCTACCATTACGCTGTCAAAATTTTCTTGATCCATATTATAACTACTATCACAATCTGAACCGAGATTTTGATATTGAAATTCTTCATAAATTTCTTGAATTTTTGCTAGAATTAACGTCAAGAAACTACTGCTTCTTCGACGGGTATTTTGTTCGGCAGTGCAGCGTATACTGCAGTGATCTTTTGTCAAAATTTTATCGGATCATACTGCCATCTTTTTCATATTTGAGACTCCCCCTCTCATCTTCAATTTCTACTATTATTCCCCAAAAAACCCTAACAAAACCACAGCCAAATAGTCATTCCAATCAGCCCTAACCGCAGCCTACTTCCTTATCGATCCACTTATCTTTTTAGCCAACTTTCCTTACCTATACACCTACTATTGCTGCTATCTATCCCAGATCTAAAATCTATTTTCTTAACTTTTATCTACTGCTATCATAGCCCTCAAACAACTCCAATTCATAGCCTAAACTCCATAAAACTACAGCCCCAAATCGCACCCAAAACAGCCACAAACCGCACCCAAAAAATCGAAGCCTTCGATCCACCAACCTTTCAGCTGCCCAATCTCCCTTATCCCTTCAACCACATCACGCATCTTTTACTACCCAACACTGCCAATAGCGACCTCTTGCTACCATCCTCCTTGATCGCAGCTAGTAGCGATCCTTGTAGCAAAAAGCTACCAACAGCGATCTTTCGCTGTAATCTATTTACATCGCAGCCCACAACAATCGTTCATTGCCAACTATCTTGATCGCGGCTAGCAACAAATTAAACACAACAACAGTTGTCTCTCACTCCATACCACTGCTGCCCTCCTTCGCAACAGCTGTGTACATCGCTGCCTCGTCTTCCTCCTATTGCGGTCGCACCCTTACTGCAACTGACACCACCTGCAGCCACGAAGTCGCACTGCAGCTGCAGCCGACAGTGCTACTGCCCTTCCTCCACCATCGCTGCTTCCTTTTGACTCAGATCTCTTGGTTGCCATCTTCTGACAAATATCAGCTACCTAAAAAATCACAGCCTCGATGACATTGCAACGTCAACATTACATCATCCCCGAAGGTCCGCAACCAACGTTACTGCTGCCATTTTCTTCCTCCACCGTTATTGCTATCAATGGCTGCCATCCTCCACTTGGAGACTTCACCACCGTAGCCCCAACATTGCTGTCATTGCTACCTACAACCTGAAGATTGTAGCTACACTCTTTAATCAGTTTGATTTGACAGGTTGGAGATCCTTACGTCATGACATCGGTGGGCTTATTCAAAGCCAAATTGGAGGCTCTTGAGATGCGTATGGATGTTAAATTGCGTGCTCTCTTTGAGGAGTTTAGATTGGGCCGATCACCGAGCCCAATAAGATCACAATGTGGTGCAAATTTGGATTATAAAAAGAACCTTAGCGAAGAACTAGCGATGATCCGTCAAACCTCCACCATCCAAGAGTACCAAACCATGTTTGAAAGGTTATCTAATCAAACTTATGATTGGTCTGAAAAACATATATTGAGAACTTTTATTGAGGGCTTAAAGCCATAGATTTAAGAAGAAGTTAAAGTGCAATAGCGGTACACACTTATGGCAGCCATCTCCTTTGTGCGACATCAAGAGGAGCGATGGAACTATGAAGCTCGGAAGACTAGAGTTGCTCCCCGACCAGCAACACCAAAGCTTTCACCTCCTCCTACTGTCAGCCGACCCCCTCAGCCATAGAAGTTAACAAGAGAAGACTTTCATGACGGATCGACAAAGGGCCTATATGGGTGTTGTGATAAACCGTGGAGCTTAGAACATAAATGTAAAAAGGAGACATCGCTGATGATTACGCCCACTAAAGAACCCAAACTTGAAGATACGACTCTCGAGTCCGAGGAAAATGATATGAAGGAAAAACCATAATCAGCTACCTGCACCTTTCATGCTCCACCACAGATATTGGACATTGCTTCATTAAGCATCAACCTGTCACCATCCTCACCGACACTAGGAGCTCCAACGACCATATGAATGATAAAAGAAAATATGTGACCTTATGTGGGAAAGGAGAGAACGAAGAAAAGATGATCTCGACATAGTGCTTGGAGAAGCTTGCTGAAATCTCAGGCACGTCCGTTAAACCAAGCTGACTCCTTCCTACCAGACTGCACGACCTCCGTATGTTAGTCTTACAAGGGGAACCACCAGCACATATTCGGCCATATTGCTATCTACATTTTCAGAGACCGAAGCTAAAAAGATAGTCCAGGAGACGCGGGAGATACAGATCATTCGACCACGACCTTCCCTTGTAATGACACTTTATCTCCAAAAACTTTGCCTCTTTGTTTGCAGGGATAAGCTCTTCCTGAGGTGCCATATTCAGCTGAACTAGCTATGGTTTCTGATGCAGTGCTCCCTCATCTCAGGCTACTTCCATGACTTTACCGAGGAGCGGACCATGATGCTAAAAGTCTTCCCTGATGATGTCCAAGGATTCATGACCCATGATCGCAAGACAGAACATGACCCCCATAGCCATGATGCCATCTATATCGATGCTAGCATTACCTGAACGTGACAATGTGTTCGTACTTGGAGCAGACACATCCAGAGTTGGGATCGGCATCACCCTTATGCAAGATGGTCAACTCCTAATTCACACCGAGGCTTCTCCCACACTTCACACGAGATTTTTAAAGGGGATACTCATTGCTATCAAATTTAAAATTTGGCTGGATACAGGTCCATGGCACGAAAGAGGAGTAAGCCCAAAATAACTACAATCTATGCTCACTCCAGCACATGCAAAGAAGAAATAGCCTCCCGACAAACTTCAGAATAGACAAAAAATTGAAGATCGAGTTTTCTTACACCTCTAGTCCGATTAGTAGGAAACTCGAGCCTTAAGGAAGTGGTCTCCCTATTTCTTTAGGCCTTGCAAAATTAGGGACTACAATGGGGCCATAACCTGGAGATCAGATCTGCGCACCAGATCAAGATTACAGTTGATCCGTTGGGTACCCCACCTTAAATGAAAATTTAAAGAAGATGACTCAGCCCAAATCCTTTCAACTAACACCCCAGCTGATGAGGAGGCCAAAGTTCAGTTGATAATAGCATGAGAATCATATGAGGAGTTGAAGACCCGGTTCCCCAAGTTCATGGAACCTCATCCTTGATGACAAGGCTGATTTTAAGAGGGCGGGTTTGATAGGACTCTAGCAGGGTTGAGTCCTAATCTCCCTAAGAAGTAATCAATAAAACCTTGCTAGATTGTAATAAAGTCACTCTTATCTTATAAATGAGTATGGCTAGGGTTTAGATTAGCCCTTAGGACTTAATGGCCGACGCCTCCTTTACTGGGTTGGTCGGTCAGGGTTTCCCCCTGCTTAGGTCGGCTATAGAGTTAACCTAGCTGCCCCCTGTTCCTATTAAGGTAGGTCGGCTATAGGAGGAGCAAAGGGGTAATTTTACTTAAGCAAACACCCCCTTAGGCTAGGGTTTTTATCCCTATTTAAAGATGTAGTCATCCTCCCTCTTGAATCAAGCAATCATCAATTTTGTTTCAGCCTTGTACCGAGTCTAGGAGGGAGGAACCCCTACAGCGTTCTAAGGGTTGATCCCCCTCAAGGGTCAAAATCTATAGAGCTCCTTCTAGGGTTTTATCACCATAGCCCCAATAGCAATAAAAAACAACAACCTTTCAGCCCCAAACCGCAACCATCTATCCTTTATCCACCACCTCTTTCGGCCATCAATCCACCTAACCAGTTAATACCACTGATCCAACAGCAAAAGAAGGACCTTGACATTACAAATCTAGTGTCTTAAACCATGGCATCTTAAGGTTCAACCGATGCCAAGTTGGAGGCATTTGAATCAAGCATAGAGGACAGATTGCATGTCTTATTCGTCGAATTTAGATTGGGTCGATCTCCAAGCCCAATAAAATTCCAACAAGGTGAAAGTTCAGAGAAGCCTCCCAAAAAGGAAGAATGAGCCAATGATATGGTGCAGTCATGCATGAGGGTGGACTTCCCTCAATGGGAAGAAAGAGACCCGACGGGATGGATTTCACGCACCGAACGTTACTTCTGCTATTATTGAACATCGAAGGATGCCATGGTGGACACCACTGTCAACCACCTTGAAGGAGATGCTATACGGTGGTACAATTAGCTTGAATACACCCATGGGGCTCCGACGTGGATACAATTCAAGAATGCGCTGTTGAACCACTTTGAGTCGACCAAGTACGAGAATATCAATGGACAACTTGCCAAGATCCGACAAACCTCCATGATCCAAGAATATCAGACCAGCTTTAAGGAATTATCTTACTTTGCTCATGACTGGTCTGACAAACAATTATTAGGGATGTTCATGGAAAGAACTCAAGTCAGAAATTAAAGAAGAGGTTAAAGCGCGATAGCCCTGCACCATGAAGGCTGCAATCTCTTTCGCCTAAATCCAAGAGGAACAGTTGAACCAAGATGCTCAGATG
This sequence comes from Ensete ventricosum, assembly GCA_029747655.1. NCBI lineage: Eukaryota > Viridiplantae > Streptophyta > Magnoliopsida > Zingiberales > Musaceae > Ensete > Ensete ventricosum. The sequence continues at coordinate 20,693,417 of JAQQAF010000002.1, forward strand.
ATGAAAACCACTCCTAGACCAACAACATATAAACCTCCATCTACTCCTAGCCATTCTTTGCTACCAAAAAAAGTTGATGAGAGAAGAGATACGCGATAGATCGGCGAAGGGCCTTTGTTGGCATTGCAACAAACTTTAGAGCCACAACCATCACTACAAAAAGAGGGAGCTTTCCATGATAAAATCTATTGAATAATCTGAAGAAGAGGTCCAAGAACTTGAGGAGGAGAACATGAAGGAAGACCCGCAGCCAGCCGATTACATAACTCATGCTTTAGTCGGCCATGCAAACCCGCAAGCAACAAAAGTTGAAGAATCTCTTAAGCAGCAGCCCATCACCATCCTCATCGAGACTAGGAGCACCAACAACTTTATGAACAACAAGGTTACTGCCCAATTGATGTTCCAAGATGAAGATTAAAGCAGGTTTGACATTGAGATCGCCGACGGCCAAATTTTGAAGTGCAACTAAAGATGCCTGTAGGTGAAATTATTGCAATAGGACCAAGAGATACTTACTGATTTCTTCCTCCTTCCTCTTGATGATTATGAGGTCATGCTCGACATCAAATGGCTGACTATACTAAGTGATGTTCCCTGAAATTTTTCCAAATTTATCATAAAATTTTTCAGCCATGAGAAATAGGATATCCTATGCAGGAAACACGGGAGCGACGTAACAACGATTTACATGCAGTAAATAGAGAAAGTTTTGAACAAAATGAATAACGGCTTCCTGATGCAACTTCAGCAGCACTATATAGAGGAGCCAACAAAATTTGAAGACCTAAATCTTCTCCAATCGCTTGCTGAATTTTCAGACATTTTCATCGAACCGTGCAACCTACTTTATACCCGCCAGCATAACCATCGAATTCTGATTCTCCCAAGCAAACCAACAACAAACACTTGGCCATGTCATTATCCTCACCTCCAGAAAGGTGAAATAGAGAGGATTAAAGAAGAGATACTGGAAACAGTGGTCATTCGGCCAAGTTGCAACCCCTACTCTTCGCCGGTGCTAGCTTTACCCGACTCCGACAAAGTGTTTATTATTGATGCATTGGGAGCTAGAAATTGTGTTATCCACATACAAGATGGTCGACTCCTAGCCTACCTCAGCAAAGCCCTCACTTCAAATCACCTGAAGTTATTAATCAATGACAAAGGAATGTTAAGCTTTGCTGAATTTGTGGCTTAGTATGATACAAGACAATAGCACAAAGAGGAGATAAAATTAAGTCCTGAAAAATTATAGCTTTTACTCCCTCCAAACATAGACCGGGCTCACCTTACCATGGACTCTACTAGAGGGCAACCACCATCACAGAGGAAAGCCTAGCTACCATTAAAGAATAACCAAACGCCAGCCAGTGCAAGAAAGAAATAGTCGCTTGACAAACATCGAAGTAGAAGAAAGTTTGCTAGTAAAGATCGAGTCTTACTTCATCTTCGTCCCTACCAGCAGAAATTTATGAAGACTCAAGCCTCAGGAAAGTGGTCTCTCAGTTTCTTTGGACCCAATAAAATTGGGGATCATATTGGACCGTAACTTGTGGATCAGATCAGCACACTAATTCAAAATTACAATTGATCCTCCAAGAATCTCATCGCAAATGGAAGTTTAGAGAGGATGACTCAGCCCAGATCGATCCAACCAACACCCAAGTTGATGAGGAGGCCTAGGTTCAGCTAATGATTGCATGGGATCAAAGGATCACGACACATCACTGCCCAGTCACTACTACTGACGCTGGACCGCAGGAGCAGGATACGCCTACTATAGGGGCCACGAGGGAGCCTCGTGAGGAGCTGTAGATCAACATCTGGACACATGGAGCTCAGCCTTGAGGACAAGATTGATTTGAAGAGGGTGGGTATGTTAGGACCCTAGTTGAGTAAGGTCCTAGTTGATTGAGTTGAGTCCTTAAATTAGACTTTGTTGGCCAACTAGACCTGACATTAGGTTGTTAGGATCAATTAGCACTAAGAGGGGGGGGGTGAATTAGTGCACAGATCTGATCTCCAGGTTAGGGCCCCAGTGTGATCCCCAATTTTGTAAGACCAAAGAAATAAAGAAACCACTTTCTTGGGGCTTGAATTTTATGCTAGTAGAGCTGGAGATGAAAGGGGACTTGATCTTTCTTAGGAAACTTTCTTCTACTCCGGTGTTTGTCAGGGGGAAGTTTCTTTCTTGCATGGACTACCACTTGGTTGCTCTGTAATAGTAATCGTGCCTTCTTTTGGAGTGAGGGTTGTCCTCTGATAAAATCTCTAGTGGTCTGAGCTCGATCTGAGTCTGAGATGGGTAGGAGTGGTGATTTTTCGGGGTTCGTTTTCACTTCTTCGTGCTGTTGACCATCTTGCATGAGGATGGTGCTGACCCCCACTCTGGATGTGTCTGTTCTAATAATAAACATCTAACCATGATTTGGTGTGGACGACATCATGGTCGTGAGGGCTATAGTTTCACTCGACCAAGGTGGTGCATCTTTCCTTATAATGAGAGGGATGATGTTCATGCTTCGTTGAGTCCTATGAATGATCCTTCCCCTTTTCTAATTTCGCCACTGGAGGGGCTCAATTTTCTCGCAGTCTTGCCGTAGATCGGAGATCATTATCAAGGAAGTCTTTAAGCATCATAGTCTGATCCTAGGGAAAGTCGTGGAAGTCACCTAAGATCTGGAAGTACTGCATCAGCAACCATGGTGAGTTCGATATGATGTAACACTTTAGTAGTAGCTTATCTCTAGGGAAAAGGATGTAGGGACGTGTCGTAGTAGGAAATAAGCATAGTCGAACAACGTGTCTTTGTCATCTCTTGGACGACCCTTTTATTTTTGACCTTTTGAGGTTGTATGAAGCAATTTGGTTGAGCAACAACTGGTAGAAGTTTCAGCCTGTTCAGCATAGGGGGATCGGCCAGCTTCAGAGGAGGTAGTCGGCTCAGTTGGGTGGAGACACCCAAAAATTCGACAAGTTGTAGGAGGGGTTTTTTTATCTTTAATCTCATGAAACTCTTGAATTTGAATTAGGAAACCACTGGATCCTTCTTTTGGTACCCCCTCCAAGTGTGGTGTTGTGGTTGTAGTTGATGGGCTACCTCGTAGAACCACTTGCTTTCCTTTTCTAAAAAATTTCATGGTTAGCTTCAAAAAAAATTCAGAAAACATCTTCAATCACAGACAACCAATCAATGCCAAGCACTATATCAAAACCATCAAGTAGGGAGGAGGAAAAAATTAGTAACTACGTCTTGCTCCTGTAGGCTCAATTTAACCCGCGAGCACTTCTAGTTGCACTTCATAATTTAGCCGTTAGCTACCTTGACTTCGAACCCATTGTAATCTTCTTTTTGGAGCATTAAGTGGGCAGCAACCTTACTGCTCATGAAGTTGTGTGTGCTCCCGGTATCGATGAGGACGATGATGGACTGCTGCTCGAGAAACCCTTCGATCTTCAATTTTTACAGGTTGGTGTAGCTAGCTAAGATAGGGACCATACGGGTGGCCGATTGTGGTATATCATTCTCCTTGGGCTCAAGAGTTGTATCTTCAAGTTTGGGTTCTTCAATGGGCACAATCATCAGCGGTGTCTCCTTTTTACATTTGTATTCTAGGCTCCACAGTTTATCACAACACCCACATAGACCCTTTGTCAATCCGTCATGAAGGCCTTCTCTTGTTAATTTCTATGGCTGAGGGGGTCGGCTGACAGTAGGAGGAGGTGAAAGCTTTAGTGCCACTAGTCATGGAGCAACTCTAGTCTTCCGAGCTTCATAGTTCAATCGCTCCTCTTGATGTCACGCAAAGGAGATGGCTGCCTTAAGTGTGTACGACTGTCGCGCTTAAACTTCTTCATGAATCTTCGGCTTCAAGCCCTCAATAAAAGTCCTCAATATCTATTTTTAAGACCAATCATAAGTTTGATTAGATAACCTTTCAAACCTGGTTTGGTAATCTTGGATGGTGGAGGTTTGACGGATCATCTCTAGTTCTTCGCTAAGGTTCTTTTTACAATCCAAATTTACACCGCATTGTAATCTTATTTGGCTTAGTAATCGGTCCAATCTAAACTCCTCAAAGAGAGCACATAATTTAACATTCATACGTGTCTCAAGAGCCTCTAATTTGGTTTCGAATAAGCCCACCGATATCATGAGTAAGGATCTCCAACCTGTCAAATCAAACCAATTAAAGAGTGTAGCTGGAATCTTCAGGTTGAAGGCATCAATGGCAGCGATGTCGAGGCTACGGTGGTGAAGTCTCCAAGTGGAGGATGGCAGCCAAGGGTAGCAGCAACGGTGGAGGAAGAAAATGGTAGCAGTAACATCGGTTGCGGTCCTTCGGTGATGCTGCAAGTTAACGCAATGTCATCGGGGCTGTGATTTTTTTGGTGGCTGATATTTGTCGGAAGATGGCAGCCAAGAGATCTGAGTTGGAAGGCAGCAACGATGATGGAGGAAGAAGAGGGTAGCAACAACATTGGCTGCAGTTGAGGTGCAACTTCGTGGCTGCAAGTGGCATCAGTTACAGCAAGGGTACGGCTGCAATAAGAGGAAGACGGGGCAGCGATGTACATGGCTATTGTGGAGGAGGGCAGCAATGGTATGGAGCGAGATACGACTGCTGTTGTGTTCAATTTTTTGCTGGTCGCGAACAAGATAGTTGGCAGCGAACAATTATTACGGGCTGCGATGTAAATAGATTGCAATGAAAGATCGTTGCTGGTAGCTTTTTGCTGCAAGGATCACTATTGGCTGCGATTAAGGAGGATGGCAGCAAGAGGTCAATGTTGGTAGTGTTGGGCAACGAAATATGTGTGTTACGGTTGAAGGGAAATCTTATACTCCTTTATAAGATAGGAATGACTTTGTTACAATCTAGTAGGGTTTTATTGACTACTTCTAGAGATATTAGGACTCAACCCTACTGGAGTCCTATCGGAGGATGAACGATAGAAAAACCCTCTTGAAAACCAAAAAGAGCAATTCTCTTGGGTGTAAAACTAAATAATACCAATTGTTAGGATCAATTGGCACTAAGACGGGGGGGGTGAATTAGTGCAAGTGTAATAGTGCTCATTTAAAAACTTTCTTTCATAAAGTAAAGAGTTAACAACGGAAGCTTCTTTTAATATTTCGATAAAATCAATTTAAAACTGATTTGAGATAAATTGTGAGAATGATGCTTGTAACTTTCTTGAATTAATTAAGAGCAATAGAAAGAAGTAAATAAGGAAACAAAAGAGCACTCACAATTTATAGTGGTTCGACCTCAACCGGCCTACGTTCACTCCAGAGTCCTCATTCTTAAGGCACACCGACGTCCACTATCGATTTTCTTTGAGTGAAGACCAAACCCTTACACTTGAGCTTACAAGGGAGACAATATTTATAACTCTTTGATCACTGTCTTACGCCTTTCCCTTTTTTTACAATCCACACAAGTTTTTCATAGAATTTTTCCCCCAAATTGTTGTATGAAATGCAAGAAAACTTGAGGTATTTATAGGCTCCAAGTGGCTTCAGATTTTTGGAGCCAAAAATCAAACTTACCTGAAAAAACTAGGTACGGGCGGTTTACCCGCTGACCTGGGCGGTTTACCCTTCGTCAGCCACCCAGAAACCAAGTACGGGTGGTTTACCTGCCTATCCTGGGCGGTTCAATTGTCCACTTTCTAGGGTACAAGCGGTATACCCATCGGCCCTGGGCGGTTTACCTACCGGTAGCTGTTGGCTGCCACCCTATTTCTAGGGTATGAGCGGTCCAACCACTGCTCACCAGTGGGTTACTCGTCGAAATCTTCAGAAAAGTGGTTCTCTCCATTTTTCTAATTCCGACTGGAACCTGATGTTGACCAACTCTTTAGTCAACTGATTGGGCTCAACCTGAGCTCAATCAAATCCCATTGTGGACCAAGTTGCATCTTTGAGTTGATTTGGATTTCATCCAAATTACACTCATTTAAGACTCAATCTTAACCTATGACTTAAAATTACAATCAAAACATGACCACCAAGCATAATGACCTTACTCCCACAAATTAGCAACCTCCAGCTTCTCCAGCGACGAGTCTCATGGTCTTCCTTCGGCCCCGGTGTGTTCCTAGCGATCTTCCCGACACCTTTGGTGAAGTCCTAGCAAACACCCGATGATCTCCCACCGCATCGTCCAATCCTTGGCTCGATGCCTAGCTTAATCCTGGGTTCATGTCTAATTTGTAACTCATCCCGTCATGGTTAAACCTGCACAATGCTAAATATGACTTAATTAAATACAATCATAATGGCCAATACATCCATTACAAGATCATCCCAACTCCCAACAAGCATTTCGGCTACCCCCAACAATCTTCCGGCGAGTCTCAGTCTTCTTCTGGCGAACTCCCTTGTGCTATCCTAGCAAGCTCCCGATACCCTCGGCGAGCTCCCGATGCACTCCTGGCGAGTTCCCAACCGCATCGTTCGAACCCCGGCTCGATGCATAGACTTGACCTTGGCTAATCCTGATTGTAATAATCTTTCTACCGTAATTAATCCTGAATCAATCAACTCTAACAACATATGTTATATCAATAACCCATCAATTAATTTCATCATCAAAATCCAAGATTCAACAGAAGTGTCAATACAAAAGTAGTAAGCAAGGTAAGTAAAAAGGAACTCACAGTTTTATAGTGGTTCAGCACTAACCACTCCCGAGTCCTCCTCCTTGAGGCACACCGGCGTCTACTACCGATCTTCTTTTGGGAAAGACCAAACCCTTACACTTAAGCTTATAATGGAGACTTCAAGAATTTTTCTAACTCTAAGCTCTCTCCCTTCCTCTTTTCTTTTTTTTACAATTCACACATAATTTTTTTCAAAATATAATTCCCAAAATTATTGTATGGAATACCAGAAAATTTGAGATATATATAGGCCCGAAGTGGCTTTAGAATTTTAGAGCCAAAATTAAAACATACTTGGAAAAACTGAGTACGGGCAGTTCAACTGTCAACCTGGGTGGGTCAACTACCGAAAGTACCCTGATTCCAGGGTATGGGCGGTTCAACCACCCAGCCTGGGCAGTTCAGCCGCTGAGAGCCACCCGAAATCTTGGGCGGCGTTGGTACACCCGTCGCTCACCGATAGTTCAGCCACTGAGAATCCTGGAGAAGTGTTTCTCTTCACTTTTTCAATCCCAATATGAAACACATCTTGACCAATTCTCTGGTCAACCAATTGAGCTCAACCTAAGCTCAATCACTCCCCTTTAGTGGACACGATTGTCTCTTTGAGTTAATTTGGATTCCTTCTAAATCACACTTATTTAGGACTCAATTTTAACCTACGACTTAAAGATTATAATCAAACATGACCACCAAGCTCATGACCTCACTCCCGTAATCTGGCAACCTCCGACATGCCCTGCGGTGAGTGTCACGGTCTTTCTCTGGTGATCTCCCGGTGTGTTCCTAGAGATTTTTCCAATACCTTCGGTAAAGTCCTAGCGAACTCCCAGCGAGCTCCCATTGCATCGTCCAAACCTTGGCCCGATGCCTAAGCTTGATCTTGGGTCCATGTCTGATCCGTAACTCATTTTTACTGTCGTGGTTAAACTTGCATGATGTTAACTATAACTTAATTAATTACAATCAACATGGCCATAAATCCACTTCAGGACCTTCCCAACTCACGGAAAGCCTTTTTGTTGTCCCCAACAATCTTTCGATGAGTCTCGGTCTTCTTCTGATGAACTCCCTTGCGCTATCCTGGCAAGTTCCCGATACCCTCGACGAGCTTCCGGCGCACTCCAGGTGAGTTCCCAACCGCATCGTTCGAACCCCGACCCGATGTTTGGACTTGACTCTGGCCAAACCTCTTATTGTAATAATCTCTTTGTCGTAGTTAATCATGCATCAATCAACTCTAACAACCTTGTTAGATCAAGCACTCATCAATTGATTTCATCATCAAAATATGAGATTCAACAATCTCTCTCTTTTTGATGATGGCAATCAATTGATAATAGGAGTTAATCCTAACTCCCCCAAAATCCATATCTCAATAAAGAAAACATAAATTCAAGAGATCCACACCCTCTTGAATTCAAGTGTCATAAAACAAATCATATTCTAAGCACTTTCAATAAGAATTTACATTAAGTCATCGAATCATGAATTTTAAATAGAATTTTACATCAATATCCAAGATATCTAAGTATATCATCGATATCATGTGTCATCAATGTATATCATCAATATCATGTGTCATCAATATATATTTCTCCCCCTTTATTATCAACAAAAAGGTGAAATATAGGGCTAAAGATTTTAAGGCTTATAAGTTTTCGCTCCCTCTTTGTAAAATATGACATAAGTCAAAGAATTTTCTTCCTCTTGTGAAAAAGAATGAAATAAAATAAGAGATTAGTTGTAAAACTTCATTAAGTATAGCTCTCAATTTTGTAGAGTTGAATTTCAAAGATAAGCTCAAAGATCCAAGATATTCAGAAGATTCAAACATTTAGGAGCTACTCATGCATTTAAAACATTATTTAAAGTAAGTGTTGCAAATAAATCCGTAAAGTAGCAAGACATTATGCAATTTTTTTTCCTTTTTATGAACAATAAGATAAAGAACATGAAGAAAGTTTTCAAAAATATTATCACAAAAAGCTTAATCTCATGAAATCTAGATTAGCAATTCATATAGTTTCATGATTTAGCATTCTTAACTCTCAACCTCAATCTTATAGATATATGATTTTAAAAAAAAAATTTGAATATGAGCTCAACAAATCTTTCTCATGTAAATTTCAAGAAAATATAACAAATAAATTTGAACAATAATATATCATTATCTTCATGTAGATCTTCTCCCCTTTTTGTAAACAAGAAGGTAGAATCAAGGTAGAGGAGTGAAAAACATCACAAAAATACTTAATTTTATAGATGTAAATTCCAAAATCCAAGAAAAAAATCAAGAGCTACACATGCTATTTAATTTATCTTATGCAAATTTCAAGCAAGGTAGCAAATCAATCAAATCTTGCATTTTGCATGCAAATTTTGATAAGAAATCTAATTTATAAATTCTCAGAAATCTAAGGAAAAATAGTAAATCAAGCTCAAATTTGAGTTATACATTTCACATGTATTCTAAATTTTCTTCTAAGCAAATTGTTTCTCATTCAATGTTATCATATCCAATTTGTTTCTAATTATATTGATAATTCTATCTCTCACTTTTTATCATTGTCAAGAAAGAAATATGATTACATAATTTCTTCTTAACATCCATATTCAAATTTCACTCAAAAGTAGAAGGAGATCATGTCATAAAATCAAATCTTTAATTACCAAAAGACATTATTTAAATTAATAAATTTGTCCCTCCTTATTGTTTGTGAATTTCAACAAAAATAATTTAAAAATCTTATGTATTCAAAATTCCAAGTAAATAAAAATCCAATCATGCAAATCTCATGTATTTAAAATTCATAATTTTCTTTTTAGCAAATCAATCTTTATCCAATGAAAATTTTTCATAATCAAAGTATTTAAATTTGTTATTGCAAAATATCACTTAGGAAGTTTCTGTAAGTTTGTCTCTCCCTTAGTCATATCAAAGTAGCAATTAGGAAGTTTCTGTAAAGTTCATAATCAAAGTATTTATGTAAAGATTTCAAGTTTCATTTTATAAACTTGCCCAAAATCATGATATATTCAAGTTCAAATCATCATAATCACTTTCATAGTTCAAGAGATTCATAAAAAATAACATAATCGATTCATTAATCTCTTTTTGAAAATTTATAGGAAAAAAAATTCAAGAAAAATGTATTCCCTTTTTATTTTATACAAATATGCCTTTGTCTTCTAAGCCAAATAAAAACAAGCATCATCATTTAAATTTGAACTTTCATTACGACAAGGATCTATAAGCTATAAATTATAAAGATCATCAAGCATAATTTCAAAATATAAACTCATTAAGCATGATCACTATGCATCATTAAATCATCAAGAATGGTTTCATTGAATATAAAGTATTTTCAATCAAAAAATTCAACCAATAGCCATTGCAACATTTAGATGAGACTAACTCTTTACACGTATTGCAAGGTGTTGACAAACTCATTTCAAATATTTATATTTATTTCAAGTCTCAATTCAATAATGATCTAATATTCAATCATGTAACATATTTCAAGTCCATCTAAAATAACATTCAAATCAATCATTAAACATATTTTAGAAAATCATGGTTTATAGAAATATCTTTAGTCATAACCATGATAAAAATAGACTCATATAAAAGGGTCTTTGTTTGGATAAATATCTTTGGGAGTCAAGAGGGTTGTTTTATATATATAATACCTTTCAAATCATAGAAACTAATATATCATCAACAAAAATTCATTTTCATAAATTTCAATATGAATATTTTTTTATTAACAATAACTTGGGTTATTTTAGTTTTAGTCATAGCATACTCTAGCTATGCATTATCAATCAAGGTTCGAATAAGATAAATCACTTTCACATGGAGTTATCACAACAAGATATTTTTCAAACAAAATCCAATGATTTTTCAATGTTGAATGAATCTATCATGTTATCAAGAAAATTTTCATTTAAAGAAAAATAATTTTCTACATGATTTTCAGGTTCAAAATTAACACAAATCATCAACACAAGTCAATAAAATTATATAAATCAATACAATAATCATCATCAAAATCTTTCTTTCATATATATGACTTTTATTCAAGATAACTAAATTTTCTTTGTTTTAATTATAGCATGCAATGAAAGGGTTACACACAATCATAATGAAGATTCATTTTTATTTTTAATAATTTATCTTGTTAGTATTTAGGCTAGTGAGCTTGAAACAGTGTTAGATCTCATGTTATATATCTTGAGCATTTAAAGTATTATTCGGGGGTCCTAGCTTTAATTTAAAGACAAACCTATAAGAAAGATATTTCTGATTTAGGTACTCATTTTACATTTGGTCCTTCATAAAGAACTTTATCTTTCTTTTCTAATTATTTTTTATTATATGAAGTTTCCTTGGAAACCTAAACTAATTGATGTGGACTACATTTTTTAAATAGACATCCGTATGCCTTATGTCATATTTTTTCACAAAAATTATATTTGATTTTTGGTGGCACATTTAAGATAGGTCTTTAACAAATATAGTTGACTTTTGTTGAATGTTACCAACAAAACCCATGCCATTTCTTCTATTAATATGACTCTTATTGGCAAGGATCATATTTAGGAATTTGTTTTCAATTTTAAAATTTTTTAATATTGTCTTAAACATGATGTTCTCTTCTTTAACATTATCTAGCATATCACATTTAGAACGTGGGTTATGTGATACTAATAAATCATGCATTTTATCAAGTATACTAACTAATAAATCATGATCATTCTTAAGCAACTTAAAAAATTTGCTAAGTTTTCTAAACTCATTAAACAAATCATGAAGCATATTTAATAATTCTGATAAAGAAATACTTAATGAATCACTAACCTTATTATCGATGGCCATAAGCGCAAGATTATCCACTTCTTCTTGATTGTGTTTTTCATCTTTGGAGCGCCTCGGCTTCTTGCATTCATAGAAATAAGTTTTGTCCATCTTAAGATTATTTTTATAGTTCGTGTTCAATAATTTATCTAGTTCATTTATCAGGTGTTCAAAGTCCTTATCACTCGAGAAGTCATATGTTCTTCTCAGCTCACATTCTTTCTGATTCTTTGGAAGGTGTTCTTGGGTTCTCAACGTCAAATTCTTAGGAAGGTGTTCTTCTTGTTCATTTTTACAAGATATTTTACTTAATGATTCTTTTAGATTAATTGTGCTTTCATGTGTGATTTTTAATATATACCAAATATCGAAAGCCGAATCACAAGCGAAAACATGATTAAACTCATTTTTGTTAAGAGCACAAAACAAGACATTCATAGCTTTTACATTCAAGGAAAAACTCTTCATTTCCAAATTATTCCACTCATTCATTAGACTTGTTAAAGCCGAAATTGGGAGAACGAGAGTTGGCGCAGACTCAGCTATCGAACACTACAACTGATGGTGAAATCCAAGCCCAACCTGAAGGATTTCTGCAGTTCAGGGGAGTAGCAGCCCCTCGAAGATTGAAGTAATGTAAAGCTAGCATTGCCAAAAACAATTAAAAAGCTATGAGGATTTCTAGGGCTGATCAACTACTACCGTAAGTTTCTGAAGGATTACAATAAGATCAAAACCCCCCTCACATCATTGCTAAAAAATGATACCTTACTGTGGTCGGATGAAGCAACAACAGCCTTTGACACCCTCAAGGCTGCAATGATATCTACACTACTACTAGCACTACCCAACTTCGACAGGGTGTTTTTAATCGAATCTGATGTGTTAGGAGCTAGAATTAGAGTCATTCTAATGCAAGATGGTGGACCCCCAACCTATAGTAGCAAGGCTCTCTCCCCATCTCATCTAGAGCTATTAATCTACGATAAGGAAATGCTGGCCATTGTGCATACGGTGACGAAATGAAGACCCTACTTGATCGATCGATGCTTCTAGCTCAAAACCAACCACAAGAGCCTCAAGTACTTGATCGAAGAATTGTGATGCATCGACGATGCTTTGTGAAGTGGAATAACTTACCATTTGAATATGCAACATGAGAGTTGCATGAAGAGCTGAAGACCCGGTTCCCAGAGTTTATGGACCCTCAGCTTGATAGGACTCTAGCAGGGTTGAGGCATAATCTCCCTAGAAGTAGTCAATAAAACTCTGTGAGATTGTAATAAAACTCTACCTAGCTACTTTTATCCTATAAAGAAGTGTGGTTAAGGTTTAGATTGAGGTCTTAGGGTTTAGTGGTCGTCGCCCCCTTTACTGGGTTGGTCGACCAGGGTTTTCCCCTACTTAGGTTAGCTATAGAGCTAACCTAGCCACCACTTGTTCCTACTTAGGCAGGTCAACTATAGAAGGGGCAAAGGGGTAATTTTACTTTGGCAAGCATCCCATGGTTTAGAGTTTAGAAATCTATATAATGATGTAGCTGCCTCCTCTCTTTTATCAAGCAATTATCAACTTTTATTCAGCCTTGTATCGAGTCTAGGAGGGAGGAACCCCTATAGCATTCCAATGGTTGATCCCCCTCAAGGGTCAAAATCTATAGAGCTCCTTCTGGGGTTCTATCATCCCCCCAATCATAAGATCCACTAGGACGTTGATGTCGTCCACCCTCTGAAACGCCTTCACACTCTCGTCGCATCTTGCCACCTAGGCGATTTATGCTATTGCATCCTCCACCACCCTCTTCACCCATCCTTCATGACCAATGTGAAGAGGAGCGGCATGATGCCCAACTCAACGAGGGTGGCGCGATTGAGCGGGTAGAGGGTGTTAGGATCAATTAGCAAGAGAGGGGGGGGGGGGGGGGGGGGGGGGGGTGGTTGGGTGAGGTATTTATAAGTAAACCCGAAAGATAAGTAACTTGAAAACTTTACTTTCAAAGAGTGATTTAAATCAAAAGCGTCAATACAAGAATATATAAGCAATTTGAAAGCAAAGAAACACTCACAATTTTTATAGTGGTTCGGCACCAACGACCTACGTCCACTCTCGAGTCATCCTTCTTGAGGTACACCAGCGTCCACTACTAATCTTCTTTGAGTGAAAATCAAACCCTTACACTTGAGCTTACAAGGGAGACAAGATTACACTCTTTGATCACTCCCTTATCCCTTTTCTTTTTCTTACAATTCTCATGGTCATGATTTAAGTTATCAAAATATCAATAATGTTGTATAGATTCAAACATATCCATTCTTTAAAATAAAATTATTTGAAAATATATCCAAAATCATCATCAAAAATCACTTTTCAAAATTTTTTAATAAAGTCATCATAGATTATTTTCCAAAAGAAAATAGTTAAAGTTTTTTAATTCATTGTTGTAGTTAAAATTCAACAATAAATGTATCATTTTATCTTTATTGAAGGATTCATGGGATAAAAATTCTTTTAAAAAAAATTATCCTTCTTTTCAAATTTATTTAAAGAATACAATGGCATTTAAAGTCAAAAACAAAATTTTAATATTATCATTACAATAAAATATTTTTAAATAAAAGCTTTGATTTATTTTTGAATCAAATGATTTTTGTATGTTGGAAGATTCTATCATATTATCAAGAAGTTTTTCTTTTAAAGAAAGATGATTTCATATATGATTTTTAGGTTCAAAAATAACACAAATCATCAACACAAGTTAATACACATTAATACAATAATCATCATCAAAATATTTCTTTCATACATATGACTAGACGTTCTCATTTTTAATTTTAGCATGCTCTAGCTATGTAAAGATTATGCATCATTGAGAGCAATTAAGATTAATTATAACAAAGAATCATCCTTAAGATTCATTAACAATAATTTTATTTTCAATAATTTTTTTTTATTTACTTAGGCTAGTGAGCTTTGAAAGAGTATTAGATCTCAAATCATGTGCATTGAGCATGTACTTTCAAAACATTACTTAGTGCTCCTAGCCTTATTAGGATGCAACTTTATATTATGAGATGTTTTGATTTAGGTATCCATTTAACATTGTGTACTTCATGACATGTTTTTGTCATTTTCTCTAATGGTATAAGATTATTTATGGTTCCTTTAGGAACCCAAACTAACTTGTGAGAACTATAATTTTTAAATGGACATTTGTAAGCCATATGTCCTAATCTTTCATAAAAATTACACTTGATTTTTAGTGGCACATTTAATGTAGGTCCTTTTATAAAGATGGTTGACTTTTGTTGAACATTACCAACAAAGCCTATGCTATTTCTACTATTAATATGACCCTTATTGGAAAGGATCATATTTAGGGATTTGTTCCCTATTTGAAAATTTTTTAGTGTTGATTTAAGCATGCAATTTTCTTCTTTAATATTATCTAGCATATCACATTTAAAACATGGTTTATGTGATATTAAGGAATCATGCATTTCATCAAGTCTACTAACTAGCAATTCATGATCATTCTTAAGCAGTTTAAATGATTTGATAAGTTTTCTAAACTCATCAAATAAATCATAAAACATACTTAATAATTTAGAAAAAGAAATATTTAAAGACTCACTAACCTAATCTTCGATGGCCATAAGAGCAAGGTTCTCTACTTCTTGGTTGTGCATTTGATCTTTGAAGCTCATCGGCTTCTTACGTTCATAGCAA
Source organism: Ensete ventricosum (assembly GCA_029747655.1). Classification (NCBI taxonomy): domain Eukaryota; kingdom Viridiplantae; phylum Streptophyta; class Magnoliopsida; order Zingiberales; family Musaceae; genus Ensete; species Ensete ventricosum. The sequence goes on from JAQQAF010000002.1 coordinate 20,708,676, forward strand.
GAGATTTTGTCCATCTTTACATTATTTTAAGGTTCAAGTTCGTTAATTTTTTCAGTTCATTTATCAAAAGTTCAAGGTTCTCATTACTCGAGATTTCACTCAAGGAGTCATGTGTTCTTCTCGATTCACATTCCTTTCGATATTTTTCTTGTTCATTTTTAGAAGTATTTTTATTAAATGATTCATTTATATTAAGTGTGCTTTCATATATTATTTCTAATGCATACCATATATCAAAAGCCAAATCAAAACAAGAAACCCGATCAAGTTCATTTTTATCTAAAGCACAAAACAATGCATTCATAGCCTTGACATTTAAAGAGAAAGTCTTTTTCTCCAAATCATTCCAATTGTTCATTGGAAGAGAAGATATTTCAAATCTATTTTCAACAATAGTCCATAAATCAAGGTCTAAAGAGATAAGAAAATTCACATCCGAGTTTTTCAATATGTGTAATCTATCCCATTGAACATGGGAGAACGTGAGATGAAATATCCCTCATTCATGCCAAAATAAGTCATTTATTCAAGTGGGTGTTAATCCAAAGAGTAAGTACCTTGCTCTGATACCAATTGTTAGGTTGATTGAGCTCAACCTAAGCTCAATCAAATCCCAATAGTGGACCTGATTGCTTTATTGAGTTGATTTAGATTCTTTCCAAATCCAACTCAATTTGGACTCAAACCCTAACTATGACTTAATGATTACAACACTTAATGACCAATCAAGATAATCAACACCTAACTCCTGCTAATGCGGTAGCCTCCGACGTTCTTGTGGTAAGTCTTTTGGTCTTCTTCCGATGATCTCCTGGCATGTTCCCAGCGAGCTTCCCAATCCCTTCGGCGAATCTCCTAGCGAACTTCGGTGAGATCCCACTACATCGTTCGAACTCCGGCCCGATGCTCAAGCTTGATCTTGGCCCATCATCTGGTTGTAACTCGATTGCTCCTATCATAGTTAGTTCTGCATGATGCTAATTACAACTTAATTAAATACAATCATAATTGCCAAACATCCATTATAAGACCATCCTAACTCCCGGCAAGCTTTTCGGCTACCCCCGATAATTTTTCGGCAAGTCTCGGTCTTCTTCTGGAGAACTCCCTTGCGCCATCCTGGCAAACTCCAGATACCCTCGGTGAGCTCCCAACGCACTCCTAGCGAGTTCTTAATTGCATCGACCCGATGTATGAACTTGACCTTGGCCAATCCTGATTGTAATAATCATTCTGTCATAATTAATTCTGCATCAATCAATTCTAACAATCCTGTTAGATCAATAACTCATCAATTGGTTTCATCATCAAAATCCGAGATTCAATAGAGGGCTAGGGCGAAGAGGGCCTTGAGCGCACCTTGATGGACCTAGTTGGCCTTGAGCGCACTGAGGAGGTCAATGAGAGCAATGATGAGGGGTTTCTTTTTGACCTGATGATGGAGTCGTACGCGTCGACAGAGAGGAGGCTATAAAAGGTTGCAACGACGTGTTGGGCGACGAAGGGGGAGAGGAGTTGAAGGGTGGTAGCAAGGGTGTCGAGGATGCCTAAGGTGCACATGAGCTCCTTACGCGTAAAAATGGGGCGATTGAGGAGGGCAACTACGTCGTTCTCCTAGGCCTTGATCACATATAAGTGATGGTGATGGTGGTTGAGGAGGCAGGCGACAAGGAGGGGCACGACATCATTGTTGGTGAGGGGGGCACGCATCTTCGAGTCTTGCTTTAATAAGTATAAATCTCTGTAATGACTTCGATTCCATGGTGATGGAGTGTCGATTCAGATGCAAAGCGATGAAAGAGCTACTTGACAACTACGTCGGCATCGATGCAAATACAGAACAGCCCTCAACTCTTATCGTCACTTTCCTCATCCATAACAATCACCCACGACTCTTAGTGACGTTGATGTCTACCACCACCAATTGAAATATTAAATTATTTTTTTATTTTAATATTTTTATTGATAAAACTATCATCGTTAAGGGTAAATAGACCTAGATATTTTATTTTAGTAACTATATGATATCAATATAATTTTTTAAAATATAAAAAAAAATATATTAATGATAACTAACTCTTTATAATTAGCCAAAATCGCCCAAAAATATTGTCACAAAATTTCTCCTCCGTCCAAATACAATCTTCACGTCGCATGTACCGTACAAAACCCGTGACCTCATATTTAAATCTCCGGCAGCCACATCAGTCCTCTCTCGGTCCTCGCACCCGTTTAACGTTAAAACTTGTCCGCCAGGACTCTCTACCACCCTTTTCCCGATCTCTTGTTAACTTGGACGGATCTGGTGTCCGAGGGTGATGCAGATAGAAGACATTGCCTGCAGGTTGACGTGTCTTTGTTTCATAGGCTTAATTACAGATGGGTATTAGACCTAACACACCTGAACTGATTCCCGTATTGAATCATTCTTTATAGTTCCACATCTCCAGCTCCCCAATCCGAGTTGCTGCTCTCTCTCGTTCCCGAGAGCTCCTCGTGGGTGGGCGTCGCCTAAGGGTTGGTGAAGCCGAAGGAGAGGGATCGGAGAAGGGTTGTCGCAGCGATGCACGTGGTGAACGCGATAGCGGTGACGAGGATGTTGACGACGGCGACGATGGCAGCGTCTGCGGCCGGCGGCGGGAGCGGCGCCGCTTTGCTTCAGCAGCAGGGGGACATCCCGTTCGGGTCTTTGCTGTGGTACGCATACGTGGGGATCTCCTGCGTGCTCGTACTGTTCGCGGGGATCATGTCTGGGCTTACCTTGGGGTTGATGTCGCTCGGCCTCGTCGAGCTCGAGATCCTGCAGCGCAGCGGAACCCCTGCAGAGAAGAAGCAGGCAGGTTGGTATCCATTTTCCCCTGATTATTGAATCTGTCCGTTCTTGTTCGGATGGAGGAGGAACTTTCATAACGCTCTCCTATGTTCTTGATTTGTTTAGAAAAGCCACCGATCTTTCTTTTTCTTTAACAAGAATACGAGACCTTGTGTAAATTCTTCCGTGTAAATTAATTAAATTGCTTCTATGCCTGATAAATCAGCAGTTTTTATTTCTCGCGCACCGAATTTTATGCACATTTTTATGTTTCTTGTCATAGTTTGTCGTTTAATCTTGTTATTCTTTATTTGCTGGTTCGTTGTTGCAGCTACAATTCTTCCTGTTGTTCAAAAGCAGCATCAGCTTCTTGTGACTTTGCTTTTGTGTAATGCGGCTGCCATGGAGGTGCGAATTTATCCAAACGTCCTGTGCCAATCATTCATTATTCGAGACTTTCCTGCAATCCTTTTCGTGTACAGTAGTTGCAGATACTCTTCCGACTTAACTGATGGCAAAACATATTACAGTGCTAATGCATCATATATTTCTAGCAATTTCCACCTGTATCTTTGTTTATCGTTATAAGAATGTATATAGCTGATATATTCTTATGATCGAATATGAATATATCCTCATATTTTTGTGAAACACACAATCAGGTAGTTTCCGAACCAATAACATCATTTAACAAGTAATCTAAGAATGTACCAAGCTGTATTGATGGTTTTATTCTGTATCGGATTTCATTATATCAATAACAAGCAATGAGAAGTTGAGTGATAAGCTGCTGAAACTCTTGCATACCAAAATGTGCTCCTAGTTTACATAAGTTTTGTATTAGATGTCTACATCAAATCTTGAAAATTGTAGTAATGATTTATAATTTAACATTTGGGGACCCAGTAAGTTTACCAACAATCTGATGATAATCGTGTGGGTTGTTAAATTTTAGGTTCTTCTACCATCTTATGGTCATGAAATTTGGTACTTGTGGTGCTGTATTTTTATATGCAATGGACTAATAGGAGTTCTATTTAATGAAAAAATAAAAGATATCTTGTCTACTTTATGGCAAGTTAAATACCCTTAAATATTTCTACATTTACTGTCTACTGGTAAATACTTTAGATTTTCAATTGTTAACTTTTTCTTATCTTCTTTAATTGGGTTATTTGATACGACACTCACAGTGCTGAGGCCAAAGTTGTTTAATGCAGGCTCTTCCTATATACCTTGATAAGTTATTCAATCCATTTGTCGCTATTGTCTTGTCTGTAACCTTTGTTCTGGCTTTTGGAGAGGTAACTCATTCTCAATAGATTTTAGTTTGGCTTCACTCTTTAAGTGGTGAACCATGTTATTTGGTCAAAAGAGGATATGCTAATTAAGTTGCCTTATCCAGGTTATTCCTCAAGCCATATGTACAAGATATGGATTAGCAGTTGGTGCTAGCTTGGTATGGCTGGTTCGAATTTTAATGATCATCTGCTATCCTATTGCTTATCCTGTTGGCAAGGTAATTCTTTGTTGATATAAGTCATGCTTAATGTCATGACATGATTTAAAAAATAGATTGACCACAAAAAAGAAGAAAAAACTTATAAGAGTGTGGACTTAAACTCATTAAATGTTTAAACTTATAAACTAACATTTCTTTATTAGTATTTTTGACCTTTTTTTACTTCTTGAGCTGTTTAGTGATGAACTTAGAGATTGTGTTTAGCATGCTTAATATTCAATTAATGCAATGAAATCCTAATCTTTTGATATATGAACCATTTACTTTTTGATTGATAAATACTAATAAAATGTGGTTTCACTATGCTAAGAAATTGCAAAACTTATCTAATAAATTGCTTTGGACTTCTAACTTCAACTTAGAATAGCCTCCCTCCATAGTACTTAAAGGTTAATAAAGGATTGAATCCTATATTACAATAGAAATTAGAAAAAACTTCCAAACCAAACTAAAATAACAGGAGAACCAAGAATTTTTATCCTTTTCTTTGGTTTTATCACTTTGATTGCATGCTCAGATTAAATACTGTATTGTGAAACTACTACTACATTACAATAAAATGAACCCCCAAATCAAACTAAGATAACCTGAGAAGTTCCTGCTCATTTGGTTTTGTCAATATGATATGCATGCTTAGGTAAAGACAATGCACTGTAGAAACTATAGCATCATGTTTGAGTTTGCCTCTTTATAGAAAAAAAAAAAGATAATGCATCAGAGTTTTCGAATGACAAACATAGAGTTAACTTATGCAGTTGCATTTTATAGGCTAAATACTAATTTGTTCAATTACTGGATAGTTGAGTAACAATCATGAGGAGCCTTTCTCGTTCATCCTTGTTTTTGTTTTGAGTTTGAAGTGTTGTATGGTTGGCCAATCATTGTCAAAGCATTTTTCTAGTAAAACGGTTTTCATGCATCTGCAATTAGTCTCAATCAAAATTTCTTCATTTGGCAAATTGACTGTGCAATTCTAGTCTCTTCGCTCTGCAATTTGATATTCTCAGGAAGAAGAAGAGTCTTGGTGATGTGTGTATATATAACACAAGAGTTCAGTATTTAGATTGTCTCCTAAAAGCAAGCCTGCTTTTAAATTAATCTGGCAAATGTTTTCAAAACTTTATGCTGTTATTGCTAATTTTTCTAATAAGCCAACAAGGGCGAAAATGGAGGAAACCTACCATCCGTTAGTCATTCTATTGTTGACATCCTTGTTTGCAGCCGATGGTAACATTAGGTGGTGCTCTTTGACTATGATGTGACCACCTTATTCTTCTCCAGGATTCAATGGTTGAGTGAGTTTAGTGAGATTATCCTAGAGATTGTATTGGAATTTTTTTGAATCGGTTACCCCTTTTTCCTTCAATCCTTTTTGTTCTCTTTAGTTCTACTTTTCTTTTGGATGAGATAGTTTAAGCTAGCTGCATCTACCAAAGGTGGTGTTTATGCTTATCAAAGAGCATATGATAACATGTTCTGCCATTGCTGAATGGTACTTTTTAATGTACCCTAGTTGCAAACATATGTTGCTATTTTCTTTCTTAAAATCATTCGCATGACGTTGCTGAATCTTATTTGTTTTCTTTAAATGGAGCTATGTTTGAATTGTTTCTAACAAGTGTATGTGGATTCAGATTCTAGATTGTGCACTTGGGCATAACGAATCTGCACTTTTTAGACGTGCTCAGTTAAAAGCTCTTGTCTCTATCCATAGCAAGGAGGTAGAGTTAGCCATATTCCTTAATAAATACGTATATATGTCATTTGTAATAATTTTAGCGCTTCCGATCATTTCAGGCTGGTAAAGGTGGTGAGCTCACGCATGATGAAACTACAATTATTAGTGGAGCGCTTGATTTGACCGAAAAGGTATACCTAATCAAGTTCATATTTGTGTCATTCTCTTCTATAAAGCTAGTGTAGTCTTATAATCTTACAAGAAGGAACGGGGAAAGCTCCTAGGTCTCTCTCTTTTAAATGGTATCTTCTAGAAATTAAATGTTTTAGGAATTGATGTCATTGTTTCTTCATGTTTAATTGCTTGGATCAAACCCAGTTGGGCGAGGCCCGAGCACCTCTAATCAAATCCATTATGGTGTTTTGATCTGGTATTCTCTTAGGCATGCGCTCGAGGCTAGGTGTTGGTGACACGAAGCACACACCCAAACCTAGTTACAACCTGAGTTGAATTCAATCGATTGGGTTGAACCAATTAAATTAGTTGCCTTCCTCCGCACTCTCTCCCTCATCATGACCTTGACCCAATGCATCCCCTCATTAGAAAACCCTAAGTATCCGACCTTGTCTGGAAGGTAGCCATCGATGATCGAATGATATTCTTCCTGAAAGGCAGTTGGCAAATGATTAAACATCAATAATCTCCTGGACATGGCGGGTGGTGTCTTTCATCTTGCAAACCACAATGATGGTGCCTTTCCACAACGAGACCTCTCTCTCTCTCTCTCCCTAACCTCTTGCTCTCTCTCCCTCCCTTTCTTTGATGGTGTAGCAACTTCTCTTCCTCCTTTTCTTCCTTTCTTTTACTCTCCCTCTTCTTTATGATTCAACCCCCCATCCCCTCTCTTTTCTCTGCAGCTCCCTCCCTTCCTCTCTATCTCTCGCTTTCTCTTGACATCTCTCCTTGCCTCTCTTTCTTTGGATAGCCTACTCTGCCTCCTCTTTCTCTGCCTCTTTCTTTTTCTCTGTAGCTCTCTTCCTCTTTCTCCATCCTCTGCACCTTATCACTATGAACCCCATGCTACCTATTGTTGTCAACCTCCTTGCCTCTCCTTGCTTTGAGCCCATATCCTTGCCTTCCCTTACTCTCTCTCACTACTATCTTTGCCTTCCCTTGCTCTTAGCCTCCTTCCCTTGCCTTCCCTACTCTTTGCCAACCTCCTCTTGATCTCAGCCCCTAAAGGGCGTACCTAGTGTATAAGGCTCCCGCTAACGCATTGTTTGGGAATGGTTAATGTATGTATTCTTACCTCTAAATATTTAAAGAAAATTTATTTCCATGACTCGGACTCTAGTGTCCCAGTTTGTAAAAGAGCAACTTGGCCATTGCACTAAGGCTCACCCTGGTCTTGATCTTAGCCCTTCAGTTGTAGAAGTATGTTAATTCTTGTTAATAATATTGTAGTAGTTGATTCTTGTTGATAATGGTCTATAACTTATATTAATTACTTAATTTATCAGGATTTTCAATTATCACTCTAATTTTAGGATCATGAAATTTGAATTGTGTTAATTCTTATTTTGTTTTGTTATTTTCGTTATTAGCTTTGGACAATTTAGTGCTTTAATGCTTTCTAGATGGTTAAATGGAATTCAATGTTCTAGTGGTGATATTTTTAATATAAAATGATATGGAACTCATGGATTGTCTTATTTTTATTTTAATGATTATCTTTCTCCTTATAGTTTTTATATTGTTTGAGCGAGCTAGATCTGGCGTCTTAGGTGTTTCAGAACCTTGGCTCCTCTGATAACACTGGATTCAGGTGATCTAAAATCATATTCATAAATTTATATAAATATAGGTCAAAATTTTTATTGACCCCCCGTACTATGCCTCAAAATCAAAGTCACCCCTTGTACTTTAAAACTCGTCTAAGTGACTCCTCGTACTACGATTTCACATCAAAGTCAATCCCCGTACTTTAAAACTCATCTAAGTGACCCCTCGTACTATGCCTCAAAATCAAAGTCACCCCTTGTATTTCAAAACTCGTCTAAGTGAGCCTCGTACTATGATTTCACATCAAAGTCACCCCCGTAATTTAAAACTCATCTAAGTGACCTCCCGTACTATGTCTCAAAATCAAAATCACCCCCCGTATTTTTAAAACTCGTCTAAGTGGCCCCCCCGTACTATGCCTCAAAATCAAAGCACCCCTCGTACTTTAAAACTCGTCTAAGTGACCCCCCCCCCCCCCATACTATGCCTCAAAATCAAAGCTACCCCTCGTACTTTAAAACTCATCTAAGTGACCTTTCGTACTACGATTTCGCATCAAAGTGGCCCCCCCGTACTATTATATAGACGTTAAACAAAATCCTTCTGTTAATAAAAAAGGTAACGACATTTGTTTTTAAAATTGGATGGGGAGTCTATTTGATTTTCTTCAATATAGCCAAACTATGCTAAAAGAATTTAAAAAATCAAAGACACCTCTTGTACTATGATATGTTAATCAAATACACCCCTTGTACTATCGTTATTCATCAATTTTATCCCCTGAATGTTAATACAATGGTATTAAGTGGTAGAAAATTCATGAAAAAATTGATCTTAACTTCTAGTATTATTTGAATTTATTTTACACTTTAAGTTTGATTGATGATGGTTTTTATTTGTTGTCAAAAAATCGATCTCTTAAAAATCTTAACGTGTAGGATTGTTACGATTATTTACTCTTTAAGTGTGACTAAATTTCAGTAGCACCTCTCCTAAAACTCGAACATATCTCATTTATAATCAATCACACAACCTATAAAGAAAGGCAGAGATTGATTATAAATGGTGGCGTTGTTGTGTCCCATGCCGATGTGCTCGCAAACCTTGGGCCTAATCCCCTGTATAACCCTCTCCATCCACTTTGATGTGAAATCGTAGTATGATGGTTCACTTAGACGAGTTTTAAAGTACGGAGGGTGACTTTGATTTTGAGGCATAGTATGAGGGGTCACTTAGACAAGTTTTAAAGTACGGGGGGTGACTTTGATTTTGAGGCATAGTACAAGGGGTCACTTAGATGAGTTTTAAAGTACGGGGGGTGACTTTGATTTTGGGATATAGTACAGGGGTTCACTTAGATGAGTTTTAAAGTACGGGGGGTGACTTTGATTTTGAGGCATAGTATGGGGGTTCACTTAGATGAGTTTTAAAGTACGGGGGTGACTTTGATTTTGAGGTATAGTACGGGGGTTCACTTAGATGAGTTTTAAAATACAAGGGATGACTTTGATGTGAAATCGTAGTACGAGGGATCACTTAGACGAGTTTTAAAGTACGGGGGATGACTTTGATTTTGAGGCATAGTACGTGGGTGGGGGGGGGGGGGGGGGGGGGGGGGGGTCAATAAGAATTTTGACCATAAATATAATCAGGTGATTGTGATTTTTTTAGTTTCTTGTTATCCTATGGTGGGTTTATAGATTTATTGCCTAATAGTGATTTCAACCAAGGTTTGCAATTTTGACCTGTAACCGCCCGGTACGGGCGGTACATAATGATCCGTCAGGATGTCGGTACGTGGACCGCCCGTTATCGGGCGGTTCCGCCAAAAATTGACCATCGACGGTCGATTGAGAGAGAAATCGATCGTCGGCGGTCGATTGAGGGAGAAAAAGGGAAGAAGAAGAAGTGGAAAAGAAGAAAAAAAGAAAAGAGTACCTATTTCCCCGCGCCATCCTCGCCGGCGCGCCATCGTTGCCCACGGGTTGCCCGTGCGCCATCGCCACCCCGCGGGTCGCGGGCGCTTTTTCTCTCGCGCGAGGAGACGTCTCCCCGCGCGGGGAGAAAGGTTGAGGCGACGTCGCCCCTTTTCTTTTTTTATTAATATTTTAATATATTTAATATAATATAATATAATATTATAAAAAAAATTATATTATATTTTAATATATCGAGCGGCATGAACTGTGCGTACCGCCCGGTACCAGTACCGAGATAAACTCGGTACATCGGTACGGACCGGTAAGTTAAACCTTGATTTCAACATGATTATCAGATAGTAGTTTCTTGTAGGATGATCATGAGATTATGAATTGTTTTGCATACCATGAATTGAAATATTACCCATACTGGGTCGTACGTACCAGTCCAACAAAGGACTGGTACAAGGTCCTCATGGATAATTTGTGTAATTTTTTTATTCATTATAATATTTTTCCCAATTTTTTTAATCAATGCTACCTAATGATGTTGGTTGTGCGTACTTTACTAGTCCAACATGTCAGATATTGGTGTTAAGACCCCAGTTGGATCGGGTCCTATGTTCACTGAGTCATGATACCAATAAAACCTTGAGGCATGTAATAAACCCAAAATCAGCCGCAACCGACCTTGTTTGAAGAGGTCAGCTAGGGTTAGAGAGGAGTCCTCATGGAGTGGGGGTCTCCTAGCCGTCGCCCCCATCTATTAGGTAGGCTGGCTAGGGTTAGAGAAGGAGAGTTCCATTTAGTTAGGACTCTCTCTAGGGTTGATTAGGAGTTAAATTAGGAGTTGGAGTGTTAGTTTACTTGGAGTAGGAGTTTCACTATGAGTTGGAGTCTTCCATTAGGGAGGAGAGTCTTCATGGAGTAGGAGTCCTATTAGGATTAGGGTTTTGAGACCCTATATAAACACTTGTAGCCACCACCTTTTTTTATCATCAATAGATCTATCTTTTGTTCAGCCTTGTGCTGGATACCTTGGAGGGAACCCTTATAGTGTTCCAGGAGGGCCGATCCCCTATAGAGATCAACCCCAAGCCTAGAATCCGTAAGGGTTCTAACACTTGGTATCAGAGCAGCACTCCTTGGTGCTTCACTGCCCTTCTACAGCCGCCCATCACCTTCATCCAGCTGCCCAAGCAATTCCCACAATTGCTAAGGTCGTCCCCAACTCCGTCGTCATCACCACTACTGCAGATCACCCCTGTAACCCCCCAAGAATTGCATCAGGTTCTGGTAATTTACCTTACCGCTGCTGCAATTTAGTTATCCTAAATCCCAAAACCCAAAAAAGTGTTACTCTATTACACTGCACAAACTTGTCGCCACAAGGTTACCATCTTTACGACGAAAGTTTTGCTGCAAATTTCAGCCGCATACTACTGCCTTATCTTTGATCTTGCTGCCACTATTTTACTGCCATAACTTCTACGTATTTTTACGATGGCTTTGGCATTTCTCATAAGCGGATTTTCTTTGGATTCTGCGTAAAAATTCTTGATACAAACTGCTGAAACTTTTACGCCTAAACTGTTGAACTTTAGACGTAAAAATCTGCCGCAGCACCTTCTTGTACTCTTTGATCTTGTCGAATTTATTGCTGCCAAATTCTCTTACGAATTTTGTGACAGCACTAGCTTTCCTTACCAGTGGATTATCCCCGAATTCTTCCTTTAATCTTTGACGAACGCTGAAAACTTTTCGTCGAACTGTTGTTCTTCGACGTAAAATTTTGACGTTGCATCTTTTCGGTGTTTCTTGCTGCATACGCAATCCATCTCTGCCAAATTTGTTATTGCCACTACTCTTATCTATTTTGCTGCTATCCTCATGAGTTTTTTGCTGTTGAAATATTCTAAAACATCGCTGAAATTTTCATCGCCAAATTGCTGTTCTTTGACGTAAAATTCTGCCGTTGTATCCTTTCGGTTTTTTCCCACTGCATACACCACCAAATCTTACCGAACCTGTTGCTGCCACCCACATCACCCTTAAGGCACCCTTCTAACCCTAAGACGTAGCCGTCGTAGCCTAATTTTAATCCCTACAGTCGGCCCAACCAAACGACAGCCCAAACAACAGCCTACCACAGCCTTATTCCTAGGTACTTCTTGCCGCAACCACATCAAACCGGTTGCTGCCCCCAACAACAACCCTAAACCTTCCTTCTCAGCCTTTAACCCTACACCTTTGTCACTAAACCCCCCTTACAGTCTCTATAACATCCCCAAACAGCAGCATCAACAGCACCCCACTTTGACAAAAAATTCTGCTGCACTACCTTTGGTACTACTTGCTGCATCCACACCCGATCCTACCAAATCCATTGCTGTCATCAACAACAACCCTAAGCCATCCCTCTAACCTTAACCCTCGGCCATCATACCCCCCCTATACGACCCTACAGTAGCTCCAAACCATAGCCCCAATAGCAACCAAAAACAACAACCTATTAGCCCCAAACCGCAGCCATCTACCCTTGATCCACCATCTCTTTTGGCCATCAATCTACCAACCGCTTCATACCATTGACCCAACAGCAAGAGAAGGATCTTGACACCACAGATCTAGGGTCTTACGCCATGGCATCGGTTGATTTGAGTTGGAGGCCTTCGAGATGCGTATGGAGGACAGACTATGCGCTCTCTTCACAGAATTCAGATTGGGACGATCACCATGCCTGACGAGATCGTAGCAAGGCGAGAGTCCAGATCGAAAGGAGAACCCTCTGGAGAAAGAAGAACGTGCAACGGAACCAGCATCTACGTGTATGCGGGTGGACTTTCTTCGATGGGAAGATGGAGAACCACGGGATGTCTTTCACGCGCGGAATGCTACTTCCGTTATCACCGAACCCCGGAGGCTTCCATGGTGGACATCATTACCATCCATCTTGAAGGAGATGCCATACAATGATATAATTGGTACAAGCACACCCACGGAGTCCCCACATGGAGGCAATTCAAGAGTGGGCTGCTGATCCGCTTTAGACCGTCCGAATACGAGAACATCGATGGTCAACTCGTGAAGATCCAACAAACCTCCACAATCCAAGACTATCAAATCAGGTTTGAGAGATTATCTAACCAAGCACGTGATTGGTCTGAGAAGCAATTATTAAGGATGTTCATCGAAGGGTTGAAGCCGGAAACTCGAGAAGAAGTCAAAGCGTGTCGACCCTACACGATGACGACAGCAATCTCCTTCGCGCGACTACAAGAAGAAATACTGAACTAAGATGCTCGGAGGACCAAAGCCACCACCCAACCAGTGGCACGGAGACCCTCGGCCCCATCTACCACCTGCCGACCACCTCAGTCGAAGAAGTTAACAAGAGAAGAACTTCGCAACAGATCTGCAAAGGGCTTATGTTGGCATTGCAATGAACTTTGGAGCCACAACCATCGCTGCAAAAAGGGGAAGCTTCTCATGATAGAACCTATTGAAGAACCCTACCGTGAAAAGGAGGACCTCGAACCTGAGGAGGAGAACACGAAGGAGGACCCACAGCCGGTCGTTTGCACGACTCATTTTCTAGCCGGCTATGTGAACCCGCAAACAATGAAAGTTAAATGATTCCCTAAGTAGCAGCCCATCAACGTCCTCATCGAGACTAGGAGCATGAACAACTTTATGAACAGCAAGGTTGCTACCCGATTGATACTCCAAAATGAAGATTGCTGCAAGTTCGACGTCAAGGTAGCTGATGGCCGAATCCTGAATGCAACCAAAAGTGCTCGCGGGTAAAATTGTTTCTACAGGGCCAAAAGATCATTGTTGATTTTTTCCTCTTCCCACTTGACGATCATGAAGCAGTGCTCGACATTGAATGGTTATCCACGATAGGTGATATTTCATGAAACTTTTCAAAGCTAACCATGAAATTTTTTAGCAAAGGGAAACAGGTGATCCTACGCGGGAAACGAGGGAGCGAAGCAACTACGGTTGCACCACAACGCTTAGAGAAGGTACCATAAAAAGAGTCCAGCGGCTTCTTAATTCAAATTCAAGAATTTCAGAAGATGAAGCTGAAGGAGATTAAAGACATGAACCCTCTCCCACAGCTTGCTGAAATTTCAGGCACCTCTACTAAACCGAGCTGACTACCTCCTATCAGGCTGCCCGAACCCCCTACGTTGAACTGGCCACCAGGTGATGCTCGGCCAAATTATTGCCCATATCCTCAGAAGACCGAAGCTAAGAGGATCGCCCAGGAGATGACGAAGACACGAATTATTTGGTCGCGTTTTTTCCCCGCTACAACACTTCATCCCTACATCTTTGTCTTCAAGGATAAGCTTTTTTTAAAGTGCTACATCCCGCCGAACCTGCCATGGTTTCTGATGCGGCACTCGTAGATCTCGGGCGACTTCCACGACTTCCCCTAAGAGCGGGCCATGACGCTCTAAGTCTTCCCTGATGATGACCTCCGATCCAAGGCCTGTGACCGCAAGAAGATTGAGTCCCTCCAGTGGCAGAATCAGAGTAAGAGAGGGATCATTTGCAGGACTCAACGAAACATGAATGTCGCTCCTCTCACCGTGAAGAAAGATGCCCCTCCTTGGCCGAGTGGAACTATAGCCCTCACAACCACAATGCCATCTAACCAACACTAGCATTTCCAGATCGTGGCCAGATGTTCGTGATTGGAGCAGACACATCAAGAGTTGGGATCGACATCGCCCTCATGCAAGAAGACCGACCCCTAATCCGCACCGAGGCTTTCCCCACACTTCACACTAGGCTTCTAATCTATAAGGGGATATTAGTTGCTACTGAATTTAAAGTTTGGCTCGATATAGGTACCGGTCTGTACCTATGTACCGACATATTATCGGTACCCGGTACAATACTAGTACTGAGCAATACACATAGTATGTACCACCTAGTATATTAAAATATAATATAATATTTTTTATAATATAATATAATATAATATTAATATATTAAAAATATATAAAAAAGGGAAAACTCGGCGACGTCGCCTCGATATTTCTCCTCGTGCGGGGAGACGTTCTGTCTCCTCGTGTGGGAGAAAAAGCGCCTGCGGGCGCGGGGCGGCGACGACGGGCGGGCGAGGACGGTGCAGTATTATTTCTACTCCTCTTCTTTTTTCTTTTTTTCCTCTTCTTTTTCTTACCTTTTTCTTCCTCAATCGATCGCAGATGGTCGATTTCTCCTTCAATCGACCGCCGACGATCGATTTTTGGTGGTACTCTGCCCGATAGCGGGCGGTCCGCATACCGGTAGCCTGGTGGACCGGTATGTACCGCCCGTATCGGGCGGTACAGATCGAAATTGCAAACCTTGCTATACGGGCGGTACAGATCGAAATTGCAAACCTTGCTTCCAGCCCTACCAGCAGGAAATTCGAACCTCAAGGAAGTGCTCTCCCCATTACTTTGAACCTTACAAAATTGGGGATCACATTGGAGCCGTGACCTATGGATTGAATCCGCGCACCAATCCAAAATTACAACTGATCCTCTAGGAATCTCACAGCAAATGGAAGTTTAGAGAGGATGACTCAGCCCAGATCCATCCACCCAAGACCTAAGTCGATGAGGAGGCCCAGTTCCAACTAGAGATTGCATAGCATTGTAGGATCACGACGCATAACCATCCAGACACTACCACCGATGAGGAGATGCAAGACAAAGCTGAACCATGGGATCGTGATGCGCCTACCTTAAATGCAACAAGGAAGCCTCATGACAAACTACAGACTCTGACTCGGAGATCATGGAGCCTCAGCCTCGAGGACAAGGCTGATTTGAAGAGGGTGGGTCTGTTAGGACCCCAGCTGGGTCGGGTCCTAGGTTCACTAAGTCATGATATCAATAAAACCCTGAGGCATGTAATAAGCCCTAAACAACCGCCACCCACCTTGTTTGAAGAGGTCAGCAAGGGTTAGAGAGGAGTCCTCATGGAGTGGGAGTCTTCTAGCCATCGCCCCCACCTATTAGGGAGGTCGACTAGGGTTAGAGAGGGAGAGTCCCATTTAGTTAGGACTCTCTCTAGGGCTGATTATGAGTTAAATTAGGAGTTGGAGTCTTAGTTTACTTGGAGTAGGAGTTTCACTAGGAGTTGGAGTCTTCCATTAGGGAGGAGTCTTCATGAAGTAGGAGTCCTATTAGGGTTAGGGTTTTGAGACCCTATGGAGATCAATCCCAAGCTTAGAATCCGCAAGGGTCAATTGGGCTGGTACCCAATGTTGAAAACCTTGTATTAAGACTAGCTGCTAGCTGTAGAATTAACTTCAGGACTAAATATTCTGTTAATTGCAAAAGTGCCTTCCTGCAACGGTGGGAGGCTGCAATGGGCTGCCCTGTTGCAGTTTGGTACTAATCTGATGATATTCTTTGTTTGTTTATGTTTTTAAGAGAAAAATGGAAACAAAATCCAAGGCCTTAGAGTCGGCATCCTTCTCTTTCTTCTTGGGAGTTTATTTTATCGTGTTAATCTGCCACATTTATCTGGTTTCTGAATGAATTGCAGCTTCCAAACTATGTGCTGCTTTTTAAAAGTGTTATTATCATTGCATGGATTCAAAATTCTAACAATTTGCTCTCATATGTAGACAGCTGAGGAGGCTATGACACCCATTGAGTCGACATTCTCATTAGATGTCAATTCAAAATTAGACTGGTGAGATTTGTTACATGTATAAATTTCACTTTTTAAGTAATAAATGTTTTTCTTCTTTCTTTCATGGAACTGTGTCAAAATCAACTTTTTGAGATCTTAATTAACAATTTATTGCTTGTGAACTCTTTCATTGATTATACCTCTCCCTGTGTTGGCATGTTTTTTTTTTCGAAAGAAAAGAAATTATAAATTAATTAGGAAAAGGAAATACATAAAAAGAGTAGGAGCAGTGGAATCTATTCACCAAAAGCAGTGAACCAAGTGGATTCTCCCAAAAAAAAGCTAACAAGTGGGCTTTTACTTTTAGATCTCTAGGAATATGGGAAACACTGAGCACTTTAAGCATTCTAGATCGGTGCTGAATGTCGAGAATAATGGACTTCAGTTGCCATGGAATCTCTTCTTGAAGATTGATGTACTTGATGTTGGCAACTTCTAAATTAGTAATTAGATGGTGTAGTGAAAGAGATTTAGCAAAATTGAGAGCTTGTGGTAGTGCAGTATCTTCACCCATGGCCGGAGTTGAGACTTGTAGAGGGAGATAAGCAGCCACAATGATGCGAGTGTCTGGAGATTTGAAAACGAATCTAGCTGCTGCTGAGCCATGTGTAAGATTAAAAGAAGCATCACATTCTAAAATAATAGTAGCAGTATCTGTGTGTAGAAAGTAGGTGATGTAGGAGAAGATAAAAACTGTTCCTCAGACTGATATGGTGTTGCACTGAAATTCATCGTAAAGAGGACAACTTTTGAGAATAGAGATAGAGCCTCTGATTTATGGTTGTGAAATCTAGCGTGATTTTTATTTAACCAAAGGAACCATAGTGTATTGGCTATGAGGCTGAGAATCCAAGATTTAGAAGGGTGAGGGAGGTTGGTGCCTTCCTCAAGCCATGCGCCTTGGACCACAGGTTAAATTGAGAGAAGGTAACTCCCAAGTGAGGTGGAAAGAGATTCCAAACCTAAAAGCAAAAGGGCACTCGAAGAAAATGTGAGTGATAGAATCACATCCAAGAGCACAAACATGACAACTTTCAGGTTTACTATGCATGATGGAATAGATATAGTTAGAAGTTGGGACTCAATTCCAACAAAGTTTCAAGTGAAGAGTTTGACTTTGGGTGCCACTTTCAAATGGCATATTGTCTTCCAACCAAACCAAGGTGGCTCAATGTGACCTCAAAATACCTGTTTTATGTATCCATAATCATGTTTGATTTCAAGATCAAGGTGCATTTAAGCTGTCATTTTTTAACCAGAACCTGACCTTTGAGTAATATGGTAGGCCATCTTGATTTGCTATAAGTGCATGCTTTATATTTCTAGCTTTAATTTAAGATATGGTTGGAACTTGGAAGGATAAGAGTTATATGCTATTATTGAGGTGATGCATATATAATGAACCCTGTACTGGTCCAATGAGATCGGTGCTGATTCTGTAGGACCCTCAGGTTCAGGAGCTTAGCTATCAATGTAGGGTAAAGAAACTACAGTGTGCATAAGTCCATAAAAAAAAATATACATAAATCTAAATATTGAGCACTGGATTCTGAGCCTGTTATTCCTTTTTGCTTTTGAAGCTTAAATTAGCTCACATGTATGATCCTATTAAATTTATCAGCTCATTTGAGTTATTCTGTTAGACCCTCACATTTAGGAGCTTAGCTATCAACATAGGATAAAGAAACTATACATAAGTCTAAATGTTGAGCACTGGTTTCTGAGCCTGTTTTCCTTTTTGCTTCTAAAGCTTAAATTAGCTCACATATATCATCATATTAAATTTAGCAGCTCATTTGAGTTATTCTGCAATCACCCTTTGTTGAGGTTACAGTTAAAACTCTGGTTTATTTACACCAAAGGAAGAGAAAGGGCTTCATAATGTGTGCATTGGATGTCAGTGTGATGCCATGATTACATTTCTACTGAATTATGGTTCTTTTTGGAGGACACACCTTAAACCAGATATCAGTATTAATCAAATATAATATTTATCAAATAAAAATCAGCAGAAAATTGCCGATGTTATATTAGAGCACAAAATGAGAAAGAGCTACAATAAAGAAGTGAATTTTGGAGAGAACTAGAGAGAAGAAACAGACAGGATGGGGAATGGTTGCCTTCTGCCTGAAAGTTCCATTCTCATAATGTGGAAAATCACCAGCCAAACAACTCTTCTCCTTATGATACATACTACTACTAGAACTTTTAGAACTCCTGAAAGTTTAATTAAATAGCAAACCAGTGACTCCTTTCCCTTGTATTGCCTAACCAAAATGAAGTCAGAATAAAGTGAGTTGGGCCTTCTATATTATCATGGACATTCTGGAAATTCTTTTAAGAGTATGTGAAAAAGAGGAAACAACACCCTGCTCCGATGACCCAAATCCAAAAGTATAGACTCAACCTACATCTAACCTCATCTCTTGTTTGTGCAAAATGTCTCTTTTACATCATATGATGCTGTCATGATGCGTCAATTAAAGATGTGCAAATATCAGCTTGATCTATTTTCCTTAGTTATAAATATATACTAATAATGGACTTCCTATTTGTTAAAGCTTAACTAAAATATTTGTCTTTGTAGGATTCAACAAAGTTCATGTTGTCAATGAGGACCTTTGAACTGGATCTGTGGCTTCTTGAATATAACCTTGATATATGAAAATTTTGAAAAATCAAATACTGGTGGTGTTTCAGATGTCCACTCTTGCTTATTCTTACACATGAATCATGATATCAAAAAGGCTTGATCTATATTTAGCTTGCATTCAATGGATCAAATAGCATGCAAAATTTGGTGCTTTTTATTATGTTCATATCATCTTTCTAGTGTTAGATATAGATCTCATGCAAGATGATTATCCAATGCTGTATTTTGGTTATCATCTCTTTTGTATTTATGAATAGATCTACATTCTTTAAATCAAAATAACTTGTTGTTTTTGCATCAGTCAATATGGTTGGTTCATTTTGGTTGAATCCCCATCTTTGGCAGAAGCGCAAGTTTAACTAAAGATCAACATCAACCATTTAGAGAATTTGAGTAATAAATCAGAACACAGTGGTTCGTTTATAGGAGCAAGAAGATGAAGATTAGTTGTAACAAAAAACATTAGGAGGGATTGAAGAAGATGAGGAAGGTTGCTTGCTCACTTTCCTTTTATTAAATAGAAAACTTATCATTTGAAATAACCATATTTATCGTCTGGAAAGAGGACAACAACAACATAGCAGTAAATCCCAACTATTTAGGATCGGCTACATGAATCTTTTGTCGCCATTAAGATTTGTAAAAAGCCAGATATTTAGTCAAGTTCAAGGTACTTAAATATTTATTAATAGCTTCTATTAAAGTCTTTTTAGGCCTTTCCCTACCTCTTTCCGTACTATCAACATTAATCATTTCACTCTTTTGAGTATTGCACGCGGAGGTCTTTTAAGCATATGTCCATACCATCTTAAATGATTTTCTCCCATCTTATCCTCCATCGAAGAGATGCCTAGTCGTTCACAAATAATAGTATTTCTTTTTCTATCTTTCTTAGGAACTCCACACATCCTTCTCAATATTCTTTTCTTGGCAACACAAACTTTTTGTATATGTTGTTTCTTAATTACTTAACACAGATCCATATCATCTAGCAGGAGTAAGTTGAGAAAAAGAAATAAACTGACTGAAAACTGAACTTGTAAATAATAATCAGATGCTATTTTCACTCATGTTGAAACTCAGAGACTTTTTAGGACTTTTAAACTAATTAACAACCAGTTCACTTATCTTTATTTTGACTCCTACAGGCTACAAGTATTCAAAACTTAATTGAGTTATAATGTAGTATCCACCAGAGATTTTAATTTCGTAGCGTATAGCCGTATCGATCCGCCAGCTTATTGGCACGTGGACCATCTGCTATCGGTACGATTCTTATTGTTGTGTGGGAGGATGGTGGAGCTCGTCGGGAGGGACGTGGTGGCAGCGGAGGGCGAACAAGCGGCGAGTGTTGGAGCGGAAGGTGATGGGAGGAGTAAGAGAGAGAGAGAGAGACAGAGAGAGAGAGAGAGAGAGAGACAGAGAGAGAGTGAAGGAAAAGTGAGGGGGAGGGATGGGGTTGTGCGTCTCGTGGTTGTATAGGTGCATGGGAGGGTGGCAAAGCTCTCTGAGAGGGACATGGCGTCAGCGAAGGAGGGCAACCAAGGGGCGGGCATCGACGCAGAAGGTGATGGAGAAGATCGACGAGGTCCAAGGGTTGGACGGGGCCGATCCTATGTCTTACAACAGCTTGGGGGTCACGGGTCTTGACTGACCGCTTCAAGTCAAGTCAACTAACACACATCCGATGGCTGCTGTGGTTGAACCAATCGCATCCGCTTGCTAGAATCTTGGTGTATCACTCGATATGCCTTGGCATACTGCTCGGTTCACCGGTATCATACCGTACCGAGCGAGGGCTTGGTATGTTGGTATGGTACGAGATTAAAAACCTTAGTACCCACCATGAGTTGTTGATAATATCAGAAATCCAATACTGGATTCAGGAGTGTTATAACATGGTTTTAAATATATAAAAATATCAACCTTCATATCCTAGCCTCTTGACAACATTAATACTGCTATTGATAACCTAAATCATAAGCTTCCAAGTGATGTATGGTGCCTAGAAATATGACAAGGTGCAGCATGTAGTAATCTTTTTAGACAAGTTGTTTAGCTGCTTAAAGTTGTTTTAAGATTATTTTCAGTGTATAACTTGATGTAAATAATCTGATTAATTGGAAATTTTCTTATTATAGGGAAGCTATTGGCAAAATCCTTGCTCGGGGCCACAGCCGAGTCCCTGTTTATTCAGGAAACCCAAGAAACATTATAGGCCTTCTGTTGGTGGGCATTGGTTTTCATATTTATTCTTGGTTTTGTGCCACAGAAGATCCTATTTTGTAACTATGCACTTGGTCTGTTTCTCATTTGACATATCTGCTTTTGTTGGATCAGGTGAAAAGTCTTCTTACAGTTCGTCCTGAGACTGAAACACCTGTTAGTGCCATTTCTATAAGACGGATTCCAAGGTTTTTATCAAGTCCTGTTATGCTTATGTGGTTAACATGGAACTGTATGCTCATATCTAAAATGTTTCAGGGTTCCAGCAGACATGCCTCTCTATGACATACTAAATGAATTTCAGAAAGGAAGCAGTCATATGGCTGCTGTAGTGAAAGCTAAAGTGAAATCTAAGAATATTCTGCCTTCTGATGGTGACAAATCTGAAGAAAACAAAGAACCAAGTGGAGAGTCCAAACTTACAACTCCTTTGTTATCTAAAACAGAGGAAAAGTCAGATAGTGTTGTCATTGACGTGGACAAGTGTCAAAATAAACAGGTCAATGAGAGTAAACCTACAGCTTTGCAACAGAATGATATGACAGTGAAAGTAGTCGCTCGTCTATCAGAAGATACTGAAGATGGGGAGGTTATTGGTATTATAACCCTTGAGGATGTTTTCGAAGAACTCTTACAAGTAAAGCTCAAAATTCTTTCTGTGCTATTTTTTGTCTGGCTTAGTTTTACTTGGGTAAATAACTATCGTAAGTTCATAATATGAAGTAATACTTATGGTGAGATAGCATGGAAATGTTGTTTATAAAAACAAAGTTCTTTATTTTAACTTTTGATGATCACTCAGAATGTTATTTTAGATCTGTTAGCTTGTCATAAGGTGGAGTATATTGGATTTTATAATTGTAGTTGTTTAATCATGTACATAACATTCCACATGCAGGAAGAGAGAATCTGTTAGCTTGTCATAAGGTGGAATATATTGAATTTTATAATCATAGTTGTTTAATCATGTACATAACATTCCACATGCAGGAAGAAATAGTGGATGAGACGGACGAATATGTTGATGTTCATAAAAGGTACTAATGCCAGTTTTTGGTGCCACCTGATTTATCTTTTTCTCTCATCTAGTTCACCATAGGACCTTGCTTTCCCCAGGATACGTGTGGCTGCTGCCGCCGCTGCTTCTTCAGTTGCACGAGCTCCATCCTACAGGAGGTTAACTAAACAAAAATCAGCAGTGAGTACCTCTACTAGCTACATAATTCCTATTCTGTTGTCAGCTTAAAGAAACACAGAAAAATCTTGGCAGGTTAATACCTGCAGTAAGTACATTGAAAATTTCAGTTTCCATTGTCTAAAATCATCTTTTAAAGTTTACAATATTTACTTTTCATACATCCCCATATAATCAAGGACTGTGAATTTCATGACACGGACTTGGAAAATACTTTATGTATATCATAATTTGTTCTAGAAGAAACTAGCTTTAGCTAATTATGGTAGCTTGAGACAGTTTCAATGATGCAAAATGTCAGTTTCAAGTGTTAAACCTTTCTTTTGTTCTCTTCCAGGGAGCTTTAAATCGGCAAGGACAACACCCCACTGGAATCCTAAAGAAACCCACCGAAGCAGATTTGCATACTCCACGACATCAAGTAAATCTTGTGGAACCAATATCAGGAACCAAGAGATAACACACTCGCCTAAAATTTTGTCAAAGCTACGTTTATGATCTGACTCATGCCACCCGTGTGTAATTGTTGCTCGTTGGGATGTAAGTAGCAAATGTGCTTTAACTTGGAACACTGCTATATAGTTACTGGGCATGCATAATTTTTCCAGCATTGGGTTTGTCAAACTATAAATATTGAAGTTGGAACAAAGGAACGTTTTTCTTGTATATGCTGACGTTGGATACTTCAGTAGAATTTATGAATTAATTTCGATGTGTTGCCATTGGTTATTCATGCGGGATAGCTGATATTTGTTGGCATATTTACAGGAAATTGTGTACATGATTACTAAGTACGGAATGCACGTAAGAGAAGGTATTTGCAAGATGTTCTAAGATGACATTGGTGCGGCCGGTATTTACTGCCTGCTGTTGGTGGGTGACTTGGATTCTTTGCACTCGAAAACCGAAAACCCTGTTTTCGGAGAAGGAAAATAGATGGCTCACGAGAACTTGGTATGAAATGTCTTTTAAAAATCATGTTACATTGAAGAAAGGAGTTCGCTTGGCTACTCTTCATTATCCCTGTTGGAACTGGAGACATCATTGTTGCTAAGGACGACAGCCCTAAAACCATAAACACACATCATAAGATTTTTTTTATACAAAGAAAGTGGTGAAGATGAGATTTAATCTTGAGGTTTTGCGATAAAATGTTAAAGTTAAATTAACTAAACTAACTGACATCTTCAAATATCAAAACCAAGTTAATATTTAAGGAAATAAAAAAATGTCATGATATATCATAGCGTTAAGAAAACGATAGTCATTCTGATGCTTTCAAGGTTATTGACTATAAGGGTTCTTAAGTTGCACCAGAGGTACTATCAAAAGTTATTGAAGGGGAATTATTAAACCAATTGTGCAAGATGCCAATAATTGTTAGCAAAGGCATGTTCAAAGAAAATATATTTGATAGTTAAAGAAAAATTGACAAGCTAAACAAGGACATACGAAGCATTGGAGACCATTTAGATGTCGCTCCCTTAGCTTCTCTTAATCAATCGGAGACATTCTAACAGGTTTTGAAGCAAGTGAGCATTAGGCAAGGGGATTATTGGAACGGTTCCGAATACGTAGATGACAACAAGAGCAAGCCAAGTAGGACAGCAAGCTGAAACATACATACTATACTGATTGAAATGGCCAAGCGCAGCAGCGTTTCATCGAAGCAAGTCGTCACTGCTGATCTTTTAAGATGCTGATACATGCTGTGATGCTAACCCGCCATAGCCGCCCGCCACCTACCTATTTCCATCGGGAACTAACTATCAATGGTATGACGCGATGGTTAAACTCTTTCGTCTCAACCACCCATCCCATCCCTGTGGTCCTCACACCTCCCATTGATATCACAGTACACACAACAAAGTGACGGGATATAGATTTGGCCGGCTAATATGAGAGAATCTGAGAAAAATGACGGTAGATAGAAGAATTGGATGATTTTACTTGTGCGTGAGACAAAAGAGGATCTTCAACCCCGATCGTGGTTTGTTTCTATTCATCCGCTGCTTCCGTGGAGCTGCAACGGGTAGCCAACTACGATCGCTGAGGGTTGGTGAAGCGCCAGGATCGGCGATGGCCGGAGCCCAGTGCTGCGCGAACGCCCCGGCATCGAGTCCTTCTTTCGGCATTACAAAAAAATTTTTAGTAATGAGGTTTTACAAAATGACACCATTATATTTGATTTGTTACTAGGACATTTTTTATTCATATTATGATCAAAATATCTTTTATAAAATAAAATAAAATTATCAAATATTTGTGAAGCTTATTAGACTTGTTTAACATGAACCAGATCAAACTAGTTCAATAAAAACCTAACTATTTGATTTAGTTCAATTCAGGCCGACATTTGCTGGTTATAGATGCACATCAACTCAATCACGAGTGATGACACATGTGACAAGCTATATGATCTTTTTTAATTATTACTATTATTAATATTTTCTCATATTATTGTCTATTATGAACATTAATATATTATGATTTCTTTGAATCTATGCAACGAGAATCAGATCGTGATGAAATCACGATAATGAGATCGATTCATATTTAAATATAGACCCTAAATAATTTCGATCATAGGTTACTCGAAGGGACACTGAGATAATCAGACAGATCGATGTACTATGTTCTTGTCCATGTGATGGAGGTGGTTAGTCTCGTAGCCACTCGTATGGGGGCACTAAGTGTTGGAAAACCTCAACGAGAGCATCACATGTGTAGCGAAAATCAAAACAAAAAATTGGTTTCCCACTTAGATCAAATCTCGTACAAAAGATTAGGATTGTGAGAAAGCCGCAAAAATAAAAAAATCGTGTCATGTGATAGATTGATTACCTAGGGAGATCTTATATCCCTATATTTTTAAATCCGGATGGAGAGGATGAAAAAGGTCAAGCGTCCTCCTCTCTAGCGGTATTCACATGATGGATCTCTATAGCGAAATTCATCCGATCTGATCTCGCAACTCTTGCACAGAGGGAGGAGAGAGAATAGGAGGGGGAGGCCAAAGCTACAGCCTATCAACCATGAGTCTCCCCTTCTATTTACAGAGAGCTACCAAAACCCTAGGGTTTCGAGTATTGGATCTTCATCCAATTACCCACTAATCTTGCATTATTGAATCTCTATCCAATAATCTCCTTAGACCTCTAATTAGACCTCAATCAAGGAGCCCATTAGTGAATTAGTGCAAGCTTAAATTTTTATTTCTAAAGCAAAATCTTTTCAAATAAGATAGAATAGGAAACCCGAAGCTTTTCGTTTTTAATAAAATAAGTGAGTGATTAAAAATAAGTTGCTAAGATTAAAAGTAGGTTTCTAAGAAAATAGAAAAGATAATCACGTTTGAGGAAAATAACTTATCGTCTTGCTTTCAAGAAATTTAGTTAAATTGGAAGCATCAATACAACAACATTCAAGCAATGCAAATATGAAACACTTACAATTTTATAGTGGTTCGACGCCAATGGCCTACATCCACTTCCGAGTCCTCCTTGAGGCACTCTGGCTTCCACTACCAATCTTATTTGGGTAAAGATTAAACCCTTACACTTGCTTACAAGGGAGACTTATGACAAACTTTATATCTCTAAGCTTTCTCTTCTCCCTTTTCTTTTTCTTTACAAATCACTCATAATTTATTTTATCAGAATTTAATTGTCCAAAAGTATTTATCAGTTATGCTAAGAATGCAAGAATACTTGGGGTATTTATAGACCCCAAGTGGCTTCAAAAATTAGAGCCAAAAATCAAACATACCTAAAAAAATCGGGGTCCGGGCGATTTACCCGCCGACTTGGGCGGTTCACCCGCCATTAGCCGCTAGCCGTCATTGCATTTTATGGTACGGGTGGTTTAATGCCACCTGGGCGATTGACCCATGAAAGTTACTAGCTGTCGCTCGGATTCTGTGGTATGGGCAGTCCAACCGTCGCTCACCGGCAGTTTAGCCATCAGAATTTTCGCAAAAGTGGTTCCCTCCACTTTTCGAACTCTGGCTTTGACTTAATGTTGACCAGCTCCTTGGTCAACTGATTGAGCTTAACCAAACCCAGTAGTGGATCCGGTTGTATTATTGAGTTGATTTGGATTCATTCCAAATCCAACTCAAATTAGACTCATTTTCTAACTACAACTCAATGATTACAACTCTTAATAACCAAAAGCTTAATTATGACCTAACTTCCGCCAATCCGGTAACCTCCGGCATACTTATGACAAGTCTTCTGGTCTTCTCCTAGGTGATCTCCTGGTGTGTTCCCAGCGAGCTTCTCGATCCCTTCGACGAATATCCTAGTGAACTCTCGGCGAAACCCACCGCATCGTCCGAACCCCAGCCTGATGTTCAAGCTTGATCTTAGCCCATTATCTAGTTGTAACTCCATTGATCCTGTCATAGTTAGACCTATATAATGCTAATTATGACTTAATTAAATACAATCATAATTACCAAACATCTATTACGAGACCATCCAAACTCCTGGCAAGCTTTTCGGCTACCCCCGACAATCTTCCGGTGAGTCTCGATCTTCTTCTGGTGAACTCCCTTGTGCCATCCTGGTAAACTCCCGATACCCTCGACGAGCTCCCAACGCACTCCTAGCAAGTCCCCAACCGCATCGACCCGATGCATGGACTTGACCTAGGCCAATCCTGATTGTAATAATCATTCTGTCGTAATTAATCCTGCATCAATCAATTCTAACAATCTTATTAGATCAATAATCTATCAATTGATTTCATCATCAAAATCCAAGATTCAATAATCTCCCCCCTTTTGATGATGACAATCAATTGATGACAGAAGTTAATCATAACTCCTCCTAAATTCATACCACTTAAATTTAGGAGAATCACACACTCTTAAATTCAAGCAATCAACATTCTATGCAAATTTCAACATAAATTTACATCTTCAAGATATCAAATCATGAGTAAAAGAGAATTTACACTCATATCCAAATCCAAGATATTCATGTATTTCAACAAGATCATGTGTCATCAATATATATATTTCTCCCCCTTTGTCATCAATAAAAAGGTAAAATATATAGCTAATAATTTCAAAACACATGATGACATTACTCTCCCTTAGAATATGCATTATAAAATTTTCTTCCCCTTTATAATTAATAAGGAGAGAAACAAAGGAGGTGTTGTTGAATCATTTCATCATGAGAAGAGTTCTTAATAAATTTTAAAAGTAATATTAAGATGAGCTCAAAAGTCCAAGAGATTTAAAAACTACTTATGTATTTCAAGTGTAGCAAAAGTCATCTCTTGATACCAAAAATTATCTCTTGTAAATTTTAAACATAGCACATCTTCATGCAATTTTCTCCCCTTCTTGTAAGATAAAAAACATGGAGAAGGTTTTCAAAAATATTATCACAAAAAGTTTAATCTCATGAAATCTAGATTAGCAATTTATATATTTTCATGATTTAGCATTCTTAACTTTCAACCTTAATCTTGTAGATATAAAAATTTAAAAGAATATTTTGAATATGAGCTCAACAAATCTCTCTCATGTAAATTTCAAGAAAACATAGCAAATAAAGCTAGTAAATTCTTTATTCTCTTTTTGGAAGTGCAAGCTAGCAAATTTTTGCTTCCTTTGCATTGTTCAAGCTTGCAATTTTACAAGCTAACAAGTTTTGCTCCCCCTTTATCATTGTCAAAAAGAGGGGATGGTTACTATAGTGCAAAACCTTTTCCATTATATCATTTTTTAATAAACATATCAAGAAATATATCAATCATCACATGAAATATATCAAGAACAATTAACATGGTGATGAGATATTCAATTTAATAAAGACAAATTATAAATAGAAATAAATCATAGAATATCTTAATTTATGCATAATAATTCTCAAGTTGTCAAGATCATGATTTATGCAAAAATCTCCTTTTAAATAATACGAGAAGACAAGAGATTAGATTTATAAAAGATTTCAAGTTATAATTCTAATAAATCAAAATCATGATATCATTTAATTTCAAAATAATCAAAATCAATTTCAAGAGATTTAAAATGAAATCAATAGACTTATTAGTCTCTTGAAATGCTAATGATTTTCTTTCTCTACTTTATGTGATACGAAGGTAGAATCAAGGTAGAGAAGTGAAAAACATCACAAAAATACTTAATTTTATAGATTTGGATTCCAAAATCCAAGAAAATATCAAAAGCTATCCATGCAATTTAATTTATCTTATGCAAATTTCAAGCAAGGTAGCAAATCAAGCAAATCATATCTCATATAGAATTTGATAATTATCATCATGAATTCCAAAAGAAAATATGATAGTAGATTAAGCTCAAATTGTAAACCCAATATTTAGTATGCATTTAGAAATTTCTAATTTTCTTCTAAGCACTTGTTCATCATTCAATATTTGCTTCTAATCATATTAAAAATTTTATCTCCCACCTTTTGTTATTGTCAAGAAAGAAATATGATTGCATAATTTTTTTTCATCCATGTTCAATTTATGCCAAAAAGTATAAGAGATATTATGTCATTGAAAATTCAAATATAAAAGACATGATTTCATCTAATAAGTTTCTTTCCTCTTTTTTTTGTTTTGATTTTTTAACCAAAATAATATATATGTGCAATAGCTCAGATCAATGCATTTAACTTGACTTTAATCATCAAGATTCCTCTAAAATTTTAGTGATTTTTCATAGGGTTCACTAATGCATCATTAATTAAGATAATGAGAAACTCCTTTTCATATGAAGTCATCACAATAATATAATTTTCAAACAAAAACCAATAGTTTTTCTATGTTTGAATGATTCCATCATAATATTAAGAAATTTTCTTTTAAAGAAAAATGATTTCATATTAATTTTTAGTAAAAACAACACAACTTATCAACACAAGTCAATACAATCACATACGTCACTACAATCATCAAAATCTTCCTTTCATACATATGACATTTACTAACCTTTCTTTATTCTAATTAAAGTATGCAAGGGTCATGTATCATCAAGATCAAACATAATGAAAGTTTATTTTTATTTTTTTGAACAATTTTATTGATATTTAAGCTAGTGAACTTGAAAGAGTATTAGTGAACTTGAAAGAGTATTAGATCTCAAGTTATATATCTTGATATCTAAATCATTATTCGGAGCTCCTAGCTTTAATTTTGAAGCAAACCTACATGAAAGATATATTTGGTTAAGGTACCCATTTTACATTGGGTCCTTCTCAAATTTCTCAAGTGGAGTTCTAAGCATGTAATTTTCATCTTTAACTTTATCTACCATTTCACATTTCAAGCATGGTTTATGTGATGCTAAGGAGTCATGCATTTCATCAAATCTTTTAACTAACAAATCATGATCAACTTTAAGCATCTTAAAAGATTTGTCAAGTTTTCTATACTCATTGAATAAATCATGAAAATGAAATATCTAAATATCCACTAACCTCATCTTTAAATGCCATTAAGGCATAGTTAGCCACCTCTTCTTTGGATTGGTCTTCTTCCTCCGAGGAACTTGAATCATCCCAAGTGGCCGAGAGTGCTTTCTTTTTGAGCGTCGGTTTCTTCTTCAGTTGGGGACATTCACTTTTGAAGTATCCCGATTATTTGCATTCATAGCAAATGATATTGTCTTTCTTTGGTTCCTTCTTGTTTTTATAGTTTTTATTTTTTATAAATTTTTTAAATTTTCTTGATAGAAGTGTAATGTCATGGTCCTCATCACTCGAGGTTTCACTCGAGGAGTCATTCATAGTTTGAAGTGCTACATCCTTCATGTTCTTTGGAAGGGGTTCATCAAGCTCATCATGAGCTTTACAGTTTAGTTCATAAGTCATAAGAGAGCCAATCAGTTCTTCAAGAGGTAAGTCATTTGATAGAACCCCAAAAGGAGCTCTATAGATTTTGATCCTTAAGGGGGATCAACCCTTAGAACGCTATAGGGGTTCCTCCCTCCTAGACTTGGCACAAGGCTGAAATAAAATTTATAATTGCTTGATTCAAGAGGGGGGGGGGGGGGGGGGGCAGCAACTACATCTTTAAACAGGGATCAAAACCCTAGCCTAAGGGGGTTCTTGCCTAAGTAGAATTATCCCTTTGCCCCTCCTATAGCCAACCTGCCTTAATAAGAACAAGAGGTAGCTAAGTGGCTCTATAGCCGACCTAAGCAGGGGGAAACCCTAGCTGACCAACCCAGTAAGGGGTGTGGTGGCTACTAAGCCCTAAGAGCTAATATAGACCCTAGCCATACTCCTTTATAAGATAGGAGTGACTTTATTATAATCTAACAGGGTTTTTATTGAATAGTACTAAGATGATTAGGACTCAACCCTGCTGGAGTCCTATCAAGTCCACCCTCTTCCGATCAGTCTTGTCCTCAAAGTTGAGGGTCCATAAACTCTGAAAACTAGATCTTTAACTCATCATGTGACTCCCATGCTATCATTAACTGAACTTTGACCTCCTCATCAGCTTGGGTGTTAGTTGGAAGGATTTGGGCTGAGTCATCTTCTTTAAATTTCCATTTGAAGTGGGATACCTGACAAATCAACTGTAATCTTGATCTGGTGCGCGAATTTGATCTCCAGGTTAGGGCCCCAATGTGATCCTCAATTTTGCAAGGCTCAAATAAATAGAGAGACCACTTCATTAAGGCTCGGATTTCCTGCTGATCGGGCTGGAGGTGTAGAAAAACTCGATCTTCAATTTTTCGTCCATTCTGAAGTTTGTCGGGAGGCCGTTTCTTCTTTACATGTGCTGCCATATGGTTAGTCTTTAGTGATAGCCAATCTTTTTTCTGGAATTGTGACTGCCCTTTGGTATGGTTCAGGATGATGAGAGCCCAATCTGGCGTGAGCATGGATTGCAATTCTTCTAGTTTTACTCCTCTTTCGTGCCATGGACCTGTATCCAACCATATTTTAAAGTTGGTAGTAATTATTATTCCTGTAAAAACCTTGTATGGAGTGTGGAGGAAGCCTCAGTGTAAATTAGGAGTTGACCATCTTGCATAAGAATAGCCCCAATTCTAACTCCTGACGCATCGGCCTCAATGACAAAAGTGCGACTGAAATTGGGTAGTGTTAGGATCGACGTCATCGTCATGACTGCCTTGAGTCATTTGAAGGCTGCGGAGGCTTTATCCGATCATAAGAAGGAGTTTTTCTTCAGTAAGGATGTGAGCGGGGCACTGATCTTGCCATAATATTTTACAAAATTTTGGTAGTAGCCCGTGAGTCCAAGGAAACCACATAGTGATTGTACGTTTGTAGGTCTCGACCATCCTTGCATTGTCTCGATCTTTGTCGGGTCCACCGCCACTCCATCCTCTGATATAATGTGCCCAAGATACTCCACTTTACACTGTAAGAAGTCACACTATGACAGTTTAACATAAAGACTATTCTCCTGAAGAATCATTAGAACAGTTCGTAAGTGCTGAAAATGTATATTAAGCGGAGGGCTATAAATGAGAATATCATCAAAGAATACCAATACAAACTTGCATAGAAAACTCTGGAAGATGTCATTCATCATGCTTTGGAAAGTAGAAGGAGCATTCGTAAGTCCGAAAGGCATTACCGTAAACTTGTAGTGGCCATTATGCATGCGGAATGCAGTTTTCAAAATATCTTCAGTGCATACCCGAATATGATGGTATTCGGATCGGAGATTCAATTTAATGAAGACTTGGGCTACTTTTAATTTATCCAAGAGTTCATCTACAAATGGAATAGGATATTTATCCTTGACGGTGATGGCGTTTAGAGCCGGGTAGTCAACGCACATCCGTCACGTACCATCTTTCTTGCGCACTAGCAACACCGGTGAGGAGTAAGGGTTGCAACTCGGTCGAATCACCCCGGTGTCAAGCATCTCTTTAACAATGTTTTTGATCTCACCCTTCTGCAAGTGAGGATAGTGGTATGATCACAAATTTGCTAGAGATTTGCCAGGCAAAATAGGAATGCGGTGGTCATGCGATCGGTTAGGGGGCAGCTCGTGCGACTCCAAGAAAACATCCACGAATTCATTCAGGCAAAGGGCAAGCTTAGGATATGAGTTTTGTACATTCTCCTTCGTAGATATCTGCTGAATATGCATCAAGAATCCACCATGTGCTTTGTGCAAAACTTTCTCCATTCGTTACGACGAAACGGTGCAAATTTGGCTCCCGCACTTGCCTCGTAACGTGACCTGTCTCATTTTGTAATAAAATTTCATGATTAATTTAGAAAAATTCTAGGAGATATCACATAGTGTTGTGAGCCATTCGATCCCGAGTACGACTTCATAATCATCGATGGGCAGGAGGAAGAAATCAACTACCACTTCTTGGTCTTGGAGGAGTAGTTTCACTCGCGGGCACCGTTGGTCGTAATTAAAGATTCAACCGTCGGCGACCTTTATGTCGAACTTGTTGCAACCTTTGATTTAAAGCACCAAATGTGCAACAACCTTACTGTTGAGGAAGTTATTGGTGCTGCCCGTGTCGATGAGAATGGTGATGGGTTACTATTTTAGAAGTCCTCCAACTTTCATCATTTGCGGGTTGGAGTAGTTGGCCAATGTGTGCACTGCATAGTTGGCCGGTTGGGACTCTTCCTCCATGGCTTCTTCTTTAGGTTCAAGGGCTTCTTCAAATGTTTCATTATCCTCATCCTTCGTTGGTTCAATCACGAGGAGCCAACCCTTTTTGCAGCGATGTTCGCGGCTCCACGGTTCGTTACAATGTGATAAGACCCTAAAAGGAGCTCTATAGATTTTGACCCTTGAGGAGGATCAACCTTGGAACGCCGCAGGGGTTCCTCCCTCATAGATTCGGCACAAAGCTGAAATAAAATTGATAATTACTTGATAAAAGAGAGGGGGCAACTACATCATTATATAGGGTTGCAAACCCTAGCCCATGGGGTGTTTGCCTAACTAAAATTATCCTTTTGCCCCTTCTATAGCCTACCTGTCTTAGAGGAAATAGGTGACGGCTAGGTCAGCTTTGTAGCCAACCTAAGCAGGGGGAAACCTTAACCGACTAGCCCAGTAAAGGGGGCGGTGGCCACTAAGGCCTAAGGCCCCAAAATAAACCTTAGTCACACTTCTTTATAGGATAGAAGTGACTAAGTGGGGTTTTATTACAATCTCATAGGGTTCTTATTGATTACTTCTAAGTGATTAGGACTCAACCCTGTTGGAGTCCTATCAAACCCGCCCTCTTCAAATTAGCCTTGTCCTCAAGGCTGAGGTTCCATGAGCTCCTCATATGATTCTCATGCTATCATCAATTGAACTTTGGCCTCCTCATTAGCTGGGGTATTAGTTGGAAGGATTTGGGCTGAGTCATCTTTTTTAAATTTCTATTTGAGATGGGATACCCAGTGGATCAACTGTAATCTTGATCTAATGTGCGGATCTGATCTCTAGGTTAGGTCTCCAATGTGGTCCCCAATTTTACAAGGCCCAAAGAAATAGGGAGACCAATTCCTTAAGGCTCGAGTTCCCTACTGATCAGGCTGGAGGTGTAAGAAAACTCGATCTTCAATTTTTTATCCATTCTTAAGTTTGTCGGGAGGCCATATCTTCTTTGCATGTGCTAGCGTGAGCATAGATTGTAATTCTTTTGGGCTTACTCCTCTTTCGTGCCATGGACCATCTTGTATAAGGGTGACGTCGACCCCAACTCTGGATGTGTTTGCTCCAAGTACAAACACATTACCACGTTCAGGTAATGCTAGCATCGATATAGATGGCATCATGGCTGTCAGGGTCATGTGGATGCCTTTCTCCTGTTCCTTCTTGCGACCGTGGGCTGTGGATCCGAGATCATCATCAGGGAAGACTTTTAGCATCATAGTTCGCTCCTCGGTGAAGTCGTGGAAGTAGCTCGAGATGAGGGAGCACTGCATCAGAACCCATAGCTGGTTTAGCTGAATATGACACTTTAGGAAGAGCTTATCCCTGCAGACAAACAACCAAAGTTTTTGGAGATAAAGTGTCATTGCAAGGGAAGGTTGTGGTCGAATGATCCGTATCTCTCGTATCTCCTGGATGATCTTTTTAGCTTCGATCCTTTGAAAATGTGGACAACAATATGACCGAATATGTGCTGGTGGTTCCCCTTGTAAGACCAACATATGAGAGTTGTGCAGTCTGGTAGGAAGGAGTCGACTCAGTTCAGTGGACGTGCCTGAGATTTCAGCGAGCTTCTCCAAGCATTATGTCGAGATCCCCTTATCTTCATTCTCTCCTTTCCCACATAAGGTCACATGTTTTCTTTTGTCATTCATAAGGTCGTTGGAGCTCCTGATGTCGGTGAGGATGGTGACGGGCTGATGCTTGATGAAGCCATCAATGTCCAATATCTATGGTGGAGCATGAAAGGTGCAAGCGACTGATTATGATTTTTCCTTCATATCTCTCTCCTCGAACTCGAGAGCCATATCTTTGAGTTTGAGTTCTTCAGTGGGCTCAACCAATAGAGGTCTATCTTTTTAAGAATAGTGGTCTCGGCTCCACAGTTTATTACAATGCCAACATAAGCCCTTTGCCGATCTATCATGAAACTCTTCTCTTGTTAACTTTTTAAGCTGAGGTGACTGGCTGGAGGTAGATGGGGTCGAGAGTCTCTATGCTACTGGTCGTGCAATAGTTTTGGTCCTCCGAGCATCTTGGTTGAGCCTGTCTTCATGTAGTCGTGCGAAGGAGATGACTGCATTAAGTGTGTACGGTTGTTGCGCTTTACCTTCTTCTTGAATTTCTGACTTCAAGACCTCAAATGAAAGTACTCAATATCTATTTTTCAGACCAATCACGAGTTTGATTAGCTAACCTTTCAAACCTGATTTGGTACTCTTAGATGGTAGAGGTTTGATGAATCTTTGTTAGTTCTTTGTCAATGTTCTTGTAATTGAGTGGTGCTGAAGGTTTATATGCTTTTGGTTAGGATGTGGCTCTCATGCTCTGAGCATCCTGATTGAGGTGCCCTTCTTGAAGTTGTACAAAGGATATCGACATCATTGAGGTGTAGGGCTGCCATGTCTTATCCTCGTTTCTTATCTCTGATGGGTTCTTTTTACAATCAGAATTTGCTCCATGTTGTTTTCTTCTTGGGCTTGGTGATCAACCTAATCTAAACTCCTCGAAGAGAGCACATAATTTAGTATCTATACGCATCTCGAAAGCCTTCAATTTGGCTTTGAATAAGTCCAACAATGTCATGATGTAAGGATCTCCAACCTGTCAAACAAACCGATTGAAAAGTGTAGTTGCAATTTTCAGGTTTGAGGCAGTGAATGACAGCAATGTCAGGACTGCGGGGGTGAAGTCTCCAAATCGAGGATGGCAGCCAAGGGTAGCAGCGACGGTGGAGGAAGAAGAGGGTGATAGGACTCCAACAGGGTTGAGTCCTAATCATTTTAGTAGAAGTCAATAAAAACTCTGCTAAATTGTAATAAGGCCTCTCATATCTTATAAAGGAGTATGGCCAGAGTTTGGATTAGCCCTTAGTGCTTAGTAGTCGTCGCCCCCCTTACTGGGCAAGTCGGCCAGGGTTTCCCCCTGCTTAGGTCGGCTATAGAGCCAACCTAGCTGCCCCTTGTTCCTATTAAGGCGGGTGGCTATAGGAGGGGCAAAAGGATAATTATACCTAGATAAGTGCCCCCTTAGGGTAGGACTTTGATCCCTATTTAAGATGTAGCCGCCTCCCTATTTGAAATCAAGCAATTATCATTTTCAATTCAGCCTTTGTGCCGAGTCTAGGAGGGAGGAACCCCTATAGCGTTCCAAGGGTTGATCCCCCTCAAGAATCAAAATCTATAGGGCTCCTTCTGGGGTCTTATCATCTGGTATCAAAGCAGCGATCTTGCTGCCCTTGTAGCCATCATCCACACCTCCACCTTCCCAAGCAATTCCCACAATTGCTACAACACGCACCTCCACCTTCCACCCCAGCAACAGATCAAATCAATCTGTCGCTGCCCCCTGCGTTTGATCTGGAATGCTGGTATATGTTTATCATCCACGCCTCTTCAATACTGTAAGATTCCTTACCTTACACGTTGAAGATTTTTTCCAAATTTTATCCGCTGTAAATTTTGTTCATCGCAAACTTTATCATCGCTGCAAAGGCGAAACGCTGCAGAAATTTTTAGTCGATTGTTGCTTATTGAAACTAAACTTTTAATCATCCTTTTTGGCTGAAACTTTTATATAATTTCATAGATCATCTTAGCTTTCATCTAAGACTAATCTCATGAAAAAACTCCTTCTGGATCTGGACTTATAGCGCTGCGATTCTTTATTACACAGTACTGAACTTTTATAATGCAGAATCTGCCTTCCGTTTATTGGCCTCTTGAAGCCAAACTTTTGTTCATCCTTTTTGGCTGAAATTTTTATACAATTCTCAAGATCAAGTTAAATTTCATCTGAATTTTATTTCACTAAAAAAATCCTTCTGGAACTGGTTTTCTTGTGCAATCTTTGACCATCACGCAGTTCTAGAATTTTACGATGAAGGAATCTGCCTTTCATCTTTTGCCCTATTTCCCTACTGTTATGCTGCCAAAATTTTGTCAAACTTTTTACTGGTATTAACAACATCTGAACCAAGGGTTTCTATATAATTTCCTTGAACTTTCCTTTGGAATTTATGTCAAGAAGTCATCATTTCTCTGACGTAAAACTAGTTCAGCAGGACAGCACATCGCAGCACTTTTTTTGCCGAATTCTATCAGATTTGAGTGCTATTTTTTTGTGAGATTTCAGACTCTCATTTCCTCATCACCAAACCCTACCATCCTTACCAAAAACCCTACCCTAAACCGAATCCAAATAGCCCCCAAATCAGCCACCCAAATTAGCCTACTTCCTTATCGATCCACCTACATTTTTAGAAAACCTTCCTTACCGAGACACCTACCCTTGCTGCCATCTGTCCCAGATCTAAAATTTATTTTCCTAACCTTCATCTACTGCTATCACATCCCTAAAACTATTCCAATTCGCAGCCTCAACCCCACAAAATCGCAGCCCCAAATCTGCCCTAAACCACAGCCTACTTTTACCCAAACCAATCCACCTTCCAACCGGCCACCCCTTTCTCCAAAATTCCCATGCTACTAACCCGACAACAGAAAAAAGATCTCAATATTATAGATCTTAAGGCGTATACTATGGCATTAGAGGAGGCTATCGATGCAAAGCTTGAAGCCTTTGAAAACCGCATGGAAGAGAAGATGCGATCCTTATTCGCCAAATTCAGCATAGGCCGACCATCAAGCCCGAGGAAGTCACACCATGGTGAGAATTCAGACCAGCGAGATGATCCTCAAGAGCATAGACACATCACCTCTGATCCTAACAATCTGCGCGTGAAGGTTGACTTCCCAAGATGGGAAGAAGGAGACCCAATCGGATGGATCTCGCGCGCGGAGCGTTATTTTCGATTCTATCGTACCGCCGATGCAACACGGGTGGAGATCGCTGCCATACATCTCGAGGGAGATGCTATTTAGTGATTTAATTGGTTTAAGCATACCCATGGAAGACTCTCTTGGCAGCGATTCAAGGAAGAACTACTAGACCGCTTCAGACCAACCAATTTCAACAACATCGACGGACAATTGGCAAAGATTCGTCAAACCTCTATAATACAAGAATACCAAATAAGGTTTGAGCGTTTATCTAACCAAACTGAGAATTGGTCTGAAAAACAACTTTTAGATACTTTTATCAAGGGCCTAAAGCCGGAGATCCGAGGAGAAGTAAAGGCGCGACAACCGTACACTCTTATGACGGCGATTTCCTTTGCGCGTATCCAAGAAGAACAATTGAACCATGAGGTACAAAGGACAAGGGTCGCTCCCCGACCAGCCATGCCAAGGCCTACTGCCCCCTCTACTACCATCCAAGCCCCTGCACCAACAAAGTTGACAAGAGATGAGTTTCACGAACGATCGACCAAGGAGTTGTGTTGGCATTGCAATGAACCGTGGAGCCACGAACATCACTGCAAAAAGGGCCGGCTCCTTGTGATTGAACCAGTGGAGGATGAGGACAATGAAACATCTGAAAAAGCCCTTGAACCTAAAGAAGAATCCATGGAGGAAGAGTCCCCACTGGCCAACTACACATTGCACGCATTGGTCGGCTATTCCAACCAGCAGATGATGAAAGTGGGAGGACTTCTAAACCATCAACTCATCACCGTTCTCATCGACACGGGCATCACCAATAACTTCCTCAACAATAAGGTTGCTACACGTTTGGAGCTTCAAATTGAAGGTTACAACAAATTTGACGTAAAGGTCATCGACGGTCGAATCTTTAATTGCGACCAGCAGTGCCCGCGGGTGAAACTACTCCTCCAAGACCAAGAAGTGGTAGTTGATTTCTTCCTCCTACCCATCGATGATTATAAAACCATACTTGGGATCAAATGGCTCACAACACTAGGTGATATCTCCTGAAATTTTTCTAAATTAATCATAAAATTTTATTGCAAA
This sequence comes from Ensete ventricosum, assembly GCA_029747655.1. Lineage (NCBI taxonomy): Eukaryota > Viridiplantae > Streptophyta > Magnoliopsida > Zingiberales > Musaceae > Ensete > Ensete ventricosum. The sequence goes on from JAQQAF010000002.1 coordinate 20,747,688, forward strand.
GGGAGACAGGTCACGTTACGAGGCAAGCGCGGGAGCCAAATTTCCATCGTTTCGTCGCAACAAATGGAGAAAGTTTTGCACAAAGCACATGGAGGATTTTTGATGCATATCCAACAGCCATCTAAGGGGGAGAATATACAAATTTCAGATCCTAAGCTTGCCCTCTTGCTGGATGGATTCGCGGACATTTTCATGAGCCACGCGGTCTGGCCCCTAACCGGCAGCATGACCACCGTATTCCTATTCTGCCGGGCAAATCTCTAGCAAATTTGCATCCATATTGCTACCCTCACTTGCAGAAGGATGAGATCGAGAACATCGTCAAGGAGATGCTGGACATCGGGGTAATTCGACCGAGTTACAGCCCTTATTCTTCACCGGTGTTGCTAGTGCGCAAGAAGGATGGTACATGACGGATATGCATTGATTATCAGGCCTTGAACGCTATCACCGTCAAGGACAAATATCCTATACCCATCATAGATGAGCTCTTGGATGAATTAAAAGGAGCCCGAGTCTTCACTAAATTGGATCTCTGTTCTGGTTATCACCAGATTAGGGTATGCATTGAAGACATTCCGAAAATTGTATTCCGCATGCATAACGGCCACTACGAGTTTCTGGTAATACCTTTCGGACTTACAAATGCTCCTTCTACTTTCCAAAGCCTGATGAATGACATCTTCCGGAGTTTTCTACGTAAGTTCGTATTAGTGTTCTTTGATGATACCCTCATTTATAGCCCTACGCTTGATATATAATTTCAGCACTTACGAACTGTTCTAACAATTCTCTGGGAGAATACTCTTTATGTGAAACAGTCAAAGTGCAGTTTCTTACAGCGTAAAGTGGAGTATCTTGGACAAATTATATCAGAGGATGGAGTGACGGTAGACCCGATGAAGATCGAGGCAATGCAAGGATGGTCGAGACCTATAAACGTACAATCATTACGCAGTTTCCTTGGACTCACGGGCCACTACCAAAATTTTGTGAAAGATTATGTCAAGATTAGTACCCCACTCACGTCCTTACTGAAGAAAGACTCTTTCTTATGGTTGGATAAAGCCGCCGCAGCCTTCGAATGACTCAAGGCAGCTATAACGATGACGTCGGTCCTAGCGCTGCTCGATTTCGGTCGCACTTTGGTCCTTGAGGCCGATGTGTCAGGAGTTGGAATTGGGGCTATTCTTATGCAAGATGGCCGACTCCTAATTTACACCGAGGCTTCCCCCACACTTTATACGAGGTTTTTACAGGAGATACTAATTACTACCAAATTTAAAATATGGTTGGATACAGGTCCATGGCACGAAAGAGGAGTAAAACTAGAAGAATTGCAATCCATGCTCATGCCAGATTGGGCTCTCATCAACCTGAACCATACCAGAGGGCAGTCACCATTCCAGACGAAAGATTGACTATCACTGAAGACTAACCATATGACAGCACATGTAAAGGAGAAACGGCCTCCCGACAAACTTTAGAATGGACGAAAAATTGAAGATCGAGTTTTTCTATACCTCTAGCCCAATCAACAGGAAACTCGAGCCTTAATGAAGTGGTCTCCCTATTTTTTTAGGCCTTATAAAATTGAGGATCACATTGGGACCCTAACCTAGAGATCAAATTCGCCCACCAGAGCATCAATGAAACTGTCTCCACGATTTTATAACCTGGAGATCAAATTTGCGCACCAGAGCATCGATGAAACTATCTCCATGATTTTATGGACCACATCAAATTTTGGAACGCATTGGGGCCGTGGCATACCGACTTAAACTTCCAGATGATGCCAAAATTCATCCCGTCTTCCACGTATCCCTACTGAAGCCGAAATTGGGTGAACATGAACTGGCCCAGACTCAGCTGCCGAGCACTATAATTGAAAGTGAAATCCAAGCCCACCCTGAAGCTATACTTGATCGAAGAATTGTGATGCGCCGACGAAGCCCCTCCACCGAAGTACTTATGAAGTGGAATAACTTACCATCTGAAGACGCAACATGAGAGTCACACGAAGAGCTGAAGACTCGGTTCCCAGATTTTATGGATCCTCAGCCTTGAGGACAAGGTTGATTTTGAGAGGGCAGACTTGATAGGACTTCAGCAGGGTTGAGTCCTAATCATTTTAGTAGAAGTCAATAAAAACTCTGCTAAATTATAAATAACACCTCTCCTATCTTATAAAGAAGTATGGCCAGAGTTTGGATTAGCTCTTAAGGCTTAGTAGTCATCGCCCCCCTTACTGGGCAAGTCGGCCAGGGTTTCCCCCTACTTAGGTCGGCTATAGAGCCAACCTAGCCGCCCTTTTTTCCTATTAAGGCAAGGTGGCTATAGGAGGGGCAAAAGGATAATTTCACCTAGATAAGTGCCCCCTTAGGCTAGGACTTTGATTCCTATTTAAGATGTAGCCGCCCCCCTTTTTGAAATCAAGCAATTATCATCTTCAATTCAGCCTTTGTGCCGAGTCTAGGAGGGAGGAACCCTATAGCGTTCTAAGGGTTGATCCCCTTCAAGGATCAAAATCTATAGGGCTACTTCTGGGGTCTTATCAGAGGGTAGCAACAACATCAGTTGCGATTATGCTGTGACTTCGTGGCTGCAAGTGGCAACAGTTGCAGCAAGGGTGCGGCTGCAATAGGAGGAAGACGGGGCAGCGATGTACACGATTGTTGTGTGGGAGGGCAGCAATGGTATGGAGCGAGAGATGGCTGCTATTGTATTCAATTTGTTACTGGCCGCTATCAAGATAGTTGGCAGCGAATGATTGTTGCGGGCTGCGATGTAAACAAATTACAACGAAAGATCGTTGCAGGTAGCTTTTTGCCGCAAGGATCGCTGCTGACTGTGATCAAGGAGGATGGCAGCAAGAGGTCATTGTTGGTAGCATTAGGCAGTGAAAGATGCATGCTGCGGTTGAAGGGATAAGGGAGATTGGGTGGTTGAAAGATTGATGGACCAAAGGCTTCGGTTTGTGACTATTTTGGGTACGATTTGGGGCTATGGTTTTATGGAGTTTAGGCTATGAATTGGTATGGTTTTAGGGCTGTGATAGCAGTAGATGAAGGTTAGGGAAATAGATTTTAGATCTGGGATAGATGGCAGCAAAGGTAGGTAAGGAAAGTTGGCTGAAATGGTAAGTGGATCGATAAGGAAGTTGGCTGCGGTTAGGGCTGATTTGGGTGGTTGTATGGTTTCAATTTAGGGTAGGGTTTTGAAGGGCTTTTGGTAAGGATGGTAGGGTTTGGTGATGAGGAAAAGAGAGTCCAAAATCCCACAAAAAATAGCACTCAAATCCAATAGAATTCGATGAAAAAAAGTGCTACGATGTGCTATCCTACCGAATAGATTTTACGTCGGAGAAATGATGACTTCTTGACATAAATTCTAGAGGAAAGTTCAAGGAATTTATACCAAAATCCTTGGTTCAGATGTTGGTAACACTAGTAAAAAGTTTGGCAAAATTTTGGCAGCGTAATAGTAGGGAAGTAGGGCAAAAGATGAAAGGTAGATCCTTCATTGTAAAAATTCTAGAACTGCATAATGGTGAAAGATTGCACAAGAAAACCAGTTCCAGAAGGAATTTTTTTAGAAATCAATCTTAGATGAAAGCTAAGTTGATCTTTGGAATTGTATAAAAATTTCGGCCAAAAAAGATGAACAAAAGTTTGGTTTCAAGAGGTCAATAAATGGAAGGCAGATTCTGCATTGTAAAATTTCAGTACTGTGCATCAGAGAATCGCAGTGCTATAAGTCCAGATCCAGAAAGAGTTTTTTCATGACATTAGTCTTAAATGGAAGCTAAAACAATCTATGAAATTATATAAAAGTTTTAGCCAAAAAGAATGATTAAAAGTTCAGTTTCAAGAAGCAACAATCGGCTAAAAATTTTTGCAGCGTTTCGCCTTTACAACGATGATAACGTTTGCGACGAACAAAATTTACAGCAGATAAAATTTGAGAAAAATCTTCAATGTGTAAAGTAAGGAATCTTATAGTATTGAAGAGACATGGATGTAAAAAATATTCTAGATTTCTAGATCAAATGCAGGGGCAGCGACAGATTGATTTGATCTACGGTTGGGGTGGAAGGTGGAGGCACGTGTCGTAGCAATTATGAAAATTGCTTGGGAAGGTGGAGGCGGCTGAGATGGCTACAGGGGCAGCAAGATCGCTGCTCTAATACTAGATGATAAGACCCCAAAAGGAGCTCTATAGATTTTGACCCTTGAGGGAGATTAACCCTTGGAACGCTGTAGGGGTTCCTCCCTCCTAGATTCGACATAAGGTTGAAATAAAATTGATAATTGCTTGATACAAGAGAGGAGATGACTATATCATTATATAGGGTTGCAAACCCTAGCCCATAGGGTGCTTGCCTAACTAAAATTATCCTTTTGTCCTTTCTATAACCTACCTGCCTTAGAGAGAACAGGTGGCGACTAGGTTGGCTCTGTAGTCGACCTAAGTAGGGGGAAACCCTAGCCGACTAGCCCAGTAAAGGGGGCGGCGGCCACTAAGCCCTACGGCCCCAAAATAAATCCTAGCCACACTTCTTTATAAGATAGAAGTGACTAGGTGGAGTTTTATTACAATCTCACAGGGTTCTTATGAATTACTTCTAAGTGATTAAGACTCAACCCTGCTGGAGTCCTATCACAATGCCAACATAACCCCTTGGTCGATCATTCGGAAGCTCATCTCTTGTCAACTATTTTGGTGCAGGGGCTTAGATGGCAGTAGAGGGGGCAGTAGGCCTCGGCATGGCCGGTCGGGGAGCGACCCTTATCCTTCGTATCTCGTGGTTCAATTGTTCTTCCTGGATACGCGCGAAGAAAATCACTGCCATAAGAGTGTACGATTGTTGCGCCTTTACTTCTCCTCGGATCTCCTGCTTTAGGCCCTTGATAAAAGTACTTAAAAGTTATTTCTTAGACCAATTCTTAGTTTGGTTAGATAAATGCTCAAACCTTATTTGGTATTATTGTATTGTAGAGGTTTGACGAATCTTTGCCAATTGTTCGTCGATGTTACAAAATTGATTGGTCTAAAGCGGTTTAGTAGTCCTTCTTTGAATCGCTGCCAAGAGAGTTCTCCATGGGTGTGCTCAAACCAATTAAACCACTGAATAGTATCTCCCTCGAGGTGGATGGCAGCAATCTCCACCTGTGTGGTGTCGGTGGTTCGGTAGAACCGAAAATAGTGCTCCGCGCGCGAGATCCACCTGATCGGGTCTCCTTCTTCCCATCTAGGGAAGTCAACCTTCATGCATGGATTGTTGAGATTAGAGGTGATGTGGCCATGTTCTTGAGGATCATCTCGCCGATCTAAAGTTTCTCCATGTTGTGATTTCCTCGGGCTCGACGGTCGGCCAATGCTGAATTCGACAAAAAGGGATCGCATCTTCTCTTCCATGCGGTTTTCAAAGGCTTCAAGCTTTGCATCGATAGCCTCCTCTGATGCCATAGTATACGCCTCTAGATCTATAATATTGAGATCTTTTTTCTATTGTCAGGTTAGTGGCATGGGAATTTTGGAGAAGGGGGTGGCCGGTTGGAAGGTGAATCAGTTTGGATGGAAGTAGGCTACGGTTTAGGGCAGATTTGGGGGGCTATTTGGTTTCGATTTAGGGTAGGGTTTTGAAGGGTTTTTGGTGAGGATGGTAGGGTTTTGAGATAAAGAAAAGAGAGTCCAAAATCTCACAAAAAACAACACTCAAATCTGATAGAATTCGACAAAAAAAAGTGCTATGATGTGCTATCATGCTGAACCGGTTTTACGTCGGAGAAACGATGACTTCTCGACGTAAATTCCAGAGGAAAGTTCAAGAAAATTATGTAGAAACCCTTGGTTCATATGTTTTTTAATACCGGTAAAAATTTTGATGAAATTTTGGCAGCATAATAGTAGGGAAATATGGCAAAAAAGATGGAAGGTAGATCCCTACATCGTAAAATTCCAGAACTGCGTGATGATCAAAGATTGCACAAGAAAACCAGTTTCAAAAGGAGTTTCTTCAAAAACTCAAATCCAGATGAAAGATAACTTGATCTTGAGAATTGTGTAAAATTTTTGGCCAGAAAGGAGAAGGAATAAGCCAGTTTCAAGGGGCAAAAACACGACTGAAAATTTTTGCAGCATTCTGCCTTCGTAACAACGATAATGTTTGCGACAAACAAAATTTACAATGGATAAAATTTGGAAAAAAATCTTTAACATATAAAGTAAGGAATCTTGTAGTATTAAAGAGACGTGGATGATAAAAAATTTCACATTTCTGGATCAAACGCAGGGGGCAATGACAGACTGATTTGATCTGCGGCTGGGGTGGAAGGTGGAGGTGAGTGTCACAACAATAGTGGGAATTGCTTGGAAAGGTGGAGGCGGCTGAGATGGCTATAGGGGTAGCAAGATCGTTGCTCTGATATCAAATGATAGAACCTCAGAAGGAGTTCTATAGATTTTGATCCTTGAGGGGGATCAACCCTTGGAACGCTATAGGGAATCCTCCCTCCTAGACTTGGCACAAGGCTGAAATAAAATTGATAATTGCTTGATTCAATAGGAGGGGCGACTACATCTATAAATAAGGATCAAAACCCTAGCCTAAGGGGGTGCTTGCCTAAGTAAAATTATCCCTTTGCCCCTCCTATAGCCAACCTACTTTAATAGGAACAGGAGGTGGCTAAGTAGCTCTATAGCCGACCTAAGTAGGGAGAAACCCTAGCCGACCAACCCTGTTGGAGTCCTATCTGTTAGGATTAATTGACACTAAGAGGGAGGGTGAATTAGTACAAGCTAAAATTTTTCTTTCTAAAGCAAAAGCTTTTTGAATAAGATAGAATAGGAAATCCTAAGCTTTTTGTTTTTAATAAAATAAGTGAGTGATTAAAATTAAGTTGTTAAGGAAGCCAGAAAGATAATCACGTTTGAAGAAAATAACTTATCATCTTGCTTTCAAGGAGTTCAGTTAAGTTAGAAGCATCAGTTCAACAACATTCAAGCAATGCAAGTATGAAACACTTACAATTTTATAGTGGTTCGGCGCTAACGGCCTACGTCCACTTCCGAGTCCTCCTTCTTGAGGCACACTGGCATCCACCACCAATCTTCTTTGGGTGAAGATCAAACCCTTACACTTGAGCTTACAAGGGAGACTAGATTTATAACTCTAAGCTCTCTCCCTTACCCCTTTTCTTTTTCTTACAATTCTCATAATATTTTCTCAGAATATAATCCCCAAAAACTATTGTTCTGAATCTAAGAAAACTTGGGCTATTTATAGACCCCAAATTGGCTTTAAAACCGGAGCCAAAATCCAATCATATCCAGAAAATTTAGGTACGAGTGGTTTACCCACCGACCTGGGTGGTTTACCCATCATCAGCAGCTGGCCGTCGCTCAGATTCTATGGTACGGGTGGTTCACCTGCCACCTGGGCGGTTTACCCGTCGAAAGCTACTACCCGTCGCCTGGATTCCGTGGTACGGGTGGCCCAACTGCCGCTCATCGACGGTTTACCCATCGAAATTTCCACAAAAGTGGTTCCCTCCACTTTTCGAATTTCAGCTTGACTTTTACGTTGACCAGCTCTTTGGTCAACTAATTGAGCTCAACCAAACCAGTAGTGGATCTGGTTGCCTCATTGAGTTGATTTGGATTCCTTCCAAATATAACTCAATTAGGACTCTAACCCTAACTATGACTCAATGATTACAACACTTAATGACCAATTAAGCCTAATTAAGACCTAACTCCCACATACTCTGGCAACCTCCAACAATCTTGCGGCAAGTCCTCCGGTCTTCTTTCCGGCGATCTCCCTTCGCATTCCCAGCGAGCTTTCCGATTCCTTTGGTGAATCTCCGAGCGAACTTCTAGCGAGATCCCATCGCATCGTCCGAACTCGGTCCGATGCCTAGGCTTTATCTTGGCCCATCATCTGGTTGTAACTCCATTGATCCTGTCATAGTTAGACCTGCATGATGCTAATTATGACTTAATTAAATATAATTATAATTATCAAAATATCCATTACAAGACCATCCCGGCAAGCTTTTTGGCTACCCCCAACAATCTTTCGGCGAGTCTCGGTCTTATTTTGGCGAACTCCCTTGCGCCATCCTGGCGAGCTTCCGACACACTCCCGGCGAGTTCCCAAACACATCGACTCGATGCATGGACTTAACCTTGGCTAACCCTGATTATAATAATCATTCTATCATAATTAATCCTACATCAATCAACTCTAACAATCCAGTTAGATCATAATCCATCAATTAATTTTATCATCAAAATCTAAGATTCAACACTATCATCAATCAAATCTTTGAACTCTTGAATAGCGGTTATTTTAGGATCCTAATTTTTAGGCAAAGATCGTAAAATTTTACTCACAAGTTCAAAATTCAAAAAATATTTTCCAAGTGCTTTAAGTCCATTGACGACATCCGTGGAACGGGTGTACATGTCTCCAATAGACTCACTTGGTTTCATTCGAAACAACTCATAATTTAGATTCTTTTACTCAACTAGTCCTCTCGTGTGTGATTTCCAGTGTGTGCCAAATATCGAAAGTCGATTCACAAATGGAAATACGATTAAACTCATTTTTATCAAGTGTACAAAATAAGGCATTCATAGCCTTTGCATTTAGAGAAAAATTCTTCTTTTCTAAATCATTTAGCTCATTCATTGGTTTGAAAGATTTTTTAAAACCATTTTCAACTATATTCCAAAGATCAAGTCTAAAGAAATAAGAAAAATATGTATCCTTGTCTTCCAATATGTGTAATCCGTCCCATTGAACATAGGATGATGTGAGATAGAATGTTTCTCATTTATACCAAAACAAGTCATTTACTCTAGTGCGTATTAATCCAAAGAGTAAGAACCTTGCTCTGATACCAATTGTTAGGATCAATTGGCACTAAGAGGGGGGTTAATTAGTGTAAGCTTAAATTTTTCTTTCTAAAGTAAAAGCTTTTTGAATAAGATAGAATAGGAAATATAAAGCTTTTTATTTTTAATAAAACAAGTGAGTGATTAAAAGTAAGTTGCTAAGAAAATCGAAAAGAAAATCATGTTTGAGGAAAAGAACTTATCGTCTTGCTTTGAAGGAGTTCAGTTAAATTGGAAGTATCAATATAACAACATTCAAGGAATGCAAGTATGAAACACTTACAATTTTATAGTGGTTCAGTGCCAACGACCTACGTCCACTTACGAGTCCTCCTTCTTGAGGCACTCCAGCTTCCACTACCAAAGATTAAACCCTTACACTTGCTTACAAGGGAGACTTAATACAAACTTTCTATCTCTAAGCTTTCTCTCCTCCCTTTTCTTTTTCTTTACAAATCACTCATAATTTATTTTATCATAATTTAATTGCCCAAAAGATTTCTTAGTTATGCTAAGAATGCAATAATACTTGGGGTATTTATAGACCCCAAGTGGCTTCAGAAATTGAAACCAAAAATCAAACATAGCCTGAAAAATTGGGTACATCCGGTTTTCCTGCCAACTTGGGTGGTTCACCTGCTGTCAGCCGCTAGCCTTCGCTGCATTTTGTGGTATGGTCGGTTTAACCACCACTTGGGCGGTTGACCTGCCGAAAGTTACTGGTCGCCGCTCAGATTCTGTGGTATGGGCAGTCCAATCTGTCACAGGCTTAGTTGATTTTGCTTAAGCCGTGCGGCACCCATGCATGTCGGTCTGCAAAGATCAGTCTTCCCCGAGATCTCCTAGGGTCCCTTAGGACTTACAAGAGAGAAAACGGGCTTGAAGAAGCAATTCCAATGGGATCCACAAGCAACTGCTCAAACAAACACTTTATAAAGCCAAATACAAATTACACCCATGGACATTACAAACTCAGAAAGGTTCTACACACAAAGGATGATGGTCCATCACAAACCGAAGTCTCCATAAGTGCTCACTAGACATATTGATATTTACAAGCCAAAATTGGCCATAAAGTAAACCAAACTAGGGCTGCTAAGCCTATTGCAAGCCCGCTACTTGCTGTACAAGGTATGTACATAAACCGAATGACACAGACAAACATGAGTATTTCATCAAATGCCTTGTTTACATTGTTGTCAGTGACATTCTCCCCCACTTATCCTTCAACGTCCTCATCGAAGCTACTATAGACACTGCATCTCCTCACATTTTGATGAATATTTAATCTTCTGCTTTGGCTGCAACACGCCCCTTTGGCTCCCAACCGTTCTCCACCGCTGTTGTTGAGTAGTCGAACTCTGAGCCGCCATGCTGCTTTAATTCACCAATGACTAAATCTAGTATGGGGTTGGCTGAGTTGTGCTGATCCTTGTTGACTCTCGCAAATCCTTCTGATGAAGGAAAAGACCTGCCTTATTATGCTCCAGTATCGCAATATACTTATGTTGCTTGAACTAGATAGATGCTTGTTGGAACTTTAACAAGCATCGCCTCGCAGACTTTAAGGTTTTTGAGGTCCTTCCTCTACAATGTTTGCCCATTGATCCTTCTTTAATATTTAGTTGTTACTTCCAAGTCGGTTCGCATTACTCCCGCTTTCGATTGGCATTCAATTGGGAAATGAAGTGGACAATCTACTCTCAATAGTACTGATCACTAATAGTGAGGATTTGATAACTATTATCTTCCATAAGCTTTCTTTGAAGGGACATGGAACTTATATAGAGCTCCTCTGCTGGATAAGTAAGAGAACTAGAATACTCGACTTCACCCATTCTCTTTGTAGTTGAGAAAGCAAGGCTACTTGGCTTCGCTTACCTCCTCGAGTTAAGAGAATTTGGGTACTCAGTTTCGCCCATTCTCCTGAGTTGAGAAGACAAAGGTTACTCGATTTCGCCTGCCTCCTCGTGTTTATACTTCATGCATTGAGCTGGTTACTAACATTCGCCCACTCTTTGCTCACACTTCTGAAGCACTTGAAGTGTTTGTACTCCTTGCATTGAGTTAGCTACTGTGATTCGCCTTCCCACTGCCATTGAACTTCTGGAATGCAAGAAGTTTTGCTCAAAAAGAGCAAAAAGTTTACCCCAACTTCGAGTCCCCTAACTTGGAGTAAGTCTTTGATAGTCTAGTCGCCTCTAGGATTGTATCGTCTTCTCCATCACCTTTGCTGCCTACTCCTCTGAGTAGAAAAGGTACAGTATCGCATACTGCCTACTTCATTCGTTGGTAGAACACTCTTGCATCAACCCGAAGTCCCTCGCTTTCGGCTATCTTGATGAGAAGCCCATCGACACCGGTCTTGTGAAGTTCCTTGGTCTCTGCCCTTCCCCCCTGTCTTAGTACTTAGAGTTTGTCTTTGCATTCTCCACCTCCTCAGCCCCTTTTACGACCAATGCTCTCCCTCCAAGAGAGTAAGGGATCGATGACTCCATGGAAGGCCCGCCTTTGTGTACCATGGTACTGCCAAGCCCATGGCCCTACTATCCGTTGTCTTGCATCTGCATCCCTTCCTTCATGATCAGTAGATCCGCCTCTGCGACACTATGGTGCTCCTCTGAGTCTACCTCCTTTTTAATCGACGTTTTACTTTTGGGTAGCTGAGCCCTACTGGACTCATCGTCGCTTCCTCGCCCCTTTCGACCACCTGCTTCAACACCATTGTGTCCTCCTAGCAGTTCTCCTTGGTCGATGGAAAGACAGATTGTAACTCTCATGCATGGCCTCCGCCATCTTGTTGCAGGGCTCACATCGATTTTGTTCTCCTTAGCTTCCTTGGTAACAATGTTCGCTTACTTGGCTTTGTCCTCTGACTTGTTGGGCTCCCTTAAGCGAATGTGAGCATTGAAGCAGTCTAACTCTCCGGTCGCTCTGATCATACCTTTGTATAATCAAGTCTCCTTCAAGGGACTCACTGGTACTTACAATCTGACTTCTCCCTCAGTGGTACATAGCCCTCATATGCTAATGACCAAGGCTTTCATCTGATGCAAGCTTTGATGCGCACACACGGAAGACCCGTCTCTGCAGTACCATGGCATTCACCCCTTGAAGCCATATCCCTTCTTGCTGTTGCAATGTTCACTGAAGTGGAGCTCCCAGTAGCTCCTGATCATTCACATGATCACGTCCCCCTCCATGGGACTCACTGGTACTTGCACTTGGACTTCTTCCTCGGTAGTATATAGCCCCCATATGCTGATGACTAAGGCTTTCATCTAATGCAAGCTCTGATGCACACACACACGAAGACCCACCTCTGTGGTACCACGACATTCACTCCTTGAATTCATAGCCCTTCTTCTTGTTGTGTCGTACACTAAAGTGGAGCTCCCAGTAACTCCTGATCATACCTCCGTAAGATCGTGTCCCTCACAGGACATGACCGCATGTGTTGCATTGCCACGAACTATTCCACCATGATCTGCTGCACCATGTCGCCTCCTGGTGACATCTCTATTGCATACAGATTCTTGTGTGATGAACTTGGACTATGACTTCTCCATGTGTGGCCTCTGCCAACACCTCATAGGGCCTCCGCCATCTCCGATTTTTGGTTTACTCCCTTGGTAATTCACCTTCGTACCTCCCACTCTTGAGTCACACTCGGATGAAGCATAGCTCTAGAACAATCCGTCGCCTAGTAGCTCCTGAAGTCCTCTGACTTCGCTAGAGTTGGTGCACCATTGTTTGGATCCTGGGCCTCTATCCCCTACCAACACAATCTCTGATATGCACCACTTGTTCCTGACAACTCGAATGACAACACTGTGACATATTCTTTAAGAGTACCCGCCTCTGCATCCTCTTGCCCCGTGCTAAAATCTCCTGATCCCAACTTTACCTCCACAAGTTGAATCACCTTAGTTACTCCGTCAAATGCATCTTAATGTATCTTTGAGGTAACTTGCATGTGCCTCGAAGCTCCCTTTATCTTTGACACTATGCAAGATAAGTCCACCCTATCAGAATAAAGAACCCATGGAATGACATGATCTCACTCTTGCCTCTACAAGAGTTCATGCCATTGACCTCTGTCTAAGTAAAGCTCTATGCCTTTGCTCCATATTCCATCTTCTATGTCGACTCTCTTCATGCGGCTTGGATACTTCACCGAGTTCCACCCAAGTCACTCCGCTCCTTGATTTGCATTGAGTTGATAGTGGTCCTCGCGTCCACCATTCCACGGGTCAGCCTTCCATTGAGTTTGATTTCTCCATCGACTCTAAGTGTGCCTTCATATGATGTTGCCTTGGATTGCTCCCCCACTTGATCTCGAAATGCATCCACCAATGTATTACCTCATTCGAGATCATGCGATGACTCCTCGTCACTTACTCAGTCCATTGAGTTTTATGGAGATATTGCCTTGAAGAACCCTTCCTCAATATGTATAGTCCGTTGCACATGATTCTCCCTCTAGAGAACTAGGACTTATCTCTCTTGGATATCTGTCCTGTTGGAGCAACTTTCCTCTTTGTATTCTTCCCACTGGAAGTTTCGAAGACCACCATCCGCTTTGGATTACTCCGTCTTGTTGAACAACTTGTGCCTTGTTCTGCCCCCGTAAATGTACTTGCTAGACTGTAACTCTTCGCCAATACAGTCCCTACTACACCCTTCAAGGTCTAGCAACGTGTTCAACTTGTTTTACACTTCAGCCACCTATGGACATATCATTTCCATGTTAAAGGGAAAGTTCTGATGCTTCATGGCATCAAGTTCCGATCACGCTTTGGGATAGGCACGAATACCCTGTCATCCGTGTATAAGCCCTTGCATGAGTATCAAATCCTTCGAGTTAGCAATTCCCCTCACCTTTGTGAGCTTTGCACAATTCTTATGGTCATTGAACAACACATCCCACTTTACATTATCTCATCTTTCACCAAACGCTCCGCTTTGCCTTGAGCACCGTCAAGTTTGGTTGCCAACGTCGAGCTGTAGCTCGAACTCAACCATCTCAATCTTTGTGCGCTACGTATTCTTCTTCGATTGCTTGTCCTCGTAGTGTATCTCGCGCAAAGGGTTGACCATTCCTCTGAATGCCAAACCTGGATACCCGCTCCTCTGAGCGACTCCTTTCCCTACATCTCAATATCTGTTTCCCCCAAACGGTTGTGCGTGCTGGTTGTCCTCCACACAACCCAACTAGGTTCCCCATGTTTGTATGGCGAGTGTTTCTACGTGTGTCTATCCCGCTCTGATACCATAATATCACAGGCTTAGCTGATTTTGCCTAAGCCATACGGCACCCATGCGTGTCTATCCACAAAGGCAGCCTTCCTCGAGATCTCCTAGGGTTCCTTAGGACTTACAAGAGAGAAAACGGGCCAAAAGAAGCAATTCCAATGGGATCCACAAGCAACTGCTCAAACAAATACTTTATAAAGCCAAATACAAATTACACCCATGGACATTACAAACTCAAAAAGGTTACACACAAAGGATGATGGTCCATTACAGACCAAAGTCTCCACAATTGCTCACAAGACACACTCGTATTTACAAGCCAAAATCGGCCACAAAGCAAACCAAACTAGGGCTGCTAAGCCTACTGTAAGCCCGCTACTAGCTGTACAAGGAATGTACACAAACCGAATGACACGGACAAACACGAGCATTTCATCGAACACCTTGTTTACATTGCTGTCAGTAACAAACCGTCGCTCACCAGTGGTTTACCCGTCAAAATTTTCGCAAAAGTGGTTCCCTCCACTTTTCGAACTCCGAGTTTGACTTAATGTTGACCAACTCCTTGGTCAACTGATTGAGCTCAACCTGAGCTCAACCAAACTCAGTAGTGGATCTGATTACCTTATTGAGTTGATTTGGATTCCTTCCAAATCCAACTCAAATTGGACTCACTTTCTAACTACGACTCAATGATTACAACTCTTAATGACCACAAGCTTAATTATGACCTAACTTTCGCCAATCCGTAACCTCCAGCATACTTGCGGTAAGTCTTCTGGTCTTCTTTCTCCCCGGTGATCTCCCAATGTGTTCCCAGCGAGCTTCCCGATCCCTTCGGCGAATCTCCTAGTGAACTCCCAGCGAAACCCACCGCATCATCGGAACCCCGGCCCGATGCTCAAGCTTGATCTTGGCCCATTATCTGGTTGTAACTCCATTGATCCTATCATAGTTAGGCCTGCATGATGCTAATTATGATTTAATTAAATACAATCATAATTTCCAAACATCCATTACAAGACCATCCTAACTCCCGATAAGCTTTTCGGCTACCCCTAACAATCTTCTTGTGAGTCTCGGTCTTCTTCTGACGAACTCCCTTACGCCATCCTGGCAAACTCTCGATACCCTCGGTGAGCTCCCGATGCACTCCTAGCGAGTTCCAAACTGCATCGACCCGATGTATGGACTTGACCTTGGCCAATCCTGATTGTAATAATCATTCTATCGTAATTAATCCTGCATCAATCAATTCTAATAATCCTGTTAGATCAATAATCTATCAATTGATTTCATCATCAAAATCCAAGATTCAACAATTGGATCTCCATCCAATTCTCTATTCGCTGAAGCATCCACCATATGTGTGTGACCCTTTAGGCCCGATACCGAGCTAGCCATGAGTAGCTCCTATCAGAACTCCTTTTGATATAGTGAATTATTATCTCCATAATAGTTCACTTGACTCATCGACTATGGACGTATTAGGCCACTACGTCATAGTCCCCAAACGGTACAGGGGGATCAAATCCATCAGACCTATCTGTCAACAGTTACCGTGTATCTATAATCCCTCATCTAACTAATATCCTAGAGATAGTATATTGGACATGGTACTGTCAGGTCCCATACGAAATCCGTTTGTCTTGCTCTAATCAGATTCTGCCAGAGAAATCTTTCTCTCTCAATCCGAATAACTCTAGCCAGGGGTTTGACTGAGCAAGCACATATGGGATATTCCTCTCGTGATACCGAGAGTGGATGATCCTCTATTGATACTCAATTGCCTTCGTAAGGTTGGCTACCAATCCCAATAACCAACAGTACCAGATCTGGAACTTTCCAAACCTGTAAGTCTGGTATCAAAGAAAGAAGTACTCATACAAGGCATCCTTGGTGTCTCAAGTCAAAGGACCAAATACACAACTGGGACTATGAAATCACTGTCTGACATTTGGTATCATCAACCATATAGCATTCCATAAGCGGATCAACCAGTGAACTCATTATCCAATAAGCACCTGTACTATATCCTTAGTGTCTCCACACAAGTGGCTATGAGACCAGCCACCTCCATCATATGGACAGGTATATAGTACATCGATCTGTCCGGTTATCTCGATGTCCCTCTCGAGTAATCTATGATTGAGATTATTTAGAATTTGTGTGTAAAGGTGAATCGATCTCATTATCGTGATCTCATCACGATCCGATTCCTATTGCATAAAACCAATGACATCACAATATATATATGTAATATATAATATAATATAAGAATCTGTTAGTAATAATCATAAGCAAAAAGATCGCATAGTGTGTCACATGTGCCATTACTCACGTGATTGGCTTGTAGGGCACTTGTAACCAACACTAAAGATACAATACAGGTGCTCATCAGAGAATGAGTTCATCGATTGATTGCTTATATAATACTATATGGTTAATGATACCTAACGTCAAACAACAATTTAGTAGTCTCAGTTGTATACCTGACTCTTAGACTTGAGACACCAAGGATATTTTGTTTGAGTAATCTTTTCTTTAATGTCAAACTTTTAGGTTTGAAGATTCTAGATTTGGTATAATTGATTATCGGGATTGGTAGCTAATCTTACAAAGACAATTGAGGGTTAATAAAGGATCATCCACTTTCGGTATCACAAAAGAAATATCCCGTGTGTTTTTGCTAGGAAAAATCCTTGGCCAGGGTCATTTAAATTGAGAGAAGAGTTCTATGAGAGAATCCGATTAGAGCAAGACTAAGATAGATTTCGTATTTGGCCTAATAGTACCATACCTAATATATGATCTCTGAGATATTAGATGGATTAGAGACTATAGATACATGATAATTGAGGATAAACATATCCAATGTACTAGATACCCTATACCGTTTGGGGACTAGGATGCATTGACCTAGTACATCGATAGTCGATGAGTTGAGTTAATTATTATGAGATTATAATTCACTAAGTCAGAAGGAGTTATGACAAGTGAAACTCACGACCAGCTTGATAATGGGCCTAGAGGATTACACACATATGGTAGATATTTTAAGGAGTAGAGGATTGTATATGAGTTATCCAAAAGTTCCTGTTCTCATTGGATGAGACCCAACATTGATGGATTCCTAGCATGAGGCCCAATTAGAGGCTAATTGAGATTATTGGATAAAGATCCAATAATCTAAGTAGTGAGGGTAATTGGATAGAGATTCGATACCCACTAAGGTAAGATCCATTAGGGTTATGATGGCTTTCTATAAATAGGAGGGAGTAGCGGCTAATACAGGTGATAGGTTGCACCTTTGGCTGTCGCTCATATTCTCCTCCTTCCCTCATCTTCTCAGTCGACTAGCCTTTCCCTATTGCGAGAGGGCAACGAAGAAGATAACTGATCTTCTTCCACGTTCGTTGTAAGAAGTGCGTAAGATTTACGAGCTTTTGGCTATGATTATAGGAGAATTGCTGCAACAATCCACCATGTGGATACTGCTAAAGAGGAGGATAATCTGACCTCCTCCATCCTCTCTAATTAGATCTGAAAGTTTCAGAGATATACGATCTTCCTAAGTAATCAATCTCACACTAGTCGTAGATTTCAGTTTTTGTGATTTTTCGCACAACAATCTTTGCACGATCATGTGATAAACATTGGAAACCAGTTTTGTTGACCCCTTTATTTTCTCTTAAATTATCCCGAGCTACCCTCATTCAACGAGTGCAATAGGAACTCACAAGAAGGTTATCGTTGCCAACTATCTTACCATTAATTGTTATCATCGTCACTAACAGGAACTCTATTAGCATTTCTCAGCCAAACCTAATGATGCAAGAACCCTAGTTGCCATCAATAAGGCAAGTGGTTACCATTGCCTTCCTGCTTTCTTTTTGGTCACTATTGTCATCGCCTTCTTGCCCTGTGGCTAGGATAGGAGGTCGTCATCACCTTCTCACTTGCTTGTTGGTGGCCATCGATAGGCCAAGAGGTTATCGTTGTCTTCCCACTATCCTACTGATCATGTTTATCGTTGCTGATTGGGTTGGAGGTCGCCACCACCTTCCGGCCAACAAGATGCCTTCTCGTTGGTCATCATCAGTTCAACCTCAATGATCAATGGGGCAACCGAGCTGTAGCCTAGCCATTGCCAATTAGTCACAATCATCATCAACCTTCCCATTGGTCACCTCCATCATCAATTCAATCTCGGTGATCAGCGATCATCGTCGTCGATGTTCTCCTTCCCGCTAGTCTCCATCATAATCACTGTCGATAAAGCCATTTGTTCAGTTTCGATAATTAGTGGGGTAATAGAGCCATAGCCTAGCCATCACCAATGTCCCAGGTCATCATCACCGATGTCTTCCTTCTTACTAGTCATTGTCATTGTTGATGAAGCCCTAGTGATCAATAATTCATCGCCCAGACCACATTTAGCTTTGTTGAATCACTAGGTCCTCCCTCCCTTTTGGTTGTGTATCCTTTGCAAGTGGAAGGTTTGGTGCATCTTCTGCAACATCCGACATGGTCGTGGTTGTGGCTTGATTATAGCTGAAGGCTTCATTTACGATGCAATGCTACAAGGTGAAATGTGGAATAGTTGTGAGGCTAAATGACTGATTATTGTATAGGAAGCATTTGCAGTGTCATTGAAGCCTCGACATCATTCTTCACAATGTCACTAAAGCATTGATTGTATCAGCCAATCGTTTGGTGCATCATCTAATCATTCACTATAACAATAAAAAATATATAATATTAGAATTTATAAAATTGTGCCCATATATTTTTTACTAGAAGTCACTTTCTAGGGGGGGGGGGGGGGGTGAATTAGTACAAGTGTAAATTTTCTTTATACATGAAATCTTTTCTATTAAAACAAGATACGAAACTTAAACTTTTCGTTCTTAGTGAAATGATTGAGTGAATTAAGAAAAGTTGCTAAGATAATAATCAATCCGAAAAAATAAGCAACATTTGAAGGAAAGAACTTATCGTGAAAACTTTACTTTCTAAGAGTTGAGATAAATCAGAAGCTTCAATACAAGAATTATGTAATCAATGAAAGCAAAGAACCACTCATAATTTTATAGTGGTCCGATGCTAAAGGCCTACGTCCACTCCCGAGTCCTCATTCTTGAGGTACACCGACGTCCACTACCCATCTTCTTTGGGTGAAGACCAAACCCTTATACTTAAGCTTACAAGGGAGATAAGATTTACAACTCTAAGCTCTCTCCCTTACCCCTTTTATTTTTCTTACAATTCTCACACAATATTTTCTCAAAATATAATCTCCAAAATTGTTGTCTTGAATGTAAGAAAATATGAGGTATTTATAGGCCCCAAATTGGCCTCAAAACCGGAGCCAAAATCCATTCGTATCCGAAAAATCCGAGTACGGGCGATTCACCCATCGGCTTGGGCGGCTCAGTCGCCCGAACACCTGGGTACGGGCAGTTTACCCGCCAGCCCTGGGCTGGTTAACCACCCAAAGTACCCAGATTCTTGGGTACGGGCGGTTCAACCACCCAGACTGGGCGGGTCAACCGCCGTCAGCCGCCCGAAAGCCTGGGCGATGGCGGTGCACCCGTCGCTCACCAGCGATTTACTGGTCAAAATTTTTGCAAAAGTGGTTCCCTCCACGTTTCGAATTTCAGCTTGAACCTGATGTTGGCTAACCTTTTGGTCAACCAATTGAGCTTAACCTTAGCTCAATCGAATCTCAATAGTGAACTCAATTGCCTTATTAAGTTGATTTGTATTCTTTCTAAATCCAACTCAATTTGGACTCACTTCTAACTATGACTCAATGATTACAACTCTTAATGACCATAAGTTAAATTAAGACATAACTTCCACCAATCCGGTAGCCTCCGGATTGCACAAATCTTCTGGTCTTCTTCCCGGTGATCTCCCGACGTGTTCCCAGCGAGCTTCTCGATCTCTTCGACGAATCTCCTAGCAAACTCCGGTGAGATCCCACTACATCGTCCAAACCCCGACTCGATGGTCAAGCTTGATCCTGGCCCATCATCTGGTTGTAACTTCATTGCTCCTATTATAGTTAGACCTACACTATACTAATTATGACCTAATTAAATATAATCATAATTGTCAAACATCCATTACAAGACCATCTCAACTCCCAACAAGCTTTTCGGCTACCCTCGACAATCTTCCGGCAGTCTCTGTCTTCTTCTGCAAACTCCCTTGTGCCATCCTGGCAAACTCTCGATACCCTCGGTGAGCTCCCGACACACTCTTGGTGAGTTCCCAACCGCATCAACTCGATGCATGGACTTGACTTTGGCCAATCCTGATTGTAATAATCCTTCTGTCGTAATTGATTATGCATCAATCAACTCTAGCAATCCATGTTAGATTTATAACCCATCAATTGATTTCATTATCAAAATTTGAGATTCAACAATCTCCCCCTTTTGTTGATGACAGGAGTTAATCATAACTCCCTCTAAATCCATACCACCTAAATTTAAGAGAATCACACACTCTTAAATTCAAGCAATCAACATTCTATGCAAATTTCAACATAAATTTGCATATTCAAGATATTAAATCATGAGTAAAAAAGAATTTGCACTCATATCCAAATCTAAGATATATCAATCCATATCCATATCATGATATCCATATTTTTCAACAAGATCATGTGTCATTAATGTATTCATAAATTTATATCATGTGTCATCAATATATATTTCTCCCCCTTTATCATCAATAAAAAGGTAAAATATAGCTAATAATTTCAAAGCAGATGATGGCATTACTCCCCCTTAGTATATGCATTATAAAATTTTTCTTCCCCTTTAATAAGGAGAGAAATAAGGGAGTTGTTGAATCATTTCATCATAGAGAATAGCTCTTAATAAATTTTAAAAGCAATAATAATACGAGATCAAAAGTTCAAGAGATTTAAAGACTACTTATGTATTTCAAATATAGCAAAAGTCATCTCTTGTAATTTTCAAATGTGGCACATCTTTATGTAATTTTCTCCCTTTTTTTGAAAACAATAAGATAAAATCATGGAGAAAGTTTTCAATAAATATTATCACAAAAAGGCTTCATTTCATGAAATCTATATTATAAATTTATATATTTTCATGATTCAGCATTTTTAACTCTCAACCTCAATCTTGTAGATATAAGATTTTAAAAATTTTGAATATGAGCTTAACAAATCCATCTTATATCAATTTCAAGAAAACGTTGCAAATAAAACTAGTGAGTTCTTTGTAATATTTAAGTGCAAGCTAGCAATTTTTTTAGAAGTGCAAGCTAGCAAATTTTTGCTTCCTTTGTAATATTTAAGCTAATAATTTTGCATCATGCAGGCAAACAAGTTTTGCTCCTCCTTGATAATTTGCTTATGAAAGAATTTTCTTCTCTTTCTTTGAATTAGAAACAAGGGAGTGGGGTGAGAGACATTGTATCACAAAAGTATGGCTCAATCTTTTAGATGTAAATTCCAAAAATCCAAGAATTGATATCTACCAATGCAATTTAATTCATTTAAATCAAGAGTAGCACATCAAGTGATTCATCAAATATTTAATATCAAAGACTTATTTCAAGCATCATAGAAGTTTATGTTATATATATTTCCCTTTATAAATATTCATCAAGATTCATGAAACAAGAATAATCTTTTAAAACTATCTTATCACAAAAATTTGAATCCTCTTCTTATGTTCATTTTAACTAGAGTGATTTCTAAAGTGAGCTCAAAAGTCTAAGAAATCCAAAAAGAATTAAGAGCCACTCATGCATTTAAATTGTGAGATTTTCTAACATAAATAGAAAATCATGTATTTTTGTAGATCACCTTTCATTTATATTTTGATAATAAGCATCAAAAATTCCAAAAGAAAACATGATAGCTTAAATTGTTAATCAAGAATTTTGCATGCATATTTTGATAAGAAGTATAATTTATAAAATCCAAGAAATCTAAAGGAAAATATGATAACATCAAGCTCAAAATATAAAATATGCATTTTGCATGTATTTAGAAAATTCTAAATTTTCTTCTAAGCACATTATTTCTCATTCAAGGTTATCATATCCAATTTGCTTCCCATCATATTGATAATTTTATCTCCCCCTTTGTTAATGTTAAAAAGAAATATGATTGTATAATTTTTTCTTAACATCCATATTCAAATTATGCCAAAAATTATAAAGGGATCATGTCATTAAAGATAAAATCAAATTTTTGAATATTAAAAGACATGATTTCGTTTAATAAGTTTCTTTCTCCTTTTTTTTGTGAATAATAAAATAAGTATTAGGGGATAATCTCAATTCATCCAAGATAAATTTTTTTAATAAAGAAGAATAATCTTGATAATAATTTCAATCTATATTGTTAAGATCATAAATCATGTTTTTATTTAAAAGAGAAAATTATAGAGATCAATAACGTGATTTTCATACTGTAAAAGTCAAGAAATTAAGAAAATATTCATGATAATACAAATCTCTTTCAATTTTCAACTTATCATAAATTTATGAAATACTAATTTTGGTGATATGTTATGTCATTCATGAGTCTTAAAATAAATTATATCAAGAAGGATATTGATATGAAAAGATATTCATGAATACCAAAAGACATGATTTAAGTTAATAAATTTGCCCCTCCTTATTGTTTGTAAATTTTAACATAAGTAATCAAGAAATCTTATATATTTAAAATTCTAAGTAAAATAGAAATCCAATCATGTAAAATCTCATGTATTTAAATTCATAATTTTAATTTTGGAAAATCACTCCTTATTCAACAAATATTTTTCATAATCAAAGTATTTATGTAAAGATTTCAAGTTTCATTTTCTAAACTTGTCAAAAATCATGATAATAACTTATCCAAGTTTAAATAATATAATCATCAAAATCACTTTCATAGTTTAAGAGATTAATAAAAGATAACATAATCGATTCATTAATCTCTTTTTGAAAGATTTATAAGATAAAAAAATTTAAGTAAAAATGTATTTCCTTTATTTCAAATAAGCATGCTTTTGTCTTTTAAGCCAAATAAAAACACTTATCTTCATTTAAAACTAGAAATAGCTTTCATTATGATAAGGATCAATAATCCATAAAAGACAAAGATCATCATGCATAATTTTAAAATATAAGCTCATTAAACATAATCACTATCAAGCATAGTTTCATAAAACATCTTCAATCAAAATTCAACATATATAAATTTCAACTTTTAACCCTTTTGCACATAGTGCAACGAGTTGACAAACTCCTTTCCAAATTTTTATTTATTTCATGTTTGAATTCAAAGGTAATCATCACACATTCAATCTTAACATACAACTATTCAACTATCAAACATTCATTTCAATAATAGCTTTTCCAAATATTCAAATCAATAATTGGAACTTATTATTCAATCATCATCAAAATCTCATTTATGTAAATTTCAATATATTTTTCAATAACTAAGGTTCTTTGGTTCATTTTCACACTTATATGTTCTAGTTATGCATCATCAAGATTATATAATGATGAACTATTAAAAAATTTATTATCAATAATTTTAATTCTAATAATTTTCTTATTACTGCTTAGGCTCGTAAGCTTCAAGGAGTGTTAGATCTCAAGTAATATGACATGAGCATCTACTTTCAAAATATTTTTATTGCTCCTAGCCTTGTTAGGAAACAACTTTATATTATGGGAGGTTTTGATTTAGTACCCATTTAACATTAGATCCTTCATGACATGTTCTTTCCATTTTCTCTAATTGCTTAAGGTTGTTTATGGTTCCTTTAGGAACCCAAACTAACTTGTAAGGACTATAATTTTTAAATGGACATTTGTAAGCCATATGTCCTAATCTTCCACAAAAATTATACTTGATTTTTGATGGCACATTTAATGTAGGTCTTTTTGTAAAGATGGTTGGCTTTTGTTGAACATTACCAACAAAGCCTATGTCATTTCTACTATTAATATAACCTTTATCGGCAAGGATCATATTTTAGGATTTGTTCCCTATTAAAATTTTTCTAGTGTTGATTTAAGCATGCAATTTTTCTTCTTTAATATTATCTAGCATATCACATTTAGAACATGGTTTATGTGATGCTAAGGAATCATGTATTTTATCAAGTCTTTTAACTAACAAATCATGATCAACTTTAAGCAATTTAAAAGACTTGCTAAGTTTTTTAAACTCATCAAACAAGTCATTGAACATATTTAATAATTCTGAAAGTAAAATATTTAAAGGCTCACTAACCTCATTGTTGATAGCCATAAGAGCAAGGTTCTCCACTTCTTGGTTGTGCATTTGATCTTTGGAGCTCCCCGGCTTCTTATGTTCATAGCAAGATGTTTTATCCATCTTTACATTATTCTTAAGATTCAAGTTCATTAATTTTTCCAGTTCATTTGTCAAAAGTTCATGTCCAATGTTCTCATCACTCGAGATTTCACTCGAGGAGTCATATGTTCTTCTCGGTTCACATTCCTTCCGGTTCTTAGGAAGATGTTCTTCTTGTTTATTTTTTGAAGTATTTTCATTTAATGATTCATTTATATTAAGTGTGCTTTTATATGTTATTTCTAATGCATGCCATATATCAAAAGCCGAATCAAAATAAGAAATCTGATCAAATTCATTTTTATCAAGAGCACAAAGCAAGACATTCATAGCCTTTGCGTTTAAAGAGAAAGTCTTCTTCTCTAAATCATTCTAATTATTAATTGGAAGATAAGACTTTTCAAATCCATTTTCAATAATAGTTCATAAATCAAGGTTTAAAGAAAGTAAGAAAACTCTCATCCAAATTTTCCAATAAGTGTAGTCCGTCCTATTGAATATGGGAGGACAAACGATAGAAAAGCCCTCTTGAAATCTAATAAGAGTCATTTCTCTTAGGTGTTAAACCAAATGAGAAAAACTCAAGCTCTGATACCAATTGTTAGGATCAATTGGCACTAAGAGAAGGGGGGGGGGGGGGGGGGGGGGTGAATTAGTGCAAGTGTAAATTTTCTTTCTAGATGAAATTTTTTCAATTAAAACAAGATAGGGAAACCAAAGCTTTTCGTTCTTAGTGAAATGATTGAGTGAATTAAGAAAAGTTGCTAAGATAATAATCAATCCAGAAAGATAAGCAACATTTGAATGAAAGAACTTATTGTGAAAACTTTGATTTCTAAGAGTTAAAATAAATCACTCACAATTTTATAGTAGTTCGGTGCCAAAGGCCTATGTCCACTCCCGAGTCCTCCTTCTTGAGGCACACCGGCGTCCACTACCGATCTTCTTTGGGTGAAGACCAAACCCTTACACTTAAACTTACAAAGGAGACAAGATTTACAACTCTGAGCTCTCTCCCTTACTCCTTTTCTTTTTCTAACAATTCTCATATAATATTTTCTCAAAATATAATCCCCAAAATTATTATCTTGAATATAAAAAAATATGGGGTATTTATAGGCCCCAAATTGGCTTCAAAATCGGAGCCAAAATTCAATCATATCCAAAAAATCTAGGTACGGGCGGTTCACCCGTCGACCTGGGCGGCTCAGCCGCCCGAACACTTGGGTATGGGCAGTTCAACTGCCCAGACTAGGTGAGTCAGCTGCCCGAAAGCCTGGGTGATGACAGTGCACCCGCCGCTCACTGGCAGTTTACCCATCGAAATTTTCACAAAAGTAGTTCACTCCACTTTTCAAATTTCAGCTTGAACCTGATGTTGACCAACCCTTTGGTCAACCAATTGAGCTCAACCTGAGCTTAATTAAATCCCAATAGTGGACCCGATTATCTTATTGAGTTGATTTGGATTCCTTCCAAATCCAACTCAATTTGGACTCACTTCTAACTACGACTCAATGATTATAACTCTTAATGATCACAAGCTAAATTAAGACCTAACTTCCACCAATCTGGTAGCCTCCGACATATTTACAGTAAGTCTTCTGATCTTCTCCCTAGTGAGCTTCCCGATTGCTTCAGTGAATCTCCTAGCGAACTTCGACGAGATCCACTACATCGTCCGAACCCCGGCCCGATGCTCAAGCTTGATCCTGGCCCATCATCTGGTTATTTCATTGCTCCTGTCATAGTTAAACATGCACGATACTAATTATGACTTAATTAAATACAATCATAATTGCCAAACATCCATTAAGACCATCCCAACTCTCGACAAGCTTTTCGGCTACCCCCGACAATCTTTCGGCAAGTCTCGGTCTTCTTCTAGCGAACTCCCTTGCTCTATCCTAGCAAACTCTCGATACCCTCAATGAGCTCCCAACGTACTATTAGCGAGTTCCCAATCGCATCGACTCAATGTATTGACTTGACTTTGGCCAATCCTGATTGTAATAAACATTCTATCGTAATTAATCCTGCATCAATAAACTCTAATAATCTATGTTAAATTTATAACTTATCAATTGATTTCATTATCAAAATCCGAGATTCAATGATATGTTCATCAAATACGAACAATATGTTCATTGCTTTATTACAAGCACATCATGCATACTATTATCATAGTTTTCTTTTAATGGTCACACACTTTTGTGATATATTTTATGATATATTATTTACACTCCTTTAAAATCATTTTTGTTTATACTGACCTAAATGCTTTTCTTGAAACGTGAGATATTTTATAATATATTTTGTGATATATTTTATTCATGTAAATGGAAATAATTGAAATATCATGCACATATTAGAAAAAAGAACACCTTAAATTTCTAGCAAGGTCCACCTTGCAAAATGTTATAGATACTAAATGTTCTTAGAAAATATGGGGACTATGGTACACGAAAATTAAGATATTTTTTTCATGACAAACTATCATGCACATGTGAAATTATGATAAATATGATGCATATACAAAATTATAAAAATGTTATGACACTTGAAATTGGTAGGAAAATTCCATATATAATATCATGAGTTTTATTGCAACTTGTTGATGCTAAATTTTTTGGAATTGTGGGGGCTTTAATCTATGATGATGGTAATATTTATGTATTTAATATACTTTATAAGAGTTATGAAAAAAATGATGGGCATTTGAAATTATGAAAAATATTATAAACAATTGAAATTGCTAGGACAAGTATAATGATGTCCTGAGTAAATTATTAATTTCTTCATAGTAATTTTTTCTAGAAATACGAGGACTTAGATATGTTATTTGTATGTATGTTTTTGTTTATACTTTTGTTGGCATGCTTATTATTGATATTTTGAGTATGTATTGTCAATTACTATATGATTCATAATTACATGTTTATTTTATCATGGATGTTGAGAATAAAAAAAAATTAACATGCTTAACCTATGTGATAGATGATCCGAAAGTTAAGCCGATTGAATAACTAAGGAGCATATTGACAAATCAAGAATATAAAATATATTTTTACATTAATGAAATTTAACTCTAACTTCAGATAGAAGGGGAAGAGAATAAATAGTAAATGACACTAGGAGTACTTTCAATCTGCAATCTGTAGTGCGTAGTACTTTGAACGATCCAAGAGCACCTATTTATATTGATTAAAAGATAAAATATAGATTTTTTTAAAATATTAAAAAATCTATCACATCTTGATAAATCTTACCCTAATCTAAACTAATATCATCCTCATCTAGACTAGATTTAGATTTAAATCTTTATCTAATCTTAACTACTTAAATTAATCATAACTACTTGAATTATTTCCAACACACCCTCTTAATTTAGGCAGTTTTCATTTAAAATTATTTTAAAAAAATATTTTTATTCACCAAAATATTTGTGAAGATGTCGGCAAGCTGATCTTCGTTGCTATAGTGGCTGTCTTATGTTTTTCTCCATCTATAGATCTTTGAGAACTTTTGACCTGAAATCTTTTATCATTTCTCTTAGATCTATAACTTGATATTTTTCTCTTCAATAGTCGTCTTTGATGATCTGATGGAGACTCTGTATTTGTAGGATCGAATCCCTTTGAATGCAAAAGCTTCATTTTTCATTTTTTGCTCTTAGCTTTCTTCACATCATCAGAAACTTTTATCATCTCTGTATGTATACCATATTTTTTACTGTAAGAATATAGAGAAACATTTAGATTTTTATTTCTATACCAGCAATCTATTTCAATATGCCCTATTTTTTTACAACAAAAATATTATCGAGTTTCTTTATTACCTTCATTTGATCGATCTCTTCCTTTGCCATTTTGATCTCTCCATTGAGATTTGATTTCTAAATTTTTTTTTTGATCCTTCTTTTGATCTATCTTCATTTGAAGAACATGTTCCAAAGTTTCATTTGAATATATATTTACTTTTGGTTCATGAACTAAAAGAGAACTCATTAATTCATCAATATATAATGTACTTGTATCCTTAGCTTCTTTTATAGCACTAGAGATTATATCAAATTTTGGAGATAAACTTTGTAAATTTTTTTCTACTATAATTTGATCTTTAGGTTTTCACCGTAAGATCTCATTTGATTCACAATAGAAGAAACTTTTGAAAAGAAATCAACGATTGATTTTAAATATTGTATCATAAGAGTTTTGAATTCATGACGAAGAATTTGAAGCTTTAAAATTTTCATCTTTGCTGTGCCTCCAAACACACATTTTAATATCTTCCAAGCTTCTGTTGATATTGATGCCATCATGATTCGGGAAAACATAGAATCATCTATTACTTATTATAGCATATAGAGAGCTTGTGCATCTTTCTGTATATTTTTCTTCATCTGATTTTTTTGATTTTTTGTAATACTAAGATCCTGCATATCATACTGAGCAAAGCCATCTTCTACCAAATTCCATAATCCATATAAAATAAACAAAGTTTTCATCTTAATAGCCCAAAATTGATAATTATCACCTTTGAAAATAGAAAGAAGTTAATAAGAAACACTTACTCCAAGGCCTGCTATCTTTCTTTTTGACTGATATACTCTTTTTTATTTTCTTTGAACCATGCTCTGATACCACTGTTGGATTTTTTGCAAAACTTTACGGAAAAGGGGAAGAGAATAGTAAAGAGGAAGAGAATAGTAAAGGACACTAAGAGTACTTTTAATCTACCGTCTGTAGTGTGCAATGCTTCGGAATGATACAAGAGTACCTATTTATATTGATTAAAATATATAATACATATTTTTTAAAATATAAAGAAATCTATCCTATCTTAATAAATCTTACCGTCATCTAAACTAATATCATTCTCATCTAAACTAGATTTAGATTTAAATCTTTATCTAATCCTAACTACTTAAATTAATCTTAATTACTTAAAATTATTTTTAACATCTATGAGATCTCTCATATGAGAGTATTTATATACAACAGTAGTTAGGGAATTGGATAAGCTCTAGAAGTTCTAATGAAAAATCAAGATTTGTGCATGACCATTAATGTGTAACCCTACAACTAGTCATCTAGATTAATATTAGAAATATTATAAAAGGAATGTAGTTTAAGACTTAATTTATTCTTTTTCCTTCACAAGAAAGTTATCTACACCAAGTTCAAATTTTATGAAGTACATCACTTATTGCATAGTATAAGCATCAAGTAGCCACTTTTTATTTTTAATCTTTAAAAATTTTAAGTTTTGTGAGGATTATTGGATTTAATTTTTAAAACTTAAAATTTTTTAAAATTATTTTTTAGTGGTTATAAATAAAAGGAGATGTGCCTTGGTAAAAACCCTTTAATAGTAATCTTTGGGGCACTTTTAGGCTTTATAAATAAAGTCCTAAACAACCCTAATCTATTGGATTGAGAAATAACCAAAAAATTCTTCTTCTTTTATATTTCTTTTCTAATTATATCTTTATTTGTTTTGTAGCTTGGTTTTCTAAAATAGGATAGTGTAGTCACTCCAAGATCGTGCTCATAAATTTTCTATCTATATTTAGTGAAAATTACTCATGGTTTAGTTACTAAAGCACCTTGGATGTTAAATAGTTCTCATTGCTTTATGTTCATAAAGTGCATATCCTAGCTTTATCATGTCTCTGAGATCACCATGCTGGATATTAGCTTATGCAAGTAAATCGCGTGACACATGCGAAACCTAAATTCAGATATGGAAGGTTTTCTTAATGTATCACATTGTATGTGTTATCATAATGTTTGTTACAGTACAGTTTAGGTAAAAGAATAAAAAAAAAGCAACCACGAGCTTTTTTCTGATTATGATGGTATTGTAATCAGTTTAACACATCACCAGATAACTATGTTAACCCTCTCCCACTGCCTTTACACACCACTATTTTTTTGATGCCAAAGTATTGAATTGAAATATGGCTTTTCGTTTGAAGAAAATTAACTGATAAAGTTGCTGCTGCCGGATTCTTGGTGGTAGTTCCTGATTTTTTCCATGGGGATCCATATGCACCAAATCCTCATAGACCTCTGACAGTATGGTTGCAAACTCATGGGACAGTATGTTGCTACTCCTTTATATGGAACAGGGACACCATCCTGGTTTCATTCACTAGGAACATTTTGATTCAATTTTTCAGTTGCAAGGATGTATGTATAAATCTTCATCTTTGCTGTATGCTTAGCTTCAAAGGTTTAGCATAACTATAACAACGTATCTTAATTGTGAGGTTTGCTTCTCTTTGATATTTGGACACGGAAGAAATATTAAAATATTATTTGTTTTAATTTCTTGGTTTACAGGATTAGTTGATATCTTGGTTCTCTTTACATCTCCTATATATTTAAAATAGGGTTCATGTCTATTTTAACTCCTGTGATTTTGATCATTTAAGTTATTATGATTTACTCATATTTAAAATAACTCTATATATTTTCAAAAACATAGTATATAAGTCGCTCACATCAAACCTGAATTAATAGATATTAGAGTGTCCTTATATGACATACTAACTAATAATAAACTATTAATATAGTAACATATATAATTTAAATTTAAGAAAAAGATTCATTTTAGTCCTTGTGGTTTTGGTTATGGACCACTTAAGCTCTTATGATTTTACTCGTACCTAAAATAAACTTTATATTTTTAAAAATATAATATATAAGCCCCTCCTGTGAAGTCTGAGTTAACATACATTACAATCTACGTGACGTACTGACTTATAATAAATAATTAATATAATAATATATATAATTTAAATTAAAAATAAGACCATCATCAATGACGAGAGGATGTATTATCATGGAAGCGACCATTAATAGCAGCACCGAGCCATTGTTACCTAGCAGGGCATTGTATGCACACAGCCTCTCCCAAGCTGACGATAAGCTTAGGGGCTTCCAGTCCAGCCTCAAGTCGATATGCGTCAACCAGTCCGATGCTAAAAATGCAATGGTCTCTTGGTCCCTCTTCCTCCTAGGTGTTTTTGTCTCCACCACCTCCTACTTTGTCCTCTTCTACGCCTGCACCCTTTGTGCCTACAACATGGTGGTCTAGTTCTCCCTTATCTCTACCTTCAACCTCTCCTACCTTTGCCTCTCTGCCTTCGTTTGTCGCTATGGCCTCTGCTTCTTTCTCTTCCTCGACAAGATAAATCATTTTTTTGAACTTAAATTACAAATATCATTATATTAATTATTTATAGTGAGTCGCATGTTACGTACGTAGACTTTAATGTTTGTCAACCCATACTTGACGAGAGGGGCTTATATATTATGTTTTTAAAAATATAAGGACCGTTTTAGATACAAGCATATCATAAGAGCTTAAATGGTCTATTACCAAAATCATAAAAGTGAAAATAGATCTTTTTTAAACTTATTTTATCTGTATTATTATATTAATAGTTATTATGAGTTAAAATGCTATGTAAGTATAATCTAACGTCGATTAACTCAAATTTGATGGGAGGAACTTATATACTATATTTTTAAAAAATATAAGAGTTATTTTAAATAAAATAAAATATAAGGATTTAAATGATCCATAATCGAAACTATAAGGTCTAAATGAACTTTAACCCTTTAAAATAATTAAGAAGTTATGTCTCTTACCATAACGTCAGAAGTATATACATAAATGCAGTTAGACAGAAAGTAAGTTTTTTCTCATCTTTCTCAATTCGTGGCTAGGGCCGATTGAATCTGCATATTGTTGCTTAACACCTCATGGTGAAATTCTTATCTTCAAGATAACTTTAAAGTTGAGTCATGATTTATTTATATAATTCCTTAACGCAGATAGAATCTCTATTTACTTTTATTTATCTTATAATATTTTTCAAGTATGATTCTTTGTGATTACTCATTCAATAAAAAACTTTATGAAATTCTTATCTTCAAGATAACTTTAAAGTTGAGTCATGATTTATTTATATAATTCCTTAATGCAGATAGAATCTCTATTTACTTTTATTTATCTTATAATATTTTTCAAGTATGATTCTTTGTGATTACTCATTCAATAAAAAACTTTGTGAAATTCTTATCTTCAAGATAACTTTAAAGTTGAGTCATGATTTATTTATATAATTCCTTAATGCAGATAGAATCTCTATATTTACTTTTATTTATCTTATAATATTTTTCAAGTATTTTTCAAGGTGGAGGCTGGTAGATTTTGCTTCTTTCAGCTTGTATACCATAGTTATTAGAACATAATAAAAAAGCCACCGGATCAAGCCTTGGGTCACTAGCTCAATGGGTCAATCGTTAGACCAATGATTAACTGATTTGATCGAGTATGGATGGAGAGACGACCATAAGAAGGAAATGATGAGTGGAGGAGAGGGATGGACATAGGGAGAGGGGGAAAAAAAAAGAAAAAAGGAGAAGATCGATCGGATGAGAAAGAATGATTTATATTTATCCTTAATCTTAATTTAAAACTGACATCAATAATAAGAGGCTATTTAAGTAATCTTGATAATATTATAAAGAGATTATTGTTTGTGACTTCTTTTGTTATTTACAACTTTATGTCAAGAATTTTGAATATTCCTAAATTATCTTTTTATAAATAGATGCATATGTCTTCAATTTATAACTTAATTCTCATAAAATCTTTTCACTTCTAATCTATAATCCCCTTTTATTCCTCTTCTTAATCGATAAAGGTAACATAAAATAACTTTAAAAAAGATAGATTATGAAATGAGATGATGATAAATTCCCTTATCTAGGGTTTTATCATAGCGAGAAAGGGGAAAAGAGATAAGATCATTTCGAGGGGATCAGACTCCTTATATGTTGAATCTCATATTTTGATGATAAAATCAATGAATGGTTTATTGATCTAATATGTGTGTTAGAGATGATTGATGATGAAATCAATGGATGGTTTATTGATCTAATATGTGTGTTAGAGATGATTGATGCAGGATTAACTATAACAGAGAAAGAAAATTACAATCAGATATAATCCAGAGTCAAGTCCAAGTATCAGGCTGGAGTTCGGACGATGTAGTGGGAACTCATCGAGAGACTTGCCGGAAGCTTGCCGGGAGTTCACCGAAGATGATCGGGAGCTTGCTAGGAAGGCTTCGAAAGTTCACTGGAAGAAAATCAAAAGACTCGCCGAAAGATGACCAAGAGACTTGCCGAAAGAAGACCAAGAGACTCGCCGAAAGATCGTCAAAAGTTACCAAAAAGCTTACTGGGAGTTAGGAGGGTCTTGTCAGACTTGATGGTCACAATAGTTATAATTAATTAGTCATAGTTAGCATTGGTTAGGTTTGAGTCTTATTTGAGTTAGATTTACAAGGAATCCAAATTAACTCAAGTGAGTTAAACCAGGTCCACACTTGGGTTTGGATTGAGCTCAATTAGTTGACCCGGAAAGGGGCCAACTGAAGGTACACGTTGAGATTAGAAAAGTGGAGAAAACACTTTTTCGGGATTCCAATAATTGTACTACCGATGGGCGATGGTCATACCACCAAGGTTAGCGGTTGTACCACCCAGGTCGACAGTTGTACTATCGCTACACCGTTTCCTTGGCGACAGTACCGTCAGTGCTCTCGTACCCAAATTTTTCAGATATGTTTAAATTTTTTACTCCAATTTCTGAAGCCAATTGGGGTCTATAAATACCCTAAGTCTTCTTACATTTAGCACAACACATTGAGCTAGATATTCTGTGAAAAATAGTATGCTAAAATTATGTAAGAAAAGGAAAGGGGCAAGGAAGTGAGAAAAAGAGTTGTAATCTTTGTAAAGTTTGTAGGGTTCCTCGCCTGAGCTTGTGAAAAGGAGAGTGGGAAGTGTAAGGGTTTAATCTTCACCCGAAGAAGATCGGTAGTGGATACTGGTAGACCTTGGCGAAGAGGACTCGGTGAGTGAACGTAGGCCAAGTTAAGGCCGAATCACTATAAATCTATGAGTGTCTCTTATCTTTTCTTTTGGATTTGCATGTTCTTACTTTGCCTTCGTTAAGCAAGAAACTTAGCATCATTCTATAAGATTAAATTGCTCACTTACTCTACTTGAGCAAAATACTTCCGGTATCATTTTTACTTTGAGTGAAAGTTTTTCTTAAACCAAAGATTTCAGAACTTGCCACTAATTCAACACCACCCCTCCCCCCCCCCCCCCCCGCCCCTCTTATTGCTAATTGATCCTACCAATTGGTATCAGAGCAAGAGCAAGGTTCTACTCATTAGATTAAACACCCAAGTGAGTAAATAAATGACTTCATTTGGCATGAACGATGGACATTCTATTTTATATCCACCCATGTTCAATGGGACGAATTATACATATTGGAAAACAAGAATGAGTATTTTTTTGATTTCTATGGATTTTGATTTATAGCACATAGTTGAAAACGATTTTGAAAAGTCTTCCAAACCAATGAACGAATGGAATGATTTAGAAAAGAAGACTTTTCTGTTAAGCTATGAATGCTTTATTTATGCACTTGATAAGAATAAATTTAATTAAGTTTATATTTGTGAAATTGCTTATGATATTTGATATACACTTGAAATCACACATGAAGGTATTAGTAGAGTTAAAGAGTCTAAGATTAATATTTTAGTTCATAGTTTTAAATTATTTAGAATGAAACCAAATGAATGCATTGGAGACATGTATACCTAATTCACGGATGTCATCAATAGTCTAAAAGCTCTTAGTAATTTTTTTTTCTAATTTTGAACTTGTAAGCAAAATATTAAGATATATTTTAAAAAGTTGGGATTCTAAAGTAACCGCAAATCAAGAGGCTAAAGATCTTAATAATTTTCCTCTTAAAGAAATTATTGGATATCTTATGACTGATGAACTGAGCTGTAAAGCTCATAACGAACTTGAAGAACCTCTTTCAAAGAACAAGAAGGATTTGACATTGAAAACTACCGATGACTTATCGAGTGAAACCTCGAGTGATGAAAATAATGACATTGCACTATTAACTAGAAAATTAAAAAAATTATGAAAAAAACAAAATTATAAAAATAAAAATAAAATATTCTTTGAATGAAAGAAGCTATAACATTTCAAAAAATGGGTGTCCTCAATTAAAGAAGAAGGCTCTCTTGGCTACTTGGGATGACTCAAGCTCATCAGATGAAGAAGACTACATCAAGGATGAAGTTGCCAAGTATGCTCTCATGGCCATATATGACGAGGTAAGTGAGTCTTCCAATATCTCATTTACTGAATTATTGAATATTTTTCATGAGCTTTATGATGAGTTTAAAAAAATTAGTAAGTCTTATAAATTATTTAAGAAAGACCATGATTCACTAGTTAGTATATTTGATCAAATATATAAAGCATCACCATCACTTAGTTCATGTGTCGATTATGAAAGTTTAGATGAACTTAGAAAAGAAAAAAAAACCTTATGTTAAAACAAATATTAGAAAATTTTGAAATAGAAAATAAATCCCTAAATATAATCATTGCAAACAAGGGTCATGTTTATAGGAAAGAAGGTATAGGCTTTATTGGATGTACTCAACAAAAGCCAACTATCTTCGTCAAAGGACCCACTCTAAGCTTACCACTAAAAATTAAATGTAACTTTTGTGGTAGATTAGGATATAAAGCCTACAAATGTCTTCATGAGGAACCCAAAGTAAAATGAGTACCTAAATTAAAACCATATTTGTTGTAGGTTTGTCTCCAAACTAAGGCTAGGAGCACCAAATGATACCTTGATAGTGGATAGATACTCAAGGCACATGACCAGATATCTAACTTATTTTTCTAAGCTCACTAGCCTAAATGAAAGATTGGATTCCTAAAAGAAATATAAATGATTTATTATCAAAAGTCAAGAAAGGTAGATCTAACCATAAAGGACCTAAATTTAAATGGGTACATAAAGTAAATCCCTCTTTCTTATAGATATATCTCCAAATAAGAGCAGGAGCAAAAGATGATATATTAATAGTGGATGCTCAAGGCACATGATCGAAGATCCAACATACTTCTCAAAGCTCAATAGTTGAGACGGAGGATATGTGAGCTGTTGGGAAACCTCAGCGGGTGCATCACATGCGCAGTGGAAATCAAAACAAAAATCGATTTCCCACGCATATCAAATCATCGTGCAAAAGATTAGGGTCGTGAGAAAAATTATAAAAACTGAAAAATTGCGATGTGTGAGAGATTGATTTTACCTAGGGAGATCGTATATCCCTGTATTCCAAATTTGGATGGAGAAGATGAAGGGGGTCAAGCATCCTCCTCTCTAGCGGTGTCCACACGATGGATCTCTATAGCGGAACTCCTCCAATATGATCTTGCAACTTTTGCTTAGAGGGAGGGAGGAGAATAGGAGGTGGTAGCTAAAGTTGCAGCCTATCAACCCTAAGTCTCCCCTCATATTTATAGAGAGCCACCAAAACCCTAGGGCTCCTTCCTTAGTGGGTATTGGATCTCTATCCAATAACCCACTAACCTTGCATTATTCTATCCAATAATCTCCTTAGGCCTCTAATTGGGCCTTAAGCAAGGAGCCCATCAGTATAGGGTCTCATCTAATGAGAATAAGGCTAATTGGATCTTCATTCATTCCTCTATTCGCTGAAGCATCCACCATATGTGTGTGACCCTCTAGGCCCGATACCGAGCTGGCCGTGAATCACTCCCATCAGAACTTCTTCTGATATAGTGAATTATTATCCTCATAATAATTCACTCGACTCATCGACTATGGACGTACTAGGCCATTACGTCATAGTCCCCAGACGATACAAGGGGATCGAATCCGTCAGACCTGTATGTCCATAGTTACTATGTATCTATAATCTCTCATCAAATAATATCCCAGAGACCGTATATTGGATATGGTACTGTCAGGTCACATACGGAATTAATTTGTCTTACTCTATTCGGATTCTACCGGAGAACTCCTCTCTCAATCCGAATGACTCTGGCCAGAGATTTCTTTGAGCAAGCACATTTGGGATATTCCTCTCGTGATACCGAGAGTGGATGATCTTTTATTGACACTCAATTATCTTCGTAAGGTTGGCTACCAATCCCAATAACCAGTTGTACCAGATCTGGAGTTTTTCAAACCTGTATGTCTGGCATCAAAGAAAGGAGTACTCATACAAGGCATCCTTGGTGTCTCATGTCCAAGGACCAGATACACAACTGGGACTATGGAATCATTGTCTGACATTACGTATCATTAACCATACAACATTCTATAAGCGGATCAATCAGTGAACTCATTCTCCAATGAGCACCTGTACTATATCCTTAGTGTCTCCACACAAGTGGCTATGAGACCAGCCGCCTCCATCATATTGATGGGTATATAGTACATCGATCTGTTCGGTTATCTCAATGTCCCTCTTTTTTAGTAACCTATGATCGAAATTATTTAGGATCTGTGTTTAAAGATGAATCGATCTCATTATCGTGATCTCATCATGATCCAATTACCATTGCACAGAACCAATGATATCACAATATATATGTAATAAATAATATAATGTGAGAATATGTCAATATTAATCATAAGCAAAAAGATCATACAGTGTGTCACATGTGCCATCACTCATGTGATTGGCATGTATGGCACTTGTAACTAGCAATCTCCCACTTGACCAAAAGTCAATCACCTATGTGTCTGATCCCTATCAGACCCCTGTGACGCTCAAATACAATCTGAGCCAGCGGCTTCATCAGTGGATCTGTAATGTTATCTTCGGATTGAACTATTTCCATTGCTATATCTTTTCGGGTCATGATCGCTCTAATCAGATAGAACCTCCTCAGAATAATTCTGATGAGACCTGGGTTCCCTTGCTAGAGTTATCACCCTGTCGCAGTCACAATATATGGGAGTCAGCTCCACGCTGCTTGGTATGACTCCCAAATCCTTGATGAACTTCTTTATCCAAATCCCTTCGTCTTGCTGCTTCTACTACAGCAATGTATTCTGCCTTTGTGGTCTAGTTAGCAGTAGTATCTTGCTTGGAACTCTTCCAGCTTACTGCTCCTTCATTCATGGTGAAAATATACCCTGAATTTGACTTGCTATCATTAATATCAGACTGAAAACTCGAGTCTGTGTAGCACTCAACCTGGAGGCTACCTCCTCCATATACCAGTAAAAGATCCTTAGTCATTCTCAAGTACTTAAGGATACTCTTTACTATCTTTCAGTGTTCTAAACCTGGATCTGCCTGATACATGCTCGTGACACTCAGAGCATGTGTCATATCAGGCCTGGTATATAACATCACATACATGATAGACCCTATCGCTAAGGCATAAGGTATCTTATCCATGTCTGCCCTTTATTTAGGAGTCTTTGGGGATATATTCCTAGAAAGTGATATTTCATGTCTCATCGGTATAAGACCTCTCTTGGAATTCTCCATGCCAAGCCTTTTGACAATGGAGTCTATGTACCTAGATTAGGACAAGCCAAGCATCCTTTTGGATCTATCTCTATATATCTCAATCCCCAAAATATAGGATATTTTTCCTAAGTCTTTCATGGAGAAGTTTCTGGATAGCCAAGCCTTTAATGTGGAGAGCATTCCTACATCATTTCCAATTATTAAGATGTCATCCACATATAGTACCAAGAAGGTGATAGCGCTTCCATTTACCTTCCTATACACACAAGGCTCATCTTCGTTCTTAACGAAGTCATAAGATTTGATCACCTCATCAAATCTTGTGTTCCAACTTCGAGAAGCTTGCTTCAATCCATAAATGGATCTAAGCAACCTACACACTTTATCTGGACTCTCTTTGGATATGAATCCCTCTGGTTGTATCATATACACCTCTTCCTCGAGGTTGCCATTGAGGAATGTCGTTTTGACATCCATCTGCCAGATCTCATAGTCATAGTGTGTTGCAATAGCCAAAATAATTCTAATGGACTTAAGCATGACTACAGGTGAAAATGTTTCGTCATAGTTAACTCATTATCTTTGATGATATCCTTTAGCTACCAGCCTTATTTTATAGGTCTCTATGTTTCCATCCACTCCGATCTTCTTATTGAAGATTCATTAACAGCCGATGGGTACAATACTCTCAGGTGCATCCACAATGTTCCAAACCTTGTTAGAGTACATGGAATCCATCTCAGAATTCATGGCTTCTTGCCACTTCCCGGAGTCTATACTCATAATAGCCTCCTCGTAGGTCTAAGGATCAACATCCTGAGAGTTATCTCCACTGATATGTCCCACATATCTTTTAGGAGGGTGAGATACTCTATTAGACTTACGTAAAGTTGAAACTTGTGTGTTAGGTACCTGAACAGACTCGGGCTCTGCAATGGTGCTCGAGCTAGGTTCTCCAACCTCGCTCAATTCTATCTCACTCCCACTGTTTCCACCAAGAATGTGTTCCTTTTCAAGGAACACAGCTCTCTTGGCAACAAAGACCTTTCGGTCCTCGGGATGATAGAAATAATACCCACAAGTTTCCTTTGGGTATCCCACGAATGTGCACCATTCTGTCCTTGATTCCAACTTATCGAGATTGTGTTTTCCTTTGATGAAACTTTGTTCAGAAGGTAACCTGCAGTTTCTAGGGCGTACCCCCAGAATGAAACGGGTAGGTCAGCGAAACTCATCATGGATCGCACCATGTCTAATACTCTTTCCAATTTGGTTCTCTACCTCATTCTTATATTCCATGAATTTCTCGAAGGCCTCAGATTTATACTTCATCAAGTACACATATCCATACCTAGAGAAATTATCAGTGAATGTAATGAAGTATGAGTAACACTTATAGCTTGAGTCGATATGGGACTACATACATCACTATGTATGAGTTCCAATAACTCGGTGGCTCTCTCTCCAGTTCCACTAAAAGGAGAGTTGGTCATCTTCCTACGAAGACAAGGTTCACAAGTTGCATATATCTCATAGTCAAATGGATCTAAGTATCCATCTTTCAACAACTTTTGAATCCTTCCCTCATGTATATGACCTAGCCTACAATGTCATTGGTATGCATTATTCACCTCATCTCTTTTCCTCTTAGATATATTTATATTCATGATATGTGGAGAAGTGTCTAACACATATAAGCCATTTATAAGGGTCCCTCTAGTGATGATCGCATCATCCATAATTATTGAACAACTATTATTCTAAAAAACTAATTTATATCCACTAATTGTCAAACAAGAGATGAATAAAATATTTTTGATAATAGAGAGAACAAAATAGTATGCATCCAATGCAATAATAGCTCCACCAAGCAGATGTAGGGTGACCTATCCAACAGCAACTCTTGCTTCATTGCCCATCTTGAGGTCCATCTCACCTCTAGCCAATCTCCTAGGTCTTGCCAGAACTTGCAATGAATTGCAAATATGATGAACACTCTCGGTATCCAATACCCATGTGTTATCATGAAAATCTGACAAGTGGAGACTAATCATGAATATACATGAAGCTTCTCCAAGCTTCTATCTCGCCTTCTCTACAAGGTAGTCCTTGCAGTTCCTCTTTCAATGTATGTTTTGGCCATAGTGGAAACATTGTCCTTTGTCCTTTCCCAGGTATTTCTTGGCAACCTTTTCCTTACTTGGTCTTTCTTTGCCCTTGCCCTTCTTAAGGATCTTGTTGGCCTTCCTTTTTTTTTTGGTCTCACCAATATAGAGAACTGGCTTCTCCTTCTTGATGGCACTCTCAGCTTCCCTCAATATATTGAGGAGCTAAGGGAGAGTCACCTCAAACTTGCTCATGTTAAAATTCATGATGAAGTGAGAAAAGGAATCTGGTAGGGACTGAAGTATAAGATCAACGCATAAATTATCCTCTAGGACTATTCCTAGACCTATGAGTTTCTTGATCTACTCTATCATCTTTAGGACATGGTTCTCAACCGATGTCCCATCTGTCATCCTAGCTTGGAAGAGTTTCTTAGATATCACATATCTTTGAGTTCTTCCTTGTTTCTCAAACAGCTGGTGGAGATGAAGAAGGATAGAATCTGCATTCATGTTTTCATGTTGCCTTTATAACTCAGGAGTCATAGAGGCCAACATGTAACATTTTGCTAATGTGGAATCATCTATGTACTTAACATAGCGAGCGATCTCATCTTCGCTTGCCCCTTCTTCCGGCGTGGGCACGATTGTATCAAGGACGTATACGATTTTCTCCACCGTGAGAACAATTCTAAAATTACGAAGCCAATCTGTATAGTTTGGACCCGTGAGGCGGTTGGCATCAAGTATGTCATGTAGGGGGTTTGTGAGCGACATGTTTCTGACAAAACAAGATATAGCAAAAATAAATAACATGGAAATTTTACAGAAAATACTAATTATGATATGGACTTCTATTTTAATGTGCTCCCACTATTTTCTTAGCGAATCATGCGACACCCTCGACACGTGAGACGGAAGTCTCCGGCAGACTCCTAGTGGGGATCGGGATCCAATTAGCGTCTTAGTGCAACCTCAAGGGACTCGACCAATTACACTAAGCCCAAAAGGTAGGCAACTCTTGTCAATCACAACTCCTTGTGATTCCTGTCACGTTCGGCCTCCAAATCATCATGGTCTCGAGGGACTCAACCAACCATAACGTTCAATTAAGTCATCACCAACGTTACAAGATGAGTCTGATTCAATGATATGCCCTCGAGGGACTCGACCAAGCATACCATGTCCTCAGGTCACCGGTGACATCTCTATGTTGTAGGCAAGAACTCGATCACATAGATAGGTGAGCCTCGAGGGACTCGACCAACTCAACCTATGTCGTGATTCAATTTTTTCCTATAACGATGGAAGGCCACATAAGTCAATCTTATTACCTCATACTTACCGACTTAATATTATCTTAGGAGGGATTTTTATTTTCTATTGATCTCCTAATATGTCGTGTCACACACATAAATATTTAATATATATCTACATCGCATGTAAATATATAAATACATACATATATCTAGTAGGT
This sequence comes from Ensete ventricosum, assembly GCA_029747655.1. Taxonomy (NCBI): domain Eukaryota; kingdom Viridiplantae; phylum Streptophyta; class Magnoliopsida; order Zingiberales; family Musaceae; genus Ensete; species Ensete ventricosum. The sequence continues at coordinate 20,790,239 of JAQQAF010000002.1, forward strand.
GTATAACACATCACACATGCAAGCCACACCAGATGATCATGAGCCGTCACCTAATATGATTAAGCCCGAGCCAATGGGCCTAATCACTCATAATAGAATCTATGTGTGCATTAACGCATCTCCATGCCCTATGATTGTTGATCTCGTCATCACCGGTTCTATCGGATCGTCGCATCACCATGCGTCGTGATCTCCCGCCACGACATCGTGGGTCCCGCTGTAACCTCCACGCTCCCGCTGCGTCTCTCCATGTAATTACAAATAATCACAAACATACAGGCCCAACAATAAACGAGAAAAACGTAGGCTCGCAGGCCCCAATAATAATAATAATCATAATTACACACATCACAACACATGACTCATGATCATCCATCCACAACATACTTCACATGTACATCACATCATATGTAGGATTACTAGATAAATATAATAATTAATTAAACTATTTAATTAATTATTTTCTAAGAAATCAGGATATGCTCAAAATTTCCAGAATTATCAAGGGCATTTTCATAATTCTGGATGAGAGGACGGTCCTCGAAATTTCCAGAATTATTGAGGGCATTTTCAGAATTCTGCACACGAGGACAGTCCTCATAATTTTTAAAAATCAGAGGGGCAAGATCATCCTTTTACTTAAAAGGATGACCTAGCCCTCTCCTTGCCCCCATCTGCGTCGCCGTCGTCGCTACCCTGCGCAGGTGGCGGCACTGCACGTCGTCGGCGTGGGTAGCCGCCCCAGCGATAGGCGTTGCTGCCTTTGGGCGGCACCTCGCGGGCTGGTGGCACCGCCTTGCGCTAGCGCTGCCACTGCTGGCGGCCGCTCTTGCCAGCGACCGCCCTTGATGGTGGCTGTCCTGGCCGCGGGCGGCTGCCCTTGCGGTCACGCCGTGGGCAACAGGCCCTTGCGGCCTGGCCGCAGTCGTTCGTGCCCGCGGGGATGCTGCCATTGCGGGTGGCCGCCCTTGCAGGGGGCTTGGCCGTAGCCGGCCGCCGCCTTGTAGGGGTGACTTGGCTATAGCCGGTCGCCCCCCTTGCAGGTGGTCGGTCACCCCTGCAAGGGGGCTGGCCGTGGCCATGCCCGACTGCCCCTTGCAAGGGCTTCCTTCGTTGTGAAAACCTAGCAAGAACGCGTAGAATGATTCTACATGATTCAATCTCATCACACGCAGTTTAAAACCAATCTTTTGCACGAAAACCTTGGCTTTGATACCACTATTGGGAAACCTCAGCGGGTGCATCACATGCACAGCGAAAATCAAAACAAAAATCGATTTCCCACGCATATCAAATCATCGTGCAAAAGATTGATGTCACGAGAAAAACCATAAAAATTAAAAAACCGTGATGTGTGAGAGATTGATTTTACCTAGGGAGATTGTATATCCCGGTATTCCAAATCCGGATGGAGAAGATGAAGGAGGTCAAGCGTCCTCCTCTCTAGCGGTATCCATACGATGGATCTCTGCAGCGAAACTCCTCCAATCTGATCTTGCAACCCTTGCTCAGAGGGAGGGAGGAGAATAGGAGGTGGTGGCTAAAGCTACAGCCTATCAACCTTGAGTCTCCCCTCCTATTTATAGAGAGCCACCAAAACCCTAGGGCTCCTTCCTTAGTGGGTATTGGATCTCTATCTAATAACCCACTAACCTTGCATTATCTCTATCTAATAATCTCCTTAGGCCTCTAATTGGGCCTTAAGCAAGGAGCCCATCAGCATAGGGTCTCATCTAATGAGAATAAGGGCTAATTGGATCTTCATCCAATCCTCTATTCGCTGAAGCATCCACCATATATGTGTGACCCTCTAGGCCCGATACCGAGCTGGTCGTGAATCACTCTCATCAGAACTCCTTCTGATATAGTGAATTATTATCCTCATAATAATTCACTTGACTCATCGACTATGGATGTACTAGGCCACTACGCCATAGTCCCCAGACGGTACAGGGGGATCGAATCCGTCGGACCTGTTTGTCCACAGTTACCATGTATCTATAATCCCTCATCCAAATAATATCCCAGAGATCATATATTGGATATGGTACTGTTAGGTCGCATACGGAATCAGTTTGTCTTACTCTATTCGGATTCTACCGGAGAACTCCTTCTCTCTCAATCCGAATGACCCTGGCCAGGGATTTGTCTGAGCAAGCACATTTGAGATATTCCTCTCACGATACCGAGAGTGGATGATCCTTTATTGATACTCAATTTCCTTCGTAAGGTTGGCTACCAATCCCGATAACTAGTTGTCCAGATCTAGAGCTTTCCAAACCTGTAAGTCTGGCATCAAAGAAAGGAGTACTCATACAAGGCATCATTGATGTCTCAAGTCCAAGGACCAGATACACAACTGGGACTATGGAATCGCTGTATGACATTAGGTATCATTAACCATACAACATTCAATAAGCGGATCAATCAGTAAACTCATTCTTCAATGAGCACCTGTACTATATCCTTAGTGTCTCCACACAAGTGGTTATGAGACCAGCCGCCTCCATCATATGGACGGGTATATAGTACACTGATCTCTCCTGTTATCTCAATGTCCCTCTTTTTGAGTAACCTATGAACGGGATTATTTAGGATCTGTGTTTAAAGGTGAATCGATCTCATTATCGTGATCTCATCACGATCCGATTCTCATTGCAGAGAACCAAGGATATCACCATATATATGTAACAAATAATATAATGTGAGAATATGCCAATATTAATCATAAGCAAAAAGATCATACAGCGTGTCACACGTGCCATCACTCACGTGATTGACATGCAGGGCACCTGTAACCAGCATGAGCTTCGGAGACAACAATAAACGAAAGATTATTGGCATTAAAAATATTGGTAACAAATCAAATCTCTTTATTGAAGATGTTCTTTTAGAGGATGGTTTGAAACATAACTTAATAAACATTAGTCAACTTTGTGATAACAGATATATTGTTAAATTTGAGTTTAATCCTTGCATCATACAAATACCAAATAAGAATAAATCTATGATTACTTTAAGAAGCGATAATGTTTATACTATTGATCTTGATGATTTTCGTGATGAAACTTACTTTTCAGTTTTAAATGATGCATCTGAGCATAGGAGATTAAGGCATACAAGTATAAAATTAATCTCATAAATTTGAACTAAATAACTTATAAGAAGAATGCCTAAAATTAAATTTATCAAATATAAAATTTATAATGTGTGCCAACTACGAAAACACATAAATAGTAGCTTCAAACCTAAAACCAAGTTAGTACCTCTAGACCATTACAATTGATTCATATAGATTTATTTGGATCTATTGATATCACAAATCTAGAACGTAGTAAATATGCTTTTATGATTATTGATAATTATAGTAGATATACTTAGATATACTTCTTGGCATATAGAAATGATTATTTTAAATATATTATAATTATGATTTCTTATATTCATAGTGATCATGGTCGTGAATCATGATTTTTAATAATTTTGTGATTTGAATGAGTGTGACCATAATTTCTCCATTCCAAGAATTCCACAATAAAATGGAGTTGTTGAGAGAAAGAATAGGAATTTACAATAGATGACAATAATCATGCTTAATGAACATAGCTTAACCAAATATTTTTGGGTCAAAGCCATTAACACAGCATGCTATGTTATGACCAGAGTTCTCATAAGATCTCAACTATCTAAAACTCCCTATAAATTTAAAAATAATTAAAGACCTAACATTTTATATTTTAAAGTTTTTGGATGTAAATATTTTATTTTAAATGAAAATGATGCCTTAGGAAAATTTGATATAAAATCTCATGAAGGTATTTTTCTTAGATATTCTTCTATTTCTAAAGCTTATCGAATTCTCAAGAAGAGAACTTTAGTGTTAGAGGAACATATCTATGTTATTTTTAATTAATTTTTTGAGGTTAAAAAAAATAAATTTGATAAATTGAATTTGAATGAAAATTCTCCTCGCCAAAGCAACTTAGATACATCTACTTCTAAATAAATCTTACCTAAGGAATGGAAGTATGTAGTTGCATATCATAAGAAACTAATTATTGGAGATATATCAAAAGGTATTTAAACTCATTCCTCATTAAGAAATATTTGTGCAAATATAGACTTTTTATCTCAAATTGAACCTAAATACATTGATGATGTTCTCAAAGATAACTCATGGGTCTCGCCAATGCATAAAGAATTAATCAATTTGAAAGAAATAAAGTTTTGACACTTGTTCCTAGACCTAATGATAATATTGTGATTAACACTAAATGAATTTTTAGAAATAAGGAAGATGAACAATGTATCATAGTTCGAAACAGGTCTAGATTAGTGACCAGAGGTTTCAATAAAGAAGAAGGTATAGACAATGAAAAAAATCTTCGCTCTTGTGATAAGACTTGAATCCATAAGGATACTTCTTGTCTATGCATGTTTTAAAAATTTTAAATTATTTGAAATGAATGTCAAAAGTGCATTCCTTAAAGGTTTTATTTTTGAAGAAGTTTATGTTGAGCAACCACAGGATTTGAAAATGATCTTTGTTCAAACTATGTTTATTAATTATCTAAGGCTCTTTATGAGTTGAAGCAAGCCCCTAGGGATTGGTATGAGAGGCATAGCACCTTTCTTATTCAAAATAATTTTTTAAAAGGCAAGGTCCTAGGGATTGGTATGAGAGGCATACCACATTATTTATTAAATATTTTAATAATATTTTTTTATTATTTAAATTTATGTTGATGATGTTATTTTTGATTCTACTAATGAATCATTATGTGAATTATTCGCTAAGAGTATGAGCCAAGAATTTGAAATGAGTTTAATGAGTAAATTGATATTTTTTTTTAGGATTACAAATTAAGCAACTAAAATATGAGATTTTTATTAATCATACCAAGTATACTCTTGATCTATTAAAATGATTCTATATGGACATTCTAAGGCCATCAACACACTAATGAGCATTTCTACTAAATTAGATATCGAGAATGAAGGATGATGCTTTGATCAAAAAACGTATAGAGGCATGATATGTAGTTTACTATACCTCACTTCAACTAGACTTGATACAATGTTTGGCATTAGGTTTTGTGTAAGATTTCAATCTAATCCCAAATAATCTCACTTTAAAGCAGTAAAAAGAAATTAGGTACTTAAAAGAAATATCATCTCTAGGATTATGATGACCTAAATCTAATAACTTTGATTTGATTGTTTATGTTGATGTTGACTATGCAGGATGTAAAATAGATAGAAAAAATACCTTTGGAACTCACCAATTCCTAGGTCATGCACTTGATTCTTAGTCATCCAAGAAGAAAACCTCTATCGCACTATCTATAGTTGAAGCTGGATATTTTATGGTAGGTGCATGCTATGCACATGTAATTTGGAAGTATACTTTAGGAGATTATGGACTTTATCAAAAAATAACTCTATAAAATGTGATAATACTAGTATAATTTATTTAACAAAGAACCCTATTCGACACTCTAGAACTAAGCATATTGACAATTGAAATCATTTTATTAGGAATCATATTAGCAATCATGATATATCTTTAGATTTCATTGATATGAAACATCAATTAGTAAACATTTTTACTAAACTACTTAGTGAGGAATAATTCAATTTCATTAAAAGAGAATTAGGCATGTTGAATCTTTCAAATGTATGAATCAAGATCTTTTACTATTTGTTCTCATATCATTCTTTCTTTTTACTAAAGAGGATATTTATCCAAACAAATCATGATCTTTCACTTAACTTCTCAGTGTTCATGACTTGAGATTTATTGGTTCTCCTATGAATCTTTCTTTTCCCTTATAACTATGAAGAAGATTTATCCAAATGAATCATGATCTTTCACTTGACTTCTTGATATTTATAATTTGAGATTTATTTTATATGAATTAAAATCTTTTACTATCTGCTCTCCTATGATTCTTTTTGCTATTTACTATAGAGGAGATTTATTTAAATGAATCATGATCTTTCACTTGACTTCTCGATGTTTATGACTTAAGATTTATTTTGTATGACTCTTTTATATTCATTCCTTGTATACTTCATTTTGTTGATGAGAAAAGAGAAGAAGTAACTAATTTGTGTTGATAATAAAACGGGAGACATAGCAATTCATACCTACCTTATGTGTTGAACAAGGAGACCTATGATATTTTTATAATTTTTTATTAGTAGTAACTCATGCTTAACTTTTATTAACTATTTTTTTTTAAATTTGAAGCTTGATTGAATATTTGGGCTTGCAATGATAATATCAAAATAGAATTTTTCTCAACTTAAATTCAAGAGTACCACGGTTCTATTTTTAATTCAAGTTCATTACATTTTTAAGATGTATAGACAGGGTGAGTCTTATTAATGCCCCATTATCAACTGATCTCTTGGTATCTATAACTTGAACTTATTTTTGATATTAAGATACTTCATATTATGATATCAAAGTAATTTTATTTTTACACAATTAGAACATTGATATAGAAGGAGAGAAGTAGCACCATGATACCATGATATCACTCTCTTCTTTTTTATGATGATAAAGGGGGAAAGTAGTAACTTATGTTTTTTATTAATAAAGAGGGAGAAGCATATTTTTTTGTTAACTAAGGGGAAGCATCATAATGTCTCACTTATAATTCTTTATTTTGTAAATGATTAACTTATAGTTAGTTATATTTTGATTGATATTACACATTCTTATTAAAATTTGAAACTTGAAATCATTATAATTTTTTTAACCATTTGAACATTGAATTTTTGGCTTGAATGATTAAATCATACTATCCATAAGATCAATTTTTTTTTCAACTTGAATTTAATATATGCATTTAAAATAATATATGATCATTTGAAATCAAGTTCATCATAACATTTCAAAATAGCATATAGATAGGGGGAGCATGGTTAAAATTTTGTCATCAGTTGGTTGTTATCATCAAAAGGGGAGAGATTGTTGAATCTCAAATTTTGATGATGAAATCAATTGATAAATTTATAGACTAATATACTTTTGAGATAAGTAACTCACGAAATACTTCGACTACGACCTCGAACTATCAAATGGTAAATTGTCGAAGTAGGAAAATTGAACATTATGTTGGGTAAAATATCATGTAAAAAATTTGACATCGAGCTAGAGGATTAGTGGACTTGCCAAAGGTTAGACTTTGTGCTATAAGTTCGAGCATCGTACTGAAAGGATTGACTATTGTGCAATAAGATCGGATATTATGAGAAAGTCGATATGTCAATAGATCGGGTAATATGTCAAAAGAAAGGATGATGTGCTGGAGATTTGGACAAAGTACCAAAAGATCATTCGATATATCGGAATGGTGTACAATATGATGAAAGCTTCATAATTATGTCGGATATATGCTTGGATTGTTAAAATCTTAATTGAAGTCTTTTTGGGTCAAATTGAGTTGGTATTGGGTCAAAACCATGTGAATTTGATAAGGAACCAATTAAACTTGAACTAGGGATGAATTAGGCCTGTTAGAAGGCCAAATGGGTGACCTAAAGTAGGCCTAGGTGGTGGTACCATCTGAGTCATATGAAAAGTACTATTTGTGCTTTTTCCATGGTTTTGATAGTTGTATCGCGTAACGTGATAGTAATACCACCTAGGCCAGTAGTGGTACCACCAAACCCTTGATTGATGGCCTAGTTATGATCGTAGTATCACCCAATGCCGGTAGTAGAACCGATAATACCTCAAAATTTTCTAGATTTAAATTTTTGGCTTTATTCTTGAAGCCTTTTTGGGTCTATAAATACCTTACTTTTGCTTGATGGAGTGTGAATTCTTGAGTACAAAAGTATTGTAAACTCTCTCTCTTTAGTAGTATTTGAGTCTTTTCCTTCTTAGGTTTAGAGGTGATTCTAAGTTATAAGAGATGAGAGATCTTGTAAAAAAAAGTGTGAAGGTTGTTAGAAAATCTCAGATTAGGTATCATTTATGCAACAAAAAATAAAACCAAAAATTAGATTCCCTAAAGAAAAATATTAAGCCGTCGTGCGAGGATTAGTGCGTAAAAATCACAAAATTGAAAAACTATGTGTTGCCTGTTAGATGTCTTACTACTAACTATGTGCGAGGATTAGGAGAACATATATCCTTGAAAAACTAGATATGTTGGTATAGATAAAGGAAGTCAGACGTCCTCCTCTCTAGCGATAATCCATAGGGGAGATGGCATGACGATGCTCCTCAAATCACAACGTGATCTTCCTCTCCAAGCACACCAAAAGATTGTACTTTCTCTAAGAATGGGTCAGCTCTTCTTTCTCTCCACATGCCCTAAATAGGGGTTGTTGGTTGAGGAGGAAAGGGAGGGAGGAGAGTAGGATGAGGCGACCAAAAGTTTCTAGCCTATAAGCCCTATAGGCCCTTCCTATTTATAGAGGTCCCTGTCAAATTAAACCTAATAAATTATATCCTATTGGGTACTGGATATTCATTCAATTATCTAAGCCTCTTGGATTAGTGGATTTCTACCCAATAATATCTTATTAGCTCTTATTAGATGGATCCAATAATATAGAGGTTTATTGGATATCCAATAAAACAAAAGCTCCGCGGATATATCATATTTGAACATCTACTTGTCGTAATTGTTAGGATCAAATTGACACTAATAGGGGGGGTGTGAATTAGTGCTTTCATAGAAACACATAAAAAAAACTTTCTTTCAATTAAACCCATTTTGGAAGTATATTAAACTGAAAAATGGTCATAAGAGCAATGAGCAAGTGAATTAATAAATGATAAGAATGAAAAGCATGAAAGATATATGCAAACAATATTTATAGTAGTTAAATTCACGTGACCTACTCCAATATTTAAAATTGATGTTATATACATTAAAAAATTTTCATGAGTTGATGATTTGATATTTGAAATTGATGTTGCATCAGTAGATGAATATTATGAAAATATCATATCATGATATTTAAATCGAAGAGTACGTGGTTCTCTTGAATTTAAATTTATTTTATTTAAACTATAGTATAAAAATAGAGAGAGTTAATATTAAATCCCGTCATCAATTGATTGTTATCATAAAAAAGGAAGAGATAATTGAATCTCGGATTTTGATGATGAAATCAATTGATGGGTGTTTAATCTAACTTATGTATTAGAGTAAGTAATGTAAATCAAATTATGACAAAGAAATTGAGTTAAAATTAGATGTTGGACTAGAATCAAGTTTGAACATTGCGTTAAGATTTAAATGGTATTAAAATAAAAGTAAAAACCTAGAAAAAAAATATATATCTTAAAAGTTACATAGACTACTAAGTCGAGTGGTAGGAGTTGCCGTAGAGATTCTTAGTTGTCGAAGAAAATGTCAACAGTAAGTTTATCATCTGTCTAGATGTGGACTAGTTCGATCGTAAGGTTTGCTCAAGTCCTCCTTTGATCACCAACATTTCAGCGAAATGTATATATCTCGTCCCTGAATGCAATCTCCTGCTACACATGAACAAATCCCAGCATTGCATTCCCCCCGCCACCCCCACACCCCCTCCCCACCCCACTCTCACACTTGCCATCGTATACCATCTTGAAATATAATGTTTTTTTAATGGTCATCTGGTTAATTATATTTTGTTGGCTGCTCTTGCCAAAACTTTGATGTCTATAACATCTATTAGGAGATCCTGAGTCACGGCAACTGCAGCAAATGAACCAGGCCTACTGGCTCCATGCCCGCCTCATCAAGACCCTCGACCTCACCACCCTGCACTCCCTCCTGCTCCTCTCCGTCCACCACCCCTCCACCCTCCCCTACGTCCGAGCTGCCTTCGTCGGCCACCAGCCGTCCCTGCTCCGCCACTCCGCCGCATTCCCTTTCAACACACTCATACGCGCCTCTGCTGCCGACCCCTCTGATGCCCTCACTGCTTTCAGCCTCATGCGCGCAGCCGCGGTCCCCCCGGACCTCTTCACGTTCCCCCTCCTCCTCAAGGCCTGCTCGCTCCTCCCCTTCTCCTCCGTCGATGACCCCCGTCGCCACCCGGGCGTCGCCGCCCACGCCCTCGCCGTCAAGCACGGCCTCTCAGCCGACCTCTACGTTGCCAACACCCTCGTTCGTCTCTACGGCGGGTTCGCTCTCCTCGACGCCGCTCTCCAGGTTTTCGTCGAAATGCCCCTGAGGGATGCCGTCTCGTGGTCTGCTCTTATTTCCTCGCTCGCGTCCAATGGCCACGACGAGACCGCCCTCGACGCCTTCCGCCTCATGCAGGCTTGCTCCCCCGACGCGGCGCCTGACGAGGTTACCATGATCACTGTGATCATGGCGGTCGCAAACCTCGGCGCTCCGGACCTTGCCGCCTGGGTGGACCGCTACGTGGCTCGACGAGGGTTCGTCCTGAAGGCCAAGATGGGTACGGCGCTGATCTCGATGCACTCGCGGTGCGGGTCCATGGACCGAGCCGCGCGGGTGTTCGACAGGATGCGGCAGCGGGAGCGAGGCGTAAGGGCGTGGACGGCCATGATCGTCGGTTACGCGGCGCACGGGCGGAGCGCCGAGGCCCTGGGAGCTTTCGACCGGATGGTGGGGGACGCGGGGCTGCGGCCCGACCACGTAGCGCTGATCGGGGTGCTGACGGCGTGCAGCCGCGGGGGCCTGCTGGAGGAAGGGTGGCGAGTGTTCCGGAGCATGGAGCGGACGCCCGGGATGGAGCCGCGGATGGAGCACTACGGTTGCATGGTGGACATGGTGGGGAGGGGGGGGCGCGTGAGAGAGGCGTACAACTTCGTGGAGGGGATGCCGGTGAGGCCCAACGCGGTGATCTGGAGGACGCTCCTGGGTGCGTGCGTCAGCCATGGCGACGTTGCGCTGGCGGAGCAGGTGAAGAGGAGGATAGCGGAGATGGAGCCTGGGCACGATGGGGATTACGTGCTGCTGTCGAATGCCTATGGGTGGATCGGGCGGTGGGATGAGAAGGATCGAGTCCGGTGCGCGATGAGGGTGGACGGCGTGGCAAAGAGGCCCGGGTGCAGTTCACTTCGTGTCTGAGGCAGAAGAAATAACGGCATTGTTATATAGTTTCATTACATTACATGTATCTTCAAATGCTCACATAAGCCGAGTAGTTTTAATGTCGAGCACACATACCACTCATTTTCAACTATTAAGTTTTTATGACATATCCGGCAACATACAATGTCTGTTTAGTTTGATTGGGCTATCCGGAACAACGTGGCTTCTCCTCAAATGTGGTTGACTTTACACATTTGGCCTCACATGTCACGAGCAAGAAGGTCATCAAGTATATAGAGCGGAAGTTCTTAGTTGCGAGGTAAAGGAGACAGATGACAAATCAAGCATATGGTCAATAGTAGAGTTGGAGCATCCTCTGATTCGTTAAGACAGTGATGAGTTTGCCCTCAAGCCGACGAAAGATATTTCTTTGAGAAGAACAAATTTCCATCGGATTACGATGTACAAGACGTTCATGTGAACTCAAATATGAGACTAATTAACTATCCCATGGTGCAATAACCTATGGTATCTCAACAGAAATGAAATGATGAAATATGTTATATTCAGATTTTTAACTAGAATTATCTTGGGGATTTTCTATTGAGACTTAAATAAGGATATTTAGGAGATATACTAATTGAATTTTTAGATAGACTTAGCCAAGTGTATTTTTTTGTAATTTAACACTCATGTGGGATAGGTCTCCTTTATAAAAGTAGGAATTGAGATTGACGGGAGGTAGGAGCTAAAGGCTTGGATGATATCCTGATTGGATTAGTAGTGATTAATTAGTTATAAATAAAACATTCCAACTCAAATTAGGGACTCCTACTTTGTTCAAAATTAGGACTTAAGTTGGGTACTTTAAGATGATGTCTAGTAGCTCTCCTTATCAAATGAGTCATTTAGTTCCGAAGATGAGAGTTGCAACTCTGGAAATACTAAAACTTTACTCTTCCACCGGTAGTAACTTTTAGTCCAACATGGCTAGGGTGGACATTTCTCCCTCTAGCCTTTCACACATGACTAGGGTGGATATATATATATATACTAATAACAAAGAATAATTTTTTCATCGTAGAAATATTTCTTTTTCTTTTCAATAGGAATGTTAATGCGTTTAATGTTTCTACTTTCAAGTATGTAGGAGGGTGATTTTTTTATCTTAGAGCATATTTTTTTATTACAACCCGCACCAGAGCAATAAGTAGCCTTCACCATAAAGTATAACACACTTTTGCTATCGATTTTCACTTGACCAATCACCTCTATTAGGAACTACCTCTTTAGGTGTCGAGGACTAAGATGAAGTTATTGGTTTTGAGATAGTTTTTCTACTAAAGAATTCTATTGTAAATTGTACAAAGAAGAATTTCTTTATTTTGATTGTTTTTTTATCATATGCATAGCAGAAGATTAAAATAAAATAAATTTTTCATATAGATCAAATCAATTTGTAAAAGATTGGATTGTGAAAAAATCACAAAACCAAAAAATGGCATCGTATGAGAGATTGCTTACTTAAGGAGATCGTATATCCATGTTTTTCCAGATCCGAATGGAGAGGATGAAGGAAGTCACCTGTCCTCCTCTCTAACGGTATTCACACGATAGATCGCTGCAGCGATAATCCTCTAATCGCAATCTCAAGTCTCATAATTTGTGTAGAGGAAGGAAGGAGAATGATAGGACTCCAGCAGGGTTGAGTCTTAATCACCCTATAAGTAGTCAATAAAAATCTTGTAAAATTGTAATAAAACCTCACCTAGCCACTTCTATCCTATAAAAAAGTGTGGCTAGGGTTTCGATTAGGGTCTTAGGGCTTAGTGGTTGTCGCCCCCTTGATTGGGTTGATCGGCCAGTGTTTCCCTCAGCTAGGTCGACTATAGGAGGGCAAAGGGATAATTTTACTTAGGCAAGCACCCCATGGGCTAGGGCTTAGAATCCTATATAATGATGTAGTCGTCCCCTCTCTTTTATCAAGCAAGATCAATCTTTTATTCAACCTTGTGCCGAGTTCTAGTAGGGAGGAACCCCTATAGCATTCCAAGGGTTGATCCCCCTCAGAGATCAAAATCTATAGAGCTTCCTCTGGGGTTCTATCATCTTGTATCAGAGCACCGTTCATACTGCCCTTACTGCCATCTCTGTCGCCCCCACCTTCCCAAGCAATTCCCACAATTGCTGTGACACGCGCCTCGACCTTCCACCCAAGCCACATATTAAATCAATCTACTGCTGCCCCTACGTTTGAATTGGAGATCTGATATATTTTCATCAATCACACCTATTTGCTGCTACTATTCATTTATCTTACACATTGACGAGATTTTCTCATACTTTCATTACTGCAAATTTCAAACATCATAAACGTTATTGTTATTGCGAAGGCGAAACACTAGAATTTTCAGCCATCTATTTCCCTCTTGAAACCGATTTTATGCTCTCCTATTTTGGTCAAAAATTTTATATGATTTTATAGATCATCTTAGCTCTCATCTAAGATTTATCTCTAAAAAGAATTCTCTCTAAAACTGATTCTATTGTGCTCTAATTCTTCGTCACGTATTGCTAGAATTTTTACGATGAATAATCTGTCCTCCGACTTTTCCGCTATTTCCCTACTGTTACTCTGCCGAAATTTTATCAAACTTTTTACTGATATTAACCATAACTGAACCGAGGAGTTCTACATATTTTTCTCAAGTTTTCCTCGGAGATTTATGTCTAGAATTAATCATTTCTCCGATGTAAAATTTGTTCAGCAGGACAACACATTGCAGCACCTTTCTTTGTCGAATTCCATTGGATTTGAGTGCTATCTTTGATGGGTTTTTTTTACTCTTTTTTTCTCATCTGTAAACCCTACCATCTTCATTAAGAATCCTTCCAAATTGCATCCTAAACTCATCCCAAACAGCCACCTAAATCAGCCCTAAACCGTAGCCTACTTCCATCAAACCGATCCACCTACCTAACCGGCCACCTCTTAACTTAAAACCTCTCATGCCCCTAACACGACAACAAAAAAAGGACCTCAAGTTACAGATTTAGAGGCCTACACCATAGCATTAGAGGAGGCCATTAACACCAAGTTTGAAGCCTTTGAAAGCTGCACAGAGGAGAAGATACGATCCCTTTTCGCCGAATTCAGCAAGGACCGACCACCTAGCCCGAATAAATCGCAATAAGGAGAAACTTCAGATCGGCGAGATGATCTTCAAGAGTATGGTCACATCATCCTTGATCCAAATAATTCACGCATGAAGGTTGACTTCCCTAGATGGGAAGAAGGAGACTCGATCGGATGGATCGCGCGTGCGGAGCGCTATCTTCGGTTCTATCGAACCACCGATGCTATAAGGGTGGAGATTGCAGCCATCCACCTTAAGAGAGATACTATTCAGTGGTTCAATTAGTTTGAGCAACACCCATGGAGGTCTCTCTTGGCAGCGATTCAAGGAAGGACTACTAAATCGATTTAGACCAACTGATTTCGACAACATCGACGGACAATTAATGAAGATTTGACAGACCTCTACAATACATGAATACCAAACAAGGTTTGAATGTTTATCTAACCAAACTATTGATTGGTCTGAAAAGTAACTTTTAGGGACTTTTATTGAGGGCCTAAAACCAGAGATTCGAGGAAAAGTAAAGGCGCAACAACTGTACACTCTTATGGTGACGATTTCCTTCGCAAGGATCCAAGAAAAATGATTGAACCATAAAGTACGAAGGACAATGGTCACTCCTCGACCAGCCATGCCGAAGCCTTCAGCCCCGTCTAATGCCAACCGAGCTCCTGCACCAAAAAAATTAACAAGAGATGAGCTTCGTGAATAATCGACCAAAGGGTTATGTTGGCATTGTGATGAACTATGGAGCTGAGAACATTGCTGCAAAAAGGGCCGGCTCCTCATGATTGAGCCAGTAGAAGGAGAGAAGTAGCACCATGATACCATGATATCACTCTCTTCTTTTTTATGATGATAAAGGGGGAAAGTAGTAACTTATGTTTTTTATTAATAAAGAGGGAGAAGCATATTTTTTTGTTAACTAAGGGGAAGCATCATAATGTCTCACTTATAATTCTTTATTTTGTAAATGATTAACTTATAGTTAGTTATATTTTGATTGATATTACACATTCTTATTAAAATTTGAAACTTGAAATCATTATAATTTTTTTAACCATTTGAACATTGAATTTTTGGCTTGAATGATTAAATCATACTATCCATAAGATCAATTTTTTTTTCAACTTGAATTTAATATATGCATTTAAAATAATATATGATCATTTGAAATCAAGTTCATCACAACATTTCAAAATAGCATATAGATAGGGGGAGCATTGTTAAAATTTTGTCATCAGTTGGTTGTTATCATCAAAAGGGGAGAGATTGTTGAATCTCAAATTTTGATGATGAAATCAATTGATAAATTTATAGACTAATATACTTTTGAGATAAGTAACTCACGAAATACTTCGACTACGACCTCGAACTATCAAAGGGTAAATTGTCGAAGTAGGAAAATTGAACATTATGTTGGGTAAAATATCATGTAAAAAATTTGACATCGAGCTAGAGGATTAGTGGACTTGCCAAAGGTTAGACTTTGTGCTATAAGTTCGAGCATCGTACTGAAAGGATTGACTATTGTGCAATAAGATCGGATATTATGAGAAAGTCGATATGTCAATAGATCGGGTAATATGTCAAAAGAAAGGATGATGTGCTGGAGATTTGGACAAAGTACCAAAAGATCATTCGATATATCGGAATGGTGTACAATATGATGAAAGCTTCATAATTATGTCGGATATATGCTTGGATTGTTAAAATCTTAATTGAAGTCTTTTTGGGTCAAATTGAGTTGGTATTGGGTCAAAACCATGTGAATTTGATAAGGAACCAATTAAACTTGAACTAGGGATGAATTAGGCCTGTTAGAAGGCCAAATGGGTGACCTAAAGTAGGCCTAGGTGATGGTACCATCTGAGTCATATGAAAAGTACTATTTGTGCTTTTTCCATGGTTTTGATAGTTGTATCGCGTAACGTGATAGTAATACCACCTAGGCCAGTAGTGGTACCACCAAACCCTTGATTGATGGCCTAGTTATGATCGTAGTATCACCCAATGCCGATAGTAGAACCGATAATACCTCAAAATTTTCTAGATTTAAATTTTTGGCTTTATTCTTGAAGCCTTTTTGGGTCTATAAATACCTTACTTTTGCTTGATGGAGTGTGAATTCTTGAGTACAAAAGTATTGTAAACTCTCTCTCTTTAGTAGTATTTGAGTCTTTTCCTTCTTAGGTTTAGAGGTGAGTCTAAGTTATAAGAGATGAGAGATCTTGTAAAAAAAAAAGTGTGAAGGTTGTTAGAAAATCTCAGATTAGGCATCATTTATGCAACAAAAAATAAAACCAAAAATTAGATTCCCTAAAGAAAAATATTAAGCCGTCGTGCGAGGATTAGTGCGTAAAAATCACAAAATTGAAAAACTATGTGTTGCCTGTTAGATGTCTTACTACTAACTATGTGCGAGGATTAGGAGAACATATATCCTTGAAAAACTAGATCTGTTGGTATAGATAAAGGAAGTCAGACGTCCTCCTCTCTAGCGATAATCCATAGGGGAGATGGCACGACGATGCTCCTCAAATCACAACGTGATCTTCCTCTCCAAGCACACCAAAAGATTGTACTTTCTCTAAGAATGGGTCAGCTCTTCTTTCTCTCCACATGCCCTAAATAGGGGTTGTTGGTTGAGGAGGAAAGGGAGGGAGGAGAGTAGGATGAGGCGACCAAAAGTTTCTAGCCTATAAGCCCTATAGGCCCTTCCTATTTATAGAGGTCCCTGTCAAATTAAACCTAATAAATTATATCCTATTGGGTACTGGATATTCATTCAATTATCTAAGCCTCTTGGATTAGTGGATTTCTACCCAATAATATTTTATTAGCTCTTATTAGATGGATCCAATAATATAGAGGCTTATTGGATATCCAATAAAACAAAAACTCCGCGGATATATCATATTTGAACATCTACTTGTCGTAATTGTTAGGATCGAATTGACACTAATAGGGGGGGTGTGAATTAGTGCTTTCATAGAAACACATAAAAAAAACTTTCTTTCAATTAAACCCATTTTGGAAGTATATTAAACTGAAAAATGGTCATAAGAGCAATGAGCAAGTGAATTAATAAATGATAAGAATGAAAAGCATGAAAGATATATGCAAACAAGATTTATAGTAGTTAAATTCACGTGACCTACTCCAATATTTAAAATTGATGTTATATACATTGAAAAATTTTCATGAGTTGATATTTGAAATTGATGTTGCATCTGTAGATGAATATTATGAAAATATCATATCATGATATTTAAATCGAAGAGTATGTGGTTCTTTTGAATTTAAATTTATTTTATTTAAACTATAGTATAAAAATAGAGAGAGTTAATATTAAATCCCGTCATCAATTGATTGTTATCATAAAAAAAGAAGAGATAATTGAATCTCGGATTTTGATGATGAAATCAATTGATGGGTGTTTAATCTAACTTATGTATTAGAGTAAGTAATGTAAATCAAATTATGACAAAGAAATTGAGTTAACATTAGATGTTGGACTAAAATCAAGTTTGAACATTGCGTTAAGATTTAAATGGTATTAAAATAAAAGTAAAAACCTAGAAAAAAAATATATATCTTAAAAGTTACATAGACTACTAAGTCGAGTGGTAGGAGTTGCCGTAGAGATTCTTAGATGTCGAAGAAAATGTCAACAGTAAGTTTATCATCTGTCTAGATGTGGACTAGTTCGATCGTAAGGTTTGCTCAAGTCCTCCTTTGATCACCAACATTTCAGCGAAATGTATATATCTCGTCCCTGAATGCAATCTCCTGCTACACATGAACAAATCCCAGCATTGCATTCCCCTCACCACCCCCTCCCCACCCCACTCTCACACTTGCCATCGTATACCATCTTGAAATATAATGTTTTTTTAATGGTCATCTGGTTAATTATATTTTGTTGGCTGCTCTTGCCAAAACTTTGATGTCTATAACATCTATTAGGAGATCCTGAGTCACGGCAACTGCAGCAAATGAACCAGGCCTACTGGCTCCATGCCCGCCTCATCAAGACCCTCGACCTCACCACCCTGCACTCCCTCCTGCTCCTCTCCGTCCACCACCCCTCCACCCTCCCCTACGTCCGAGCTGCCTTCGTCGGCCACCAGCCGTCCCTGCTCCGCCACTCCGCCGCATTCCCTTTCAACACACTCATACGCGCCTCTGCTGCCGACCCCTCTGATGCCCTCACTGCTTTCAGCCTCATGCGCGCAGCCGCGGTCCCCCCGGACCTCTTCACGTTCCCCCTCCTCCTCAAGGCCTGCTCGCTCTTCCCCTTCTCCTCCGTCGATGACCCCCGTCGCCACCCGGGCGTCGCCGCCCACGCCCTCGCCGTCAAGCACGGCCTCTCAGCCGACCTCTACGTTGCCAACACCCTCGTTCGTCTCTACGGCGGGTTCGCTCTCCTCGACGCCGCTCTCCAGGTTTTCGTCGAAATGCCCCTGAGGGATGCCGTCTCGTGGTCTGCTCTTATTTCCTCGCTCGCGTCCAATGGCCACGACGAGACCGCCCTCGACGCCTTCCGCCTCATGCAGGCTTGCTCCCCCGACGCGGCGCCTGACGAGGTTACCATGATCACTGTGATCATGGCGGTCGCAAACCTCGGCGCTCCGGACCTTGCCGCCTGGGTGGACCGCTACGTGGCTCGACGAGGGTTCGTCCTGAAGGCCAAGATGGGTACGGCGCTGATCTCGATGCACTCGCGGTGCGGGTCCATGGACCGAGCCGCGCGGGTGTTCGACAGGATGCGGCAGCGGGAGCGAGGCGTAAGGGCGTGGACGGCCATGATCGTCGGTTACGCGGCGCACGGGCGGAGCGCCGAGGCCCTGGGAGCTTTCGACCGGATGGTGGGGGACGCGGGGCTGCGGCCCGACCACGTAGCGCTGATCGGGGTGCTGACGGCGTGCAGCCGCGGGGGCCTGCTGGAGGAAGGGTGGCGAGTGTTCCGGAGCATGGAGCGGACGCCCGGGATGGAGCCGCGGATGGAGCACTACGGTTGCATGGTGGACATGGTGGGGAGGGGGGGGGCGCGTGAGAGAGGCGTACAACTTCGTGGAGGGGATGCCGGTGAGGCCCAACGCGGTGATCTGGAGGACGCTCCTGGGTGCGTGCGTCAGCCATGGCGACGTTGCGCTGGCGGAGCAGGTGAAGAGGAGGATAGCGGAGATGGAGCCTGGGCACGATGGGGATTACGTGCTGCTGTCGAATGCCTATGGGTGGATCGGGCGGTGGGATGAGAAGGATCGAGTCCGGTGCGCGATGAGGGTGGACGGCGTGGCAAAGAGGCCCGGGTGCAGTTCACTTCGTGTCTGAGGCAGAAGAAATAACGGCATTGTTATATAGTTTCATTACATTACATGTATCTTCAAATGCTCACATAAGCCGAGTAGTTTTAATGTCGAGCACACATACCACTCATTTTCAACTATTAAGTTTTTATGACATATCCGGCAACATACAATGTCTGTTTAGTTTGATTGGGCTATCCGGAACAACGTGGCTTCTCCTCAAATGTGGTTGACTTTACACATTTGGCCTCACATGTCACGAGCAAGAAGGTCATCAAGTATATAGAGCGGAAGTTCTTAGTTGCGAGGTAAAGGAGACAGATGACAAATCAAGCATATGGTCAATAGTAGAGTTGGAGCATCCTCTGATTCGTTAAGACAGTGATGAGTTTGCCCTCAAGCCGACGAAAGATATTTCTTTGAGAAGAACAAATTTCCATCGGATTACGATGTACAAGACGTTCATGTGAACTCAAATATGAGACTAATTAACTATCCCATGGTGCAATAACCTATGGTATCTCAACAGAAATGAAATGATGAAATATGTTATATTCAGATTTTTAACTAGAATTATCTTGGGGATTTTCTATTGAGACTTAAATAAGGATATTTAGGAGATATACTAATTGAATTTTTAGATAGACTTAGCCAAGTGTATTTTTTTGTAATTTAACACTCATGTGGGATAGGTCTCCTTTATAAAAGTAGGAATTGAGATTGACGGGAGGTAGGAGCTAAAGGCTTGGATGATATCCTGATTGGATTAGTAGTGATTAATTAGTTATAAATAAAACATTCCAACTCAAATTAGGGACTCCTACTTTGTTCAAAATTAGGACTTAAGTTGGGTACTTTAAGATGATGTCTAGTAGCTCTCCTTATCAAATGAGTCATTTAGTTCCGAAGATGAGAGTTGCAACTCTGGAAATACTAAAACTTTACTCTTCCACCGGTAGTAACTTTTAGTCCAACATGGCTAGGGTGGACATTTCTCCCTCTAGCCTTTCACACATGACTAGGGTGGATATATATATATATACTAATAACAAAGAATAATTTTTTCATCGTAGAAATATTTCTTTTTCTTTTCAATAGGAATGTTAATGCGTTTAATGTTTCTACTTTCAAGTATGTAGGAGGGTGATTTTTTTATCTTAGAGCATATTTTTTTATTACAACCCGCACCAGAGCAATAAGTAGCCTTCACCATAAAGTATAACACACTTTTGCTATCGATTTTCACTTGACCAATCACCTCTATTAGGAACTACCTCTTTAGGTGTCGAGGACTAAGATGAAGTTATTGGTTTTGAGATAGTTTTTCTACTAAAGAATTCTATTGTAAATTGTACAAAGAAGAATTTCTTTATTTTGATTGTTTTTTTATCATATGCATAGCAGAAGATTAAAATAAAATAAATTTTTCATATAGATCAAATCAATTTGTAAAAGATTGGATTGTGAAAAAATCACAAAACCAAAAAATGGCATCGTATGAGAGATTGCTTACTTAAGGAGATCGTATATCCATGTTTTTCCAGATCCGAATGGAGAGGATGAAGGAAGTCACCTGTCCTCCTCTCTAACGGTATTCACACGATAGATCGCTGCAGCGATAATCCTCTAATCGCAATCTCAAGTCTCATAATTTGTGTAGAGGAAGGAAGGAGAATGATAGGACTCCAGCAGGGTTGAGTCTTAATCACCCTATAAGTAGTCAATAAAAATCTTGTAAAATTGTAATAAAACCTCACCTAGCCACTTCTATCCTATAAAAAAGTGTGGCTAGGGTTTCGATTAGGGTCTTAGGGCTTAGTGGTTGTCGCCCCCTTGATTGGGTTGATCGGCCAGTGTTTCCCTCAGCTAGGTCGACTATAGGAGGGCAAAGGGATAATTTTACTTAGGCAAGCACCCCATGGGCTAGGGCTTAGAATCCTATATAATGATGTAGTCGTCCCCTCTCTTTTATCAAGCAAGATCAATCTTTTATTCAACCTTGTGCCGAGTTCTAGTAGGGAGGAACCCCTATAGCATTCCAAGGGTTGATCCCCCTCAGAGATCAAAATCTATAGAGCTTCCTCTGGGGTTCTATCATCTTGTATCAGAGCACCGTTCATACTGCCCTTACTGCCATCTCTGTCGCCCCCACCTTCCCAAGCAATTCCCACAATTGCTGTGACACGCGCCTCGACCTTCCACCCAAGCCACATATTAAATCAATCTACTGCTGCCCCTACGTTTGAATTGGAGATCTGATATATTTTCATCAATCACACCTATTTGCTGCTACTATTCATTTATCTTACACATTGACGAGATTTTCTCATACTTTCATTACTGCAAATTTCAAACATCATAAACGTTATTGTTATTGCGAAGGCGAAACACTAGAATTTTCAGCCATCTATTTCCCTCTTGAAACCGATTTTATGCTCTCCTATTTTGGTCAAAAATTTTATATGATTTTATAGATCATCTTAGCTCTCATCTAAGATTTATCTCTAAAAAGAATTCTCTCTAAAACTGATTCTATTGTGCTCTAATTCTTCGTCACGTATTGCTAGAATTTTTACGATGAATAATCTGTCCTTCGACTTTTCCGCTATTTCCCTACTGTTACTCTGCCGAAATTTTATCAAACTTTTTACTGATATTAACCATAACTGAACCGAGGAGTTCTGCATATTTTTCTCAAGTTTTCCTCGGAGATTTATGTCTAGAATTAATCATTTCTCCGATGTAAAATTTGTTCAGCAGGACAACACATTGCAGCACCTTTCTTTGTCGAATTCCATTGGATTTGAGTGCTATCTTTGATGGGTTTTTTTTACTCTTTTTTTCTCATCTGTAAACCCTACCATCTTCATTAAGAATCCTTCCAAATTGCATCCTAAACTCATCCCAAACAGCCACCTAAATCAGCCCTAAACCGTAGCCTACTTCCATCAAACCGATCCACCTACCTAACCGGCCACCTCTTAACTTAAAACCTCTCATGCCCCTAACACGACAACAAAAAAAGGACCTCAAGTTACAGATTTAGAGGCCTACACCATAGCATTAGAGGAGGCCATTAACACCAAGTTTGAAGCCTTTGAAAGCTGCACAGAGGAGAAGATACGATCCCTTTTCGCCGAATTCAGCAAGGACCGACCACCTAGCCCGAATAAATCGCAATAAGGAGAAACTTCAGATCGGCGAGATGATCTTCAAGAGTATGGTCACATCATCCTTGATCCAAATAATTCACGCATGAAGGTTGACTTCCCTAGATGGGAAGAAGGAGACTCGATCGGATGGATCGCGCGTGCGGAGCGCTATCTTCGGTTCTATCGAACCACCGATGCTATAAAGGTGGAGATTGCAGCCATCCACCTTAAGAGAGATACTATTCAGTGGTTCAATTAGTTTGAGCAACACCCATGGAGGTCTCTCTTGGCAGCGATTCAAGGAAGGACTACTAAATCGATTTAGACCAACTGATTTCGACAACATCGACGGACAATTAATGAAGATTTGACAGACCTCTACAATACATGAATACCAAACAAGGTTTGAATGTTTATCTAACCAAACTATTGATTGGTCTGAAAAGTAACTTTTAGGGACTTTTATTGAGGGCCTAAAACCAGAGATTCGAGGAGAAGTAAAGGCGCAACAACTGTACACTCTTATGGTGACGATTTCCTTCGCAAGGATCCAAGAAAAATGATTGAACCATAAAGTACGAAGGACAATGGTCACTCCTCGACCAGCCATGCCGAAGCCTTCAGCCCCGTCTAATGCCAACCGAGCTCCTGCACCAAAAAAATTAACAAGAGATGAGCTTCGTGAATAATCGACCAAAGGGTTATGTTGGCATTGTGATGAACTATGGAGTTGAGAACATTGCTGCAAAAAGGGCCGGCTCCTCATGATTGAGCCAGTAGAGGATGAGGATAGTGAACCTTCTGAAGAAAGCCTCGAACCCAAAAATGATTCCACAGAGGAAGAACCCCAATCGATTGACTATGTAGTGCACGCGCTGGTCGGCTATTCTAACCTGCAGACGATGAAAGTTGGAAGACTCCTTAAATAGCAACCCATCACTGTTCGTATAGATACAGGTAGCACCAATAACTTCCTCAACAACAAGGTTGTTGCACATATGGCACTTCAAATCAAAGATTGAAACAAGTTCGATGTAAAGGTCATCGATGGTCAAATCCTCAATTGCGACCAATGGTGCCTGCGGGTAAAATTGCTCCTACAAGACCAAGAAGTGGTAGTCGATTTCTTCCTCCTACCCGTCGATGACTACAAATCCGTGCTTGGAATTGAATGGCTCATAACATTAGGTGATATCTCCTGAAATTTTTTTAAAATTAATCATGAAGTTTTATTATAAAGGAAGACAAGTCACATTGCGAGGCAAGCGCGGGAGCCATATCTCCACCATTTGGACGTAGCGAATGGAGAAGGTGCTACACAAAACAAATGGTGGATTTTTGATGCATATCCAGCAGCCATCAAAGGAGAAAAAAGTGCAAAATTTAGATCCTAGTTGCTGGACGAATTCACGAATGTTTTCACGGAGTTGCATGGGCTGCCCCTAACCGGTCGCATGATCATCGTATCCCTATATTATCAGGCAAACCTCTAGCAAATTTGAGATCGTACCACTATCCTCACTTGTAGAAGGACGAGATTGAGAGCATCATTAAGGAGATGCTCGACATATGAGTAATTCGACCAAGCTATAGCCCTTACTCCTCGCCGGTGTTGCTAGTGCACAAGAAGGATGGTACGAAGTGAAAGTGCGTTGATTACCGGGCTTTGAACACCATCAGTGTCAAAGACAAATACCCTATACCAGTAGTAGATGAGCTCTTGGATGAACCAAAAGGAGCCCAAGTCTTCACTAAATTGGATCTCCATTTCGTATACCATCAGATTCGAGTATGTACTGAAGATGTTCTAAAAACTGCATTCCGCACACAAAATGACCACTACGAGTGTTTGGTAATGCCCTTCGAACTTACGAATGCTCCTACTTTTCAAAGCTTGATGAACGATATTTTCTGGAGGTTTCTACATAAGTTCGAGTGTTAGGACTCTAGCTAGAGAAGTCCTAATTTAGTTTCATGGAAGAGGACAATCATATAAAATCTAAGGGGCATTCATGTAAATCCTATATAGCCGACCCCTATTAAGGAAAGTAAGGAGGCCGGCTAGGTTAGGATTAATTGAGGAAGATATTTAATGGGAGAGTAAGATGCATATTACCTTAATTAATCATCCCTTATCCTAGTTAAAGAGGGGTTGGTTGAGGAGGGATTAAATTAGAATAGGATTATGAAACAATAAAGCAACTGACCACCCCTAGATGAGTCAGTTGGTAGTTGGACTTAAAGTTGCATTAGGAGTTGGTTGAGGGTAGGAGTCATCTTAGGAATTGGGGATTAAGGGTCTATAAATAGCCTTGTAATCATCCAATTTTTATTATCAATAGATCAATTATTTTTCAGTAATTGTGTAGAAAACTAATGAGGGAGGAACCCCTACAGAGTTCCATGGAGGCCGATCCCCTATGGAGATCACTCTAAGCTTAGAATCCATAAGGGTTCTATCATTTGGTATCATAGCAACGTTCTTGGTGTCTTGCTGCCCTTTCACAACCATCCATCGGCCCCCCACAGCCATCCAAAGCAATTCCCACAATTGCTAGAAGATCATCATCAAACTCCACCGTCATCTTCACTATCGCAGATCATCCTTTGATCTCCCCGTGAATTGCAACAGGTTCTGATTTTCTACCTTACTGCTACTTCAATTTAGTTATCTTTAATCTAAAAACCCAAGAAAATTATTCCCATATTGCTGCATAAAATTTTCGTCACAAAGTTTCTATCTTTACAACGAAAATTACACCATAGAATTTCAGCCGCACACCCCTTACTATTTGATTTGTTGCTGTATTTTTACTAATCAAATTTCTATGAAATTTGTACCAAGACTTTATAACTTCCTATCCTTGGATCTCCCGTTGGTTTTGTCAAAAAATCATCAAGATAACTGAGAGGACTCTAGTAGGGTTGAGTCCTAATCTCCCTAGAAGTAGTCAATAAAACATGGTGAGATTGTAATAAAACTCCACCTAGCCACTTCTATCATATAAAGAAGTGTGGTTAGGGTTTAGATTTGGGCCTTAGGGTTTAGTGGCCATCGCCCCCTTTACTAGGCTGGTCAGCCAGGGTTTCCCCCTACTTAGGTTGCGTATAGAGCCAACCTAGCTATCACCTATTCTTACTTAGGCAGGTCGGCTATAGAAAGGGCAAAGGGATAATTTTACTTAGGTAAGCACCTCATGGGCTAGGGTTTAGAATCCTATATAATGATATAGCTGCCCTCTCTCTTTTATCAAGCAATTATTATCTTTTATTCAGCCTTGTGCCGAGTCTAGGAGGGAGGAACCCCTACAGCGTTCCAAGGGTTGATCCCCCTTAAGGGTCAAAATTTATAGAGCTCATTCTGGGGTTCTATCATCTAGTATAAGAATGGCATTCTTGCTACCCTGTAACCATCTTTGTCGCTTCCATCTCCCAAGCAATTCCCATAATTTCTTTTGATATCGCATTCATCCACCGTCACCCACCAAACCACAGATCCATCAATCTACTGCTGTCCTCTGTGTCAACATCATAGATCTGGTAAAAACTCCAAAGCTCATGCCTTTTGCTACTGCTATTCCTTTATCTTATATGTGGGAGAAGTTTTTCCAAAGTTTCTTTGCTGCAAATTTCTAACGTTGCAAACATTATCATCGTTGCGAAGGGGAAAAGCTATAGAAAATTTCAACCGATTGTTTCCTCTTGAACCTGAACTTTTGATCATCTTTTTGGTTGAAACTTTTACACAAATTCATAGATCGTCTTAGTTTTCATATAAGACTGATCCATGAAAAAAAGCTCTTTCTAGATCTAGACTTATAGCGCTGCAAGTCTTTGTCGCACAATGCTGAAATTTTACGATGAGAATTCTACGATCTTGTTTGCAACAATTTTTCTGCCGTTACGCTATCAAAATTTTCTTGATCCAAATTACTACTACTATCACCATCTGAATTGAGATTTTGATATTAAATTTTTTTATAAATTTCTCAGATTTTTGCTAGAATTAACGTCGAGAAACTTGGTAGAACCTCAAAAGAAGCTCTATAGATTTTGATCCTTGAGGGGGATCAACCCTTAGAATGCTGTAGGGGTTCCTACCTTTTAGACTTGACACAAGGCTGAATTAAAATTGTAGATTGTTTAATTCAAGAGAGGGGGCAGTTATATTATTATATAGGGATCAAAACCCTAGCCTAAGGGGGTGCTTGCCTAAGTAAATTATCCCTTTGCCCCTCTTATAGCCAACCTGCCTTAATAGGAACAGGAGGCAGCTAGGTTGGCTCTATAGCCGACCTAAGTAAGGAAAACCCTGACCAACCAACCTAGTAAGGGGGGCGGTGGCCACTAAGCCCTAAGGGCTAATCTAAACTCTAGCCATACTCCTTTATAAGATAGGAATGACTTTATTACAATCTAGCAGCATTTTATTGACTACTTCTAGGGAGATTAGGACTCAACTCTATTGGAGTCCTATCAAACCCGCCCTCTTAGAATCAACTTTATCCTCAAGGCTGAAGTTCCATAAACTTAGGGAACCAAGTCTTCAGCTCCTCATCAGCTTCGGTGTCAGTTGGAAGAACCTGAGCTGAGTCATCATCGTTAAATTTTCATTTGAGGTGGGATACTTGGAGGATTAACTGTAATTTTGATATGGTGCATGACTTTGATCTCCAGGTTAGAGGCCCAATATGATATGCTCCAATAATAAACATCTGACCATGATTTGGTGTGGACGACATCATGATCGTGAGGGCTATAGTTCCACTCAGCCAAAATGGTACATCTTTCTTTATAATGAAAGGGATGATATTTCAAATAAGGATTAGGCCTTGATCCATTAAATTTGACATCATTCCTAGCTTCTCATAACATCCACAATATATTTACAATTATGGCTCTCAGGATCAAACAGTTAACCTGAGTACTTTAATTCCCTCCTTTGGCCACGTTCCATCCTTCCCAACCCTCAAAATGTTGAACATTGTATAGATAATTTCTCCTGATAAAGACGTCAAATCCTCATAGCAAACTCACATTGAAAGGGTAAGTGTTGGTAGCCATGCTGCACAAAACACATTGTTCTTCGTTTCCAATTCCCAATTGAGCCAACCTCTGAGCAGTAGGAAGTCGTCCATGCAAAAGTTTCCAGCACAGCCTTGCAACTCGAGGTAAAAGGAGGTAGAGACCAAACCATCCCAAAAATCTTCAGACCAGCCAGCAGTAAGAAAAAAGAGACTTGTAAGCAGATTTGGTTGATACTAAGCCCCTGATATCATACTTCCACACCCACAAATTATCTCGATTAATAGGGATTCAATTCTAGCAATTTGATAAACTAACTCAGGTCCAAACAATTCATTTAAATGGGGAGTATTCCCATCTTGACCATTAAAAAGATATGCAATTAAAGAAGAAGTATCAACAGAAATAAAAGTAGGTTTCATAAACGGGTGTTAAACACCCTACTATCATTCATAATACTAGTAGATCTGCCATCACTAAATTACTTTTACAGATCCAGATGGAAGTTGCACAATAGCAGTAAAAAAACAATTTACAACTCCCAAGTCATTCTCCTAGGATATTGAAAGCTCCTAAAAGATTAAAAATCATATTTAGCCATGACAAGATTATTACAGACAATTTCCTCCTGGTTAAGTAAGCTTTTAATCCTTTTGTTTAGAAGGGCAACCTTGGAAACATGCAAGTCCCTAACTCGACCCCCTTCAGCAGAAGAGTAACAAATGCTTGTCATTGATGATCCATAGTACTTTGTGACACAATACACATGCCTGTCATTGATCAATAAAGCATCATGGTATCAAATGCAACAGAAAAGTCACCGTGCAGCAAATCAGATCTAAATGACATGTTTCAGATATCCTTAAATTAATCAATAGGCCACACTACTAATCCATTTATCTTTAATCCAGTGTCTATTCAAGTTGTCCATCAAGATTCTGAAGCAAAGCCTTCTTCTCCTTTTCAGGAAGAGCATTGAACATGAATATAGATTTGTCACCAATATCATCCTTCAAGTGGAAAAAGAAGGAAGATCAAAGAAAATCCAGAATCATAAATTTAATACTTTCGGATATTGGCAACATCCAAAATAGAACCTTAATGGGCTGTTGAAACTTCCTTGCTGCAAACACCATGAAAAGAGCCATCCAAGTACCCAATAGACTCAGTTTTGCTCCATCATCAATAAAACCTGTCTGCACGTACAAAGTTTCTATTAGATGCATTGTCACAGACTAATCAATATAGTTCTCAACATTTTTTAGCAAGAATGTTCACAAACATCATCATGCACATAAAAGAGATGAAAAATCATTGTACTGAAAATCAATTGAATAGGATGTTGACCAACATAAAGCAAAATCATCATGCACCAATTTATACATCTCCTAATGTTAACAGCAAAATACAAATAAGTGTGTTAGTTGCCTTCCTAGATGCCCCTTCAGGTGGACTTTTTTTCCTGAAAGTCTGAGAATTGCTATGGTAGAAGTAAAAAGATATAGAGAAGTTCTAATCATGTTTGCTTACCAAACACACCATTTGGAACATCCACAGCTTTAAGTTAATTGTTATTCTTCAAACAAAAAGGACTTGAAATCAATATGCATGAGTTAGAAATGCTTGTGGGACTAGTATATATGGCACATATGATGTGTCTAATGGAACACCAACAGGGCAAGGATTATTATTATTTTTTGGCATGAGAAACATGATGTAAGTTGGTGACAGTCACGGTACTTTTTTGTGACAATCAGGGATATAAATAATAATCAGACCAGTATGTACCAACTAATATTAAGCAGTCTGATCAAGTACCAATACCCAAACATATAACCTGATACATGCGGATATACCCTTTTCTTCTTTTTTTTTTATTATTCAGTGATATTGGACAAAACAAGTTGCATATTATTTCATATATCAACACCATAGAAATGGGAATCGGACCAGTATTTAGATCTCTAACATGTAAAATCAAGGTGGAAACACAAAATATGTTAAAAACAAGTCGTTGACACTACATAGATATATATAAAAGGCGAGCAAAAGAGCAAATATGTATAAAACCCTTTAACCAACAAAATTTTGTTAAAAATACAAAGATATTGTTCATGCCAGCTTGGTAACCCCAACGAGCAATAGAAGAAGCCCATACAATTTTTTCTACATCGTACATGATTGGCATGTTTAAGGAGTGACTTCCTGTCATAGAATTAATTGAATTTACCTAATCATGACAGACCCTTGTGATATCCATCTACAAAGGATCAGCCTAAGTGCAACATTGCATAGGTTTCAGAACCATAAAACAGAAAATTAATTAATTTCAAAAACAAGTGGCGGACAAGTCTCAACATCTCGAACAGAAGCACAACACTAAAGCAAATCAGCAAACAATTGAAAAAGGAAAAAAAATAAAATGACTCTAAACAGTAAAAAGACAGTCACAAGCCCAACAACGACTACTTAATCAATTGTCAGTTTGTTTGGCAAGCCTATGCATAATTTACATACAAGGTTAAGAGTTCCCAACTGGCTTTAGTTATGGGAACTTTATGCCACTTCATGAAAATCACCTTTTATCTGATGCTCGGGTTGGGGTGGTCGAGTTGAGACGTTCTAGGATAAGTCTTGTGGATCCAAATGGTAGGCTTTTAATTCCTAACATAGAATACACTGTGAATGTTAAGCAACGCCGAGAGCTACAACTTGTAGGATACATTGCCTACTCTGTCGATGTTGAGAAAGGGTGCTTCATATTTGTGCACCAGTCCTTTGTGCACTTTCTATCTAAAGATATGAAGAGATGCTAGCTCAAGCTTTACCAACACCGTGTTGTCGATCTTGAATTCTTGAGATCGTCTTCCAATATCTTCCCACTTCTTTATCATTTTAGAAGCCTTTCTCTAAGTATACTAGTACAATATCTACATTCTCATCATGTCATCCTTTTGTAAAGTGATATGTTGACAAGCTACTTCTAATGTACCCAATCACCAATGTGAAGAGTCAATGAACATTGTCTGAATAATCTCGAAAGGGCTCTTATTGGATGCAAAGCTTCGTTATAGATTATAGGAGAATTGGGCTATGTCCAAGAGTTACATCAATCTCTTTGATTGATACTCATGTAGTACCGAAGATATTGCTCCAAAAGGGAGCTTATTCGCCCAGCTTAACTATCCATTTGGGGGTGGAGACTTCTAGAGAAGTATATTAGAGCCCAACAACTTAAACAACTCTATCCATAATTGCCCAAAGAACCTTATATCTTGGTTATTGATAATATTATATAGAACACCGTAGTATTCTTCATCATCAACTTCTTCGCCTGCTTAAATCTAGGAGTCCAACAACAAATCTTAAATACTTTAAAAACTGATCAACTACCTTTGGTATCGACCCAAGTAGGTTTGATATAAAGTCTAGTGATATGCTCTCCCATGACCTCTAGTATAGGAAACAACTCTGCTTCATCTTGTCATGTTGGCCCATTAAGCACGTCCAAACATACTCTTCGACATTAGTCCCCTCTCAATGAGAAACAAATTTCTGCAAAATACCAAGTATCCAACATTATTCCCCTCTTAATGAGAATCAAAATTCTTCAATATACTCGGGTATCCAACCCAAAGGGAATCATGATACTGCCTCAAGAATTCACGTCTCAAATTATCTGCCCATTATTATTAACTCTTTTCCTTTAGATATTTTCCTTTAGTGTAGATGAGTCCCATCAGGATCGAAAATTGTTGTCTTCCCTTCTTTAATAAATTGGGTTGGTTCTTGTAGTCACTATACAATCCCTTCGATCTTGTACAGTAAGTTGAATTACCAATGGCTTGCCTAACCTCTTCTTCAACTCAACTATTCTACTCAAAGCATTGGTAATGACCCCACACCAATGACTGACTCTGGTGTGGGGTCGGTTGAGTTGTGCTGATTCTTGTTGATTCTTACGGATCCTTTAGATAAAGGAAAAGACCTTCCTTGTTTTGCGCTAGTCTCTCAAACGTTTCATGTCGCTTAAACTGGATGAATGCTTGTTGGAGCTTTAACGAGCATCGTCTCGCAGACTTTGAAGTTTTTGATGTCCTTCCTTCACAAAATTTGTCTATCAATTCTTTTTCAACTTAGTTGTCACTTCCAAGTAGGTTTGCATCACTTCCGCTTCCGATTGACGTTCTATTGGGAAATGAAGCAGACAATCTACTCTCAGTAGCACTGATCACCATTGGTGAAGACTTGACAACTATTATCTTCTATTAGGTTTCTTCGAAGGGTCTTTGAACATGTACATAGCTCCTCTGCTAGATAAATAAGAGAACTGGGGTACTCGGTTTCGCCCATTCTCTTAGGAGTTAAGAAGGCAAAGTTACTTGACTTCACCCGCCTCCTCGAGGTTGTACTTCATGCATCGAGCTGGTTACTAGTCTTCGCCCGCTCTTTGCTCACACTTACAAAGCACCCGAAGTGTTTGCACTCCTTGCGTTGAGTTAGGTACTGTGATTCGTCTTCTCTCTGCCATCAAACTTCCATAATGCAAGAAGTTTTGCCCGAAAAGAGCAAAATTTCACCCCAACTTTGGAGTAAGTCTTTGATAATTTTGATCGCCTTTGGGATTGTACCGTCTTCCCCATCATCTTTGTCATGTACTCCTCTGAGTTAGAAAAGGTACAATACCACGTCCTACCTACTTCTTTCCTTGGTCGAGCACTCCTGCATCAACCCGAAGTCTCCCACTATTCGGCTATCTTAATAAGAAGCCCGTTGATACCGGTCTTATGAAGTTCCTTGGCCTCTACCCTTCTACCTTATCCTGATACTTGGAGTTTGCCTCTGTATTCTCCACCTCCTCGACCCCTCTCACGACCAACGCTCATCCTCCATGAGAGCAAAGGATCGATGACTCCATGGAAGTCCCGCCTCTGCGGTACCATGATGCTACCAAGTCCATGGCCCTACTATCTGTTGTCTTACATCTGCGTCCCTTTCTTCGTGATCGGTAGATACGCCTCTGCGGCACTATGGCACTCCTCCGAGTCCACCTATCTGACCAACGCTTTGCTTTTAAGTAGATGAGCCCCTCTGGACTCGTCATCGCTTCCTCGCCCCTATCAACCGCCTGCTTCAACACCCCTATGTTCTCTGAGCAGTTTGCCTTGGTCGATGGAAAGACAGACTATGACTCTCATGCATGGCCTCTGCCATCCTGTTGCAAGGCTCGCGCCGATTCTGTTCTCCTTAGCTTCCTTGGTAGCAACGTTCGCTTACTCGGCCTTGTCCTCTGACTTGCCGAGCTCCCTTAAGCAAATGTGAGCACTGAAGAAGTCCAACCCTCTAGTCGCTCTGATCATACCTCTATATGATCAAATCCCCCCATAGGATTCACTGGTACTGGCACTCGGAATTCTCCTTCGATGGTACACAGCCCCCTATATGCTCATGACCAAGGTTTTCATCTAATGCAAGATCCGATGCACACACACGGAAGATCCGTCGCTACGGTACCATGGATTTTACTCCTTAAATCCATAGCCCTTCTTGCTGTTGTGTTGTTCACCGAAGTAGAGCTCCCAGTAGCTCTTGATCATACCTCCGCATGATCACGTCCCTCACGGGACTTCTCCCGCGTGTGTTGTCTTGCCCCGAACTATTCCACCACGATCCGCTGCACCATGTCGCCTCCTGGTGATATCTCCATTGCATTCAGATTCTTGTGTGATAAACTCGGACTAGGATCTCTCCATGTGTGGCCTCTGCCAACACATTGTAGGGCCTCCGCCACCTTTGATTGTGTTCGCTCCTTTTAGCAATTCACCTTCACCCACCCATTCTCGGGGGACACTCGGACGAAGCATCGCTCTAGGACAATTCATCGCCTAGTAGCTCTCGAAGTCCCCAAACTTCGCTAAAATTGGTGCACCATTGTCTATATCCTGGGCCTCTATCCCCCTCCAGCACAATCTCCGTTGCGCACTGCTTCCTTCATGACAACTCAAATAACAACACTATGGCATATTCTTCAAGAGTACCCGCCTCTACGTCCTCTTGCCCCATGCTAAGGCTTCGCCTCCGCAAGTTGAGTCGCCTTAGTCCCTCTATCAAATGCATCTCAGAGGCACGGTGCATGTGCCTCGAAGCTCCCTTCATCTTTGGCGCCATGCAAGATGAGTCCGCCCAATCAGAATAAAGAACTCATGGAACGACATGATCCCATTCTTGCCTCTACAAGAGTTCATGTCCTTGACCTCTGTCCAAGGAAAGCTCCATGCCTCTACTCCATGTTCCATCTTCTATGTCGTCTCCCTTCATGCGACTTGGATACTTCACCAAGTTCCACCTAAGTTGCTCTGCCTCTCGATTTGCATTGAGTTAATGGTGGCCCTTGCGCCCACCATTCCACGGGTCAGCCCCCGTTGAGTTCGATTTTCACATCGACTCTAAGTGTGCCTTCATATGATGTTGCCATGGTTGCTCCCCCATTTGATCTCGCAATGCATCCTCTAATACATTACTTCATTTGAGATCATGCAACGACTCCTCGCTGCTCGCTCGGTCTATAAGCTTTGTAAAGATATTGTCTTGAGGTACTCTTCCTCAATATGTGTTTCCGTTGTACATGATTCTCCCTCTGAAGAACCAGGACCTAACCCTCCTGGATATCTGTCATGTTGGAGCAACTTTCCTCTTTGCATTCTTCCCTCCAAAAGTTTCGGAGACCACCATCCCCTTGGACTACTCCATCTTACTGAACAATTTATGGATAGTTCTACCCCCATAAATGCGTTTGCTAGATTGCGACTCTTCGCCAATACAGCCCCTTATTGCACCCTTGAAGGCCTAACAACGTGCTGAACTTGTTGCACGCTTCAGTCTCCTACGGACGTATCCTTTCCATGTCGAAGAGAAAGTTTCAATGCTCCATGGCGCCGAGTTTCGGTCGCCTTGGGATAGCCACGAACACATCATCGTCCGTATACAAGCCCTTACATGAGTACCGAGTTCTTCGAGTTAGCAATTCCCCTCACCTCTGTGAGCTTTGCACAACTCTTTCGATCATTGTGCAACACATCCCACTTTGCACGGTCTCATCTTTTACCAAGCGCCCTGCTTGTCTTGAGCATCGTCAAGCTTGATTGCCAACGTTGAGCTATAACTCAAACTCAGTTATCCCAACCTTTGTGCGTTACGTATTATTTCTAGCTTGCTTGTCCTCATGGTGCCTCTCACGCAAAGGGTTAGTCATTCCTCTGAACGCCAATCAAGGATGTCCGCTCCTCTAAGTGACTCCTTTCCCTACATCTCCATGTCTGTTCCTCCCAAACGATCGCGTGTGCTGGCTGCCCTCCACGCAGCCCAGCTAAGTCTCCCACGTTTGCATGGCAAGTGTTTCTGCATGTGCTTGTCCCGCTCTGATACCATCTGTCACGAACTTAGCTGGTTTTGCCTAAGTCATGCGGCAACCTTGCGTGTCCGCCCACAAAGGTCAGCCTCCTCGAAACCTCGTAAGGTCTCTTAGGACCTAAAAAGAGAAAATGGGTTAGAGAAAATATTTTTCACAGGATCCACAAACAACCAATTTAGAAAACACTTTATATAGCCAATACAAATTACAACCTTGGACTTTACAAGCTCTTAATGGTTGCACACAAAGGATCAAGGTCCATTAGAGACCAATGTTTCCATAAGTGTCCACATAACACAACTCTTATTTACAAGTCAAAACCGACGATAAAAGCTAACCAAACTAGGATTGCCAAGCCTACTGCAAGTCCGCTACTTGCTATACAAAGCATATACAAAAACTGAATGACACGAACAAACATGAGCATTACGTCGAAAACCTTGTTTATATTTTTGTCCGTGACAGTTTGTACTTTATTACCATATCAAATTTGCTTGTTTGGTAGTATCAAATACTGTTTGTGCTTAACACAAATCATGTATAGAGAAGGTAATATCTCCACATCAGCACACTCATATGTAATGAACCATTATTGTCATCTCCTTCTCATGCACGGTACAATGCTACTTAGTCTCGTTGAGCTTGTAGCTCTCGTAGGCCAACCTAGTGACTCTTCAACATCAGCACTCCTCCGATAGCGAAGTCTAAAGTATTGTTATGGACTTTGAACAAGCTCATACAATCTGGTAGTTTGAATACTAGTTCCTCCAATATTATAGCCCTCTAACCCATATTGCTTCATACTTCTCTAACCATCGCCTAAGATTGTTCACTATTTAGCAACTCCATGAGCGGAACTATGTACTTTGATAAGCCTATGATGAAGCAATGATGATAATTGATGAAACCAAGGAAGGATTTTAGCTCGAGCACCTTATTTGGTGTTCATCATTTTGTCATAGTTGGCAGCATCTTTGATTTATTCATTCGAATCTACCCTCCACCGACTTGATGCCCCAATAACAAGATTTTCATTTAAGCTAAGTAGAACTTCCTCTTAACAAATAAAGCATTTTTTCATATAACAAAGTAGAAGCAGCACTTTACCTCTTTATGAATAAAGGTGTTACACATCCTCCGCCAAAGGACGACAATGTCATCCAAATAGACAACCATAAACTTATCCAACTTTGTTAAACTAAAAGGCATCACCAGGAACTCGAACATTCCACACATGGTTACATAGGCAGTCTTCATCTCATTGCCTTCAACAATCTGCCCACGCTAATATCCCCGACTATAGGTCGAGTTTTGAGAAGAACCTTGGTAACCTAATTTATCAAATAAGTCGATGAAGAACGGAATAGGATATTTGTTCTTCACTATTCACTTTGTTAAGGGCGCGATAACCCAAACATAATCGAACTCTCATCTTGTTTCTTTTGGAAGAGATCCAAAACTTCGAAGGGTGCTTTCAAACTATGGATGAGACCTCTATTGAGCAGCTCAGCTATATCTTTCTGAGCTATACTGACTCAGAAGGGAACATATGATAGGGAGATCTTGCTCTAGTGGTTTCACTCCTGGCTCTAGCTCGATGCAATGGTTTATGCCCCATACGTGGAGGTAGTCTTTGGCAACTCATGTGGCATCATGTCCACGAACTTCATTCAATATGTTTATCACCGACTCACCGCAATAGGTTTCTATGTTATCTCGGACCCAAGTGACTCCAACTTCACCCTTTAGTACCCCTTTTTAAGGTGTAATGTTGATAGTTGCTAATGGTTCCTTTGCCACTCCTTGAAAAACTGGGACCACATAGGGGTTGTCATTACCCAATAGGTACAGATAGTTAAGGAACAATATTGGTACCATCTTAGCCACGTGCATTAACATCATTCTAAGGATCACTAGGAAGTTGTCTAGCGACATTACCATCATGATGGTGTTTCCGCTCAATGTTCTGGCTTTAATGGGACCCCCTTTGCCAATCCAAAGATCCTCTTAGCCTCCTTGTTCACTGCTTTTATTCCACATGGATTTTTTCATCTTAATCTCTTCAACTTTCTCAAACTCTTTTTCACTCGCATCTCTCTTTTATTCTCACATTTTTACTCTCCTACACTCAACAAAGCTCTGATTTATGGATTGGATAAAATATGGCAGGCAAATTTGAGAGGATTAAGAGGAAGAACACTTTAATCAAGATATGTATTCTCCTAGATTTTTAATGATTTATGAGATGATTAAGCCGATTCTATATGGTTAATGACTTAATGTCTAATCTATTGTTTGATATATTTTTGATGGTATAATAATGATAATTAAGGAGTAATTAAGGCCTTTAATGTTGTGATTAGTGTGTTTAATGCTGATTTTCTCAAAATTAGATATTTAATGCGTCAAATCTTTGTATTTCATACATATTAAGACGATTTATCAGTTTGTAATGGTCTAATTAGGTTTTAGTTAAGATTTTTAATGCTATAATTAGTAGTCTTAATGATAATTTAATCAAAATTTAACCAATATTGAATCAATTCAATATCTTTAATACGTGTTTGACATGTTTATAACAATGAAAGAGGACTAATTAAGATTAATTAAATAATATTAATATTGAGATTAGAGTATTTAATTACGATGATATCAAAATTTGACCCATATTAGATCAATTAATGTCTTTAATGCCTATTAGAGTGTTTGACATATTTATAATGATGAAAGAGGAATAATTAAGGGGTAATTAACTATGTTAATGGTGTGATTAGTGTCTTTAATGATGATTACATCATAATTTGACCTACATTGGATCAAATTTATGTATTTAATGCTTCTTAGGATGTTTGACATATTTATAGTGGCAAAATAAAGCTAAATAGGGTTTACTTAGATTTTTTATTATTGTAATTAGTGTATTTAATGAAAAATATTATTGAGTTAATTGTAATTAGTGTATTTAATGAAAAATTTAATGATATTGAGTTAATTCTACGTATTTAATGTCGAATAGATTGATTCACATATTTATAATGACAAAATAGGATTCATTACATATAATCGCACCTTGTTATTTTAAATTAGGCCTGATCACAGTTTGTTTATTTAATTCAATTTTGGTATGAACATGACACCAAAGGAACAGGCACATGATAATGCTTGCGATCATGCCTGAAAAATAGACAGAAATCGTCATTATTGGTAATGTATTTATTATGACTATATTGGTAAGGGTGAAGGAATCACCCGAGTGAAGATGCATTTGGCCAACGAGTATTCTGATGTTACAAAATGCAAGAAGGCTCCAACAGAGGTCTATAAATCTTTTCAAGACAAGTTACAACAAGCAATGAAAGATACAATGAAAAAGAAGGCAAAAGCTAAGAAAGAATACTATAGGGCTACTCAGAAACCCATTTATGATGAATATGAGGGTTGCGACGATGAAATCAACCCGAATCTCAAAACTGGTATTCATGCATCACTAGAGCATCAGTACATGTACGAGGAAACAATGAGGCATCGACGACAACCTGACTCACAATGGGAGCGTAGTAGTGATAGTGGGCTTGCACCACAAGAAATCTAGAGATTAGCTAGCATGAAGCAACCAACTACCCCTCCTTAGTTAAACCAAATTGGTAGCATAAGACAAGGTGGCATCCGAGGTTTTATGAGAGGACTAGGCAAGAGGTCAGCACCAGATATTAATGATATTGATC
The DNA here is from genome assembly GCA_029747655.1 of Ensete ventricosum. NCBI lineage: Eukaryota > Viridiplantae > Streptophyta > Magnoliopsida > Zingiberales > Musaceae > Ensete > Ensete ventricosum. The sequence continues at coordinate 20,829,025 of JAQQAF010000002.1, forward strand.
CGCAAGTCTATCCTCCACAAATAGTGAAGCAGACACGGATTGCCGATGCACATACAAAAGAAAAAAAATGAGATATTGAGAAGGCAATTGTAAAATGGTTCAACTTCCATAGGATCAAGGCTTGTCTTACCGAGCGGTAAGGCCCCGTACCAGGCGGTACATACCGATCCGCCAACTGACTGGTACGCGGACCGTCGGCTATCGGGCAGTACCGCCGAAATCGATGGTTAATTTCAACCAGTATTAGTTGAGCGAGGGAGAAAGAAGAAGAGAGAAGAAGAAGAACAAGAGGGAGAAACTTGGTTCCCCCGCACGCTACTCTTCCCCGGTTCCCCCGTGCAATCCGTTACCCGCACGATCCATCGCCCGCAGGCAATTCCTTCTCCCTGCGCAGGGAGAAGGAACGAGGCAACATCGCCCTTTTGTTTTTTTTCTAATTTATATTATATTATACTATATTATATATATTATATTATAATATAATATATCGAGCGGTATACCCTGTGCGTACCACTTGATACTGGGTGTCATACCGTATCAAGATAAACACGATATGCCGGTATGGATCGGTATAGAAAATCTTGCATAGGATTCCAACAAACACAGCCAAGGTCGATATTATCAAAGCAAGGTCTCTTCTATTCAAAAGTCTGGCACGGAGATCCAATATCCAACACCGAAGGAGATCCATGATGTATATGTAGATGAGGAAGTGGTAGTACTAAAGGATTAAATCAAATCCTTCAAGAGACAATGGGACGAATATGAGGCGACACTGATGTATGACAGTTGGACAACAACAATAAGAATGAGTATCATCAATTTTTTATTTATTGTAACAAGCAGGTGATTTTTCATAAGTCGATTAATGCTTCGATAAGATTCAAGATGCAAATTATGATGAAAACCTAATGGACACCGTAGTAAAAGAAAATATATCATAGTATATTGTTTAAATAGTCACCGACAATGGAGCCAATTTTAAGAATGTCAGTTTTCAATTGATGAAAAAAAGAAAACATTATTTTGAACTCCATAGGAAACTCATTGCATGGATCTAATATTGAAGGATATTAGTGCTAAGACGTGTGTATCTCGAGCATAGTCAATCATAAAGTTTATATATAATCATCATTGGGTCATTCTTTAATGCAAAAGTACATAAATTATGAGATACTAAGATTTGGAGTCATTTGGTTTGCTACAAAATTTATTGCTTTAAAGTTAATACAGCAAAAGAGGCAGAGCCTCAAGGCAATGGTCACCTTGCAGGATTGGTCCAATTTCAGGTATTCGAGATCGAGCAACAGAAAAAAGATGAAAAAAAACTATTATTTCTTTTAGATTTTGAGATACTATAAAATAAATCATAATAGGAGTGGAACCACTTTACGTTATCCTTCGTATAGTCGATATACACAAAAAAGACAACATGAATCCTAGTGAGGAAAAGTTACACACATGTTGATTATAAACTATACTTGATATTAATTATTTGTTATGCTAATAAAGTCATATTTATATCTTTTTAAAATCGAGTGATAGCTACAATGTGAAGGGAATACACCAAATTTAAAGAAGGTTGTTATTCATGTAGCTTCCCAGACGATGACATCTAGTGGTTACGAACGTAATTGGTCAATGTTCGTATTGATTCACACAAAGGTCTGCTATAGACTATTATATCGATGATTGGAGAAACCAAGGTTCGTCGTCTCGAGCGATACCGCCCGGTATTGGCGATACGTACTGGGCCACGAACATACCAGTATGCGGCTGCCTGCTATCGGGTGATACTGTCGATTGCGGCTATTTCCGCCACATTACCACCAGAAATCAATCGGTAGTAGTTGATTGTGACTGTCGCCGCCTATTACCAAGCGATATCAACTGAGGAAGAAGAGGAAGAAGTGGAAGAAGAGATAGAAGAAAAGGAAGAACCTGGAGATCCGGTGCTGCTCTCCCTCGACGATCCCGATCCGTCACCGCGCTCTTTTTATTGAGATGTCACCACCTCCCCGTCTAAGGCGACGAGGCTTCGACTTCTCATTCGCGTGGGGAGAAGAAGCCTTGACAACGTCGCCAAAGCTTCCTGGGAAAGAAAGGTTTCTCCCCACGTAAGGAGAAGAAACGAGGCGATGTCGCCTTTTTTTCCTTTAATTTTTAATTTATTATTATTATTATTATTATTATTATAAATATATATTGAGCGATACGCTTTGGTATACCGCTTAGTATACTTGTAACATACCGCACCGAGCTGAGCTTGGTATGCCAGTACGGTATGAGATGGCGAACCTTGAGAGAAACTAGTATATGTCCACTATAACATGCGACTAAGGTTGCAATGTGTCGAACTGCACAAAGGAGTCAGAGGAAACAGAGATTGATCCCATCGACCTCCAATTCTACAATGAAGATCTAGAACTGATGTTAGAGTGGATCGAAGGAGTAGAGAACTAAGAGGTCCTCTACTTGATGAGGCATCAGATCCTCAACCTTCTTCGTGTTTTATCACCAACGCAATAGAAGAAGAGGAAGCACACCCTAGTCGGAGAAAGATTCCCCTCGGTCAGAATGTAGCGATAGGAGCCGAACAATATTGAGTCAAACTACTTGAGGAACTAGAGACACCCAACCATCCCAGTTGTCCACCCAATGTGTAAGGCAAAGGCAAAGAGGAAGGTAGTAGCATCAACCGCACTATTGGAAAAAATCGAGTTAAGTGACGAAATACCTTCTTAGTCACATTCAATAACCTGCTCAGTCCAGAGACAGTAGCAACGTGGACAACAGTGCCTCGACCGATGATGGTAGCGATACCGAGTCGATGCTCCCATCTACACAATTTACGTAGTGGTGAATGAATCGAGTAGTACTTTACACATGTCATCCAAGATTCAAATCATGAAACTTAACGAGGTACTGGTCGAGTTTATACATAGAAATGGAAGGCGAAGACAGTGGATGATTTTGAGCAGATGCAACAAAATCTATACGATGTAGACACAGAGTGAAGCCCATCACATTCACAACAATCGTATTATGAAGAATCTTATAGCTAACAATCATATGGTGATGTTGGTCATACTTCTTTGAGCAGTAGTACGGTAATCAATCTTATGATATGGAGCAGCAGATCAGTGGCGAAAATAGAAGTTTCAACATTATTCTCCATGCTCCATACTAATACATGCCACATATATACTTATCTCAGCAACCGCCTTGGACACGTATGATTCACGACAATCAGACTACGACCATCACCACATTGATGCACCAATGACATATAGTGTATCATTATACTATGTCGTGGGATTAATTTCAGGATTGGGTCCAATAAACATATTAAATTGATATATAGATATATAGGATCAAAGACCCTGATCCATCGCCCGTAAGGTCTCATCATTTTTTTTTATGGAAGAAATGAAGTATATCTATCGACTGATTACTTGATTCATTTGAACCTTAAAAATTTAGGAGGTTTAAAAGAAATCTAATAATTCAAATCATTTCTTTATAAATAATTTAATATTAATGAAAGGACAATCGGAACATACCACAAAGCTGCTTCTCAAAGTCCAATAAAAATATGTCACTATTATTTTCTAATTTAGATTATTTATGCTAAATTTATATTTATTTTCAACTTTAAAACCCTTATCTAACTTTTTTTTATTTTTCATGTATTTTTGGAGCTATTTTTGATGATTATGGGAGTACCATCAATACGCCCTGGCATACTGACATACGATACATCGGTATGCCTTCTACGTACCATACCAATAGCTGGTCATTACACCGGTACGAACAGTTAAGGCAAACCTTGGTTTACATATATCAGCATATTGCTCCCTGCTTGAGGTTGTCTTTGCTTTGTTGGCTCCCCCACTTGACCCTATGATGTATTCAATAAACGCAGTGCTCCCATTCTAGGTCCTTGCGACTCCTTTTCGCCGTTGTTGGATTTGGAATTACTCAAACTAAGGGTGACACCTTCCCCTTATCTGATTTTGATGGTTGGATAGACAATGTTAGCACATTAAGTGCCCACCTCTAAGGACACTCCACAATGTGTGGCCCACTACACATGAAGCATCCACCATGTTTCTAGGCTTTGCCTTTTGGAATTGGTTGATTCTATGAATTCTTCTTTTTGTGCCACCCAAGTGTCACGAACGGACGTCGCTCAACCGCAACATCTTCGCCTCGTGAACCATTCGTTGCTTTTTCTTGCTTGTACATATGGCAGCTTGTTTTGCCTTGAGTTTATGTGGTTTTACCTAAGAAATATGATCGAAAGTAGTGTAGAAGGCTGCAGAACGATCGTTCGCTGCACAGAGCCAAAACAGCCCAAAACAGTCCTGTTTTTGGGTCTTTTTCGTGTGCCACGGCAACCTTTCTGAGCGGTGCGAAATGTCAGCCATTTCAACACCTTGGAACCCCCCGGGTGGCACCGGGCTGGATGGGGCTCTGGGTATACGTCGGGCGTAGGCGTTCATCAGCAATTGAACTTGTCTTGCGTCCGATACCTTGGGAACCGTCGTTTGCGGACTTGCGACCGTTCCTACAACCCTCCAAAGTCCTATTTCGCTCTCTTTCTCTTTTCTCAGCTGCACTCAAAGTGTTCGACAAATTGCTTGTATAGCTTTCCGCTTTGCGAGACGCCGGGACATGTCCGTCACTCATTTCTAAGCTAATCAACTTCTTCTTTGCAGGTCCTACGGGACCTTAAGAGGTTGTAAGAGGGCTGACCCTGTGCGGACAGATAACGCTTTGGGCGTTTCATGACTTAGGCAATCCCAGCTAAGTCCAGAACAGTGGGCAAGGTTGCTTTACGACTTAGGCAATTTCAGCTAAGTCTTCGGGAGGGCCGTACGGCTTAGGCAAATTCAGCTAAGTCCGTGACAGTGTGGTATTAGAGCAGGCAAGCAATTCGTACGAACAGCGAAGAAGATTCGCAATTTCGCCATGGTGAAATATCGTGGTGAATCGAGCAAGATGGGGCAAGCGGGACCCTTGCTCCAAGCAGCCGCAGGTGGGCTGCAAGTGCAAACTCGCTCGCAAACTGCTGGAACCGCTTATGAGGAGCGCGGCAGTGAACAAGATGAGCGTGAAGCTGGGTATTCTCCACGAGGGGGGGAGGCGCCATCTGGAGCGCCAACCGGGAAGAAGGGCCACAGAGAGAGACTTACAATGGCGGAAACCCGCCTCGATGTTCTTCAAAGCGAGCGTGGAGGAACTCTACCAAGGCCACGGAAGGCTACTTGGGGTAGAGAGCTCGCAAGAAGAAGCTGAAACTCGGATCGAGAAAGTTGAATCCCTGATTGATCAACTGACAAAGGACACCAAAGATTCCGTACGACATCTACATGAAGTTGTAGCGGAACTCACAGCTAAGGTGACGGTGTTAACAAGGACTCTTGATGCGGGAGGGAACAACACCCGCGCTGTGCCACCACAACACTTCAGAGCACCAGAGCCGTAGTGCTACGGAGGTGCTAGGGATGCCAAAGAGCTTGAAAATTTCTTGTTCGACATGGAACAATATTTTCGTGCTACAAGGCTCGATTCTGAAGAAACCAAAGTTGCTATAGCAACAATGTATCTGAATGGGGATGCAAAACTTTGGTGGCGAACCCGTTGGGAAGAGATCCAACAAGGTCGATGTCGAGTGGATACATGGGGAGACTTGAAGCGAGAGTTGAGAACTCAGTTCTTGCCTGAGAACTCAGAGTTTGTCGCAAGAAGGAAACTGAGACAACTCCGCCATAGTACAACAATCCGAGACTATGTGAAACAATTTTCAGCACTGATGCTGGATATACGGGACATGTCTAAGAAAGACAAGCTATTCAGCTTCCTCGATGGCTTGAAGCCATGGGCACAACAAGAACTACATCGGAGGAATGTCACCGACGTAGTCGGGCAATTGCAGCCGCGGAAAGGCTGACTGACTTTGTTTCTTCGGAGGATTCGAGAAAGAAAAAACACTCTTCGGGAAATCGCCCATCTAAATACTCTCGAGCAAAGGAGTTTGGGGGCGAGCAAAAGAAGAAGAATTTCCACAAGGGACCGGCTCAAGAGGTAGAGTACCAAAGTCTAGTGGATGCTTCTTGTGTGGAGGACCGCACAAAGTGTGGGAGTGCCCACAAAAACAGGCACTCAATGCTTTAACGGCATCGATTCTACCCCGTAAGTCTGACAAGGGCAAAGCTATCGCCCTTAGTTCGAGCAGTTCTGACTCCAATAGCGACAGTGAGGCGTCGCAAGGACCCAGGATGGGAGCAATGCGTTTGTTGAATACGTTGCGGGGTCAAGTGGGGGAGAACACAAAGGCAAAGCCACTGAAGGCAGGAAACAGCGAGTTGATGTATGTGGACAACAAGCTTAATGGCCGAACAACCCATGCAATGGTGGACACGGGCACGACCCACAATTTTATTGCCGATCGCGAAGCTAAGCGACTGGGATTACTCTTGGAGAAGAGCCCAAGTCGTATGAAGGCGGTGAATTCAGAGGCTAAGCGGATCTCCGGACAAGCAAAAGGGATCCCCATCAAGATCGGGACATGGAGCGGGAGCACAAACTTGATGGCAGTGCCACTAGACGACTTCCAAGTGATTCTCGGAATGGAGTTTATGCACGCAACGAAGTTGGTGCCAGTACCGTTCCTGAACTTCTTGTGTCTAATGGGAGGTGACAATCCCTGCATGGTTCCAGTTTCTCGGGGAGGAACCAAGGACCTACAACAAATAACGGCTTTACAATTGAAGAAAGGGGTACGAAAAGGTGAATCAACCTTTGTAGCGGCTATAAAGCTAGAGACACCTGATGGGGAAGCCATTCAGGAACCTGCTATTGTGGCGAACATCCTGAAGGAGTTCTCAGATGTGATGCCAACAGAGTTGCCGAGAACTCTACCACCACGCAGAGGCGTGGATCATCGGATTGAGCTGGAGCCGGGAATTAAGCCTCCAGCGAGACAACCATACCGCATGGCCCCTCCAGAGTTGGCGGAATTGAGGAAGCAGTTAGATGAACTGCTAAGCGGTGGTCTCATCCGCAGTTCCAAAGCACCTTTCGGAGCTCCAGTCCTCTTTCAGAAGAAACAAGATGGGAGTCTCCGATTATGCATTGATTATCAAGCCCTTAACAAGATGACGGTGAAGAACAAGTACCCTATCCCACTCATCGCGGACTTGTTCGATCATTTGGGCAAGGCAAAGTACTTCTCCAAACTCGACCTTCGGTTGGGGTATTGGCAGGTGCGCATTGCAGAAGGTGATGAGGCAAAGACTACCTGTGTGACCAGGTATGGAGCATTCGAGTTCTTGGTGATGCCTTTCGGCTTAACCAATGCTCCGGCCACATTCTGCACTCTAATGAACCAGTTGTTCAAAGAGTATCTGGACAAGTTTGTGGTCGTCTACTTAGACGATATCGTCGTCTATAGCCAAACACTGAGCATGTTAGACACCTCCGACCAATTTTCAAAGTTCTTAGGGAGAACACCTTGTTCGTGAAGAGGGAAAAGTGCTACTTCGCTCAAACAGAGATTTTATTCTTGGGGCATCGAATCGGCAATGGTTCCATCCGAATGGAGCAGTCTAAGGTGCAAGCTGTGGCGGACTGGCGAACACCAAACAAGGTGCTAGAGTTGAGATCCTTCCTTGGGTTCGTCAACTATTATCGACGCTTCATAACTGGGTATTCGAAGCGCGCAGCTCCGTTGACGGAGTTGCTAAAGAAGGAGCAGTCCTAGAGATGGTCGGACAAATGTGAGGTGGCATTTCAAGACCTGAAGACTGCTGTGTTGGAGGAACCTGTACTCAAATTACCGAACTATGGAAAGTCTTTTGAAGTCCATACAGATGCTTCTGATTTTGCTATTGGAGGAGTTCTTATGCAGGAGGGTCATCCGGTGGCCTACGAGAGTCGCAAGCTCAACGAGACCGAGTGGCGATATCCTGTGCATGAGAAGGAGATGACAGCGGTGGTCCACTGTCTACGAGTGTGGCGACACTACCTTCTGGGAGCACCATTTGTGCTAAGGACAGACAATGTCGCATTGAGTTACTTCCAAACTCAAAAGAAACTCTCCCCAAAGCAAGCACGATGGCAGGACTTCTTAGCTGAGTTCAACATGGTAATGGAGTACATGCCCGGAAAAGCAAATGTCATGGCCGATGCATTGAGTCGGAAAGTCGAGCTAGTGAATGCTATACAGTTGGAGGGCGGAGGCCAAGCAAGTCAATTGCGCTCCAACTTCCTTTCCAGGATCATGGATGGACTGTACCGAGATCCTCAAGCAGTAACTCTGATGCAACTCATCAAAGAGGGCAAAGCACCACGATTTTGGGTCCAGGAGGTACTCATCTGTGCCAAGGGGAACAGAGTTTATGTTCCGCGAGCGGATAACTTGAGGCGTGAACTCCTGAAAGAGTGTCACGATTCCCTTTGGGCTGGACATCCGGGTATCCATCGAACAATGGCTCTCGTGGTGAGGGCCTTCTATTGGCCGAAAATGGGGATAGATGTGGAGGAATATGTTCGAACATGTCTTACTTGTCAACAAGACAAGGTAGAGCAGCAGAAGCCAGTGGGACTTTTGGAGCCGCTGCCCGTACCAGAAAAGCCATGGGAGAGCATTTCCCTGGACTTCATATCAAGCTTACCCGCAGTAGGGGGACTTGGATAGATACTCGTGGTAGTTGACCGATTTTCGAAGTATGCAACATTCATTGCATCCCCTATATTGCTCAGCGGAGGAGGCGGCTAAGCTGATGATGAAGAATGTGGTGAAGTTTTGGGGAGTCCCACACAACATCATTAGTGATCGAGATTCTCGGTTCTTGGGACGATTCTGGACCGAGTTGTTCAAGTTGTTGGGATCTAAATTATACTTCTCCACAAGCCTCCACCCCCAAACGGATGGCCAAACAGAAAGAATTAACTTGCTCTTGGAGCAATATCTCCGGCACTATGTAAGTGCCAACCAACGAGATTGGGTAAAGCTTTTGGACATAGCCCAATTCTCCTATAACTTGCAGCAGAGCTCTGCATCCAACAAGAGCCCATTTGAGATTATTACGGGACAACAGTCATCAACTCCTCACGCCCTGGTTATTGGCTATACAGGGAGTAGCCCATCAGCCTATCACTTTGCAAAAGAATGGCATCGGAATGCAGATATTGCGCGGGCTTACTTGGAGAAGGCGGCCAAGAAGATGAAGAAGTGGGCAGACTTAGGGAGGCGACCACAAGAGTTTAAAGTGGGCGACATGGTGTTGGTGAAGCTCCAACCAGCATCATTCCAGTTCTTTAGGCAGAGAGTGCACAAAGGATTGGTGCGCAAATATGAAGGGTCTTTCCCAATCATCAGCAAAGTAGGCAATATCTCATACAAGTTGCAACTGCCAGCATGGTTCAGAATTCATAACGTCTTCCATGCGAGCAACTTGAAAGCCTACCACTCAGATCCGCAAGATGATTCTCGAAATGTTCCAACTCGACTACCCCCCACCCAGAGCCTCTTACGAGAAGCGAGTTGAAACTATTCTGGCGAATCGCAAGATAAAGCTACCCAATGGAGCACAGCAAATTGAGTTCTTGGTTAAGTGGCAAAAGCTTCCTCAAACAGAAGCCAGTTGGGAGCCAGAAGATGCCCTACGACATGAAGAAGCTCGCGTCAAAGCCTACCAACAAGCGTCGACGAGGGCGTCGACAGTTTAAGTGGGGGAGAATCTCTCGCTCTCTTTCTCTCTTTTCTCAACTGCACTCAAGATGTTCGACAAATGGCTTGTATAGCTTTCCGCTTTGCGAGACGCCGAGACGTGTCCGTTGCTCGTTTCTAAGCTAATCAACTTCTTCTTTGCAGGTCCTACGGGACCTTAAGAGGTTGTAAGAGGGTTGACCCTGTGCGGACAGATAACGCTTTGGGCATTTCATGACTTAGGCAATCCCAGTTAAGTCCAGAACAGTGGGCAAGGTTGCTTCATGACTTAGGCAATTTCAGCTAAGTCTTCGGGAAGGCCGCAAGGGTGCCGTAAGGGTGCCGCACGGCTTAGGCAAATTCAGCTAAGTTCGTGACACAAGGGGGTTATAAGGGTCTGAGATGGTTGTCTTTTTAGTGACACATTGATAAAACCCCAAATGATTCTAACGCTGGATTGATCGGCCCTATGATAGAACCTCAAAGGATTCTAACGCTAGAATGATCTCTGTAGGCGATCGGCCCTCCTTGGTACTCTATAGGGGTTCCTCCCTCCTGGTATTCGAGCACAAGGCTAAAGAGAAAATAGATCTATTGCTTAAGAAAGAGATGGGGGACTACATGCTTTTATATAACTCTTAGTGAGACTCCTACTCCAAGTGAAACACTCTCATCCCAACCCTAACCGACTTTCCAATCAAGGTGGGCGACCAATTATGGTTGATTACAATATGACTAGGATCTTGACTCTGCACCAACTCCTATTCATAATCAAACCCTAATTCAACCGAATCCTAATCCTACTAGGATTTGGGCTGATTTATTCAAATCAAAGTTTGACATACCGGTCTGTACCAATGTACCAAGATTATCTTGGTACCGGTATTGTGCGTACCGCCCAATACATTAAAATATATTATAATATATTATATAATATGATATTAAATATTAATATATTTAAAACGAAAAAAAAAGAAGTGGCCGACGATGCTGAAATCGACCATCAACGATCGATTTTGGCGGTACCACCCGATAGTGGATGGTCCGCGTACCAATAACCTGACGGACTAGTACGTACCGCCCATACCAGGCGGTACAAATCAAAATTGCATTCCTTGATTCAAATTGACTCAACTCATCTCCTAGCCGACTCAATATCAAGTCTAGGCCGGCCAACAAGGCCCAATCTACGAACTCGACTCAATCGATTAGGACCCAACGCATCTAGGGTCCTATCAAGACCCGTCCTCTTCAAATCAACCTTGTTCTCAACGAAGTGGATAGCCATTCGACATCGAGTATCACTTCATAATTCTCCATCAGCAATAGGAAGAAGTCTGCGGCGATCTCTTGGCCTTGCATGATTTGCTTCACTCGCGAACACTTGTGGCTGCAGTTAAGGATTCGGCCATCTACGAATTTTACACTAAACCTGCTACAATCTTCAATCCAGAGAGTTAATCGGGCAACAACCTTATTGTCCATGAAATTATTGGTGCTTCCGATGTCGATAAGAACGATGATTGGCTGATGCTTGAGGAACCCGTTGATCTTCATGGTTTGCAGGTTCGCGTAGCCAGCTAAGATATGCATTGTGCTAACAACCGATTGTGGTTCTTCCCCTGTATCATCCTCCTCAGGTTCGAGATCCGTATCCTCGGGTTCTGGACCTTCAATCGGTTCAATCACCAAAAGTTTTTCTTTCTTGCAGCGGTGGTCGCGACTCCATGGCTCGTCGTAGTGCCAACATAGCCCCTTCGCAGATCTCTCGCGGAGTTCATCTCGAGTTAATTTCTTGGGCTGATGAGATTGGTTGGCGGGAGGCCGAAGGTCTAGAAGTTGTTGGTCGGGTTGTGATCTTGGTCCTCTGGGCGTCGATGTTCAGCCGTTCCTCTTAGATTCGGGCGAAGGAGATGGTCGCCATCAGTGTATAAGGTTGTCACGCTTTTACTTCATATCTGATCTCCGGCTTCAATCCTTCGATGAATGTCCGTAGCAATTGTTTTTCAGACCAATCTTTAATTTGGTTCAAGAGTCGTTCAAACCTGGTTTGATAGTCTTGGACGGTAGAGGTTTGATGAATCTTCGCGAGTTGGCCATCGATGTTCTCGTACTCTGATGGTCCGAAGTGGATCAACAGCCCACTTTTGAATTGCCTCCATGTGGGAACTCCATGAGTATACTCGAACCAGTCGTACCACTGGATCGCATCTCCCTCGAGGTGTATTGCAGCGATGTCAACCATAGATGCATTCAGAGTCTTGTGATAGCGGAAATATCGTTCCGTGCGCGAGATCCACCCAGTCGGGTCTCCATCTTCCCATCTAGGAAAGTCCACCCTCATGCGTGGGCACGAGGAGTCCGGCGCTTGATCTCCTTTCTCTGTTGGGTTCTCCTTATGGTCTGAACTTTCCTCACACTGAGATCTTTTTGGGCTCCTTGATCGGCCCAATCTGAATTCTTCGAAGAGCGCACGCAACTTGTCCTCCATGCGGGCCTCGATAACTTCAAGCTTTGCGTCGATTACATCGTCTGAGGCCATCACGTAAGATTGTTGATCTGCAATGTTCAAGCTCTTCTTTTGTTGACGGGTTAGAGGGATGAGATACTTGTTGCTGATAATGGCAGTAGTAAGGAATGATGGCAGCGGCTGCAACGGATGAAGATGGTAGCGACAGCCACTGAATAAGATGCAATGGTCAACCTCCGAGGAAGATGGCAGTGGCAGCAACCAAATAAGGTGACAGCGATAGTAACCGAAGAAGATGGGTTGGTGGCAACAGGAGAAGGCAGCAGCGACAGCGATCTAGGGAAGAAGGTTGTGGTAGATGATGCTGTTTGAGCAGGCTGAAAGGGGGTAAAAGAGGACTACGACGGCTACGTCTTAAGGTTAGAGGGCTACCCTAGGATTGCTCGTTCGACAGCAACAAGATACGGATGCAGCAAGTTTAGACGAAGATAGTAACAATATGAATATGGCAGCAAGATAGGATGCGGCAGATGCAGCAGAATTGCGTCAATGACGGAAGATCAATGCAGTAATTTTTATAATGAAGATAAGGATGATGCAATAATTTGCAACAAGGATAGCTGTAGCAGTTTTTATGATATTGATAAGAGAAATTGCAGTAGCGGTAAGGATTGCACAAGCTGGAGCAATACCAGATCCTGACTACAATAGGGGTGACAGCAGCAGATGTGGGATCTGCAGCAGAGGGTGATGACAACAGAGTCGACAGCGAGATCAGCAGATGTGGGATCTACAACTGAGGATGGTAGAGCGGTTGATGATAGCGATGAAGATGGAAGAGCAGCAAGACACCAAGAATGCCGCTCTGATACCAGATGATAGAACCCGAAAGGATTCTAACGTTGGATTGATCTCTGTAGGGGATCGACCATCTAATAAAACCCCAAAATATTCTAACGTTGGATCGATCTCTGTAAGGGATCGGCCCCTCCTTGGAACTCTATAGGGGTTCCTCCCTCCTGGTATTCGGCCACAAGGTAAAAAGAGAAAATAGATATTGCTTGAGAAAGAGGTGGGCAGCTACATGCTTTTATAGGACTTCCAAACCCTAACCCTAAAGAGACTCCTACTCCAAATAAAACACTCCTAGTGAGACTCCTACTCCAAGTGAAACACTCCTATCCCAACCCTAGCCGACTTTCCCAATCAAAGTGGGCGGCCAATTATGGTTGATTACAATTATGACTAGGATCTTGACTCTGCTCCAACTCCTATTCCTAATCAAACCCCAATTCAGCCAAATCCTAATCCTACTAGGATTTGGGCTGTTTATTCAAATTGACTCAACTCATCTCCTAGCCGACTAAATGTTAGGTTTAGGCCGGCCAACAAGGCCCAATCTACGGACTCGACTCAATCGATTAGGACCCGACGCAGCTAGGGTCCTATGACACACCATTTTGGTCATGTTGCTAACTAAAGAAATCAACCCTGACATACGAAAAAAGGATTGTTATAGCTCATTTCCACCCTATTAAGTAAGCGATCATTACACAAGATGCAATCTTGCAGACATCTTGGCCTACAAAAACTAGGGAAAAACACACGACAAACAAGTAAAACATAAAGCCAAGTAGTTGTACAAGATAACAGAAGCAACAACCAGTTCATTGATGAAGGTATTGTCAATACGCAATGGCCACAGACCAATGAAACATTTTACCTTCTAAGATGCAGTCTTGTGAACTATATTGGCCTACAAAAACTAGGGAAAAACACATGAAAAACAAGTAAAACACAAAGCCAAGTAGTTGTTCAAGATAACAATAGCAACAAACGATTCATTAATGATGGCCAAACCAATGAAATATTTTATGGAACCCTTTTCCAATTGGATCGACACATATTGACCAAATCGGAGCATGAACTAGCATGTGGATCATCGCATTTCAAGTGGTCTGATTCGATCTAATTAGAAAACAAAAGAAGGGATTAAAATTAGAGTTCACAATCGCGAGCCATCTTTTCGCTGTCATCTACCACCACCTACCTCCCTCTTCCCCTTGCCATCGGTCAACCTTGCTGCCCTCTCACACGAAGTATGTTTCCTCCACTTCTTGGACCGCCTCCTCTTCTTCCTTCCTCTTTCTCCTCCCTCTTCTTCAACCACCTCTTTTACTTCCTCCCTCTTCCTCCTTCCTCCTCTTCGCCCACCACCTCCTCTTTGTCTTTCCTCTTCCTCCTCCATTCAACTTTTCCTCCACTGCCCACTCTTATTCCTTTTCCTTCCCTTCCTACCTCATCCTCCACCGCCTCCTCTTTTTACTTTTCCTCCTTCCTATTCCACCTTCTTCTTCCTCCTCTTTCTCCACTTCCTCTTTTTCTTCTTTCCTATTCCTCCTCCTTCCTCTTCCTCCTTCCTCCTCTTCTTGCACCACCTCTTCTTCCTCCTCTTTCTACACCAGTACTGATTGGTACATACCAGTTCAGCCTAGAACCAGTACTGCTCCCACTGTAAACTGCAAACCTTGCTTAAGTGTACTTTTCTCTTTCCAATGTACCCCAAAACTTTCTCATGTTTTTCTTCCTTATTTCTACTTGCTACATTTTCTTTGTAATGGGGCAAAACTTTGGTGCCACAATAAGATTATTCCACTGAATAGGGTTTGAGTCATGGAAACATCTCCCTGTAGAGGTAGGACAGTGCCTTGCCCCAAAACCTCATATTAGCTTGGGCCACCATTTTACATTTGCTGATTTCTTATCAATGTCACACAAAGTCAAACCCTACGCTATGATATCAACAGTGTTGTACTTGCTCAATTTTTGTGTAAAGAGTCTCTTGCAAAGCAGTTTGCAATTCTAAAGAAAAACAATGGACTTTTATGATTGTACCGATTTGATAGTGGCATACCAAACAACATATCTATGGAAAATGAAAATAGCAATGAAGAAGATATTGAAGATCATTCGAAGGTCTACACACAAGTACAGAGAATGTTGATGTGAAATGGACCAAACAACTGAAAGTTACGCATTCACGATGTAACGAATGCAGGTCATAGAACCTGATCAAAGCTAAGAATAAAATCTTCTAATGAAGTTAGAGAGAAGTAAACATGTCAGAATGCTACAAAAGGATTTATTAGTTAAGTGCAAGGACATATCATGGATTAGCATGAACTATGGATGATGTTTGGTTTTCTTTGGTCTTTCAATATGACTGGTTCTGACTAAAGATTTCTCAGAGGCAAAAGTTCTAAATATAATTTAGCATCTGATATATAAGTTGTAGGAAATATACGAGATGTCCGAGAAGAAGTCCAGGGATGATGAATGTCAGGATACCAGCTTCCAACTTCCCATAGCAGAGACCTGTATGGTGTCCGGTAGCAACAAATATCAATATAAAAAAGCCAAAACAAAATATAAGATGTGCACAAAAGATTTATTATGATATACAGCTACTTGCACAGAGCAAACATGACCTGACCAAGTTGCAACAGTCAAGAGGATCTAAACCAATTTTTTTGTTGATTAATGATCAACTTGGATGTATGATTTTACTAACGAATACTCCCAAGAGATCTAGTTTCTTCCCAGTTTAGAAATCATAAGATATACCAATGTATGAATACTTAATTGAATTTATATGCAACAGAATATAATAAAGTATTTATAAGCACAAAAAGATTTGTATTTCTTGAATACTCAGCAACAAGACAGATTGAAATATGCATCAGAACTTGGCTATTACATAATATTGGAGTAAAGTACAAGAAGCTTTCATATAATATTCCAGATTAGCTTCGTTTACACTATTTACCATAAATATCTTGCCATATTGGACTGGATCTTGATTATTGCTCCTATTCTTGCATAAATCATTCTCCTTTAATGATCTTCAATTAGTTTGGAAAGGAGTTAGAGAAAACTGAGTGAGTTTTAAAAGAGATTAAAGAGAAAAAGAGAGTGAGAAAGAGAGGGAGTGGGGGAGTGTGTGAGAATTAAGAATGATGTGTGGCGCGGATTTTTATAACCCCCACAAAGGCCACGATGGCTACCCAACTGCTATTGGGTAGCCTCACCATATCAGCCCTGTATCGGTTTTGGCTGCTCCCTTATCAGAGCGGTAAGGACCACTTGGATCATACCATACCAAGCAGTATTATAAACCCTATTTGAACCTGCTTAAAGTTGCATATGCTTTAAAAAAGATTCTTCCCTCAGCTATATAGATTCTAAGAGTGAAATTCCTTTTTGTTCCTGCTAATTTTTGGATCATAAAAAGAACACTCAAGCTGTCTAAATTAAAAAGCATGGAGGAAGTCTTTACAGGATGGGGGGAGGTGGGGGAGGGGGCCTCAGTAAAACAAAAACTAGATGTCTTAAAAACTTTGATCGATATACCTCATGATGATCATTTTATTATTCATAAGAAAGTTGGTAATAGGCATATGGACATATAATAGGCAAATTGGTAATAGGCATATGGAGATATACTTAAGAAAAACATAAGCAAGTTTAATTAAAAACAGTTTATAGTTGCATGATTACTGCACGAATTTGGCTGTCAATTAGATGGCAATAGGCATATGGAACTTTGATCCATAAAAAGTATTAAACCAGTTAATTCATCTCTGGCAAAGATATCAGAAAAAGAAAACTCATACAACCATAATAAAGCTAGTACAAATCTTTGAAGTTGAAACATGGATCATTCAGCAACCTAACTCAAGAAAGACTGATAATATGTCACATGCACATCTGCATGACTAAAACAACTGCAAATACCTTATCTCACAGTATATCTTTCATACATAAAGGAGTTCCTTTTTTTCTAAGAAATTACATTAAACTACTGCATGGATTAAGCTGCAAAGCATATGGAGCATTGATCAAGGAGAAAGTGGAAAACATGACAAATTGAAATCTGTCACTAATAAAAGAATGAGCAAAGACTTGCACAACAACAAGAAGCTTCTATAATGAACATTTGAGGTCAGTATACATGGCTGTGAAAAGAAATAAGTTGGTAAAACCAACTGCAAGTTTCTTGATGCACAGGTTACATTTAACACAACAAGCCAGACTTTTCAACTTGCACCATATCTTAAAAAGAGAAGAAAGGAGGTGTGTTACACCTAGAACAAAGTTCAGAAACAAACAATTTAAGCCACATCCTGCTATTTGATGTACAAGGTATTTACAAATGTAAGTTAATAATTCATGTTGGAAAAGTAATGCACAATTTTTGAAGAAAATTGCATTGAAAAATATTGCTTATACCTTCTTTGAAAACTAGACCAGTCAGTGCTGCAAAGAGAGGCCCAATGAACCATACACTGATTGGGTTACTTATGACATATTCTATCAAGCTTTGGTTCAGAGGCTTAGCAAGCATTATATAGGTTCCAACAGACCCGATAACACCAAGTACCCACAGTGACTGAAGGAATCGCTTGATAGGAGTTACGTAAATGTGAATTAAAAGTAAAGACAGGCCTAGTCCTCCAGCTCCAATGATATACAAGAAATCGACATCTTGCTTGATAATATCACCCAATATGTTGCCTTCAGGTATAAAAGCAGCAGAAGAAGAAATAACAAATGATGCAGCAGCAGTAACCAATCCTAACCTATATAAGATAACCTGCAAACAATAAATGAAGCAGTCAGACAAATAAATATATATACACACAAAAGGCAAACTGTGTCACCATCAAGGTCCGCCAAACCGTGCCTTACCAGCGTGAGCTCAGTACGGTACAATCTGCCAGTACTGAGCAGTATGCCCAAGCGTACCACTTGATATATATATATATATATATATATAATAAAGTTACAAAATAAAAGAAAAAGGGCGATGTCGCCGACGCGACACCGCCTTGTTCCTTCTCCCCACGCGGGGAGATGTTTCTTCTCCCCGTGATAGGAGAAGAAACGTCTTCTCCTTGAGAAGCCCGCACGAGGAGAAGAAATCTCCCTGTAAAGCCTTGGCGAGAAGCCCGCGCGTCGCGCGCAATTTGCTTCTCCCCGCGAAGCGCCGAGAAGTATGCGGGTAACGGATCGGGATCAGGAGAGCAGCGCCCGGTCTCCAGGTTCTCCCTCTCTCTCCCTCTTCTTCTTTCTCCCTCGATTGATACGGCCCGAAGTCGGTCGGCGATGGTGGAAATTGACCGTTACAGCCCGATAGCGGCCAACGACGGTTGAAATCGACCGCTACCATCCGACAGCGGCCGATGACGGTCGAAATCTACTGTTACCGACTGAATTTGAGTGGTAACAGGGCAAAAATAGCCCCAATCGACGATACCGCCCGATAGCGGGCGATCCACGTACCAGTCAACAGGCGGACCAGTATGTACCGCCCATACCAAGCGGTACGATTCTAAACGTCGAACCTTGGTCATCATATGTGTATTACTTCAAAATAAGAATTTAATATTGACATATAAATATCATAAGAGATTTTTGTTATAGTCTATAGATATTGCAAGAGTTCTTTATTTTAAAGTTCGTCGTACCGGTCCATATCGGCATACCGAGATTTTCTTGGTACGGTACGATACCTGATATCGGATGGTACGAACAATGCATACCGCTCGATACACTATAATATAATTCAATATTTTTTATAATATAATATAATATATATATTAAAAAACAAAAAAAATGAGGTAGCCCCTCGTCCCAGCCCAAGAAGAACGAGGCAACGCCTCGTCCCAGCGTTGGAAGATGAGGTACCGCCTCGCCTTCCAACGAAGAATGAGGCAGCGCCTCGTCCTAACGAAGGAAGACATCTCGTCTTCCAGCAGGAGAATGAGGCGCCACCTCGTCACGGCACAGGAAGACGAGGCGCCGCCTCGTACCCACCTCGCTTTCCAACAGAAGAACGAGGCAGTGCCTCGTCCCAGCGAAGGAAGACGAGCGCCTCGTCTTCCAACGAGTGAACAAGGTTCCGTCACAGCGCAGGAAGACGAGGCGCTGCCTCGTCTTCCAGCGTAATAGCGAGGCAGCACCTCATCCCAACGCTGGAAGATCAGGCACTGCCTTGTCACCGCATTTTTTTGTTACTTTTTAATATATTTTTATATTTTATATTATATAATATTATTTTATATAATATAATGTACTGCCTAGTATAGTACCTTATCGAACCGGTATGTACCGCCCATACCAAGTGATACAGAGCGAAACGACAATCCTTGCTTTATTTGTTTAATAATTAAAATAACTTAAGCTTATTATTAGTTCCAGGTGTCTGATTTTTTATCTATTGCTGCAGCTACCAAAACCAAGCTGATGTTGAACATTCAAGACATGAGAGAGATCATCTACTTATACGATTGAAAGCAATAAGAGTAAGAAAGGCTAAATGTCCAAAATTTGGTCGAGGCGCAAGCATAAATGGAATGCTTACATACTTTGAATATCCACTAAAAGCTTTCAATAGGAAAGTGATCTCTACGGACGATGAAAAGGGTTCTTCTAAGGGGCATGGCTTGATATCACCAAAAGCTCTAGAACAACGAACAATTCTTATGCAAGCTGCACATGGTGGGGAATTGCCCTCAGAGGCAAGCCGCAAAGCTCTAACAATATCCTTTATACCAACCAACTCCAATTAGAGTCACAAAAGGGGCAATCACTCTTACACTTCCTCGTAACGTTAATTTTCTTGAAGCTAATAACCGGGGTTACTCTTGTGATGGCCATAGCACTTGCCTCGAAAAGGAAACATGATTTCCTACATATTCTGTTCGCCCTAACCATTTTCTTCCCCTTATTCTTCTTTTCTGTTCAACGAGTACTACTCTCATCGTGTCATGTATTTAGATTTAGAGAGAGGTTGATTTTGCAGCCTAAAATACTTGCTATCTAGAATGTGTTTATTAACTTAAATTATCTACCCAAAGCATAATCTCTGAGGCCTAGGTTCAAGGGTGGCAATCAATAGATAGGACTAATGAGATTCTTCTATGCAAATATGAAAACATCAAATGTCACAGGTCTTTCTCCTAAAGTGTTATCTAAGTCTTATCAGAGTCAACCCTCAACTAAATACAATTGCTTCAAAAGTCTCTTATAGTTCTCATGCTTTTCAATTTCTTCAGCTGGTTGTCACTCAATTTGGATGTGAACTAATAATTATTGTGTGTGCTACACCCTCAACTAAATCAAGTCTCTGAATACAGCTTTTGTGTCATTCACCTCATTCTTCACATTAACATTCAATATGCACAACGTTACTATATGTTATTCAGAGTAGGATAGGATTCATGTGTCTTCTCAACAGAAACTATATTATAAATACGTCCCTTAGACTTTTAATAAAAATGACCAAAATGTTCCAATACATGGATGAGCTGCTTGAGCTTCTCCTGAGTAAGGACAGGTTGAAATTGGTGACTTCCAGAATTAAAACAAAAAAAAACATTAGCAGAGTTGAGGAAGATGAGGGAAAGCAAAAGTGAAATGCAAGGAATATAAACAATTTCATCATTACAACCCAGTAATGGGAGGGGGACGCTGTTAGGAACTTATATCAGTAAGGATGGAGATAGAATTCTAGTGAAAACTAGGCTTATGGTAAATAACAGATCAAAAGTAGCAACACTGATGAAGTATTCCTAAAAACTCAAAAATTAAGTTTTTTAGTTGAATTATCTGTTATAGGAAACATTTTGTAAAGGAACTTTAGAAACCCTATTTTTGATACATTTGTATCAGGAGCTTATCAGTAATATGGTCTGTGGTGAGAAGATAAATGGACCAAGTTTCACAATTTCATTTACCGATAGTGTATCAGTAAAGGTATGAACTGGTACTAATACCAGTCTATATCAGAGTACCAAGTGTCAGTATATTGGTACATAACCAGTTTCAAAAAACAGCATGAAAAAAGGCTGAAGAAACAAGGAAAAAATTACCATTATCAGGTGTTACAAACCATGTACTGTACGTACTATCCAGTTTACCCTAGTCCATATATTGATAGATTGTCGGACCGCTAAAATATCATCCATACCAAATGGTATTGCAAACCTTGAAATGAACCTTGTCCTACTTCAACCTGTATCAACCATGTGTTTATTTCAAATAAAACTAACAATAATGAATAAGGTGAATGGCATGAAAAAATTATATTTTAAAAATTTGGCATTTGTAAGTCTATCACACATAACAACATAGTTACTTTATGTTTAAAAAGTAAACAATGTTGATGGGGGAAAGATGAATTTATCCGGCAATCAGGGTAGAAAAACCAAGCATTATTTTTTTTTAAGTTTTTCATATTTGCATAAAGATGTCTCACGAATGGATTTATTAATTCCCACACTATCACAAACAGTCGTCGCGCACCCGCAAAATCTTCGCTCAACGAACCGTTCGTCACTTTTGCATACTTGTACAAATGTTTGGCAGCCTGTTTTGCCTTAGTTTTATGTGATTTTGCATGAGAAATGTAAGCGAAAACAATTTGCAACGCTACGATGCGACCGTTCACCACGCCAGGCCAAAACTGCCCAAAACAGCTTCGTTTTCGCGTGTCGTGGCCTGATATATGCAGACCGCGGTGTGCTGCGAAACGTTAGCCATCTCAACACCCTGGAACCACCTGGGTGGCACAGGACTGGATAAGGCTTCGGTATAATGTCAGGCGTTGAACATTCTTCACAAGTTGAGCTTGTCTTGCACCAGGCACCCGGTGAATTGTCGTTTATGGACTTGCGACTGTTCATTCAACCTTCTAAAATCCTGTTTCGCTCCTTTCTCTCTTCTCTCTCTTCTCTCTCTTGCACTCAAGGTATTTGTTGAATTACTTGTAAAGCTTCCCTCTTTGCGAGATATCGAGACTTGTCCACCGCTCGCTTTCAATCTAATCAACTTTCTCTTTTGCAAGTCCTTAAGGACCGACACGAGGTTGCATGTAGGCTGACTCATTACGGATGAATAACGCATGGGGGTTTCATGACTTAGGCAATCCCAGCTAAGTTCGAGACATTGGCGCAAGGACGCTTCATGACTTAGGCAATTCCAACTAAGTTTGAAACTTTGTCGCAAGGGTGCTGCACGACTTAGGCAAATTCAGTTAAGTCCATGACATTGTGGTATCAAAGCAGGCAAGCAATTCGAACAAACAACGAAATAGTTTTGGAATCTTGCGATGGAGAAGCATCGTGGCGAATCAAGCAAGGTGGGGCAAGTCGGACCTTTGCCCCAAGCAACCGCAGGTGGGCTGCAAGTGCAAACTCGCTCACAAGCTATTGGAGCCGCTCATGAGGTGCGCCGCAGCGAACAGGATGAGCGAGAAGTTGGGTATTCTCCACGAGCGGAGGAGGCACAATCTGGAGCGCCAACCAGGAAGAGAAGCCACAAGGAGAGACTAACAACGGTGGAAACCCGCCTTGAAGCGAGTTTGGAGGAACTCTACCAAGGCCAACGAAAGCTCCTTGAAGCAGAGAGCTCGCAAGAAGAACCTGAATCTCAGATCGACAAGGTGGAGTCATTAGTCGACCGACTGACAGAAGACACCAAAGATTTCATGCAACATTTGCACGAAGTTGTGGCAGAACTCACGTCCAAGGCAACGTTGCTCACAAAGACTCTTAATGCGGGAGGGAGCAACCAAGGATTGACTTACCAATCTATACCGGTGTACCGACATATTGTTGGTACCGGTACGGCACTGATACCGGGCGGTACACGCAGTACGTACTATTTGATATATTAAAATATAATAAAAAAATTGTAATATAATATAATATTAATATATTAAAATATTAAAAAAAAAGGAAAAGGGGCGACGACACCTGGATCTTTCTCCCCGCACAGGGAGACGTTCCGTCTCCTCGAGTGGCAGAAAAACGTGCCAGCGAGCACGGGCGACGACGGCGCGATATTCTTTCTTATCATCTTTTTTTTTTTCTTCTTTTCCTCTTTCTTCTTCCCTTTTTCTTCCTCAATCGACCGCCAACGGTCGGTTTCTCCTTCAATCAACCGCAGACAGTCGATTTCTCCCTCAATCGATCATCGACAGTCGATTTTTGGCGGTACCGATAACCTAACGGACCGATATGTACCGCCCGTATCGGGCAGTACAGGTCAAAATTACAAACCTTGGGAGCAACAACTGCGTTGCGCCGCTACAAAGCTTGAGAGCGCCCGAGCCGCATTGCTACGAGGGTGCTAGGGATGCCAAAGAGCTCAAAAATTTCTTGTTCGACATGGAACAGTATTTTCATGCTATGAGGCCTAACTATAAAGAAACCAAAGTTTCAATAGCAACAATGTATCTGAATAGAGATGCGAACTTTGGTGGCAAACCCGTTAGGAAGAGATCTAGCAAGACCTGTGTTGAGTAGACACATGGGAGGACTTGAAGCGAGTGTTGAGAATTCAGTTCCTACTCGAGAACACAGAGTTCATGGTAAGAAGAAAGCTGAGACAACTCCGCCAAAGTACTTCCATTCGAGACTATGTGAAGCAATTTTCTACACTGATGTTGGACATACAGGACATGTCCGAGAAGGATAAGCTATTCATCTTCCTCGATGGCCTAAGCCATGGGCACAACAGGAACTGAATCGATGGAATGTTACCGATGTGGTCAGGGCAATTGCGGCCGCAAAAAGGCTAATTGACTTTGTTTCTTTGGACGACTCGGGAAAAAGAAATAATCCTCGAAAAATCGCCCACTCAAATATTCTCGAGCGAAGGAGTCTGGGGGAAAACAAAGGAAGAACTTCCACAAAGGACCGAGCTCAAAATGCAAGGCCCCGAAACCTGGCGGATGTTTCTTGTGTGCAAGACCGCATATGGTGAGGGAGTGCCCA
Source organism: Ensete ventricosum (assembly GCA_029747655.1). Taxonomy (NCBI): domain Eukaryota; kingdom Viridiplantae; phylum Streptophyta; class Magnoliopsida; order Zingiberales; family Musaceae; genus Ensete; species Ensete ventricosum. The sequence continues at coordinate 20,853,053 of JAQQAF010000002.1, forward strand.
CAAAAGCCGGCGTTCAATGCCTTAATTGCGTCAATTCACCCCCCACAAGTTGGACAAGGGCAAAGTCATCGCTCTTCGTTTAAGCAATTCAGAATCTAGTAGCGATGATGAGTCGCAAGGGCCCCGAATGGGAGCAATGCGTTTGTTGAATGCATTGCGGGATCAAGTGGGGGAGGACACAAAGGCAAAGCCACCGAAGGCAAGGAGTAGAAAGTTAATGTACGTGGACAACAAGTTCAATGGCCGAACAACTCGTGCAATGGTGGACACCAGTGCTACCCACATTTTTATTATCGATCGAGAAGCAAAGCGACTTAGACTAATCTTGGAGAAGAACCCAAGTCGTATGATGGCTGTGAACTCGGAGGCCAAGCGGATCTACGGACTAGCAAAGGGGGTCCCCACCAGAATCAGAACATGGAACGGGAGCACAAACATGATAGGGATGCCATTTGACTTCCAAGTAATTCTCGGAATGGAGTTTATGCACACAATGAAGTTGGTGCCAATGTCGTTCCTAAACTCCCTATGTATAATGGGAGGCGACGACCCGTGTGTGGTTCCAGTTTCTCGAGGAGGAACCAAGAATTATTGAAGAAAGGAGTCTAAAAAGGTGAATCAACCTTTGTGGCTGCTATAAAGCTGAGCCCTTGATAGGGAGGCTATTCAAGAACCTGTTGTGGTGGCGAACATCCTAAAGGAGTTCTCAAATGTGATCAACCGAGTTGTCGAAAACTCTGCCACCACGCAGAGGCATGGATCATCATATTGAGCTGGAGCCGGGAGTTAAGCCTCCAGCGAGACCACCATATCGCATGGCCCCTCCAAAGTTGGCAGAACTTGGGAAGCAGTTAGATGAACTGCTAAGCGATGGTCTCATCTGCAACTCAAAAGCACCATTCGGAGCTCCAGTCTCGTCTAGAAGAAACAAGATGGGAGCCTCCGATTATGTGTCATCGAGCTATCAACAGAGTGACGATGAAGAACAAATATCCCATCCCGCTCATCGCGAACTTGTAATATCAACTCGGCAAGGCAAAGTACTTCTCCAAACTCGACATTCGGTCAAGGTACTAGCAGGTGCGCAATGCAGAAGGTGACGAAGTGAAGACTACTTGTGTGACCAGGTATGGAGCATTCAAGTTCCTGGTGATGCCTTTCGATTTAACCAATGCTCCGGCTTAACCAACTATTCAAGGAGTATTTGGACAAGTTTGTGGTCGTCTACTTAGACAATATCGTCATCTACAGCCAAATGCTTGAGGAGCATATCGAGCACTTTCGAACAATCTTTAAAGTTCTCAGGGAGAACACATTGTTTGTGAAGAGGGAGAAGTGTTACTTTGCTCAGACAGAGATTCTGTTCTTGGGGCATCGAATAGGTGACGGTTCCATTCGAATGGACAAATCTAAGATGCAAGTTGTGGCAAAATGACGAACACCAACAAAGGTGCCAGAGCTAAGATCCTTCCTTGGTTTCATCAATTATCATCGGCGCTTTATAGCTGGATATTCGAAGCGTGCAGCTCCCCTGACGGAGTTGTTAAAGGACCAATCTTGGAGATGGTCAGATAAATGTGAAGCGACATTCCAAGACCTAAAGACTGCTGTGTTTGAAGAACCGGTACTCAAATTGCTAGACTATGGGAAGTCCTTTGAGATCCATATAGATGCTTCAGACTTCGCGATTGGGGGAGTACTTATGTAAGAGGGTCACCCGGTGGCCTATGAGAGTCGCAAGCTCAACGAGACCGAGCGGCGATACCCGGTGTACGAGAAGGAGATGACAGCGGTGGTCCAATCTCTACGAGTTTGGCGACACTACCTCCTCGGGGCGCAATTTGTTTGAAGGACAAACAACATCGCATTGAGTTACTTTCAAACTCAAAAGAAACTCTCTCCAAATCAAGCACGATGGCAGGACTTCCTGGCTGAGTTCGATATGGCAATGGAGTACAAACCCCGAAGAGAAAATGTCATAGCCGATGCGTTGAGCCGAAAAGTAGAGTTGGTGAATGTCATACAATTAGAAGGCGGAGGCCAAAGTTAGTTGCACTCCAACTTCCTTTCCAGGATCAGGGATGGACTGTACAGTGATCCCCAAGCAATAACCTTGATGCAACTGATAGGACCCCAGTCAGGGTTGGGTCCTGCTCAACCAAGTAGCAATCAATAAAACCCTGCGAGATTGTAATAAAACCTCACCTAGTCACCTCTATCCTATAAAGAAGTATGGCTAGGGTTTAATTTGGGGCCTTAGGGCTTCCTAGCTGCCGTCCCCTTTACTAAGCTGGTCGACCAGGGTTTCTAGCAGAGGGGCGTGGCTTGTGCAGCCACTTAGCCCGTCGCCCCCCTTATTTAGGCAGGGCGGCTATAGGAGGGGCAAAAGGAGAAATTCACTTAGGAAGCACCCCCCTAGAGCTAGGGTTTTGAGCTCTATATAAGCTTGTAGCCTCCACCTCTTTTTCGTCAAGCGAGAATCATCTTTATTTCAGCCTTGTGGCCGACTTCTAGGAGGGAGGAACCCCTACAACGTTCTAAGGGTTGATCCCCCTCAAAGATCAAATCTCCATAAAGCTCCTCTAGAGTTCTATCTTCTGGTATCAGAGCGGCGATATTGTTGCCCTTGCTGCCATCTCTACCGCCTCCACAAGCCAAGCAATTCCCAGAATTGCTTTTGACGCCGCCTCCACCGTCATCCTCCTGCCGCAAATCAAACCAATCTGTTGTTGCCACCATCAATTGCACTAGAGATTTGGTATCTTTCTACCACCCATACCTTTTGGCTACTACAATTTTCCATCTACAAAACACCAAAAGGAGTTTCCTATCTTTTCCTTGCGGCGAATTCCTTCCGTCGCAAAAGTGATCATCTTTGCGAACGAAGAATTGCTGCAGAAAATTTCAGCCGCATATAGGCTTTTGTACCGATCTCTTTGGCATCTTTTGTGAATGAAATTTTGCACACGTTTCATAGATCGTCTTGGCTTCCATCTGAGATTGATCTACTGTGAAACTCCTTTTTGAAACAATTCTTATACTGCTGCAAATTGTCGTTGCAAACCGCTGAAATTTTACGATGAGAATTCTGTCATCTTACTTACAACAGTTTTCTTACCGTTACGCTGCCGAAATTTTCTTGGTCCAAATTGCTATTACTGCTACCATCTCAACCGAGATTTTGCGGTCGAAAGTCTCTATAATTTTCTCGGATTTTGCTGGAATTTACATCGAGAAACTGCTACTTCTTCGACAGCAATTCGGTAATATACCGCAGCGATCTTTCGTCGAATTCTATCATATCTTGCTGCCATCTTTTCCAGATTTGAAACTCTCTTTCCCTAACCTTCATCCCCCACAATCACAGCCCCAGAACCTTGCTAAAACCGCACCCAAATCAGCCACAAAACAGCCCCAAACCGCAGCCTACACATCCACCGATCCACCCCCTTTCGGCCACAACTTTTTCCAACCAATTTATGCCCTTAACCCGACAACAAAAGAGAGATCTTAACATTACAGATCTGGAGGCTTACACTATGGCATCTGAGGAGGCCAACAATGCAAAATTCGAAGCCTTCGAAACCCGAATGGAGGAGAAAATACGAACTATTTTCGCCGAACTCAGTTTGGGCAGACCACCAAGCCCGAAGAGATCACATCAAGGTGAGAGCTCTGATCGAAGAGATGACTTCCATGAGAGGGGAGGCTCTATGACCGACCCCTACAATCCACGCATGAGGGTGGACTTCCCTAGATGGGAAGGAGACCCGATTGGATGGATCTCGCGCGCGGAGCGTTATTTTCGATTCCACCAAACCACGGATGCTTCCATGGTGGAAATTGCGGCTATTCATCTTGAAGGGGATGTCATACAGTGGTTTAATTGGTTTGAACACACCCATGGTGGCCTCTCATGGAAACAATTCAAAGAAGGGCTGTTGATCTACTTCAGACCGACCGATTACGAGAACGTCGACAGCCAATTAGTAAAGATCTGATAAACCTCAACAATCCAAGAATATCAAACAAGGTTGAAAGATTATCTAATCAAACTCGTAATTGGTCTAAGAAACAGCTATTGGGAACCTTTATTGAAGGCTTGAAGTCGGAGATCCGAGGAGAAGTTAAAGCGCGACAATCGTACACGCTTATAGGGCCATCTCTTCGCGCGACTTCAAGAGGAGCGATTGAACCATGAATCCCGGAGGACTACAATCGCTTCCCGACCAACAACACCGAAGCCCAGCCCCCTTTACTGTCACCTGATCCCCCGCACCCAAAAAGTTGATGAGAGAAGAACTTCGGGAGCGATCTGCGAAGGGTTTGTGTTGGCACTGCGACGATCCGTGGAGTCACGATCACCGCTGCAAAAAGGGGCGACTTCTCGTGATTGAACCAGTAGATGAAGAAGTCCTTGAACCATCAGAAGATAGCCTCGAACATGAAGAAGTTGCGGAAGAAGAGCCACAACCGACCGACTTTATGGTGCACGCGCTAACCGGCTACTCTAATCCGCAAACAATGAAAGTTGGAGGCCTTCTCAAGCAACAACCGATCATCGTTCTTATCGACACGGGCAGCACTAGTAATTTCCTCAACAATAAGGTTGTTGCTCGTATGGCGCTCCACATGGAAGGTTGCAACAAGTTTAACATAAAGGTTGCCGACGGCCGAATCCTAAAGTGTGACCAACAGTGCTCGCGAGTGAAACTACTACTACAAGACCAAGAGATTATAGCCGACTTCTTTCTCCTACCTATTGATGATTATGAAGCCGTGCTTGGCATTGAATGGCTAACGACGCTAGGTGACATCTCCTGGAACTTCTCAAAATTGATTATGAAATTTTATTGCAAAGGTAGACAGGTTACCCTACGCGACAAGCGCGGAAGCCATATCTCCACCGTTTCAACGCAACGAATGGAGAAAGTCTTACATAAGGCACATGGCGGTTTTTTTTATGCATCTCCAGTAGCAATCAAAGGAGAAAAACATGCAAATTGCATATCCAAAACTCGCCCAATTGCTTGCTGAATTCGCCGATATTTTTGCTGAACCACGCGGTCTCCCCCCTACCCGGCAACATAATCATCGAATCCCTATTCTTCCAAGCAAACCACCAACAAACTCTAGGCCGTATTGCTATCCTCACCTACAGAAGGATGAGATTGAGAATATTGTAAAAGAGATGCTTGGAATAGGGGTGATTCGGCCAAGCTACAGCCCTATTCCTCACCGGTGTTGCTAGTGCGCAATGGTGGATGTGCATCGACTATCGAGCTTTAAATGCCATCACCGTCAAGGATAAGTACCCAATACCAGTAGTGGATGAACTCTTGGATGAATTAAAAGGAGCCCGAGTCTTCACGAAGTTGGACCTCCATTCCGGGTACCACCAAATTCGGTATGTGCTGAAGACATTCCAAACGCACAACGATTATTATGAATTATTGGTAATGCATTTGGACTCACTAATGCTCCTTCCACCTTCCAAAGTCTAATGAACGACATTTTCCGGAGCTTTCTACGCAAATCTGTGTTGGTATTTTTTGACGATATTCTCATTTACAACCCTACTCTTGAGATTCATTGTCAGCACTTATGAATTGTTCTAACAATCCTTCGAGAGAATACTCACTATGTTAAACAATCAAGTGCAGCTACCTCCAACGTAAAGTAGAGTACCTTGGGCACATAATATCAGAAGGAGTAGCGGTAGAACCAACAAAGATAGAGGCAATGCAAGGTTGGCCGAAACCTGCAAACATAAAATCGCTACACGGTTTCCTTTACTCACAGACTACTACCGAAAGTTTGTAAAGGACTATGGGAAGATCAGTACACCACTCACCTCCATACTGAAAAAAGACTCCTTCAGTGGTCAGACAAAGCCTCTGCGGCCTTCGATAGACTCAAGGAAACCAGGACGACGACGCCGGTCCTAGTGCTACCCGATTTCAGCTGACCCTTAATCATTAAGGCCGAGGCATCTGGAGTTGGAATCAGAGCTGTTCTAGGATATGCTTGCAATTGTGCATGCCGTTACAAAATGGAGGCCCTACCTAATCGCCGACGCTTTCAGATCAAAACCGACCACCGAACCCTCCAGTATTTTTTGGAGCAGAAAATATCATCCCTGAGCAGGAAAAATGAGTAACCAAACTCCTTGGTTTTGATTATGAAATTATTTATAAAATGGGGAAGAAAACGTTGTTACAGATGCGCTATCATGGCTACCGGAGCAGGCCAAGATTTCAGCCATCTCCCTTCCTTCCACTGGCTTTCTCGAGGACATTAGGGAGGAACGGAAGAAGGATCCAGAGACCAGCAACATCATAGAAAAATTGGAGAAGGATCCGAGCGCAATAACCCACTACACTTGGGATTCGGGAGATCTACGCTACAAAGGTCGTATTGTTCTTGCACCCTATTCCCCTTGCATCAAAATCATCATGCACGAAATGCACTCTTCACCTTCAATAGGGCACTCCGAATTTCTGAGAACATACAAGAGAGCGAAGCAAAATTTTTATTGGAAAGCCATTAAAAAATTTATTTTTGAATATGTAACAAAATGTGATGTATGTCAACAACAAAAGGGTGAAACAGTAGCAAGTCTAGGAAAGCTGCAACCACTACCCATACCGGACTCGGTGTGGACCGACATATCCATGGACTTCATTAAAGGGCTGCCATCATCTCAAAGTAAAAGCACAATCCTTGTGGTGGTTGATCGATTAACGAAATATGCCCATTTTTGTGCTGTGAGACATCCCTATACCGCTACCAGTATTGCTCAGATTTTTGTTGAAAATATTGTTAAACTATATGGGATGCCAAGGACCATTGTGAGTGACCGGGACAGAATTTTTACAAGTAAATTTTGGATCGAGTTATTCCAACTACAGAGCACTCAACTTAAGATGAGCACAGCTTACCATCCATAGACGGATGGCCAAATAGAGATGGTGAACAAGTGTCTAGAGACCTATCTTCGGTGCTTCACCAGTGACCGGCCAAAGGAATGGACGAAGTGGCTCCCTTGGGCCGAATGGTGGTACAACACTACATATCCCTCATCTACAAAATGTACCCCATATGAGACATTATATGATCGACTGACCCCTGTGATTCTAAAGTATGTAATTGATGCGACCAAAATGGATCAGGTCGACCATAATTTAATTGACAGGGACAAGCTCCTACAGCTATTGAAGGAAAATCTCTCTGCCACTCAAGCCAGGATGAAGCAACAAGCTGACACACATCGAAGCGAAAGGGAGTTTCCAATAGGAGATTGGGTTACCTTCGCCTGCAGCCGTACAAGCAACTATCTATCAATACACAAGCCTCTATAAAGCTATCTCCTCGCTTTTATGAACCTTATCAAATCACGGAACGAATTGGAGCTGTGGCGTACAGACTCAAATTGCCCGAGGATGCCAAAATTCACCCTGTCTTTCACGTGTCTTGCTTGAAGCCTAAGCTAGAAGAACACGAATCAGCTTAAACTCAACTGCCAAATACCACTGATGATGGAGAAATTCAAGCCCAACCATAAGCCATCCTTGATCGAAGAATTGTGAAGCATCGTCAACGTCCCTCTACTGAAGTACTAGTGCATTGGAGCAATTTACCACCTGAAGATGCCACATGGAAATCATATGAGGAGGTGAAGACCCGATTCCCTGAGTTGATGGAACCTCAGCCTTGAGGACAAGGCTGATTTGAAGAGGGCGGGCTTGATAGGACCCCAGCAGGTTTAGGTCCAGCTCAACCAAGTAGCAATCAACAAAACCCCCAAGATTGTAACAAAAACCCACCTAGTCACCTCTATCTTATAAAGAAGTGTGGCTAAGGTTTAATTTGGGGCCTTAGGGCTTCCTGGCCGCCGCTCCCTTTACTGGGCTAGTCGGCCAGGGTTTCTAGCAGAGGGGCGTGGCTTGTACAGCCACTTAGGCCACCGCCCCCCTTATTTAGGCAGGGCAGCTATAGGAGGGGAAAAAGGGGGAACTCACCTAGGAAGCACCCCCCTAGGGCTAGGGTTTTGAGCCCTATATAAGCTTGTAGCCTCCATCTCTTTTTCATCAAGCAAGAATCATCTTTATTTCAGCCTTGTGGCCGACTTCTAGCCCCTATAGCGTTCCAAGGGTTAATCCCCCTCAAAGATCAAATCTCCATAGAGCTCCTCTGGGGTTCTATTGCAACTCATCAAAGAGGGCAAGGCACAACGATTTTGGGTCCAGGAGGGACTCATCTACACCAAAGGGAGCAGAGTTTATGTTCTGCGGGCGAACAATTTGAGGCGTAAACTCTTAAAAGAGTGTCATGATTCCCTTTGGGCTGGACATTCGGGCATTCATCAAACAATGGCTCTCATTGAGAGAGCCTTCTATTGGCCAAAGATGGGGACCGACATGGAGGAATATGTTCAAACATGCCTTACTTGCCAACAAGATAAGGTAGAGCAGCGGAAGCTGGTGGGACTTTGGGAGCCGCTGCTTATACAAGAAATGTCATGGGAGAGCATTTCCTTAGACTTCATATCAAGCTTGCCGGTAGTAGATGGACTTGGATCGATACTTGTGGTGGTCGATCAGTTCTCAAAATAAGCAACATTTGTTGCTGCACCCCTACACTGTTTAGCAAAGGAGGCGGCTAAGTTAATGATGAAGAATGTGGTGAAGTATTGGGGAGTCCTACACAATATCATCAGTGATCGAGATGCATGGTTCTTGGGACGATTCTGGACTCAACTAATTAAACTGTTGGGGTCCAAGTTATACTTCTCCACAAGCCTCCACCCCCAGACAGATGACCAAACTGAAAGAATAAATTCGCTCCTCGAGCAATATCTTCAGCACTACGTGAGTGCCAACCAACGAGATTGGGTGAAGCTGTTGGACATAGCCCAAGTCTCCTATAACTTGCAGCGAAGCTCTGCGTCCAACAAGAGTCCCTTCGAGATTATTACAAGACAACAACCGTCGACTCCTCATACCTTGCTATTAGTTATACAGGGAGTAGTCCGTCAACATATCACTTTACATAGGAATGGCATCCGAATCCAGATATTGCGTGGGCATACTTGGATAAGGTGGCAAAAAAGATGAAGAAGTGGGCAAACTTAAGAAGGCGACTACAGGAGTTCAAAGTTGGCGACTTGGTATTGGTGAAGCTTCAACCGGTATCACTCCAGTTCTTTAGGCACAAAGTGCACAAAGGATTGGTATGCAAGTATGAAGGACCCTTCCCAATTATTAGCAGGGTAGACAATGTCTCCTACAAGTTGCAACTGTCGGCATGGCTATAAATTCACAATGTCTTCCATGCAAGCAATTTAAAAGCCTACCATTCATATCAATGTTCCCAAAGTGTTTCAACTCGACAACCCCCCACAAGAGCCTTATACAAGAAGCAAGTTGAAACTATTCTAGTGGATCACAGGACAAAGCTACCCAATGGAGCAGAGCAAACCAACTACTTGGTGAAGTGGCGAAAGCTTCCCTGAACAAAAGCCAATTATGAGTCGGGAGACATCTTACGACATGAAGAAGCCATCGTCAAAGCCTACCAACAAGTGTCGACAAGAGCGTCGACAGTTTAAGTGGGGGGAGAATGTCATGAATGGTCATTGCGCACCCGCAACATCTTCGCTCAACGAATCGTTCGTCACTTTTACATATACTTGTACAAATGTTTGGCAGCCTATTTTGTCTTAGTTTTATGTGGTTTTGCCTGAGAAATAGTTTACAACACTGCGGTTTGCAACACTGCGGTGCAATTGCTCACCGCGTCGGGTCCAAAACTGCCCAAAACAACTCAGTTTTTACGTGTCACGGCCTAATTTTTGCAGACCGCAGTGAGTTGCGAAATGTCAGCCATCTCAACGCCCTGTAACCCCCCGGGTGGCACAGGGCTGCATGGGGCTTCAATATAGTGTCGGGCGTTGAACATTCTTCATAAGTTGAGCTTGTCTTGCGCTCAGCACCCGGTGAACTGTCGTTAGTGGACTTACGACTGTTCGTTCAACCTTCTAAAGTTCTATTTCGCTCCTTTCTCTCTTGCACTCAAGGTGTTTATTGAATTGCTTGTAAAGCTTCCCTCTTTGCAAGACGTCGGGACTTGTCTGCCGCTCGCTTTCAATTTAATCAACTTTCTCTTTTGTAGGTCCTTAGGGACCGTCACGAGGTTGCATGTAAGCTGACCCATTGCAGACGAATAACACATGGGCGTTTCATGACTTAGGCAATCGTAAGGGTGCCGCACGACTTAGGCAAATTCAGCTAAGTCCATGACAACACGTTGAACCTTTATGCGTACAAAACATACACAACATAATTTCGAAAATAAGCTATGTGACAACCGAATAAATATTTTTTTAACATAGAAAATTCGTAGGACATCTTAGTTATTCTCCTAAGGTCTAAGCCACCATAACTGTTAGCTACAAGGAGCATCAAGGCTATGTGAAAGTGAGAAAACCAGAATTTCAAATGTGCCAATAAATAACATACCAGTATTGGTAGCAATTTACTTATACAAACAGAAACTATATTTGATTGACCAATTCTTTTTTTATCAGATCAGAAACCGTTTTAAAATATTTATTAAATGAACTATAACTTTAAATTGATAGAATATACTAAATACTAATCAATCCGACAAAAAATTATAACCATTAATACATAAATTAGATAGATTGATGATTTATTTTTCCATATTCTTTGGATTGATTAAATATAAGTTAAAAGATGTAATTTATGTCTCTATTTGTGCACAAACATTCTAGATCAACACATTATGATGAACAAACTAAAATCTAAAACACACTTAGGCCCCGGTAACTGCAGCAAAAGATAACTATGAAATCAAACACTAATAACTTTATTTTGGCAAATAAAATTCCTTATGGATAATATATATGATAGACATGATTTTTTAATCAAACATTCTTCATTCATGATGAGACATCCTTATAGAAATGTAATCTTCAAGACTTGGATTATACAACCAACCTCAAGATTTGACTCCATTTTTTTAAAATCTCCTATCAAGCATAAAATTTGTCTACTTCCTATCTTTTAGCTTCTTTTCTCTTCTCTTTGGTCAATCTTTATAAAGTACGTATGATCATATACGATACTATCTTATAGCAACCAACTTATAACATTTTCAAAAGATCCCTTAAAGCAATAACATTTATTCAAAAGAAAAATAAATCAAATCTTTCCTCCTCATTTCATCATATTCACTCCTATTTACTGTGTATCCACCGCTTGGCTTGTAATAGTCTCACACATTTACCAATTCAAAAAACATAAAACTGCTAATTTTCTTTCTTTGTTCATCTGCAATTATCCAGTAGCAGTTGACATCATCCTTGGATTGCATCGAATAAGCTTTCATGTTCAGTACCTTCCACTAAATTCTGAAGATACACATTCCTGCTCAGATCTTGTGTCATTATGTCGATAATGTGCCAAAGATAGACAATCAAATAAGACAAACCGGTGCATCTGAGTTTCCAACTTAATCCTGAACAGTATGGCAGAAGGGTTAAATGGGTTGCTGATAAAACCGTAGGGTTTTATCCAAGAAAAGAGATAGGGATTTGATCGCTTCGAGGGGATCTGCCTCCTTTTGATCGTTTTGAGGGATCAACATCCAAGTTAGCCAAAGGCCTTGAGTTGTATTTGACTACCTGAGAAAAAATATCCAAAGGAATTACATATATATAGAGTTATTTAATCATTAGCTATCTAGGACTAGAATAACAAAAATAATAGTAATTCCTAATTTGCTATACTAAAGGACTCCTAATATAATTAGGAAGAACTCAAGAACTCCTACTATAACTAGGAAAAACTAAATAGAAAGATAAAGATTAATATCAAATCCCTAAAATTAAGAACTCCTAAAATTAAGGAATCCACTTAGTGACTGCATGAACAATAACTAACATCTTCTCGTCTTAAATAGATAAACTCAAATGAGATGGGGAAAGTGCCTACTAGTATAAGCAATTGGACGACATTCTTGCATTAGTACAGCTCCAATACCTGCTCCAGAAGTATCAAATTCAATCACAAATAACTTGTTGAAATCTAGTAAAGCGAGAACGAACTAGCGTAGTAGTCTTTGCATACTTAGAGAAATAAAAGCTTGAGTAGCTTCTTCTGTCCACTTAAATACATCTTTCTTCAAAAGTGATATCAAAGAAGCACTGATTTTGCCATAGTTCTTCACAAACTTTTGATAATAATCAGTGAGTCTCAAGAATCCTCTCAAAGCCTTAATCAATTTTCAAATTGGCCAATCTTTCATTGCCTGGATTTTGGAAGGGTCAACTGCAACACCCTCTCGGGAAACAACATGGCCAAAATATTCTACCTTAGATTGCACAAAGCTACATTTTGATTTCTTGACAAAAAGACAATACTCACGAAGAAGGGTAAAGATAGATCGCAAATGTGATAAATGATTTTTTGAAGATGGACTATATATCAGAATATCATCAAAGAAAATCAGAACAGACTTACGAAAATGAACTCAAAAGATATCATTCATTAAACTTTGAAAAGTAGATGGCGGATTGGTTAATCCGAAAGGCATTACCAGAAATTCATAGTGACCATCATGCATCCTAAAAGCAGTTTTCTGATATCAGCTTCATGCATATGAATTTGGTGATAGCCAGACCGTAAGTCCAATTTGGTGAAAACTTATGCACCTCCCAATTCGTCAAAAAACTAGTCCACTACTCAAATAGGATACTTGTCTTCCACTGTAATATTATTAGGTGCTCGATAATCTACACATTCGCTAAGAACCATCTTTCTTTCTTACTAATAAGGCTGGAGAGGAATATGGACTAACACTAGCCCTTATGACTCCAACTTCAAGCAGCGATTTAAATAGGTGCTCGGGCGCTCGCCTAAGCGCTCGGGCGAGGCGAGGCCCGAGCGCCTCGCTCAATCCCCAGGCGGCGCGATTCAAAGAGGCGCTCACCCGAGCCCAGGCGTCAGGCGCTTCGGGCGAGCGCCCAGGTTAATTCAGGCGACCGAGCCAGGCTTTTAGCTCTAGTTCGGCCATTCGTGTTAGTTGGTTGAATCAAACCAACTAACGCAGCTATATATATTTCGTTAGTTAACCCTACTCATCTCGAATCAAGATTATGTCGTTGTTGCTGCAGCTGCTGCTGTCTTCGCCACCATCGTTGCTCTCACCCGAGCGCCCGAGAGCCTGGTTCAGTCGCCTAGATTACGTCGCCGACACCGTCGCTGCTGTCATTTCTCTTTGTCGTCGTCACTGCAGTTGTTGCCGCTCGTCGCCGTCACTGTTGCCGCTCGCTGCCGCTCGCCGCCGTCGCTGTCGCTACCCGCTCCTCTCGCCTTCGATCAAGTCAGCTCATCACCTCATTTCTATTGTTAATAGTATACTGTTAATAGTATATTGTTAACAGTATATTAACACTTAACAGTATACCGTATATTAACAATTAACACTACAGTATACTATTAAATTAACTAATTATTAACAGTATACTATATTGTTAACATTATAACAGTATACTTTAATATACTGTTACCACTTAACAGTATATTAACAGTATACTGTATAATGTATATTAAGTATCAACAGTATACTTGTTCATGGACTATTAACAGTATATTGTTAACAGTATTTTTAACAGTATATTAACCAAGGTTTGACTTATCGGTCCGTACCGGTGTATCGACATATTGTCGGTACCAGTATGGGACCGGTACCCGGGCGGTATGTACAGTGCGTACCACCCGGTATTAAAATATAATATAATATTTTTATAATATAATATAATATTAAAAAATATTACTCGATCTTTCAACCTGCGCGGGGAGACACTCCGTCTCCTCACGCGGGAGAAAAAGCGGCCGCGACCGCGGGCGACCCACGAGCGGCGACGGCGCGCAGGCGAACCGCCGACGGCGACAGCAGGCGGGCGAGGACGGCGCGCGGGCGAGGTATTCTTTCTTCTCCTCTTTTTTTTTCTTTTCCTCTTCTTCTTCCCTTTTTCTTCCTCAATCGACCGCCGACGGTCGATTTCTCTCTCAATCGACTGCCCATAGTCGATTTCTTTTTCAATCGGCCGCCGACGACTGAAATCGACCGTCGACGGTAGATTTTTGGCGGAACCGCCCAGTAGCAGGCGGTCCGCGTGCCGGTAACCTAGCGGACCGGTATGTACCGCCCGTATCGGGCGGTACCAATCGAAATTGCAAACCTTGATATTAACAGTATACAATTAAATAGTATACTAATAACAATATTTTTTTATTAGATTAATAATATATTATATCGATTTTATGATGAGTGACTTTGATGTAAAACTTTATTGTTTTGAATTTTGAAACTTTTGTTAATATGACATTGTGACTTGTAGCTGATACTTCAGATTTACTTAATTAAATATCATATTTTTATTTAAATAATCATTTATAATTATATTTTATATTTTTTTATATTTTGGCGCCTCGCTTCGCTCGAGCGAGCGTCTGAAGCCTCGAGCACTACCCTATTGATCAGTCTTGCCCTCCTTGGTGGAACTCAACTAATCACTACTGCCCGATAAGACATCAACTCAACCCTGGCGCCTAGCGCTTTGTAAATCACTAGCTTCAAGCATCTCCTTGATGATTTTCTCTATCTCTGTCTTTTGAAAGTGTGGATATCGATAGGGCTGAACATTAGTTGGTGTACTCCCAGATATTAAAGGAATTTGGTGATCATGTGATCGAAGAGGTGAAAGTCCTTGTAGTTCTGCAAATATATCCATAAATTCTTCAAGTAATGATTGAACACTTTCATTTTGTTTAGGCACTACAGCTTCCTCTTTAATGCTCCTAATTGTACCAAAAATCCATAGTGTGCCTTCCGAAGAATCATCTCCATTCTATGGCTAATAATAGTTGTGACCTTACAACCATGCCTTCCTTTTAGGATCACTTGCTTTCTATTGATAAAGAACTTCATAACAAAGTAAGCCATTTCGAATCGTACCAACTAAGCTCGGTACGGTATGGTACTTAAGTACCGAGCAGTATGCTTTGGCATAACGCTCGGTATATATATATATAATAAAAAAGTTAAAAAAATAAAAAAAGGCGACATCACCTCGTTTCTTCTCCCCACCTAGTTGAGAAGCCTCAGTGATGTTGCCGAGGCTTCTTCTCCCCACGCGAATGAGGAAAAGTCGTCGACGACAGTGAGGTGACATGCGTCAAATGAGCAGCAAGAGAGGACGACGGCGGATCAGGATGTCAAATGGGAGCGACGCCAAATCTCTAGGTTCTTCCTTTTCTTCTCCCTCTTCTTCTCCCTCTTCTTCCTTCTCCCTCGACTGATACCACGCAAGTAACGATCAGTAGCGAAAACAACCCCAATCGACGGTACTGCCCGGTAGTGGGCGATCCACGTATCGGTCTAATGGCGGACCAATACATACTGCCCAATACGTGCGGTACCATTCAGTATTGCCGACCTTGCTTCATAATTAATTTAGAGAAGTTCCAAGCAAGGTTCGCCATCTCATACTATACCGACATACCGAGCTCAGTCAGTATGATAAGATACGAGTGCACCTAGTGGTATGCTCTAGCGTACCACTCGATATATATATATATATAATAAAATAAAAAATGGTGACGTCACCTCGTTCCTTCTCCCTGCGTAGGCAAAAAAAAACGTCTTCTCCCCAAGAATCCTACGCAAGGAGAAGAAACATCCCCGTGAAGCCTCGGCAAGAAATCCACGCGCCCTACGAAGCCTCAGCAACATCACCTAAGCTTATTCTCCAGCCTCACCAAGCCTTCTCCTCGTGGGCGATGGATCGGGATTGTCAAGTGAGAGTGGCACCATATCTCTCGATTCTCCCTCTTCTTCCTTCTCCCTTGGCTGATACCGCTCAACAATGGGCGGCAACGGCCAAAATCGATCGTTACCAACCGATTTTGGGCGATAACGGGGCGAAAACAACCCCAATCAACGATACTGTCAGGTAGTAGGTGGTCAATGTACCGGTCTGCTGGCGGACCGGTACATACCACCTGATATGGGCGGTTTCCATCGGTAGTGCAGACCTTTGTTCTAAGAGATATCGCCCAAAGTTAATAACCACCCAATTCCAAGCATAACCTTATAGTCCTTCAATGGTAGTAGGAATAAATCCATGAGCAATTCTTGACCCTGCATAACAACCTTTACTTTGGAACACTTACTATCACAATTTAAAATTCACCCATCAACAATCGTTACCTTGAATTTATCACAACGCTCAATATGATAGGTCAATTGTGCAATGCTATCCATAAAATTGTTGGCGCTACCATTATCAATCAACACAATAACAGACTAATGTTTTAAAAATCCTCATAGGTTGAGGATTAAAATAGTCGGCTAATGCATGAACAGTATGTGTGAAGGTTCAATAATCTTATCGTTATCAGTACCTTTATGATCAGAGTCTATAGCCTCAATCTTTGGTTCCTCCTCAATTGGTTCAATCATCAAAAAGTTTTCCTTGTTTGCATTGATGCTCCCTACTCTATTTTTCATCACAATGCCAGCACAAACCCTTTATTGTTCGTTCTTTGAGTTCCTTTTGGGTCAATTTCTAGTATTAGGATTTTGGTTATGAATGGTTAGAATAGTTGACTTGCTAGTCACTTGTTTATTAACACTCCCAGTTCAGCAATTTTCCATGTTAATTTTTTCTTTATGCAATCGTGCAAAAGAAATTGCAATTGTCATAGTGCAAGGTTTGCAAGCCTTAACTTCACAACGAATATCTGAATTAAGACCTTCAATGAATGTTCCCACCAATTGTCTTTCAGACCAATCTTTAGCTCGATGTAATCGCTGTTCAAATCAAGGTTCGTTGTACCGATCTGTACCAGCTTATTGAGTTTATCTCGGTACGGTACCCAATACTAAGCGATACGCACAATGCGTACCGCTCAATATATTATAATATTATATTATATTATATAATATAATATTAAATATAATATAATATATATTAGAAAAAATAAAAAAGCTTGCGACATCTCCTTGATCCTTCTCCCCACGCAGGGAGAAGAAATCGCCCGCCAGCGATTTTTCGCCCGCAGGCGATGAATCACGCGGGCAACGGATCGCGCGGGGGAATCGGTGAAGAGCAACGCACGAGGTATTTTTCTCCTCTTCTTCTCCTTCCTCTCCCTCTTCTCCTTTTTTTTATTTCTCTCTCGATCGACTGCCAACGGTCGAAATCGACCGCCGACGGCCAAAATCAACCATTGACCGCTGATTTAGGCGGTACAGCTTGATAGCGAGCAATCCGCAAGTACCAATCAGCTAGTGCACCGGTATGTACCGCACGGTACGGGGCCGTACTACTCGGTAAAGCAAACCTTGGTTCAAATCGACTTTGATACTCTAACACAATAGAAGTTTGGCGAATCTTAGCAAGCTATCCATCAACATTCTTATATTCGGATGATCTAAAACAAACAAGAACCCCTTTCTTGAACTGCTCTTATGAGGGAACGCTATGACTAGTTTAAAACCAATCGTACAATTGAATAGCATCCCCATATAGTTGGATTGAAGCTTTTTGCACTTTAGAATCTTCTGGAGTTTTTGAAAGCGAAATAATTTCTCTGCTCTAGAAATCCAACTAGTCGGATCTTCATCTTCCCATCTATAAAATTCTACTTTTATACGAGGGTAGCCATTATCATGCTCTTAGTAACCTCTTCCTGTGATATCAGATCGGTCAAGTTGTTTACTTGTAGAAGTCGAATTTCCATCTTGTTGGATTTTGCTAAAACTCTTGAGCAAACTCTTTTTGAAATTATTGAGAGTTTCTCGCAACTTGCTCTTAATTTTTTACTTCCAAGGCTTCAAATTGAGCTTTCATACAATTTTCAATAGTCATTGTGTATGATTGTAGATCTGTAATTCCTAAGTTTTGTTTTTGATTTCGGGTCAAGGGCTAGAGCACTGCTTACTTGGCATTGAAGGTGAAGTCACTGTTGGCAGTGTTGGCGTCGGGGCCTATGGCAGCATCGGAGAGGAGATTGATGGAACATCAAAAAAGCAACACAAGAACTATAGGAACGTCGAGAAACGGCGCTCTGATACCAAATGATAAAAACCTAGGGTTTTATCTGAGAAAAGAGATAGAGATTTGATCACTTCGAAGGGGTCTACCTCCTTTTAATCGCTTCGAAAGGATCAACCTCCAAGTTAGCCAAAGACTTTGAGTCGTGTTTGATTACTTGAGAAAAATAGTCAAAGGCATTATATATATAGAGAGTTATTTAATCCATAGCTAACTAGGACTGTGATTTCTAACAAAAATAAAAATAGTAATTCCTAATTTGCTACACTAAAGGACTCCTAATATAATTAGGAAAAACTCAAGAACTCCTACTATAACTAGGAAAAACAAAATAAGAAAATAAAGATTAATATCAAATCCCTAAAATTAAGGACTCATAGAATTAAAGAATCCTAACAGTTGTATCATATTTCCTCATAATTCTAAAATTCCATAGATAAAAGAATGAGCAGGCATATGGAGTCTAGTAGATTAAAAATGATCTATCAGGAAATTATTCTAGATCAGTGATTTAAAAAGCCCTAGATGCCAAAATGTTCTAAGGTCTCAAAACGCCCGAGGCGCTGGGCGCTCGTCCAAGCGAATATATAATATAATTGATAAATATGATTATTTAAATAAAAATATGACATTAAATTAAAAAGACCTAAAGTACCAAATCGTATTATCAATCTTCTAATAATAAAAATATCAAAAGACTCAAAACAATAAAGTTTTATATCAAATTCATTCATCATCATTCTCAAACGTATCATTGTCCTTCCCTTCCCCTGTCCTTCATCAAAATATGTTTGATCCTCTTCAACAATAACGGGAGATGAGCTTGAGGCTTTTGTACTCATTTTTCCCTTCGTTATCTATCTTATATATGTTTGTAGTTCTCTAACACTTGAAACTCTTATCACATCTCCTCATACTAAGCTGTCATCTTCAAATACAAGCTCACCTTCGGCATCTTGCAAGTTTATACCCATTTCTCCCGCCAACCACTTATTTGAATCATCAATGTCTTATAATGAAATTAGATCAATTCTAATTCGATAATCACAATGAGCCTTCAATGCTTGATTATATTTTATACTAATAAGATCATGTAATCGTTGAAGCTCCAACCGATTTCTTCTCTTTGAATTAATTTATCATGTCATATAATTTGAAAATATATTAATATATCTATCTAAAAAAGAAATGATTAATTGAAACAAAATTATTCTGCGATCCTTACATGCTCAAAGACATTTCAGTTTCGCTCACAACCCGTAGCACTACATGTCAAACTAAGAATTTTGATAGCAAATTACTGTAAATTCGGGGTGAAATTTTCAAATAAACTCCATCATTCAGCTATAAAATTTATTTTATTATTATTAATAACATACCATCGGTGAAATTAATTATATCAATTTATTAATATCTATGGATGTTGTCCTGGATCAAACTACCATTAGAATTCCAAAAAGACCATCAGACTACCATTGGAATTCCAAAAAGACCGTCAACATTCTTATATAAAGATAATTCACGTGTGATCTTATCTTGCATCTCAATGCTTGGAACTAATCTTGCAATGTATTGATATAACGCATTTAGAACATCTGCATTAAACCTAATGGAGATGATCTTATAAAAGAATTTTGGATTCAAATAATGTCCTACTGCATGTAATAGACGATGAAGTTGATAATTTCATCTTTCGTCAATTATTGCAAATATTTTCTTATATTTTTCTTCATTTTCATTAAAAGACCTTTGAATCGTCTCATTTGCTCTATCCATAGCCTCATAAATATATCTCAATACAGGCTTAATTTTATTATCTATCAACCGAAGGACTCGAACAAGAGGGTCCATTGCCTTTAATATATCAACTACAAGATTCCAAGATGATGGCATTAAGATGATATCACTAGCCCTATTGTCTTTTGCTCATTTGCTTATCACCCATTTTTACAAGGTAAATTTATTTCTCAGGTTATGTTTTTTACAATGCAAATTGGGTGACAATATATCTTACCAATTCTTTATTGCCTGTGAATTCTCTCATCATATTCAAATCCCCAATATGATCATAAAGAAATCCAACGACAAATATTGTCCTTTCTAAAGTCTTTTTAATTTCAAAAATCTTTCCAATATCGTCCAAAATCAAATCAATGCAATGTGCCGCACATGGAGTCCAATATAAGTGTTGTCTTTCTGCTTCTAGTAATTTACCTAAGAAAAGGATAATAAAATTTATAAGACTTAGGAGTTTAATACAACTCTTATTTAATTAGAGACAAAATAATTAAAAGAATAATTAATTCAAAAGATAAATCTTACCAGCTAACACAGTTATTTCCATTGTCGATCAAGGTTCTCCTTATCAAGCAGTAAGGCCCCGTACCGGGCGATACGTACCAATCCGCCAGTTGACCAATAAGCGGATCACCCACTATTGGGCGGTGCCACCGAAATCAACCGTCGACGGTCGATTTCGACCGTCGGCGAATGATTTTGACAGTCGATATCGACTGTCGACGATCGATTGAGGGAGAAATAAGAAAAACAAGAAGAAGAAGAAGAGGGAAAAGAAGAAGGAGAAGAAGAGGAGAAACATTACTTCACAAGTTCCCCGAGCTATCCGTCTCCCGCAGTATTCGTTGCCCGCGGGTGAAGAATCGTCGGCGGGCAATTCCTTCTCCCCACGCAGGGAGAAGGATCGAGGTGACATCGCCATCTTTTTATTTGTTTAATATATTATATTTATATAATATTATATTATATTATATTATAATGTATCGAGCGGTATGCACTGTGCGTACTGATTGATATCGGGTATCGTACCGAGATAATCTTAGTACGGACCAGTATGGCAAACCTTGTTGTCGATTATAACTTGGACAATATTTGGTCACTAATTTCTTCTACAAATTTATCAAGCAAATTATATATCTTTTATCCAAATTTCATAAAAGATATTGACTTAATAAATATGATTCCTAAAGAACAGTTAATCATAAAATTAATTATACTCCTATATCTCTTGTCAGTCCAAACATCTGACATAATAGAGCAACCATGCTTTACCCATAATTTTTTGTGGCCCTTTAATAAGTCATCCGTATAATTCATCTCTTTCTTCAATAATCAAATTTGCATCTCATAATAACTTGGAGGTTTTAATCCCTCACCATATTTCCAATAGCTTCAATCATCTCCTCAAAATTGGCTAAACGACAGTGGAAAGTGGGTAGGAGAGGTAGCAACGAGAAGCTAGCAACAGGAACGGAGGATTAGTTTAAGAGAGCAGTGGTGGTGCGAATGACAGCAGCGGCAGAAGCTGTGAACTGTAATAGCGAAAGCTACGGAAGTTCCAGAGGGCGTCCATCGGTGGCGGAGGAACTAATAGTCTTGTCCCTTGACAAGTTGAGGAACTGCACACAGAGCGACGACGGAAGAAAGCTACGGCCTCTTGCGAGGCCATTAGACCTATCCTCGATGACAGAGGAAGGGTCAGTCCACTAGATCTACGGCAGAGGCTGCGACAAAAAGCATCAGTGGCGGAGGGCAGCAGTAGAAAGCGTCAGTGACGGAGGCAGAAGCAACGCTAGGGTTGGCTCGGGGTCGCACGGGCATTCGAGCAGACGCCCAAGCGGCACCTCATTGAAACGTGCCACCTGGTCTACACACAAGGCGCTAGGGCCTCGCCGCGCCTCGCCCGAGCGCCTATTTAAATGATTGATGCTAGATGCAAACTTGAATCAACTAATAAGTCAAATGTTCTAGATCCGAACTTGATACTCTTAAATGAGTGGTTTTTAACGGTCATTTCTTAGATGGGTTAGGTAAAGATAATGGTACATGTCACCAATTGCTACCCAGATTGCCTTGTATGCAAATTTGGGTCTTTATTATCTTCCTCATGTATCGTCCAAGTAAGCACTTGATTGAGCTCCAATTTCGGCCTTTCATCAACTAGAAGGTAAAGCATCATAGTTCAAATTCATTGAATGCATATAATATTAAAAACCTTTAGAAATTGCTTTAGTAGACATTAGTAATAGAGCTTCAACCCACGGCTGAACTAGAACTCCAATAATTTTGGATGGATAAAGAATACATAGAACCTAAAGAAATGCTTGCGAACCCTAAATAAAACTCTAACATCTCTACGATAAGACCACTTTTTCTAGCTGTAATTTAGTACTACATAAAGACAATAAGAACAAGAAGATATGTTCAACAAAAGCTTCTTGCCCCAACTCATTTCTAAATCTTTATGTTCAAAGATCACTTCTTACCAAAGGAAAAATACAAAATACAGACAAAGTCACCATGTTAGAACAAGAAACAAATGTCCTCAAAATGAGAACTATTGTTGGAAAAAGGGCGGGTCTGATAAAGAGAGAAAGGGTATAGGAAACGAAGAGGACATCGTACCTCGCGAATGTCTGAGGGATCCACCGTCCAGGGGCCGTACACTCCTCGATAGACCCTCCGATCATCGAATGTCGGCTGTGATCCCTCGCCGTTGACGCGGCACCTCACGGATCCGATCTGGCCCGAGGACAAGTAAGAAGTGGAAGCCGAATATGACGAAAGCTTCCTCGAACGTGAGGAAGAGGAGGAGATACGATGAGGAACAATTGAGCAAGAATTACGCGGTAGAGACGATCGTTTGGGAGGAGGAACGGAGGTGAGAATGTGGAGGGCGGTGGAAGACAGGGGCGCCGAAACCATTCTTGCCACCATTACTATCACGATCAAACCTGGCCTTTATTTGTTTTTTTTTGCTTCTTTCTTATTTTATAGCGTGACAAACAAAATGGATGCCAGCCACACACGAGCAACGTTTGGGTCCCACATACATGATAACTCGGTTTAAACAAATCAAAAATAAAAATTTTTTATAGCGGTAGATATTTTTCCGAGAAAATAAAACTCTATTACCCTAACTGACATTGATGACCTAATGAATGCAGAACCTATAAGGATTTTGCATAAATGACCCATTATCATAGTGCATGACTTACTCTCTTTTTAATTTACCTGAGAAATTTATACTCAAGATTTTAATTTCGAAAAACGTTATCACGTGATCAAGATATCAATTTCTACTCCTAAGAAATCAATTTCTAAAGACATTGACAAGGTGATATAGATATTGATTGTCTGCTTGAATTAGCAAGTCTAATCCCTTTAGCAACAGGAATAGAGACATAAACCATTAGAGTTTATTGGTCAGCAATAGACGTTACTACACAATATAACATCTAATTATCAATCAAACACTGTTCTAGTATCTCACCGAACCATCAAATCAAAGCACGAATCTTCCTCATAACCTTAATAGCGTATGCAATGATGTCACTTTGATTCATCAACAATTGCATCCTTTTTTTTTAACAAAAACAAAAAATTGGGTGATTTATCTAAAATCATCTCAATTTTCGAACTTTTGCTGCATAGTGTTCAATTTTAAAGTTTTACCACATAGCATCGATAATCTAAAAATGCTAAAAACAAGTCCTTCATGTTGTGGTTTAAACCGATAAAACTGTTCAGCTTTTGCTTATGAGTATAATTCAGATTTTTAAAAATCAGTATAACTGCAACAAAGTAACTAAATACATAATGTAAATATTTTTATTAAATAAATTCATATTCAATCTAATTTCTTACAACCCAATTGAAAGTACTAAATAAATCATTAATTTGTATATAAATTTATCTAACTTAAAACTCTATAAAAAAATTCTATTACAATGGAACATGTGTAATCATGTTTAAAATTAGTGTAAATAGAAAGATTGGACGATCATTATATTTCATTATTTATATCAAACATATATTACCAATTTATACGTACAATTACTTTTTATTAATCCAATATGTGCAAAATTTAGTCTAATTTTGATGTACAATCTGCACTAAAAAGTCAAATAATAGTAAGAATTTGGTTTTTTATTTTTGATAAGTAAAGTGAATATAGGGTATAGATAAAATAATTAAAAATAATATTATATATATGTATGTATATATAACATATTTATATGTATATATATAACATATTTATATGTATATACATATATTTACATGTATATATGTATATATATATATATATATATATATATATATATATATATATATATATATATATATATATATACATACATATATATATATATATGTATTTATATATACATATAATATATATATACAAAAATATATATACATATATAAATATTAATATATATTTATATATATATATATATAATATGGTTACAAGAGTCCTATAAACCAATCACATGAATGATGACACGTGTTACACACTACATAGTATTTTTGTATATTATTTTTTTTTTCTTATTTTATGCTGTTGTTGTATATATTATGATATCATTGGATCTGTGTAATGGGAATTGGATCATAATGAGATTGTGATAATGAGATCAATTCATTTTAAACACTGACCTAAATAATCTTTGTCATTGATTACTCAAGAGGGACATTGAGATAACCTAACATACTGATGTACTATATACTCATCCATATAATAGAGGTGATTGGTCTCATAGCAGTCGTGTGAAGACACTAAGGGTACAGTACAAGTGCTCATTAAAGAATGAGTTCATTAATTGATCCACTTGTGGAATGTTAGATAGTTAATAATATCTGATGTTAGATAATGATTTCGTAGTCTCAGTTATGTGTTTGGTCCTTAAGCTTGAGATACTAAGGATGTGTTGTATGAATACTTCTTTCTTTAATGCCAGACATACATGTTTGAAAGCTTTAGATCTAGTAATATTGGTTATTAGGATTGGTAGCCAACCTTATGAAGCCAATTGAGTGTCAATAGAGGATCGTCCACTCTCAGTATCATAAGAGGAGTATCTCATATATTCTTGCTTAGGTAAATCACTAGCTAGAGTGATGTAGATTAAGAGAGAAAGAGTTCTCCCATTGACTCTGATTATAGCGAGACTTGGGTGGCCTCTATTAGGATCAATTGGCCTAAGAGAGGTGAATTAGTGCAAGTGCTGAAATCTCAGTTTAAATAAAACTTTCGTTTGAAGCAAAACTAAAAATCGGAGGCATTTCGTTAAAGTTGAGTAAGTGAGCAATAAAACTTTTTAATAAAGTTAAGTTATGATCTTGCTAAACGAAAGCTCAAATAAGAACATATATAATCAAAAAGCAAAGTTAAGAGATGCTCACAATTTATAGTGGTTCGGTCATAACTTGGCCTATGTCAACTTCTCGAGTCCCCTTCATCGAGGCCCGTTGGAGTCCATTTTTGATTTTCTTCAGGTGAAGACCAAACTCATACAAGTATTTCACTTACAACTCACAAGGGAGACTTTTACAAAGATTACAACACTTTTGCTCACTCCCTTACCTCCTTTCTTTTTCTTTCACAGTTCTACCATAATTTTTTTTGCCCAATTTCTTGTGCTCAATGCAAGAAGATTTTGGGTATTTATAGACCTCAATTGGCTTCAAAAAATGGAGCCAAAAATTCAAACGTATCCAAGAAAATTTGGGTACGGGCGGTACAACTACCAATGTCAGCGATACTACCATCGAAAGCTACCCTAAAAATAAAGCGATGGTGGTACAACCACCGACCTGGGCGGTATGGCCATCGCCCACCGATGGTACTATCATCGGGAACCCCAGAAAAGTGTTTCCTCCACTTTTATATTCTCGACTTGTACCTTCAATTAACCCCTTTTCAGGTCAACCAAATGAGCTCAGCTTAAGCTCAATCCAAACCCAAACGTGGACCCGATTTATTTTACTTAAGTTAATTTGAATTCCTTCCAAACTTAACTTAATTAGGACTCAAACCTAACTACGACTTATTGATTACAACCATATAAGACCATCAAGTTCAACAATCGACCTAACCCCCGTTAATCCGACAACCTCCGACATTCTTCCAGCGAGTCTTACGATCTTCTTCCAGTGATCTCTTGGTATATTCCCAGCGAGCTTCCCGATTCCTTCGGTGAACTCCTAGCGAATCCCACTTCATCGTCCAAACCTTGACTCATTGCCTGAACTTGATTATGGCCCAACATCCGGTTGTAATTCCTTTTCTTCATCGTAGTTAATCCTACATTACTTTCTCTAATACACATATTAGATCAACAAACCATCAATTGACTTCATCATCAAAATATGAGATTTCAATAGCCTCTATATAAGGTCTGACAATACCATGCTCGATATATGATCTTTGAGATATTAAATGGATAAGAGACTATATATACACGATAACCGAGGATAGACAGGTTCA
The DNA here is from genome assembly GCA_029747655.1 of Ensete ventricosum. Taxonomy (NCBI): domain Eukaryota; kingdom Viridiplantae; phylum Streptophyta; class Magnoliopsida; order Zingiberales; family Musaceae; genus Ensete; species Ensete ventricosum. Next base: position 20,879,488 of record JAQQAF010000002.1, read on the forward strand.
ATCGATTAGATCCCCCTATACTATTTGGGACTATGGCGTAGTGGCATAGTACGTCCATAGTCGATAAGTTGAGTAAATTATTACGAGATAACAATTCCTGAGTCAGAAGGAGTTCTGAGTTAGAAGGAGTTCTGACAGGTGCAACTTACGACTAGCTTGATATTGAGCCTAGAGGGTCACACACATATGGTAGATGTTGCGACAAATAAAGGGTTGGATATTAGATATTTACGGAGCCCATATTTTATTAGATATTCAATAAGCCCCTGTATTATTGGATCATAATGATAAGATCCAATAAAAGCTAATAAAAGATTATTAGATAGAGATCCACTAATCTAAAAGGCTTTGGTAGTTGGATAAAGATCCAATACACAATAGGTAGGATCCATTAGGGTTAAGTTGTCATGCACATCTATAAATAGGAAGGGGTCATATGACTCATAAGCTAGAGACTTTTTTTATCGCTTCTCCTATTCTCCTTCCTCCCTCTCCTCCCCAGCCAACAACCCCTACTTGGGCCATATGGACAACAAGAAGGGCCGACCCCTTCTTGGGGAAAGTGCATCCTTTTTCATGCACATGGAGAATGTTGGGAAACCATATCAGAAGCATCACATGTGTCGCATAAAAATAAAATAAAAAGGTCTCCCACATTGGTCAAATTATCGACCGATGATTTGTGTGCAAAAAAATCACAAAGTCAAAAAAATCTACACGTTGTGTATTATATGTTTTACATAGGGAGATCGTATATCCCTAAAAACATAAATTTGTAGGCATATATAAAGGATGTCAGATATCTTCCCCTCTAGCGATCCACACGATGGATACGACGAAAATGCTCCTCAGATCATTGTTGGATCTCCCTCTCCACATGTAGCACACAATATCTGTCGTCAAAAGAGGAGATGAGGCTAAAAAGAATAGGAGGAACAATCACCATAAGCTTTAGCCTATGAACCTTTTAGCCCCCTCCTATTTATAAAGGCCCTATCAACTTAGCCCTAATTGACCGTGCCATATTAGGTACTGATTCTCTATTCAACTATCTATGCCTTTTATATTAATCGATCTTTATCCAATAATCTCTTATTAGCTCATATTAGATCTCATCCATATGATCCAGTAATACAAGGGCTTATTGGATATCCAATAACATAAGGCTCCGTGGATATCTTATATCTGAACCTTTATTTTTCGCAACATCCACCATATATGTGTAACCCTCTAGGCCCAATACTGAGTTGACTGTGAGTTGCACCTATCAAAACTCCTTCTGACTCAGTGAATTATTTTCTCATAACAATTCACTCAACTCATCGACTATGGACATACTAGACCACTACAACATAGACCCTTGACAATACAAGGGGATCTAATCTATTGAACATGTATGTCCACAGTTATGGTGTATCTATAGTCTCTCATCCATCTATTATTTCATATATTATATATTGGATATAGTACTATTAGGCCTCATACAGAATCCATCCGAGTCTCGCTCTAATTAGATTCTCCCGAAGAACTCCTCCCCTAATCTGAACAACCCTGGCTAGGGATTTGCCTGAGAAAGAGCACATGATATTCCTCTCATAATACCGATAGTGGATAATCCTCTATTTACTCTCAATTACATTCATAAGATTGACTATCAGTCCCAATAACCGACTATACCAAATCTAAAACTTCCAGATCTATAAGTCTAGCGTCAAAGAAAGAAGTACTCAACTAAGACATCCTTGGTGTATCAAGTCTAAGGACTAAACGCACAATTGGGACTAAGGAATTATTGTTTAACGTCAGATATCATTAACCATCCAGTATTATGTAAGTGGATTAATCAGTAAACTTATTCTTCAATGATCACCTATATTGTACCCTTAGTGTCCACATGAGCAATTATTACTGGTTATAGGTACCCTACAAGTCAATCACATGAATGATAGCACGTGTGACACATTGTACAGTCTTTTTATATTATTATTATTGATATATTTTTATATTATATTATCTATTAAATATATAACATGTCCTTGGTTTTGTACAATGAGAATCAAATCGTGATGTGATTAAAATAATGATACTAGTTCAGCTTTAAATACAGATCCTAAATAATCCTGATCATAGGTTACTCGAGAGGGATTTCGAGACAACCAAACAAACCGGTGTACTATATACATGTCCATATGATAGAGGCGACAGGTCGCATAACCACTTGTGTGGGGACACAAGTATATAAACAGGTGCTTATTGGAGAACGAGTTCACTGATTGATCTGCTTACGAAATGCTAGATGGTTAATGATACCTATCATTAGACAGTAATTTCATAGTTCCAGTTGTGTGTCTGGTCCTTAGACTTGAAACATAAAAGATGTCTTGTTTGAGTACTCCTTTCTTTGACGTCGGACTTACAGGTCTGGAAAGTTCTAGATTTGGTACAACCGATATCGGAATTAGTAGCCAATCTTATAAAGGTAATTTGAGTGTCAATAGAGGATTATTCACTCTCGATATCATGAGAGGAATATCATGTGTTATTGTTCAGACAAATCCTCGGTCATAGTCATTCAAATTAAGAGTGAATGAGTTCTATGGAAGAATCTGATTAGAGCAAGACTCAAACAAATTCTGTATGAGGTCTGATAGTATCATGCCTAATATACAATCTTTGATATATTAGATGGATGAGGGACTATAGATATACGGATAGTAAGTTTCAATGGATAAAATCCTTTATACCGTTTAGGGACTATAGTGCATTGGCCTAATACATCCATAATCGATAAGTCAATGAATTATTATGATATAATAATTCACTGAGTCAGAAGTTCTAACATGTAGGACTCACGACCAGCTCGGTATTGGGCTTGGAGGGTGCTAGCTTAGTATTGGGCCTAGAGGGTCACACACATTTGGTTGATGTTTCAACGAGTAGAAGATTTGATATAAGTTATCCAATTAGTCCATATTCTCATTGGATGAGTGATAGGACCCTAGCAGAGTCGGGATCTATCCAACCAAATAGCAATTAATAAAACCTTGAGGGGTTGTAATAAAACCCACCTAGCTGTCTCTTATCTTAGTAAGTAGGTCAGCTAGGATTATGGGAAGGAGTCTTAGAGGAGTTAGAGTCTCATAGCCATTGCCCCCTTATTGGACAAGTCAGTTAGGGTTTGAGAGAGGAGACTTGGAGGAGTTGGAGTCTCCTAGCGGTCGCCCCCTTATTAGGCAGGGTGAGGGGATGAAAGGGGAATTTTACTTAAGGGATGAGTCTCTCTAGGGTTAGGGTTTGGAGTCTTATATAAAGCATATAGCCACCCCCCTTTTCCAACAAGCAATAGATCTTTTCTTTTCAGCTTTTATGGCCGACTACCTCGGAGAGCCCCTATAGCATTCCAAGGAGGTTGATCCCCTTTAGTGATCAATCCAGCGATAGAATACTGCGGAGTTCTATCATTTGGTATCAGAGCAACGATCTTGGTGCCTCGTTGCCCTTCTAGCTATCCACCATCATCCAAGAAATTCCTATAATTGCTATCTTTATCGCCGACTCCACCGTTATCACCTTTTACAGCAGATCTATTTTCTACTGCCACTACTCCAAATTGCATCAGGATATGGTATTGCTTCTATCGCAAGAACCTTACTCTTGCTGTAATTTTATATCCAAAAATCATAAAAATAGTTCCATCTATTCCCTCATTGCAAAATACTCAGCGTCATAAAGTTGTTATCATTATGAATGAAAGTACGCTACAAAGTTTTCAACCGCATATTTGCTACCAATTACCGATCTTGCTGTTATCTTTTTTTGACGAAAACTTCTACATATTTTTACATCAACTTGCCTTTTATCTACATTGGATTCCTCGTTTATCTCTAAAAACATCTACATACTGCTGTAACTTTTTATCATACAACTGTTAATTTTTTCGACGAGAATTCTGCTGCCAAAACATTCATTGGTGTTTCTTGCTGCATTATTGTCGAGATTTCTATCTATATTTTCATCATCTTTAATGTCATCAGCACCAAATTTTTGTTGTCAATTCTCTCCACAAAACATCAATTTACCGTTGGAACTTCCATCGAGAAACTATTGTCGCTTCGACGAAAAATTCTGCCACCATATTTGAGCATCTATTCGCTATATACCTAACTGATCCTTGTCATACTTGTTGCTGCCATCAACAATAATTCTAAACCACCTCTCTAGCCTTAAGCTGCTACCATTATAGCCTCCATAGCACCTCCAAACAGTAGCATAAATCGCACTTCAAACACCAACCTACAAAACCCAAACTACAGCCTTCAACCTTCGGTCCACCAATCTTTTTAACCACCAAATCTCCCAAGCAATACATGTGCTTAACTCGATAGTAAAAGAAGAACCTTAACATTATAAATCTGGAGTCATACACCATAGCATTAGAAGGACTATTGATGCTAATTTGGAAGCCTTTGAGATGCGTAAGGAGGATAAACTAAGCGTCCTTTTTGCCAAATTCAATTTGGGTTGACCACCGAGCCCAAGGAGATCTCAACAAGGTGAAAGTTCAGATTGCAGAGAGAACTCCTAAGAGAAAGGAGAACCTACATGGACCCTCTATACCCACGCATGAGGGTGAATTTCCCTAGATGGAAAGAAGAAGACTCGACTGGGTGGATCTCGGGTGTGGAATGTTATTTTCACTACAACAAGACCTCAGATGCATCCATGGTGGACATTGCTGCTATACACCTTGAAGGAGATATGATCTAATGGTATGATTAGTTTGAGCACACCCACGAAGTCCCTACATGGAGGTAATTTAAAGGTGGATTGCTAATTTATTTCAAACCAACCGAGTACGAGAACATCGACAACCAACTTGCAAACATCCGTTAAACTACCATCATTCAAGAATACCCGACCAATTTTCAGGTTCAAAAGATTATCTAAACAAACAAGAGATTGGTTTAAAAAATAATTGCTAGGAACTTTCATCAAAGGATTAAAACCAGAGAAGTCAAGGCGCGACAACCATACACACTAATGTTGGCTATCTCCTTGGCATGACTCTAAGAAGAGCGATTGAATCAAGACGTTAGAAGGACTAGGGTCATCACCTGACCAGCAGCACCTTTCGGCCCCTCCTACTTCCAGTTGACATTCCTAGCAAAAAAAAATTAATGAGAGAAGAACTTCGTGACAGATCCATGAAAGATTTATGCTGGCACTACGACAAGCCCTAAGCCGCAAACAACGTTGCAAGAAAGGGAGGCTCCTCATGATTGAACCTATTGAAGAGGAGGATCTTGAGCACGAAGAGGAGGACCTTGAGCATGAAGAGGAGGACATGGAGGAGGCATAACTAGTCGATTGCATGATGCATCATCTTGCCGGCCACGCGAACCTGTAGATGATGTAAGTGGGAGGACTACTCAAACAACAGCCAATCACTGTCCTCATCAATACCCCGAGCACCATAACTTCATGAACAACAAGGTTGTTGTTTGGATGGTACTTCACATTGAAGATTGTAGTAGGTTTGACATTAAGGTAGCCAACAACAGGATTTTGAAGCTAGTTATTATTTTCAATTAAGATTATATTACCTAGTTAAGAGTCCAAATTTAGTGAGACTCTTGAGTCTAAAACTAGAAGGACTCTTGGCAGAGCCCTATAAATAAGACTGTAAACTCTTTTATGAACAAGCAAGGAAGAAATATAGTTTTAGCCAAATGGCAAAACCTAGGAGGCAGATCCGCTCAAAGTGATCTAGGAGGCCTTATCCTCTCGATAGAACTCTAGGGTTCCAGCAATTGGTATCAAAGCATCGATAGAAACCTTTGGGGTTATATCAATTGGTATCAGAGCATCGATAGAAACCTTTTAGGTTCTATCAATTGGTATCAGAGCAGCGTTCCTTAGCACTTTCACTGCTACTATTTGCCATCATCATCGTTGTCTTCTACACCGCCTCTTCTCATCTCCGTACTACCACCTTGTTCCAGTCTCATCATCTTTGCCAAAACCATCATCAACAAAAAAAAAGAGAAGAAAAAGGAGAAGATTGAAGGCGACAACATCATCCTTCCCAAAGGAGGACTACCGCTGGCCACCTCTATTCCTCCCCTCCTCTTCCCAGTCATCGGCCACCATCTCCCGCTCCTCCTCAACCACAACCACAACCACATCCTCCCAACCACTTCAGCACCATCAGCCGCTTCCTCAGTTACGCTCTCCTCTGTCATCGTCACCCCTTCTTCCTCTCCTCCCTATCGCTTGTCGTCGTTGCTATCCGCCAGCCACCTATCTTCTTCCCCTCCTCTTCCCAACCGCTGACCACCATCTCCCTCTCCTCCTTAACCACAACCGCAGCCGCATCCTCCTAACCACTTCACCACAATCAGTCGCTTCCCCTTGGTCATGCCCTCCTCTATCACCGTCGCCCCTTCTTCCTCTCCTCCCCACAGCCTATCGCCGCTGCTATCCGCCGGCCACCTATCTTCCTTCCCTCCTCTGCAACAATCGTGCCATCCTCAACCCCTTCCCATTGCTGCCAATCGCCAACCCTCTGCTCCAGCCCTTTGCCGCATGTAGCCCAACCACCATCACTGCCTCCTCCTGTGTTGCGTCGTTGCCCTTCCCTACTGCCGCTGTTACTCACTGTTGCCGCCCACTCCTTCTTCTTCCCCACTCGTGTATAGCAGCGTCGCCTCTACTTCCTGCTGCCGCAGCGCACCCATGCCTCAACCCTCGTTGTTGCCGCCCACTCCTTCTTCCCCACCGACGCACAACAACGTCGCCTCTACTTCCTACTGCCACAGCGCACTCGTGCCTTCTTTAATAGCAGTCGCAACCGCCATGGCTCCAAACCCCACTTCTTGTAACACCAATCACCCCTACTGCCACTGTTGTTGCATCCCCTACTTCCTTGCTCTTAGTCATGCCTTCCTTTGCTGCCTCCTCCCCTCACTGCCAATGCCCTCCTCAATCCCAACCTCCCCTCCTCTTTGGCGGTCGCTGCAAACCGTCGTTGCCATCTCCTCGCTGCTCCCACTGCAGCCACTGCAAACTGTCACTACTACTCTTCCTATTGCCGCAACCGTCGCCAGCTGCTACTACCACCCACCGTTGCTTCCCGCTGCCTCCTCTACCTTCTCCCCTGCTCCAACAATTACAGCTACAGCCCTCACCGGCCACTAGCCACTGCCATCTCCTCCCCTTGTTGCTCAGCTGCCATCTTCCTTACCTTCCTCCCCTCACTGCCCGTGTCAAGTCGTGCCTCTGCAGCCTCCTCCTTCCTCCCCGACCATTGTCGCTGCCATCTCCTCCCCTTGCTAACTATCCGCCATCTTCCTCCCCGTGCTGCTACCTTTCACTACCACTTCCACTCTTCCCCTTATCGCTGCTCACCTCTTGCTCTGCAACTGCAGCCGAGACACCAGCTTTGCTGCCCTTCTTTTTCCCTCTGTCGTGGTCGTACTTCTGCCACAACTACCACTGTTGATCAATAAAATACAACGTTACTGATGCGATGACTATGGATAATGTACTAGACGTAAGGTTTAAAGCCTCTAAGGCCCGCATAGAAGACAGATTACACGAAACTCAACATAGTGAAGGTTCCAATCTTAAAGGGAGACGATCTGAAAAGTATGATCAAGGGCAAGACACAGGATACCCACGCAAAAGAGTTTCTTAGATGGGAAGATCGAGACCTGTTTAGTTGGATCTCTTGTGATGAAAAGTTTTTTTATTTTTATAGGACTCAAGAGGAATCCATAGTAAAGATAGCTTCCACCCAACTTAAAGATGACATGATCCAATGCTATCATTTGTATGAGACCTATCATGGAGTTCATTCGTGGGGACAGTTTAAAAGAGAGCTCTTGATTCGCTTTGGACCACCAGAGTACAAGAACATTAATGAATATCTCACCAAAATCCTTTAGACTTCCATAGTACAGGAGTACCAAAGCATATTTGAGCGCCTGTCGAACCAAACCTAAGATTGGTCCGAGATACAATTGGTGAAAAAATTTATTGAGGGACTTAATCCAAAGATTTAGTGCGAAGTTAAAGCTCGCTATCCCCGCACTATGATAACAGCTATATCATTCACCAGTACATAAAGAAAAAATTATTATGGACACTCGTTGAAACAAAAGCTTCAATAGACAAGACTTCAAGATAGACAATCATAAACAAGAGCAGCTTCTGACGGTTGAGTCAATTAAAAAGAAAACAAAAACTAACAATGTGGAGCCCAAATATGAAGGTTGTGATAAACTTCTGATAATTTAACCAACTAAGGAGGAATAAAAAATTGATAATATGGAGTCCGATCACGAAGGTTGTGCCAAATCCGAAGATAAGATTGCTAATGCACAAATCCTAATTTGTAATAACAGGTGCTCAAAGATAAAACAATTACTTGTCGATTTCTTTTTGATGCCCTAGGAAGATTTCAAAGTGGTGATCCTCAAAAGAAGACATTGTACTACCACTAGCCATCAGATGAAAAGGGTTCGGTTCTTTAAAAGACTACAATGACAATTGCACGAGAAGACCAAACTATTGCTTACACCAAGTGGAGACTACTTAATCGATCAAAAAATTATGATGTATGGCAAATATTGGAGTGCTCTCAAAATATGATATTACTCAGCCTTGAGGATAAGGCTGATTTGAAGTGGGTGGGTCTGTTAAGACTCTAGCTAAGTCACGTCCATCTATTCATAATTAATTCAAGTTGAGTCGTATTAGTCTGGTCAGTCGGAGCTAGTTATGGGTTGGGTGAGCCCAATCGAATCACTTCTAATTTGATTGAAGTTGGTTTTTATCGTCGGTTATGACAGAGTCAGTTATTATTTTCAATTAAGAGTATATCACTTAGTTAAGAGTCTAAGTTTAATGGAACTCTAAGCCTAGAATGACTCTTGACAAAGTCCTCTAAAACTCTAGAATTTTTATAATTGGTATCAGAGCATAAATCTATAAGATTCTATCAATTGGTATCAACCAATCTATAAAAACTTTTGGGATTCTATCACCAACAGAACTAGCCTGCCCAAACGGGGACCAGATGAGAAGATTGTGATCGATAGTGCAGTAACAATCTGCTACACATACTGCTCAATAGTGGTCGGTGTTACCGTGCAACAGAACAATTGATGTTGTTGTGGTAAATTGGTATCTGATTGATCAACAATAGATTGATGTAGCGATTGATGTAGCGATTGATGTTAATTTGGCATCAGCAATTAGGGGCCGCGATGGCCAACGGGAGCTTCTTCAATCCCTCAGAAGAAGAGGGGGGTGGGGATGGGTGGTGGGGGGATGTGGGGTTGGCGGGTTGATTTAGAAGTGGGGGGCGCGATGGGAGCGGACTGCGATCGATCATGGCGAAGACAACAGAGAGCAGCGATTGACAAAAGTAGGGGCACAACATCAATAGTGGAGGGTGCGACAGAGCCTGCTGCTGGAAGGCTTGGACCGGTATTGCGACAGCACAGAAGCAACACCTGTTGGCATAAAAAACTATAATTATGCAGAAAAACTATTATGCCAGGATTGAAATCAAATAATATTAGATCTGTTTACGATACGTACCTTTAGATGTTCATCTGATTGAGATCCAACTAGATCTTCAAGAGCACCGGTTGTCGGATCTGAATAATGCCGAGATATCGATCTGCAAGAGAAACTAGAATAGATCTAGACCCTTTCTTCTCTCTTCCTATCCTTTCACAAGACCACCTTAATTGATAATTTTGTGAGATCAAGAGAATAACCGTAATCTCTTGCTCTATTCACCCCTTTACCGTTCTGTGTTGTGCTGTGCCTTGGGTTTATAGTAGGTCCTGTCTATTTATAGGTGAGAGCAGAGGGTCTAGGGTAAGTTATTAGGAGAGTTTCTTCCATCAAGGGCATCCCCTAAAATATCCCAATATAATATGGATTTTATATAATATTGGCTAATATCTTTTATTAGAATCCAAATAATCTATAATATATCTTATTTAATTAATAAAGGGCCACATAATCTTACATTCTCCCACTTGACCCATTAATTGATAAGATATAAAAAATATCCAAAATTAAAATAAATAAAATAAAATTTATTTGAAAATAATTTTATATAATTGGATTCTGAAAATTTTGAAAAGTATTTTATACATAGCCATGGTTTTAAAAATAAGTCAATAAGTCCAATAAGCATAATAATACTATATTTAGTCCAACTATCAATGTGAGTCATAACGGTTGTATGTCATCAATGTCACACTTCCTTCTATATACTATAACACTGTTAGTATTTCCTTATATAGTCTATAATAACCCTTGTAATTTATCTTGTCAAGACAATCATGTTTCATGCATTAACCATAATATGCAAAAACATAAACAGGATAGCAGAAATAAATAACTTTAATTATGCAATAGAAATGTCAATAATAGCATCCACTTAAATATGCATCACCATATCCTTTATGGCTTGCTCACAAGCCTCATTCTAAGAACATGTTCTTTAAATGTTTTACACTGCAAAGCTTTAGTAAATAGATCAGCAATCATCATAGTGGTGCTCAAATTTTCAATTGACACTTGTTGTTTCTGGACTCTTTCTCTAACTACCAAGTACTTTATCTCAATGTGTTTGAAACTACTAGAGTACTTGCCATTCTTAGAGAAGAAAACTGCTGTAGTATTATCACAAAATATCTTCAGCGGCTTGGCAATTAAGTCGACCACACCAAGTCCTGAGATAAAATTCTGCAGCCATAAAGCTTGATTTGTGGTCTCAAAGCATGCCACAAATTCAACTTTCATCGTAGATGATGCAATAAGTAATTGTTTTACACTTTTCCAAGAAATTGCCCCACCAGCCAACATGAACATAAATCCTGAAGTGGATTTCCTGCTATCGAGGCAATTTACAAAATCAGCATCTGAATATCCCGTTACTTCAAGCTGATTTGATTTCATATATGTGAGTATATAATCTTTTGTCCCTTGCAGATATCTCATTACTTTCTTTGCAGCTTTCCAATGTTTCATTCCTGGGTTACTCTGGTATCTACCCAGCATTGCCACTACAAAACTGATATCTGGCATTGTATAGGTTTGAGCATATAATAAACTTATAATTGCGCACCCATAAGGAATATTCTTCATTCTTCGGGCACTGGTTTTGGCTGAATTTTTCACCTCTAGTAATAGGTGTATCATTGGCTTTACAAAGCTGCATATTAAACATTTTTAAGATATGATTAATATAACCTTTCTGAGACAATCCTATCAAACCTTGAGATCTGTCCCTGAATATCTCAATGTCAATAACATATGATGCCTCATTCATATCAACCATCTTAAAATTCTTGTTGAGAACTATTTTGGTTTTGTGCAACAAACCAAGATCACTATTGGCAAGCAATATATTATCCATATATAAGACCAATATAATAAACTTACTTCCACTAACCTTCAGATATATACACTGATCAATAGTATTTTCCTTAAATCCGAAGGAAGTAATGGTATCATGAAACTTTATATACCATTGTCTGGAAGCTTGTTTAAGACTATAAATGGATTTAATAAGTTTGCAAGCCCAACTTTCCTTTCCCTTTTCTATGAATCCTTCAGGTTGTTTCATATAAATTTTCTCATCTAGATCTTCATTGAGAAATATTATTTTCACATTCATCTGATGTAACTCAAGATCATAATGAGCTACTAATGCCATGATGATTCTCAATGAGTCCTTTCGAGAAACTGCAGAAAATGTCTCATGGTAGTCAATGTCCTTTTTTTGAGAAAAATCTTTAGCCACAAGTCTGGCTTTATATCGTTCGATATTACCCACCGAGTCGCGTTTAGTCTTAAAGACCTATTTACAACCAACTCTTTTATAATTATTGGGCAATTTAACGAGTTCCCAAACACCATTTTGGTCCATTGATTTTAGCTCGTCTTTTATTACAGCATACCATTTTTCAGAATCATTACTTTCTATGGCTTGTAAAAATGATAAGGGGTCTCTTTTCATTCCTATATTAAAATATGATTCTTGCAGATACACCACATAATCATCAAAAATGACATGTTTCCTTTTTCTTTAAGATCTTCTCAAATCTGTCAATTGTGATTGTTCTACAAGACTATCAGCGGCGACATCAACATCATTTGAGAATTCATCAATGTTATTTTGTTGTTCACCCTCATCAATTCTCTCATTGATTTGAGGAACAATAATTTCTCGAATAGGGGATAATATATGAGAAGAAGTTTGAATCTCCTCAATATCAAAATTAATCCTTTGAGACTTTTGACTCCCACTGATTTCATCATTTTCTAGGAATTTTGCATTACCAGATTCTACTATCCTCATATTATGATTAGGACAATAAAATCTGTATCCCTTGGATCTTTTTGGGTAACCAATAAAATATTCAAAAATTATTCTTGGATCTAATTTCTTTTTACGTGGATTGAATACTCTTATCTCTGCATGATACCCCCAAATATATAAATGTCTCAAACTGAGTTTCCTACCAGTCCATAACTCAAATGGAGTTGATGGAACTGATTTACTAGGAACCATGTTCAGGATATACATAGCTATCCTAAGAGCATCACCCCACATTGACTCAAGTACAGAGGAATAACTCATCATGCTCCTAACCATATCCATAAGAGTATGATTTCACCTTTCAGCAACACCGGTCTACTGTGGCACACCTGGTAATACATACTGAGCACAAATACCCCACTGTTCTAGGAATCTAGCAAAAGGACCAATATTCTGACCGGATTCATCATATCTGCCATAAAATTCACCACCCTTATCAGATCTGACAATTTTAACTTTTCTATCTAATTGTCTCTCGACCTCACTTATGTACACTTTAAGAATGTCAATGGCCTGAGACTTTTCATGTATTAGATAAATATAGCTATATCTAGACAGGTCATCTATAAATGTGATGAAATACGTTTTTCCACTAAAACAAGGAATATGGAGTGGTCCGCAGATATCAGTATGAATAATTTCAAGAAATTTTTTACTTCTTGTGACATTTTTCTTTGTATGCTTAGTTTGTTTTCCTTTAATGCAATCTATGCAAACATCAAAATCAGTGAAGTCTAGATTTTTCAAAATATTATCCTTCACTAATCTTTCAATTCTTTCCTTGGAGATATGCCACAAACGTCTATGCCACAATATAGAAGATCTTTCATTATTGGAATTACGTTTCATTCCAATACTTGATTGCAGGGTCAATAATGTATTTGAAAACTCAAGATTCAAATTAATTATGTACAAATCATCACATAGAATTCTAGAACCAACTTTTATTGAATCATAAAATATACTGAGTTTATCATTACCAAAAGAAACACAGTATCTTAACTCATCAATTCTAGACAGAGAAATTAAATTTCTAGAAATTGTAGGAACAAAATATGTGTCTTTCAGATCCATCAGATGACCCGTCTCTAGGCATAAGCGATAAGTCTCTACTTATACCACTTTTGCTCTAAGATGATTTCCCATAATTATGAATCTTTCATGATTTAATCTTAATTCTTCTTGAACACACATACTAGTTAACTCATTCAAGTCCCACTTATCCTTATTTGTATTATAGTGAATCTTGAATTAGCCAAACTGAGAAGGAAGAGAATTAAGAATAAACTGCACTAGGAAAGATTCATCAACATTCATTCCCAACGCCTTAAGTTTTACAGCTTTGTCAGTCATATTGAGGATGTGATCCTGAATTCCTCGAGTATCATCATACTGAGCTGTAGTCAGCTCTTTCATTAAGTGCCAGCCAATGACTTATCAGCAGATTTAAATCTGTCTTCAATAACCTTTAAATATTCACGTGCGCTAGATGCAACTGGTAGTGAAGTCTTTATATTATTTGAAATTATCATCCTTATGAACATTAAACTAATCCTATCAGACTTTTCCCAAGCTTTCATTTCATTGACTTGTTTCACAGTACTTTTATCAGTTAATTCTGTGGGTTTTTTAATAAGTAATACCAAATCAAGATCTAGTACGCCAAATGTAAATTACACATGCTCTAACGATTCTGAATAATTTGATCCAGAGAGTACAGGGACACTAGAAGCATGAGAATGTATGGACGAGAATACCACTTTAGAATATAAAATAACATTAATGCTTTGAGTTTTACCAAAATATGATGAACTATTGATATCATCAATATTTAACATTTGGGTAAAAATATTGACATATCTAGTGTTCACTCAAGATCATTTATGGATGACTAATACCATCCTTGTGGAATAGTTTTGCTACCTTTGGGTATATAATTTTAAACTGTAAGGATATCCAAAACAGTATCATCCTACCCCATTACATAATTATTTGAAATAGATTATCCTTTGAGATTATCTAAATCTCCTAATTATGCATGTAATTTTGAATATTATTTCCTTAATGTTATTGAGGACTTGTTCCTTAATATAATTTTATAAATCATTGATCTAGGCCACTTTAGTGACTATAAGACCAATGCAGTAATATAAAATATAAATTAAATTATCCTATGAATGACAAGACTTTAATTGTATTTCATATCTTATAAGCCTATCATCCCATATTACTTTGATAGCTACCGGTCAGGCATAACCTAAGGAGATAAACTACAAATAATATTCATCAAGTTCATTTGAACTAATTTATGCTGAGACAGTTCAATAATAGGATAACAACCATAATAATTATTGAACACTTAATCAACAAAAAAAAAAACTCATATGATAATTATAATCATGATAATACATAAATCATGTATTTATGTAAAAAATAAATATTATTTCATAATTCTAAATATTATTTCATAATTTCAAACATTTGTATGTAAATAACTGAATAAATATCCAAAAACCAATAATTGGATTTAACACATGTAATTAATAATTTATTTGAGAAAACTATAAAGAAACAATAATTTATAATTTTTTTAACTAATTAATTTTATTTAATTGGAGAAGCCTGTAAGTCCAATTAAATAGATTGATCAAAATAAAATATAATCAATGAATAATCAAAATTAAATTTTAGTAGATTATATATTGATCAATTTTATAATTGAGAAAATAAACCATAATTTTTCAATTTTATAATGACATAACTGTAATTCAAAAAAATATAAAAGAATTATAGAATTTTTTTAAAGGGTAAAAAATATTATAGGATTAATAAAACATAAAAAGGGTAAAACTGTAAATAATCCTATCCCAACCGAAGGGTAAAACTGTAATTTTGATGAATGGTAAAACTATAATTTAAGCATAATGTAATTTTTTACTTAATGGTAAAACTGTAATTTTTCATTCAATGGTAAAACTGTAATTTTCTCAAGAAAATCCCTATTTCTCTTTTATCGTCGTCGCCGTCGCTTGTGTATTTATAGACGAGAGCAGAGGTCTATGGTAAGTTATTAGGAAAGTTCCTTCCATCAAGAACATCTCCTAAAATATCTTAATATAATATAAACTTTATTTAATATTAACTAATATCTTTTATCAAAATTTAAATAATTTATAATATATCTTATTCAATTAATAAATGATCACAAAATCTTACAACAACTTGGACCGTGATCCAACCGATCAATGCGTTACCGGGGGACCGCTATTTAGAGTGCCACTGCCCACACGCGAACAAACGAAGACAAGAGAACCGATCGGTTGCTGGCGGTCATCCAGAGGGGAGCAGTGCCAATTTGAGGCGGTAGAGGAGCCCGCCGGACAATGACAGATGTGGAAAGTCGGCCATCGACTTGGACGGTTAGCAGCAGCGGGAGTTGCGGTGGGGATCGGAAAGGCAAGTGGCTCGACGGCATAGGAGTCCGTTGTGGAGGATCTGCCGCTGCTAACGAGACAAGCTGAGCGGAGGGAAAGGATCATATTACTTATCCATAGGACAGCGATTGGCGTCCTCAGATCTGGGGATCACTAATGATAGGCGGAATCATCAGATCCTTGATCTATAAGACAACAATTGGGTGGTGGTGTTTGATGACGAAATAAGCGAAACAGGAACAAGCAGCACCGGTTGGAAACAACAGTGGAGGCGAAAGGATCTGAGGACTTGACTGATGAAGAGCATTGCATGAGGAAGACCGCGAATCGGCTGTTGCTCGACAACGGTTTCCTCACGCGGCGACGAGGAATAAGTAAAGATCAGAATATAGGTTGCCATGTTAGAAGAGAATAAAAAAGAAAGAAAAAGGAAAAATCTTGATATCTCAGTTTATGAGATTGTGTACCTAGAATTAGTATCAATAAAGTTTTTCTGGTTTTTTTTTCTCTTCTAACATATTATCGAAGTTTCTATTTATGATCTTTCCTTAGTTATGATTTCTTAGATCATGAGATTTGGACCCTACAAGTTCTAACATAGATCAGAACTGAGGATGTAGATTCTTTCTTCCAAGAATCTTCTAAAAAAAAAAACAAAACACTTAATCTTCCAACAATCGCTATAGAATTGATTAGATAATTTGATAATGAGATTGATTTCTAATATCTTTGTAGGGTTCAATATCATCCCTTGATTTATCATATTATCTATCAGATTAACTAGATTATCTTCCATCCTATAAATAGGGTTATGACGTGTCCAGAAGTAGAATCAATAAAGTCACGAACATCTTTTTTGTTCTTTCTTTTTCCAACAGTAATTTCATCGTATGTCTTATTATTATTATTATTATTATTTGCTGATTATTATTGTTATCCATACTTATTACTTTGCCTAAAAACGTGCATTGGCCATTATTTGCACGGCTATAGCAGGAAAGGTTTTTTTTGCGTTCATCACAATGGGTTCCTAAATCCCCTGTTCAAACACATATGTTTTTGGGATTTTTGTGGGTAATATAGTTTCTGAGAAACCTTCCTTCGACGACGGTAAGCATGAAGTCTAGGTAGAACTATGCTAATCCCCTTGCAGTTCCTCAACCACAAGCCCTCCTTTTTTTTTTTTTCTTTTTTTTTACTATTTAAATAGAAACTGTGAGAATGAAGTCTAGGTAGAACTATGCTAATCCCCTTGCAGTTCCTTCCCGAGGTAAGTCTGCTTCGATTCAGTTGGTTATTCCTTGGGAAAGTTGTAAGCGAACTGGCCTTTGTGTTCGGTAAATTTTGCAAGACTTGTTATGTGTATCCAAATAAAAGTGTTCCTGTGAGTGTGGTATGTATGGTTCCAGCTTATCACAAGTGACGACCCACCCTGTGGTCACCAGGGGTCCGCCCAACTTCCTTAATTTAATTAATGAATCTTCCTCCTCCCCTAATTCTAATGAATGGACTATATTCCTCTAATAAATGGGCGGTAGACCTTTCTTTATTCAGTACCTACCTAATCCCTTATCTCCTTTGGGATTGGAAAGTGAGTTTTCTTTTCTTTCAGTGATTGGCTTCAAACATGTCAAAGACATCTCGTGTGGTTTGTTTGACACATGTACGCCTCTAACTTTGCACTTACGATGTGGCCAGGGGCGCACCTCAAAACCTGAAACATGAGTTTTTGCAGGTATTATTGGTGGGTTGGTGTTTTTGGAGAAAGTCTTTGTTCTCTTCATAAACTGATAATGGTACGGCCTGAGTGGTATTTATTACTTTTGTAGCCAATCACGCAGTCACATAATCCATGTATTTACTACTTACTGCGTTTGTTTGTAACTGTTGTTTTAGTCATCCATGACGATTGTGGAACATTGAGGTTACAGTTATATTGATACCTTTTTTTTTCTTTTTTTTGAATGTATTAGTTAGTAGGTGACAATAACACCGGAATCTACATTCACAGACACCAACAGAGAAGTAATCACCGAGCTTGTTAAGTTACGCAAGGACGGCATCTTACCCCAACTTGGAGCAAGTCTTCAATAGTTTTGATCGCCTTTAGGATTGTATCATCTTCTCTATCATCTTTGCCACCTACTCCTTTGAGTAGAAAATATAACACCGTGTACTACCTACTTTGTTCTTTGGTCGAGCACTCTTACATCAACCAAAATTCTCCCACTTTCAGATATCTTGATGAGAAACCCATTGATATCGGTCTTATGAAGTTTCTTGGTCTCTGTCCTCTAGCCTTGTTCTGGTACTTACTCGGCCCCTTTCATAACTAACGCTCTCCCTCTATGAGAGCAAGGGATCAATGACTCCATGGAAGTCTCACCTTTGCGGTATCATCGCATTGCCAAGCCCATGGTCATACTATCTGTGGCCTTGTATCTATGTTCATTTTTTTGCAATCGATAGATCCGCCTCTGTGGCACTATGACACTCTTTCGAGTCCACCTCCTTTCTGACTGACTATTTTCTTTTGGATAGTTGAGCCCCTCTGGACTCATCGTCACTTCCTCACCCATTTCGACCACCTGCTTCAACACCCATATGTTATCTGAGCAGTTTTTCTTAGTCGATGAAAAGACAAACTACAACTCTCATGCATGGCCTCCGCCATCTTATTGCAGGGCTCACATCGATTTTTGTTCTCCTTAGCTTCCTTGGTAGTAACTTTCGCTTACTCGGTCTTATCCTCTGATTTGTCGGGCTCCTTTAAGTGAATGTAAGCACTAAAGCAGTCTAACTCTCCAACCACTCCGATCATATCTCTGTATGGTCAAGTCCCCCCCATGGGACTCACTAGTACTTGCAATCTAAATTTTCTCTTGGTGCTACACAGCCCTCATATGCTAATAACCAAGGCTTTCATCCGATGCAAGATTTGAAGTGCACATATGGAAGACCCGTATCTACGGTACCATGACATTCACTCCTTGAATCTATAGTCCTTCTTGCCATTATGTTGTTCACCAAAGTGGAGCTCCCAGTAGCTCTTGATCATACCTCTACATGATCATGTCCCTCACGGGACGTTCTCCACATGTGTTATATTGCCTCGAACTATTCCATCACGATCCGTTACACAATGTCGCTTCCTAGTGACATCTCCATTGCATTCAGATTCTTGTGTGATGAACTTGGACTAAGATTTCTCCATGTGTGGCCTTTGCCAGCACACCGTAAGGCCTCTGCCACCTTCGATTGTATTCACTCTTTTGATAATTCACCTTCGCCCACCCATTCTCGGGTCACACCCGAACAAAGCATCGCTCTAGGACAGTATGTCGCCTAGTAGCTCTGGAAGTCCCTAGACTTTGCTAAAATTGGTGCACCATTGTCTTGATCCTGGGCCTCTATCTCCTGCAAGCACAATCTCCGTTGTGCACCATTGTTTTGATGCCAACTTCGCCTCCGTAAGTTGAATCACCTTAGTTTCTCTGTTAAATGCATTTCTGAGATAAGATACATGTGCCTCGAAGCTCCCTTCATCTTTGGCACTATGCAAGATGAGTCCGCCCCATCAGAATAAATAACCCATGGAACAACATGATCCCACTATAAGAGTTCATGTTTTTGACCTCTGTCCAAGGAAAGCTTCATGCCTCGGGTCCATGTTCTATCTTCTGCGTCAACTCTCTTCATGCGGCTTGGATACTTCGGTAAGTTCCACCTAAGTTGCTCTGCCTCTTGATTTGCATTGAGTTGATGGTGGCTCTCGCACCCACCATTCCACGGGTCAGCCCTCCGTTGAGTTTGATTTCTAACTATCCCTTCATATGATGTTGCCATTGTCACTCCCCACTTGATCTTGCAATGCATCCACCTATGCATTACTTCATTCGAGATCATGTAATGACTCCTCGCTACTCATTCGGTCGATTGAGCTTTGTAGAGATATTATCTTGAGGTACTATTCCTCAACATGTGTGGTCCGTTGCACATGATTGTCCCTTTGGAGAACCAGGACCTATCCCTCGTAGGTATCTGTCCTATTGGAGCAACTTTCCTCTTTACATTCTTCCCTCATAAAGTTTTGGAGACCATCATCCCCTTGGACTGCTCTATTTTACTGAACAATCTATGCATTATTCTACCCCCGCAAATGCACTTGCTTGATTGCTACTCTTTGCCAATACAACTCCCACTGCATCCTTCAGGGCCTAGTAACATGCTGAACTTGTTGCACACTTCAGTCTCCTTCGGATGTATCCTTTCCATGCCGAAGAGAAAGTTTCAATGTTCTATAGCGCCAAGTTCCGATCACCTTGGGATGACCACGAATACTCCATCGTCTACATAGAAGCCCTTGCATGAGTATCAAATTCTTCGAGTTAGCAATTTTCCTCACCTCTGTGAGCTTTGTATGGTCTCATCTTTTACCAAGCGCCTTGCTTGCCTTGAGCACTGTTAAGTTTGGTTGCCAACGTCGTGTCGTAGCTCGAACTCAGCCATCCCAACCTTTGTGTGCTACACATTCTTTCTAGCTTGCTTGTCCTCATGATGCCTCTCGCGTGAAGGGTTAGTCATTCCTCTGAATGTCAATCATGGATGTCCGCTCCTCTGAGCGACTCAGTTCCCTACATCTCAATGTCTGTTTCCCCCAAACAATTGCACGTGCTGGCTGCCCTCCATACAGCCCAACTAGGTCCCCCACGTTTACATGACAAGTGTTTCTACGTGTACTTGTCCCACTATAATACCATCTGACATGAACTTAGTTGGTTTTTCCTAAGTCATACGGCACCCTTATGCGTCCATCCGTAAAGGTCAGCCTCCCCGAAACCTCCTAGGGTCTCTTAGGACCTACAAAAGAGAAAACGGGTTAGAGAAAATATTTTTCACGGGATCCATAAGCAACCACTTTAGCAAATACTTTATATAGCCAATAAAAATTACACCCATGGACTTTACAAGCTCTAAACGGTTGCACACAGAGGATCAATGTCCATTACAGACCAAGTCCCCTTAAGTGTCCACATGACACGACTCTTATTTACAAGCTGAAACCGGCCATGAAAGCTGACCAAATGAGGGCTACTAAGCCTACTACAAGCCGCTACTTGCTATACAAAGCATGCACAAAAACTGAAAGACACGGACAAACATGAGCATTATATTGAACATCTTGTTTATATTTTTATCCATGACAGAATGTGCGTTGATTACCAAGCTCTCAATGGTATTACGATCAAAGATAAATATCCTATTCCGATGGTGGACGAGTTACTTGATGAATTAAAGGGAGCACGAGTCTTCTCGAAGTTAGATTTATGATCCGGATATCACCAGATTCTAGTACACGAAGAAGACATATCGAAGACCGCTTTTCGAACGCACAACGACCACTATGAATTTTTGGTAATGCCCTTCGGCCTCACGAATGCTCCCTTCATTTTTTAAAGCCTCATGAATGATATTTTCTGGAGTTATCTTCGTAAGTTTGTGTTGGTCTTCTTTGACGACATCCTTGTTTACAGCCCTTTGCTCGAAAGCCACCTTTCTCACTTATGACTTATTTTAACGATTCTTCGAGAGCATACTCTTATACGAAATAAGGTGGAGTATCTAGGGCATATAATCTCGGAGGAAGGCATGGCGGTAGATCCCTCAAAGATCGAGGCAATGCAAAGCTGGCTGACGCCCAAAAACATAAAGGCGCTACGGGGATTTCTCGAACTAACGGGCTACTACTGTAAATTTATGAAAAATTATGGAAATATCAGCGCCCCTCTCACATCCTTGCTGAAGAAGGATGGTTTCCTATGGTCGGACAAAGCCTCCACAGCGTTCGACACTCTCAAGGTTGCAATATCATCTACACCCATGTTGGCACTACCCGCCTTCGATAAAACATTCATGATTAAAGCTGACGCATCGATAGTTGGGATCGGTGCTGTCCTCATGCAAGAAGGCTGACCCTCGGCCTACACCAACAAAGCATTATCTCTTTTACACCTGAAGTATGTTGAATCTCAAATTTTGACAATGAAATCAATTACGGAGTGTTTAATCTAACATGTGTGTTAGAGGAAGTAATGCAGGTTTAACAATGACAAAGAAAAGGAGTTACAACCAGATGTTGGGCCAGGATCAAGTTTCGACATCGGGCCAAGATTCAGACGATGTAGTGGGAGCTCGTTGGGAGTTCGCTAGGAGTTTGCCGAGGGAATCAGGAAACTCGCTGGGAACACGCCGGGAGATCTTCATAGAAAGACCGTAAGACTCGTCGCAAGAATGCTGGAGGTTACCGGATTGACGGGAGTTAGGTTATTAAGCTTGATGGTCATGTATGGTTGTAATTAGTGAGTCATAGTTAGGTTTGATTCCTAATTGAGTTTGGTTTAGAAAGAATCCAAATCAACTCAATGAGAGGCAATCAGGTCCACTAAGGGGATGGATTGAGCTCAGGTTGAGCTTAATTGGTTGACTTAAAAATTGGTCAATAGGAGGTACAAGTCAGGATTGGAAAAGTGAAGAGAATCACTTTTCTGGGATTCCCGACGATTATACTGTCGATGAGCAGTGGCCGTACCGCCAGGCCGACGATTGTACGACCAAGGCTGACGGTTGTACCATTAGGCCGACGATTGTACGGTCCAAGCCGATGGCTGTACGACCCAGGTTGGTGGTTGTACCACCCAGGCTGACGATTGTATCGTCGTCGCCCAGTATTTCAGGCTGCTTTCGGTGGCGGTGCCGCTGGCACCGACGGTTGTACCACCTATACTCAATTTTTTCGGATGTGTTTGAATTTTGGCTCCATTCTTCTAAAATCAATTGGGGTCTATAAATATCCTAAGTTTTCTTGTATTTAGCACAAGTATTCACACAAGTCATTGGACAAAGATCTATGAAAAAAAGTGTGTGCTAGAAGTGTGCAAGAAAAAGAAAAAAGGAAGAGAGTGAGCTAAGTGTTGTAATTCTTGTAAAGAGTCTCCCTTATAAGTTGAAAGTTTGCAAGGGTTTGGTCTTCACCCAAAGAAGATTCGTAGTGGACACCGGTGGGCCTCGACGAAGAGGACTCGGAAGTGGATGTAGGTTAAGATTGGGGCCGAACCACTATAAAATTGTGAGTGCCCTTTGCTTGTCTTATATATTACTTTTAATTGTTCTTAATTAGAAAGACAAGAGCATAATCTTTCGACTGTGTTTTAAATCATTTACTTATTCACCTTCAAGTCCAAGAAACACTTATGATTCTAGTTTTACTTAAATGAAAAGTTTTTTTTAAATATTATTTTACACTTGCAATACTTCACCCCCCATGTCAATTGATACTAACAATCGGTATAAGAGCAATGTACTTACTCATTGAATTAATACCCACTTGAATAAATGGTTTTATTTAGCATGAATGAGAGATATTACATTTCACATCCTCCAATGTTTAATGGGACAGATTACACATATTAGAAAATAAGGATGTGCATTTTTCTCATTTCCATGGATTTTGATTTATGACACATTCTAGAGAATGATTTTGAGAAATCTTCCAAACCAATGAACGAATTAAATGATTTGGAAAGGAAGAATTTTTTTTTGAATGCAAATGTTATGAATGTCTTATTTTGTGCACTTGACAAAACTGAATTTCATCAAGTTTCTTTTTGTGAAATTGCTTATGACATTTGGTATACACTAAAAATCACATACGAAGGCACTAGTTCATAGTTATGAATTATTTAGAATGAAACCAAGTGAGTCTATTGTTCTCGGTGATGAAAATAATGATATTACACTATTTACAAGAAATATCAAAAACATTATGGAAAAAATAGAAATAATAAAAATAAAAATAAACTAAAACAGGACAATATCATATGCTTTCAATGCAAGAAGCCTGAACATTTAAAAAATGAGTGTCTCTAATTAAAGAAGAAGACATCTCACAAGAAGAGAGCTAGAAATACTAAATCATGAGAATGCATGATTTGCATGATTTGTTTACTATTTTAAATCAAATTACATGAATATTTGATTTATTCATTTGTTTGAAATGTATGAATAATTCCTAATTTTTGGATTTTAAAATTTACTAGATTAAGATCTACTTTTGTGATGATGCTTTTCAAATTCCCTTCCTTATTTCTACCTTCTTGTTTACAGATAGGGAAGAAAATTTACTTGAAGATGATGATTTGCTATTTTTTGAATTTATTTGCTATGTTTACTTGAAAGTTACATGAGATGATTTTAAATGTATGAGTAGCTCTTAAAATTTTGAATCTTCCAAGATTTCTTGGATTTTTTTAGCTCATCTTCAAAATATTCTTTTCAAAACTTATTTCTATAAGATTGAGAGCTATTCTTAATGATGTAATATTTTCACACTCCTCCCTTATTTCTTTTTCTTTTTTACTCACAAAGAAGAGGAAATCTTTTATGGCTTATATCCTATTTTACTAAGGGGGAGCAACGACACATGTGGCTTGAAATTATTAGTTCTATATTTTACCTTTTTATTGATGACAAAGAGGGAGAAATGTATATTGATGACACATGTAAATTTACATGGACATTTTTCTTTGTTTGTTGATAAACAAAAGAAAGAAATGATTAATGACTTAATGAGAGATTTTTAAATATATAACTGATACATAATTTTTTAAATTCATGAAAATCTTTGATGATTTGATGACTTGATAATTTAAAGAAAGTTTTTGTTGAAATTAATGTATGACTGTTTTGTTACATCCTTGAAATATTAATTATTTGAAAAATCAGTTCATGATACTTAAATTCAAGAGTGTGTGGTTCTCCTTTAAGTTTTCCTTATGCAGGGATTAAGGAGGAGTAAGGTTTAACTCTCGTCATCAATTGATTGTCATCATCAAAAAGGGGAAGATTATTGAATCTCATATTTTGATGATGAAATCAATTGATAAGTGTTTAATCTAACATGTGTGTTAGAGAAAATATTGGAAAACCTCAGTGTGAGCATCACATGCGCAGCAGAAGATCAAAACAAAACATGTTTTCCATATAGATCAAATTATCGTGCAAAAGATTGGGTTACGAGAAAATCATAAAAAATGAAAAAATTGTGATACGTGAGAGATTGATTTACCTAGGGAGATCGTATATCCCTATTTTTCAGATCCGGATGGAGCGGATGAAAGAGGTCAAGTGTCCTCCTCTCTAGTGGTATCCACATGATGGATCTCTACAGCGAAAATCCTCATATCAGATCTCACAACTTTTGCATAAAGGGAGGGAGGAGAATAAGAGGGGGTGGCTAAAGCTACAACATATTAACCAGGAGCCTCCCCTCCTAATTATAGAGAGCTACCAAAAAATTCTAGAGGCCCTGCCTTAGTGGGTATTGGATCTCCATCCAATAACACACTAACCTTGCATTATTGAATCTCTATCCAATAATCTCCTTAGGCCCATAATTGAGCCTCAAGTAAGGAGCCCATCAGTGTAGGGTATCATTTAATAAGCATAAGGGCTAATTGAATATCCATCCAATCATCTATTCGCTAAAGCATCCACCATATATGTGTGACCCTCTAGGCTAGATATCAAGCTGGCGGTGAGTCGCTCCTATCAGAACTGCTTCTGATATAATGAATTATTATCCTCATAATAATTCACTCAACTCATCGACAACGGACGTAGTAGACCACTACGCCATAATCCCCAAACGGCACAAGAGGATTAAATCCATCAAACTTGTATATCCACAGTTACCATGTATCTATAATCCCTCATCCAACTAATATCCCAGAGACCTTATATTGGACATGGTACTATCAGGTTACATATAGAATTTGTCTAAGTCTCGCTTTAATCGGATTCTCCGGGAGAACTCCTCTCTCAATTCGAATGATCCTAGCAAGGGATTTGTCTGAGCAAGCACATATGTGATATTCTTCTCGCGATACCGAGAGTGGATGATCCTTTACCGACACTCAGTTACATTTATAAGGTTGGCTACCAATCCTTATAATAGTTGTACCAAATCTAGAACTTTCCAAACCTGTAAAAAGGAGTACTCAAACAAAATATCTTTGGTGTCTCAAGCTAAGGACCAAATACACAATTGTGACTATGAAATCACGGTCTGACATTAGGTATCATTAACCATACAACATTCCATAAGCGGATCAATCAGTGAACTCATTCTCCACTGAGCACCTTACTATATCCTTAGTGTCTCCACACAAGTGGCTATGAGGCTAGCCGCCTCCATCATATGGACGGGTATATAATACATCGGTCTGTATGGTTATCTCGATGTCCCTCATGAGTAACATATGATCGAGATTATTTAGGATCTATATTTAAAGGTGAATCAATCTCATTATCATGATCTCATCACAATCAGATTCCCATTGCACAGAACCAAGGATATTACAATATATATATGCAACAGATAATATAATGTGAGAATATGCCAATAATAATCATAAGCAAAAAAGATCACACAGCGTGTCACATATGCCATCACTTACGTGATTGGCTTATAGGGCACCTGTAACTAGCAGGAAATAATACAAGTTTAACTATGACGAAGAAAAGGAGTTACAACCAGATGTTGGGCCAAGATCAAGTTTAGCAATCGGGCCAAGGTTCGGAGGATGCAGTGATAGCTCGCCGGGAGTTTGTTAAGAGTTCACTGAAGGAATCGGGAAGCTCGTTGGGAACACACGGGAGATCGCTAGAGGAAGACCATAAGACTCACCACAAGAATGTCGGAGGTTGCTGGATTGACAAGAGTTAGATCGTTTAATAAGCTTGATGGTCCTGTATGGCTATAATCAGTGAGTCATAGTTAGGTTCGAGTCCTAATTGAGTTTGATTTGGAAGGAATCCAAATCAACTCAATGAGAGGCAATTAGATCCACTAAAGGGATGAGATGAGCTCAGGTTGAGCTCAATTGGTTAACCTGAAAATTGGTCAACATGAGGTACAAGTCGGGATTGGAAAAATGAAGGGACTCACTTTTTCGGGATTCCCGATAGTTGTATCACCGGTGAGCGACAGCTGTACCACCCAGGCCGATGGTTGTACCACCATCACGCAGTATTTCGGGCTACTTCCGGCGATGACACTGCTGGCACCAATGGTTGTACCACCCGTACCCAATTTTTTTTTGGTGTGTTTGAATTTTGGCTCTATTTTTCTGAAGCCAATTGGGGTCTATAAATACCCCAAGTTTTCTTACATTTAGTATAAGTATTCATACAAGTTATTGGGCAAAAATCTATGAAAAAAAGTGTGTGCTAGAAGTGTGCAAGAAAAAGAAAAGGGGAAGGAAGTGAGCTAAGTGTTGTAATTCTTGTAAAGAGTCTTCCTTGTAAGTTGAAAGTTTGTAAGGGTTTGGTCTTCACCCAAAGAAGATTGGTAGTGGGCACCGGTGGGCCTCGATAAAGAGGACTCAAAAGTGGACGTAGGCCAAGATTAGGGTCGAACCACTATAAAATTGTGAGTGCTCTTTACTTGTCTTATTAACTACTTTCGATTGTTCTTAATTAGAAAGGCAAGAGCATCATCTTTCGACTATGTTTTAAATCATTTACTTATTCGCCTTCAAGTCCAAGAAATGCTTCCATTTTTTGTTTTACTTAAACGAAAAGTTTCCTTTAAAACGTGAGTTTACACTTGCATTAATTCACACACCCCCCTTCTTAGAACTAATTGATTCTAATAAAGATGTCCATCTATAATAATGAGATGCTTGCGATTGTGCATGCGGTGACAAAGTGGAGATCCTACCTGATTGGCCGACGCTTTCAAATAAAGACCAACCATAAGAGTCTCAAATATTTTTTAAAATAGAAGATATCATCCCCCGAGCAGTAAAAATGGGTAACAAAACTTCTTGGATATGATTATGAAATAACTTACAAAAAGAGGAAAGAGAATGTGGTTACAAATGTGCTCTCCCAACAACCCGAGCAAGTTGAATTTTCGACCATCTCTCTTCCGATCAGCAACTTCCTTAAAGACATCAGGAAAGAAAGGCGAGATGATCTAGAGATTAGGGAGACCATCAAAAAATTGGAGGAAGAACTAGGTTATATGGCGCATTACAATTGGGATTCGAAGGACTTACGATAAAAAGGATGAATAGTGCTAGCACCAAATTCTCCCTGCATAAATACCATCCTACATAAGATGCATTTCTCACCAACGACCGAGCACTCTAGATTCCTTCGAACCTATAAGAGGATTAAACAAAATTTCTATTGAAAAGGGATGAAGAATTTCATTGTTGAATTTATAGCGTGATGCAAAATGTATCAACGATATAAAGGTGAAATTATAGCAAGCCCGGGGAAACTACAACCTATACCCATCTCGGACTCAGTATGAACTTGTATCTCGATGGACTTCATCGAAGGGCTAACCCCATCCCAAGGAAAAGGTACAATCCTCATCATGGTCGATCGTCTCACAAAATATGCCTATTTTTGTACTGTCCACAACCCTTACACCGTCACTAGCATTACTCAGATCTTCATAGAAAATATTATAAATTTACATGGGATGCCTAGATTTATTGTGCGTGATCATAATAGGGTCTTCACTAGCAAATTTTGGATATAACTATTTCAATTACAGGGCGCCAAACTGAAGATGAGCACAACATACCATCCACAAACCGACGACCAGACCGAAGTGGTGAACAGGTGCTTAGAGACATATCTCAGATGCTTCACCAACGATCGACTAAAAGAGTGGATGAAGTGGCTCCCCTAGACCGAGTGGTGGTATAACATGACTTATCATTCCTCGACAAAATGTACTCCTTTTAAAGCCATGTATAGTCAACCACCACTTGTAATCCCAAAAATATATAATTAGCTCCTCCAATGTAGATTAGATAGACAAGGAGCTCTGGATAGGGACAAACTTCTAAAATTGTTGAAAGATAATCTCTCAGCAGCCCAACAATACGATATGCATAAAGGTGAAAGAGAGTTT
The DNA here is from genome assembly GCA_029747655.1 of Ensete ventricosum. Taxonomy (NCBI): domain Eukaryota; kingdom Viridiplantae; phylum Streptophyta; class Magnoliopsida; order Zingiberales; family Musaceae; genus Ensete; species Ensete ventricosum. The sequence continues at coordinate 20,908,322 of JAQQAF010000002.1, forward strand.
TCAGTGGGAGATTGGGTCTTCCTTCTGCTCCAGCCCTACAAGCAGACATCTGTCCACCATAGCATCCATGAAGCTTTCACCACATATTTTCTTACCCTACCAGATTACGAAGCGCATTGGAGCGGTGGCATATAGGTTGGACCTACCCGCAGACTCCAAGATCCATCCGGTCTTCCATGTATCCTACCAGTCGACGACCATCCTTGATAGATGGATCATAATGCGCCGTCGACGTCCAATTACTAAGGTGCTAGTATAATGGATAAGTCTACTGGCCGAAGATGCCACATGGGAGGCCTATGAAGACTTGAAGATCAAATTTTCAAAGTTCATAGAGCCTTAGCCTTGAGGACAAAACTAACTTGAAGAGGACGGGTCTGTTAGGACCCTAGTTGAGTCGGGTCCTAAATTTATTAAGTCACAAGAGTCATGAGTCATGTAAACCCTAAACTAGCCAACACTCCCTTTAATTTAAGAGGTCGACTAGTGTTAGGGAGAAGTGTAATTGGAGCAGGAGTCTTCTATAGCGCCGGCCACACCATTGGTAGAAGTCGGCTAAGGGTTAGGAGTTGGTTAGGAGATGAAGGCTATTAGAAGTAAGAGTCTTATTAGGAGTTAGGGTTTTGAGATCCTATATAAACATTTATAGTCACAACCTTTTTATCATGAATATATCAATATTTCTTCGGCTCTTGAAGTCAAATACCAAGGAGGGACAAGCCTTTCTAGAGTTTCAACGAGGTCGATCAACTTCATAGATCAATCCGAACTTAGAATCATGGTGGGTTCTAACAAATACTTAGTTAGCTTGGCAAAATAAAATGCAAGCAAAAAATAGATAATATGTACAAATGATAAAAAAAAAAAAAAACATCTATTGAATCTATGTCCTCAGCAGCATATAGTTCAAGCATCAACTTCTCAAGTCAATTCATTCCTGTAAGTGGTTGTCAAGTATTTGTCATATAGGTACCCTGATGGATCTGTTTTCAAATTCAATGTTTCTCCCTTGTTCGGTAGGTCGGGTAGTAAGGCAATATTAATGACTGAGAATCTGAGATGAATCCTATTAATAATAAAAAAATCTTCCTGTTATTCCATCGCTCCATAATACATGTTAATATACCATGGGAGAGAGGGATGGATATCTAGTATGTCAATGAAAGAAGAAACGACGTCAGTTTTGTGACTTCTTAATGTACATTCTTTAGCATCAACTTCTCCATTTTCCCCTAGGCCCTGATGTAGGACTCCTCATAAAATGTTTGAAATGATCAATAAAACTTTGACCATTTATATTTCATTTTATTATAGATTGATCAACTAAAGCAAGTTTACATCTTTCAGCTCTTCTTTGAGCTCTTATTGTTGAAGATAGGTTATTGCTGAGGTCTTCTTCTTATAGATAGAGCATCTATGACAGTAGCCTGTGCTTTTATATGAACTCTTGTTTGAGCTTCTACCTGACCTCCTCCAGTAGAATGATGATGGTAGCCATAACCTATTAATCCTATTGGGAAAATTGAGAAACAAACCATTATACGAAAATCGATTCTCATAAAATATTTATTAATCTATCATAGCAATAGTTAAATATGATTGTAACAAACTGCAGATCAAAATATATTATACTAACAGCCTACTGCATGAACTAGATGAGCCAAAACTAACAAGTAGCCACAACAGTAAGTTTCAATCTATATATATATATATATATATATATATATATATATATATATATATATATATAGCGTGCTGTAAACCACATCAAATACATTATATATCTATGATGAAAATACCATAATGACACTAATGACTCCTAGCATGAGCAAAAACAAGTCATAATCCTTCAAATGTGGTCTTGTTATAATGCTCTGAGGCCAACGATATGATAAGAGATAGAGAATCATGCCATATACAATTATATTAAATGATTATGCAGTATTTTATGTAACCTATATAGTGTTTTCAATAGCTTGCAAGAAAACACTATAAAGAGTTAAGAAAACACTATGAACCACTTCAATGAGTCTTAACCTCAACCCAAAAAAAAAAACTAAAAGCTTAAAAATATCTTATTCTAATGCTCTAGGACCAACGATATAGTAAGAGTCAGAGACTAATGTCATATACAATTATCTTAAATCATTATATAGTATTTTATGTAACTGTTTTCAAAAGCTTGCCATAAAATACCATAAAAGAGTTAAGAAAGCTCTATAAACCAACCTAATGAGTCTTAATCTGAGCCAAAAATAAAATAAAATCTTACAAATGCCTTGTTCTAATGCTCTAGGACCAATGATATGATAAGAGACAAAGAATCGTATCATAATAGTTATCTTAAATTACTACATAGTGTTTTATGTAACCTATATAGTGTTTTCAATAGCTTGCCAAAAAACATTGTAAAGAGTTAAGAAAAAGATCGTAAACCACCCTAATGAGTCTTAACCTCAAGCCAAAAAATTATAAGCTTACAAATATCTTGTTCTAATGCTCTAAGACCAACGATATAGTAAGAGGTAGAATCATAAAATATAAATTATCTTAAATCAATTATATAGTGTTTTATGTAACCTATACAATGTTTTCAACGACTTGCCATAAAACAATGTAAAATATTATAGAAACATTATAAACCACCCTAATGAGTCTTAACCAAAAAAAAAAAAGGGAAGCTTACCGATGTTTTGTTTTAATGCTCTAGGACCAACGATATGGTAAAAGATAGTGAATCATATCATATACAGTTATCTTAAATCATTATATAATATTTTATGTAACTTATATGGTATTTTCAATAGCTTGCCGAAGAACACTATAAAAAGTTAATAAAATACTGCAAACCACCTTAATGAGTCTTAACCTTAGTACAAAAAACTAGAAGCTTACAAATGTCTTGTTCTAATGTTATAGGACTAACGTTATGGTAGAGGCAAAGAATCATATCAGATACCGTCATCTTAAATTATTATATAGTGCTTTATGTAACCCATACAGTGTGTTTAACAGCTTACAAAAAAACACTATAAACAAACTACAGAAACACTGTCAACCAACTAATGAGTCTTAACCTCAAGCAAAAGAAAATAGAATCTTACAGATGTCGTGTTCTAATGTTCTAAGACTAACGATATAGTAAGACATAGTTTTTATGTAACCTATACAGTGTTTTAAATAACTTGCCAAAAAATACTATAAAATAATCTACAAAACCGCTATTAACAAACCCAGTGAGTCTTAACTAGAGGCCAAAAAATAATAATAATAATAATTAAAAGCTTATAAATGTCCTAAATTTGATGCTCTACGACCATACATTTGGTAAGACATAAAGGATCATGTCATATACAATTATCTTAAATCAATATATAGTGTTTCCCTGACGTATACATTATTTACATCATGATTATAATATCACTGTAAATAATACTTTAAAACACTATAAACAATACGTCAAAACACTACAAACAATGAAAATGAATTGCTTATAGATCATGACACTAGTGCTAACCAATATTTTGTATTCTTGATTATGGATCAAAATGAAAACAAACTAATTTAAAAAAATTTGGAAATAATATACGATTATAGTGTTCCAATAGAGGACTATGAATACAGACGACGACGAGAACGCTATAAAGGAGATACAATGTTTTCAATACCATTGTCACAGAGAACTAATCCGGAAATACTAGTGTCCAGTCGTAATCTACACACAAAAAAAAAAAAAAAACCAAAGCTTTTAGGGGAGTTTTTTAGGGTGTTTACGACATTGATCTATAGTGTTTCACAAACAATGAGAGGATTGTAGAGGCTATAGGAGATTAAGATTTAGGGGAGTTTAGAGTCCTCGGCACTAGAGAAGATGGACGGATATGATAAAATGATATCTGTTTTAGGGTTTAGGTTGTCACTAAAGAGGAAAAAGACAAAAATCCAAAAAACTAAACCAAAATTATTTAAAATATCTGAAATGAACCAAGAGCACCTATTTATATTGATTAAAAGACAGAATACAGATATTTTAAAATATTAAAAAATCTATCACATCTAAATAAATCTTATCCTCATCTAAACTAATCTCATCATCATCTTAACTACTTGGATTATTTCCAACACATCCCCTTAATTCAAGTAGTTATAATTTAAAATTATTTTTAAAGAAATATTTTCTTCACCAAAATTTGTGTGAAGACGTCGGCAAGCTGATCTTCGTTGCTGCAACGGGTGTCTTATATTTTTTCTCTGTCCATAAATTTTTGATAACTTCACCTGAAATATTTTATCGTTTCTCTTGACATTTTTCTCTTCGGTAACCATCTTTGATGATATGATGGAGATTTTGCATTTGTAGGATTGAATCCCTTTGTATGCGGAAGCTTCATTTTTCTTTTCTTTCTCTTAGCTTTCTTCACATCATCAGAAACTTCTACCAACCATGTGTGTGTACTTTCATTATTGTCCTTGGAGTTTAGAGCTTCACCCTTTTTCTGTATATGTGTGTCATCAACATTACGACCTGCATCATCTGAGATAGTTTGCATAGATCCACAGAATTTTAAATGATCATAACTATTTTTCTATAATATTGATTCTTCGGTAGGAGTAGCAAAGTTCGAAAATAATAAGACAGACATTTTATTTTTTGTTATCTTTGCAGTTGCTATCAATTTATCAATTTTTTTATCATAAATCAGACATTTTTCTTATCAAAAATAACATAATATCCTTTTCTCATTAGTTGTCATATACTAATGAGATTTTATTTTAAATCAGGAATAAATAACACATCATCAATAATTTTTTTTACCATACTTTGTGTTCATAGCAACTGTTCCTTTTCCTCTTACTTGAGCCTTTTTACCATTTCCCATCTGCATAGTAGATCTGACCGAATCATCAAGTTTCTGAAACAGACTTTTATCCCCTGTCATATGATCACTACATCCACTATCCAAAAACCAAACAAATCTAGAATATTTTTCATCAGATGCTATAAACAAAATATTTTCTTCATATCTTTTGTCATCATTATTTTCCTCATGATAATTTGTTTGATTTTTGTTCCAACAATCTTTTTCAAAATGTCCATATTTTTCACAATAAGAACATAGACGAACATTTGGATTTTTATTTTTGTACCAATAATCCTTTTCAATATGCCCTATTTTTTTGCAATAAAAATATTTTCGAGTTTCTTTGTTACCTTCATTTGGTCGGTCTCGTCCTCTGTCCTTTTGATCTCTCCCTTGAGATCTGATTTCTGAATTCTCTTTTTGATCTTTTTTCTAATCAATCTTTATTTGAAGAACATGTTACAAAGTTTTATTTGAAGATCTGTTCAATTTTTGTTCATGAACTAAAAGAGATCTCATTAATTCATCAATAGATAATGTACTTGTATCTTTAGCTTCTTCTATAACAGTAGAGATCATATCAAATTTTGAAGATAAACTTCGTAAAATTTTTTCTATTATAGTTTGATCTTTTAGATTTTCACCATAAGATCTCATTTGATTCACAATAGAAGAAACTTTTGAGAAGAAATCAACAACAGATTCTGAATCTTTCATCATAAGTGTTTCAAATTCACGATGAATGAAGCTTTGAAATTTTTACCTTCTCTGTGCCTCCAAACATATTTTTTAATATCTCCCAAGCTTGATGTTGATGCCATCATGATTCAGGAAAATAATGAATCATCTATTGCTTATTATAGCATATAGAGAGCTTTTGCATCTCTTTGCATATTTTCATTCATTTGATGCTTTTGATCCTTAGTAATCTTAGGATCCTGCAGATCATACATACTCAACAAAACCATTTTCTACCAACTTCCACAATCCTTGTGAAACAAGGAGCCCAAAACTGACCGATGTACTCTACTAGGAGTACTTTCAATCAACAATCTACAGTGCTTTGGAATGAACCAAGAACACCTATTTATATTGATTAAAATACAGAATATAAATATTTTAAAATATTAAAAAATCTATCACATCTAAATAAATCTTATCCTCATCTAAATAATCTCATCCTCATCTAAATAACTAGTTAAATTATTTTCAAGATAAATAAGAAGGGCGGTAATGTGAGGATGCTAGAGCGTCGATAGTAGAGTCCCAAGACAAAGTCCACATCTGAGGTGCAATAAAGAAGAAGGAAAAGAAAAGCCGGCAAACGGGTTAATTTTGTCGATTACTGAAGAGAACTGTTTGATCCGAGAGAGTAGAGTAAGCTAGCGCACCGTGAGAGCAAGTTGGATTCAACTGCAATAACAACAACAATTAATGAGGTCGTACCATTCAATAGGGTGCCTTCGATCGATCCAACATAATGGCAAGGGAAGAGGATGAGAGTGTCTGTCTGTCTTAAGGGTAGTATCGATATACCAACCTTTTAGAGGTTATGGAAAAGTGAGTATTTTTTTCAAACTATCGCCCATAATAAAAATAAAATTTAAACTATTAAATACGAAGTGAAAAATAATATTATTTGAATATTTTATATATATTAAAATAAAATCTTTAAAAAAAAATACCCAATAAGTGTTAAATTTTTATTAGACCTAATGTCATTATGGTACAATATTATTTTTTTCTAAATGATATTTTAAATAATTAATTAAAATAGGGTATATAAAGATTCAAAAAAATAAGTATTATTTATAAATATCTTTGTATTATTATTATTTTTCATATTAGAATTTTGTCGTCGTCGAACTCACATAATCTGTTTTGAAAAGCACATTACATAATCATGAACAGAGTGCAACTGTATTGGAATATCATTAAGGCAAAGATCCAAATTCGGAACGAAGGAAGCATTCGTTGATTGCTGTGTTTCATTTTTTTTCGTTGATTGCCGTGTTGGTGTTGTTGACGATGTCACCAACGACAGCATCTTCTTCCCTCCGTGCCAACCATCAGAGAGCACCTTCTTAGAGAACACAAACAGTACTCCAACAACCACCCAAATGAGAACAGCTGTTGGTCTTTTGGATTAAGCTGACCTCTTCTTCCGTTCCTTGTCCTTTTGCGTCTCTGCTCCCCTTCGCCGATTCCACCGTAATATTTATTCCCTCTGCTCTCTTTTTCTTTTCTATTTTTTATAATCCCTACCCACCACTTCCACCACCATTTCTGTATACTTATAATCCGTTTTATATAATACAATGCACCGTTCATGATTATCTCATCTGCTTCTTAATAATGCAAAGCATTCTTTATTCATCTCCATGTTTCCTTCAATCTCTCTTTCCATCGGCAGCTTCTGCGGCGCTCACACCTCTTCCGCACCTTCGTCTCATACCAAGACAGAAAATTATCTCTTGCAATTTTGCGTTGCAGTTTAGCCTCTTATTACTCGGACGCAATCCTTGCTCTCCATTGATCGTTGGTTGCTGGTCAGTCTCTGCGCTTTGTGTTCTTTGATCTGTCGTTCGAAGTCGTCTGCCTTCTTGAACGCGTCGGGTTTCTTGGGCCTGTTTGTGTTTCCTGTTCTTGATCACATGTGCTGCTTCTCTTTCCAACTGATTCACTTGCTTCTCCGTCCGTCTTTATTAGAAAAGAGTAGCAACTTCTTGAATTGCTCTTTGTTTTTGTTTTTTTTTTTTTTTTTTTTTTTTTGCTTTTCCTTTATTTTGTGATAGCATGTATCGGTAGTGACAGTAATCTAGTTGATGGTGGAACCCAAAATTTTGGAATAGGAAGCGTGTGAAGCAGAAGTTGTGGAGCAAGTTTTCGACTTCTGCTGGCAGAGCCACTTTTTACAATGTCGAGGATCGATCGGAGAAAACTGTCTGACGATTACGAGGTGGTTGATGTCCTGGGTCGAGGCGGCTTCTCAATTGTCAGAAAGGGGATCAGAAAGTCCAGCATCAGGGAAAAGAACCAGAACCAGGTAGCAATTAAAACTCTGAGAAGATTGGGAGCGTACACGCCTCCCGGGCCACTGCAGACCTATAATGGCCACAAGAAGAGGCTGCCTTCGCCGAATCAGATTTCGATATCGGATGCATTGCTGACAAATGAAATTGTAGTGATGAGGAAGATAGTGGAGAAGGTTTCTCCTCACACCAATGTAATAAATCTGTATGATGTATATGAGGATGTGGATGGAGTTCACCTTGTCCTGGAGCTTTGTTGTGGCGGAGAGCTGTTTGATAGGATCATTGCTCAGGATCGTTATTCGGAATTTGAAGCGTCTATAGTCGTTCAGCAGATAGCCAGTGGATTAGCAGCACTTCATAAAGCCAACATCGTTCATCGTGATCTGAAGCCAGAAAATTGCTTGTTCTTGGACAGCAGTGCTAGATCTCCCTTGAAAATAATGGACTTTGGTTTGAGCTCTGTGGATGATCACACTGATCCTATCATTGCGCTGTTTGGATCAATTGATTATGTCTCACCTGAAGCTCTGTCAAGGCATGAAGTTTCTGCAGCAAGTGATATGTGGTCTCTTGGGGTGATCTTGTATATCCTTCTATCCGGGTATGTTTCTGTCTTTGTTTTAATTTGGATATGTAACATTCAAACTTGTATCCAAACCACTTCTCTACTAATGGTGCACCTAATTCACTTATCCTAAATTGAAGGTTCGATATCCCATTTCATAAAGTTTTTTACCTAAACTTTAGTTGTTAGTGGATAGTATGTTAGGCCTGCATATTCTTAGGTTGAGAGTCTGGAAATAATTTTTTGTAGCAGGATCATTTAACAAAGGTTAAATTTTACGTTTAAAGTATTTGTTCGATGATGATGTACCATATATATTTACCTAATCAATAAAGGAATCTATTTGCCAAATTAAGGGATCGAAACGACATCCAATAAATCTTCAAGGTTGATGCTAGACTAACTTATAAAGTAGCAAGGAACTAGAACCAAATCCTTTCTTTGCCACTTACGTTAGCAGAAAAAAAAATCTTTTATTTCGCTTGCAAACAAAGAATTCTTTAAGGGAAACTAAAAAGCCTAGATTAGTGTCATTGGTAGCTAAACAATCTGCCATTTGGTAAGGTTCCCTTTCTTGAAGAAAAATAAAATGAAAACAAAGAGATTTCTTTTAAAGGAAACTAGAAAGTCTAGATTAGTGCCATTCGTAGCTAAACAATCTGCCATTTGGTTAGGTTCCCTTTCTTGAAGAAAAATAAAATGAAAAAAAAAAAGGTTTTTCAGAAGGCTAAATGGCTCTTATGGGATTTCTCTCTTTAAGAATCTGATTAAGCACTCGGCATTATGATCTAAGCACATGCTTCCTTGCTCGTCTCTTTAGCCCTTCTAACTAGTCGATATCTCTGAACTTATGGGAAAAAGAATGGAAACATCTGCCTTTGGACCTGCACACACCAAAATCTCACTAGATTTGGCTATAATAACCCCTCCCCTGTCTCTCCACTACCATTATCATTGCTGAGGTCTGGGAGCAAAGAAGGAGAACAGGGGAAGAGGAAGGACAGGGAGTCATGGGGAATTGTGTTTCCTATGCAGGAAGACATCTCTAACTTTGACTTTGCAAATGATTTTGTTATTCATCACTACAGATGCCCACCATTTACTGCATCAACAAACCGAGAAAAACAAGAGCGGATACTGGCTGTAAGTTTGTCTATTTTAACAATTCCATTAGCACTTCTTTGCTGTCTACTTTTACTTTGTCTTCTCACTTGGTTTTTGTATAACTGCTTAAATTGTATACCTTCTGTAGGAATAGAACTCCTGCTTTTTTAAGTGATTTTAATTTTAGATACTACCCCGAATAACATTTTTGAAAATATTTCTTCACTGATTGATTGCTACATGAGCTTTTGAACTAGAATGTACTTTTAGGTGTGCAGATTCTGTATATATAATAACCGATTTGAAATCAACAGTTCTAATTATGACAAATTTTAATATATATATATATATATATATATATATATATTATAAAAGGAATGGGGCTTTTTATCTGAATATTTAGTAAGATTAGCTTAAAAATTAACACTTGATTTTAGCTAGAAAAATAGGCTTCTTTGTGTTCTTTTTCATAGAGTTTGGAAATGGGTGTTAGAAGCTTTAGTTTCTCATAAAAGATGGGTAAGATGAACTGTACGTTAGAAAAAATAAGCTGTGACCTGCAGTGATTGTAAATTTTCTAAGACAAGCATACCCAAACTGATCTAAATAAAACAGAAAGGCTAATTTTATAGAATTCATAATAAATATGAAGTTGTCTGGCAAATGGCATGTAGCTGATGCAGAAGGATTCTTTTCATCGTGTGTTGCTCTTTCATTCTTGGTATGTTAATTTTATCTTAATTTAATTATTTATAACAGTAAATATAAGGAAACAAAATGGCATCTAGTGGAAGGAACGAGCCTGTTAGTAGACATGGTGGCAATGCAACAATCGTTTTACCTCTGTTGCATGCTGAGGTAGTGATGAAGGGAGCAATAGGAAAAGTAGATTTCCACGCCATTGCTTCACTATGCGACCGACATCTTCATGCACTCTCTTTTTGTTCCTTATACAGGGAAACAGCAAATACTGGGGTAGCATATTACTAGAATTAACCAAGGCATGATGATTTAAGAATATGTAGGTTATGTTTGTTACACTTAATTCCCAATAGTTGGGAAGTGAAATACCTTGCTTCTTGCTGAACATCTCATTTAATTAACCAAGGCATGATCCATACCGCCCGGTACGGCGGTATATACCGGTACGCTAACCGCTCGCTACCAGGTGGTACCACCAAAATCAACCGTGGGCGGTCGATTTCGACTGTTGGCAATCGATTGAGGGAGAAATTGATCATCGACGGTCGATTGAGTGAGAAAAAAGAAAGAAGAAGAAGAGGAAAAGAAGAAAGAAGATAAAAGAGGAGAAGAAAGAATACCTCGCGCCGTCCTCGCTCGCATGCCGCGCGCCGCCGCCCTCGCTCGTGGGTCACCCGCGAGCCGTCGTCGCCCTTGCTCGTAATTTTTCTCCTGCGCGGGGAGAAAGATCGAGGCGATGTTGCCCCTTTTTTTATAAATATATTTAATATTATATTTATATAATATTATAAAAACCTTGCTTCTTGCCATCGTGTTGTTCACCGAAGTGGAGCTCCCAGTAGCTCCTGATCATACCTCTGCATGATCAAGTCCCTCATGGGACTTCTCCCATGTGTGTTGTATTGCCTTGAACTGTTCCACCATGATCCGCTGCACCATGTCGCCTCGACATCTCTATTGCATTCAGATTCTTGTGGAATGAACTCGGACTACGATCTCTCTATATGTGGCCTCTGCCAGCACATCATAAGGCTTATGCCAACTCCGATTGTGTTTGCTCCTTTGGCAATTGACCTTCGTCCACCCATTCTTGGTCACACCCAGATGAAGCATTGCTCTAGGATAGTTCGTCGCCTAGTAGCTCTCGAAGTCCATATACTTCACTGAAATTGATGCACCATTGTCTGGATCCTATGCCTCTATCCCCCACTAGCACAATCTCCACTGCGCACCGCTTTCTTCATGATAACTCGAATGGTAGCACTATAGCATATTCTTCAAGAGTACCCGTCTCTGTGTCCTCTTGCCCTGTGCTAAGGCCTTATGATCCCAACTTTGCCTCAGCCAGTTGAGTCGCCTTAGTTCCTCCGTCAAATGCTTCTCTGAGATAAGGTGCATGTGCCTCGAAGCTCCCTTCGTCTTTGGTACCATGCAGGATGAGTTTGCTTCATCAGAATGAAAAACTCATAGAAAGACATGATCCCGCTCTTGCCTCTACAAGAGTTCATGTCCTTGATATCTGTCCAAAGAAAGCTTCACGCCTCCACTCCATGTTCCATCTTCTATGTCGACTCTCTTTATGTGGCTTGGACACATCACCAAGTTCCACCCAAGTTGTTCCGCCCCTCGATTTGCATTGAGTTGATGGTGGCCCTTACGCCCACCATTCCACGGGTCAGCCCTCTGTTGAGTCCGATTTTTACATCGGTTCTAGGTGTGGCTTCGTTTGATGTTGTCATAAGTCACCCCCTACTTGGTATTGCAATACATCCACCAATGAATTACCTCATGCGAGACCATACGATGACTTCCGTCGCTCGCTCGGTTCGTTGAGCTTTGTGGAGTTGTTGTCTTGAGGTACTCCTCCTCAACAGATGTCGTCCGCTGCGTATGATTCTCCCTCTTGTCACAAACAAAAATATAAATAAGGTGTTCGATGTAATGCTCATGTTTGTCTGTGTCCTTCGACTTATATACATACTTTGTACAGCAAGTAGCGGGTTTGCAGTAGGCTTGGCAGCCCTAGTTTAGTTAGCTTTTATGACCGGTTTCGCTTATAAATCCGAGTTGTGTCATGTAGGCACTTGTGGGGACTTCGATCTGTAATGGACCATTATCCTTTGTGTGTAACCGTTCAGAACATGTAAAGTCCATAGTCGTAATTTGTATTGACTATATAAAGTGTTTACTAAAGCTGTTGCTTGTGGATCCCGTGGGAAGTGCTTCCTCTAACCCGTTTTCTCTTTTGTAGCTCCTAAGGAACCCTAAGAGATTTCGGGGAGGTTGACCTTTGCGAACGGACACGCAAGGGTGCCGCACGACTTAGCCAAAACCAGCTAAGTCCGTGACATTTTGGTATTAGAGTGGGATAAACACTTGTCATGCAAACGTGGGGAACCTAGCTGGGCTGCATGGAGGGCAGCTAGCATGCGCAATCGTTTGGGAGAAACGAACATGGAGATGTAGGGAAAAGAGTCACTCAGAGGAGCGGGCATCCTTGATTGGCATTCAGAGGAATGGCCAACCCTTTGCGCGAGAGGCACCACGAGGACAAGCAAGCTAAAAAGAATGTGTAGCACACAAAGGTTGGGATGGCCAAGTTCGAGCTACAGCTCGACGTTGGCAACCAAATTTGATGGTGCTCAAGGCAAGCGGGGCGCTTGGTAAAAGATGAGACCGTGCAAAGTGGGATGTGTTGCTCAACGACCGAAAGAGTTATGCAAAGCTCACAGAGGTGAGGGGAATTGCTAACTTTAAGAATTCGGTACTCATGCAAAGGCTTGTATGCAAACAATGGAGTGTTCATGGCCATCCTAAGGCGACCGAAACTCGGCACCATGGCGCACTGAAACTTTCTCTTTGGCATGGAATGGATATGTCCGTATGAGACTGAAGTGTGTATCAAGTTCAGCACGTTGCTAGGCCTTGAAGGTTGCAGCAGGGGTTGTACTAGCGAAGAGTCACAAACTAGCAAGCGCATTTGCGGGGGCAGAACAAAGCATAGATTGTTCAGTAAAATAGAGTAGTCCAAGGGGATGGTAGTCTCCAAAACTTCCAGAGGGAAGAATGCAAAGAAGAAAGTTTCTCCAACAGGACAAATTTCCAAGAGGAATAGGTCTTGGTTCTCTAGAGGGAGAATCATGTGTAGCGGACCGCACATGTTGAGGAAGAGTACTTCAAGACAATATCTCCACAAAGCTCAACGGATCAAGCGAGCAGTGAGGAGTCATTACATGATCTTAAATGAAGTAATGCATTGGTCGATGCATTTCGAGATCAAGTGGGGGAGTGACAATGACAACATCATACGAAGGCACACTTAGAGTCGATGTGGAAATCGAACTCAACGAAGGGCTGACCCGTGAAATGGTGGGCATGAGGGCCACCATCAACTCAATGCAAATCGAGAGGCGGAGCAACTTGTGTGGAACTTGGTGAAGTATCTAAGCTGCATGAAGAGAGTCGACGTAGAAGATGGAAACATGAAGCGCAAGCACGGAGCTTTCCTTGGATAGAGGTCAATGACATGAACTCTTGTAGAGGTAAGAGTGGGATTATGTCGTTTTATGGGTTCTTCATTCTGATGGGGCAGACTCATTTTGTATGGTGCCAAAGACGAAGGGAGCTTCGAGGCACATGCACCTTATTTCAAAGAAGCATTTGATGGAGGAACTAAGGCGACCCAACTGGCTGAGGCGATGTTGGGATCATAAGGCCTTAGCACAGGGCAAGAGGACGCAGAGATGGGTACTCTTGAAGAATACGCTACAGTGCTACCATTCGAGTTATCATGAAGAAAGCGGTGCGCAGTGGAGATTGTGCTAGTGGGGGATAGAGACATAGGATCCAGACAATGGTGCACCAATTTAAGTGGAGTATATGGACTTCGAGAGCTACTAGGCGACGGACTATCCTAGAGCAATGCTTCATCTGGGTGTGATCAAGAATGGGTGGACGAAGGTGAATTGCCAAAGGAGCGAATGTAATCGGAGGTGACGGAGGCCCTACGATGTGCTGGCAGAGGCCACACATGGAGAGATCATAGTCCGAGTTCATCACATAAGAATATGAATACAATTGAGATGTCACCAGGAGGCGACATAGTGCAGCGGATTATGGTGGAATAGTTCGTGGCAATACAACACATGCGGAGATGTCCCGTGAGGGACACGATCATGCGGAGGTTTGATCAGGAGCTATTGGGAGCTCCACTTTGGTGAACAACACAATTGAAAGAAAGGCTAGGGATTCAAGGAGTGAATGTCATGGTATCGCAGCGATGGGTCTTTCGTGTGTGCGCATTGAATCTTGTATTAGATGAAAGCCTTGGTTATCAGCATATGGGGGTTGTGTACCACCGATGGAGAATTTTGAGTGCAAGTACCAGAGAGTCCCATGGAGGGGACTTGATCATACAAAGGTATGATCAGAGCGATTGGAGAGTTGGACTGCTCTAGTGCTTATATTCGCTTAAGGGAGCCCGACAACTCAGAGGACAAGGCCAAGTAAGCGAACATTGCTACCAATGAAGTTAAGGAGAATAGAATCGGCACGAGCCTGCAACAAGATGGCGGAGGCTATGTATGGGAACTGCAGTCTGTCTTTCCAACTACCAAGGGAAGCTGCTTAGAGAACATAAAGGTGTTGAAGCAAGAGGTCGAAAGGGGCGAGGAAGCGACGACGAGTCCAGAGGGGCTTAGCTACCCAAAGTCAAAGCATTGGTTAGAAAGGAGATGGACTCGGAGGAGTGTCATAGTGCCGTAGAGGCTGATCTATCGATCGCGAAGAAAGGGATGTAGATGCAAGGCAATGGATAGTAGGGCCATGGGCTGGCAGCGCCATGGTACCGTAGAGACGGGACTTCCGTGGAGTTATCGGTCCCTTGCTCTCATGGAGGGAGAGCGTTGGTTGTAAAAGGGGCTGAGGAGGTGTAGAATGCAAAGGCAAACTCCAAGTACCAAGACGAGGCAGAAGGGCAAAGGCCAAAGAACTTCATAAGTCTAGTGTCGATAGGCTTCTCATCAAGATAGCCGAAAGTGAGGGACTTCGGTTGATGCAAGAGTGCTCGACCAAGAAACGAAGTAGGCAATACGTGGTGCTGTACCTTTTCTACTCAGAGGAGTAGGCGACAAAGATGATAAAGAAGATGGTACAATCCTAGAGGCGACCAGAACTATCAAAGACTTACTCCAAGTTGGGGTAAACTTTTTTTGCTCTTCTCGAGCAAAATTTATTGCATTCCGGAAGTTCGATGGCAGTGGGAAGGCGAATTACAGTAGCTAACTCAATGCAAAGAGTGTAAACACTTCGAGTACTTCGCAAGTATGAGCAAAGAGCAGGCAAAATGCTAGTAACCAGCTCGATGCATGAAGTACAACCTCGAGGAGGCGGGCGAAATCAAGTAACTTTTACCTTCTCAACTCAAGAGAGTGGGCAAAACCGAGTACCCCAATTTTCGTACCTCAAGAAGGCGGGCAAAATCAAGTAACATTTGCCTCCTCAACTCAAAGAGAAAGGGCGAAACTTAGTACCCTGATTCTCTTATTTATCCAACAGAGGAGCTCTGCACAAGTTCAGTGACCTTTCGAGGAAAGCTTTTGGAAGACAATAGTTGTCAAATCCTCACCGTTGGTGATCAGTACTACTGAGAGTAGATTGTCCACTTCATTTCCCAATAAAATGCCAATCGATAGTGGGAGTGATATGAACCTACTTAGAAGTGACAACTAAAGTTGAAGAAGGATCAATGAGCGAATCTTGTGGAAGAAGGATCTCGAAAACTTTAAAGTCTGCGAAGCAATGCTCGTTAAAGCTCCAACAAGCATCCATCCAATTTAAGCAACATGAGACTGTTGCAATACTGGCGCATAACAAGGAAGGTCTTTTTCTTCACCAGAAAGATCCGCAGAAATCAACAAGGATCAGCACAGCTCAGCCAACCCCACACAAGAGTCAGTCATTGGCGAGTTGAAGCTGTTGAGAATTGATTCATGGTAGTTACATAAGTAGTTAACATGTTTAGAAGTAGTGGCTCATGTTTAGGAGTTGTGGAGGTAGTTTAAGAGTTAGTGGGGGTAGTTATTAATCATGAGTGAGATAGTGGGATGAAGAAAGTGGTGTGAGGTAGTTATTATTATGTCCTATAAATAGGACCTTAGAGAATGAAGTAAGAGAGCAGAGAGTGTGTGAAGAGAAGAGATTGTGTGCATTTGGAGATAATCTTGTAAGTGTTCTTATTCTTTTACCTCCTGTTTAATACTACGTCGTTTTCTTGATTGAAAGCGTTTTCGTTAATTGGATCGTAGTATTCTGTTTTATCGTTTCCTTGCTCCTCCTTCCCTAACATTTGTGGTATCAGAGCCTTGTTTCAATCTGAACTGGGCATTATGACTTTTAATGACAATTATATGTCTCAACCCCTTATTCCCATCTTCTCGGGCAAATCCTATGAATTTTAGAGTATCAAGATGAAGACTCTATTCAAGTCTCAGGATCTTTGGGACTTGATAGAGAATGGATATATAGATCCAGATGAAGAAACCAGGCTGAGGGAGAATAGAAAGAAGGACTCAAAGGCATTGTTCTTCATTCAACAAGCTGTGCATGAGACAATCTTCTCAAGAATTACAGCAGCGACAACCTCAAGACAAGCTTGGCTGATACTTCAAAATGAATTTCAAGGCTCATCGAGGGTGATCATGGTAAAACTTCAAACCCTTCGCCGTGAGTTTGAAATTTTGTTTATGAAAAGCAATGAATCAGTGCAAGATTTTCTTTCTCGAGTGACTGAAATTGTTAGTCAAATGAAATCCTATGGTGAACATCTACATGATCAAATAATTGTTGCAAAAGTTTTGAGAAGTTTAAATCCAAAATTTGATCATGTTGTTGCGGCAATTGAAGAGTCAAAGGACTTATCTACTTATTCATTTGATGAACTAATGGGTTCCTTGCAAGCACATGAAGCAAGGTTGAACAGGTCACTTGAAAAAAGTGAAGAAAAAATATTTCAGGTTAAGGGGGAGTCTTCTACTTCAAAAGAAGACAAAAAATCAACAGGAAGAGGACGTGGCAGAGGAGGATTTCGTGGTAGAGGAAATGGAAGAGGAAGAGGAAGAGGACACTTTGATGGGCATGATGAAAGGCAATCAAACTATGATCAGATTGCTGGAAAAGAGAAAAGCAAGCAAGCTATGTGGAAGAAAACGAAGATAATAGTAAGTTGTTTATGACTCATTCACAAGTTAATGATATCTCAAATGACATTTGGTTTTTGGATAGTGGATGTTCTAATCATATGTCAGGCATAAGATCAATATTTAGAGATATTGATGAAACTTACAAGTTGAAAGTTAAACTTGGAGATAGCAAGCAAATCCAAGTAGAAGGAAAAAGAACAATTGAGGTGAAGACAAATCAAGGGAAGGTAAAACACCTTGATAATATTTTCTATGTTCCTAGCTTATCACATAACTTGTTGAGTGTTGGACAATTGATAGATATTGGATATTCAGTTATATTTGATGATGGTTCATGCACTATTAAAGATAAGAAATCTGATTTGATTATAGTAAATATTTGCATGACGCAAAATAAGATGTTTCCAATTGATGTTTCAAATATTGAGAAACATGCTCTTGTTGCAAATCAAAAGAATGAGACAAATTTATGGCATTTGAGATATGAACACCTTAACATTAAAGGTTTAAGGTTGTTAAATCGAAAAGAAATGGTTTATGGATTGCCTAAAATTAATACCCTTGATGTATGTGAAGGATGTATTTATGGCAAACAAAGTAAAAAATTATTTCTTGTTGGAAAAGCATGGAGAGCATCTAATTGTCTTGAATTAATTCATGCTGACTTATGTGGACCTATGAATATAAAATCATTTGGGGAAAGTCGATATTTTCTGTTATTTACTGATGATTATAGTCGCATGAGTTGGGTATATTTTCTGGAATTGAAATCTGCAACATTTGATAACTTTCCAAAATTCAAGGCACTTGTAGAAAGGCAAAGTGGTAAGTGCATAAAGACACTTCAGACAAATAGAGGTGGTGAATTTTTGTCTAATGAGTTTAATTCCTTTTGTGAAGAAAATGGTATTCGCAGGGAATTGATAGCACCATATACACCGGAGCAAAATGGTGTAGCTGAGCGTAAGAATCGAACTGTTGTCGAAATGGCAAGAAGTTTGCTTAAAGAAAAGCATCTTCCGAATCAGTTTTGGGCAGAAGCAGTTGCAATAGCAGTTTATTTGTTGAATATTTCACCGACAAAGGCTGTTATGAATCGAACTCCTTTTGAAGCTTGGTATGGTATAAAGCCAACTGTAAGCCATCTAAGAATTTTTGGTTGTATTGCTTATGCTTTGGTAAATTCACAAAATCATCATAAGCTTGATGAAAAATCAGAAAAATACATCTTAATTGGATATTCTGCACAATCCAAAGCATATCGATTATATAATCCTGTAAATGACAAAGTTATTATTAACAGAAATATTATATTTGATGAAAGGGCAAGTTGGAATTGGGAGATTAATGAAGGTGATGCACAAATTCATGTTTCAGCAGAACTAGTTACTCCACCAAATCAAGTGACAGATCCTGCTCCAACAAGATCAATGTCAACCTCACCCGGTAGCAGTTCAAATTCAGCAAATGATTCCTCAGATGAAACCCCTCCAGGAAGGTTTAGATCATTAACAGAGATTTATGATTCAACATTTGCTTTATCTATTTCAGATCCTATAAGTTTTGAAGAAGCAGTTGAGGAATATCGAAAAGCAATGAAGGAGAAAATCAAATCAATAAAGAAGAATGAAATCTGGGAGCTAATGGATCAACCGAAAGAAAAGAAAGCTTTTGGATCGAAATGGGTGTTCAAAACAAAGTATAATGCAGATGGAAATATCCAAAAACATAAGACTCGGTTTGTAGCAAATGGAGTCATAACATGAAGTATTTATGGCACAGATGAACAAGTTGCAGACATTCTCACCAAGTCGCTTCCAGTTAAGAAGCATGTTTATTTTATGTCCAAATTGGTGTATGTAACTATGAATCAAGGGGGAGTGTTGAGAATTGATTCATGGTAGTTACATAGGTAGTTAACATGTTTAGAAGTAGTGGCTCATGTTTAGGAGTTGTGGAGGTAGTTTAAGAGTTAGTGGGGGTAGTTATTAATCATGGGTGAGATAGTGGGATGAAGAAAGTGGTGTGAGGTAGTTATTATTATGTCCTATAAATAGGACCTTAGAGAATGAAGTAAGAGAGCAGAGAGTGTGTGAAGAGAAGAGATTGTGTGCATTTGGAGATAATCTTGTAAGTGTTCTTATTCTTTTATCTCCTGTTTAATACTACGTCGTTTTCTTGATTGAAAGCGTTTTCGTTAATTGGATCGTAGTATTCTGTTTTATCGTTTCCTTGCTCCTCCTTCCCCAACAGAAGCAGTATGACGGATCAGAGTTCGACTACTCAACAACAGTGGCAGAGAGCAGCTAGGAGCCAAGGGGCGTGTTGCAGCCAAAGTAGAAGATTGAAGATTTAGCAAAAGGCAAGATTTTTGTACATACTTTGTGGGGGAGAATGTCATAGACAAAAATATAAACAAGGTGTTCGATGTAATGCTCATGTTTGTCTGTGTCCTTCGGTTTTTGTATATACTTTGTACAATAAGTACCGGGCTTGTAGTAGGCTTGGCAGCCCTAGTTTGGTTAGCTTTTGTAGCCGGTTTCGGCTTGTAAATCCGAGTTGTGTCATGTAAGCACTTGTGGGGACTTCGGTCTGTAATGGACCATTATCCTTTGTGTGCAATCGTTCAAAACTTGTAAAGTCCATAGTTGTAATTTGTATTGGCTATATAAAGTGTTTGCTAAAGCTATTACTTGTGGATCCCGTGGGAAGTGTTTCATCTAACCTGTTTTCTCTTCTGTAGGTCCTAAGGGACCCTAGGAGGTTTCGGAGAGGCTAACCTTTGCGGACAGACACGCAAGGGTGCCACACGACTTCGGCAAAACCAGCTAAGTTTGTGACACTCTGGAGAACCAGGACTTCTCCCTCTTAGATATCTGTGTTGTTGGAGCAACTTTTCACTTCGTAGTCTTCCCTCTAGAAGTTTCGGAGACCACCATCCCTTTGGACTACTTCGCCTTGCTAAACAAACTATGCATTGTTCCGCTCCCGCAAATGTACTTGCTAGATTGCGACTCTTCGCTAATAGAGCTCCCGTTGCACACCCTTCAAGGCCTAGCAACATGCTAAACTTGTTGCACACTTCAACCTCCTATGGATGTATCTTTCTCATGCCGAAGATAAAGTTTCAATGCTCCATAGCATCGAGTTTCGATTACCTTGGGATAGCTACAAATACTCCATTGTCCGTATACAAGCCCTTGTATCGGTACCGAATTCTTCGAGTTTGTAATTCCCCTCACTTTTGTGAGTTTTGCACAACTCTTTCGGTTGTTATGCAACCTGTTCCACTTTGACGGTCTCATCCTTTACCAAGCGCCCCGCTTGCCTTGAGCATCATCAAGTTTGGTTGCCTCTTGCGCAAAGGGTTGGTCATTCCTCTGAATACCAATCTTGGATGTCTACTCCTCTGAGCAACTTCTTTCCCTACACTCACGCGTGCTGGCTGCCCTCCACGTAGCCCGGCTAGGTCCCCCATGTTTGCATGGCAAGTGTTTCTACATGTGCTTGTCCCGCTCTGATACCATCCGTCACGAAGTTAGCTGGTTTTGCCTAAGTCGTGCGGCACCCTTGCGTGTCTGTTCGCAAAGTTCAGTCTCCCCGAAACTTCCTATCGTCCCTTAGGATCTACAAAAGAGAAAACGGGTTAGAGAAAACATTTCACACGGGACCCACAAGCAACCCTTTTAGCAAACACTTTATAGCCAATGTAAATTTCAAACATGGACTTCACAAATTCTGAACGGTCGCACCTAAGGATCATAGTCCATTATAGACTGAAATCCCCACAAGTGTCCACATGACACAATTCTCATTTACAAGCTGAAAACAACTCTCATTTACAAGCTAATCAAACTAGGATTGCCAAGTCTACTGCTTACCTGCTACTTGCTATACAAAGCATGTACAAAGATCGAAAGACACAGACATATATGAGCATTACATCGAGCACCCTCTTTATATTTTTGTCCATGACATAACACTAGTTACATAAATCATAGATTAAGAAAATCTTCATTAGTCTTAGGTGTGCCTAGACAGTCAACCACTTTCTCCTTTGAGAAATATACCTTCTTGCTTTACAATGTTAATTTTTAAGCATAGCGACCGCACAACTTTGAACCTAACACTCCCTTGAATTACAAAGATGCTACTTTTTAATTTGCAATGGTGATCAGAGATCTATGTTATGTTCCTCCATGTTCTTGTCAACAATAATCATCACTTGGCCGAAGGCAATTCCACTTGTCCACAAAGCATAGAGAAGGAATACAATGCTATTAGAACTCAAAAGCAAGACCCTTGGAGGCTTGGAGGGACATTTCAAGGATGGGCACAAGGAAGGAAAATTGGCATTTAATGTGGTGGTATTGCATAATATGCCTATAAATGGTTTGACGTATAATTAATGATGTGCGTTAGAATTGGAAAGGAATCTTAATTAGATTCAATTTCTTAGTGTATTAGGATTTGAATTAGTGATCCAAGTAAAATGAGTAGTCCATGGTGAATGAGAACTTATTTCTATAAATACACTATGTATCTCATGATTTTTATGAGAGGAAAAGAATAGAGGAAGACATTTTGGGTTTTCCCGAGTACATTCTCTATTGAATCTGGGAAAGGTTGAGAGAAATGTTCTATTGGGTTTATGTGAGAGTGTATAAGGGTTTCAGGATTGAATTCGAGTAACTTATGAGAGAGTGATTCCTCGTATTATTTTCTCATATATTGAAGAATTTGATTTTCTACATGCATTTATGTAGGGAGTGTCGAACCACGTTAATCTTTTGTCATTTTTTAATATATTCTTTGGTTGATCTTCGGGGTTTCTCTTTTAGTGAGTTTTTCTCTCTACCTAACAAAATAGTATCAAAGCTTAAGAGATCTATGATTAGAGAATTAATAAGGAATAGTTTCACCCAGTGAAACTATTTTTATGGTATTTACTATGAAGAAATTTGATCAAAGGAATAGTTTCACCTTGTGACAATGGAGAGGGTCTTCTTGAACTACAAGGCTTGGGACAAGCAGGCAAACTTGGAAAATGAGTGATAAATATTGAGATATTGAAAGGAGCTATAGGCAAAGTGTGTAACCATTATTTGTCTTTGCATCATTGATAATATTATGAATAATATAATTGAAGATGATTTCGTCATCATGGAAAAGCTTTATTTGACTAAAAGCTTGACTAACAAGGTACATCTAAACCAAAAGTTATAGTTGAGAATCGAAGAAAGCGAAGACTTGATAGAACATCTAAATATATTTAAAGAAATTTTAGATCAACTAAAAAAAGTTAATGTGAAGACTAATGAAGAAGATAAGACGTTATTTCTTGCATCACTTGTCAACTCTTACGACAACTTTATAGAGATAGATACTATGTGAAAAAGATACGATAACTCTGAAATAAGTTGAAAAAGCTTTAGTGTCTCATGTTATAATGAAAAATAATAATATGAGGACATGGATAATGAGGCATTAGCTACTTATGGTGGATTTTGATTAGGATGATTTTTTGATAAGAGTTGATCTCAGCATGATAAGTTGAGATTAAAAGTTAGGTTTTTGGATGATGCTCAATACTATTATTGACATATAAAGTAACTTGCCTGAAAAAACAAAAAGAAGAGACCGATGAGTGCCTTCTTATGATGGATGGTGATGGAGATGTCCTAACAGTTCCCAAAGGTAACAATGCATTTTTCTAGAAGAGTTAGCATTTCAATTTTATTTGTGTTACTCATATTTGTTTGTAAAAGATTATTTTGGTTCATTGAATAACAAGTTGATTAGTAAGTTGAATCTGAGTGATGATTCAATGACGGATGTCATACATGTTGGTAAGGTAAATATCAAAATGTTTGAGGGAACACAACATACTTTAGAGGATGTGGCTTATGTTCCAAAGATACAAAATTTTGAAGTCTTTTGGTTTCTAAGGATTATAGCTACAGGGTTAGAGGTGGGGTTTTAAAATTTTCTTGAGGTTATATAGTCCTAATGAATGAAGATTGCATCAAGAATTATACCATCTAGATGAAGCATAGTAAAGATCTCAAAGGGCTAGAAACATATTGCATGTGTAGGGATGGTATACCTGCAATAGCAAGTCTTGTTCACGATGAAGAAAAAGGGTGATGGTCAGGGTAAGGGATAAAAGTCAAATTGGTGGTGAGACAGAGAGATGAAGGTCTCTCCAGAAGTAGTGTCATTAATTTGGTTTTAGTTACACATCGTATATTGGCGAGTTTATTAAAATCAAATGTTGAGCCATGAATTGATTCATCTTCATAGCTGCGGTAAATTCTTTAAGCCAATAGTTTATAGATTTTCTATAGGAGACACAAAATAGAAAGATACTCATTAATGTAGAGATGGTTAGGATTGAGAAGTATTTTAAAAATAATAATTATGCTGAAACTATTTTGATATTTGGAGGAGACCTGATTAGATTTAAACTCTTAGGTAGATTGAGATATGGATTTAGCTTAGAGATCCAAGTAGAAAGAGTATTCCCTAGTTAACTAAGATTTGCTTTTATAAATACTCCATTTCATGATTTTAGTGAAAGGGAGAGGCATGGAGGCAGATATTTTGGGTGCTCTTAGGATATTCTCTAGTGGATCTAGAGAGAGTTGAGCAAAGAATTCTTCGGGTTTATATGAAAGGATATACAAAAGTTTTGGGCTTTGGTTTGGGTTAACTGAGAAGAGTGATTCCTTATATTAGTTTTTTCATATAATGAAAAATTTAATTTTCTTCATTGATATTGATAGTGTCAAATCATGTTAATCTTCCATTGGCTTTTTGATATATTCATTTGAATATTGATCACTGAGATTCTATTTTGGTTTCAAATTCTTCTCTTCCTCCCGACAACCCGCATCATATTTTTCTTCTCTTCATGCCAAACTTATGTATTCTTTTATAATTTTACTGATCAACATAAATGTTCTATATCCAGGGTGATTTCAACTTTGACGATCCTACATGGAAGACCATATCTTTTTCAGCGAAGGATTTGATTTCTAGACTGTTATCTGTGGAGCCTTATAAAAGACCCACTGCTAGTGATGTATGATTAATGTCCATATGCATTATTTTTTTGTGATTATACTGAATTATGGTGACGTCATATAACTTTTTCTATATCGTCTGTTTATTCGGTCTCATTGATCTATATGTAAACAGCTTCTGAAGCATCCATGGGTCATAGGGGATTCTGCGAAGGAGGAGCTCATGGATTCAGAGGTTGTCACTAAACTGCAGAGATTTAATGCTCGGCGGAAATTGCGTGCAGCTGCAATAGCAAGCGTATTAAGTAGTAAGGTTGCTCTACGAACAAAGAAGCTGAAGAGCCTGCTAGGATCAAATGATCTCACCACTGAGGAAATTGAAAATCTACGTTTGCACTTCAAGAGAATGTAATTCTTTCGATATCTGATATGGTTGATGGTTTTTTTTTTTTAATGAGCTTTTGAAACTACCCTTACAAATTATTTTAACGATCATGTTCAGATGCTGCAGTGGTGACCAAGCAATATTGAATAAATTGATAATATTTGCAACCTAAAATCACTAATGAGAATGTCTGACATGTATGTTCTTCTAAGGCACTGGAAAATTACAACTGGTCACTCAAATGCTCATTTCATTATTAAGATCAGATATAGTGAAATCAATCTTTCAAGCTCATGCAAGATTTGTTTTCCCTCCTATGTTCTCTATAAGTCTAATAAACTTGCAATTGTTTTGCATAAGACCAGCTATCAATGTTTATTTTGATATGCTTTTTTTTATTGGAACAATGATAGGTTGTGCTATTGTTATATTTGTTATGCATGTGAGTTCTCAAAATAGCAATTTTATGGCACTATCTGATATAATTCTCTATGTTTTTCTTTTCCTGCATTACCTAGTCAATTTGTACTTGATGTAGTACTTGACATTGTTGATAAGTTCTCATGTCTTGGTAAATTATAGTATGAATAGTAGCCTAAGACAATATATTTAACATGGCATGATTGCTGAAAAATCTGAAGTGCATAGAGAACTATGATCTTTAATTCTGACATTGTTGATAAGTTCTCATATCTTGGTAAATTATTGTATGAATAGCTAAGATGATCTATTTATCATGGCATGATAGCTGAAAAATCTGAAACGCATAGAGAACTATATGATCTTTTTAATTCATTGTAGATCAAAGCGTAAACATAGGTGTTGTGGATGCAGATGTGCAAATGGAGAGACTGCTACTCTGTTAGAGTTTGAGGAAGTCCTGAAGGCTCTAAAGATGGATTCACTAATTCCTCTAGCTTCTCGAGTGTTTGATTTGTTTGACAACAACCGTGATGGAAATGTTGACATGAGAGAGATCCTTTGCGGGCTATCCAGTCTCAGGAACTCACGAGGAGAAGAAGCTCTCCGACTATGCTTTCAGGTAAGAAGCTAGTTTATTGGTCATGAAACAATTAACAGAAGAGGAAAGAGAAAAGAAAGAACATATCCTAGAATTTTCTTGATAAAAAAATATTCTCCAACTCATGAGAATCTTGTGTATCATGACTACATATATAAAATAAAGAGGTATTTAGTAGCAACTGCATTCAGATCCTTCTTTTCCATCCATAATAATAAGTTTGGAAACTTCATAAAGACTGACTGGATGAATCCTTTATAACATACTAGTTTATGTGATTTGATTCAAATTTATATATTTAGTAGCAAGTGGTGCTGGGTACAGTTTTCTTTTTTTGCCCTTGCATTAAAATTTAAATCGAGGAAGAGAGAGGAGAAGTGATATATACGTGTATATATATATATACATGTATATATATATATATATATATATATATACATATATATATATTTATATATGTATATATATATATGAGTATATATGTATATATATATATATGTATATATGTATATATATATATATATATATATATATATATATATATATATATATATATATATATATATATATATATATATATATATATATATATATATATATATATATATATATATATATATATATATATATATAATTTACACATGGGAACTGTGTAGGATTAGCAGACATAATATTCTTCTCTTGTTACTTAATTTGCAATCAAATCATCGAGTTATACATAACATGAGACACTTTTATATTGACACGGTAGTGTCTGATGGTATACATCTGTGTCATGTTTGGTCTATTCTTTCTTAACGTTGGTAAGATATGTTTGTGTGCTGCTGCCGCAGATGTATGACACTGACAGGTCAGGATATATCAGCAAGGAAGAATTGGCATCAATGCTTAGAGTAACACTACCAACTATAGTCTCCTCCTCAATCCCATGAAAGCATTTCCAATGATCTAAAAGGAAACGGTTTACTTCTGCAGGCCTTGCCTGAGGATTGTCTCCCTGCTGATATTACTGAGCCAGGGAAGCTAGATGAAATCTTTGATCAGATGGATGCTAACAGTGATGGGAAGGTCACCTTTGAGGAGTTCGAAGCAGCAATGCATAGAAATAGCTCTCTGCAGGATGTTGTCCTGTCTTCTCTGCGGCCAGTTTGACTCCCCATAATGAGAAGCAACAGGTGAGATGAACTCCATTGTCCACCCTGGCTCTTTCTTTCCGTGGTTCTGGACTGGGGGGCTGCTTTTGGAGATTGCACCAAAGGGAGTAGAAGATATATTACTTTTACGTACTACTAGTATATTGTCTGTAGACTTTATTTAGTCACATGTTCCCTCAATTTATTAGAAGAGAAATGTTAGCTTAAAAATCCTACTTGTTCCTTTAGAACTCCATTGTCAAAAATAAAATTTAACAAACTGTTAAATTTTTACAGTTGGGTACCTAATGTTAGAGTTTGTAAATATTTTAGATCCTAATTTTAGAGTTGGTAAGTGGCTTTTAGATCGCCTAATTGAAACATAATTATTTGGAGAAATTACTTGGAAAATAAAAAATTCAAGAGTGATGATACTAATACTTGAAAATTTAATTATCCTATGTATCTCAATACTTTATTAGTGAAAGTATAGACGCTGTGGTCGTACGATTTTCTCTAGTCCATTGATGAGATTGAGAGAAAGTTTCTTATGTTAATGTGAGAGGAAATAAAATAGACTCTTAAGCTTAGATTTAGATTAACTCGAAAGAGAATTTTATTTTTGAATTTTATTATTTTATTGTATGATGAAGAATTTGAGTGTCAAATCATGTAATCCTGCGTTAAATATTTTGGATTTGTGTATTATTGTTGGTTCCATTGAATATATATTGATATCAATATCCTCATTATTAATAAAGTGATATAAATGATCTGAGAGGATTATAGATTCAATAAAGGGGATTATAGATTCAAAATAATGTCATTGAATATTTTTTTCAAACCATAAAAATTTAATGAATGAAATTAGTTTCACTTTGGTACAAATGAACAAAGGAGAGTGTTCACAGAGGCTTAACAAAAACCTTGGAGGGATGTACAGTCAAATCTAGAAAGATGAACTATACATATTAAAAAAATTAAGACAAACTGTGTGAGTATTATTTGTTATTATATCATTGATAATATTATATTTAGCATTTGATAATGATTCCATTGTAATTATTTATGATAAATGTAAAAAAATTTATCTAGTTAAAACCTTAATTAACAAAATATATCCATAACTATAACTATACAAGCTAAGAAAAGAGGAACGTGAGACTTTGTCCAATATTTGAAAGTGCAAAGGAATATTAAATCAACTAAAAAAAGATGATGGAAAAGTTAAAGAAAGTGTTGCTTCTTGCATCATTCACCAGTACCTATGATACTTTTGTGAATCTGCTAGTATGTGTTAAATTAATAGTTCCCACGGAACATATTTAAGAAACTTCAGTGTCTTATCGTAATATAGATATTGGTGATTTCGATTTTGTGAAATATGAATAATCGATTCTAGACTTTTCTAGTTTCGGGTTTTAGAATCAGCAGTTCCAGATTAAATTTCAGAACTGATGGTTCTCGATCTGATTTTGGTTCAATTTTTATTTTAGAATAAATATTTTTAATATTTAATTATTTTATTTTTTTTAAAAAAATTAAAAATAAAATTGTATTAGATGAGACCTAATTCAAATAAAAATTAAGCTAGATGAGACCTACTTAGAACGGGTCTCATCTAAGAAGCTTGCAATGTTGCTACAGTAAACATTGGAATTACTAAAATTTATTTTATAATAATTGATTAAATTGTGATAGGATATATTTTGGCCCGTCTAACATATACTTTCACATCACCTTCCAAAAGCCAAATAGACATGGCTGACTCAGCTCAGATCAAGGTCTCAGGAAGAAGCACTGCACCTTATACTGTGTAGGGGACGTAAGAAAAAAAATCTTATGGTGGAGGCAAGGGATGTGATATGGGAATAGCCCTGCAAGCGGTGGTTCGAGGCAGCACTTTTTTTCGAGACTTTAATATAAGCTGAGTCGGCCATGTCTACTTGATTGAGAGCCCTATGGGAGCTCGAAATCTCTTGAAAGTTTGTTCGAGACTAAAAGCGTTGTATGAGCTCGAAAGCTCTTGAGAATCTATTTGGGACTAAGAGTCCTGTGGAAGCTCAGAAGCTTTTGAAAATTTATTCGGGATTTAGAGCCATATGTTTGGGACTAAAAGCCCTTTGAGAGCTCGAAAGCCCTTGAGAATATGTTCGGGATTGAGAGCCCTGTGGGAGCTCGGAAGCTATAAAAAGTTTATTCATGACTGAGAGCCTTATATAGGGGCTGAAAGCCCTTAAGATCGGTTGGGATGATGCCTGGGCGATGTTGGTAATAAGGGGCTGAAAGCCCTGTGAAGGGGTTGAAAGCTCTTGAGATCAGTCAGGATCACGCCTGAGTGATATTAATAATCAAGGGCCGAAAGCCCTGTGAAGGGGCTGAAATCCCTTGAGCTCAGTCAGAATGACACCAAGTGATGTTAGTGATCGGGGGCTAAAAGCCCTGTGAAGGGATTGAAAGCCCTTGAGATCAGTTGGGATCATATCCGAGTGATGTTAGTAATCAGGGGCTAAAAGCCCTGTGAAGGGGAAGGCCTACCTGGAGGTAATCTGTGACATTTCGTAGTAATGAGAGGTCAAAGTATCGTGTTGCAATTAGTCGCTTGGGTGGTTTGCTTTCTTCTTAAGCAATTTTTTTTCGTTGTCTTTCGCCTATTAATTATGGATCTTTCTGAGATTTCTGAAGCGTCACTTCACCTGTCTCTGGCAATCGAAGGGTTTCACTATGATGTCATGCCAAGGACCCTAGGACCTACATTTTGAGCTGATCTTTACAAACTCCGGGGGGCTTACTGTTTTGTTGATATCTCTATGCTCTTATCTCATTATCTTGATTTCCTTACATGCTCTTCATGCGATGTTTTGATCCTCTGCCCTGCCGGAGAGGTATGTCTGACACCCTCAAGGTGGCGAGTAGGGCACTCCACCGAGACCTTGGTCACGGTAAGGCTAGTTGGTCGCTCATCTTCTTTGCTTGCCAGCTCCTGACTAAGGGATCTTATTCACAACATCTTGTTTTACCTTGGGGCTCGAGGCGGGGGCCTCTGCTATCTTGGTCATGGTAAGTCCATCTGCCTAGGTGGCTTTTTCTTGTTGGATGAGCCTTGATCGGTGATTTTTGTCTACAACATCTTATTTTACCTTCTATTTTGTCCCCCGGTCATAAGACCCTAGGAAGTTTTTCAATAGCCCCTGTGACTGCGGGTGCTCACTCTAGTGCAACAGCCCAGATGAAAGAGGTCCGGGTTTTAAAGCTTGATTTGAAAGGGGCCATAGCATAGGACGGGGAGGCAGAGGACCTTCCTTCGATCAGAGAGGCCTGAGTGCCAAGGGCGGGGGTTCACTCCTTTGTTCTTTTGGAAGTAGCCTCGACACGTGCGAGCGTCAGCTGTCCATCATTGGAGGTCGACAAATCCTGAATCTGGCTGAGAGGGGTGCCTCTGCGCTTTGCTATTGGGTAGCAACCTGAATAGGGCTCCCTCTTCACTAGAGTTGACAGTTTCTTTTTTATCACGTGCAAAACCTTTATAATACGCTTGATTTGTTGTCAGCAATCCGATCTGGACTTTCTTGGCCAATAAAAGCGGATCATTCTCATCCACTTTTGCGTGTCGATGTTTGATGATAAATGTGTTGCATTTGTGTCAGAGTCTTGGCTCTTCTGGACAGGGTGACATCCCCTTCTGAAACTTGGATCATGGCACCTTTTGGCTTTGATGGATATCGAGAGGCGCTACATGACATCATAGTTGCTCCTCTGTTGACTAGCCACAATAACTTAGGGGTCGGTGAGTTACCCCGACTTTATTTAGTTTGCCCTGGTTGAGGGGGTCATATCTATTGCCCCGAGGTGGTTGGACCTAGTCCCGACAGGGCTTCTAGAGAGCGACGGGGTTGGTGTGAGGCCTTCTAGCAACATTATCGCTTACAGGGAAGAGGACAAGGGTAAGGCCCCTTAAACCCAGATTAGGGATATGCATGCAGGCAACCTGGCCCGAGTATTCTCCCGGGTTCACATGTGATGTTAGGCGCTCAAATGATGCGGGGCCCTCCTTCTATCACTAAAAGAATGTTGTATATTTTACGTACCGAGGCTGAGGTGTCGCCTCGGCTTGGTACTGCCTGCGTACACATGGACGCCTGAGATTTTTCATTGGCGCCATAGGGATGTGCTAGCTCCTCGGGACGTCAGCTGGTAGATCGAAAACCCGGGCGATTGTCTCGTGCTGGAGTTGACTTCTAGTCCTTAGTTAAGCTACAGCCACTCGAAGTCCATTGCGACGTTTTGAGGGGAGTTGCTCGTCTTTGGTTGAGAACCTTATTTGGTTGGCCTCTATGGGCAAAGCTTATCTCTTTGCAAATATGTCCTTCCGCTCCTCAGCTGGCTCTCTGGTCATCGATGTGGTCGGGGGTGGTGGGGTGTGAGGTGTCGCCCCGACTCGGTCCCTCCGATGGTCAAGTCAGCTACATGAATTGTTGTGTAATATGCCTAGTGTTGAAGAAAAGTCCCCTTGCTTATTTGCTTGGGCACCTTTTATACTATGTGGGGAGGTAGAAACCATAACCTATATGCCAATTCTGACTATTATGCTGGTTGTTTTTTTTGTATATCTGTAGTAGGCACGATCCTTACATGGGTTATTGTCTGAGTTGAAATATGTCCTCCTCCTATATAGGAAACGTACGGAACGAAACCTTGTGGTGGAGGCAAGGGATGTAGCCTGGGCCTAGCCCCTCGAGTGGTAGTTCGGGGCATCGCTTCTTCCCGAGACCTTGATCTAAGCTGAATCGACCGTGTCTACTTAACTTTTGGAATGTGATATTAAAGTATATATTGGACTAGCTAAAATATAACCTATCAATTTCAAAATAATTAAACCATTTATCCTTCATTGGTCTAATAGTCAACTTCAACCTATTATTATTTTCATATTCTTCTAAAGCACTAAAACATTAATATATTCAATTAAAAATAAATGATTTGTAGGATAATAAACACTAAATCAAGTATAAGAAGCATCATTTAAACTTTCAAAAAATCTATTTTTTTTTACAACCAGTCCAATGACGAGGATATAAATTGATCTACCCTTATATTATTTATAACAGAAGTACACAATAATTCTTTATATCCATACATCTTATCAAATAATGAATATATGGAATTTCATTGTGTAGGAACATTCTTTGAAAATATTTTGGGTCTCTTACCATTTAATTTGTAAAATCTTGTCACTCTTTCATTACTTGGAGATGAGTACACAAAAATGAAATTACTTACATAATGAGACATAAAAAATATTAAGAGATTTAAGACGTTATACATATAAATTTGAAATATGACATGGAGATTTGATATGAAAAAATATACCATCAAAAGTCAGTTAACAAACTTATTCCAACCTAGGAATGGATGTAGTATTTGAAGATACATTATCAAAAGAAATTAAGCAAAATAGAAACCATGTTATTATATTCCAAAATAATTTTTATCATTCTATAAATTTTATCGATGGTATAACTTTCATAAAAAATTCTGAAGGCAATGACTCCCTTTTGCATAATCCAATCAATATCAACTCAATGATATGTAATTCCTAACTAACAATGAATCTGCTAGTGATCACTCTAAATATCACTATCAATTGAATCACATCCGTCAAAAGATCAAAATGAATTTTATAATTTATTATAAACTTTATGAATATTACGTTAGCGTGGTCCTAGGAACATGTTTTATAGCAAGATTTAAAGTATTTTGATTATAAATAAAAAATATATTTTTTTAACCAAAACTAAAATAGATATGTTCTAGGAAAATAAAATTTACTAATTCTTTTCTATTTTTTAATTAAAAATTAAAATATTTGAGAAGGATTAGTTGCATATCCAAAAAGTTCTCTTTCGATTTTGTTAAGGGGGTGAATTAGTACTATAATAAATTTTAATTGACTTTAAAACTTGATCAAAAAATCCATATCGAACACTATTGACCAAATATTGAGTACGAGCAAGGGTTACTAGTAAAATGAATAATAATAAGTAATCACAAACAAAAGTTATAAGCAAGAGAAGTAATGTAAATTGATTTATATTGGTTTGATCTTTCTAAATTCTTCTTCCATCTATGTCACTAGTTTTCACTACTGATCTTCTTTCCAACGGGTGAAGATCAACTATATTATTATAATTTCTTTCTTTTTTTATAAGCTTAGGAGAGAATCTTCACACTCAATTTTTACAAGAGATATCTCACCTCTTATAATTCGGTATCATAACTAAACTCAGAAAGGAGGAAGATACTCAAATAATGATTAAAGAGAGAAGTATATTATTTCACAAGCTAAAAAATGAATGCTTATGGACCCTAAAAAGCTTTAACAATAGAGCCAAAAATTTAAATCTCTAAAATTTTAGGGTACGATCGATACTACCATTAGAACTGGGCTTTAACAATGATGTCACAATTGTAGACTCCAACAGTATTACCATTATAAAATTTGAATTCTGAGCGATACTTATTAGGATCGAATAAGCACTAAGAGGAGGCAGGGGGGTAGGGCTATGAATTAGTGCTATGAACTAGGGCTATCAGAAAAGTGGTTAAACTTGAAAAACGTTTGTAGGAATGTAATGAGAAAGTAAAGCAATTAAATAGTAAAGAAGAGAAGACACACCAATTTTATAGTGGTTCGGTTATAGTGACCTACCTCTACTCCTGATTCTTCCTCTGTTGAGGTCATCGACTTCTACTATTAATCTTCTTTCAATAGGTAAAGATCAATACCCTCTTACAGCTAGCTCTATTCTCCTTTTCATAGGTTTAGGAGATAACCATTATAGTTCTCTCAGCCCCCCCTTAAATAAATTTTATACTTAGAGAAGAGGAGGGGAACTCTCAAGGAATTACAGTAATATTTTCACAAGTTTTTGTTCTAAGTTCTTACTACCTTAAGCAAGAATGAGTGAGGTATTTGTAGGCCCTAAGTGACTTCAAAAGTTTGAGACAAAAAAATTAAAATCCTTGGATTTTCGGGATATAGGCGGTACTACTACCAGCACCGATAGTACTACTACCACCACCGATAGAGTATAGGATTCTAGGCTCTAGCGGTACCACCACCCATAAAAGGTGGAACTATCACAACAAGGTATACGATATATGAAAACAAATCTAAAATCAAAATCACTTTTCAGGAAATCTTAAAGGTAACGTCAATTGTTTCCTATTAAAAATAGCTAAGGTTCTTTAGTTCTAATTCGTCTTGTACTAGCATGCTCTAGTTTTCTATACAAAAGTCATGCATCATCATTTAAAATCGAAAAGCAATACGAAAATCATCAAGATCAATTGTATAACCATAAACTATCTTTTTAACAAAAAAAATATTATAATTGTAACAAAGATCATCAAGTTTCAATCATTTTGATTCAAATAATATGTTTTCTTATTATTATTATTTCGGCTAGTAAGCTTGAAAAGTGTGTTGGATCTCAAGGTATCCTTTTTTGCTCCTAGCTTTTGATTGTAAATATATTTACAAGAAAGGAGGTTTTCTTTTAGGTACTCTTTTAACTTTGGGTCCCTTATAAATATATCTACCTATCTTAACTATTGGCATTGAGTTATTTATGGTTCCTTTAGGAATCCAAACTAATTTTTATGGGCTATATGTTAGAACCCTAGTGGATTTTAAGCTTGGGTGATCTCTATAGGGGATCGACCTCCTTGGAACTCTATAGGGGTTCCACCCTCCAAGTTGCTGTTAAAAGGCTATTGAAAGAATTCATTTATTCATGAAGAAAAGTGATTGATTACAAGGCTATTTATAGGCCTTCCAACCCTAACTCTGAATAAGACTCTTACTCCAAAACTCATACTTCTAACAACTCCTACTCCAATTCTAAGAAGCAACTCATTCTCCAACTCTAAGAAGTAATTACTAGCCGACCCAACTAGGGGTGGCCGACAGTTAGGTTTCCTAATCCTCCTCTTTAACCCTAACCCTAACCTAGTCGGCCCCTTTAACTATAGTAGGGGGCGGCTGGCTAGGGTTTATACAAGCTCAATGCCTAACCCAAGACTCTTACATAGCTGACCCCTTTATCTAATAATAGGGATGGCTAGATAGGGTTCTACATGTATGTTCCCTCAATAAATTTAAAATTAGAACTCGAGTCCTAACACTATACTTATTAAATGAATATTTATAAGCATAATATCCAAATCTATCATAAAAATTATATTTGTTTTTAGGTGAAATATATAATATGGGTCCTTTAACGAAAAGAATGTTAAGTATTCCTCACAAAGCCAATTCCTTCCTTTATATGAACATGACCTTTATCAATAAGGATCATGTTTAAGGATTTGTTACATATTTTAAAATTTTCTAACATTTATTGTAGTAAAACATTTTCTTTCTAAAGTAAATCAACTCTTCTCACTTAGTGCAAGGAGCTAATATACAATCATCATGCTCATTTTTTAATTTTTCAAATTCATTAGCAAGAGAAGCATGATTCTATTTTAATAATTTATACTTTTTACTAGCTAATTTAAAATCATCAAATAAGTCATTAAATGTATTGAATAATTCATCATAAGATAAGAAAGATTCGTTTGAATTATATACCTCATTACCAAATGCCATCAACATGTAATTTGCAACTTTTTCTTTGTTGGTTGCTCCTTATCGAGTATTTGTTGGTGGTTTGCCTGGAAGAATCAGAATACGATGATCATGCCAACGGGTAGGAGGTAGGCTGCATGGCTCGGTGAATATATGAAAATTCAGCAAGCAAATGGAGTAGGTTTGGGTCTTCAAATTTTGTCGACTCCCCCATAGATTGCTGCTCAAGTTGCATCAAGAAGCTGCTACATGCTTTGTGCAAAACCTTCTCCATTCGTTGCGTGCAAATCATCGTTACGTCGCTCCCACATTTACCGCAAAGTATCACCTATTTCCCTTTGTTGTAAAATTTCATAATTAATTTTAAAAAATTCTAGAAAACATCACCTAATATTGTCAGCCATTCGATGCCAAGCACAGCCTCATAATCATCTAGAGGGAGGAGGATGAAATCATCAATTATCTCTTGATCCTGCAACAACAGTTTCACTCGCGGGCACCTGTGATCACACTTCAAAATTCGTCCGTCGACAACCTTAATGTCAAACCTACTGCAATTCTCAATAGGTAAGGCCATCCGAATAGCAACCTTGCTGTTCATAAAATTATTAGTGTTCCCGGTGTCAATAAGAACGGTGATCAATTATTACTTTAGAAGTCCTCCCGCTTTCATTGTCAGCGGGTTCGCGTAGCCGGCAAGAGCATGCATCATAATATCAACCGACTGCTATTCTTCATCTGCAACCTCTTCCTCATACTCTTGGACCTCTTCCTCCATGTCTTCAAGGGGTTCAATCAGTAGGAGGTGCCCCTTCTTGTAGCGAAGATCACGACCCCACTGTTTGTCGCAATGCCAACAAAGTCTCTTTGCCTATTTATCTCATAGTTCTTCTCTCATCAATTTTTTTGGCAGCAAAAGATGGCTGGGAGTAGGAGGTTTATATGCCATAGGCCTAGGAGTGGTTCTCATACTCTTAACATCTTGGTTAAGTCATTCCTCTTGTATTTGGGTGAAAGAAATTGTAGCTGTTACGGTGTGGGGCTGTCGTGCCTTAACCTCTCCTTTAATCTCCGGTTTGAGTCCCTCGATGAATGCTCCTAACAATTGTTGGTCAGTCCAATCATGAATAAGGTAGGATAACTTCTCAAACCTGGTTTGATACTCTTGGATCGTAGAGGTTTGTCGGATCTTTACGAGTTGGTTGTCGATATTTTCATACTCCATCGATCCAAAGCGGTTCAACAGTGCGTTCTTAAATTGAATCCACGTTAGGGCCCCATGGTTGTATTCGAGCCAATTGTACCACTAAATAGCATCTCCTTCAAGGTGATGATAGTGATCTCCACCATAGAATCATCCGATGTTCGGTAGTAGCGGAAGTAACGTTCGGTGCGCGAAATCCAGCCCATCGGGTCTCCTTCTTCCCATCGAGGGAAGTCCACCCTCATACATGGTCGAAGCATGTCCGAGAGCTATCCCTCCTTCTCTAGAGGTCTCTGTGAACTCTCTCTTCCCTGGAATTTTGTTGGACTCGGTGGTTGTCCAATTTTGAATTCTGCAAACAAAGTGCGCAACTTGTCCTCTAAGCACGATTCAAGATGAGATTCCAACGCCTCAAATTTGGCATCAGTTGGGTCTTGAGAAGCAATGGTGTATGCCTTTAGATTAGAGATGTTTTTGTCTTTTTTTGTTGATGGGTTAATAGCATAGGGTGGTGGAAGGTTCAGACAATAGATCGATGGTAGAAGGTTATGGTTGCATGGGTTTGCTATTTTGGGTCATGATTTTGGGTGCTGTTAGGGTTGTGAAAATAGGTTATGATGATTGCGTCTTAAGGCTAGAGGGGTTCCTTAAAGACATCTTGGTTGGTGGTAGCAAGATGGTTAGGTTTTGGTAGGTTAAGGAGAAGAAGAAAGATAAAGGTGCATCGACATATATTTTGTCGAAAAGATTCCAGTAGTAAAGACGTAATTTTTTCCAGCAAATCACAACAAAGATTCAAGTAAAACTCAAGGGAAATCTACTAGTAAGGGAGAGGGAATGTCATAAAAAAGTTTATGAAAGAAAATGGCAGCGAAAGGTTTGGCAAAATCAAAGATTACAAGTGTGAACTACGATAGAATTTTGTGTCCAAAGTGCAACAGCTTGGACGTAAAAGTTCAGCAGTTTATATTGATAATTTTTTGATGAAACCAAAATAAAATCCACTATTAGGAAGTGCCAAAGCCATCATAAAAATTTTGTAAAGATTTGGATAGAAAAAATATAGCAGTAAGATCAGATAAGCAGTGCTATGCAGCTGAAATTCTGCAGTGCAACTTTCGTCATAAGATGAAAACTTTACAATGAAAAGTTTGTGCAACAAAATAGGAATAATTTTTTTAGGTTTTTAGAATAAGGATAACTAAATTACAGCAACAATAAGGTAGGAAACCCGAACCTGTTGCAATTCACGAGGAGATTAAATGATGATTCGCGATGGTGGAGATTGTTTGGAAACCTAAGCGGGTGCATCACATGCTCATCGAAAATCAAAACAAAAACTGATTTCCCACGCAGATTAAATCACCGTGTAAAATATTGGGGTCACTAGAAAAACATAAAAACTGATAAAACCGTGATGTCTAAGAGATTGATTTTACCTAGGGATATCGTATATCCCTATATTTACAAATCCGGATGGAGAGGATGAAGGAGGTCAAGCATCCTCCTCTCTAGTGGTATCAACATGATGGATCTCTATAGCAAAACTTCTCCAATCTGATCTTGCAACTCTTGCACAGAGAGAGGGAGGAGAATAGGAGGTGGTGGCTAAAGCTGCAGCCTATCAACTATGAGACTCCCCACCTATTTATAAAGAACCACAAAAAACCCTAGGGCTCTTGCCTTCGTAGATGAGAGCTGGTCGTGAGTCACTCCCATCAGAACTCCTACTAATATAGTGAATTATTATCCCCATTATAATTCACTTGACTCATCGACTATGGACGTACTAGGCCACTACACCATAGTCCCCAGACGGTACAGGGGGGATCAAATCCATCAGACCTATCTGTTCACAGTTACCGTATATCTATAATCCCTCATCCAACTAATATCTCAGAGACCATATATTGGACATGGTACTATCAGGTCACAAACGGAATCTGTCATAGTCTTGCTCTAATCGGATTCTCCCGGAGAATTCTTTCTCTCTCAATCTGAATGACCCTAGCTAGGGATTTGTCTGAGCAATCACATATGGGATATTCCTCTCGTGATACTGAGAGTGAATGATCCTCTATTGACATTCAATTGCCTTCGTAAGGTTGGCTACCAATCTCGATAACCAGTTGTACCATATCTGGAACTTTCAAAACTTTTAAGTTTGGCGTCAAAGAAAGGAGTACGCATACAAGGCATCCTTGGTGTCTCAAGTCTAAGGACTAGATACATAACTGGGATTATGAAATCATTGTCTGATATTATGTATCATTATCCATACAACATTCTATAAGCGGATCAATCAGTGAACTCATTCTCCAATGAGCACCTGTACTATATCCTTAGTGTCTCCACATAAGTGGCTATGAGACTAGCTATCTCCATCATATGGACGGGTATATAGTACACCGATCTATCCATTTATCTCAATGTCCCTCTCGAGTAACCTATACCGGGATTATTTAAGATCTGTGTTTAAGGTGAATCGATCTTATTATCGTGATCTCATCACGATCCGATTCCCATTGCACAAAACCATGGACATCACGATATATTTGCAAAAATAATATAATGTGAGAATATGCCAATATTAATCATAAGCAAAAAAATTACGCAGTGTGTCACACGTGCCATCACTCACGTGTTT
Organism: Ensete ventricosum; assembly: GCA_029747655.1. Classification (NCBI taxonomy): domain Eukaryota; kingdom Viridiplantae; phylum Streptophyta; class Magnoliopsida; order Zingiberales; family Musaceae; genus Ensete; species Ensete ventricosum. Next base: position 20,947,836 of record JAQQAF010000002.1, read on the forward strand.
GGCTTACAGGGCACCTGTAACCAGCAATCTCCCACTTGACCAAAAGCCAATCAATCACCTATGTGTCTGATCCCTATCAGACCCCTGTGACGCTCAGATACAATTTGAGCCAGTGGGTTCGTTAGTGGATCTACAATGCTATCTTCGGATGAAACTTTTTCATTGCTATATCTTTTCGGATCATGATCGCTCTAATCAGATGAAACCACCTCAGAACAATTCTGATGAAACCCGAGTTCCCTTGCTAGAGTTATTGCCTTGTCGCTGCCACAATATATAGAAGTCAACTCCACGCTGCTTGGCATAACTCCCAAATCCTTGATGAACTTCTTCATCCAAACCCTTTCCTTTGCTGCTTCTATTACAACAATGTATTCCACCTCTGTGGTCGAGTCAGTAGTAGTATCTTGTTTGGAACCCTTCCAACTTACTGCTCCTCCATTCAAGGTGAAAATATACCCTAAATTTGACATGCTATCATCAATGTCAGACTGAAAACTCGAGTCCGTATAGCCCTCAACCTGGAGGCTACCTCCTCCATATACCAGTAAAAGATCCTTAGTCCTTCTCAAGTACTTTAGGATGCACTTTACTGCCTTTCAATGTTCTAAACCTGGATCTGCCTAATACCTGCTCGTGACACTCAAAGCATGTGGTATATTAGGCCGGGTACATAGCATCGCATACATGATAGACCCTATCGCTGAGGCATAAGGTATCTTATCCATGTCTGCCCTTTCTTCATAAGTCTATGGGGACATACTCCTAGAAAGTGATATTCCATGTCTCATCGGTATAAGACCTCTCTTGGAATTCTCCATGCCAAACCTTTTGACAATGGAGTCTCTGTACTTGGACTGGGACAAGCCAAGCATCCTCTTGGATCTATCTCTACAGATCCGGATCCCCAAAATATAGGATGCTTTTCCTAAGTCTTTCATGGAGAAGTTTCTGGATAGCCAAGCCTTTACTGTGGAGAGCATTCCTACATCATTCCCAATGATTAGGATGTCATCCACATATAGCACCAAAAAGGTGATAGCGCTTCCACTTACTTTCCTGTACACACAAGGCTTATCTTCGTTCTTAATGAAGTCATAAGATCTGATCACCTCATCAAATCTTATGTTCCAATTTCGGAAAGCTTGCTTCAATCCATAAATGGATCTAAGCAACCTGCACACTTTATCTGGACTCTCTTTGGATACGAATCCCTATGGCTGTATCATATACACCTCCTCCTCGAGGTTGCCATTGAGGAATATCATTTTGACATCCATATGCCAGATCTTATAGTCATAATGTGCTGTAATGACCAAAATAATTCTAATGAACTTAAGCATAGCTATAGGTGAAAAGGTTTCGTCATAGTCAACTCCCTGTCTTTGACGATATCCCTTAGCTACCAGCCTTTCTTTATAGGTCTCTACCTTTTCATCCACTCCGATCTTCTTCTTGAAGATCCTTTTACAGCCGATGGGTACAATACCCTCAGGTGCATCCACAAGGTTCCAAACCTTGTTAGAGTACATGGAATCCATCTCAGAATTCATGGCTTCTTGCCACTTCCTGGAGTCTATACTCATAATAGCCTCCTCGTAGGTCTGAGGATCAACATCTTGAGAGTCATCTCCACTGATCCCACATATCTTTCAGAAGGGTGAGATACTCTACTAGACCTACGTAATATTGAAATTTGTGTGTTAGGTACCTAAATAGACTCGGGCTCTGGAATGGTGCTTGAGCTAGGTTCTCCAACCTCGCTCAATTCTATCTCTCCCACTGTTTCCACCAAGAATGTGTTCCTTCTTAAGGAACATAGCTCTCTTGGCCACAAAGACCTTTTGGTCCTCAGGATGATATAAATAATACCCCAAAGTCTCCTTAGGGTATCCCACGAACGTGCATCATTCCGTCCTTGATTCCAACTTGTTAGGGTTGTATCTTCTAACGTGGGCAAGACAACCACAAATCTTAACTACCTTAAGATCAGACTCCTTTCCTTTCCATATCTCATATGGTGTAGACACTATCGATTTTGATGAAACTATGTTCAGAAGGTAAGCTGCGATCTCTAGGACGTATCCCTAGAATGAGATAGGTAGGTTAGTGAAACTCATCATGGACCGCACTATGTCTACAACGTGCGATTCCTCCTTTCTGAGACACCATTGAGTTGAGGTGTATAAGGAGGTATTAACTAGGATAGAATTTCATTGTCTCTGAGGAAATGGGTGAACTCCATACTCAAGTACTCTCCTCCTCGATCTGATCGAAGAGTCTTAATACTCTTTCCAATTTGGTTCTCTACCTTATTCTTATATTCCTTGAATTTCTCGAAGGCCTCAAATTTGTACTTCATTAAGTACACGCGTCCATACCTAGAGAAATCATTAGTGAATGTAACGAAGTATGAGTAACCACCTATAGCTTGAGTCGACATGGGACCACGTACATCACTATGTATGAGTTCCAATAACTCGGTGGTTCTTTCTCCAGTTCCACTAAAAGGAGAGTTGGTCATCTTCCTACGAAAGCAAGGTTCGCAAGTTGCATATGTCTCATAGTCAAATGGATCTAAGTATTCATCTTTAAGCAACTTTTAAATCATTTCCTCATATATAAGACCTAGCCTATAATGCCATAGGTATGCATTATTCACCTCATCTCTTTTCCTCTTAGACATATTTATATTCATGATATGTGAAGAAGTGTCTAACACATATAAGCCATTTATAAGGGTCCCTCTAGTGATGATCTCATCATTCATAATTATTAAATAACTATTATTCTCAAAAACTAATTTATATCTACTAATTATCAAATAAGAGATAGAAATAATATTTTTGATAATAGAGCGAACAAAATAGCATGCATCTAATACAATAATAGCTCCACTAGGCAGATGTAGGGTGATCACTCCAACAGCAACTACAACAACTCTTGTTCCATTACCCATCTTGAGGTCCATCTCCTCTCTAACCAATCAATCTCCTAGGTCTTGCCAGAACCTACAACAAATTACAGATATGATAAACACTCCCAGTATCCAAGACCCATATATTATCATGAAAATATGACAAGTGGAGACTGATCATGAATATACATAAAGCTTCTCCAAGCTTCTATCTCGCCTTCTCTACAAGGTAGTCCTTACAATTCCTCTTCCAATGCCCATCTTGGTCATAGTGGAAGCACCATCCTTTGTCCTTTCCCGGGTATTTCTTGGCAACCATTGCCTTACCTGGTCTTTCTTTGCCCTTGCCCTTCTTAAGGGTCATGCTAGCCTTCCTTTTCTTTTTGGTCTCACCAATATAGAGAACAGACTTCTCCTTCTTGATGGCACTCTCAGCTTCCCTCAACATATTGAGGAGCTTAGGGAGAGTCACCTCAAACTTGCTTATGTTAAAATTCATGATGAAGTGAGAAAAGGAATCTAGTAGGGACGAAAGTATAAGATCAACGCATAGGTTATCCTCTAGGACTATTCCTAGACATGTGAGTTTCTCGATTTACTCTATCATCTTTAGGACATGATTCTCAACCGATGTCCCATCTGTCATCCTGGCTTTGAAAAGTCTCTTAGATATCTCATATCTTTGAGTTCTTCCCTGTTTCTCAAATAGCTGACGGAGATGAAGAAGGATAGAATCTGCATCCATATTCTCATGTTGCCTCTGTAACTCAGGAGTCATGGAGGCCAACATGTAACATTTTGACAATGTGGAATCATCTATATACTTCACATAGTGAGTGATTTCATCCTCGCTTGTCCCTTCTTCCGGCGTGGGCACAATTATTTCAAGGACGTATGCGATTTTCTCCGTCGTGAAAATAATTCTCAAATTGCAGAGCCAATCTGTATAGTTTGGACCAGTGGGGCAATTGGCATCAAGATGCAACGTAGAGGGTTTGTGAGCGACATGTTTCTGACAAAACAAGATATAACAAAAAATAAATAACATACAAATTTTATAGAAAATACTAATTAAGATATGAACTTCTATCTTAATTTACTCCAACTATTTTCTTATTGAATCATGCAACACCCTCGACATGTGAGATGAAAATCTCCGGCAGACTCCTAGTGGGGATCGAGATCCAATTGGCATCTTAGTGCAACCTCGAGGGACTCGACCAATTCCACTAAGCCCAAAAGGTAGGCAACTCTTGCCAATCACAACTTCTTGTGATTCTCGCCATGTTCGGCCTCTGAATCATCATAGTCTCGAGGGACTCGACCAATCATGATGTTCTGTTAAGTCATCACCATCGTTACAAGATGAGTCTGGTTCGATGATATCCCCTCGAGGGACTCGACCAAGCATACCATGTCCTCGGGTCATCGGTGACATCTCTATGTCGTAGGCAAGATCTCGCTCATGTAGATATGTGAGCCTTGATGAACTCCACCAACTTAACCTATGTCGTGATTCAATTTTTTCCTATAACGATGGAAGGCCATGTGGATCAATCTTATTGCCTCACACTTATCGACTTAATATTATCTTAGGAGGGGTTTTTGTATCGGTCTCCTTATATGTCGTGTCACACATATACATATTTAATATATATCTACATCGCATGTAAATATATATATACATATATTTAGTAGGTGTATAACACATCACATATGCAAGCCACACCGAATGATCATAAGCCATCACCAAATATGATTAAGCCCGAGCCAATGGGCCTAATCACTCACAATAGGATCTATGTGTGCATTGGTGCATCTTCATGCTCAGTGATTATTGATCTCATCATCATCGGTTCCATTGGATCACCGCATCACCATGCATCATGATTTCCCGCCACGATATCATGGGTCCCACTATAACCTCCACGCTTCCGCTGTGCCTCTCCATGGAATTACAAATAATCACAAGCACGTAGGCCCAACAATAATAAATGAGAAAAAGGTAGGCTCGCAGGCCCTAATAATAATAATAATCACAATTACATACATCACAACACTTGGCTCATGATCGTCCATCCACATCATATATCACATATACATCACATCATATGTAAAATTACTAGATATATATAATAATTGATTAAACTATTTAATTAATTAAATTTAGGAAATCAGGACATGCTCAAATTTCTAGAATTATCAAGGGTATTTTGTAATTTTGGATGAGAGGATAGTCCTTGGAATTTCTAGAATTATTGAGGGCATCTTTAGAATTTTGTACACTAGGACAATCCTCGAAATTTTTGAAATTTAAAGGGGCAGGATCATCCTTTTCTCATCTGTGCCGCTGTCGTTGCTGCCCCTACGCAGGCGACGGCTGCCCTTGCCTGCCAGCAGCCACCCTACCAAGGGGCGGCCGCCCCTGTGGCCGATGCCGCTGCCCTTGCTAGTGGCAGGGCTAGTCGTGGGAGGCAGCCCCTTGCGGGAGCCCTGCAGCTGACCCCCTTTGCAGGTGTGCCCATGGGCGGCTGCCGCCCCTACAGGATGGCCACAACCGGTCGTGCCCGTAGGCGCCACCCTTGTGGGCTGCTGCCCTTGCGAGCGGCGCTAGCCTCCCATACAGACTGCTGCCCCTTGTAGGGGGCCTTGGCTGCGGCTTGGCCATGGGTGGCCGACCTTGCATGGGGCTGGCCGTGGTTGGCCGCCCCTCCTCCTTGTTGCCTTCACTGCGAAAACACAACAAGAACACATAGAACGATTCTATATGATTCAATATCATCACACAGTTTAAAACTAATCTTTCGCACGAAAACCTTGCTCTGATACCACTGTTGGGAAACCTCAGCGGGTGCATCACATGTGTAGTGAAAATCAAAATAAAAATTGGTTTCCCACGCAGATCAAATCATCGTACAAAATATTGGGGTTGCGAGAAAAACATAAAAACTGATAAAACAGTGATGTGTGAGAGATTGATTTTACCTAGGGAGATCGTATATCCTTGTATTTTCAAATCCGGATGGAGAAGGTGAAGGAGGTCAAGTGTCCTCCTCTCTAGCGGTATCCACATGATTGATCTTTGCAGCGAAACTCCTCCAATCTAATCTCGTAACTCTTGCGCAAGGGGAGGGAGGAGAATAGGAGGTGGTGGCCAAAGGTGCAGCTTATCAACCATAAGTCTCCCCTCCTATTTATAGAGAGCCACGAAAAACCCTAGGGCTCCTGCCTTAGTGGGTATTGGATCTTCATCTAATTATCCACTAACCTTGCATTATTGGATCTCTATCCAATAATCTCCTTAGGCCTCTAATTGGGCCTTAATCAAGGAGCTCATCAGTATAGAGTCTCAAATAATGAGAATATGGGCTAATTGGATCTCCATCCAATCCTCTATTCGCTGAAGCATCCACCATATGTGTGTGACCCTCTAGACCCGATACCGAGCTGGCCGTGAGTCACTCCCATCAGAACATCTTTTGATATGGTGAATTATTGTCCCAATAATAATTCACTTGACTTATCGATTATGGACGTACTAGGCCACTACGCAATAGTCCCCAGACGGAACAAGGGGGATCAAATCCATCGAACCTGTTTGTCCACAGTTACCGTGTATCTATATTCCTTCATCCAACTAATATCCCAAAGACCGTATATTAGATATGATACTATCAGGTCACATACGGAATCCGTCATAGTCTCGCTCTAATTAGATTCTCCCGGAGAACACTTTCTCTCTCAATCCGAATGACCCTGGCCCGGGATTTGTCTGAGTAAGCATATATGAGATATTCCTCTTGTGATATCGAGAGTGGATGATCCTCTATTGACACTCAATTGCCTTCGTAAGGTTGGCTACCATTCCCGATAACCAATTGTATTAGATCTGGAACTTTCCAAACCTGTAAGTCTGGTGTCAAAAAAAGTAGTACTCATACAAGGCATCATTGGTGTCTCAAGTTTAAGGACCATATACATAATTGAGACTATGGAATCGCTGTCTAACATTAGGTATCATTAACCATACAACATTCCATAAGCGGATCAATCAATGAACTCATTTTTCAATGAGCACCTGTACTATATCCTTAGTGTCTTCACACAAGTGGCTATGAGAGCAGCCGCCTCCATCATATAGATGGGTATATAGTACACCGATCTGTCTGGTTATCTCAATGTCCCTCTCGAGTAATCTATGACCGGCATTATTTAATATATGTGTTTAAAGATGAATCGATCTCATTATCGTGATCTCATCACGATTTGATTCTCATTGCACAAAACCAATGACATCATAATATATATGTAATAAATAATATAATGTGAGAATATGCCAATATTAATCATAGGCAAAAAGATTACGTAGTGTGTCACCCGTGCTATCACTCACGTGTTTGGATTGCAGGGCACCTGTAGAGATGACGACAGAATTCGGCAACGATCTTTAAGCAATTATGGGAATTGCTTTGGGTGACTGTGGAAGGATGATGGATGGCTGTAGAAGGGTAGCAAGACGCCAAGAACACTACTTTGATACCAAGTGTTAGAATCATAACAGATTCTAAGCTTGGGTGATCTCTATAGGGGATCAATATCCTTGGAACTCTATAGGGGTTCCACCCTCCAAGTTACTGCTCAAAGGTTGCTGAAAGGATTCATCTATTCATAAAGAAAAGTGGCTGATTACAAGACTATTTATAGGCCTTCTAACCCTAACTCCTAGTAGGACTCCTACTTCAGACTCTTACTTCTAACAACTCATACTCCAATTCTAAGAAGCAACTCCTACTCCAACTCTAAGAAGTAATTACTAGCTGGCCCAACTAAGGATAGCTGATGGTTAGGACTCCAAATCCTTCTCTAATTTGGCCCTAAACCTCCTCCTCTTTAACCCTAACCCTAGTCGGACCCTTTAACTATAGTAGGGGGCGGCTAGCTTAGGTTTATACATTCTTAATGCCTAACCCAAGACCCTTACATAGTCAACCCCTTCATCTATTAATAGGGGCGGCTAGATAGGGTTCTACATGTGTGTTCTCTCAATAAATTTAAAATTAGAACTCTTTTAGCAGGAGTCCTAACACTATACTTCTTAAATGAATATTTATAAGCATAATATCTAAATCTATCACAAAAATTATATTTGTTTCTAGGTAAAAAATATAATATGGGTCCTTTAACGAAGATAGTGTTAAGTGTTACTCACAAAGTCAATTCCTTCCTTTATATGAGCATGACCTTTATCAGCAAGGATCATGTTTAAGGATTTATTACCTATTTAAAAAAAATTAATGTTTCTTGTAGTAAAACATTTTCAAATTCACTAGCAAGAGAAGCATGATTCTTTTTTAATAATTTATACTTTTTACTAAGTAATTTAAAATCATCAAACAAGTCATTAAATGCATTGAATAATTCATCATAAGATAAGGAAGATTCATTTGAATTATGTATATCATTGTCAAATGCCATTAATGCGTAATTTGTAACTTCATCTTTGTTGGTTGCTCCTCGTCTTCGGATACACTTGAGTCATCCCAAGGCGCTTTGAGCACTTTCTTTTTCTTTGGTAGCTTCTTTTTTACTCGAGGATATTCATTTTTTAAGTGCCCCAACTTCTTGCACTCATAGCATATTATTAAATCTTTTTTTAGTTCACTTTTGTTCTTAGTATCTATCTTATTTTATTTTGTTCATTTTAAAGAATTTTTTAAATTTTTTTGTAAGAAGTGTCAAGTCATCATCATCATCATCATCGTCACTTAAGTTTTATCTCAAGTGGTCTTCTTTGGTTATAGGTGTCATATCCTTCCTGTTCTTTGGAATATTGTTCTCAAGTTCATCGTTCCTGTCATACACATGTCATTTCGTAGGTCATCAAAGACCCGATAAGTTCTTCAAGCGAAAAATTGTTTAGGTCATTTGCTTCTTGTATTGCCATTACTTTAGGACCCCAACTTTTTGGAAAGGAACTTAGTATTATATTAACAAGTTTAAAATTAGAAAAACTTTTACCAAGTGCTTTTAAACCATTGACGACATTCATAAAATGGGTGTACATGTTTTCAATGGTCTCACTTAGTTTCATATGAAACAACTCATAGCTATGTATCAAAAGATTAATTTTTGACTCTTTAACTCTACTTGTACCTTCATGTATGACTTCGAGTGTGTGCCAAATCTCATATGTAATTTCACATATAGAAACTCAATTAAATTTATTTTTATTAAGAGCACAAAACAAAGCATTCATCGCTTTAGCATTCAAAGAGAAAGTCTTCTTATCCAAATCATTTCATTCGTTTATTAGTTTGGAAGACTTTTCAAAATCGCTTTCACCAATATTCCATAAATCGAAATCCTTAGAAAGTAAGAAAATTCTTATTTGAGTTTTCCAATACGTGTAGTCCATCCCATTGAACATAGGAGGATGAGTGATAGAAATACCCTCTTGCTTGCCGACAAAAGTCATCTCTCTTGAGTTAGGATCGAATCGGCATTAAGAGGAGGGGGAGGGGGTGAATTAGTGCTTTTGAAAAACTTTCTTTGATTTGAAGATTCATTCGATAAAGCTTGTATCGAAAAAGCGTTTAAACTTGAAAACATTCATAGGAATGTAATGAGCAAGTAAAATAATTTGTAAAGTAATTAAACAATAAAGAAGAGAAGGCACACTAAGTTTATAATGGTTCATGATCTATGTCCACTCTTGATTCCTCCTCCGTTGATATCATCGACTTCCACTATTGATCTTCTTTTAACGAATGAAGATCAATTACCCTCTTACAACTCTATTCTATTTTTTACATATTTAGGAGATAACCTTTACAGTTCTCTCAGCCCTCCCTTAAATAGAAATTACACTTGGAGAAGAGAAGGGGAACTCTCAAGGAATTACAGCAGCGTTTTATTAGGACCCCAACTGAGTCAGGTCCTAGTCGATTGAGTTGAGTCTTTAAATTGGGCCTTATTAGCCAGCCTAGACCTGACATTAGGTTGGCTAGAAGGATATTTGAGTCCATTGTAAAAATCAGCCCAAATCCTAGTAGAGTTAGGATTTGACTGAATTGGAGTCTGGTTAGGAGTCAGAGTTGGATTTGGGTCGGGTCAACCAAGTCAAACTTGTAATCAACACAATTGACCACCCGCCTTGATGAGGGGAAGTCAGCTAGGGCTGAGAGGAGGCTCACCAGGGTTAGAGAGGGAGAGTTTCATTTAGTTAGGACTCTTTCTAAGATTGATTAAGAGTTCGATTAGGAGTTAGAGTCTTGGTTTAGTTGAAGTAGGAGTCCTATTAGGGTTAGGGTTTTGAGACCCTATATAAACACTTATAGCCACAACTTTTTTGTAATAAATAGATCAATATTTTTCATCCATTATGGCCAATAACCAAGGAGGGAGGAACCCTACAAAGTTTTAAGGAGGACCGATCCCCTAAAGAAGTCAACCCAAGCTTGGAATCCTATGGGGTGCTTATTAGGAAACCTCAGTGGGAGCATCACAACGCAGCGAAAATCAAAAACAAAAAATCAGTTTCCCACATATATCAAATCATCGTGTAAAAGATTCGGGTCACGAGAAAGCCACAAAAACTAAAAAAATGTATCATGCGAGAGATTATTTTACCTAGGGAGATCGTAAATCCCTGTATTTCTGATTCAGATGGAGAGAATGAAGGAAGTCAAGCGTCTTCCTCTCTAGCGGTATCCACACGATGGATCACTGCAGCGAAACTCCTCCAATCTGATCTTGCAACTCTTGCACATAGGGAGGGAGGAAGGAGAATAGTGTTGGGAAACCTCAGCGGACGCATCACATGCGCAGCGAAAATCAAAACAAAATACTAGTTTTCCATGTAGATCAAATCATCGTGCAAAAGATTAGGATTACGAGAAAAACATAAAAACCAATAAAACCACGATGTGTGAGAGATTGATTTTACCTAGGGAGATCGTATATCCCTGTATTCCAGATCCGGATGGAGAAGATGAAGGAGGTCAAGCGTCCTCCTTTGTATAGGTATCCACACGATAGATCTCTACAGCAGAACTCTTCCAATCTGATCTCGCAACTCTTGCGCAGAGGTAGGGAGGAGAATAGGAGGTGGTGGCTAAAGTTATAGCCTATCAACTATGAGTCTCCCCTCCAATTTATAGAGAGTCACCAAAAACCCTAGGAGGAGCCTTAGTGGGTATTGGTTCTCCATCCAAAAACCTACTAACCTTGCATTATTGGATCTCTATCCAATAATTTCCTTAGGCCTCTAATTGGGCCTTAAGCAAGGAGCCCATCAGTATAGTATCTCATATAATGAGAATATGGGCTAATTAAATCTTCATCCAACCCTCTATTCGCTGAAGCATCCACCATATGTGTGTGACCCTCTAGGCTCGATACCGAGCTGGCCGTGAGTCACTTCCATCAGAACTCCTTCTGATATAGTGAATTATTATCCCCATAATAATTCACTCGACTCATCAACTATGGACGTACTAGGCCACTATGCCATAGTTCCCAAACGGTACAGGGGGGATCAAATCCATCGGACCAGTCTATCCACAGTTATCGTGTATCTATAATCCCTCATCCATCTAATATCCCAGAGATCGTATATTGGATATGGTACTGTTAGGCCACATACAAAATCCATCAGAGTCTCGCTCTAATCTGATTCTCTCGGAGAACTCTTTCGCTCTCAATCCGAATGACCCTAGCTAGGGATTTATCTGAGCAAGCACATATGGGATATTCCTCTCATGATACCGAGAGTGAATAATCATCTGTTGACACTCAATTGCCTTCATAAGATTGGCTACCAATCCCGATAACCAGTTATACCAGATCTGAAACTTTCCAAACCTGTAAGTCTGGCGTCAAAGAAATGAGTACTTATATACGACATCCTTTGTGTGTCAAGTCTAAGGACCAGATACACAACTGGGACTATGGAATCACTATTTGACATTATATATCATTAATCATACAATATTCCATAAGCAGATCAATCAGTGAACTCGTTCTCCAATAAGCACCTGTACTATATCCTTAGTGTCTCCACACAAGTGGCTTTGAGACCAGCCGCCTCCATCATATGGACGGGTATATAGTACACCGATCTGTCCGATTATCTCAATGTCCCTCTTGAGTAACCTATGATCGGGACATCATAATATATATATAACAGATAATGTGAGAATATGTCAATATTAATCATAAGCAAAAATATCACATAGCGTATCACACGTGGCATCACTCACGTGATTGGCTTGTAGGGCACCTGTAACTAGCAAATATGAGGGAGAGGTCATGGCTGCAACCTATCATCCATGAGTCTCCCCTTCTATTTATAGAGAGTCACCAAAAAAACCCTAGGGCTCCTACCTTAGTGGGTATTGGATCTTCATCCAATTACCCACTAACCTTGCATTATTGGATCTCTATCCAATAATCTCCTTAGGCATCTAATTGGGCCTCAACCAAGGAGCCCATCAACATAGGGTCTCATCTAATGAGAATAGGGGCTAATTGGATCTCCATCCAATCCTTTATTTGCTGAAGCATCCATTATATATGTGTGACCCTCTAGGCCCGATACCGAGCTAGCCGTGAGTCACTCCCATCAAAACTCCTTTTGATATAGTGAATTATTATGAAGATAATAATTCACTCGACTCATCGACTATGGACGTATTAGGCCACTACGCCATACTTCCCAAACGGTATAGGGGGATCGAATCCATCAGACCTATCTATCCTCAGTTATCGTGTATCTATAATCCCTAATCCAACTAATATCCTAGAGATCATATATTGCACATGGTATTGTCAGGTCACATACGGAATCTTTTTGTCTTGCTCTAATCGAATTCTACCGGAGAACTCTTTCTCTCTCAATCCGAATGACCTTGGCCAGGGATTTGTCAAAGCAAGCACATACGGGATATTCCTCTCCCGATATCGAGAGCGGATGATCCTTTATTGACACTCAATTACCTTCGTAAGGTTGGCTATCAATCTCGATAACCAACTATACCAGATATGGAACTTTCCAAACCTATAAGTCTGGTATCAAAGAAAAGAGTACTCAAACAAGGCATCCTTGGTGTCTCAAGTCTAAGAACCAAATATACAAGTGAGACTATGGAATTACTGTCTGACATTAGGTATCATTAACCGTATAATATTCCATAAGCGGATCAATCAGTGAACTCATTCTTCAATGAGCACCTGTACTATATCCTTAGTGTCTCCACACAAGTGGCTGTGAGACCAGTCGCCTCCATCATATGGATGGGTATATAGTACATCAGTTTATCCGATTATCTCGATGTCCCTCTCGAGTAACCTATGACCGGGATTATTTAGGATCTGTGTTTAAAGGTGAATCTATCTCATTATCGCGATCTCATCACGATTCGATTCTCATTGGACAGAACCAAGGACATCACAATATATATGCTACTGATAATATAATGTGAGAATATATCAATATTAATCATAAGCAAAAAGATCGTATAGCGTGTCACACGTGCCATCACTCACGTGATTGGTTTACAGGGCACCTGTAACCAGCAATCTCCAACTTGACCTAAAGTCAATCACCTATGTGTTTGATCCCCATCAAACCCTTGTGATGTTCAAATATAATCTAAGGCAGTGGCTTAATCAATGGATCTGCAATATTATCTTCGGATGGAACTTTTTCCATTGCTATATCTTTACAGGCTATGATCTCTTTGATTAAGTGGAACCTCCTCAGAACAATTCTGATGAGACATGGGTTCCCTTGCTAGTGCTATTGCCCTGTCGTTGTCGCTGTACATGGGAATCGGCTCCATGCTGCTCGGAACGATTCCCAAATCCTTGATGAACTCCTTCATCCACACCTCTTCTTTTGCTGCTTCTGCTGCAACAATATATTTCGCCTCTATGGTCGAGTCAACAATAGTATCTTGCTTGGAACTCTTCCAACTTACTGCTCCTCCATTCAGGGTGAAAACATACCCTAAGTTCGATTTGCTATCATCAATATAAGACTAAAAACTCGAGTCTGTGTAGCCCTCAACCTGGAGGCTACCTCATCTATATACCAGTAAAAGATCCTTAGTCCTTCTCAAGTATTTGAGGATACACTTTACTGCCTTCTAGTTTTCTAAACCTGGATCTGCTTGATACCTGCTCGTGATACTCAAAGCATGTGCTATATCAGGCCTGGTACATAGCATAGTATACATGATAGACCCTATCACTGAGGCATAAGGTATCTTATCCATGTCTCCCCTTTCTTCAGGAATCTTTGGGAACATACTCCTAAAAAGTGATATTTCATGTCTCATCGGTATGAGACCTCTCTTGGAATTCTCCATACTAAACCTTTTGATAATGGAGTCTATGTACCTATAGACTGGGACAAGTCAAGCATCCTCTTAGATTTATCTCTATAGATCCGGATCCCTAAAATATAGGATGCTTCCCCTAAGTCTTTCATGGAGAAGTTTCTAGATAGCCAAGTCTTTACTGTAGAGAGCATTCCTACATCATTTCTAATTATTCGGATGTCATCATATATAATATCAAGAAGGTGATAGTACTCCCATTTACCTTACTGTACATACAAGGCTCATATTCGTTCTTAATGAAGTCATAAGATCTGATCATCTCATCAAATCTTATGTTCTAACTTCGGGAAGCTTGCTTTAGTCCATAAATAGACTTGAGCAACCTACACAATTTATCTGGACTCTCTCTGGATACGAATCCCTCTGGTCGTATCATATACACCTACTCCTAAAGGTTACCATTGAGGAATGTTGTTTTGACATCTATTTGCCAGATCTTATAGTTATAGTGTGCTACAATTGCCAAAAGAATTCTAATGGACTTAAGCATGGCTACAAGTAAAAAGGCTTCGTCATAGTCAACTTCTTATCTTTGACGATATCCTTTAGATATTAGCCTTACTTTACAGGTCTTCATCTTTCCATCTACTCTGATCTTCTTTTTTAAGATCCACTTGCACTCGATGAGTACTATACCCTCAAGTGCATCCACAAGGTATCAAACCTTGCTATAGTACATGGAATCCATCTCAGAATTCATGGCTTCTTGCCACTTCCTGGATTCTATACTTATAATAGTCTCCTCGTAGGTCTGAGGATCAATATCCTGAGAGTCCTCTCCATTGATATGTTATACATATCTTTCAAGAGGGTGAGATACTCTGCTAGACCTGCGTAAAGTTGGAACTTGTGTGCTAGGTATCTTAACAAACTCAGGCTCGGGAATGGTGCTTGAGCTAGGTTCTCCAACCTCACTCAACTCTATCTCACTCCCACTGTTTCTATCAAGAATATGTTCCTTCTCAAGGAACATGACTCTCTTGGTAATAAAGACCTTTCAGTCCTTGGAATGATAGAAATAATACCCATAAGTTTCCTTGGGGTATCCCACGAATATGCACCGTTCTGTCCTTGATTCAAACTTATCGGGGTTGTGTATTCTAACGTGGATAGGATAGCCCAAAATCTTAACCATCTTAAGATTGAGCTTCTTTCCTTTCCATATCTCATATGGTATGGTATAGACACTACCAACTTTAATGAAACTCTGTTCAGAAGGTAAGCTGCAGTCTCTAGGGCGTATCCCCAGAATAGGACGGGTAGTTCAGCAAAACTCATCATAGATCGCACCATGTCTAACAGTGTTCGATTCCTCCTTTCTGATACACCATTGAGCTAAGGTGTATAAGGAGGTGTCCACTGGGATAGAGTCTCATTGTCCTTGAGGAAATGGGTGAACTCTGTACTAAGGTACTCTCCTCCTCGATCTGATCAATGAGCCTTAATACTCTTTCCAATCTGGTTCTCGACTTCATTTTTATATTTCCTGAATTTCTCAAAGGTCTCGGACTTATACTTCATCAAGTACATGTGTCCATACCTAGAGAAATCATCAGTGAATGTAATGAAGTATAAGTAACCACATATAGCCTGAGTCAATATGAGACCACATACATCACTATGTATGAGTTCTAATAACTCAGTGGCTCTCTCTCCAGTTCCAGTAAAAGGAGAGTTGGTCATCTTCCCACGAAGGTAAGGTTCGCAAGTTGTATATGACTCATAGTCAAATGGATCTAAGTATCAATTTAGCAACTTTTGAATCCTTCCCTTATGTATATGTCATAGATATGCATTGTTCACCTCATTTCTTTTCCTCTTAGATGTATTTATATTCATGATATGTGGAGAAGTGTCTAACACATATAGTCATTTATCAGGGTCCCTCTAGTGATGATCTCATCCTCTATAATTATTGAACAATTATTATTCTCAAAAATAAATTTATATTCATTAATTATCAAACAAGAGATAGAAATAATATTTTTGATAATAGAGGGAACAAAATAACATACATCTAATGCAATGATACTCCACCAGGCAGATATAGGTTGAACTCCTTAATAGTAACTATAGCAACTCTTGCTCCATTGCCTATCTTAAGGTTCATCTTGCCTTTGGCCAATCTCCTAGGTCTTATCAGAAATTGTAACGAATTATAGATATGATAAGTACTCCCGGTATCCAATACCCATATGTTATCATGAAAATCTAATGAGTGAAGACTGATTATGAATATACCTGAAACTTCTTCAAGCTTCTATTTCACCTTTTCTTTAAGGTAGTCCTTATAGTTCCTCGTCTAATGCCTATCTTAGCCGCAGTGGAAGTACTGTCACTTGTCCTTTGTAGGGTCTTTCTTAGCAAACTTTGTCTTACCCGATCTTTCTTTGCCTTTGCCCTTCTTAAGGGTCTTACTAGCCTTCCTTTTCCTATTGGTCTCACCAATATAGAGAACTGACTTCTCTTTCTTGATGGTATTCTTAGCTTCCCTCAACATGTGAGATTGGTCTTAATTGTCACACAAAAGATTGGGGTCATAAGAAAGTCACAATAGCTGAAAAAATACATCATGTGAGAGATTGTTTTACTTCGGGAGATCGTATATCCCTGTATTCCAGATCCAGATGGAGAGGATGAAGGAAGTCAAGCATCTTCCTCTCTAGCAGTATCCACACGATGGATCTCTGCAGCGAAACTCCTCCAATCTGATTTTGCAACTCTTGCACAGAGGGAGGGAGAAGAATAAGAGGGGGAGGCCAAGGCTGCAGTTTATCAACCATGATTCTCCTCTCCTATTTATAGTGAGCCACCAAAAAACCCTAGGCCTCCTGCCTTAGTGGGTATTGGATCTCCATCCAATTACCCGCTAACCTTACATTATTGGATCTCTATCCAATAATCTTCTTAGACCTCTAATTGAGACTCAACCAAGGAGTCCATCAGCATAGGGTCTCATCTAATGAGAATATGGGCTAATTGGATCTCCATCTAATCCTCTATTCAGTGAAGCATCCACCATATGTGTGTGATCTTCTAGGCCCGATACCGAGTTGGTCGTGAGTCGCTCCCATCAAAACTCCTTTTGATATAATGAATTATTATCTCCATAATAATTCACTCGACTCATAGACTATGGATGTACTAAGCCACTACGCCATAGTTTCCAAATGGTACAAGAGGATTGAATCCATCAGACCTGTCTATCCTCAGTTACCGTGTATCTATAATCTCTCATCCAACTAATATCCCAGAGACCTTATAATGGACATGATACTGTCAGGTCACATACAGAATCAGTTTGTCTTGCTCTAATCAGATTCTACTAGAGAAATCTTTCTCTCTCAATCCGAATAACCCTGGCCAGGGATTTATTTGAGCAAGCACATACATGATATTCCTCTCGCGATACTGAGAGTGGATGATCATTTATTGACACTCAATTACCTTCGTAAGGTTGGGCACCAATCTCAATAACTCATTGTACAAGATCTGGAACTTTCCAAACCTGTAAATCTGGTATCAAAGAAAGGAGTACTCAAACAAGGCATCTTTGGTGTCTCAAGTTTAAGGACCAAATACACAATTGAGACTATGAAATTGCTGCCTGGCATTAGGTGTCATTAACCATACAACATTCCATAAGTAGATCAATCAATGAATTCATTCTCCAATTAGCACTTGTACTATATCCTTAGTGTCTCTACACAAGTGGCTATAAGACTAGCTGCCTCCATCATATGGATGGGTATATAGTACATCGATATGTCCGGTTATCGATGTCCCTCTGGAGTAACCTATGACGTAGATTATTTAGGATTTGTGTTTAAAGGTGAATCGAACTCATTGCCTAATCTCATCACGATTTGATTCTCATTGCACAAACCAAGGATATAATAATATATATGCTACAAATAATATAATGTGAGAATATATCAATATTAATTATAAGCAAAAATATTACACAATGTGTCACACGTGCCATCACTCACGTGATTGGCTTGCAAGGCACCTGTAACCAACAGTTCTAACACTTGGAAACAGAGTCGCGTTCTTGGCACCTCGCTGATCTTCCACCTTCACCACTGCCATCCAGTCACCCATCATCTTCCCAAGAAATTCCCATAATTGTTGATCTCATCGTCGACTCGCCATCATCACCCCCTGCCACATATCCTCCATCTACTACACCTCCACCAAAATTGCATCAGTTCTGGTATCTACCTTACTGTTGCTACAATTTACTTATCCAAAAACCAAAAAAGAAATACTTACATCTACTATTGTTACAATCCTTTCCATTTATCTATCTTGCTGAAAAAATTACTGGCCGAAAAAATAGCTGCGATGATCTTTCGATGTTGATGCAATTTTTCAACCGAATACTATCTTCTTGCCGATATCTTGCTGTCGTATTCTTCTCCATATTTTGCATCGACTTGGCTTTCATTGTCATCTATCCCTTACTATAATACATTACATCTTCCTTATATTGCTACAAAAAATTGCTCGCTGTAAAAACCTTTCATCGCAAAGTTATCATCTTTATGATGAAAGTTGTCCTACAAAATTTCAACCGTATAATTGTTATTGAATCTCTAATCTTTGTGTCGACAACTTGCTGCTATATTCATCTTTGTATTTTACATTAGCTTGCCTTTCCTTACAAGTAGATTCTCCCTAAATTCTTCTTTTAATTTTTGATGAACTATTGAAAACTTTTCTTTGAGCTATTGTTCTTTGACATAAAATTCTACTGTTGCATCTACCGCATTCAATATTGCTGCTATCTTGCTGCCATATTTGCTATCATCTATATTGCAACATATCGCAGCCTTATTCCGAGGCACTTCTTGTTGCAACTACACCAAACTAGTTATTGCCCCCAGCAGCAACCTTAAACCTCCCTTCCCAGCCTCAAACCACTACTAGTGAAACCCTTTCGAGCCCCCACAACACCCTCAAACTATAGCACCAACATCAATCTAAACTGCAAACTATCAATCCAAAATCGTAACCTTGATCATCACCCTTTCGGCCACCAATCCCTACTAAACCATTTACTGCCATCAACAACAACCCTAAGCCACCCCTCTAACCCTAAATCCTTGTCACCAAACCCCCCTATACAACCCCTACAACAACTCTAAACCATAGCCCCAACAATAACAAAAAAATAACAACCTATCAACCCCAAACCGCAGCCATCTACCTATGATCTATCATCTCTTTCGGCCACCTAGCTATCCAACCAATCCCTACCCTTAACCAGATAGCAAAGAGAGGACCTTGACATTACATATCTGGAGTCTTGTGCCATGGCATCGATGTATCTGATTGGTGCCAAGTTGGAGGCCTTCGAGACGCATATGGAGGACAGACTATGTGCTCACTTTACGGCGTTTAGATTGGGTCGATCACCGAGCCCAAGAAGATCACAGCGTGGTGAGACTTTTAATCACAAGGAGAACCCACTAGAGAAAGAGGAACAAGCAACAAACTCATCGTATCCATGCATAAGGGTGGATTTCCGCTTTCACAAGATCCCAGAGGCTTTTATGGTCGATATTGCTACCATCCATTTAGGAAGAGAAGTTATTCAGTAGTAGGATTGGTACAAACACACCCATGGAGTCCCCACATGGAGGTAATTCAAGAGCAGACTGTTGATCTGCTTTAGACTGACGGAGTGTGAGAACACAAATGGCCAACGTAAAGATTTATCAAACCTCAACCGTATAAGAATATCAAACCAGGTTTGAGGATCTTTTAAATCAAACTCAAGATTAGTCTTAAAAGCAATTGTTAGAAATATTTATCGAAGAATTAAAGTCAAAAATAAGATGTGAAGTCAAGGCGCGACAACCATATACTTAGAGGGCTGCCATCTCCTTTGCTCTGCATCCATGAGGAACAACTGAACAACAATGCCTGAAGGACCAAGATCATGAACCGACTAGCAACCATCAAGCCTTTGGCCTCCCCTACTACCAACTGAACCTCTTAGCCCAAGGAACTTACTCGAGAAGAACTCCAAGAAAGATCGGTGAAAGGGCTATGTTGGCACTCGACGAACCATGGAGTAGAGATCACCGCTGCAAAAGGGAAAAGCTTTTGGTGATTAAATCGATCAAGGATCTAGAACTCGAAGACGTAGATCTCAAACCTGAGAAGAAAGATGTAGAGGAAGAACCGTAGCCAGCCATCAGCACCATACATGCCCTAGCCGGCTACACCAACCCGTATTCCACGAAGGTCGATAGATTCCTCGAACATCAGCCAATCACCATTCTTATTGACATTGGAAGCACCAATAATTTCATGGACAGCAAGGCTGCTGCCCGATTAACTCTCTAGATTGAATATTATAGTAGGTTCGATTTAAAAGTTACAGATGGCTGAATCCTCAACTACAACTTAAAGAGCCCTCTAGTGAAACTAGTTTTGTAGGGCCAAGAAATCACCACAGGCTTCTTCCTCTTACCACTTGATGATTATCAAGCAATGATCAGCGTTGAATGGTTGTCCACTCTAGGTGATGTTTCCTAGATTTTTTTTCAAATTAATCCTGAAATTTTTCAGCCATGGGAAATAGGTGATCCTATGAGAAAAGCACAGGGGCGAAGTATCGACTGTTTCTACACAACGCATGGAGAGAGTGCTACACAAATTGCATATCAACTTCCTAATACAAAATTTAAGGGCTACCAGTGGAGGAATCAATGATGAACGAAGATCCAAACCTCCTCTCTTTGTTTGTTGAGTTTTCGGATGAGTTTGTTAAACTGATAAAATTGCCCCCTACTTGGTCGCATAACCACCGCAAGTTTATGGAGGATGACGGTATGATCAGCGCTCCCCTCATGACATTGTTGAAAAAAGATGACTTCCTCTAGCTGGATGAAGCTACAACAACCTTTGATGTCCTCACGGTTGTAATTCCATCTATACTGATGCTAGCTTTACTCAACTCTGATAAAATGTTCGTGCTCAAATCTGACGCATCAGGTGTCAGAATTGGTGTTATCTTCATGCAAGATGACCGACCCTAGTCTATATTAGTAAAACCCTCTCTCTATATCACTTGAAGCTATTAATCTACGATGAGAAAATGCTAACCATTGCTGAATTTGTGGCTTAGCATGATACAGGTCAATGACACAAAGGAGAGATGAAATAAGCCTTAGAAAATTATAGGTTCTACTCACTCCAAACTCAAATCGGGCTTCCATTACCATGGACTCTACCAGAGGGCAGCCATCATCTTAGATGAAAGCCTAGCTACTATTAAAGAACAACCACATGCTAGCCCACGCAAAAAAGAAAGAGCCGCCAGACAAACACCGGAGTAGAAGGAAGTTTACTATTGAAGATCGAGTTTTCCTTCGTCTTCAGCCCTACCAGTAGGAATCTATGAGCCTCAAGGAAGTGGTCTCCCTATTTCTTTAGACCCTATAAAATTGGAGATAACATTGGAGCCATGACTTATGGATCAGATCTGCACACCAATTCAGAAATATAACTGATCCTCTAAGTATCCCGCCTCACATGGAAGTTTAGAGAGGATGATTCAGCCCAGATCCACCCACCAGACATCTCAGCTGATGAGGAGGTCCAAGTTCAGCTGATGATCATGTGGGATTAAAGGATCATGATGCACCACCATCCAAACACTACTACCACTGATTGAGGGATACAAGACAATGCTAGACCGCATGACCATGGTGCACCTACCAAAGATACCACGAGGAATCTTCAAGAAGAATTGCATACCATGACCCAAAGTTCATGGACCCTCAGCCTTCAGGATAAGACTGATTTGAAGAGGGCGAGTCTATTAGGACCCCAGCTAAGTCAGGTCCTAGTCGATTTAGTTGAGTCCTTAGATTTGGCCTTGTTGGACGACCTAGTCCTGACATTAGATAGGGTATGAGGAGATTTGAATCTATTATAATAAAGAAGCTCAAATCCTAGAAGGGTTAGGATTCGGCTAAACTGGAGTCTAGTTAGGAGTGGAAGTTAGATTTGGATCGGGTCAACCAAGTCGAGCTTGTAACTAACCCAATTGGCCACTTAACTTGATGAGGGGAAGTCAGATAGGGCTGAGAGGAGGCTAGCTAGGTTAAAGAGGGAGAGTTTCATTTAGTTAGGACTCTCTCTCAGATTGATTAGGAGTTAGATTATGTGTTGGAGTCTTAGTTTAGTTGAAGTAGGAATCCTATTAGGATTAAGGTTTTGAGATCCTATATAAACACTTGTAGTCATAACTTTTTTATCATGAATATATCAATCTTTTTTAGCCATTGTGTCCGACTACCAAGGAGGGAGACACCCCAATAGAGTTCCAAGGAGGGTCGATCCCCTACAGAGGTTAACCCAAGCTTAGAATCCTACGAGATTCTAACACGTTTTCACAAATTTTGTTGGGATCAATTGGCACTAAGAGGGAGGGGGGGAGTGAGAATCAAAATAAAAAATCGGAAGCGTTTCATTGAGTAAGTGAGCAATAAGCTATTGAACGAAGCTAAGTTATGATTATGCTAAAAGAAAGCTCTGTATAAGAACATGCATAATAAAAAACAACAAAGTAGAAAAACACTCACAGATTAATAGTGGGTTCAGCCTCAACCTGGCCTATGTCCACTCCCAAGTGCTCTTCTCCGAGGTCCACCGGTGCCCACTACCGATCTTCTTTAGGTGAAGACCAAATCCTTATAGGCTTTTAACTCAAGGGAGACTTCTTACAAGAAATACAACACTTAGCTCACTCAATTCCCTCTTTTCTTTTTCTTGCGCACTTTTAGCACCCAATTTTTCACATAATTTCTAGTCTAATTATTGTGCAAAAATCTATGCTAAATGTAAGAAAACGTGGGGTATTTATAGGCCCCAATTGGCTTTAGAAGAATGGAGCCAAAATTTAAACTCATCCAGAAAATCTGGGTACGGGCAATACAACCGCCGACGATATAACCATCGAAAGCTACCCGGATTCCTGGGTGACAGCAGTACAAACACCAGCCTGGGCAGTCTAACAGTCGCTTACCGCTTGGATTTATGGGTGGTGGTGGTACAATCGCCAGGATTTTTGAAAAAGTGATTTCCTTCACTTTTCCAATCCCGACTTGTACATCTTGTTGACCAATTTCCAGGTCAATCAATTGAGATCGACTTGAGCTCAATCCACTTTTCATAGTGGACCTGGTTTGCTTCACTTGAGTTAATTTGGATTCCTTCCAAACTTAACTCAAGTTGGACTCAAATCTAATGATGCTAACTATGACTAATTAATTACAATCAATGCGACCATCAAGTCCAACAAGACCCTTCTGATTCCTGCAAGCTTTTCGACAACTCCCTGATAATCTTCCAATGAGTTTCTTGGTCTTCTTCTGGTGAACTCCCGACACCATTCTGACAAGCTCCCGATCACCTTCGGCAAGCTCACGATGAAGTCCCAATAAGCTTCTGATACCTTCGGCAAGCTTTCGGTTTGTCTCTCGACGAGTTCCCACTGCACCGTCCAAACCCTGGCCCGATGCCCTAGACTTGACTCTGGCCCAACATATGATTGTAACTTTCTTTCTTGTCATAGTTAATCCTACATCAATCATCTCTAACACACACATGTTGGATCAATAACCTATCAATTGATTTCATCATCAAAATTTGAGATTCAACAATCTCTCTCTTTTTGATGATGATAATCAATTGATGATGGGAGTTAAGCCTTACTCCCCCTACATCCATGCCATGATACAAATGAGAAAACCTTAAATTCAATAAAACCAACCACTCTTGAATTCAAGTATCATAATATCCGTTTATCAAATTTTGAAATGATATATCATAAATTTTAAAATCATCAAATCATACATGATGTATAATATTTATCTCAACCAATCATGAATCATTAAAATTTTAAAGTATATAACATGAATTATGCATCAATTATACATTAAGTTGAAGTTCTCTTCCTTAAGTCATCAATTATTTCTCCTCCTTTGTTTATCAATAAAAATAAGAGAAATATTTATTTTTTCACTTTTCTACAAATGTCATCAATATGTTATTTCTCCCCCTTTGTCATTAACAAAAAGGTCAAATGTTAGAACAAATGATTTCAAGGCACATGTGTCAATAATTTACTCATGAATTTTCTTTTAACATGCATATATCATTTTTATGTCATCAATTTGTTATTTCTCCCCCCTTTTCATTATTAAAAAGAGGTGAAATAACAAGCAAGTAATCTTATGATACATAAGGTCATCATGTATCGAAGTTTTCATATGTTTACAAAATAAACTGTACATTGCTCCTCCTTAGTAAAATAGGATAAAAACCTAATTTTTTCATGAAAATTTTTCTCCCTTTTGTAAATAAGAAAGTAGAAACAATGGAGGGGAGTTAAAAATATCATCACAAAAATAGAACTTATATCAAGCATCATAAAAGTTCTTACGAGAAAGGATAAAAATATTGTCATAAAAGGAACTTTGAATGTCAATATCAAGGTAAATCCTTTTTTAAAGGTGAGCTCTCAAAAATTTGAGAAATCCAAGAAGAGCTAAGAGCTACTCATACATTTAAATTCATCTTATATGATTTTCAAGCAAAAGTTGCAAATCAAGTAGATCATGCATTTTAAAGATCATCTCATATAAATTTTGATAAGAAGCCCAATTTGTAAAGGTCAAGAATTCCAAAAGAAAATATGATAGTAAATCAAGCTTAAATTGTAAATCATGCATTTTGCATGCATTTAAAAATTTTTAATTTTCTTCTAAGTAATTTTCCTCATTAAATGTTATAAGATTCATCATATCCAATTTTCTTCTAATCATATTGAAACTTTTATTTTCTCTTTTGGTCATTATCAAGAAAAAAATATGATGACATAATTTCTTCTTAACATCTATATTCAAATTATGCCCAAAAGTACAATGAGATCATGTCATAAAATCAAATCTTGAAGTACCAAAAGACATGATTTAAATTAATAAATTTGCTCTCCTTATTGTTTGTGAATTTTAACATAAGTAATGAAAAAATCTTATGTATTCAAAATTCTAAGTAAAATAGAAATCCAATCATGCAAATATCATGTATTTAAAATTCTTAATTTTCTTTTTTGCAAATTGCTCCTCATCCAATGAAAGTTTTTCATAATCAAAGTATTTAATTTTATTATTACAAAATATCACTTTTGTCTCTCTTTTAGTCATTGTTAAAGTAACAATTAAAATACAATAGTACTAAATTTTCATAACTTTACAAAATGAGATATGGAAATATATGATCTCAATTTATATATGTGATTTTTAAATCATCAAGATCATTGTTTATAAAAAGATTCATGTTATAGTTCCAAAAAGATAAACTTCTCTTTAATAAAGGGAATGAATCTTAGTAAACAATCTTGGTTTATATAAAGACCTCAAATTATAATTTTCAAGATTTCAAGGTCATGATTTAAGTTATCAAATCATCAAAATTGAAATAAAATTAGATAAATTCATTAATCTCTTTTAAAAAGAATGTGAACATATCCAAAGTCATAGTCAAAAATCATTTTTTGAAAAATTTCTATGAAGGCAATATAGATTGTTTTTCAAAAAAAATAGCTAAAGTTCTCTAATTCATTTATGTAAGAGATTCAACAATAATAGTATCATTTTATCTCTTGTTGAAGATTGATAAGATACAATATTTTTAAGAATAATTATCCTTCTTTTTAGTTGTTTTATATAAAACACCTTTCAAATTGTAGAAACTAATATATCAACAAAATAATATTTTCATAAATTTCAACATAAATATTTTTCATTAATAATAACTAAGGTTCTTTAGTTCTAGTTTATTTTTCATACTAGCATGCTCTACCTATTCATTATCAAGATTATTATATAATCATGAACTAATTTGCACTAAACTTTCATTGTTCTAATTTTAGCATGCTCTAGCTACACAAAAAGTCATGCATCATTGAGAGCAATCAAGACTAATGAATCATTTGAAGATTTATTACCTATAATTTTATTTTCAATAATTTTTCACTAATGAAAGGAGTGTTAGATCTCAAGTCATGTTGTTTAAGTATCTACTTTCAAAATATTACTTAGTGCTCCTAGCCTTGTTATGAGGCAACTTTATATTATGAGAGGTTTTGATTTAGGTACCCATTTGAGTTTGGGTCCTTCATGAAATATTCTTTTCATTTTGTCTAATGGTTTTAGGTTGTTAATAGTTCCTTTAGGAACACAAATTAGTCTATGTGGACTACATTTTCTAAATGAACATTTGTAGGCTTTATATCCTAATTTACCATAAAAGTTGTATTTAATTTTTTATGATAGATTTAAAGCGGGTCCTTTAACAAAAGTGGTTGGCTTTTGTTGAGTGTTTTCAATAAAGCCTATATCATTTATTAACATGACCCTTATTAGCAAGGATCATATTAAGGGATTTATTCTCTATTTTAATTTTTTCTAACTTGTGTTTAAGCATGATATTTTTCTCTTTAACATCATCTAGCATTTCACATTTAGAGCAAAGATTATGTGATGATAATGTATCATGCATTTGATCAAATATACTAACTAACGAATTATGTTCCTTCTTAAGCAACTTAAAAGATTTACTCATTTTTCTAAATTCATCAAACAATTCATGAAACATATTTAATAATTCGATAAAAGAAATACTTAATGAATCACTAGCCTCGTTTTGGATCACTATTAGAGCATAGTTGGCTACTTTTTCCTTGCTTTGATCTTCTTCTTTGGAGCGCCTTGGCTTCTTGCGTTCATAGCAAGATGTTTTCTCCATTTAAGTTAATTTTTGTTTATATCTATTAAATTTCTAGGTTCTTTTGTTAAGAGTTAAAGTTCAAGGTTCTCATCACTCGAGGTTTCACTCGAGGAGTCATATGTCATTCTCAATTCAAATTCCTTCATGTTCTTTGGAAGGTGTTCTTCAACTTGATTTTTGCAAGTCTTTTCATTTAATGAATCATTTAATTTAGTTATACTTTCATATGTGATTTTTAGTTGATGTCATATATCAAAAGTCGAATCACAAGAAGAAACCTGATTAGACTCGTTTTTCTTAAAGCACAAAACAAAGCATTCATAGGTTTGGCATTTAAAGAAAACATATGTTTTTCACGATCATTCCAATCATTTATTTGATTTGATAACTTCTAAAAACCATTTTTGAATATACACCATAAATCAAAATCTAGAGAGATCAAAAAAATATGTATTCGAATTCTCCAAGATGTGAAATTCGTCCCATTGAATTTGGGAGGACATGAAATAGAATGTCCCTCATTCATACCAAATAAAGTCATTTACTCAAGTGGATGTTAATCCAATGAGTAAGTGTCTTGCTCTGATACCAATTGTTATGATCAATCAGCACTAAGAGGGAGGGGTGAATTAGTGCAAGTGTAAAAAATCACGGTTTAAGAAAAACTTTTCGTGCGAATCAAAACTGAAAATCAGAAGCGTTTCGTTGAGTAAGTGAGTAATAAGTTATTGAACGAAGCTAAGTTATGATTATGCTAAAAGAAAGATCCGTTATAAGAATATGAATAATCAAGAACAACAATGTAGGGAAATGCTCACAGATTTATAGTGGTTCGGCCTCAACCTGGCCTACATCCACTCCTAAATTCTCTTCTCCAAGGTCTATCGGTGTCCACTACCGATTTTCTTTGGGTGAAGACCAAACTCTTACAGGCTTTCAACTCAAGAGAGACTTCTTACAAGAAATACAACACTTAGCTCACTCCCTTCCCCCTTTTCTTTTTCTTGCACACTTTTATTACCCAATTTTTTACACAATTTCTAGCCCATTTATTGTAAAAAAATTTATGTTAAATACAAGAAAACTTGGGATATTTATAGGCCCCAATTGGCTTCACAAGAATGGAACCAAAATTCAAACTGACCCAAAAAATCCGGGTACGAGGGGTACAACCATCGTCGACGATGGTACAACCATTGAAAACTACCCGGATTCCTGGGCGGTGATGGTATAATCATCAGCCTGGGCAATCCAACCGTCACCTGCTGCCCGAATTCCTGGGCGGTAGCAGTACAATTGCCGCTCTCCGGTAGTACAACCACTAGGGTTTTTGGAAAAGTGATTCCCTTCACTTTTCCAATCCTGACTTATACCTCTTGTTGACTAATTTTTAAGTCAACCAATTGAGCTCGATCTGAACTCAATCCACTCTCCATAGTCACTTGAGTTAATTTGGATTCCTTCCAAATTTAACTCAAGTTGGACTCAAACCTAACGATGATAACTATAATTAATTAATTACAATCAATATGACTATCAAGTCCAACAAGACCCTTCTGACTCTCGGCCAGCTTTTTGGCAATCCCCGACGATAGTCTGACGAGTCTTTTGGTCTTCTTTTGGCAAACTCATGATACCATCATGGCAAGCTCCTGATCACCTTCGGCAAGCTCCCAGTGAACTCCTAGCAAGCTTTTGATACCTTCGACAAGCTTCCGGTGAACTCCTAGCAATCCTCTGATCCCTTCGGTGAGCTCCTGGTGAACTCCTGGCAAGCTTCCAGCGAGTCTCTCATCGAGTTTCCACTACATCGTCTGAACCCCAGCCCAATGCCCCAGACTTGACTCTGGCCCAACATCTGATTATAACTTTCTTTCTCTATCATAGTTAATTCTGCATTATCTCTAACACACATGTTACATCAATAACCCATCAATTGATTTCATCATCAAGATCTAAGATTCAATAAGTTTTTGTTCTCAATTCTTGCTACCTCAAGCAAGAATGAGTGGGGTATTTATAAGCCCTAAGTGGCTTCAAAAGTTGGAGCCAAAAAATTCAAATCCCTGGATTTTCAGGGTATGAGTAGTACTACCGCTAGCACCAGTGGTACCACCAGCGAACAAAGCTTGAGATTATAGGTTCTAATTATACCACCGCTCGAAAAAGATAGTACTATCACCAACAACCGACGGTACCACCGCTTGGGAACCCGAAAAAGTATATTTCACTACTTTTCATACCCTGAGCTATATCATTTCTTGATCTGATGGTATCTCCTCCCAAGTCAATGAATTTAGCCTCCTAATGGGCTCAAATCAACCTTAATTAAGTCCCAATGGGCTCTTAATTGAGTTAGCATGGTTATACTAAAAAACTAACTCAATTAAGACATAAACTACTTCGATCAAGACATAATCAATTACAAAGTGTGAATCCTATGTTATTCAGCATGTCATTAGTTCATCTGACACTTCGTCACATTGTCCTCTCCTTCGGTGTATTGCCCAATTAGCATGTTGACCTCTTCCAATATCTGATCTTCTTGGAGCAATGCCCAAACCTATTGGCTCAATGCTCGCACTCACGGCACCAAGTCCCTCCGGCACGTCGACCAGTCCTCCAGCCCGAGTCCAATCTTCTGACATGTTCCGTTCCAGCCCAATGTCTGATTCTTCTTAGTTTAATCGATTTGTCTTTTTATGATTGAAGCTAGTCCTGCGTTACTCAAACACTGATTAGATCAAAACTTTATCAATTGATTTCATCATCAAAATCTGAGATTCAACAATGCTATTGCCGCCCTAGGTAGTACTACTGACACCATAAGTAGTACTATCGTTGAAAATGTTAAATAGCACAAAAAATACTTATCGATTGACTCAAGAGGTACTATCACTTGGGCCTAATGGTACTATCACCCAGGCTTGCTTTCATATACCACCAGTTTAGCATTCTAACAAGCCTAGTTCAGCACAGCTTCAAGCCCAATGACTTTCTTGATAAGTTGGCATTGTTTCACCCTATAACAACTCAAATTGATCCAAAATGACCTTGATCAAAACTTTGACAAATCAATCATATATCAAGTATATTTATGAAGCTTTTGGCATGTTATACACTCTTTTGACATGTCATTCAATCTTCCGACACTTCATTTGAGCTTTTGGCACATCACCCTTTTATTCAACATATCATCCATTGTACTAGCATATTAGTTTTTCCATGACAGCCGATCTATCAATGCAATACCCAATCCTTCTAGCATAAACCTGAATCTATAGCTCCAAACAACGGTCAATCCTTCGGCTTAGCATTAAATTTTTGACAAGATAATTTTTTAATGCAACATATAACTCTCCTGCTTGGTAGTTGGCCCTTCGATGGACCATGTCCATGATCAAAGTATTTTATATGTTGCTTATCTCAAAAGCGTATTAGTCAAATAAACTAATCAATTGATTTCATTATCAAAATATGGGATTCAATAATCTCCCTCTTTTTGATGCTGATAATCAATTTATGACGGAGTTTTAACATGACTCTCGTATCTATGTCATTTAAAAATGTTATGATAAACTTGAACTCAAATGATTATATATCATTTTAAATACTTATACTAAATTCAAGTTAAAAAAAATGATCTTATCAATATTATGAGTCAATCATTCAAGCCCAAAAATCAATATTCAATCAAGTTTCAAATTTTAAGTTATAGTCATAACCATTTTAAGTTTCAAATTTTCACCATTATCAATCTGTAATATCAATCAAAGGATAACTGCAAGTTACTCATTTGCATAAATCAAACGGGAGTTATATAATAATAAAATATTATAAGTATGATATCATAATTCTTCATATTCATGCAAAACTTTGATACAAAGGGAAAGAAGTAGAATTATGATATCATGATATCACTCCCTTTTTTTTCTGCTGATGACAAAGGAGGGGACATAGTAACTTATGCTTTTTATTTGTGACAAAGGGGGAGAAGTGAATAACAAGTACCTTGATATCATGGTACGTGAAGGATCTCAAAAGTATGTCATCAAAGATAAGTTTAAGTTATTGACACCAAGAGGTCAATTGATGATGGGTCTTAACAAGACTCCCCTATCTATATGTCATCTTAAATATACAATAAACTTGAATTCAAAATAATACCTTTTCAATTTTAGCCTTAAACTCAAGTTGAGAGAAATTGATCTTTTTGATACTATCATTGCAAACCCAAATATTTAATCAAGTTCTAAATTTTAAAAAATAATTAATAAAAGTTAGGCATGAGTCACTACTAATAAAAGTTATAGAAGTATCATAAGTCTCATTGTTCAATATATAAGCTAGGCATGAATCATTGCTTTTCTCTCCTTTGTCATCAACAAAAAATATGAGTTACTTATGCTCTCTTTTTATCATCAACAAAAGAAATGGAGTATATAAGTTATGAATACAAAGATTCACAAAATAAATCAAGTCGTGAATACTGATAAGTCAAGTGAAAGATGATTCGTTAGGATAAATCTCTCCTTTAGTAAAAAAAAAAGAATCATACATGAACATATAGTAAAGGGTCTTTAATTATGCATTTGAAAATTTTAACATACTTAATTCTCTTTTGATAAAATTGAATTGTTCCTCATTCAGTGGATCAATAAAAATGCCTACTAATTGATGTTTCATGTCCATGAAATCCAAAGATATATATACCAGTTACAAGTGTCATACAAGCCAATCATGTGAGTGATGGCATATATGATATGTTACACAGTCTTTTTGCTTATTAATATTATTATTATTATTTCACTTTATATTGCATGTTGTATAGATAGTGATGTCCTTGGATCTGTGCAATGAGAATTGGATCATGATAAGATCATGATAATGAGATCAATTCATTTTTAAACATAAAACCAAAATAATCTCGATCATAAGTTACTCGAGAGGGATATTGAGATAACCGGACAAACTGATGTACTGTATACCCATCCATATGATGGAGGTGACTAGTCTTATAGCCGCTTGTGTGAGGACACTAAGGGTACTTACAGTATAGATGCTCATTGAAGAATGAGTTCACTGATTAATCTACTTACATAATGTTGGATGGTTAATAATAATTGATGTCAAACATCGATTCTATAGTCTCAGTTATGTGTCTGGTCCATAGACTTAAGACACCAAAGATATCTTGTTTGAATACCTTTTTCTTTGACACCAGATTTACAAGTCTAAAAGTTCCAAATCTGGTATAGTCGGTTATGAGATTGATAGCCAACCTTACGAATGTAATTGAGTGTCAGTAGAGGATCATTCATACTCAGTATCATGAGAGGAATATCCTATGTGTTCTTACTCAGGAAAATCCCTGGCCATGGTCATTCAAATTGAGAGAGAATGAGTTCTTTAGGAGAATTCACTTAGAGCGAGACTCGGATGGATTTCGCACGAGACCTGACAGTACCATGCCCGATATATGATATTTAAATATTAAATAGATGAAGGACTATAGACACATAGTAACTAAGGATAGACAGGTCCAATGAATTAGATCCCCCATATAATATTTGAAGATTATGGCGTAGTGGCCTAGTACGTCTATAGTCGATGAGTTGAGTGAATTATTATGAGATAATAATTCATTGAGTCAAAAGAAGTTCTACTAGGTGCAACTCATGGCCAGCTCGATATTAAGCCAAGAGAGGCACATACATATGGTAGATGTTGCGATGAGTAGAGGTTTGAATATAAGGTCTCCACAGAGTCCCTATTTTATTGGATATCTAATAAACTCATGTATTATTAAATTTTATGGATGAGATCCAATAAGAGCTAATAAGATATTATTTGGTAGGAATCTATTAATCCATAATCCAAGAGGCTTGGGTAATTGGATGGAGATCCAGTACCTAATAAGGCAAGATCCATTAGGGTTAAGTTGATAGGAACCTCTATAAATAGGAAGGAGCTAGAGGTCTCATAGGCTAGAGACTTTTGGTCGTCACCTCATATTCTCCTCCCTCCCTCTCCTCCTCAGTCAACAGCCCCTATTTGGGGTGTGTGGATAGTAAAAAGGACCATCTCCTTCTTAGAGAAAATACAATCTTTTTAGTGTGTATGGAGAGGAAGATCATGCTGCGATTTGAGGAGCATCATCGCGCCATCTGCCATGTGGATCATTGATAAAGAGAAGAATGTCTGACCTCCTTCATCTACACATATGAATCTAGTTTTTCAAATATATACGACTTTGCTAGGTAAAACATCTAACACAACGCGTAGTTTTTTGGTTTTGCGATTTTCACACACCAATCCTCACACGATGAATTGATAAATGTAGGAAACTAGTTTTGTTTTTATTTTCTATTGTGCATGTGATGCTCTTGTAAGGTTTCCCAATAGTGGCATCAGAGTCAGGTTCATCATGTGATGATTGGTTATAAATTATGTGTTATGATGAATCACATAGATTATTTTTTGCATAACTTGTTGCATTTTTGTCATCAATCTGATTTTTGGATAGATCTGTTCATGTGATTAATAGGCACTGTACATTAATGTTTTGTCACCAAAATTATTGACACAAACATAGGAAAAAGGGTAGCAATAGTTATTGCCTTACAGTTTGGCCAAAGGCTGCTTGCAGCCTTGGAGAGAGCACAACTTGTTGCTCTAGGCCTGGCCAAGGGCTACATGGTCGAAAGCAACAAGCTCTCGATCAAGAGTCCTAGTCACATGGGGAAATTTGGTGGCTAAGGTTTTCTAGGTGCAGGTGGTAACCCTAAGGCCAGGGATTCTTGGTCGTAGGGGACAACATGACTACCAGGGCTTTGCTACCCACCCATGGCATATTTCGACTAAGCCTCATGGCTGTTAGGGACACCTAGGGGGCTAGGGTTTCCTAGCCGCCCAAGGCTACCTTGTGGCTAGGGACTCCTAACCATAGGGGTGTCTCTAGCAGCTACGATTTTCTAGCAGGAGTTTTTCATGTCATGTGAGCACCCTAAAATAGGGTATCCCAAAATCTAGTAACATAATTAATTAAATAATTTAATTAATTATTATATATCTAGTAGTTCTACATGATGATGTGTACATGTTATGTATGATGTGGACGAGATAGACAATCACAAGGCATGAAGACATACAGATGCATACATAGATCTTGATGTGAGTGATTGGGCCCACTAGCGTGAGCTTGATCACATTAGGTTATGGTCCATGATCATCTGGTGTGATATGCATGTGTGATATATGATTGCTTATACACCTAATAGATATAAATAAATATATATATATTTATATATTAATATGAGTATGTGTGATACATCATATTAGGAGACTGAATCAAAATTCCCTCATATGATAATATTAAGTCGGTAAACATGAGACAATTAGATTGACCCATGTGGCCTTCTTTCATTATAAAAAGAAATTGAATCCCAACATAGGTTGAGTTGGTCGAGTCCCTCGAGGCTTACCTATATTGTGATTTGAGATATTGCTTACGATATAGAGATGTCATCAATGACCTAAGGACATGATATGTTTGGTCAAATCCCTCGAGGGCATATCATCGAATCATACTCATCTTGTAATGATGGTGATGACTTAATCGAACATCATAGTTGGTTGAGTCTCTCGAGACCATGATATTTCGGAGGTCGAACAAGACGAGAATCACAAGGAGTTATGATTGACAAGAGTTACCTACCTTTTTGGGCTTAGTGTGATTGGTTGAGTCCCTCGAGGTTATATATAGACAACTGATTGGGTCTCGATCCCTACTCTAGATCAACCAAAGATTTTTGTTTCATGCACTGAGGGTGTTGCGTGCTTCGCTAATAAAATAATGGGAGTCGATTGAGATAGAAGTATGTATTTTAATAGTTTATTTTTTATAAAGTATGCATGTTATCTTTTTATACTACATCTCTTGTTTATCATAAATGTATCGCTTGTAAACTCCCTATGTAGCATACTTGATGTCAACCAACTCACTAGTCCATACTATACGGATTAGCTTTGTAACCTGAGAATTATTCTCAAAGTAGAAAAAATTGCATATGTCTTTGACACGATATTGCCCATGCTAGAATAAGGGGCAAGTGAGGATGAGATCACTCACTACGTGAAGTATATAAATGATTTCATACTAGTTATGTGCTATATGTTGGCCTCTATGACTCTTGAGTTATAGAGG
Organism: Ensete ventricosum; assembly: GCA_029747655.1. NCBI lineage: Eukaryota > Viridiplantae > Streptophyta > Magnoliopsida > Zingiberales > Musaceae > Ensete > Ensete ventricosum. The sequence goes on from JAQQAF010000002.1 coordinate 20,983,174, forward strand.
CAGCATAAAAGCATGGATGTCAATTCCATCCTTCATCATCTTCACCAATTATTTTAAGAACAGGAAAAAACTCAGGGATATGAGATATCTAAGAGACTCTTCTACACTAGGATAATAGAGGGGACATTGGTTCAGAACCATATCCTGAGGATGATTGAGTGGATTGAGAAACTTACAGGTCTAGGAATGGTTCTAGAGGATAACCTATGTTTGGACCTCGTACTTCAGTCCCTCCTAGACTCCTTTTTATAATTTATCATGAATTTTAATATGAACTTGTTTGAGGTAACTCTCTTTGAGCTCTTTATCTACATTGGTGAGACTAAAAAGAAAAGGAAGGCTTCCAAGTCCCCTAAGAAGGGCAAAGCAAACTGGGTAAGGCAAAGGTTGTTAAGAATCTAGCAAAGGACAAAAGCTAGTGCTTCCACGGTGGCAAAGACAGGTATTGAAAGAGGAACTACAAAGAGTACCTTGTAGAGAAGGTGAAATAAAAGCTTGAAAAAGCTTCAGATACATTCACGATCAGTCTCTATTTGTCTGATTCTTATGATAACACATGGGTATTAGATATCGGGAGTGCTTATCACATCTGTAATTCATTACAGATTTTAGCAAGACCTAGGAGACTAGCGAGAGGCAAGATGGACCTCAAGATGCGGAATGGAGCAAGAGTTGCTATAGTGGCTGTTAGCGAGGTCATCCTACATCTATCTTATAGAGCTACTATTATATTAGATAGATGTTATTACATTACTTCTATTATCAAAAATATTCTCTATTTCATATGATAATTAATGGATATAAATTAGTTTTTAAAAATAATAGTTATTCATTCATTTTAGATAAAAAGATCATCACTAGAGGAACGTTGCATAATGGTTTATTTATGTTAGACATTGCTCCACATATCATGAATGTAAATGTGCCCAAGAGAAAATATGATGAGGTAAATAATACATACATGTGACATTGTAGGCTAGGTCATATCTACGAAGGAAGAATTCAAAAGTTGTTAAAGGTTATTTAGATCCATTTAACTATGAGTCAAATAAAACTTGTGAACCTTGCCTTCATAGAAAGTTGACCAACTCTCCATTTAGTGAAACTGAAGAGAGAGCTACTGAGTTGTTGGAATTCATACACAGCGATATATGTATTCTTATATTAACTCAGCCCATAGGTGGTAACTCCTACTTTGTTGCTTTTTCTAACGATTTCTATAGGTATGGACACATGTACTTAATAAAGTATAAGTCTGAAGCTATCGAAAAATTCAAGAAATATAAGAATGAAGTATAGAACTAGACTGGAAAGAGTATCAAGATTCTTAGATCTAGTCAAGGAGGAGAGTACTTATATATAGAATTCACCCATTTCCTCAAGGATCATGGGATTTTATCCCAACAAACACCTCCTTATACACCTTAGCTCATTAGTGTATTAAAATGGAGGAATCACATGTTATTAGACATGGTGTGATTCATAATGGATTTCGTCGACCTACCTATCTCATTTTGGGGATATGCCCTGAGCAACTTACCTTCTAAACAGAGTCTCATCTAGGTCGGTAGTGTATATACTGTATAAGATATGGAAAGGGAAGAAGCTCAATCTTAAGGTTGTTAAGATTTAGGACTACATGCCCATGTTAGAAGTGTTGGTTACAGGTGCCCTGTAAGCCAATCATATAAGTGACGGCACGTACGATATATTATTCTCACTTTATGTTGCTTGTTGCATAGGGAATCGAATCATGATGAGATCATGATAATGCAACCAATTAACCTTTAAATATAAACTCAAAATAATCTCAGTCATAAGTTACTCAAGAGGGACATCAAGATAATTGGACAGACCAGTGTACTATATGTCTATCCATATGATGTAGGTAATTGGTCTCACAACCACTCATGTGGCGACACCAAGGATACAGTACAAGTACTCATTGAAAAATGAGTTCATTGATTGATCTGCTTATGGAATGTTGGATAGTTGAAGATACCTAACATCAAATAGTGATTCTATAGTCTCAGTTGTGTGTCTAGTCCTTAGACTTCAGATATCAATGATGCCTTGTTTGAGTACTCCTTTATTTGATGTTAGACTTACAAGTCTGGAAAGTTTTAGATATGATATAGCTGGTTATCGGGATTGGTAGCTAACTTTATAAAGTCAATTGAGTGTCAATAGAGGATCATCCAGTCTCGGTATCATGAGAATAATATCTCATATGGTCCTACTTAGGCAAATCCCTGGCTAAGGTCATTTGGATTGAGAGATGAGTTATACGGAGAATTCGATTAAAGCGAAACTCAGATGGATTTCGTATATGGCATCACAATACTATGCCTAATATATGATCTTTGAGATATTAGATGGATGAGAGACTATAGATACACGGTAATTAAGGACATAAAGGTATTAGGACCCTAGCCAAGTTGGGTTCATCTATTCATAATTAATTCAAGTTGAGTCATGTTAGTCTGTTCAGTCAGAGTCAGTTATGGGTTAGGTGAGCCCAATCAATTTAGTTATGAGTTGGTTGGAGTTAGTTTTTATCTTCAGTTAGGATAGAGTCTGTTATTATTTTTAGTTAAGAGTCCAAGTTTAGTGGGACTTTGATTCCAAGCCTAGAGGGACTCTTGGCAAAGCCTTATAAATAATATTATAAACTCTTTTGTGAGATAATCAATGAAGAAGTATGTGTTTTAGCCAACAGGAAAAACCTTAGGAGGGTCAATCCCCTATAGAGATCAAGGAGGCAGATCCCCTCGAAGTGATTTAGGAGGCCCGATCCCCTCGAAGTGATTGTTTATCTCCCCTTTTCCATCTCAATCCACGATAAAATCCCGTGGGGTTCTATCAAAAGGTCCAATGGATTAGATCCCCTGTACTGTCCAAGGACTATGGCGTAGTGGATTAGTACATCCATAGTCGATGAGGAATAAATTGTTATAGGCTAACTAGTCACTGAGTCAAAAGGAGTTCTGACAGGCGAAACTCACGGCTAGTTTGTTATTGGGCATAGAGAGTCACATACATTTGGTGGATAATTGCAGCGAGTAGAGGATTAGATATCCAATAAACCCTTGCTCGCATTGGACGATGATGAATCTTAGATTTTGATGATAAAATCAATTTATAGTTTGTTGATCTAACATGTATGTTAGAGAAAGTAATGCATGATTAACTGTGACAAAGAAAATGAGTTAAAACCTTATGTTAGGCTAGAATCAAGTTCGAGCATCGGGCCAAGGTTCGGACGATATAGTGGGAGCTCACTGGGAGTTCGTTATGAGTTCGCCGAAGGGATTGGAAAGCTCGCTGGGAACACACCAGGAGATCGCCAAAAGAAGACTATAAGACTCGCTAAAAGATTGATGGAGGTTGCTGGATTATCGAAGGTTAGGTCGATTGTTGAATTTGATGGTCTTGTATGATTGTAATCAGTGAGTCGTAGTTAGTTTTGAGTCATAATTGAGTTAAGTTTGGAAGGAATCCAAACTAACTCAAGTGATATAAACCGGGTCCATTTTTAGGTTTGGGTTGAACTCATTTGGCTGACCTAGGAAGGCATCAATTAAAGGTACAAGTCAAGAATAGAGAAGTATAGAAAACACCTTTGCGGGATTCTCGATGGTAGTACCATCGGTGGGTGGCAATTGTACCACCCAAGTTAGAGGTCATACCTCTCAGGTCAATGATTGTACTATCATCGCCCTATTTTAGGGTAGCTTTTGACGGTAGTACTATCAGCGCCAACGGTTATACCGCCGGTACTCGGATTTTCTAGATACGTTTGAATTTTTTGTTATATTTTCTGAAGCCAATTAGGGTCTATAAATACCCTAAGTTTTCTTATATTGACAGCAAAAAAATTGACAAGAAAACTAAAAAGAAAAAGGGTGCTAAAAGTGTGTAAGAAAAAGAAATATGACAAGGGAGTGAGTAATAAAGTGTTGTAATCCTTGTAAAAGTCTTGAGAATCTCTCTTGTGAGTTGTAAGTGAAATACTTGTAAGGTTCCTCTCCTGAACCTGTGAAAAAGGGAGAGTGAGAAGTGTAAGGGTTTGATCCTCACCCGAAGAAAGTCATTAGTGGACACTAATGGGCCTCAATGAGGATGACTCCGAAAAGTGGACGTAGTTCAAGTTTTGGTCGAACCACTATAAACTGTGAGTCTTCTAACTTTGCTTTTTGAGTTTATCTAGTTCTACTTAAATTTTCTTTAAGTGAAATAGTAACTTAAGCATTGTTCATCATTTAAATTACTCAGGTATTCAACTTAAATTAAACGGTTCTGATTTCTGGTTTTACATTAAATGAAATTTTCTTTAAATCAAGATTTCAACACTTGTACTAATTCACCCACCCCCTCTTAATGCCAATTGATCCAAACAATTAGTATCAGAGCAATGTTCTACTCATTGGACTAACACCTAAGTGAGTAAATGGCTTCATTTAGCATAAACGAGGGATATTTTATTGCATATCCTCCCATGTTTAATGGGACGGATTACCTATATTGGAAAACAAGGATATGTATTTTTCTAATTTCTATGGATTTTGATTTATGGTACATTGTTGAGAATGATTTTTAAAAGTCTTCTAAACTAATGAACGAATAGAATAATTTGGAAAAGAAAGCTTTTTCTTTAAATGCAAAAGCAATGAATGCTTTATTTTGTGCTCTCGATAAGAATAAGTTTAATCGGGTTTCTATTTGTGAAACTGCTTATGATATTTGGCACACACTTGAAATCACACACGAAGACACTAGTTGAGTTAAAGAGTCTAAAATTAACCTTTTAGTGCATAGTTATGAAATGTTTCAAATGAAACCAAGTGAGACCATTGGAGACATGTATACCCGGTTCACTGATGTCATCAATGGTCTAAAAGCTCTTAGTAAATTTTTTCTAATTTTGAACTTATTAACAAGATATTAAGATCTCTTCCAGAAAGTTGGGATCCTAAAGTAATTCCAATTCAAGAAGCTAAAGATCTAAATAATTTTCCTCTTAAAGAACTTATTTTATCACTTATAACTTATGAACTAAGCTATAAAGCTCATGACGAACTTGAAGAACCCCTTCCAAAAAATAGGAAAGACTTCACATTGAGAACTAAAAATGAACACCTTTCAAAGAATAGGAAGAACTTGACACTGAGAATTACAGATGACTCCTCGAGTGAAACCTTGAGTGATGAGGATAATGACATTGCACTATTGACACGAAAAATAAAAAAAATTATGAAAAAGAATAAAAATCATAAAAATAAAAATAAACTAAAAAAGGACAACATAATATGTTTTAAATGTAAGAAGCCATGATGAGTTTCGTTGACCTACCCGTCTCATTCTGGGGATATGCTCCAGAGTCTGTAGCTTACCTTATGAACAAAATTTTATTAAAGTCAGTTGTGTCTACATCATATAAGATATAGAAAGGAAAGAAACTCGATCTTAAGGTGGTTAAGATTTGGGATTGTCTTGCCCATATTAAAAGGCACAACCTCGACAAGTTGGAATCAATGACGGGATGGTGCACGTTAATGGGATACCCTAAGGAGACCTTAGGGTATTATTTCTATCATCCCAATGACCATAAGGTCTTTGTTGCCAAGAGAGTTATGTTCCTTAAGAAGGAACATATTCTTGGTGGAAATAGTGGGAGTAAGATAGAGTTGAGCGAGGTTGGAGAACCTAGGTCAAGCACCATTCCAAAGTCCGAGTCTATTCAATTACCTAGCACATAAGTTCTAACTTTGCGTAGGTCTAGCAGAGTATCTCACCCTCTTTAAAGATATATGAGACATATCAGTGGAGATGACTCTTAGGATGTTGATCCTCAGACCTATGATAAGGTTATTATGAGTATAGACTTTGGGAAGTGGCAAGAATCCATGAATTTTGAGATTGATTTTATGTACTTCAAAAAAACTTGGAACCTCATGAATGCACCTAAGGTATCGTATCCATCGGCTGCAAGTGGATATTCAAGAAGAAGATTGGAGTAGATGAAAATATTGAGAGCTATAAGACAAGGCTAGTGGCCAAAAGAGATCGTCAAAGGCAAGGAGTTGACTATGATAAGACCTTCTCACCTGTAGCTATTATAAAATCTATCAAAAAAAAATTTACCATTGCAACACCTATGACTATGAGGTCTAACAGATGGATGTGAAAACTGAATTACTCAATGACAACCTAGAGGAAGAGGTATATATGATGCAGCCACATGGATTCATATCCAGAGAGAGTCCATATAAGGTATGCAGGTTACTCAGGTATATTTTTTTAATGAAGTAAGCTTCTCGAAGTTAGAACATAAGATTTGATGAGACAATCAAATCTTATGACTTCGTTAATAATGAAGATGAGCCTTATGTGTACATGAAGGTAAGTGAGAGTGCTATGATCTTCTTAATGTTTTATGTATATGACATCCTAATCATTAAGAATAATGTAGGAATGATCTTCATAGTAAAGGCTTGGCTATCTAGAAATTTATCTATGAAGGGCTTAGGGGAAGCATCATATATTTTAGGGATCCGGATCTATAAAGATAGATCCAAGAGGATGTTTGGCTTATCTCAGCCCAGATACATAGACTTCATTATCAAAATGTTTGGCATGAAAATTTTCAAGAGAGATCTCATACTGATGAGATATGAAATATTACTTTCTAGAAGTATATCCCCAAAGACTCCTGAAGAGAGGGCAGACATAGATAAGACACCCTATGCCTCGGCGATAGGGTTATCATGTATGCAATGCTATGCATTAGGCCTGATATAGCGCATGCTCTGAGTGTCACGAGCAGGTATTAGGTGGATCCAGGTTTGAAACACTAGAAGGTAGGATAGTGTATCTTTAAGCATTTAAGAAGGACTAAAGATCTTTTACTGGTATATGTAGGAGATAGTCTCTAGGTGAGGGCTACACGGAGTCGAGTTTCCAGTCTGACATTGATGATAACAAGTCAAACTCATGGTATGCCTTCACCCTAAATGAAGGAGTAGTAAACTAGAATAGTTTTAAGCGCTAACTCGATCATAGAAGTAGAATACATTACTACAACAAAAGTAGCAAAGGAAGGGGTATGGATGAAGAAATTCATCACAGTTTTAGGAGTCATACTGAGCAACGTGGAATCGATTCCTATATACTGCAACAATAACGGGGCGATCGCTAAAGTAAAGGAAACGAGGTCTAATCAAAAGTCCAAGCACATCCTAAGAAAGTTCCACCTGATTAGAGAGATCATAGCCCATAAAGATATAGCAATGGAAATAGTTCTATCCGAAGATAACATTGTAGTTCCATTGACAAAGCCGCTGGCTTAGATTGTCTTTGAGCATCATAGGGGTCTAATGAGGATTAGACACATAAGTGATTGACTTTAGATCAAGTGGGAGATTATTGGTTATAGGTGCCCTACAATCCAATCACGTGAGTTATGACATGTGTGATACGCTGCATAGTCTTTTTGTATTATTATTATTGGTATATTCTCACATTATAATATATGTTGAATATATATATTATGATATTTTTTATTCTACGCAATGAGAATCAGATCATGATGAGATCACAATACTGAGATCGATTCACCCTTAAACATAGATCTTAAATAATCTCAGTCATAGGTTACTCAAGAGGGACATCGAGACAATCAGATAGACTAGTATGTTGTACCCATCCATATGATGGAGGCGACTGGTCTCAAAGCCACTTATGTGGTGACACTAAGGATATAATACAGGTGCTCATTGGAGAATAAATTCACTAATTGATTTACTTACGAAATATTATTTGGTTAATATTACCTAATGTTAGACAACGATTCCGTAGTCTTAGTTATATATCTAGTCCTTAGACTTGAGACACCAAGGATGTCTTATTTGAGTTTCTTCGACGTCGAACTTATAGGTTTATAAAGTTTCAGATCTGGTGCAATCGGTTATCAAGATTGGTAGCCAACCTTATGAAGGCTGTTGATGTCAATAAAGAATCATCCACTCTTGATATCATGAGAGAAATATCTCAAATGCTCTCGCTCAAATAAATCCATGATCAGGTTGATCGGATTAAGAGAGAAGGAGTTCTTTGAGAGAATCTAGCTAGAGGAGTCCTAATTTAGTTTCATGGAAGAGGGCAATCATGTAAAATCTAAGGGGCATTCAAGTAAATCCTATCTAGTTGACCCTTATTAAGGAAATTAAGGAGGTCGGCTAGGTCAGGATTAATTGAGGAAGATATTTAAGGGGAGAGTAAGATGCATGTTACCCTAATTAATAATCCCTTATCCTAGTTAAAGAGGGGTTGGTTGAGGAGGGGTTAAATTAGAATTGGATTATGAAACAATAAAGCAACCGACCACCCCTAGATGGGCCTGTTGGTGGTTGGACTTAGAGTTGCATTAGGAGTTGATTAGGAGTTGGGTGAGGGTAGGAATCTTGAAGTAGGAGTCCTCTTAGAAATTAGGGATCGAAGGCCTGTAAATAGCCTTATAATCATCCACTTTTTATCATGAATAGATCAATTTTTCTTTAGCCAATGGCTTAAGTACCAAGGAGGGAGGAACCCCTATAGAGTTCCAAGGAGGCCGATCCCCTATTGAGATCACCCCAAGCTTAGAATCCATAAGGATTCTACCACTTGGTATCAGAGCAGCATTCTTGTCATCTCACTACCCTTCCACAGCCATCCATCAGCCCCTCATAGCCGTCCAAAGCAATTCCCATAATTTCTTAAAGATCGTCACCAAATTCCACCATCATCTCCACTACCGCAGATCATCCTTTGATCTCCTTGTGAATTACAATAGGTTCTGGTTTCCTACCTTACTGCTACTGTAATTTAGTTATCCCTATACAAAAAAAAAAAAAAAAAAAAATTGTTCCTATTTGTTGCACAAACTTTTCATCGCAAAGTTTCCATCTTTACGACGGAAGTTACGCCGTAGAATTCCAGCCGAACACCCCTTACTATTTGATTTACTACTATGTTTTTACTAATAAAATTTCTACAAAATTTCTACCATGGCTTTATACTTCCTATCCTCGAATCTCCCTTTGGTTTCGTCCAAAAATTATTAAGATAACTTATTTATCTTTTACGTCCAAGCTGCTGTAGTTTAGACATAAAAATCTACAGCAGTATCTTCCCGTGATCTTCGATTTTGAACCTTTTGCTGTCGTTTTCTTCCACAAATTTTTTATTAGCATTATCTTTCCCTTACCAGCAGATTCTCTTTGAGTTTACTCGAATCCTTATTTTGAGCTATTGGAAAAAAATCTCGTCTATACTACTAAAATCTTTCGATAAAAAAAATTCTACCGCAGTACCTTCTCGTATTCCTTGATCTTGCCAAAACTTTTATTGTTGATTTCTTCCACAAATTTTTTGACAACATTACCTTTTCCTTGCTAGTGGATTCTCATTGAGTTTTACTTGATTCCTTATTATGCACTGCTGCAAAAAATTTTGATTATACTGCTGAAATCTTTCGCTGAAAAAATTTTGTAGCAACACCTTCTCGTAATATTTGATTTTGCCGATCCTTTTGTTGTCATTTCCTTCCATGAAACTTTTGATGATATTACCTCTTCCTTGCCAATAGATTCCCTTTAGGTTTCACTTAAATTTCATTGAGAATTTCTGGAAAAAATTATGTCTTCACTATTGGAATTTTTTCGACGAAAAATCTGTTGTTGCACCTTTGTCTTTCTTCTTCTCTTTAACCCACCAAAACCCAACTAACTTGCTGCCACCACCCAAGATGTATTTATGACATCCCTTTAGCCTTAAGACACAACTCTCATAACCTATTTTCCTTACCCTAACAGCACCCAAAACTATAGCCCAAAATAGTAACTATCACAGCCTATCGACACATAATTCTATAGCACTACCTTTTATTCTTTTTTGCTACGCCTATATATGATCCTTACCGAAATTGTTGATGTCACCCATGTCATCTTTAGGGCACCCCTGTAGCCTTAAGTTGCAGCTATCATAGCCTTTTTTTTATTTCTATAGCTAACCCAAATCGTAGCCCAAACAATGGTCTTCCACAGCCACCGAACCTTCCATCGATCCTTATCTTCCGCAACCAGCGAACCTTGCCAAACCGGTTGCTACCCCAATAGCAACCCTAAACCTTCCTTCCCAACCTCAAACCATTACCACAAAAATCCTTTGCAGCCTCCACAGCACCCTCAAACCGTAGCACCAACAGTAACTTAAACTGTAAGCTATCAGCCCTAAACCGTAACCTTGATCCGTCACCCTTTGGCAACCAATCCCTACCAAACCGATTGCTGCCATCAATAACAACCCTAAGCCACCCTTCTAACCCTAAACCTTTATCATTGAACCCCCCTTATAGCCTATGCAACGCGTTTGAATTACGCGTGGAGGACAGATTGCGCACCTTATTCGCCGAATTTGGATTGTGCCGATCTTCAAGCCCAACAAAATTCCAGCAAAGTGCAAGTTCAAAGAGGCCTCTCAAAAAGGAAGTATGAGCCATTGATATGAGGCAGCCATGCATGAGAGTGGACTTCCCTCAATGGGAATAAGGAGACCCAATGGGATGGATTTCGCGCGTTGAACGTTACTTCCGTCATCACCAAACACCGGAGGATTCCATGGTGGACACCATTGTCATCCACTTTGAAGGAGATGTTATACGATGGTACAATTAGCTTGAATACAACCATAGGGCTTCGACGTGGAAACAATTCAAGTACACACTGCTGAATCGCTTTGGGCCGACTAAGAACGAGAATATCAACGGACAACTTGCCAAGATCCGACAAACCTCCATAATCCAATAATACCATACCAGGTTTGAGAAAGTATCTTACCTTGCTCGTGATTGGACTAACCGACAATTATTAGGGACATTCATTGAGGGACTCAAGTCAGAGATTAAAGGAGAGGTTAAGGTGCGGCAACCCCGAACCGTATCGGCTATAATTTCTTTCGGCCGAATACAAGAGGAACAGCTCAACCAAGATGCTCAGAAGATGAGAACCACTCATAAACCCATAACATATGAACCTCCTTCAGCTTCCAGTCATCCTTATTGGAATTGACAAGAGAAGAACTACACGACCGATCGACAAAGGGTCTTTATTGGAATTGCAATGAACTTTGGAGCCACGATCATCACTGCAGAAATGGCCACCTCCTACTGATTGAACCTCTTGAAGACATGGAGGAGGAGGTCCAGAAGCATGAGGAAGAGGTTGCGGATAAAGAACAACAGCCGGTTGATTTTACGATGCATACTCTTACCGACTATGCGAACCCGCAAACGATGAAAGTGGGAGGACTTCTGAAGCAACAACTGATCACCATTTTTATTGACACCATGAGCACCAACAACTTTATGAACAGCAAGGTTGCTGCCCAATTAATGCTCCAAAATGAAGTTTGCAGTAGATTAGATGTTGAGGTCACCAATGACCAAATTTTGCAGCGTGACAAAAGATGTCCGCGGGTGAAATTGTTGCGACAAGACCAAGAGATACTTGCTAATTTCTTCCACCTTCCTCTTGATGATTATGGGGTCGTGCTCAACATCAAGTGGTTGGCTACTCTAGGTGATATTCCTTGGAATTTTTCTAAATTTATTATAAAATTTTTTAGTCATGAGACACAGGAGATCCTATGTAGGAAATGCAGGAGCAACGTAACGACGACTTGCACGCAGCTAACGGAGAAAGTTTTGAACAAAGAAAATAATGATTCCCTAATGCAACTTTAGCAACACTTTATGGGGGAGCCAACAAAATTTGAAGACCCAAATATACTTCAATTGTTTGCTGAATTTTTAGATATTTTTGTCGAACCGCGCAACCTACTTTCTAACCGCCAGCATGCCCACCAAATTATGATTCTCTCGGGCAAGCCAGTAGCAAACTCTCGGCCATATCATTATCCTCACCTCTAGAAAGCTGAAATAGTGAGGACTGAAGATGAGATACTTGAAATAGGGGTCATGCAGCCAAGTTGCAGCCCCTACTCTTCACCGATGCTAGCTTTACCGGACTTCGCCAAAGTGCTTATTATTAATGCATCATGAGCTAGAAATTATATTATCCACATGCAAGATGGCCGACTCCTAGCCTACATCAGCAAAGCCCTCACTCAAAATCACCTGAGGCTACCAATCAATGATGAGGGAATGCTAACTGTTGCTAAATTTGTTTCTTGGTATGATACAGGATAACAGCACGAAGAGGAGATGAAAGTAAGTCCCGAAAAATTACAGCTTCTACTCCTTCCAAACTCAGATCGAGCTCACCTTACTATGGACTTTACTATAAGGCAACTATCATCATAGAGGAAGGTCTGGCTATCAATACACACGCCAGCTCGCACAAGAAAGAAATAGTCGCCCGATAAATACCGAAGTAGAAGGAAGTTTGTTATTAAATATCGAGTCTTTCTCTATATTTATCCATACCAGTAAGAATTTATGAAGACTCGAGCCTTACAGAAGTGGTTTTCTAGTGTTTTTGGATCCTACAAAATTAGAGATCATACTGGAGCCATAAATTATGGATCGAACTTGCGCACTAATTCAAAATTACAACTAATCCTTCAAGTATCTCATCACAAATGGAGGTTTAGAAAGGATGACTCAGCCCAGATTCATCCACCTGACATCCCAACTGATGAGGAAGTTCAAGTTCAGCTGATGATTGCATGGGATCGTAGGATCGTGATACACCATCGTCCAATTCTACTACCCTTGATGAAGAGATACAAGATAATGCTGGATCGTCGAACCATAGTGCACCTACCGTAGATACCACAAGGAAGCTTCAAGGATAATTACAAATCAAGACCCAAAGTTCATAGAGCCTCAGCCTTGAGTACAAGGCTGATTTGAAGAGGGTGGATCTGTTAGGACTCTAGCTAAAGGAGTCCTAATTTAGTTTCATGGAAGAGAACAATCATGTAAAATCCAAGGGGCATTCATGTAAATCATATCTAGTCGACCCCTATTAAGGAAAGTAAGGAGGTCGGCTAGGTTAGGATTAATTGAGGAAGATATTTAAGGGGAGAGTAAGATGTATGTTACCTTAATTAACCACCCCTTATCCTAGTTAAAGAGGGGTTGGTTGAGGAGGGGTTAAATTAGAATAAGATTAGGAAACAATAAAGCAATCGACCACCCCTAGATTGGCCGGTTGGTGGTTGGACTTAGAGTTGCATTATGAGTTGCTTAGGAGTTGGTTGAGGGTAGGAGTCTTGAAGTATGAGTCATCTTAGGAATTAGGGATTAAAGACTTATCTATAGCCTTGTAATCATCCACTTTTTATCATGAATAAATCAATCATTCTTTAGCCAATGGCTTAAGTACCAAGGAGGGAGGAACCCCTATAGAGTTCCAAGAAGGTCGATCCCCTATAGAGATCACCCCAAGCTTAGAATCTGCAAGGGTTCTAACAGAGACTTAGGCGGATACCGTATATGGCCTAACAGTACCATACCCTATATATGGTCTCTAGAATATTAGATAGATGAGAGATTATAGATACATGATAACTGAGGAAGATAGGTCCAATGGATTAGATCTCTTGTATCGTCTGGGGACTATAACGCAGTGGCATAGTACGTCCATAGTCGATGAGTAGAGTAAATTATTATGAGATAATCTCAGTCATAGGTTACTCAAGAGGGACATTGAGATAACCGGACATATCAATGTACTATATACCCATCCATATGATAGAGGCGGCTGGTCTCATAGCCACTTGTGTGGAGACACTAAGGATATAGTAAAGGTGCTCATTGGAGAATGAGTTCACTGATTGATCCGCTTATGGAATGTTGTATGGTTAATGATACCTAATGTCAGACAGCGATTCCATAGTCCCAGTTGTGTATCTGGTCCTTAGACTTGAGACACCAAGGATGTCTTATATGAGTACTCCTTTCTTTGACTCCAGACTTACAGGTTTGGAAAGTTTCAAATCTAGTACAGTTGTTTATCGGGATCGGTAGCCAACCTTACGAAGACAATTGAGTTTCAATAAAAGATCATCCACTCTCGGTATCACGAGAGGAATATCTTATATGTGCTTGCTCAGATAAATCCCTGGTCAGGATAATTAGGATTGAGAGAGAAAGAGTTCTCCGGGAGAATCCGATTAGAGTGAGACTATGACGGAATCCATATATGACCTGACAGTACCATATCCAATATACGATCTCTGGGATATTAGTTGGATGAGGGATTATAAATACACGGTAATTGAGGACAGACAGGTCCGATGGATTCGATCCCCCTGTACCGTTTGGGGACTATGGCGTAGTGGCCTAATACATCCATAGTCGATGAATCGAGTGATAATTCACTCTATTAGAAGAAGTTCTAATGAGTGAGACTCATGACCAACTTGGTATTGGGCCTAGAGGGTCACACACATATGGTGGATGCTTCAGCGAATAGAGGATTGGATGGAGATCCAATTAACCCCTATTCTCATTAGATGAGATCCTATGCTGATGGGCTCCTTGATTAAGGCTCAATTAGAGACCTCAGAAGATTATTGGATAGAGATCCAATAATGTAAGGTTAATGGGTAATTGGATAGAGATCCAATACCCACTAAGGTAGGAGCCATAGGGTTTTTGGTGGCTCTTTGATAAGCTGCAGCTTTAGCCACCACCTCCTATTCTCCTCCCTCCCTCAGAGCAAGAGTTGCAAGATCAGATTGGAGGAGTTTCGCTGTAGAGATCCATCATGTGGATACCGCTAGAGAGGAGGACGCTTGACCTCCTTCATCTTCTCCATCCGGATCTGGAATACAGGGATATACGATCTCCCTAGGTAAAATCAATCTCTCATGTATCGCAAATTTTCAATTTTTACGATTTTTCTCGTGACCCCAATCTTTTACACGATGATTTGATCTGCGTGGGAAATCAGTTTTTGTTTTGATTTTCACTGCGCATGTGATGCACCCACTGAGGTTTCCCAACAGTAGTATCTGAGCCAAGGTTTTTGTACGAAAGATTGATTTTAAACTGTATGTGATGAGATTGAATCGCGTAGAATGGTTTTACGTGTTCATGCTACGTTTTCGCAGGGAAGGCAGCGAGGAGGAGGGGCAGCCAGCCACGGACAACCCCCTATGCAAGGCCGGCCAGCCCCCATGCATGGCTGACCACCCACAGCCAGGCCGGTTGCAAGGGCCAACCGATTACAGCCAATACCCCCCTGCAATGGGGCAACCAGTTGTGGCCAGGCCCCCTACAAGGGGCAACCACCCACAGGGGCAGCAGCCCGCAAGTGGGCGATCGACTGCGGGCACGGTGCTAGCAGGAAGGCCACCTGCGGGCAGAAGCATCGCCCGCTGCCAGCGGCCAGCCCGCAAGGGGCTGCTTGCTCGCGGCAAGGCCGTAGAGCAGCGCCTGCCCGCGGGCAGCCTGCAGAGGGGCGAAGCAGGCGCCGCCTGTGGGCACGGCGCTGGTCGTAGGGGCGACTGCCAGCGGGCAAAGGCAGCTGTCGCCTACGCATGGGCAGTGGCGATGGCGACGCAAAAGGGGAATATATGGTTAGGGCATCCTTTGGATAAAAGGATGATCCTGCCCCTATGAATTAGAAAACTTTAATCCTTGTGTACATAATTCTCGTGATACCGTCAATAATTTCAAGGACTATCCTCTCATCAAGAATTATGAAAATGCTCTTGACAATTCTATAAATTTTGAGTATGTCCTGATTTCTAGAAAAATAATTAATTAAATAGTTTAATTAATTATTATATATATCTAGTAATCCTACGTATGATGTGATGTATATGTGATGTATGATGTGGATGGATGATCATGAGACATGTGTTGTAATGTGTGTAATTATGATTATTATTATTATTAGGGCCTATGAGCCTTTGTTTTTCTCGTTTATTATCGAGCCTACGTGCCTGTGATTATTTATAATTACATGGAGAGGCACGACGGGAGCATGAAGATGACAACGGGACCCACGATGCCATTGTGGGAGATTACGACGCATGGTGATGCAACGATCCGACGGAATCGATGCTGACGAGATCAACAATCATAGGGCATGGAGATGCACCGATGCACACATAGATCCTATTGTGAATGATTAGGCCCATTGGCTAGGGCTTAATCATATTATGTGACGGCTCATGATCATCCGGTGTGGCTTGCATGTGTGATGTGTAATACATCTACTAGATATATGTATATATATTTGCATGCGATGTAGATATATATTAAATATGTATATGTGTGACACAACATATTAGGAGACCGATAGAAAATAAAAACCCCTCCTACGATAATATTAAGTCGGTAAGCGTGAGGCAATAAGATTGACTCATGTGGCCTTCCATCGTTATAGGAAGAAATTGAATCTCGACATAGGTTGTGTTGGTCGAGTCACTCGAAGCTCACCTATCTACGTGATCGAGTTCTTGCCTACGATATATATATGTCACCGGTGACCTGAGGACATGGTATGACTTGGTCGAGCAGTCGAGAGCATATCCATCGAATCAGACTCATCTTGTAACGATGGTGATGACTTAACTGAACTTTATGGTTGGTCGAGTAGTCGAGACCATGATGATTCAGAGGTCGAACATCACGGGAATCACAAGGAGTTGTGATTGACAAGAGTTGTCTACCTTTTGGGCTTAGTGTAGTTGGTCGAGTCCCTCGAGATTGCACTAAGATACCAATTGGATCCCGATCCCCACTAGGAGTCTGTTGAATACTTCCGTCTCACGTGTCGAGGGTGTCGTATGATTCACTAGAAAAATAATGAGAGTATATTAAGATAGAAGTCCATATCTTAATTAGTATTTTCTATAAAATCTACATGTTATTTATTTTCACTATATCTTGTTTGTCGCTTGCAAAACCCCTATGTGGTATACTTGATGTCAACCACCTCATTGGTCTAAAGGCTCCACAATTTGAGAATTGTTCTCATGGAGGAGAAAATTCTATATGTCCTTAACATGATTGTGCCCACGCCGGAGGAAAGGACAAGCGAGGATGAGATCACTCGCTTTATGAAGTATATAGATAGTCCTAGAGGATAACCTATGTATGATCTTATACTTCAGTTCCTATCGGATTCCTTTTCATAGTTCATTATTAACTTTGATATGAATAAGCTTGAGGTGACTCTATCTGAGCTCCTCAATATGTTTAAAGAAGTTAAGAGCACCATCAAGAAAGAGAAGCTAGTTCTCTATATTGGTGAGACCAATAAGAAAAGGAAGGCTAGTAAGACCCTTAACAATGGCAAGGGCAAAGGAAGACTAGGTAAGGCAAAGGTTATCAAGAAAGACTCGGCAAAGGACTAAGGACAGTGCTTCCAATGTAGCCAAGATGAGCATTGGAAGAGAAACTGTAAGGACTATCTTGCAGAGAAGGCGAATAGAAGCTTTGAGAATTTTCAGGTATATTCATGATCAATCTCCATTTGTCAGATTTTCATGATAACACATTGGTATTGGATACCAGAAGTGTTTATCATATCTGTAATTCGTTGTAGGTTCTGGCAAGGCCTAGGAGATTGGCTAGAGGCGAGATGAACCTCAAGATAGGAAATGGAGCAAGAGTTGTTGCAGTTGCTGTTGGAGAGGTCACCCTACATCTACCTAGTGGAGCTATTATTGCATTAGATGCATGATATTTTGTCCCTTCTATTATCAAAAATATTATTTTTATTTCTTGTTTGATAATTAGTGGATATAAATTAGTTTTTGAGAATAATAGTTGTTCAATAATTATGGATGATGAGATCATCACTAGAGGGACCCATATAAATGACTTATATGTGTTAGACACTTCTCCACATATCATAAATATAAATATGTTTCAGAGGAAAAGAGGTGAGGTGAAAAATACATACTTATCGCATTGTATGCTAGGTCATATACATGAGAGAATGATTCAAAAGTTGCTAAAAGATGGATACTTAGATCCATTTGACTATGAGTCATATGTAACTTGTGAAACTTGCCTTCGTGGGAAAATGACCAACTCTTTTTTTAGTGGAACTGGAGAGAGAGCCACTGAGTTATTGGAACTCATACATAGTGATGTATATGGTCTCATGTTGACTCAGACTATAGGTGGTTACTCATACTTCATTACATTCACTGATGATTTATCTATATATAGACACATGTACTTGATGAAGTATAAATATGAGGCCTTTGAGAAATTTGGGGAATATAAGAATGAGGTGGAGAACCAGATTAGAAAGAGTATTAAAACTTTTTGATCAGATTGAGGAGGAGAGTACTTGAGTACAGAGTTCACCCATTTCCTTAGGGACAATGGGATTCTATCCTAGTGGACACCTCCTTATACACCTCAGCTCAATGGTGTATCAGAAAGGAGGAATCGCACGCTGTTAGATATGGTGCGGTCCATGATGAGTTTCACTGACCTACCCATCTCATTATGGGGGTACGCCCTAGAGATCGCAGCTTACCTTCTGAACAGAGTTCCATCAAAGTCGGTAGTGTCTATACCATATAAGATATAGAATGGAAAGAAGTCTGATCTTAAGGTGGTTAAGATTTGGGGCTATCCTGGCCACATTAAAAGACACAACCCCGACAAGTTGGAATCAAGGACGGAATGGTGCACGTTCATGGGATACCCTAAGGAGACTTTGGGGTATTCTTTCTATCATCCCGAGGATCGAAAGGTCTTTGTTGCCAAGAGAGCTGTGTTCCTTAAGAAGGAACATATTCTTGGTAGAAACGTGGGAGCAAGATAGAATTGAGCGAGGTTGGAGAACCTAGCACCATTCCAGAGCCCGAGTCTGTTCATGTACCTAATACACAAGTTCCAACTTTGCGTAGGACTAGTAGAGTATCTCACCCTCCTGAAAGATATGTGGGATATATTAGTGGAGATGACTCTCAGGATATTGATCCTCAGACCTATGAGGAGGCTATTATGAGTATAGACTCTGGGAAGTGGCAAGAAGCCATAAATTCTAAGATGAATTTCATGTACTCTAACAAGGTTTGGAACCTTGTGGATGCACTTGAGGGTATTGTACCCATCGGCTGCAAATGGATCTTCAAGAAGAAGATCAGAGTGGATAGAAAGGTATAGACCTATAAAGCAAAGCTAGTAGCTAAAGGATATCATCAAAGATAATGAGTTGACTATGATGGAACTTTTTCACCTGTAGCCATGCTTAAGTCCATTAGAATTATTTTGGCCATTGCAGCATATTATGACTGAGATTTGGTAAATGGATGTCAAAACGATATTCCCCAGTGACAACCTTAAGGAGGAGGTGTATATGATACAGCTAGAGGGATTCGTATCCAAAGAGAGCCTAGATATAGTGTGCAGGTTGCTTAGATCCATTTATGCATTGAAACAAGCTTCCCGAAGTTATTAGAACATAAAATTTGATGAGGTGATCAGATCTTATGACTTCGTTAAGAACGATGATGAGCCTTGCGTGTACAAGAAGGTAAGTGGGAGCGCTATCACCTTCTTGGTGCTATATGTGGATGACATCCTAATCATTGGGAATGATATAGGAATGCTCTCCACAATAAAGACTTGGCTATCCAAAAACTTCTCCATGAAAGACTTAGGGGAAGCATCCTATATTTTGGGGATCCGGATATATAGAGATAGATCCAAAAGGATGTTTGGCTTGTCCCAGTCTAGGTACATAGACTCCATTGTCAAAAGGTTTGACATGGAGAATTCCAAGAGATGTCTTATACCGATGAGACATGGAATATCACTTTCTAGGAGTATGTCCCCAAAGACTCCTGAAAAAAGGGCAGACATGGATAAGATACCTTATGCCTCAACGATAGGGTCTATCATGTATGTGATGCTATGTACCAAGCCTAATATAGCACATGCTCTGAGTGTCACGAGCAGGTATCAGGTAGATCTAGGTTTAGAACACTGGAAGGCAGTAAGTGTATCCTTAAGTACTTGAGAAGGACTAAAGATCTTTTACTGGTATATGGAGGAGGTAGCCTCCAGGTTACGAGCTACACGGACTCGAGTTTTCAGTCCGATATTGATGATAGCAAGTCAAATTCAGGGTATATTTTCACCCTGAATGGAGGAGCAGTAAGCTGGAAGAGTACCAAGCAAGATACTACTACTGACTCGACCACAGAGGTGGAATACATTATTGCACCAGAAGCAGCAAAGGAAGGGGTGTGGATGAAGAAGTTCATCAAAGATTTAGGAGTCATACCAAGCAGTGTGGAGCTGACTCCCATATATTATGACAACAACAGGGCAATAACTCTAACAAAGGAAGTCAGGTCTCAATAGAATTATTCTGAGGAGGTTCCATCTTATTAGAGCGATCGTGACCCGAAAAGATACAGCAATAGAAAGAGTTTCATCCGAAGATAACATTGTAGGTCCACTGACAAAGCCGCTAGTTCAGATTATATTTGAGCGTCACAGGGGTCTGATGGGGATCAGACACATAGGTGATTGACTTTTGGTCAAGTAGGAGATTGATAGTTATAGGTGCCCTGCAAGCCAATCACGTGAGTGATAGCACGTGTGACACGTTGTATGATCTTTTTACTTATGATTAATATTAGCATATTCTCATATTATTTGTTATATATATATATATATTATGATGTCCTTAGTTCTGTGCAATGGGAGTCGGATCGTGATGAGATCATGATAATGAGATCGATTCACCTTTAAACACAGATCCTAAATAATCCCGGTCATAGGTTACTCAAGAGGGACATTAAGATAACCAGACAGATCGGTGTACTATATACACGTCCATATGATGGAGGCGGTTGGTCTCATAGCCACTTGTGTGGAGACACTAAGGATATTGTACAGGTGCTCATTGGAGAATGAGTTCACTGATTGATCCGCTTATGGAATGTTGTATGGTTAATGATACCTAATGTCAGACAGCGATTTCATAGTCCCAGTTGTGTATCTGGTCCTTAGACTTGAGACACCAAGGATGTCTTGTATGAGTACTCCTTTCTTTGACGCCAAACTTACAGGTTTGGAAAGTTCCAGATCTGGTACAATTGGTTATCGGGATCGGTAGCCAACCTTACGAAGGTAATTGAGTGTCAATAGGGGATCATCCACTCTAAGTATGACAAGAGAAATATCTCATATGTGCTTGCTCAAACAAATCTCTGGCTAGGGTCATTCGGATTAAGAGAGAAAGAGTTTTTCGGAAGAATCTGATTAGAGTGAGACTATGACGGATTCTTTATGTGACATGACAGTACCATGTCCAATATACGATCTCTGGGATATTAGTTGGATGAGGGATTATAGATACACGGTAACTAAAGACAGATAGGTCTGATGGATTCGATCCCCCTGTACCGTCTGGGGACTATAACATAGTAGCCTAGTACGTCCATAGTCGATGAGTTTGTGAATTATTATCGGGATAATAATTCACTATATCAGAAGGAGTTATGATGGGAGAGACTCATGGCCAGCTCGGTATTGGGCCTAGAGGGTCACACACATATGATGGATGCTTCAGCGAATAGAGGATGGAGATCTAATTAGCCCCTATTCTCATTAGATGAGACCCTATATTGATGGGCTCCTTGATTAAGGCCCAATTAGAGGCCTAACGAGATTATTGGATAAAGATCCAATAATGCAAGGTTAGTGGGTAATTGGATAGAGATCCAATACCCATTAAGGCAGGAGCCCTAGGGTTTTTGGTGGCTCTCTATAAATAGGAGGGGAGACTCATGGTTGATGGGTTGCAGCTTTAGCCACCACCTCCTATTCTCCTCAATCCCTCAGAGCAAGAGTTGCAAGATCAGATTGGAGGAGTTTCGTTACAGTGATCCATCGTATGGATACCGCTGGAGAGGAGGACACTTGACCTCCTCCATCTTCTTCATCCGAATCTGGAATATAGGGATATATGATCTCCCTAGGTAAAATCAATCTCTCACGTATCACGATTTTTCAATTTTTATAATTTTTCTCATGACCTCAATATTTTGCATGACGATTTGATCTAATGCATACTAAGGTAGGATCCCTAGGGTTTTGGTTACTTTCTATAAATAAGAGGCAGGGGCAGCTCTTATGTGACAGACTGTCCTTTTGGCTGCCCTTCCTATTCTCCTCCCTTTCTTATCTTCTCAGCCGACCAGCCCCTCTTTGCTGTGAGAGGGCAGCGAAAAAGATATGTGATCTTCTTTCACGAGTGCTGCGAGAAGGTACACAAGAGTTGCTAGTTTTGGGCCACGATTGGAGGAGCATCACTACAAGTATCTATCGTGTGGATTCCGATATAGAGGAGGATGCTTGACCTTCTCATCTTCTCTATCTTAATTTGAAATTTTAAGGATATTCGATCGCTCTAGGTAATCAATCTCTTACATACCATAGTTTTCAATTTTTATGATTTTTTGTGCACCAATCTTTGCATGATGATTTAATATACATAGGAAATCAATTTTTGTTTTGATCTTCCACTGCACATGTGATGCTCCTGCTTGGTTTCCCAACAAATATCTCATGTGTTCTTGCTCAAGCAAATCCCTGACTACGATCATTCGGATTGAGAAAGAAGTTCTCCAAGAGAATCTGATTAGAACGAGACTCGAATGGATTCCATATGAGGTCTAACAATACTATGCTCGATATATGATTTTCGGGATATTAGATGGATAAAAGACCACGGATACACGGTAATTAAGGATAAACAATGCTGGTTGTAAGTGCTTATAAGCCAATCATGTGAGTGATGACATATATGACATGTTACATAGTTTTGCTTACTATTATTATTAGCATTTTTCTCACTTTATGTTGCATGTTGCATATATTGTGATGTCCTTGGATATGTGCAATAAGATTAGATTATGATGAGATCATGATAATAATATCAATTCATCTTTAAACATAGATCTCAAATAATTCGGGTCATAGGTTACTCAAGAAAGACATCGAGATAACCGAACATACCAGTGTATTATATACCCATTCATATAACGGAGGCGGTTAGTCTCAAAGTTGCTCGTGTGGGGACACTAAGGATACAGTACAAGTGCTCATTGGAAAATAAATTTACTAATTGATCCGCTTATAAAATGCTAGATGGTTAATGATACATGACGTTAGACAGCAATTCTATAGTCTTAGTTGTGTGACTAGTCCTTAGACTTAAGATATCAATGATGCCTTATTTGAGTATTTCTTTTTTTGAAGTCAGACTTACAAGTTTGAAAATTTCAAATCTAGTACAGTTGGTTATCGGGATTGGTAGCAACCTTATAAAGGCAATTTGATATATAGAAAGGATGAAGGATTATATTATCGCATATATAAAAAAAGTTTACCTCCATAAATTATCACATATATAGTATTTTTAAATGTTATTCTATAAATTACCTCCATAACAAAAAGTTTACTTTGCTTTTTATTATTAATTAATATATTATTATATTAAAAATAAAAAAAATAAATTTATGATATACTTTAATGCCACTAAACAAGCTTTATGACTATGAAAATTTATCTCAAGACTTGGTATGGTCTGACTCAATTGTCAAGTTATTAAAAATACTTTGTGTCATATCATAGTAGTTTTCTTCTTCAAAAATAGTAAATACTCTAGTAGTTCTATTCATTATGATATAAAATAATTATTAGTTAGAAAAAAAGAGTATAAAAATAATTAATATCAATTAAAAACTTAAGTTTCATTATAATTTTTATTTTATTTATTTAAAATTTATTGTTAAAGTATTTGAAAGAACATATTCTTATGATTGGGTTTATGAGCGTAATGTATGTTTGAATAAATAATTTTACTTACATTTATGTATATATATATTATGATCGAATGTGCATAACAAGATTATTATGACTAGATAAATTATATTGATTATTTTAAACTATATTAAGAATTACTAATAGTGTTATGGTACATAAAGAAAATATGACATCTATGACTTACATTAATAGATAAACTTAATATGGTATCATTATGTATGTTAGACTTATTTACCTATTTTATAAAATTCATGTGCACATGTAAAATATTTTTTTAAGTTTTAAAATCTAATTAAATAAAATTGTTTTTAAATAACTTTTTATTTTATTATAATATGATTTATTAGAAGATGGCATTACTGGGATGAACTCTTCTTATTATAAACTTAATAATCTTGTCAAACTTGATTTAGCAAATTTACTTTTGTGATGAAGTCATCGGGACTTCAATTGATTATTTATGATATTGCTCTATAAAGGTACGACTATGCAGATATTATATCATAGAAGTCAGTTAATCACAAAAATTTCCATCTTGTTTATAATAGGATGACTTAGAAGTGGGCATGGCAAGTTAGACTTATTATTACCGAATGGGCTAGCGATGCGTTCAAAAGTTACAAATGTCATCAATGAAACACATCATATTATTAGTGCATGAAGATAGACTTTATTTCACACTACTGAAACAGAAACCCAACTCATATCTAGATGCGAACAACAGACAATAGCATCCTTATTCATCATGGCACACAGAGAGATAAATAGTAACCTCCACAAGAGACGGCTAAGCCATCATAGACTCCAAATGCAGTGAGATACTCGGTAGTTGCATGTCCAAATAAGCCCTTAAATCTCATCATATTCTATCTACAATGACTTCGAAAAACGTTCCACCCCCACCTCCATATGGGCCATATGTCTTTGCAAGACTGGTGGTAAACATGAGTTAAGATACACAAGGAAATTTGGAACAGTCGTGCTTCACATACCCAGAAACGGAGGTGAGGTATTCATATTGCATGAGAGTAAACTGCGAGGCGATTAGAGGAATGTTACATTTAGCTATTTGTAACAGCTAGCTATAGTGCGTTTGATAGGAGGTATTAATTAGTATGAGGATGGAGGCTGGAGAGGCATGCCTGGAATAGTTCACCGCCGGGGCCTCCATATCTGGGAGTTACGCGAGTTTACGCATGAAGCAGCGCCAACGCTGATGCCAGTGATTTTGTCTGCAGGTTCCATGCTCCAACGAGACTGGCGACCGTCGCATGGACATTTGCGGACGTCCCCTCGAGCTTGCGCGGCCGTCTTGATCTGGTTTGAGGCCTGCACCACCACCATGCATCCATCACAAACCACAAACAGTAGAATAGAAACTGCAGTACTTACTACATAGATAGGCGTCACTCTAAGGGAAACACAGCTATATTCTTTCGGTGGAGGCAGAATATCTATATCGCGTCTCTCTCACCATTAGCGAGCTTATGAAGCAATTCCTCTCACAGCAGATGATATATATGCAAACACACACTCGATGGAGAGAGAGTGGATGGATGGATGGATGGGGGAGTATTTATATAACCAAAAGGGGCATGAAGTTGTCCAATATTATGGAACCAATGCTGTATAAATGGGACTTGTCGCTTCCAAGTCAATGTTTTACTTAAACCTAGTGGATTGAGTTCTTTGCTGTTTTCTTCCTTTTAGTCAGGTTTATGTGTGGATAACATCATCAATAACCTAAAAATTAAAGCATTGGATTCATAATGACCATTTATAGGTTTGGAAAATGTGAATACTAGTTAGGTCTGTTGGATTACTTCAAATATGACTTCCAAGTCCAGCTCAATCCAAATTCAATAGAAAATTTATCACTCCATGCTGATCTTTGTTTAATCCGAAGTCGATAGAAAATTTCCATGGTTTTGAAGCAACTCCTGTTCTACCACACAATATAAAAAAGGCGATGAGAGGCATTAATATATAAGAACCAATATAGATTTTATTATGAATTGAAGCTGATCAGAATACTCCTGGGAGTCTTTTACCATTTAACTTTTGTTACGAAACTTTCAGGAGTCAAGCTGAGGTGTCGGCTTGATATGTTCTCGTCCGAGTGCGCAAGTCCACCAACGTCGGTGGGGGTCGAAACTTCCTGTGGATTGATGCTCCCTCGGGGGTCTTCGACGGGGAGTTCGGTCGGTGTGTTCCTGGGACCGTCTCAGGGATGACGATCCTGCACACAGGCCTCTCTGGAGGTGGGAGGGGGTGACCCGGAGAGGCCCCTCCGACGCCCAAGTTAGCAAGAATCCCGAATAGCCCTCTCCGGCGGGTAGAGTTTTGGGTTTCTGGAGAAAAGGAGTTGAATTCGAGAGAGGGAGCGAGCCCCCTTACCTGCTGCCGGAGTAAGTATTTTATACCTGCGGGAGGGGAACTTGCCCGTATCCCCAGCCTTACCTTAGTCGTCCCTCGAGATATGGCCGAGTCGTACGGAGGACGTGCGACTGCAGCGGCATGGGGCGGGGGCATGGGTCGCCATGCCCCATTAATGGGCATGGGCCAGGCTGCGTCATGTTCGGGCACCTCCACCTCGGATTCTAGATCGGACGCTGACTTGGTCCCTCAGGCTGATGTGGCTTCCTCCGAAGTGTTGCCATGGCCGTCCATCTGGCGCGAGCTTGGATGAGTCGAACCGGCCCATTTGGCACTCTATCATTCTTCCCTCCCACCCCCCGAGAGGGGTCTCGCCGAGGCACTTCGTGAATCAAGGGGATGACCCCGAGCTCTGGCCGCCTCTGGTCCATAGGGAAGACTGGGTGGATGAGGTGCACCGTTCGGGCGAAGGATTGACCGAGATTCGAGAGTAAAGGACTGGTGGACTGGCCGAGATATGCGACTCGGGCAAAGAACTGGTGGACTGGCCGAGATATGCAACTCGGGCAAAGAATTGGTGTGTTGGCTGAGATTCGTAACTCGGGCAAAAGACTAGCGGACTGGCCGAGATATGTGACTCGGGTAAAGGACTGGTGGACTGGCCGAGATACGCAACTCGGGCAAAGGACTGAGGGACTGACCGAGATATGCGACTCGGGCAAAGGACTAGTGGTCTAGCCGAGATATGCGACTCGGGCAAAGGATTGGTGGACTGGCCGAGATATGCGACTCGGGCAAAGGATTGGTGGACTGGCCGAGATATGCGACTCGGGCAAAGGACTGAGGGACTGGCCGAGATACGTAACTCGGGCAAAAGACTAAGGGACTGGCCGAGATATGCGACTCGGACAAAGGACTAGTGGTCTGGCCGAGATATGCGACTCAGGCAAAGGACTGGCCGAGATATGCGACTCGGGCAAAGGATTGGTGGACTGGCCGAGATATGCGACTCGGGCAAAGGACTGAGGGACTGGCCGAGATACGTAACTTGGGCAAAAGACTGAGGAACTGGCCGAGATACGTAACTAGGGCAAAAGACTAGTGGACTGGCCGAGATACGCAACTCGGGCAAAGGACTGGCGGATTGGCGTCTAAACGCCATTCAATTATGGCGGGCGCAGTCTACGCACGCGATGTGAGATAACAAGGGGTAACGCAAGGAGGGACAGGCTGACGTGGTGGTGTTTATTGTTGAAGGAGCGGCTCGCGTATTCCCTAGGCGGTTCCGCCGCCTCCTCGGGAAGTCGAAACGACGCTATCCATATAATCCTCCTGTCGATGATGGCGAAGGATCACTTCTCATTCTCCTCCTTTCTGAGCCTTTGGACCTCACAACTCTCGGCCTCCGTCCTCTTCTGCCTCCTTACCGATCAGGTTGGAATGGCGTCCACTCTTTCCTTCTTAGTTTCTAGTTTCTCTTCCTCTCGTTCTTCTCCTGTTCCTCCTCCCCGAGAAGAAAGACATCGGTCCAATGACTCCTCGGAGAGTCCGTCGGTTCTCGAGAGCTCGTCCTCGGGTGTGATGACTGGGGCTGAAGCTAGGGTTCTTCAAGCCCTGGAGGTTATGAAGTCACTTCATGACTTCGACTCAAACATCTGTCTAGAGTCCTTAGGGTCGGTTCGGAAGCGTTTTAGCATTCTAAACGAGTACGTTCTCCACGCACCAAGGTCGGGGCAGCGACCGTACCACCCTTGTCCTGGGGGGTTCGGTATTTCCATTGACGCCCTGGAGGCGGGGTTAAGGTTTCCTCTTCATCCCGTCATCGGGGATTGTCTTAGATGGTGGCGGGTGTCGCCCGGTCAGATCGTGTCGAACTCTTGGCGCTATATCATAACCTTCCTCGGGGAGTGTAAGGGTTCGGGAATCATCCCGAGTCGGGACTTGTTTTTATCCAGCTTTCGTTTGTGCAGGGGTCAGGGGGGTTATTATTTAACTGCTCGGTCAGGGTTCATGGTCGGGGGTGCCCCTTCCAACAACAAAGGTTGGAAGTTGCGATTTTTATTTGTAAGTAGGCATCACGGATGGGATTTTGGTGTCGAGTGGTCGGCCCATCCTATTAGCAACGTTCTCCTGAACCTGTCTGATGAGGAGGCAAACGCAGTCGAGCGACTAAAGGGCATCCTGTCCGCGTCTCGGGCCATTAGAAACCTGACTGGGGAGTGGCTGGTCGAGGTGAGCCTCATTCCAGCTTCTCACGGTATGCCTTGTCTCTCTGTTAAACTTTGATGTCTGATTTCCCAACTTATGGTTGATTCTGCAGATATGGTGAGCATGAGCCTGATGCATGGGAATCCCCGCGCTGGGGGGTCGTCCTGGGACTGCGCCCCTGATTCCGGCTCCAGCACCACCGCCTCTATCATTCCCGCCCACCGAGTCCGGCTCCGCTTCCGATGTGCAGGAGATCCCAATCGAGGAGGCCGAGGGGGTGCTAGAAGCCTCTCAAAAGCGTCGGGGGGGGGGGGGGGGGGGTGATTATGCCGGTCAGAAGAGGAAAGACCAACGCAGATCCCCTCACAAGGCCGACAGAGCCTCAAGAGGAAAAGGGCTCGCCGACGCCTCGGTCGAACCTCCAGCCCCAAGACAAAGGCCCAAGCCGGGGTTGATGGCCACGACTATCATGCCATCCAGATGTGCAACCTTCCAGAACAAGCCTCTGATGCTCCCCTCGACCCCGACCTTAGACCGCTGACGCATGGAACGCCGGTCTAGCAGAGGGGGGAGGCCTCGACAACATATATCTGAGGCATGCTACTCCCGCGGCTTGCGTCGAACCTGTACACCCTTCCATCCGAGGTGTTGATGGACGGAGCGGCAAAGACCATGGTATTGGTAAGTACCTTCTCGGGTTTTTCTTGTACTCTTCTTCTTTTTTTTTTATTACTGATCGACCGCTCGATTTCCAGAACCAACAATACCAGACGGCCTTGTTTGATCGGGTTCACGACGCGGGTCATGTGATCACCTCCTTAGACGGGAAGATGTCCCTCCTGTGTCAGAAAATCCATGATTTGAAGGAGGGGAGAAACCCAGATGCGGTGGCTGTGACCGAGGCTTGAGCCGTCGAAGCTCAATCCATAGCCGAATGCCTCCGGCTCGAACTCAATGAAGCAAACAGTCGTCGGGCGTCGGCAAAGGCGGAGCTGGAGCAGTCTCGATCGGAGTCGGCCAGCCAGGAAAGGTAGCTCGCCGATCTACAGGAATAGCTGGGCGACTCTGAGGGCCAACTCCGAGGTGCGAGGGCCCGAGTACGCCAGATAGAGACCGAGCTGCTAGATCTGGCTCAGTCCAAGGAGGCTCTTCGAGAGGAACTACCGAAGAGGGCGATCGAGGAGTACAAGGAGTCGCCCGGATTCGAGATGGGCCTCGTTCGGATGGGGAGTGTATCTCTGGAGTATCGGTATCAATTGGCTCTGCCCCGACTCCAGGCTCGGCATCCGGGGGTGGAGATCGAGTTGGATCCCTTCGTCACCCTTCCCGAGGATGCCGACGCGACGATGGCCAACGAACAGCCCTTCGACGACTCCCTACTGTCGCCCGAAGAATGAGTCACTATTTCAATTTTTCTTTTTGGTATGTCGGGAGTCTCGGTCTGTCGGGAGTTCCTCTTTTTTCCTCTTTTGTATGTCGGACCCCGAACAGTAGTTGTACCTGCCTTAGATCAATACAAAGCGCTCGTTTATTAAAATTGCTCTTTTACTGAAGACCCCGAACAACAACTTAAACATAGAACTTTCGCAAATTGGAAATGTGCCAAGTCCTCGGCAATCTTTTCCCTTCCATAGTAGTCAGGGTGAAGGTGCCTTCCCGTGGTGAAGTCTCTACTCGGTATGGCCCCTCCCATCTCACCGCAAGCTTGCCTCGGGAACGGGTAGGGTCACTCACCTCGGCCTTGCGCAGTACCAAGTCCCCCGTCTTGATCTCCCGAGGGTGTACTCGGTGGTTGTAAAGTCTTGCTATTGCCTTCTTATACTCAAGGGCTCGCAGGTGCACCGCGGCTCTCCGCTCTTCGAGAAGATCGAGATTCTCTCTTAGTCGGTCGGTTGACGCAGCGTCTTCGTAGAATTCTACCTGAAAGGTTGGGTAGACCACCTCGGGTAGGAGAACCGCCTTGGTTTCGAAGGTTAAGCTGAATGGCGACTCGCCGGTGGTGCATCTGGGGGTTGTCCGTGACTCCCACAGGACGCTCGGGAGCTCATCCACCCAAGCCCCTTGTGCTCCTTGCACTCTTTTCTTTAGCCTGTCAAGGATGGCTCGGTTGATGACTTCGGCCAGTCCATTCGTTTGCGGGTGAGCGACGGAGCTGAACTTCAGTTGGATCCGATAGCTCTCACAAAATGCCCTGAATTTCAGGTTGTTAAATTGTGTTCCATTGTCGGTGATGATCGACCTCGGGATGCCGAATCGAGTAATGATGTTTGTCCAAATGAACCCTTCTACTTGCTTCTCGGTGATGGACGCTAGTGGTTCGGCCTCCACCCATTTAGAAAAGTAGTCAACTCCGACTATGAGGAATCTTCATTGCCCCGAGGCTGGGGGAAAGGGGTCGAGCAAGTCCATTCCCCATTGGGGGAACGGCCAAGCGCAATCTAGGGTGGACATCGGGACCGCCGGTTGGTGTTGGATCCTGGCATGCCTTTGGCATCTTTCACATTTTTGCACGTAAACCTGTGCGTCTTGCCGCATAGTCGGCCAGTAATACCCTTGCCTGAGTATTTTGTGGGCCAAGGTCCAAGCTCTGACATGCTCTCCACATATCCCCTCGTGGATCTCGGCCAACGTAGTTTGCGCCTCGGTCGGTCGTAGGTATCGGAGAAGCGATTGTGCGAACCCTCGTCGGTAGAGATGTCCGTTAAGGACGTAATACCATGAGCTCGCTCTCTTTATGCGCCGAGCAGCGTTGTGGTCTTGGGGAAGCGTGCCATCGCCCTTGAATTTGAGGATCTCTTCGACCCAATCGTGGTCAACTTCGATTGCGGCCACCTCGACGACCGTCGAAGGCTTCGCAATCCTGGCCACCCATGTCGGGCACGGTGTCGAACCACGGGTTGAGGCCAGTCTGGCCAGGGTGTCGACCTGTAGGTTGTCCGTCCGAGGTATTTTTGTTATGACAAACCGGTTAAACCGTTGGATGGTGCGTTGTACCTTCATCTGGTAGTGGATCATCAACTGGTCTTGGGCTTCGAATTCTCCACTGACTTACCCGGCGACGAGCTGAGAGTCGGTGAAGACTTCAATGTCCTCGACGCGGAGCTCGATGGCGAGATTCAAACCGAACAGCAATGCCTCATACTTGGCTTCGTTATTTATGGCCTTGAATTCGAGCCGGAGCGCATGCTCGAAGATTTGACCGTCCAGGCCCTAGAGGATGAGCCTGGCCCCTCCGCGTTCCGCATTGGATGAACCGTCCATGTGCAGCATCCACTTCTTGGTTGGTGGCGGTTCCTCCCGACTTGTCGACTTTGATATGAAGTCGGTTAGGGCCTGAGCTTTTATCGTAGTCCTCAAAACATATTTGAGGTCGAATTCCCCGAGCTCGACCAACCACTTGAGCATTCGACCTGCAACATCAAACTTTGAGAGTATCTAACGCAAAGGTCGGTCGGTGATTACCTTATTGGGGTGAGCTTGAAAGTAAGGTCTCAGCTTCCTTGAGGCTAAGATTAATGCGAGGGCGAGCTTTTCAATTTGTGGATATCGCTCCTTGGGACCACTCAGGATATGGCTGTAGTAATATACCAGTTCCTGCCCGTCCTTTCCGAACCGGACGAGGACCAAGTTGACCGCCACCTCCGAGGTTGCTAAGTAGATCCTGAGGGGCTCTCCTGGATCGGTTGAGGTGAGGCGCGGGAGGCGGCCTATATGCATCTTTAGTTGTTGGAAAGCTTCTTCGTATTGAGTGTCCGATTTGAAGTCTTTTGCTCGTCTCAAGGCTCGGAAGAAGGGGAAACTCTTATCTCCGACCCAAGAGATGAACCGGCTTAGTGCCACCAGTCTTCCGGTGAGCCGTTGGATGTCTTTGATCGTTCGGGGAGAATGCATTTGGAGGATGGCTTCTACCTTATCCGGGTTTACATCGATCCCCCTCTGGTGGATGCTAAACCCGAGGAACTACCCGGATCCGACCCCGAGTACATATTTGGCCGGGTTCAGTCTCATCTTGTATTGCCTTAACGTCTGGAACGTCTCGGCTAGGTCATCCAAGTGCGTGGCTGCTTCCCGACTTTTGACTATCATGTCATCAACGTACACCTCAATGTTCCACCTGATTTGTTCTTCGAACATCCGATTGACTATTCTTTGGTAGGTTGCACCAGCGTTCTTTAATCCGAAAGGCATGACTTTGTACCAATAGGTGCCATGGTGGGTAATGAAGGTTGTGCTTTCCCGATCTTCCAAGGCCATCCGGATCTGATTGTATCCCGAGAAGGCGTCCATGAATGAAAGCAGTTCGTACCCCGAGGTAGAGTCGACCAAAAGGTCGATCCGCTGGAGGGGATAACAATCTTTCGAGCAAGCTCGATTAAGGCTGGTGTAGTCAATGCACATCCTCCAGGTTCCATTACTTTTCTTGACCAAAATAATATTTGACAGCCAAGTCAGATACTTCACTTCGGAGATGAGTCTCGCATCTAGTAACCGGGCGACCACCTTTTCGATGGCCTTTTGTCGATCGGCGGCGAACTCCTCAGCCGCTGCTTTATGGGTCGGGCGGTAGGCTCTATGTTGAGATGGTGCTGAGCCACTCTAGGGTCGATTCCGGGCATGTCCTTTGGGGACCAGGCGAAGATGTCGGAGTTTTTCCCGAGGAATTCAATCAGTTGAATGCGTTGTTCCTCCGGGAGCATTGAGCCAATCTGGATGGTTTTGTCCGGGATCCTTGGATCCAAGGGAATCTGGACTACCTTCTCTGCTAGTTCGGGCTTCAAGGGTGCCTTGCTCGAGTCTCAGACGCCATGGGTAGGAGGCGAGACTTTAATTTTTTTGGGAAGCGTGGTTGCCGTCAGATCACACTGTCTGGATTCTCGGGGGTCGCTTCAGACTTCTCCTACCCCTGCCCTGGTCGGGAACTTCATGACTCGGTGGTACGTCAAGAACACTACCCTAAGTTTGTTGAGTGTGGGCCTACCAATGATGGCGTTGTATGCTGAAGGAAGCGCCACCACAACGAACGATACCAACAGTGTTTTTGATCTCGGCTCTTCCCCGATGGTGATTGGGAGGACGGTCGTTCCAGCGGGAGAGACCGAATCCCCTGTGAATCCTGTCAGCATTGTTAGTACAAGAAGCAAATCTTTGTCAGTTAACCCGAGCTTATGAAAAGCACCAATATATAAAATATCGGCAGAACTTCCCATGTCTACCATGACTCTCTTTACTCGGGTGTTGGCGATCTGGGCTGAGATTACTAGCGCGTCATCGTGATCCAAGTAAACATCATCCCCTTCTCCGAAGGTGATCCTCGGGTCCTGGCTCCTCAGCCTTTTTTCGACTGCGGACCGGGCGTAGGCTTTCTTGGCTGAGGAACTATCTCCCCCGGATGTTGGTCCACCGACGATGACATCTATCTGCTTTTCAATTGGTCGGTCCGGTCGAGGAGAGGGGTTCCTGTGACGGGGTCGTTCCTCGGAGGCGCGTCGATCTCGGACGAAGCGATGGAGATGCCCCTGGCGAATTAGGTTCTCGATCTGATTTCTGAGGTCGTTGCACTCCTCGGTGTCGTGACCGTAGTCGCGATGGAAGCGGCAATATCTTCTTTTATCTCAACCCTCGACCTTTGTTCTGATTAGGTTCTAAGGAGTCCATTGTCTCGGATTTGTAGAAAGACCTCAGTTCGGGTTAAATTGAGCGGGATCGGGAGAGGGCTGGGGGCCGGTAGCTCCGGCCTGTCCCTTCTTCTAGGTGTCCCAGAAGATTGTCCTTGAGGCTTATCACCTCGGGATTTCTTGTGATTCTCCCGCTTCCCGGCCACTAATGACTCGGCGGCAACATATTGGCTCGCCCGCTGCAACATTTCTGGCACTATGGACGGGGGCCTCTCGATTAATGACCAGAAGAACCATGAGGGCCGAAGTCCCATGAGGAATGCTTGGATTGCCAGAGTGGGATGAGTGTCGGGCATTCTTTGGATCTCCGTCGAGAATCTGCTAACGAATTGAGCTAGTGGCTCGTCGTTCCCTTGCGTGAGGCCGAGCAGTGAGGCGGGCGTCGGCCTCGGGCAGGAACTTGCTATAAAGTTGAGTTCGAACTCTTTGGCGAACTGATCAAAGGAGGAAATGGAAAATGGCTTTATCCATCTATACCACATCCGAGCCGGTCCACGAAGTGTCGTGGGAAAGGTGCGGTACATTAGCGCGTTGGATGTGTCGTAGAGAGCCATTTGTGCTTTGAATGCCGCGACGTGCTCCGTTGGGTTAGTGCTTCCGTCGTATGGCTCTAGAGCCGGTAGTCGGAAACTGAAGGGGATTGGCTTGTCCGGAATCTCGGGAGCTAATGGGGATCTGCCTTTGATGATTTCTCCAACCTCCACCTTGGACCTGACGAAGTCTCTTTGGACCTCGTCGATCCTCTGGTTGACTTGGCGAAGTTGTTCCCTCACCGAGTTGGTCGAGTATGAGGAAACAACATCCGGCTCTAGCGGGAGACGCATAACATCTCGGGAACGGTTCGGTGGTTGACTCACCGAGACGTTCGGGTTCTTGATCGCGGCCTCGGCCGGTGGGCGGGGTGCTCCTCCGGGGTGTTCCCCTTGGGACGGCCTCGACTGGGGTGCTTCCTCCCGCACCGCCTGCCGAGGGACGTGCGGATGTTGGTTGGTTGGTGCATGGGCTAGTTGAGGGATGTAGGGGACAATAGCTTGGATCATCCCAGTTAGCGCTCGGACTTGTTGGGTGAGACCGAGAAACGCCTCGGTCGTCACGACGGGAGGCCCGAGGCCCGGCGTGATGGGAGAGAGCCCGTGGTCCGGGGGAGCAAGCCCTAGGTCGTTGAACAGCCTCCAATAACGATTCGGTGTTCGTAGCATTGTGTTTGCTTCTTCCGTCGGTGCGTGAGGGGCTTGACCGACCGGTTGTGAAGTTGGAGGGAAGACGTGGATGGACCCGCTAGGGTGTTCCGCGTTTGAGTTACTCGTCGGGCGTTCTTGCGACATCGGCCCTCCTTCTAGCGCTAAAAAATGTTACGAAACTTTCAGGAGTCGAGCTGAGGTGTCGGCTCGACCTGTTCTCATCCGAGTGCGCAAGTCCGCCAACGTCAGTGGGGGTCGAAACTTCCTGTGGATTGATGCTCCCTCGGGGGTCCTCGACGGGGAGTTCGGTCGGTGTGTCCCTGGGGCCGTCTCGGGGATGGCGATCCTACACACAGGCCTCTCTTGAGGTGGGAGGGGGTGACCCGGAGAGGCCCCTCCGACACCCAAGTTAGCAAGAATCCCGAATAGCCCTCTCGGGCAGGTAGAGTTTTGGGTTTCTGGAGAAAAGGAGTTGAATTCGAGAGAGGGAGCGAGCCCCCTTACCTGCTGCCGGAGTAAGTATTTTATACCTGCGGGAGGGGAACTTATCGTACCCCCAGCCTTACCTTAGTCGTCCCTCGGGATATGGCCGAGTTGTACGGAGGACATGCGGCTGCAGCGACATGGGGCGGGGGCATGGGCCAAGCTGCGTCATGTTCGAGCACCTCCACCTCGGATTCCAGATCGAACGCCGACTTGGTCCCTCGGGCTGATGTGGCTTCCTCCGAAGTGTTACTGTGGTCGTCCATCTAACGCGAGCTTAGATGAGTCGGACCGGCCCATTTGGCACCCTATCAACTTTTATTATAGAACTTGTAAAACTAATACTCTTCTATTCTTTCATTATGCATTTATGTTTGTCTCCTAGACTATTGGGCTTGGGTCATATTTAATTATCAATAATACCATGGGCTTAATCTTCCATGCTATGCTAGTCAAATTTGATATTGTAGATGATCCATTCACATCCAGCACATTAGTGTGTCTATCTTGTATCTAAAAATAATAAATCGTTGGAATGATCATACCGTTATTCATAATTTTTCGAAAGTCTTAACTGTTGGAAAATTTAATTTCGAGTAGTAATCGAAGTTGAATTTAAACTAATTATTATCAATTCTATACATGTACATGAAGATAAATGATTATGCCTATAGTTTTTCTATATTTGAATTTAGATTTTCGTTTATATATATATATATATATATATATATATAGTATCTTCTTAAGTATCATAACAATGGTATGAGAATAATAAAAAAAAATAATAATAAATACTTTTTTTTATTTCCTCTCTTTCTCTCTTTTAAGAAGACCTGAAAAAGTTATTAGTAAACTACAAAAATAAAAGTTTTGGTAACAATGCCAAAAGAATTCACGATCGAACCTTCAAATATAAAGGTTACTTGAGTCATCCCATCTAACATGTAGTTTACGTTGATAGATAGTAAACACCCTCCACTAGGGTTGGTTAAGCCAGCATCACGTAGACTCCAAATGGGAAAGGAAGGAAAAGAAACAAGAGTCAAAAGTGATGATGGAGAGTTTAGGTATTTCAGGCTAACCGATTGATGAACTTAAATCGATTCATTGGCTTGAACAGATTCAAATATTTTTGCGTGAGCAAAACTGATATTTATAAAAATAAATCTCAATTAAAAAGCCAAGGCACCATATGGTATATAATGATTTTAGGTGAGTTTATTAGGTAAATTGCCAACAACAATTGACATACCGATATCTGAAGAACTCTGGAGAATGCTCTTTCACGCTTCACTGTTGAGATGTAGACCGTCACAGATGCAACAGTGTCCGGGAAAATTTCTCCGAAGTAAAAAAAAAGAAAAAAAAGGAAACACGGAGCTCAATTGGATTCGACTAGCGACAAACCGTCACTTCTCACCCATGACATCTATCCGTTGCGGCCCATTGGCCATTCATTCGCACAGCCCATTGTCACTGCCAACACATTTTATAGTCTGTAAGTCTTGTTCATACCGCAACGCTACTCTCTCTCCTCAAATGGCAGGGAAGCACTTCCCCACAGGTGGCCTGAGATCCACTTCCTTCCCCTTCTCCTCCTCCCTCGCCGTCACTTCCCTCTCCCTCCTCGCTCTCTTCCTCACCTTCTTCTTCTTCTTCCACAACAATTCCTCTTCCTCTCGCTGCGTCTTAATCTCCGACCCCCTCGACTCCCCGCTCCACCTCTCCAAGCGAAATCCCAACCCTAGCTCTGATGCCGGCCCTCCTCCCGAGTACTCCTTCGTCGCCTCCCTCGAGAAGTTCCTCACCACCCGCGCCCCCCCCTTCTCCTCCTCCTCCCCCGCCGATGCTGCTGGATCTCAGTCCGTCGTGCCTGACGATGGTGGTGCTCCCACCGCCGCCGCCAAGGCGCTCGACGACTCAATGTGGAAGGAGGAGACGGAGAGCCTTTACGGCGATCCGCTAGATCCGTGGTCGGCGCCCTCCGTGGTCCGGGTCTACGTGTATGACATGCCCACCAAATTCACCTACGATCTACTGTGGCTGTTCAGGAACACCTACAAGGAGACCGTGAACCTAACCTCCAACGGCAGTCCCGTGCATCGCCTGATCGAACAGGTACTTTTGACTGTCTTCTCTGTTTCCAAATGGGTTGTTGAGCTCTAGTCGAAGAATGAGGGGATTCTTTTGGAAAATGATATATGATTCATTGCATTGACTTAACATTATCGATGAGTTGAAACCACTTGCAAATCTAGTGCATTGAGCTAATGACATTGATTGGTTGGAACCACTTAGATTCTAGATCAATACTATAAAAAAAAAACAGTGAGATGTTTGAAACTCCATATACTTTGTTGGTAAACCACATTATGTCAAAACAGTACTTGTCAGCTCCACAGAGGGGTCTTCAATCCTAGAGTTGCATCACATGAGGTCAGCTTTTTAGAATTGAACTGAAGTGACTGGATTGATATTTGGAACAGCTTGCCAATTCTAAATTTATAATTTTATATGGTGAACCTTGACTGGTCTTGGATGAACATCATATGGGACTGTGATGGTACATAAATTTATAATCAATGCATAAAATGAGTCCTTTTCGTTGATGCTCTTGGTTGGTTGAATCTCTTATAAAGGGCATGGAATTTGTAATTTCTTTTAATTAAGTACTTATTGTCATTAGTTATTCTTATCCGATTATCAAAACCATTGTCTGAAAGCTAAACTCGACCAATTTGTTGAATTTGTGATATCATGGTGTCTAATAATGTTGTGTCATTGTGTCATCATTTTCTTTATGATATTTGAGTAAAAATTAACTCAGGATTGGTATCCTAGCACATAACTATACTCTTCTAATGCTTCCTTATCATTGTAGAATTTGGCTTTATAAGCAAACTTTCTTTTTCATTGTTTTGTGCAGCATTCTATTGATTACTGGCTTTGGGCAGATCTGATTGCTCCAGAATCTGAGAGGATATTGAAGAATGTTATTAGGGTTCATAGACAGGAGGAGGCGGAACTTTTCTACATTCCATTTTTCACAACAATTAGCTATTTCTTACTTGAGAAGCAACAATGCAAGGCACTTTACAGGGTCTGATGAATTATCCAAATATTTATTTTAGGAGCTGTTATTTTGTTATGTGATTTTTGATCTTGTCAATTGTGGTACTTAAATAACTGACATTTATATTTTTATACTTGCAGCAAAGATAGATAACCTTAGGGCAGTGACTACTTACAACTGTCAACTTATTTTTTCTCTATACTGAAGGACACTAAGAGGTCAAAACTTAGTCAAGTTATCTATCTTCTAATTTTAAATTAAGTATCTTATTTTGGTAGGATGCCTCCACATAAGAAAAGCGAGGCAAGTGTAGAAAGTGAGGCAAAAAGAGAAACATTATCTAACCATATGATTTAGGATGCATATAATAATTTATTTAAATTTGTGGGGCAAAAAGCTAATTTAGGAACATAACAACCTAACATACCTATGTTAAACATTTTTGGATTTTATCTTATATTGGGACACTACAATAGCCGCTAGAAACAATGACAAATTCATAAATATTGCTTATTGGGTTTCCTCCCCTGTCTTATTTTCTTGGTCTTATTATGATATTATTAGGATTCTTTTGGAACTTCTCTTGGTAGATTGATTCTAGGTTGCTTTTGATGGTTATTTATTTAAATTCATATAATAATTCATATAATAATTCATACAATGACAAAAATTCATATAATAATTTATTTAAATTTGTGGGGCAAAAAGCTAATTTAGGAACATAACAACCTAACATACCTATGTTAAACATTTTTGGATTTTATCTTATATTGGGACACTACAATAGCCGCTAGAAACAATGACAAAAATTCATAAATATTGCTTATTGGGTTTCCTCCCTTGTCTTATTTTCTTGGTCTTATTATGATATTATTAGGATTCTTTTGGAACTTCTCTTGGTAGATTGATTCTAGGTTGCTTTTGATGGTTAAACCATAGCTTAACTGAATCCTATTTCCATCTGGTAGTCATGCTTGAATTTTGTGCCATTTGTTAATCTACTATGATTTCAAGTAGCAAATGGTCTTCAAACCTTGTAAGATTGTCATCGAAGCTGGTCTATTGCATCGAGAAAGATGTCCCATCATCCCATGCTATATTAGCCACTAATGTGGCATCAGGGCCCATAAAATAGGGCATACAAGACCAGCTAGAGTTGTTCCAAGTTCAATTGCTGATAGGCCATATAGCCTTTTTGTTCGGCCACCCCTATCAAGGGATGTGAGGAGGATATGCCAAACAATTGAGAACAAGGTCTAGCCTTGGTCTGAATTTGTGTCTGCTGTCAAGCTCGGTATATGGTAAAAGCTGAAAATTAAATTCTTGTTTTTGTCGTAGCATTGCCTAGACTGTTTAGTGGCTAAAGAGGCTGAACCTTGACCTTCAAAATCACTCGATCGTGCAGTTCAAGGCCCCAACCAGTCCATTAAAGCCTTGGGTAAATTTGACCTGAGGTTGGGCAAGGGTGTTAGAACCCTTGCGGATTCTAAGCTTGGGGTTTGATCTCTATAGGGGATCAGCCTCCTGGAACTCTGTAGGGGTTCCCTCCTCCAAGGTATTCGGCATAATGGCTTAAGAAAGATTGATCTTATTCATGATGTAAAGATTGTGGCTACAAGTGTTTATATAGGGTCTCAAAACCCTAATCTTAATAGGACTCCTACTTTACTAAACCTCTCCTACTTCAACTAACTCAACCAAGACTCCAACTCCTAATCTAACTCCTAACCAACCTTAGAGAGAGTCTCATCTAAGTGAAACTCCTCCTCTAACCCTAGCCGCCTCCTCTCAACCTAGCCAACTTTCTCTCATCAAGGTGGGCGGCCCATTGGGTTGATTACAAGCTTGTCTTTGGTTGACTCTGACCCGAACCCAACTTCGATTCCTAACCCGACTCTAGTTCAGCCGAATCCTAACCCTACTAGGATTTGGGTTGATTTATTACAATGGACTCAAATATCCTTCTAGCCGACCCAATGTCAGGTCTAGGCTGACCAACAGGGCCTCATCTAAGGACTCGACTTAGTCGACTAGGACCCGACTTAGCTAGGGTCCTAATAGACTCGCCCTCTTCAAATCAGCCTTGTTCTCAAGGCTGAGCTCCATGTCTCCGAGTCCTGATCTGCAACTGCTCATGAGGCTCCCGCGTGGTCCCTGTAGTAGGCGCATCCTGCTCCTGCGGTCCATCATCAACAATAGTGACTGCACGGTGATGTGTCACGATCCTGTGATCCCACGCGATCATCAGTTGAACTTGGGCCTCCTCATCAGCTTGGGTGTCGGTTGGATAGAGCTGGGCTGAGTCATCCTTTTTAAACTTCCATTTGAGTTGGGATACCTGGAGGATCAGTTGTATTTTTGATTTAGTGCGTAGATCTGATCTCCAGGTTACTACCCCAATGTGATCCCCAATTTTGCAAGGTCCAAAGTAGCAGGGGGACCACTTTCTTGAGACTCGAATTTCCTGCTGGTGGTGCTGGAGATGAAGGGAAACTTGAGCTTCAATAGCAAACTTTCTTCTGCTCCGGTGTTTGTCGGGGGGGTGTTTCTTTCTTGCATGGACTGCCATGTGATTGTTCTTTAATAGTAGTCGGGCCTTCTTTTGGAATGAGGGTTGTCCTCTGATAAGGTCCTAGGTGGTATGAGCCCGATCTGAGTCTGAGGTGGGTAGGAGCTGTGATGTTCCCGGGCCCATTTTTACTTCTCCTTCGTGCTGATGCCCTGTATCATGCCAAACTTCAGTAGCAATTAGTATCCCCTTGTAGATTAGAAGCCTTGTCTGAAGTGTAGGGTTAGCCTCGGTGCGGATTAGGGGTCGGCCAACATGCAAGAGGGTGGTGCCGATCTCAACTCCTGTTATGTCTGCTCCAAT
Organism: Ensete ventricosum; assembly: GCA_029747655.1. NCBI lineage: Eukaryota > Viridiplantae > Streptophyta > Magnoliopsida > Zingiberales > Musaceae > Ensete > Ensete ventricosum. The sequence goes on from JAQQAF010000002.1 coordinate 21,024,869, forward strand.
TTTGAACAGCTCATCATGATCTGGTAATGCTAGGACCGATATAGATGGCATCGTGGCTATGAGGGCCCTATAGATGGTGGACATGTGGATGCCTTCCTCCTGTTCCTTCAGAATTTTGATCTCCATTCAATCACATATTCCATGTTGGTACTGTTGCTGGAGGGACCCGATCTTCTTGCGGTCATCGGTAAGGGAACAGAGGTAGTGGAAGTAGCCCGAGATTTGGGAGCGCTGCATCATAAGCCATAGCTGGTTCAACTGGATGTGGCACTTCAGGAGGAGATTATCCCTGAAACAAAGAGGCAATGCTTTTGGAGATAAAGTGTAGTTGTAGGGGAAGATAGTGGCCGAATAATCTGTCTCCTGCGTCTCCTGGGCGATCCTTTTAGCTTCAGCCTTCTGAAGATGTGGACAGCAATATAGCCGAATATGTGCTGGTGGTTCCTCTTGTAAGATCAGCATACAGAGGTTGTGCAGTCTGGTAGGAAGAAGTCGGCTCGGTTCGACGGAGGTGCTTGAAATTTCAGCAAGCTTCTCCAAGTGCTGTGTCGAGATAATCTTTTCTTCGCTCTCTCGTTTCCCGCGTAAGGTCACCTGTTTTCCATTGCCATTCATAAGGTCGTTGGGGCTCTTGGTGTGGGTAGGATGGTGACAGGCTGATGCTTGATGAGGCCATCAACGTTCATTATCTGCGATTTCGCGTAGCCAGATGAAGCATGAAAGGTGCCGGCGGTCGGTTGCGGTTTTCCTCCATTTCCTTCTCCTTAGACTCGAGAGCCACATCTTCTAGTTTGGGTTCTTCAGTGGGTTCAATCATCAGAGGTCTTTCCTTTTTACAATGGTGGTCTTGGCTCCATAGTTTATCGTAATGCCAACATAGGCCCATTGCTGATCTGTCATGAAGCTCTTCTCTTGTTAATTTCTTCGGCTGAGGGGGACGGCTGGAAGTGGATGGTGTTGGAGGTTTATATGCTGTTGGTTGTGATGTGGTTCTCGTGCTCCGAGCATCTTGATTGAGTTGCTCTTCTTGGATTTGCGCGAAAGAGATTGCAGCCATCAAGGTGTAGGGCTGCTGCGCTTTTACTTCTCTTATTTTCGCTTTAGTCCTTTGATGAATGTCTCTAATAATTGCTTTTCAGACCAATCACGAGCTTGGTTAGATAATCTTTTAAACCTGCTATGGTAATCTTTTAACCAATCACGAGCTTGGTTAGATAATCTTCGCGAGTTGACCGTTGATGTTCTCGTACTCGAACGGTCCAAAGCGGATCAGCAGCCCGCTCTTGAATTGTCTCCATGTCGGGACTCCTTGGGTGTGCTCAAGCCAATTGTACCGTTGTATTGCGTCTCCCTCAAGGTGGATGACAGCGATGTCAACCATAGAAGCCTCCGGTGTCCGGTGATACGTCAAGTAGCGTTCCGCGCACGAAAGCTATCCCGTCGGGTCTCCCTCTTCCCATCGAGGGAAGTCCACCCTCATGCGTGACTGTGTCAAATCAGTGGCTTGTTCTTCCTTCTCGGGAGGCCTCTTTTTGTGATCCAAACTTTTACCTTGTTGTGATTTCGTCGGGCTCGATGATCGTCCCAATCTGAATTCTGCGAAGAGAGCGCGTAGTCTGTCTTCCATGCGCATCTCCAAGGCCTCCAACTTAGCACCGATCAGATCTTTCGATGCCATGGCGTAAGACCCTAGATCTGTGGTGTCAAGATCATTCTCTTGCTGTCGGGTCAATGGTATGAACCGGTTGGGTGGAGTTGTGGCCGAAAGAGGCGGTGGATCAAGGGTAGATGGTTGCGGTTTGGGGTTGATAGGTTGTTGTTTTTGGTTGCTGTTGGGGCTATGGTTTGGAGCTACTGTAGGGGTCGTATAAGGGGTATGATGGCTGAGGGTTAAGGTTAGAGGGATGGTTTAGGATTGCTGTTGATGACAGCAATAGATTTGGTAGGGATCGGGTGTGGATGCAGCAGAATTTTTTCGTCAAAAGGGGTGCTGTTGATGCTATTGTTTGGGGCTGTTGTAGAGGCTGTAAGGGGGGTTTGGTGACAGAGGTTTAAGGTTGGGAAGGAAGGTTTATGGTTGCTGTTGGAGGCAGCATCCTGTTTGGCAAGGTTCGAGTGTTAGTGCAGCAAACTATGCCGAAGGGTAATGCTGCAGGATTCTTCGTCAAGGAACAATAGTTTTACAACGAAAGAATTCCAATAGTATGCCAAGGGTTTTAGGATGGTTTTGTCAGCAAGAAATGGATGATGATTAAGGCCAGATCAATGTAAAGTATTGAAGAGAATATGACAATAAAATATGGCAGCGAATTTTTGGTAAAAACACGAAAGCAAAGTAGTAGGCAGCTGTTTTGGCTGCAGTTTTGGCTGCAGTTTTACACTGCTGTTTGGGCCGGCTGTAAAAATCGAAAAAAGGCTACGACAGCTGCGTCTTAAGGCTCGCGGGGTGCCTTAAAGACGATGTGGTTGGTGGCAGCAAATTCAGTAGGATCTGGTGGTTTACGAGAAGAAGAATGGCAAAAGGTATAGCGGCAAAATATTTCGTCGAAAATTTAGTAGTATAGGCATAAAATTTTTAATAGTTCGTAACAAGGATTCGAGTTAAACTCAATGGGAATCCGCTGGTAAGAAAAAGGTAATGTCGTTAAAAATTCGTGGGAGAATATGGCAGCAAAAAATTCGGCAAGATCAAAGAATTCAAGAAGGTGCCACGACAAATTTTTACGTCTAAAGTTCAGCAGTTTGGACGTAAAAGATCAGCGGTTTGTATCAACAATTTCTGCACAGAACCCAAAGGAAATCTGTTGATAAGGAGTGCCAAAGCCGTCGTAAAAAACACGTAGAAGGTAGGGCAACAAAGTAATGGCAGCAAGATCAAGATAGGGTAGTAGTATGCGGCTGAAATATGCACTGTAACTTTTGTCGTAAAGATGGTAACTTTGCGACGATGAGTTTGTGCAGTGTAATAGATGAATGCTTTTTTGCGTTTAGGATAACTAAATTGCAGTAGTAGTAAGGTAGATTACTAGAACCTGATGCAATTTCTTGTGGAGACTATGGGAGGGAATCTGCGGCAGTGGTGATGACGGCGGAGTTTGGCGACGATCTTAGTGGGAATTGCTTGGGCGGCTAGATGAAGATGATGAGCGGCTGTGGAAGGGCATCGAAGCACCAAGGAACGTTGCTCTGATACCAAGTGTTAGAACCCTTACGGATTCTAAGCTTGGGGTTTGATCTCTATAGGGGATCGGCCTCCTAGAACTCTGTAGGGGTTCCCTCCTCCAAGGTATTTGGCACAATGGCTAAAGAAAGATTGATCTTATTCATGAGAAAGGTTATGGCTACAAGTGTTTTTATAGGGTCTCAAAACCCAAATCCTAATAGGACTCCTACTTCACTAAACCTCTCCTACTTCAACTAACTCAACCAAGACTCCAACTCCTAACGAACCCTAGAGAGAGTCCCATCTAAGTGAAACTCCTCCTCTCTCTAACCCTAGCCGTCTCCTCTCAACCTAGCCGGCTTTCCTTCATCAAGGTCGGCCCATTGGGTTGATTATAAGCTTGACTTGGTTGACTTCGACCTGAACCTAACTTCGATTCCTAACCCGACTCCAGTTCAGCCGAATCCTAACCCTACTAGGATTTAGGCTAATTTATTATAATGGACTCAAATCTCCTCATAACTGACCTAATGTCAGGTCTAGACGGGCTAACTGAGCCTAATCTAAGGATTCGACTCAATCAACTAGAGCCCGACTCAGCTAGGGTCCTAACAAAGGGCTGCATCTTGTCAATTTTAGAATGCAAAGATTACTCATACTGATCATATATCTTCTAACCTTTTTTATAAACAAAACAATAATGTGACATTTACTACCTAAAGGGTTTTGACATAAGTTGTTTCATTAGTTAAATATTTATCTTTGATTTCTGATAGTTTACATGGTGTAACTCACAACGTATTTAGAAGTAAGTGGTTTAGTCATTGTTGATTTAGATGCTTGGTTGTACTTTCTGAGGCTTATGTTATTTGTTGACTGTGCATCTTTGCTTGTTCCATGTTTGTTTTGTACACTATATTCCTTTGTGTAACTACCCAGAGGGATGCAAACATGAACATGGATATAGAAGAACTGAACAAAGGGTTTATCTTGTCAAAAACAATCTCGATTATACAGTCCCCTGACATTTGAAGTTCTTTTTGCATCTTGTTAGTATTGTCTTTTGAGACAAATCTTAATACTATTCTTGGTTTGTGCCATGATGAAATACTTCCCACATAACTTGCAAAGATACATATCATAGCTTGCTTGTAAATTTAATAAGATACCTACTGTGCAAGCTTCTTATTCCAAACATTCAAACTTACAGAAAGATACTATATGCTAAAGAGCCTATCTAGTGGTTGTCATTTTGTATTATCAACTCTTAGGTATACGTAAAAAGATAAAAACGTGACCACCAACTTTGTCTAATATGAAGTGGCAGAGTTTAAGGAATATGATTAATTGCATTAACATGATCTCATATTGAAGGAACCAAATCTAATAGATTAAGGAACCAAATCCCTTATCTAATCAGTATAGTTTAATATAGTGGTAAAAGTACTAAATCTTAGTTTAGGTGTGGTACACTTCGGTATGCTCTAGTAAATTGCCCATTGACACCGGATCAGATTGATATGTTAATGCTCTAGTAATTGCATTAACATGATCTCATATTGAAGGAACCAAATCTAATAGATTAAGGAACCAAATCCCTTATCTAATCAGTATAGTTTAATATAGTGGTAAAAGTACTAAATCTTAGTTTAGGTGTGGTACACTTCGGTATGCTCTAGTAAATTGCCCATTGACACTGGATCAGATTGATATGATGCAATCATTGAATGTGAATCCATGTCCATAATTAATTGAAATTAGTAACTAATTTAGTAATATATATTTGAAACTAACTGTATATATAAAACCTATAATTACTTATCTAAAGTTCGATACCTGACTAGTGCTCTAAATTTAATTACCGATGCATCATATTAAGAAATGGACAAGTAATAAGTGTTGACTTTCACTAAAGTTGCAACAAAAAAATTGTTTCATCAATGCTTGAAGTAGTTTTGTTGGGTACCATGGATCAAAGATCTTATTTTGCAGTTCTATTTGAAACCAGGAGGCTTTAAAGTGGGTGACTGACCAGGCTGCCTGGAAAAGATCTGGAGGTAGAGATCATATACTTCCAGTTCATCACCCTTGGTCTTTCAAATCTGTTCGCCGGTTCATGAAAAAAGCAATATGGCTTCTACCAGATATGGACTCCACTGGAAACTGGTAATAACATCGTGTACCTTTTTTCCAGTAATCTATAGACCTTCTCATATGTGCTATGCAGTAATCTTGAATTTGGATCTAACTATGGTAGGTATAAACCAGGGCAAGTCTGGCTAGAAAAAGACATTATCCTTCCTTATGTTCCCAATGTTGAATTTTGTAATTCACAATGCTTACATGATGCGCAGTCAGAAAGAAAAACATTGATATTCTTTCGTGGAAGGCTTAAGAGAAATGCTGTAAGATTTGCCTCCACTTTTCATAAAAATGATGATAATCTTGACTAGCATGTTACTTTCGTTTTGGGCATGAAGCTATTTGTCTTTGTATTCTCATACCAAGGGTATATTCCTTGTCCAGGGAGGTAAAATTCGTAGTAAACTTGTGGAAGCATTGCATAACACCAAGGGTGTTGTTGTAGAAGAGGGAAGCGCTGGTGAATCTGGGAAAGCTGCAGCTCAGAATGGCATGCGCAGGTAATATGTTTATGATATCAGTTATTTATCCTTGTAGAACCTTGTATTATTACACCTATCAACTTATTTGTGTTGCATTCATGGTAGATCTCTCTTTTGCCTCAGCCCAGCTGGGGATACCCCATCCTCTGCTAGGCTGTTTGACGCAATAGTTAGTGGATGTATACCTGTTATTGTCAGTGATGAATTAGAGCTTCCTTTTGAAGGAATACTTGATTATCGGAAGGTAATGCATCTTTTACAATTGTATATTTTAGCTTTGAAAGTTCCTTTATGTTTTTTGGATAACCAGTGGATTGAGGACTTGATACAGTAGTTGCTCAATTAAAGTCATTTCATTTTACTTGGTAAGGCTGCCATTACTCCACTATATGTGATGGGAATTTTGTTGAAAGCAAAATCCTGAATGGGTATGGTCCTTCTGCCTCTAGGACATGAAATATTTGCATAGAGATGGGTCAGCATAAATACAACTACCCGGTGAATATTCAGCCTTGAGTAGATGTTCAAATGTGGAACTAGATAGGACTCCTAGTCGATGTTTGTTGTACCACCTGAGTCGATATGGTACGGGCGGACCGGTCCAACTCGCCATCGAGATGCGGCTTGCCGAAGTCCCTAGCGGCATGCCCCAACGTATCATGTGTCGGTGCACCAGTGTAGATCGATACATATCGTATGACAAATCTCTGAGACGGGTCCAGTACCCAAAATGGCAAACCGCTCTCCTAACCCTATGTTAGTAAGCCACCCTTTTGTTTATGATGAATTTGGATTTTTCTTTTCATTACTCTCTTATGAAGGATGGACATGGACACTATGCATATATGATGATGATGACAGAAGTCTTATATAAGAGATATATAACATGCCTGGATGCAAAATTAATCAATTTAGGCAATTATTACCGTTGTGTATGTGACATATAAGAAGTATAATCATATGCATAAATAACAAATACTCACCGAAATACTTCAAACACAAAACAATAAAGAGAAAGTCAGTAGCCTGGCTTAATGTATAAAACCAATTATTCATCATGACTTCGAGCCTTTATAAATGATGTCTCTCTCATGCTTCTTATTAAGCACCTTCTTTCTTTGAGGGAAGGGCACCTCCAAGAAAGTAAAGCAGAAAGAGCAAAGAGAAGACAAATAGAAGGAAACAATAAAGATAGGAAATTTAATAACAAAATTTGTGATGCATCAAGGATTTATGAGAACTTAGTTATAGCCTTTCATCCTTAACCCTCTCTTGTATCCAACCAGCATAGGATTCAACTTGAGTTTATATTCTTGATCAGCAATTTAGAACTTGGAATTCAGACTATAAAAAATAACTAGCATAATCTATACTACACCCATATTAGGGCATTTGCTTAATTAAACCGAATACCAAGGTTTTCCTTACTGAGCGGTAAGACCCGTACCGCCCGGTACATACCGGTACGTGGACCGGTCGCTACTGGGCGGTAGCACTAGGATCGACGGTCGATTTCTGTCGTCGATGGTCGATTTCCGCCGTCTGCGGTCGATTTAAGGAGAAATCGACCGACCGTCAGCGGTCGATTGAGGAAGAAAAATGAAAGAAGAAGAAGAAGAAGAAGAGGAGGAGGAGAAGTACCTCGCGCCACCCTAGCAGTGACTCCGCCTGAGGGTCGCCCGCGAGCCGTCGCCGCCCGCGCTGCCCTAGCGTCGTCACCGCCCGCGGGTTCTTTTCTCCCCGCGCGGGGAGACGGAATGTCTCCCCACGTGGGAGAGAATTCGAGGCGACGTCGCCCCTTTTTATTTTTTTAATATATTTTAATATTATATAATATTATATTATATTATAAATATATTATAAATATATTTAATATACCGGGCGATACGCACTGTACATACCGCCCGGTACCGGTACCGTACCGGTACTGATAAAATATCGGCACACTGGTACGGACCGGTATGTCAATCCTTGCCGAATAGGACTCTAGAGGATTTTAAAAAATTTTCTAAAAGACAATGACGAAATTTTAATTATATTTTAAATTCATACAAGATAAAGGCCTCTCAAAATATTCTCTATAGTCTTGACTGGATCCAGTTTATATGGTCACGATTTGGATGTCAGACCCAACCAAGTGTTGTGGGACCTAGGAAGGATCATCATAAATCCAAGTTGACTATTAGGCCTTGAATTTTGTAGAATATTTTGGACTAAGAGTTTTCTGGGTTGTTAGAATTTTACATTATAACAAATCTTCGTCCCTCAAGTACACCTTATCTGTAAGAAGGTACTCATGAAAATTTCAACTTGTTTCTTATTTAGATGATCATCAAAATGGTATCTGTTTGGATTTGGAAATTCTGCACTAGAAATAAGTCTTTTGTAAGGTCTTGCTGATGCAAGTTTTACTAGGTTTCTAAATCCAGAACTGTAGTTTAAGAGACAACATGTTGGATTTTCTCTTGTTGAATTGTGTAATGTTGATCTGTTGTAAGAGCTTCTTGGTGTCTAAAAAAGACTCGACTGAAGTCACCAAAACTGGTTGTCATTTGATTGTGCAGCCAATGCTGAACAACAAATCAAGTGTTTCTATAATAGAATTATACAGCAGGCTGACATTTATGTCAATTTGTGCACAATTTTCAAAATTTTCTTTAACATGTAGTCGGGAAAAATTATGAACAAAAGGTTGTAGGAGAGTACCCCATCAAGTGGGGTCCAAGATCAAACATAAATTTGGCTGCTGCCATCCGTTATTAGATCATTTTTTTTCAAACCATATATATTAAATAAATTATCACCTCTGACCTTTAAATGTGTTTGTCTATGGTGGTTTGAGGATGACCATAGAACAAACCGACCTAGGTTTTGTGAGGATTGCATCTTTAAGGAATTTTCGCCTCTCAAGTCTACTTGATTGCCACACTAGTAGGCCAGGATGTTTTGACGATATCGCATCATGAAATTATTATTTTACTTACAATGTGAGGGATGAAGAGAGATGTTACATACCACAAATTGTAAAGACAAAAATTCATTACTTTTAATTAAAAGATATTGCTTCACCCGTATAAAGGAATATTTGCTAGTGTGCTAAATTGGATTAATATAATTAGAATCTTGTGCTGCAAATTGTAAGGACAATTTACCCACCATTTGTGCAGAGAGGAGGATGCATAGCCTAGTGTAGATTTCATTCACGAGGGTTGTTCAAGATATTGTAGTCCATTTGAGTCATCATTAGGATAGGACTCCTCTTTGTCTACCACTTGACCGACCCCTTCTCAGGCTTAGGATGGCCTTGGTGTAAGACCTAAGAGGCCTGGTTAGCGTTAACACTGAGTTTCAGGCAGCAATTGATTTGTTGATTGTGTAGGAGCACAACTCAATGTGATAGTGGTGATTATAAAGAGGCATAGTTTTAATGGACAGAGTCTTTGTTGCTTAACTCAAGTCATTTGGGCATGTAAGGAGATAGAATATGTAGCTTTTAGTTTTGCCCAAGTCTTCTTGCTATGTTGGCATAAAAGGTAGATCCTACCGGTGATTATCGTACCATCTGAAATGATATAAAATGGGCAGTAAGTACTTGTCCATGTGCTGATTGGTACTTGGACCTATCCGTTCCATACAGAATGCATAAAGCAGGAGTGGACATCAGTTTCCTCTTGTATCGGGTGATATGATTGAAACCCGTTCGCTACTGACCTGTATTGGTCATTAGATTGATCATACTGGTTTAGACCTAGGTAAAATCAGCTTCCAACGGTCAATTTGACAATTGGAGGCTGGTTTAACCCCTTCAAATTAGCCTCCCTCCCCCTCTTTCCCTCACTCTTATTCTTGCTCTTTCCCACTCTCACCCTAACTTGATTAAACTTCCTTAGCGGCTAGTACTGCAAATCAAGCTCTTCATTTTGTGGGATTAGAATCTGGGATTCCATAGAAGTTCTCTGAAATTAAAGGTATTTATTTTCTTACTATGTTTTATTTATCATTTCATGTAATTAGATATATATTAATCAAGGTTTGCCAAACCGTACCGTACCAACATACCAAGCTCAGTTCGGTGTAGTATGGTACGTTGGTATCGCTAGGCATACCGCTCGATACGTACGTATATATATATATATATATATATATATATATATATATATATAATAAAAAGAGCGAGGTCACCTCGTTTGATCTCCCCACGTGGGGAGACATTTCTTCTCCCCACGCGGGAGAAGAAATCGTCCGCGAGCGATGGATCGAGATTAGGAGAGCAGCATTGGACTTCAGGTTCTCCCTTTTCTTTTTTCTCCCTCGGCTAATACCGCCCAAAATCAGCCGGCGATGGTCGAAATCGATTGTTACTGATTGATTTCGGGTGGTAACAGGGCGGAAACAACCCCAATTGGCGGTACCACCCAGTAGTGGACGGTACCACCCAGTAGTGGGCTGTCCGCGTTTTGATCAGTGGGCTGACCGGTATGTACCGCTACGGGCATTATCCATCGGTATTGCAGACCTTGATATTAATCTGTAATTATGAAGAATTAAGGGTGATTAGTGTCATTCTCTTAAGTTTAGGTTCAGTTGGTTCATTATCTTACATTCAGCCCCCAAATTGGTGGTAGTTCAATCTAATCACAGCTTGTTAAGTGTGATTAGTGTCTTTCTTTTAAGTCGGAGGGATAGAGGAAAGAGGAAGGCAGTCAATGACTTTGAACAGATACGGTAGAGCCCCCATGATGTTGACACTCCATGCTTATTTGCAATCTTTATATTATGGAGGATCTTATGACCAATAAATATATGGTGATAATTTGTCATTTTCTTTCAAGCTTGATTGTTTATACAATACAGAATAATAGGTCAATGGTGATAGCAAAAGATCCAGTGCACTCCAACCTCCCTAGCCTTATATGCCACATTCATACTTAAGGCTCCTCAGACACGTGTTGTTAATGACAATGAGGCAACAATCATTATCATGTTGATGCATCAATGATGTGTCTTGTTAATGCAATATATCATGGGAGCAGTTCCAAGATTTGGTGGTAGTTGAAATCCTAAATTTTTGGTGCATCAATGACCACTAGTTGTGGAACCCCATCATCTATTTTGGTGGTAGTTGAAATCTTAAATTTTTGACACTTAATCCAACGTTTCAACTCATATCTTTGTTGTTGATTGAAGATCAACGCAAACAATTCCTTGGACGGAGAATCGTGCGACGAAGTTGCATCTCAATGAATCATAAAAGATAAATTCTCTTTCTCATCCTTATAACCTTGAGTTTCTAACCATTTTCATTGGTGCTTTGTATACACTATATTCTTATTCAAATACAATAAAAACCATTAAATTAGGATAAAAACTCTAAAATAGGATTTTTAATTTTTAATCGGTTTTAGGTATTTCACTGAAAGATATATACCTATGTACCTATTACACTTGCAAAATGACATCCTAGAGATGTGAACCTATCTTAAACAACATATTTTTCAACCATCCAAAATTCGAAGCCGAGGATCCAAAATTCAACCATCCAAATGATGGCTCGATTTTTATAGAAAGGGGATGACACTAAGGCCTCCACAAAGTTGCTTGGACCAACATTTGCAAACGATTACAAGGCATGTGACTTGGTATTTATAATCTCTATATCCTAAACCAAGCATGTTTACTTCGTTTCATTTGGGCGATTGCCTTCAAAAAGGATTCCCTTTGGGTTAAAAGGATACCCAAAACTCAATCTGGACCAAGGTTTACAATTTCGATCTGCACTGTCCGGTACGGATAGTACATACCAGTCCGCCAGGTTAACGGTATGTGGACCGCGCATTACCAAGCGGTACTGCCAAAAATCGATCGTTGGCGACCGATTGAGGGAGAAATCGATTGTTGACGGCCAATTGAGGGAGAAATCGATCATCGGCTGTCAATTTCAGCCGTCGGCGATCGATTGAGGGAGAAAAAGGGAAGAAGAAGAGGAAAAGAAGAAGAGAAGAAAAAGGGAAGAAAGAAATACCAATCGTCGTCCTCGCTTGAGGGTCCCCCGTGCGTCGTCGCCGCCCTTGCCAGCTTTTTCTCCCGCACGAGGAGAAAGATCGTCGCCCCTTTTCTTTTTTTAAAATATATTTAATATATTAATATAATATAATATATTATATTATATTTTAATATTATCGGGTGGTACGCACTGTGTGTACCGCCCGGTACCAAGATAATCTCGATACACCGATACGGATCGGTAAATCAAACCTTGATCTGGACTATCCTAATTCCTAGTGTATACTCATGGAGTTTCAGGAGCATGTTGCACACAAGCGTACATGCGGAATCTATGATTTCTCATATAATTGGGAATGGGAAGGACACATTCCTCTAGCTTAATCCGTGGCACCCAAGAGATATTCTAGAACTTGTCTTCGGGGACTATATTGATTGTGAAATTTCCACCAACCTATTAGCCAGTGTCTCTGAAATATGCAAGGATGGAGCATGGATTGTTGGTCACCCCTTCTCTTTGACTTTAATCCGTGTTTGGAATGCCCTTCTTAAAATTTACTAGTTTCCCCCGTTCTTGGAATGATCAAGTGGTGTGGTTGCCTTCTACATCCGGTCTTTTTACTCTTAAATCAGCTTACAATGTCATGGATGAGCCTCGTAATATGGTTGCATGGAGTAATATTTTATGGTTCAAGGGCAACATACCATGATATTCTTTCATCTATGGGCTTGTTTGTTTGAACAAATTAAGCACTTTCGATAGGCTGATAAAGTGGGGAATCTACACCAATTCTTCTAGCTACTTGTGTAGTCAAGGAGATGAAAGCATCCGTCACCTATTCTTTGATTTTACTTTCTCATCATGTGTATGGGGAGCCATATTGAGTAGATGCGACCTATCCCACCCCCCTTTAGGGGTGGAATGTAGAATTGGCATGGGTATGCAGTCAATGAAACAATGAGAGTTTCATAAGTCGAATTGGAAAACTATCTTTCACAGATCTAGGTTGAGAGGAACCGAAGATTTCAGTCAAACGTCCAAAAACCTCCAGATGTCATTATCTTAGCAATTGTGCAAGACGTGAGCAAGAGAATCCAGAATGAATCCACAACCGTGGAAGACGTGAGAGGAACCAAACATTTAAGTCAAATGTCCAAAGACCTCTAGATGTCATTATGTCGGCAATTGTGCAAGACGTGAGCAGGAGAATCCAGAATGAATCCGCAACTGTAGCAAACATTGCTTCAAGTTGGGCCATTACTGCAAATTGGAATCTATATCCAAACTTTGCAACTGCTATGTCGCACCACTGCCCCCACCCCCCCTCGTAGAGGGCATTATCGCCTTACATACCGATACATCCCTTTCCACCTCCATGGCTAGGTTAGCATGTGTTTTCCGAGACCATTTCAGGAGCTCCCTTTGCTCTATAGCAATAGGTAGACTAAAGGTCCCATTATTCAACATGAATTATAGGCTATCCTCCTTGGCTTTTCTAAAGCTAGAAGAAGGCAATTCCACTCGGTCCATCTTTCATCTGATTCACAAGTCAGGGTGGGTATCGTCAATGGTCGTTATAGTGCGCTGTGGTGGTGCTGGATTACTTTAGAGTATATTCATGTTATTCGTAAGTGCTTTGAGTTTTTGGAATTCTCCATCCATCGAGAAGAAAACAAGCCAACCGACTTTCTCACTCACCTGTGTAAGTCTAAGGAGAAGATCTTGTTGTCACCTTCAGAGTTCTCGGACGAATTGCGAAGGCTGATTGAAGCTGATGTGCTAAAAAAGAGAATACATTAAAATGACGTGATTCTCATGGGTCCTGTGCATGTTTTGGCTGTCCCTAAATATGGGGGTGGCCTCCTTTGGGGGATGTTTGTGATGCTCTGCACACTTGGTGTGGTGGAGCTTGACGCTTTGCACATTGTAACCATCTTTATTTTTTAAGACAACGTCTCTTGCATTCTTTCCCCAAAAAAAAAAAAGACAATGAGAGATTGAGAGAGAATGACAGGGTAGAGAGGTGCTTATAGAAGCCCTAAAGAGGTCCTAATGGGCAATTCAATCATCGGGGGTTGGTATTGACCATTGGGGACTGGTACCAATCGAAATTCGATCCTTACCTACTTGTACTAGTCACTGATGGTCGAATTTCGACCATATCGAATAATATGAAGGGTATACCACCTGGTATTTGGGTCAAAGCAGCCAGTTTGGCCTTGTTTCAGGTATCGGTGTTCGGGTGGCATGATACAAAATTATGTGTACTGCCAATTTCATACCATGCTGTTTGGTATTGCAGCCGTTACCTGCAACCACATAAAATTGCATTAGTAGTATCATTTCGGATAACAAATCCTAATTCACTCTTTAAATCAAGGATTGATGTTTCGACATGTACGGCTCGGTACGGGCGGTACATACCAATCCGTCAGCTGATCGGTGCACGGACCGCCCGCTACCGGGTGGTACCATCGATTGGGGCTGTTTCCGCCCTGTTACTATCTGAAATCGACCGGTAACGGTCGATTTCGATCGTTGGCGATCGATTTCGGGCTGTATGAGCCGAGAGAGGGAGAAAGAAGAAGCAGAGGAAGAAGTGTGAGAAGAAAAAATATATATACCGAGCAGTACCCCTGTGTATATTGCTCGGTACCGGGTACCATACCGTACCAAGCTCATATCGGTACGTCGGTATGGACCAGTATGGCAATCCTTGCTTTGAGATTAATTAGACTAGACTAGACTAGGATTCTAGAGAACTGTCAAAGGTTGCCTCCAAAAACAATGACCAAAATGAAAGAATAATTTTAATCTGAATATGATTGTGTTCTCTTTAGCACTCAATCTGGTTATTGGATCCGATCACCAAGAGACTTGGTTTGGATGTTTAATATAATCTACTATCTAGACATTGGGCTCTCGTTGACATGCAACTGCTATGGAGCCTAGGAGGGACTATAAGACCAATTCAATTTGACTATTTGCCTTTGGCTTCCATAAAGTATTCTAAGCCCCCCAATGAGTTATTAGGTTGTTAGACTTTTTCATCATAACATTCTATGGTACATATTTCATTTTGGTTCTTTATCGTTTTTCCATTTTTCTGTTGGACTTCACTATTTTGTATATTTTCTTAAAGTATAGATGCGAGTATTTCTCTATCATTGATGCAATTCATAAATGTTGTTCCTGACACTGAAGTTTTATATTTTGATGTATGCAGATCGCGCTTTTTGTTTCTTCTAAAGATGCTGTACAACATGGATGGCTTATTAAGTTCCTTAAGAATATAGATTCCAGGCAAATCAAAGAAATGCAGATCAACATCGCCAAGGTTCTCTTTCTGTATGACTAGACTATTCTATGTTATTTTGTTCTGCTCGGAATCTAACAAAGCTAGTAGCTTGATAAAATGAGGATAAACCTATTTTCCCCACCTAAAAGATATGGTTGTCTTTTGTTGGACATTTGCAGTACTCAAGGCACTTCTTATATTCAAGTCCAGCTCAGCCTCTTGGTGCAGAGGACATGACGTGGAGAATGGTTTGTTTTCTTTAATATGAAATTGGTTGATCTTGTGCTCACAATAATTACTTTAGTTGTACTAATGATTTCTTGACGTCACTTTGTTCTGTTTAATTTTGCTTGCTTGTCGTCATTTTTTTAGGTCAGTAATTAAAGGGGAAAAAGAAAAAGAGAATAATATAGAAGGAGGTGGAATAGATTGCATTTGCTGATTTCCATAGATTTTAATTCTTTTATTTCCTCCATTTGGATACATCAGATTGCTGGTAAATTGGTGAACATCAAGCTGCAGACAAGGCGGTCACAACGCATGGTGGAAGGTTCAAGAAACTTGTGTACATGTGAATGCAGACCAGGAAATATTACCAGAGTATTCTGATTGCATTTTCTTTCTTGATCTGTATTTTTTTTTTCTTATCCTCTTATGCTGATTTGTTTATCCATATGATATAACTAACAGCTGTATAGGAAAAAAAAAAAAAAAAGTACTTTGTTTCTTGTAACTGAGAAAATATTGCTTCCCATGGTTGTGTTCCTGTTTGTGATCCGGCATTCCGTCACATATGCAATATGTATCACAGTAACGGTATTGTTTTATCCATGCAAAGAGATATTCTGATATCCACCTGGACTGCTTCATTCTTGCAGCCTGTTGTCACTCCAACCAGTAACTGTTTTTTTTTGTGTGTGTGTGTGTGTGTGTGTGTGTGTGACTGATACTTTGTTTAGTATAAAGCTGCAATTAGGCAGATTAAATAAGGATGTAGGGAAAAACCAAATGTAAATCTGATATAGAACATAAAAATCCAAATTTTGCCTGATGTCATCTGGTTGTTCCACTCTAACCCTAGCTGACAAAATTAAGCCCATCTGCCCCAACTTGCAGTGCACTGAGATGCTTTGTTAAATGTTCGCCTCCGGAGTTTACCCTAATTAATTTTGTTGTATTTATTATGTCTTTTGTGGCTTGATGATATTAACCAATGTATTTTGTCTTTCTTGGAAAGTGTAAGCGGTGATGATGGGAATTGATGCTTAAATTTGATTTGAACTTGCCATCAATAATTAAGGCTTTTACCAGCTAGCTTAGTTGGTGGCATGTTCACAAATTTGTTTTGAACCATTCATTCTCTTGTAAGTTATCGTCATCAAAATGAATATTTTAAATATAAAAAAGATTTGTTGAATGAGACTGAATCTTCGTAAGTTATAGTCGGATGTTGTAGACCCGCTGGACCAAACTCTGTGGGATCCACATTGTCTCCTGGTAACATTTCTATTCCCCCGACTCTCCACACATCAATCACTATGCTTCATTGGGCATGTATTCAAATCACAACCATCTTGTCAATAACTTTTGCTTATGAAAATGTTCTCCAAGTCATATAATATGTAATCACATTAATTAATTAACAGAAACAGAAATGAATACATTTAGTGTCTTCCTTTTTAGTATCTAGTATCCCTATTGTGTCATATTCTTCTATCCTCGTCCCGTATTCATGTTTGTGCCTCTCAAATGTCCCCTTCAAGGAACTGTTTTCAACTTAGTGGTCATTAAATGCAAGCATTATTGATTTCGGTTTGATAAAATACAACAAAAAGCAAAAAAAAACAAAAAGGAATCTACTTCAGGCATGAAAAGAACAATCAAGCCTCACCATTATACTCAGTAACAATTAAGTTATCCGTTCATGTGCCATAGTGATCCATTATGTGTATCTGCATAAACCTCCAGTTCGTAAGCTCAGATCTAGATGGTTTGTCTTCTTTTGGTGCGCAAAAAGATTATTATGCATTAAAAAAATAATAGAGCAGAACAGTAGATGGGCTCCTGTGGTAAAAGTTTAAAATATCATTATCCTGGATGAACCACAAAATAATCTAAAAAAAAAAATAGACTCAAGGTTTAAATCATAAATCTACAGAATTCTACTTAGACCCAGATTAGAACAAGAAATAATGAACTTGGATGTTTTGGAAATGAAACAAAGTTCATGTGAGAGACCAGAAGAATCTGACTCTCTAGACTTGAACAAGACCTGAGAAAAACTCAAAACTGAACTGTAACATAACTAAACTAATATAACAATGGCAAGGCATGTCAACAAATGCATTGACTAGGACCTTCATGTTTTTAGTGCTCAAATCCACTAGTCATACCAGTTAATGGAGCAACAAACTATTTAGAAAGTTTATCCATACCTTTTAGTTGCACAAATGCTTCAAAAAAACTTCTGCCGATAGACAGGCAGATTTTTTTTAATCTAAATTAAGGAAGGATATGATGATATGAGAGGATATGTGCAACACCATCCACTGCTCCAGAACTGCAATTAACAGATTCAATATTAATACAACATTGCGTCCAATGATAAAGAGAATATGTTCAGTTCTTTTTTGAGCATCAGATGGGGATGAATACTGCAATATCCTACCACAGATAGAAGTGGGCCTTGCTTGAACTTATTGTGGAAGGCAAATGCAAGTGGCTTTGGCTTTGACTTTTTTCTCCTGGTCCTCTAATGAATCCACTAGATTTAACAAGAAAATGATCCATTAGAGAACATTACAGCATATATTACAGCTTTAGGAATGAAATATCATATAAAGATAAAAAGCATATTGCTGCAAAATGATAGTGCTAACACTCATGATGCTGAGACGAGAGGTGTCCTCTTAGTATATGGCAATCAGGCCGCTGTACATGTCATCACCATCTTTGTATGACAAAACTGAGAAACTACAAATAGAACATTAGTCATGATATATATATATATATATATATATATATACAACCAATAATGCATAACATACATACTATAACTGCCATAACATACTCAAGACAACATGTGCAGGAAAACATAAACTAGAAAACTAGAAATATATGACAGACAGTCATGATTCATTTGCTTTACTTTGCACTAATTTTTCATACCACATTATAAGCTATGTCCACATCCTTGTAAAAGGTAATTTATTTATGCATCACACTATTGTTAACCCTTGTATTGTAAGTAAAGTTCAACAGTCCATCACCTTATCTAGAGATGTAAAGGTTTAATGAGTTCGATCTCCTAGTTAATTTTAGTCATCTAAGATTTAGTTTACTATATTTTCATATTTCAGAGGAAAATGATATTGCTAGTAATTAAAACAATGCCCCCTTTGTACAAACTTATATTGCCAACTGCTGGTGATTGCAATTATCCCTCAATGTTCTACCATATATTATTAACTCTCAAGCCCACTTTCACATGGATTGAACCTGTCTCCTATGGAGTAATGATAAATGTTGCAATTCATATGGGAGGCCAGCGCACAGAAGCTACCATGTCATGTGCTGCTTCTGAATGGGGCCTCAGTGTCTATTACCTCAGAACGGGCACCAATACCTCAACCCATCCACCCACATCTCTCCAGGAATTTTTCTACTCATTTCTGCACCATGTCATTGATAGAAACTAAGGAAAGATAGAAACTAAGAAAATATGTATTGAAACAAAGAAAATAAATGTATTATATATTCTTAGTTTGTATCTATTTATACAGGAGAAGAACATATTAGAAGGATTAGACAGTTAAGGATTTCCCTCAACAGCTTAGCTAATATGTTAATCATATCGCTTAACATGCCCCCGTAAGATTATGCTCCTGTCAAGGACGCCGATCTTGGACCTATGAAGTAAAAATAGCTTGCGGGCAAGTGGATTCGTGAGAGAGTCTGCTAGTTGATCTGTCGTATGAACATAATAAACACGTAGTTGTCGGTTGATCACTTGATCTCATACAAAATGAAAATCAATTGTTATATGTTTCATATGAGAGTGAAATACTAGATTTGCACATACGTAGGTAACTCCGATATTATCACAATATATGGTAGGAGTGACAGAAGAGCGGATGTCAAGTTCTGTGAGCAGATTCATCACCCAATTAAGTTCTGCAGCTGCAGTTGCAATAGAGCGATACTCAACGTCAGTGGTTGACCGAGCAACGGTCTTTTGTTTCTTGGAACTCCAGCTGATTGGATTAGCGTCTAGGAAAATGATATATCCAGATGTTGATATTCTATCATCAAAGTTTCCAGCCCAAACATAAGCATGAAGTTGGAGTGGAGAGTTTTTGTAGAGAAATATGCCATAGTCAAGAGTACCATTAAGATAACGTAATACTCATTTAACTGCTGACCAATGTGTAGAGACGGTTTATGCATGAATTGGGATAGCTTGTTAACTGCAAATGAAATATCTAGGTGGGTGATAGCCAAATATTGTAAAGAGCCAATTACTTGTCCATATTGTGTAGGATCCGTAGCAGGACTTCCATCATTTAATCGAAGTGATTCACTAGTGGAGAGGAGAGTGGAAACATCATTTGCATCCTTCATGTTTGTCTTGACTAATAAGTCTTGAGTATACTTCCGTTGAGAGAGGAAGAGTCCGGAAGATGTAGATATTATTTCCACTCCCAAAAAAATAATTCAAGGGACCGAGATCTTTGAGGGAGAATCTGGCGGCCAACTTCTTAATGAACATTGTGACCTCCATAGAGTTATTACTGGTCACAATGATATCATCCATGTAGACTAAAAGATATATTGTACTACCCGGTTACTGACGGAGAAATAAGAATGTGTCAAACTTAGAGTTAGAGAAGTCGACTGACATAAAAAATGAGTCGAGTTCTTTGTACCAGGCTCGTGGAGCTTGCCGAAGACCATAAATAGCCTTGTAGAGTTTACAAACATGTTTCAGATACTGAGGATGAAGAAAACCAAGAGGTTATTCCATAAAGACATCGTTAGTTAATGTTCCTTGTAAGAAGGCATTATTGACATCAAGTTGTCGCAGTTGCCAACCTTTTGAAACGGCTAAACTTAGAATCAATCGGATTGTTGTGGATTTAACAACCGGACTGAATGTCTCTGTAAAATCAACGTCAGGATGTTGATGAAAGCCTTTGGCCACTAAACGGGCCTTATACCTGGCAATGGACCTATCAGGGTTCTGCTTAACTCGAAAAACCCACTTACACCCGATGACATTTTGTGCGGGATGAAACGGAACAAGTGTCCAGGTAGAGTTATGAAGGAGAGCGTCATACTCATCAGACATAGCTTGATGCCAGTGAGGAGACTTTTGGGCTTGAATAACCATAGTAGGTTCATAGATCTCAACAAAGGGAGTCACAACTGTATTGAGGTCAAGAACCTGACGTGGTTTGAAAATACCACTTTTAGAGCGTGTTGTCATGGGATGTCCAAGTGGTTTAGGAGATAATGGCGGAATGGGTGCTGGGGAAGTAATAAAACAGGGTGAGTTGGACTGAGGAACAGTAGTGGAAGTAGGCAGGGGTGAGGGAAATACTGGTGATTGAGTGTCCGAAGATTGGATGTCTGAGGCAGGAGGTATGTATGTAGAAGGAGAGGAAAAAGAGGGAGCGAGATGTTGTATTGGAGAAATGCTCCATTCATATATGTGAGTTGGAGTGAGTGATTCTTGTAGAGGCTCATTGGATAATAGCATGTGGCAATGATGTATAGTCAGCGGAGTAGTTGGCATAGTAAAAGATTTGGACTGGTGAAATGAAAAGGATGACTCCACAAAGACCACGTGATGAGACACAAAGACCTTGTGAGTCAAAGGATCATAGCATCGGTAAGCATTATGTTCAAGAGAGTAACCAATGAAGGTACAAGGTTTCGACCGTGGGGCCAGTTTATGTAATGCATAAGGACGTAACCAAGGATAGCAGACACAACCAAAGACTCTAAGTTTCTGAAGATTTACGGGTTTATGAAACGGTTTTTCAAAAGGTGATTGATTCTGAAGGACTAGAGTAGGCATGCGATTAATCAGATAGACTACGGTCTGGAAGGCTGCAGACCAAAAAGTAGTTGGCATGGAAGCATGATGGAGAAGTGTGAGACCAGTTTCAACTATATGCCGATGTTTGCGTTCGGTTGAGCCAACTAGCTGAGGAGTGTACGGAGGAGACTTGAGATGTTGAACACCACATGACACTCAATCACCAGTATTTCCCTCACCCCTGCCTACTTCCACTACTGTTCCTCAATGATGATGAAATTATTGTTCACACTTCTTTTCATTGTTTCAATACATCTTTTCTTAGTTTCTATCATGGTATCAAAGCCGCTTGTATAGAACAAGAAGTATTCTCGCTGACAAACGACAGCGATTCCCTACGAGCAACAGCCGCAGCCGCTACCTCCACCGTTGAGGCACCACCGCGATCAGAAAACCACCTGTGCCCTCCTCTCCAACCGGACCCGCAGCTTTAGGTGCAGAAGAACTCGTTCTGTGGCTTCCCCAGCTACTACACCATCACTGATCCCTAGTTCAAGGCCAGAGCAGAGCAATCGCTGGCTCCCATCACCTTCGACTCCCCTGTTGCTCCTCTGCTACTGCCTTCTTCACCAGCCTCTGTCCCCTGCTGTCAGATCTAATCTCCGGCTCCTCTCCTTCTAGCCGGCAGCTTGACCGCTGCCCCTTCTTCCTCCCCTGCCACTGCATCGTGCGTTGCAACCCCTCACAGCCGCTGCCACCATCGTTGCCACGCAGCCGTGACCCTCTTCCTCTGTTGGACAGCACATTGCCGCATCTTCTGATTGTTTCTTCCATGTGCAAACAGTAGCAAACCAGAGGCCTTTCTACTTCCTCCGGCAACAACCTTGCCAACGATGCTGTCCAACTGCGCCTTTCCTCTGCCGACGGAACCAACAAGATGAACATCGATCTCCCAACATCATCTCTCAGCCCACTGCCTACTCTTCTATTGCTATTCCAATGGATGTGTGGCATCATCGTCTGGGTCACCCTTCTTCCTCAACTCTCCAAAAAAAAATTTTTTACGTTATTCTCTTTCATCTTTTAAAGCAAGTTTTAGTATTACTCATTGTGATGCATGTCTTAGTAATAAAAGTCATAGATTACCTTTTGAACATTCTTATATCTCTTGCTCACAACCATTTGAAATTTTGTATACTGATGTTTGGGGTCCTGCACCAAGTATTTCATTTGACAAATTCAAATTTTATGTTATCTTTGTTGATTATTTTACCAAATATATTTGGTTGTATCCTCTTCAATATTAGTCTAAGGTCTCTAAAACCTTCATTACCTTCAAAAAATTGGTGGAAAATGTCTTTCAGTCCACCATTAAAACAGTTTATTCTGACGGTGGAGGTGAATACCAAACATTAACATTATACTTATTAGCATGTGGTATTCAACATCTCAAGTCTCCTCCATACACTCCTCAGCTAGTTGGCTCAGTCGAACGCAAACATCGGCATATAGTTGAAACTAGTCTTCGGCAAGCTCCACGAGCTTGGTACAAAGAACTCGGCTCATTTTTTATGTCAGTCGGCTTCTCTAACTCTAAGTCTGATACCTCCTTATTTCTCCGTCAACAACGGGCAATACAATATATCTTTTAGTTTACGTAGATGATATCATTGTGACTAGTAATAACTCTATGGAGGTCATAATGTTCATTAAGAAGTTGGCCGCTAGATTCTTCCTCAAAGATTTCAGTCCCTTGAATTAGTTTTTGGGAGTGGAAGCAATGTCTACATCTTCCGAACTATTCCTCTCTCAACGGAAGTATACTCAAGACTTATTAGTCAAGACAAACATGAAGGATGCAAATGTTGTTTCCACTCCCCTCTCTCGATTAAATGATGGAAGTCCTGTTAGGCGATAAGATTACTGTAACAACTTTAGCATATTAGATGAGTTGTTGAGGGAAATCCTCAACAGTCTAATCCTTTCAATATTTTCTTCTCCTGTATAAATAGGTACAAATGAAGAATAGATAATGCACTTCTTTTCTTTGTTTCAATACATCTTTCCTTAGTTTCTATCGTCGTATCAGAGTCGCTTATATAGAATAATCAGTATTCTCGCTGTCAAACGGTAGCGATTCCCCATGAGCAACAACCGCAGCCGCTACCTCCATCGTTGAGGCACCACCGCGGCCAGAAAACCACCTATGCCCTCCTCTCCAGCCGGACTCACAGCTCTAGGTGTAGAAGAATTCCTTCACTAGTGAAGTTGTGTTCTTCTCTCTGCGGCTTCCCCGGCTACTACACCATCACCTATCCCTAGTTCAAGGCCAGAGCAGAGTAGCCACTGGCGCCCATCACCTTCGACTCCCCTATTGCTCCTCTGCTACTATCTTCTTCACCCGCCTCTGTCCCCTGCTGTCGGATCTAATCTCCGGCTCCGCTCCTTCCAACCGGCAGCCTGACCGCTGCCCCTTCTTCCTTCCTCCCCTGCCGCTACATCGTGTGTTGCCATCGCTCACAGCCGCTGCCTCGCAGCTGCGACCCTTTTCCTCTATTGGACAACACCTTGTCGCATCTTCCGATTGCTTCTTCCATGCACAACAGTAGCAAACCAGAGGCCTTTCTACCTCCTCCGGCAATGACCTTGCCGATGATGCTATCCAACTGCGCCTTTCCTCTACCGACGGAACCAACAAGATCGACACCGATCTCCCAGCATCGTCTCTTCTCCCACTGCTCGTGAAGCTGGCCAAGGTCCCCGATCGCGGGCGCGCTCTCGTCGCCCCATCAAGCTTGGTGAGACCCTTCTAACCCACCGCCTGCACTTTCTATCAGGTTCCGAACTTGGTGCCATCAACTCGCACAATAGGACGCAGGCACCGCACCGGTTCTGCCTAGCTGGATCGGCGTTAATCGCCTGCACGGCCTCGCCAACACCGCAACCGAGGCTCTCTGTCTCCCAGCCTCCTCTTCCACCTCTCCTGCAGAGGAGAGGACGGTTGTTCGCAGAGGTCATCCTCGGCAGCACACAGCGAGCACCGCCTTCCTGCATCGCTGTCCTGCTGCGTTTGCTACCCAACCACGTCGACGGTGTCCACTGTCGTAAACAGCCACCGACAAGCATGCTTCCAGTGGACAGTGCCTTCAACCTTCCTCTTGCCTAAAAAGTAGAAATGGAGGGCAGCTTTTAAGCTGGCTACTATTGAACCACTACCGAGAAGACTTATACTACTAAACACTAGTCTGCCACTACTATCTCTCCACTTAAATCATAGCTTGGAGCTTCCTTTCTTTCGCCAACCCCTCCCCTTTCATTGATTTAACAACCAGCTTCTTCTCACTATTTTGCTACATGCTACCGAAGCTACTATACCTTGCTCCAGCTTCTACACAGCTGCAACCCTCTTCCTCCGATGGACAGTGCCTCGTTGATCTCCCAACGCCGGCAGTCGTTGGCTGCTCATTCTCTTCTTCGACGGCCGATTAACTCCTGCCTCCGCTGTTTGCCTTTGCTCCCAGTCGGGAGCAATATGAGTGATGGGAAGTCGCTTACCATCACCGATGATGGCGTCATCGGTACCATCATGGTTGTTGTGAAGGGACAAGTTCTGGAGATTCAAGGTGATGTGATGGGAGGTGCCAGAGTTCATAACCCAGGAATGTTGAGAGTTCATAACCCAGGAATGTTGATCAGAAGTCGGGGGATGTGCTTGGGGCATGGTAGCGGAAGGTTGAGAACGAGACCAACAAACCTTAGTGGAGTGACCAACCTTATCACACAGCTGACAGACTATACATTGTTGAGGCATAGGAGCAGGTCGCCAAGGTTGTTGATAGTTGATGTTGCTACCTGGAGGCATGGGAGCAGGACGCCAAGGCTGTTGGTGATGGATGTTGCTTCCTTAAGGCAGAGCTTGTCCAAGTCCTTTGTTGATAGGTTTAGAATAATGGTTATTCTTCCTTTTTGATTTATGACTCACCTGAGCAGTAATAGGTGGGCCTGGAGCCCTATCTTCACGCTTTAGATATGTCTCGTAGTCAATCAACTTGTCAGACAGCTCCTCAAATGATAGCGATGAGTCACGTGCCCATATTGCTGCTACCAATTCTTTGTACTCAACTCCAAGACCATTAAGAGTGTGAACAACAATTTCATCATCACTGAGGTGGTGCCCTATTAATGCTAAATCATCAATGATAAGCTTTATATGTTGGAGATAATCACCGATGGTACTTCCCTCTTGTTTGGTGTTCATGAGTCTTGAGAGGAGGTTGAGTATACGAGTGCACGAATGATTAGCCAATGTAGTTTGCAACTTACACCATGCTTCAGCAGCAGTGGCACATGAAGATATGAGTGGTGCGATAGAACCAGCAATAGAGGCTTGAATTGCCTGGAGAATGAGACGATCTTGACGTAACCATAACTTATGCTCCGGATTTTATACTGGATTTGGTGCCCCCGAGATGGTGATCATTTCTGGTGGATAACTGAAAGATCCATCGACATAGCCTAGTAAATCATAGCCAAAGAGGAGATTAGAAATTTGAGCATGCTAGGATGCGCAGTTTCCTCCTCTGGATAATTTGACGAGGATGAGGGCTACAACATTAACAGATAGAAGCCCTGTATGTTGAGAAACACTATTGCTTCCTACGGGGATAATAACTGGAACTTGAGAGGTAGAAGACGAAGACATTAGGGGAGAGGATACCAAGCACTATCATTTTTGGGTCCGAAAGATATACGGTGGTGAACGGTTTGTAGATCTGGTGTGTGCCAGAAAGAAAGCTGCAGGCTATGCAGATAGGCCACTACAGGAGGCAGTAGAGATATGAGAGAAGGCTGCTGTTACCGGGTAGGCGGCTAGGAGCAAATGTAGCAGCTTCCTACTCTTCTCTTTAACTCTTTAACCCCAATTGGGAGCAAAGGCAGATAGGGGAGCGAGGAGTTAATCGACCATCGAAGAAGAGAATGAGCAACCGGCGTTGGGAGATCAACGAGGCACTGTCCAACGGAGGAAGAGGGCCGCAGCTGTGTGGAAGCTGGAGCAAGGTACAGCAGCTTCGGTAGAAGGTAGCAGGACAGTGAGAAGAAGCTGGTTGTTAAATCAATGAAAGGGGAGGGGTTGGCTAAAGAAAGCAAGCTCGAAGCTATGATTCAAGTGGAGAGATAGTAGTGGCAGACTAGTGTTTAGTAGTATAAGTCTTCTTGGTAGTGGTTCAACAGTAGCCAGCTTAAAAGTTGCCCTCCATTTCTACATTTTAGGCAAGAGGAAGGTTGAAGGCACTATCCACTGGAAGCATGCTTGTCGGTGGCTGTTTACGGTAGCAGACACCGTCGACGTGGTTGGGTAGCAGACGCAGCAGGATAGCGATGCAGGAAAATGGCAGTGTTCACTGTGTGCTTCCGAGGATGACCTCTGCGGACAACCATCCTCTCCTCCGCAGGAGAGGTGGAAGAGGAGGCTAGGAGACAGAGAGCCTTGGTTGCAGTGTTGGCGAGGATGCACAGGCGATTAACACCGATCCGGCTAGGCAGAACTGGTGTGGTGCCCGCGTCCTGTTGTGCGAGTTGATGGCGCCGAGTTCGGAACCTGATAGAAGGTGCAACCGGTGGGTTAGAAGGGTCTCACCAAGCTTGATGGGGCGACGAGAGCGCACCCACGATCGGGGACCTTGGCCAGCTTCACGAGCAGTGGGAGAAGAGATGATGCCGGGAGATCGGTATCGATCTTGTTGGTTCCGTCGGTAAAGGAAAGGCGCAGTGTTGAGAATTGATTCATGGTAGTTACATAGATAGTTAACATGTTTAGAAGTAGTGGCTCATGTTTAGGAGTTGTGGATGTAGTTTAAGAGATAGTGGGGGTAGTTATTAATCATGGGTGAGATAGTGGGATGAAGAAAGTGGTGTGAGGTAGTTATTATTATATCCTATAAATAGGATATTAGAGAGTGTGTGAAGAGAAGAGATTGTGTGCATTTAGAGATAATCTTGTAAGTGTTCTTGTTCTTTTACCTCCTGTTTAATACTACGTCGTTTTCTTGATTGAAAGTGTTTTCGTTAATTGGATCGTAGTATTCTGTTTTATCGTTTCCTTGCTCCTCCTTCCCCAACATTTGTGGTATCAAAGCCTTGTTTCAATCTGAACTGGGCATTATGGCTTTTAATGGCAATTCTATGTCTCAATCCCTTATTCTCATCTTCTCGGGCAAATCCTATGAATTTTGGAGTATCAAGATGAAGACTCTATTCAAGTCTCAGGATCTTTGGGACTTGATAGAGAATGGATATGCAGATCCAGATGAAGAAACCAGGCTGAGGGAGAATAGAAAGGGACTCAAAGGCATTGTTCTTCATTCAACAAGCTGTGCATGAGACAATCTTCTCAAGAATTGCAGCAGCGACAACCTCAAGACAAGCTTGGCTGATACTTCAAAATAAATTTCAAGGCTCATCGAGGGTGATCATGGTAAAACTTCAAACCCTTCGCCGTGAGTTTGAAATTTTGTTTATGAAAAGCAATGAATCAGTGCAAGATTTTCTTTGTCGAGTGACTAAAATTGTTAGTCAAATGAAATCCTATGGTGAACATCTACATGATCAAATAATTGTTACAAAAGTTTTGAGAAGTTTAACTCCGAAATTTGATCATGTTGTTGCGGCAATTGAAGAGTCAAAGGACTTATCTACTTATTCATTTGATGAACTAATGGGTTCCTTGCAAGCACATGAAGCAAGGTTGAACAGGTCACTTGAAAAAAGTGAAGAAAAAGCATTTCAGGTTAAGGGGGAGTCTTCTACTTCAAAAGAAGACAAAAAAGCAACAGGAAGAGGACGTGGCAGAGGAGAATTTCGTGGTAGAGGAAATGGAAGAGGAAGAGGAAGAGGACACTTTGATGGGCATGATGAAAGGCAATCAAACTATGATCAGAAAAACTACAAGAGTGGAATTCAATGTCACTATTGTAAGAAGTTTGGTCATATGAAGGCAGATTGCTGGAAAAGAGAAAAGCAAGCAAGCTATGTGGAAGAAAATGAAGATAGTAGTAAGTTGTTTATGACTCATTCACAAGTTAATGATATCTCAAATGACATTTGGTTTTTGGATAGTGGATGTTCTAATCATATGTCAGGCATAAGATTAATATTTAGATATATTGATGAAACTCACAAGTTGAAAGTTAAAGTTGGAGATAGCAAACAAATCCAAGTAGAAGGAAAAGGAACAATTGAGGTGAAGACAAATCAAGGGAAGGTAAAACACCTTGATAATGTTTTCTATATTCCTAGCTTATCACATAACTTGTTGAGTGTTGGATAATTGATAGATATTGGATATTCAGTTATATTTGATGATGGTTCATGCACTATCAAAGATAAGAAATCTGGTTTGATTATAGCAAATGTTTGCATGACGCAAAATAAGATGTTTCCAATTAATGTTTCAAATATTGAGAAACATGCTCTTGTTGCAAATCAAAAGAATGAGACAAATTTATGGCATTTGAGATATGGACACCTTAACATTAAAGGTTTAAGATTGTTAAATAAAAAAGAAATGGTTTATGGATTGCTTAAAATTAATACACTTGATGTATGTGAAGGATGTATTTATGGTAAACAAAGTAAAAAATCATTTCCTGTTGGAAAAGCATTGAGAGCATCTAATTGTCTTGAATTAATTCATGCTGACTTATGTGGACCTATGAATACAAAATCATTTGGGGGAAGTCGATATTTTTTGTTATTTACTGATGATTATAGCCGCATGAGTTGGGTATATTTTCTGGAATTAAAATCTGAAGTATTTGATAACTTTTGAAAATTCAAGGCACTTGTAGAAAGACAAAGTGGTAAATGCATAAAGACACTTCAGACAGATAGAGGCGGTGAATTTATGTCTAATGAGTTTAATTCCTTTTCTGAAGAAAATGATATTCGCAGGGAATTGACATCACCATATACACCGGAGCAAAATGATATTCGCAGGCAAGTTGGAATTGGGAGATTAATGAAGGTGATGCACAAATTCGTGTTCCAGCAGAACTAGTTACTCTACCAAATCAAGTGACAGATCCTACTCCAACAAGATCAACGTCAACCTCACCCAGTAGCAGTTCAAATTCAGCAAATGATTCCTCAGATGAAACCCCTCCAGGAAGGTTTAGATCACTAACAGAGATTTATGATTCAACATTTGCTTTATTTATTTTAGATCCTATAAGTTTTGAGGAAGCAGTTGAAAAAGAGGAATGACAAAAAGCAATGAAGGAGGAAATCAAGTCAATTGAGAAGAATGAAACCTGGGAGCTAATGGATCTACCGAAAGAAAAGAAAGCTATTGGTTTGAAATGGGTGTACAAAATAAAGTATAATGCAGATGGAAGTATCCAGAAGCATAAGGCTCGGCTTGTAGCAAAAGGATATTCGCAGCAACAAGGTATTGGCTTTGATGATACTTTTTCTCCAGTTGCTAGATTCGAAACCGTGAGAACCTTTTTGGCTTTAGCTGTTTATTTGAGTTGGTCTGTTTATCAATTTGATGTGAAATCTGTATTTTTAAATGGAGATTTACAAGAATAGGTTTTTGTTACTCAACCTGAAGGTTTTTTGGTTAAAGGACATGAAGAAAAGGTATATAAGCTAAAGAAAGCACTTTATGGGCTTAAACAAGCTCCAAGAGCATGGTACAGTAAAATTGATTGTTATTTTCATCAAAATGGATTTAAAAGGAGTGATAATGAACCTACCATTTATCTAAAGAAGGAAAGTGAATATAGTATTCTTATGGTTTGCCTTTATGTTGATGATATTATATATATGGGTTCATCTGACTCTGTTGTGGCAGAATTTAAAAAATCCATGATGAATAAGTTTGAAATGTCAGATCTAGGTTTACTACACTATTTTCTTGGGTTGGAGGTGAAGCAAGGATCAGATGAAATTTTTATTTCACAAAGAAAGTATGCAATGGATCTGCTCAAAAAATCTAATATTATTAAATGCAAAGCTGCATCTACACCCATGAATGTAAATGAGAAATTGAAACTTGAAGATGGTACAGGTTTGACAAATGCAAGATACTACAAAAGTTTAGTTGGAGGTTTGATCTATCTAACTCATACTCGTCCAGATATTATATACTCGTCCAGATATTATATTCTCTGTTGGTGTAGTATCTAGGTTCATGCAAAGCCCAAGTAAACATCATCTCGGAGCTGTTAAAAGAATTCTACGTTATATTACTGGAACTACAAATTATGGAATATGGTATTCTCATAATTTTAAATATAAATTATTTGGTTTTACTGATAGTTATTGGGCAGGAGATTTGGATGATAGAAAAAGTATTTCAGGCAATATTTTTAGCCTCGGATCAGGAGCTATATCATGGAGTTCAAAGAAGCAAGCAACAACTGCATTGTCAACGTCGCAAGCAGAGTATGTAGCTGCAACATCAGCAGCATGTCAAGCTATATGGCTTAGAAGACTTCTTGAAGATCTTCATCAAAAATAAATAGATGCAACCGAAATATTTTGTGACAACAAATCTACAATTGCATTGGCAAAAAATCCCACATTTCATGGAAGAACGAAGCATATAGAGATACGCTATCATTTCATCCAAGATCTTGTAGCAGATGGAGCTATAACAATGAAGTACTGTGGCACGGATGAACAAGTTGCAGACATTCTCACCAAGTCGCTTCCAGTTAAGAAGCATATTTATTTTATGTCTCAAATTGGTGTATATAACTATGAATCAAGGGGGAGTGTTGAGAATTGATTCATGGTAGTTACATAGGTAGTTAACATGTTTAGAAGTAGTGACTCATGTTTAGGAGTTGTGGAGGTAGTTTAAGAGATAGTAGGGGTAGTTATTAATCATGGGTGAGATAGTGGGATGAAGAAAGTGGTGTGAGGTAGTTATTATTATATCTTATAAATAGGATATTAGAGAATGAAGCAAGAGAGCAGAGAGTGTGTGAAGAGAAGAGATTGTGTGCATTTGGAGATAATCTTGTAAGTGTTCTTGTTCTTTTACCTCGTTTAATACTACGTCATTTTCTTGATTGAAAGCGTTTTCGTTAATTGGATCGTAGTATTCTGTTTTATCGTTTCCTTGCTCCTCCTTCCCCAACACGCAGTTGGACAGCATCATCGGCAAGGTCGTTGCTGGAGGAAGTAGAAAGGCCTCTGGTTTGCTGTTGTTTGCGCGTGGAAGAAGCAATCGGAAGATGTGGCAATGTGCTGTCCAATAAAGGAAGAGGGTCGTGGCCGGGTGGAAATGGTGGTGGCAACGACTGTGAGCGATGGCAACGTACGATGCAGCGGTAGGGGAGGAAGAAGGGGCAGCAGTCAGGCTACCGGTTGGAAGGAGCGGAGCCAGAGATTAGATCCGGTAGCAGGGGACAAAGGCGGGTGAAGAAGGTAGTAGCAGAGGAGCAACAGGGGAGTCAAAGGTGATGGGCGCCAGCGGCTGCTCTGCTCTGGCCTTGAACTAGGGATCGGTGATGGTGCAGTAGCCGGGGAAGCTACAAAGAGAAGAACGCAGCTTCACTAGTGAAGGAGTTCTTATGCACCTAGAGTTGCGGGTCCGGTTGGAGAGGAGGGCACAGGTGGTTTTCTGGCCGCAGTGGTGCCTCAATGGTGGAGGTAGCGACTGCGACCGTTGCTCGTGGGGAATCGTGACCGTTTGACAACGAGAATACTACTTGTTCTATACAATCGGCTCTGATACCGTAATAGAAACTAAGGAAAGATATATTGAAACAAAGAAAAGAAGTGCATCATCTATTCTTCATTTGTACCTATTTATACAGGAAAAAAAAAATATTGGAAGGATTAGAAGCTTAGCTAATATGCTAAAACAGTAATCTTATCGCTTAACAGTCATAACCCAAAAAGTTTCCTAGAATATTTTCCTGCCAAACTATTCCACTTTTAAGCAAATGATGTTATATGATACCAATATAGCATAAAGTAATGGTTTGGAACCCAAATATCTGCATATTCTTAAAAAAAATTCCACAAATTGTACTCCATCACGGACATCCTCATGAGTCAAAAATTCCTGCAGTTCCATTTCAAACATCATGGGAATTAGATATATGGTTCACCAATCCCAGCACTATGTAGGGTGTCAATGTGTTAAATCAGGTTTCTGCATATTGAGATGCAAACAAAACAATAGAATTTATCAACTCAAACCCCACATCTGACAATAGTGTCAACATACCAAACAAGAACATGTCTAATAATTTGTTCAGGCCCAAGGCTAACATGATTTGAATTGAATAACTCATAGCCAGCTAATAGTATTAACCATGTAAACACATTATTCAACACACTTATGAGACCCAAATGCACCACCGTTAATGCACTAACCTGAAAATGGCACAATAAGATTATTTCTGGGGATATGATAGGACTGTAGTAAGTTTTAGTCCTAATCTCCTTAAGAAGTAGTCAATAAAATCATGATAGATTATAATAAAGTTGCTCCTATCTTATAAAGGAGTATGACTAGGGTTTAGATTAGCCCTTAGGGCTTAGTAGCCACCACCTCCCTTACTGGGTTGGTCGGCCAAGGTTTCACCCTGCTTAGATCGACCATAGAGCCAATCTAGCCGCCCCTGTTCCTATTAAGGTAGGTCGGCTATAAGAGTGACAAAGGGATAATTTTACTTAGGTAAGTACCCCCTTAGGTTAGGGTTTTGATCCCTATATAATGATGTAGCCGCCCCCTCTCTTTAATAAGCAATCTACAATTTTAATTCAACCTTGTGCCGAGTCTAAGAGGGATGGACCCCTATAGCGTTCCAAGGGTTGATCCCCCTTAAGGATCAAAATCTATAGAGCTCATTCTGAGGTTCTATCATCTTATATCAGAGCAGCGATCTTGCTGCCCTTGTAGCCATCATCCATGCCTCCACCTTCCCAAGCAATTCTCACAATTGCTTTTGACGTCGCCCACCAAGCCGCAGATCCATCAATCTGCTGCCTTCTTCTGTGTCAACATCAAAGATCTGGTAAAAACTCCAAAGCCCACGCCTCTTGCTACTGCTATTCCTCTATCTTATATGTGGGAGAAGGTTTTCCAAAATTTTCTTGCTGCAAAATTTTACCATCGTAAACATTATCATCGTTGCAAAGGTGAAACGCTGCAGAAATTTTCAACTGGTTGTTGATTCTTGGAACTAAACTTTTAATCATTCTTTTTGACTGAAACTTTTATATAATTTTGTAGATCATCTTTAACTAAGACTAATCTCATAAAAAAACTCCTGGATCCGGACTTATAGCGCAGCGATTCTTTATTGCACAGTGCTAAAATTTTATGACAGAGAATATGCCTTTCGTCTATTGGCCCATTGAAACTAAACTTTTGTTCATTCTTTTTGGTCGAAATTTTTACATAATTCCAAAGATCAACTTGGCTTTCATCTGGGATTGATTTCTCAAAAAAATTCCTTCTTGAATTGGTTTTCTTGTGCAATCGTTCACCAGTATGCAGTTCTGGAATTTTTACGATGAAGGATCTACCTTTCATCTTTTGCCTTATTTCCCTACTGTTACGCTGCCAAACTTTTTACTGGTATTTCCAACATCTATACCAAGGGTTTCTGTATAATTTCCTTGAACTTTCCTTTGGAAATTATGTCAAGAAGTCATCATTTCTCCGACGTAAAATCTATTCAGCAGCACTGCACATCGTCGTACTTTTTTTCATCGAATTCTATCGGATTTGAGTACTATTTTTTTTTGGGATTTTGGACTCTCTTTTCCTCATCACCAAACCCTACCATCCTTACCAAAAACCCTTCAAAACCCTACCCTAAACTGAAACCAAACAGCCACCCAAATCAGCCCTAACCGCAGCCTACTTCCTTATCGATCCACTTACCTTTTCAACCAACTTTCCTTACCGATACACCTACCTTTGCTGCCATCTATCTCATATCTAAAATCTATTTCTCTAACCTTCATCTACTGCTATCACAGTCCTAAAACCACACCAATTTGCAACCTAAACTCCACAAAACTGTAGCCTAAATCGCACCCAAAACAACCACAAACCACACCAGAAAAATGAAGCCTTCGGTCCACCAATCTTTCAGCCTCCCAATCTCCCTTATCCCTTCAACCGTAGCACGCATCTTTCGCTGCCCAACGCTATCAACAGCGACCTCTTGCTGCCATCCTCCTTGATCGCAACCAGTAGTGATCCTTGCGGCAAAAAGCTACCAGTAGCGATCTTTCACTGTAATTTATTTACATCGCAGCCCGCAACAATCGTTCGCTGCCAACTATCTTGATCGTGGCTAGCAACAAATTGAACACAACAGCAGCCGTCTCTCGCTCCATACCGCTGCTGCCCTCCTTTGCAACAACCGTGTACATCGCTACCCCGTCTTCCTCCTATTGCAGCCGCACCCTTGTTGCAACCGACGCCACTTGTAGCCACGAAATCATAGTGCAGTCACAACCGACGTTGCTACTACCCTCTTCTTCCTCCACCGTCGCTACTATCCTTGGCGGCCATCCTCCACTTGGAGACTTCACCCTCACAGTCTCGACATTACTGCCATTCACTGCCTTCGACCTGAAAATTGTAGCTACACTTTTCAGTCGGTTTGTTTGATAGGTTGGAGATCCTGACATTGCTGGGCTTATTCGTAGCCAAATTGGAGGCTTTCGAGATACGTATGGATGCTAAATTATACACTCTCTTCGAGGAGTTTAGATTGGGCGGATCACCAAGCCCAAGAAGATCACAACATGGAGCAAATTCTGATTGCAAAAAGAACCCATCAGAGATAAGAAGCAAGGATAAGACATGGTAGCCCTACACCTCGACGACATCGATCTCCTTTATACAACTTCAAGAAGGACACCTCAATCAAGATGCTCAGAGCGTGAGAACCACATCCTAACCAAAAGCATATAAACCTTCAGCACCAATCAATAACAAAAACATTGACGTAGAACTAACGAAGATCTGTCAAACCTCTATCATCTAAGAGTATCAAATCAAGTTTGAAAGGTTAACTAATCAAACTCGTGATTAGCCTGAAAAATAGATATTGAGGACTTTCATTAAGGGTTTGAAGCCGGAGATTCAAGAAGAAATTAAAGCGTGATAACCGTACACACTTAAGGTAGCCATCTCCTTCATACGACTATACAAAGACAGGCTAAACCAAGATGCTCGGAGGACCAAAGACGCTACACGACCAACAGCATAGAGACTCTCGGCCCCATCTACCACCAGCCGGTCACCTCAGTTGAAAAAGTTAACAAGAGAAGAGTTTCGTGATAGATTAGCAAAGGGCCTATATTGGCATTGTAATAAACTGTGGAACTGAGACCACCATTGTAAAAGAGAGAGACCTCTATTGGTTGAGCCCACTGAAGAACCCAAACTCAAAGATATGACTCTCGAGTCCGAGGAGAAGGATATGAAGGAAAAATCACAATCAGCCGCCCGCATCTTTCATGCTCCACCACAGATATTGGACATTGATGGCTTCATCAAGCATCAGCCCGTCACAATCCTCGTCGACACCAGGAGCTCCAATGACCTTATGAATGGCAAAAGAAAACAGATGACCTATGGGAAAGGAGAGAATGAAGAAAAGATGATCTCGACACAGTGCTTGGAGAAGCTTGCTAAAATCTCAGGCACGTCCGCTGAACTGAGCCGACTCCTTCCTACCATACTGCACCACCCTTGTTTGTTGGTCTTACAAGGGGAACCATCAGCACATATTCGGCCATATTGTTGTTCATATTTTCAGAGGACTAAAGCTAAAATGATCGTCCAGGAGACGCGAGCGATACGGATCATTCGACCACAACCTTCCCTTGCAATGACACTTTATCTCCAAAAACTTTACCTCTTTGTCTACAGGGATAAGCTCTTCTTGAAGTGCCATATTCACCTGAACCAGCTCTGGGTTCTGATGCAGTGCTCCCTCATCTTGAGCTACTTCCACAACTTTATCGAGGAGCGGACCATGATGCTAAAAGTCTTCCCTGATGATGACCTCGGATCCACGACCCATGATCACAAGAAGGAACAGGAGAAAGGCATCAACATAACCCCCACAACCATAATACCATTTATATCGATGCTAGCATTACCTGAACGTGACAATATGTTCGTACTTGGAGTAGACACATCCAGAGTTGGGATCGGTGTCACCCTTATGCAAGATGGTCGACTCCTAATTCACACCGAGACTTCCCCTACACTTCACACGAGATTTTTTAAGGGGATACTCGTTGCTACCAAATTTAAAATTTGGCTGGATACAGGTCCATGGCACGAAAGAGGAGTATCCCCAAAAGAATTACAATTCATGCTCACGCCAACACATGCAAAGAAGAAATGACCTCTCGACAAACTTCAGAATGGACGAAAAATTGAAGATCGAGTTTTCTTACACCTCGAGCCTTAAGTGGTCTCCCTATTTCTTTGGGCCTTGCAAAATTTGGGACCACATTGGAGCCCTAACCTAGAGATCAGATCCGCGCACCAGATCAAGATTACATTTGATCCGTCGGGTATCCCACCTCAAATAAAAATTTAAAGAAGATGACTCAGCCCAAATCCTTCTAACTAACACCCAAATGAGGAGGCCAAAGTTCAATTAATAATAGCATGAGAATCATATGAGGAGCTGAAGACCTAGTTCCCTGAGTTCATGAAATCTCAGCATTAAGGATATGGCTGATTTTAAGAGGGCGGATTTGATAGGACTTCAGCATTGTTGAGTCCTAATCTCCCTAAGAAGTAATCATTAAAACTCTGCTAGATTGTAATAAAGTCCTCCTATCTTATAAAGGAGTATGGCTAGGGTTTAGATTAGCCCTTAGGGCTTAGTGCCCGCCACCTCCCTTACTGAGTTGGTCGGCCAAGGTTTCCCCCTACTTAGGTCGGCTATAGAGCCAATCTAGCCGCCCCCTGTTCCTATTAAAATAGGTCAACTATAAGAGGGGCAAAGGGATAATTTTACTTAGGCAATCACCCCCCTTAGGCTAGGATTTTGATCCCTATATAATGATATAGTCGTCCCCTCTCTTGAATCAAGCAATCTTCAATTTTAATATAGCCTTATACCGAGTTTAGGAGGGAGAAACCCCTACAGCATTCCAAGAATTGATCTCCCTCAAAGATCAAAATCTATAGAGCTCTTTATAGGATTGTATCATGATCATGATTAATCGTATAAATTTTTTAAACGTAAACTAAAAAATTATTTACTAATTGAATTAGAATCAACACATTCATGTCCAAAGCACGACTCAGAAATTAGTTAGTTTCAGGTCAGTTGGCAATTGAGGTCAAGAATTTTTCATGTTAACACCTGTAAAAGGCAATTTCTTTAAAACCTCATGATACTCGGACAACATCTCCAATCATGGGTTGCTAAAGTGCTGATTACATTATTTGATTGATACAATCAGTTGGGACAAAGTGTACAAAGGAAAAAAACTAAGAATAAATTAGAGGTAGCTTTGGGCTCTTAACCAAGGGCTCTTAACCAAGCAGGACTGAAACTAAGAATAAGACAAGAACCAAGGGCTCTTAACCAAGCAGGACTGAAACTAAATGTGTAAAATGCAACTTTGGGACCATGGAAAAGAAGAGGCTGCATTCATCAATTAGAGGTAGCTTCCACTAAGAATAAATTAAGTACCATAAACTAAGATCTATTAAAACATCAGTTAGGTGTAGGTAACAATTGATTCATACTGATTTAAACTGATGGAGAAAGGGGAGAGTAATCAAGAAAATATATACTTTATCAGAAACATGAATTTGGTGGTTTCTAGTTTGATTATGGATATTGCAATATGTGGCCAAAAGAAAAAAAGCAAACAAACATGTAGCCAACACTAAATGAGACTTATAGATTACTTTGTAGTTTTGTTTCCATATTGCAATTTTAAAAAGTTATCTCCATTGAATTTGCCAATTCTTTTGAAAACTTGTTAGACCTTGATTTCTGATGCTGGAAGTACCATATATTACATTTTGGGCAAGTAGAAAGTAATACTTTAACCTAATATCACCATCATTTTGATTCGACCTCATCACATAGATTGGGCATGTTTATTTGGACATCCTCCAATTGGCTCATGCATGATGTTTCAAACTTTCATGATAAATTATATCAAGTGGAGTAATGTTAAACAACATTCATTTCATTCCATTGTTTAACCCATAGATACTAGTGAAATTACATTAAATCAAGGTTTGTCGCATTGATCCGTACCGACGTAATGAGATTTTCTCGGTATAGTATGATACCCGATACCGGATGGTATGCACAATGGATACACTGGTATATTATAATATAATTTATTTTTTTATAATATAATATAATATATTAATAAAAAAAACAATGCAATGCCTCATCTTCTCGTGGGAGAACGAGGCACCATCTCATCCCTGCCTCGCCTTCCAGCAGAACAACGAGGCAACACCTCGTCTTCTCCCGCATTTTTTTTCTTATTTTTTTATATTTTTATATTTTATATTATATTATTTTTATATTATAATATAATATAATGTATCACCTGATATAGGGAGGTCTGAGTACTGGCACCCTATCGGACCGGTATAGAACGAAACGATAATCCTTACATTAAATGATTAATTATGATTCATATAAATCTGTGATAAATTTAGGAGCTTATGAGGTAGAAAAGAATGACTAACATACAATAAGGTGGTTAACATTCATTACCTTCCCGTCAAAGATATAATTTCTGGCAATTCCACTGGTACAAGGTGGGCATCTGAGGTTAAATGACACAAAGATGACAAGATAGTTATCAATCAGCCAGATCTAAGATGATTATATCAGAAGATACTATAGATTCAACTGTGCTGATATAGATACTGGACAAGTAGTTTTCTATTGAACGTTTGCATATATCGATGATGATCAATATTTCTCAAATAAATAGGTAACAGAACGTGCATCAGGAATATATAACTATTGAACACCACAGTACAATTATTCTAATTTTTTTAACAAACAAAAGAATCGCTGTTTCTAAAGCAAATAAATTTGTACTTCCCAATTTGAATTCTACAAAACATCTAAGTGAAGATACCATGACATCTTTTTATAACTCAGTATATGATAATAGCACATGGAACTAAATTTCTATGTTTTAGCACTCTTTTTTCAACTTATAAAACACAAAATTACTTTACATGAAAAGCATATTTAATCAGTGAGGTTCTTCAGAACTTTTGTGTCTTAACACTATTAGCGCTATTACACCTTTCTTATCTCCCTCTGAAATTAAAGTTAGATGAAGTTCCTATCAATTCCAATGTACAGGAATAGCAGCAACTTTTCAAATAAAGAGTTTCAAATATGGTCTTTTGCTTCCACTTTCACAGCTCTAACACCTTCATTTTCATTAGATTGACCTGAAACAATAGCATTGTTTATGTCACAAACAAGTCAAAAGCAAAGATGACTTTGAATCCTAATTTCACCTTCTTTTTCATTAGATTGTCCTGAAACAATAGCATTGTTTATGTCACAAACAAGTCAAAAGCAAAGATGACTTTGAATCCTAATTTCACCTTCATTTTCATTAGATTGACCTGAAACAATAGCATTGTTTATGTCACAAACAAGTCAAAAGCAAAGATGACTTTGAATCCTAATTTCACCTTCTTTTTCATTAGATTGTCCTGAAACAATAGCATTGTTTATGTCACAAACAAGTCAAAAGCAAAGATGACTTTGAATCCTAATTTCACCTTCTTTTTCATTAGATTGTCCTGAAACAATAGCATTGTTTATGTCACAAAACAAGTCAAAAGCAAAGATGACTTTGAATCCTAATTTCACCTTCTTTTTCATTAGATTGTCCTGAAACAATAGCATTGTTTATGTCACAAAACAAGTCAAAAGCAAAGATGACTTTGAAGGATCCATTGTTTATTTGAGTAACATGGAAAGTGGAGAATGAGAATGAGAATTACATTGTTGATGTTTAAAAAATAATTAGTCTTGTTCTTATCCCCATTATGATTATGAAACAGAATTGGTTTACCCTTGGAACCAGGAATTCTATCTAGCCCCCCCCCCCCCCCCCCCCCCTCCTGGAATCAAGTGCAGAACATATTGCTCATTTGACATTGAAGCTCTCCCTATCCCTAGCATTCTTTTCAACATATAGAACATATTTAAACTAATGCAAAACTATATTAACACAGTTATCGAACAACATAATATATTATATATCACAAAAAAATAAAATTATAAAATTATATACCATAATGAAAGTATCAAATAATATAATAAAATAACAATAAATAAAACAAACATAATAAGTTAACAATAGCATATATAATCAAATAAATAACGTAAGGTAAAGATAAAATCAAGAATCTTCATTTACTATTAGACGGGAGGAGGGGAGGTACATACCATAGGTTAGGCATGGTCAATCAGCTTGTGCATGCGAACAATACAATCAAATCCAACCCATTACAAAAAATTTTAAGAACTTAAATCTTCAATTAGGGGCATGCGAACATAAGCCCTCTTTTTGGAGGGTGCATGGAATTGCTCTTGAGCTATTGCCATTAGATGCTGCCACCCACTACTGCTATACACTAGGGTATATATACCTTCCTCCTCTTCTTCTCCTCGTCCTCCGCCGCTATCTTGTCTTCTTTCTTCCTTCTCATCCACTACTTCCTCGTCTTTCTTCTAACACCTCCTCTTCTTCCTTCATCTTCCTCTTTTTTCCTCCTCTTCCTCCTCCATTCCTCTTCTCCTTCATCTAACATGTATCAATCAATATACCGGTATATACCAATACTCTAAGGACCGATATGGATACGTAAGCGATATGGTATTCCTTGGAAAAAAAATTATGTTAGTATAAAATAATATAAAAGAAGGCATATAAAAAGAAGTACAACATATTATAAAAATTAATGATATAGAAAAAATATATATATATATATGATATATAAAACAAAAAACATAAAATATATCACATACATAGATAACACATCTCAGGTTAAAAGATTTTATTAGTTGGTTAAACTAGAGTTCATAAAAATAAAAAATAAAAAACATGAAAAAGGAATTGGTGATTTGATTCCAGTCTTGGATAATGTAAATAAAAAAGAAATGCCTGATCATTCTGATTCTAGTTCCAAACGCTTTCAATTATGATTCTAACTATGAACCAAACAACACCTTAGGCATACTTGTAGACTTACAACCAAAACAAACCACAATCTTTCTTTTTCTCTAGCATAAAGCATTGAATATATGTAATGATGTTGAAGTTAAACGAAAACTAGAATAATTAGCAACGAGATGATACTATGTTGTGTGATACTAAATGACCAATAACGGCACATGTGAATTACGCAAGAGATAAGGCAGAACTAAGATGAGAAATTATACCACAGTTTGAAAATAAATGCAACAACTAATCCATAAGCCAACAACTTGGATTGGTCACATTGGTCTTCAATGGAAACTTGTGAGTTTTAGCTATAAAGGGTGATACTATCCACTCGCCTAAGAGTCACGGTGTCCTTCCTACACCTCACTGCTTCTAACCAAGATTTATTTGATACCTCATCATTATTACATGTAAAATGCATGAAATATATATAGATGACAAGAAATTAAGCCATCTAGTTTGATTGGTGATAAGAAAAACATCTACCTCTACCAACGAAGATATTATCATTTCTCACTACTTCTAACCCAATGATTGTCTTATTGTCCAAAACTATACAAAATAAGCGAAACATATTGGTATACTCGATGATGATGATCAATATGTAAACCATTTCATTCCACACAATACATAGGAAGCAAAGGCATACTGTAGTGCCCAAGTTCACACAAATAATATACATATATTATCATTATTTAAAATATGATTTGTGATATTTATATTTCATAAACATGATATAGGATATGCTCATATTATTGATTTTTAATATTGAAGTAAAGTCGTGAGGCCTAATTTTTTAAAAAAAATGCAAATGTAAAGGTACCATCCTCCGCTAAGGTATACTCATGTGCTGGCAAATTTGAGATGCACCAATGGGCTTAGTGGGCCTAACGGGTTCAGCCTAATTGATGTAGAACAAAGATAGAGAGGAATAGAAAAAAAAGTAAAAGAGGAGTGAGATTAGGGATTAAGGAGGAGAGAAAAAAAGAATGAGATTAGAGATTAAAGAGGAGAGAAAGAGAGGAGTCATCTTAGAGATTATAGAGGAGAGAAAGGGACTAGAAGAGAGAAGTTATCATTCTTTTTTATTTAAATATGAAGTATTTGATTCAAGCTTCACTATTTATAGGGGTTTAGGAATCTTGGTACAATTAATAAAGATAATGATTTCCAAAAATAACCTTTTAGGGAATTAGTATGTCTTTTAGAAATTCAAAATATGATTTTCTCGATACCTAAATAGTAAATGAGTAGACTTAATATAAAAAAATGTTTCCAGAAATATCAAAATATTTTTCAATTTTCAACACAACTCTTAAAATTTCTAGGCCAACAAATCAATGACTTTTTATTGATTTCTTTAGCCAAAATAATTTATTTTTTTTCTAAAATTGCTAGTAAAGCTAAATAGTTCTCCTTCACCAGCAAGCTCACTAAGCAAGCAGCTCTAACCCACCTTCTCACTCTTTTTGTCTTATTCTCCTCCCTAAATCAGATAAGGGCACAACTCCTTTGCCAAACTTTTCACCTATTCTTCCTCATATTCCCAACCTTCTCTTCGTTCATGCTTAAGAATGCTAGTATTGAAGAAGATTGAGGTAAAAAACCTAATTCTTTCCTAGCTATACATAGTATTTCAGTTTCATTGTTTATAGGCTGCTAATT
Source organism: Ensete ventricosum (assembly GCA_029747655.1). Classification (NCBI taxonomy): domain Eukaryota; kingdom Viridiplantae; phylum Streptophyta; class Magnoliopsida; order Zingiberales; family Musaceae; genus Ensete; species Ensete ventricosum. The sequence continues at coordinate 21,067,916 of JAQQAF010000002.1, forward strand.
TCGATTGATTTTGAGTGACCTAGGGTTTGAACTAAGATTTTTTTTTTTATATGTCCTGCATGGCTAAGTTAAGATTCTATGGCTTTGGAACGACTTTAATTTGGGTTTTGTGCTTAGAGTTATAGGTCCGTCACTCTAAAGCTGAATTGACTACCATAGTTCTTATATGTTCTTTTGACATATTTTAAAATGATATCTTAGAGTTTTGTAGGATTTGGAATTGTTGAATATCATCTCTGTACATCAAGATATGATGTTTAAAAATTTAGATAGTCTCAATCTAGTTTCAACAGAATTATTTTGGATGATGGTAGTTGAATTAGGAGGATGGTTTAGCCTCCAAATGATTCTATTCTAACCTGAAATTTGATGTATATCTAGTTTTATATGTCTCCTGAGTTTTTACAAAATTTCATGATACTATTAAATGGTTTGGTCAACAAAAATAGAGAAATAAATTACTTGACAGAATTAGATAGTTGTTTGATTGATAGTAATTATTTTGATTATAGAGTGAATTGTTGACAAATTGGTAGTGAAATTTAGATGAATTTAAGGTTGAGTATAGCTTAATTTAGAGGAGATTCTATCAAAATTTTGCTATGAATTATTACTATGAATTATTATAAATAAGTGATTCAAGATGTAGGGTCATTAATTAAGGCATTTTATGATCCTCTGCTCCAAGTTTGAAAGATTTACCACTTCTTAGCACACTTGATAATTGAGGATTGTGGCCCTTTATTGGTATTTTCATTTTGAATTAAATCAAATATAAGTTTAATTTACTGCATAGTAGTGGTCCTATGTATTGTGTGCATCGACAATGTATGTCCGAAAACATGTTTTGAATGATACATATGCCATGAACTAAAAATAAGCTCAATGTTAACGTACACATTGAACAAGCAAAGAAATATATGACTCGCGAGGAAAATGTATTGTATTATCTATATAATATGATAAAGTACTATCACGAATAAAGTTATAAATGAAGTATATGATGTAATGCTCATGTATATTTATATCTTTCTATTTTGTTCATGCTTTGTATAACATGTAAAGGGCTTGTAGTAGGCTTAACAACCCTTGTTTGATTGGCTATTATGATTGTTCCAGGCATGTAAGCACAGGTTGTGTGCGGTTGTCATGCAAAAGCAAAACCGTTGAAAAATAGACCATCCAAATAGTCATTTTGAGGATTTTCTAACTTCGCATAATGATGCGAATGTCAACTAGTATAACACCTAGAGTTACCCGGGTGGTACATTGCTGGATGGGCCTTTGCATTATTGTCTAGGGTTGGTTCACGATGTTGTTTTATAACAATGTCACGTGAGCACTTGTGGGGACATTGGTCTATGGTGGATCACCTTGAACCCTTTGTCATACAGTCATTTAGAGCTTATGAAGCCCATATTTATAATTTGCATTGCCTATGAAGTGTTTACTGAAATGACTACTTATGGATCCCGAGGTAAATATCTTCTCTAACTTATCTTCTCTTTTGTAAATCCTTAAAGGACCATAAGAGGTTTCGGGGAAGCTGACCCTTTACGAATGAATATGTAAGGGTGTCGTACAACTTAGGCAAAACCAGCTAAGTCTATGATGGATGGTATCAGAGCTAGACAAGTGCACTTAGAAACACTTGACATGCAAATGTTGGGGCCTAGCGGGGCTACGTTAAGGGCAGTCAGCATGCATGACCATTTGGGGAAAATAGATGCTGACATATAAGGTAATAAGTCACTGAAGGAGTAGATATCCGAGATTAGCATTCAAAGGAATGACCAATCTTTCGCACGAGAGGTACCATGAGAACAAGCGAGCTGAGAAGAACGTGTACTGCACAAAGGTTGGGATGACTGAGTTCCAGCTACAGCTCGACGTTGGCAATTAAGCTTGATGATGGGGCGCTTAACAAAGGATGAGACCGAAGATGTGATGGGTTGCTCAACGATCAAAAGAGTTGTGCAAAGCTCACAAAGGTGAGATAAATTACTAAATTGAAGAATTTGACACTCATACAAGAGCTTATATATAGACAATAGATTATCTATGTCCATCTTAAGGCAATCGAAATTCGGTGTCATGGAGCATTCAAACTTTCTCTTCGGTATTAGAAGGGTACATTCATAGGAGGCTGAAGGGTGCAACTAGTTCAATATATTGCTAGGTCTTGAGGATGCAATAGGGGCTGTATTAACAAAGAGTTACAATCTAATAAATACATTCGCTAGGGTAAAGCAATACACACTTTGATCAGCAAGGTGGAGTAATCCAAGGGGATGGTGGTCTCCAAAACTTTCAATGAGAATTTTACAAAGAAGAAAGTCGCTCCAACTAGATAGATATCCAAGAGAGATAATTTCTGGTTATCTAAAGGGAGAATAATTTGCAACGGACCTCACATGTTAAGAAGGGGTACTCGAGACAACAACTCCATAAAAGCTCAATGGATGGAGTGAGTTGTCATGGACAAATATATAAATAAGGTGTCTGATTGAATGCTTATATATGTCTGTGTCTTTTGATTTTTGTTCATGCTTTGTACAATATTTAACGGACTAGTAGTAGGCTTGACAGCCCTAGCTTGGTTAGCTTTTGTGGTCATTTTCAGTTTGTAAATGAGAGTTGTGTCATGTGGGTACTTGTGGAGATTTTGGTCTGTAATAGATCATTACCCTTTGTCGTGCTACCGTTCAGAGCTTTTGAAGTCCATTGTTGTAATTTGCATTAGTTATAAAGTGTTTACTGAAATGGTTGCTTGTGTATCATAAGTGAAACGCTTTAACTAACTTGTTTTCTCTTTTGTAGGTTTTAAGGGACCATAGGAGGTTTTGGGGAGGCTGACCTTTGTGAACAGACATACAAAGGTGCTGCACAACTTAGGCAAAACTAGCTAAGTTCATGATATTTAGTATCAAAGCGGAATAAGCACACATAGAAACACTTGACATGCAAACGTGAGGGACCTAACGGGGCTATATTAAGGGCAGCCAGCATATGCGATCGTTTAGGAGTAACAGACATTGAGATACAGGGAAGGAGTCGCTCAGAGGAGCAGACATCCAAAAATGACATTCAGATAAATGGCCAAACTTTTGCACGAGAGGCACCATGAAGACAAGTAAGCTGGGAAGAATGCGTAGCACACAAAGGTTGAGATGATTGAGTTTGAGCTATGGCTCGACGTTGGAAACCAAACTTGATAGTGCTCAAGGCAAGCAGGAAGCTTAGTAAAAGATGAAATCATACAAAGGGGGATAGGTTGCACAGCAATCGAAAAGGTTATGCAAAGCTCACAAAGGTGAGGAGAATTGCTAACTCAAAGAATTCAGTACTCATGCAAGGGCTTGTGTGCGAATGATGAAGTATTCGTGGCCACCCCAAGGTGACCAAAACTCAACGTCATGGAGTATGGGCTGAAGTGTGCAATAAGTTCAACATGTTGTTTGGCCTTGAAGGGTTCAGCAAGAGTTGTGTTATGAAGAGTCACAATCTAGCATGTGCAGTTGCAAGGGTAGAACAAGACACAATTTGTTCAACAAGGCGAAGTAGTCCAAGGGGATGGTAGTCTCTAAAACTTCTAGAGGGAAGAATGTGAAGAATAAAGTTACTCCAATAAGATAGATATCCAAGAGGTATAAGTCTTGGTTCTCCATAGGGAGAATCATGTGCAACAGACCACATATATTGAGAAGGAGTACCTCAAGACAACAACTCTATAAAACTCAATAGATCGAGCGAGCAATGAGGAGCCGTCGTATGATCTTGCATGAGGTAATGATTGGTGGATGCATTACGAGATCAAGTGGGAGAGTGACCAATGGTAACATCAAACGAACGCACACTTAGGGACGATATGAGAATCAGACTTAATAGAGGGATGACCTATGGAATGGTGGGTGCGATGACCACCATCAACTCAATACAAATCAAGAGGCGGAATAACTTGGATGGAACTTGGTAAAGTGCCTAAGCTGCATGAAGGGAGTTGATTAGAAGATGAAACATGGAGCAAAAGCATGAAGCTTTTCTTAGACAAAAGTCAATGATATGATCTCTTGTAGAGGCAAGAGCGAGATCATGTTGTTCCATGGGTTCTTCATTCTGATAGAGCAGACTCATCCTATATGGTGCCAAAGACGAAGGAAGCTTCGAGACACATGCAACTTATCTCTATTAGGATACCATGAGAGCATCACATGCATAGTAGAAAAAATAAATAAAAGTTTCTCATGTTTATCACATCATCGTGCAATGATTGGTGCATGAAAAAATCACAAAATCGAAAACTGTGAATCGTGTGAGATTTATTACCTAGGGAGATCATTTATCCTGAAACTTCTAGATCCAATATGAGAGGATGAAGGAGGTCAGATGTCCTCCTCTCTAATAGTATCCACATGGTGGATCGTAGAAGCGATGCTCCTTAAATCATAGCCAAAAGCTCTAAGTGTACTAGGCCTAATATAGCATATGCACTAAGTGTCAGGAGCAGGTATCAAGCAGATTCAGGTTTAGAATACTGAAAGGCAATAAAGTATATCCTTAAGTACTTGAGAATGACTAAGGATCTTTTACTGGTATATGGAGGAGGTAGCCTCCAGGTTGAAGGCTACATAGACTCAAGTTTTCAGTCTAACATTGATGATAGCAAATCAAATTCAGGATATATTTTTATCATGAATGGAGGAGTAGTAAGCTAGAAGAGTTCCAAGTAAGATACTACTGCTGACTCGACCACAGAGGTAGAATACATTGTTGTAGCAGAAGCAGCAAAGGAAGGGGTATGGATGAAAAAGTTCATCAAAGATTTGGAAGTCGTACCAAGCAGCGTAGAACCAATTCTCATATACTGCGACAACAATGGGGCGATAGCTCAAGCGAAGGAACTCAGGTCTTATCAGAAGTCTAAGTATGTTCTGAGGAGGTTCCATCTGATTAAAGCGATCATGACCCAAAAAGATATAACAATGGAAATAGTTCTATCCGAAGATAACATTGCAGATCCACTGACGAAGCCACTAGCTCAGATTATATTTAAGCGTCACAAGGGTTTGATGGGGATCAGACACATAAGTGATTGGCTTTTGGTCAAGTGGGAGATTGCTCGTTACAGGTGCCCTACAAGCCAATCACGTGAGTGATGACACGTGTGACACGCTGTATGATCTTTTTGCTTATGATTAATATTGGCATATTCTCACATTATATTATTTATTATATATATATTGTGATGTCCTTGGTTCTGTGCAATGGGAATCAGATCATGATGAGATTACGATAATGAGATCGATTTACCTTTAAACACATATCCTAAATAATTTCGGTCATAGGTTACTCAAGAGGGACATTAAGATAACCGAATAGATCGGTGTATTATATACCCATCCATATGATGGAGACAGTTCATCTCATAGCCACTTATGTGGAGATACTAAGGATATAGTACAAGTGCTCATTAGAGAATGAGTTTACTGATTGATCCGCTTATGGAATGTTGTATGGTTAAGGATACCTAATGTCAAACAGTGATTCCATAGTCCCAATTGTGTATCGGGTCCTTAGACCTGAGATACCAAGGATGTCTTGTATGAGTACTTCTTTCTTTGACGCTAGACTTACAGGTTTGGAAAGTTCCAAATATGGTATAGCTGGTTATTGGGATTGGTAGCCAACCTTACGAAGACGATTAAGTGTCAATAGAGGATTATCCACTCTCGGTATCACGAGAGAAATATCCCATATGTGCTTGCTCAGCAAATCCATGGCCACGGTCATTCGGATTGAGAGAGAAGAAGTTCTCCGGTAGAATCCGAATAGAGCAAAACAAACTGATTCCGTATGTGACTTGACAGTACCATATCCAATATACGGTCTCTGGGATATTATTTAGATGAGAGATTATAGATATATGGTAACTGTGAACAAACAAGTCTGATGGATTTGATCCCCCTGTACCCATAATGGAGTTTTTGTAAATCCATATACATATAGTTCTAACTATTGTATTTCTTTGTTTCGAACCATTCTTTCATTTAATTCTTCGTTCTTTACTACACTATTCTTGAGGTCATCTCTTTGTTCATTCAATCCACAATCACAGACAAAATAGAAGGGCTGATATTGAAATCCATCTAAATGGAGTGTGACTAAATGCAGTGTGAGCTGCAATCAATATCAATCGACTAAGGACTATAGCGTAGTGGCCTAGTACGTCCATAGTCGATGAGCCGAGTGAATTATTATGGGGATAATAATTCACTATATCAGAAGGAGTTCTGATGGGAGTCACTTATAGCCAGCTCAGTATCAAGCCTAGAGGGTCACACACATATGGTGGATGCTTCAGCGAATAGAGGATTGAATGAAGATCCAATTAGCCCCTATTCTCATTAGATGAGACCCTATATTGATGGGCTCCTTAATTAAGGCTCAATTATAGGCCTAAGGATATTATTGGATAGAGATCAAATAATGCAATGTTAGTAGGTTATTGGATGAAGATCCAATACCCAGTAAGGAAGGAGCCCTAGGGTTTTTGGTGGCTCTCTATAAATAGGAGGGAAGACTCATGGTTGATAGGCTGCAGCTTTAGCCACCACCTCCTATTCTCCTCCCTCCCTTTGAGCAAGAGTTGCAAGATCAGATTGGAGGAGTTTCACTACCGAGATCCATCGTGTGGATATCGCTAGAGAGGAGGATGCTTGACCTCCTTCATCTTCTCCATTCGGATCTGGAATATAGGGATATACGATCTCTCTAGGTAAAATCAATCTCTCACACATCGTGATTTTTTTTTATTTTTCTTGTGACTCCAATCTTTTGCACGACGATTTGATCTACGTGAAAAACCAGTTTTTGTTTTGATTTTCGCTGTGCATGTGATGCACCTGCTGAGGTTTCCCAACAGTGGTATCAGAGCCAAGGTCTTCATGCGAAAGATTGGTTTGAAACTGTATGTGATGAGATTGAATCATGTAGAACAGATCCGTGCACCATATCGGTGCACCAGATCAAGATTATAGTTGATCCTCCAAGTGTCTCACCTCAGATGAAAATTTAAAGACGAGGGCTCAGCCCAAATTCTTTCAACTGACACCCAAGCTAATGAGAAGCTGAAAACCTGATCCCTGAGTTAATGGAACCTTAGCCTTGAAAACAAGGCTGATTTTAAGAGGACAGGTTTGATGGGACTCCAGTAGGGTTGAGTCATAATCACCCTAGAAGTAGTCAAATAAAACCCTATGAGATTGTAATTAAACCCCACCCAGTCACTTCTATCCTACAAAGAAGTGTGGTTAGGGTTTAGATTGGAGTCTTAGGGCTTAGTGGTCGTCGCCTCCCTTACTGGGCTAATCGGCCAAGGTTTCCCCCTGCTAGGGTCGGCTATAGAGCTAACATAGCCGCCACTTGTTCCCTCTAAGACATGTAGGCTATAGAAGGGGTAAAAGGATAATTTTACTTAAGTAATCATCCCCCCTTAGGCTAGGGTTTTGATCCCTATTTAAAGATGTAGTTGCCCCCCTCTTGAATCAAGTAATTATCAATTTTATTTTAGCCTTGTGCCAAGTCTAGGAGGGAGGAACCCCTACAGCGTTCCAAGGGTTGAACCTCTTTAAGGATCAAAATCTATAGAGCTCCTTTTGGGGTTCTATCAGTACCGCCGAAAGTGCCTAGAGATTCTGGGCGACGGTGGTACTACCACCGCCTAGGCAGTACCACCATAGCCTGGGTAATATTATTGCCACCCACCATCGGAAAACTTGGAAATAATACTTTTTAGTATTGTTTCATACCTGAGTCATACCTCATTTTGACCTTATCCCAAGTCAACGAAATGAGCTCTATCATGAGCTCAAATCAAACCCAAAGTGAACCTGGTTGGCATCTAATTTAAGTTAGTAGGATTTATCCAAACCTAACTCAAATTAAGACTCAAATCAAGATGCTAACTACGCTACACTAGGACAAATAATTACAATTGATCTGGTTGTCTAGCACGTCAATCGATCTTTCGAACACCCAGTGAACTTCCAAGCATCCCTCCGGCAAACTCCTAATGAGCTCCCGATCATCTTTCGACAAACTCCTGGTGTACTCTCAATGAGCTTCCGATCATCTTTGGCAAACTCCTGACGAGCTCCCGTTTCATCGTCTAAAGCCTTGGCCTGGTGCTCGATCTTGACACCGACTCAACATCAAATTGTTTTTCCTTTTCATAGGCATAGTTAATCCTGCATCACTTAGCTACAACACATTGATTAGATCATAAACTCACTAATTTGTTTCATCATCAAAATTTAAGATTCAAAATTTAAGATAAGGAGCAAACAAGTAAAGATAAGACTCACAACAACAAGGTAAGTGACTTAAGCAAATCTTTTTTACCTTACAATGAATTACTTGTTTGCTCTATTTGATCTATTAACCAAAGGAAACAATTGGAACATTTAATAGGTAAGCGGTTGTTTAATTTAGATCATATGTTCATAAAACTAACTACATAAGCTAAAATTTAATTTAAAAATTAAATATTAATAAAAAAATGGATTCTGACTCAGTTTTAAAAATTAGAATCGGTTGTTTCAAAACCGAAACTGATAATTCCGAAACCGGAATCGAAATCATTTGGAACCGATCAAGTTTCGGTTCCATTTTACATAGGATCAGAAATCATAACTATTGATTCTGGAATCAAAGGTCAAGCCTATCCTCCAGCATTCCATTTCATCTTCTAACATTCCACAAACTTACCATAAGTTTAATGTATTAAAATCATTAATTAATTTCACTACCAAAAACTAAGACTCAACTTCCAAAACCATCCTAATTTTAGCAAAAAATACTGGAAATGACCTAGAAACGCCTAAAAGACATTTATCTATTTATAAGCCATTAAAAGATGGTTTTTCAATCATTTACAACTCTTAAAAAAAATTGAAATTATGTTATTCCTCTTTTTTTTTTTTGGCCTATTTATGTTTAATTTAGAAGCATTTTTAGCTAGCCAAAAAAATGCTTCTATATCACCAGAGAATATTGTCTGATGTTATTTTTAATTTTTTTTTTTTTTTGAGATTCAAGATGGTCACACCATTTTTATAATATCATTCGTAATTAGTTTAACTTCAGATCCTACTTTTTTTAAAACCACACTTTCACTAAACCTTAGAAATGAATTAGTAAGTTGGAAAAGAGCATTTATTCCATTTTTTGCAACTCTTAAAATGGTGAATTGTATAATCTCTAATTTTAGCCAATTTATGATGAATTTAGAAGTATTTTTTAGTTAAAAATTACTTTAATACTATCATATAAGATTTTTTTTGAAGTTATCAATTTTTGTTTTTTGTGGAGAATTGAGTTATAACGTTTTTTTTATAAAAACAATATAACCTGATTCAAAAACAGTATATAGTTCACACCTTTTCCAACACCACCTAAATTTTCACCAAACCTTATAAAAGACAAAGGCCTAATTAATCATTTTTTCTATTTTAAAGCCATTATATAATGGCTTTAAAAGGGGGAATTTGTGCCATTTCTCCAATGTTGACCAATTTAAGCTGAATTTAGAAGCATTTTTAGCCAAAAACCACTTCAATATTTTCATAGAAAGGCTTCCAAAGTTAACAATGTTTTTTTTTTTTTTTTTTTTTTGGAGATCTAAGTTAAATTACTTTTAAATAGGGTTGAGTTTTATTCAAAGATGGTAATCGATTCAAAAATAGTGTAACTTAGGTACCACTTTTTCCTAAACAATCAAAAGTTTAGTAAAAATTGGAAATAGCTTAGAAAGAACAAAATGACTACTTTGTTATTTTTAAGCAATTAAAAGAGGATTTTCAGTTCTCTTTAGCTCCTTCAAAGGGTGAATTTGTGCCATTTCGTAAATTTTGATTAATAGTTGAGTTAGAAGCATTTTTAGCTAAGAACTAATTTTAATATCATTAGAGAAGATTTCTGAAGTTATATATATATATTTTTTTAAGATTTGAGTACTCTAGTTACAAAGTTTTTTTTTTTTAATAGACTTACTCTATTTTGGGTGCTACCAAAAAAAATTGTAACCACTTTTATATTTTTAAGTCATTATAGAAGGGTTTCTTTTCAGTTATTTAAAAGGGTGTAATTTTGACCAATTTATTGCTGAATTTTGAAGCATTCTCAGTCAAAACCAACTTCAGTATTATCATATATGGTTTTCTGAAGTTATAAAATTAGTTTTGTGGAGGCTCGAGTTATATTGTTTTCCAATATGGTTATACTATTTTTGGGTCTCATTCGAAGATAGTGAGTGTAACTTATATACTACTTTTTTTGAAAAACATCCAAATTTTTAGTAATTCTTAAAAATGACGTAGAAATGCCTAAATGGTTACTTTTTATATTTTTAAACCATTAAAAGAAGGTTTTTCAATTATATGTAGCTCCTAAAATGGTGAAATTTTGCCATTTCTCCTATTTTGGCCAATTTAAGCTGAATTTAGAAGTATTTTTAGCCAAAACCCATTTTGATGTTATTATAAAATATTCTATTGTTGGTTTGAATTGTTTTGAGAATTTAATTTTACTATTTAATAAGATTATAGTGTTTTGGGTCTTATTAAGAAATAGTATAACTGCTGTCCCAACTTTTCCAAAACCATCCAAAATTTCATAAAACCTGGACAAGATTTTATATTTTAACCCTTTAAACTCGACCTTTTGAGTTATTTCATACACTAAAAGGCTGACTTTTTTTTGCCTTTTCTAATTTTAGTCATTTTAAGCTAAATTGACAACTTCTTTGGCCCCAAAAAACTTGGATATTATCAGACAAGTTTTGTTTGGAAGTTTTGAGGAAAACTTTGGTGAAACCTGAGTTACATTGTTTTAAGCCTTTAACATCCATCCCAAAAATTTTAATTATTTTTGCCCTTATAGACTGAATTTAGAAGCATTTTGGCCATAAAACCATCAGTGGTTGCCTGTAACTATGGTGATATGGTGGAAAATTTATATGAATGATGATTATTATATCTGAAACTGTGTTAGTAGTACCCTGATTCCTTTTTCTTATTCTTGTTATTATGTACAAAAGAAACCCTTTCCTTCTTTCTTCTTTTAATTTATATCATGCTTTTCTGAGGTACAACGATGCCATCATCTTCTTGTAGTATTTAATACTATTTACTTCTTGTTAAAAAAAAAAAATTTATCATTGAAAGCCTTCTTAAAGGTTTCCACTGTTATAAGTTTCTTTATGAAATAAACATAAATTAGCATTTTTATACCCAATAGCCATCATGAGAGTATGAAATTATCAAAATGATAACATCAATAACTTCTTATCTCTAAATCTATTATAATTATCGTTAAAGGATGTCTATACTTATAATTCATTATGGTTGAAGGAAAAATTCCATAGCATCGCCCCTCCTCCTTCGCTTGCCAAGTTCATCTTTGATGATGGTTGCTAAAGTGAATTCTAGTTCATCGATTATTTGACAATAAATGTAAAATTATTCAATAATATTTCTCATTGTTATCTTCTTAATCATATAAGTAATATGTGACTGCCCATTTCACTTCTTAATTTTATAAATTCAAAGAAAATATTTTTTAGTTTTTATATGTATTTCATTACATTTGTACATAATAATGGATCTAGCAATAGCCAAAATAATTTTATAATATCTTTATCTCGTACACTCAAAGGAATTTTGCTAAGATGAATAACATAACCATGATTTATTTTTGGGAAGATCATCATAACTGAAATAATTTCTTAATTACGATCACAAATAATGGTTAAGTTTTTTATAATCGACAATAAATATTCTTACATGATGCAAGAATCACTCCCATAAAATCCTCGTTTCGTCATGAAAAGTGTACTTGAAAATAATTAATTATTGCCATCAATAATTGTTGGCATCATCACGGCATTAGAAAATTTTTGTTTGATAGATATATAATCAATCCTATTAAAAAATAGTGTAATCCTATTGGAAAAAAATAGTGTAACTCAACTTTTGTTAGAGACCTTCTTTGATAATATTCATATAGTTTTGTGCCAAAAAAATTTTATAAATGCAGGTTGTAATTGACCAAAAATAGGAAATTGTCAAGTTATTTTTAAGGATTAAGTTTAGAGAAAATGTCTAATTAAAGGATATAAATATTGTAATATTCAAGAAGTCATTTCCAAGGTGTCATGATTTTCTTATTAATTTTTGAAATAGATAACCTCGTTAAAAAAAAAAATAGTGTAATTCAACTCTGGAAAAAAAACAAAATCATAAACTTTTCAGCGAACGTGCTTTAATAATATTCATGTAGTTTTCGGCTCAAAGCCTTTCTTTGTAACTCAGGTTATTTTCTTGAAAACAATTGAAATTAAAACTTTTAAGGACTAAATTAAGTGAAAATGCCCAGCTAAGTGTCATAAAAAAATGGTTACTTGGGCCTTGAGAAGTCATTTTCAAGGTATCATAAAAGTTTTATATTTTTTTGAAATAGTAAAATATGAGTTACATTGTCTTTGGATTAGAGTTTAAAAAATAACGTAAGCAAATTCAAAATAGTGTGACTTAGCTCCCCAAAAAAATAAAAAAACTCATAAACTTAGCAGAATATATCCTATGATAGTATTCATGTTCTTTTGAGCAAAAACGTTACAAATTCAGGTTATAACTGGCCAAAGTTAGGAAATTGCCACAAATTTAGACTTTTAGGGGCTGAATTTAGTGAAAAATTTCAATTAAGGTCCATAAAATTAGAAAACTGGTCATTTATGCCCTAAAAATTCATTTCCAAGCTACACAATTTTTGGATGGGGTAGTAATGAAAGTATTTTGAAACGTTAGCCTTTTTTATAATATTCATGTAATTTAGGTGAAAAATATTTGTAAATTCAGGTTATAATTGGTGAATGTTAGGAAATTACTGTAAAGTCAATGCCGAATTTAGTGAAATTACTATTAAAGGCTATAAAAACTAAACATTGATCATTTAGGAAATCATTTCTATGGTCCATGAAGGCTTTGTAATTTTTTAAAGTACTTGGATCTATGTTGCACTGTTCTTGAACAGGTTACACTTGTTTTTTAATAGGAGCAAAACAGTGTAACCCTATTTAAAAAGCAGTGTAACTTGTCTTTGTAAAAAAATCATTTAATCAAATTTTCTTGAAACTTTCGTTGATAATAGTAACATGATTTTGGGCCACAAAACTTTGAAAATTAATGTTATAATTGGCCAAAAAATAGGATATAAAAATTAATGTTGTAAGGCTGAATTTAGTAAAAATATCCAAATAAAGATCATAAAAATCGAAAAAATTGATCGCTTAGGCCTTGACAAGACATTTACAAGGTGCAACAAAAAAATATCTATAATTTTTTTGTAACTAATGGAACCCAGTTACTTTTATTTTTAAATTTTCTAAAAATATAGTGTAATCCAGTTCAGCAACAATGTAACTCAGTTCTAAAACAAAAAATAAATTTTTTTACAAATGTCCTATAAACCTTTTATGATAATATTGATGTATTATCCAAAAAATATGAAATTGGCCTATTACCATAGGATGGATTATTAGAGGATGAGTGATGTTTTGACTACTAACCTAACTCTTGCTTTCATCTCATGAATTGGTTACAAAAGATAAGAGCCTCTCACAAGAGCAAACAATATACCTACCATACGAATGATAAGCTCATATAACAGTTAAAGGTGTGTTCAAGTAAAAAAAAAGAAAAAAGAAGAGGATATTTGTATGACTATTATCTCCATGAAAACCCTACACTGGAGTAATAAGTGTCAAAGGAACAAATAATTAACATATAATAAATATTGTATAATGCATACGTAATGTTATTACATTCGTTTAAGACATTCTTTTGCTTGCATATTTACTTCAATCAATTTTTATAACTCGAGGAGGGACAATAAGAGAATGCTAGTCATTTAATAAACCTTAGCCAAATCAATTCAATCTACTCGAGGATGATATAATAATTCAACGAAGCCTTGTACCGTTTGTTTTTAGTATGTATGTCCTATTAAAAAACTTTAGAATCAAACCGAAAGATGGATGAAATCAATATTTTTCGCATTGTTGGCATTCGAGAAATCGAGTAGGATAGATAACCTGTCGCTTGTACAAAAAGGATGATGATACATTTTTTTTAGGTATTTCCACCGGCATCATGAATGTTGACATACCAGCAGTAGGATCTCTAATTTACCTTGTCCGGCAAAATACTCGATGAATTTGATTGATACTTGCGACGGAAGCATCGGTGATTTTTTTTTTTTTGTTGGGGTCCAAGCTGTGGCCGGAGTCCATAAATTTGATACTTGCGACGGCTCATATGTTAAACCCGCAGATACTCCCACCCCAGCCAGCCTGAGACGTCGGGTCCTTGTAGTTTGGGTTGGGTCGGGTTCGGTCTGCATCGGATACGGGCGACGGGCTACGGGATTCTTCTACTTCCACGAAACCGGGGGCGAGTCCTCACCCTCCATCCCCCCACCCCCCCTTTCATTCCTCGCCGGCGGCCATCTTTCCTCCCTCCCTCTCTCTTGTTTGTCTATTTCTCTTACCTTCTTCCTCTTTCTCTGTTCTACCACGATAAGCTGCTCTCGTATTCTCTTCCTCTCTCTCTGTTCTATCTACCACGAAAAACTGCGGTTGGCTCCCTTGCCACAACAGGCCGTTGCCATCGCTCCTCTTTCTGCTCCTCTCCTCACTCTCTTTTTCTTCCTGTGCCCCTCCGTTCCTTTCGCTTTCCCTTCTGTGTCTCTCCTACATTAGATGCAGCAACAATCATGGACACAATTTAGCTATTCTTGCGAACAAGGAAGAAGAGTTTTTTGAGATCCCATAGTGCCTATCATCATCTCCATTCCCCTTGCCATCAGTTTTGCTTGGAAATTGTATCTTTATGATTTTTGCTCTTTCGAATGACCAAAGACTAAATGCGTGACCAGGACGAGTTTGTAAATAAAAAAGAAACCGATGTAGAAGAAGAGAAGGAACACAGCAACCAAGCGTCTCGGCTTAAGCTCATTCTCTCCGATTCCTTCCTCTCCTTCATGTGGGTGCTGTCAGGATCCATTATTAGGTATTTGATTTACATGATTCTAGGGACTGGAATGGACCCCATTTCTGTTCTATTAAAAGGATCTTTGGCCGTCGTGTACCTCTACTACTTCTCACAGCTTCGAAAGGTGACCAATGGTGGATCATATAACCCTCTCTTTGTCCTCTGCCATGCTATATCTGATAATTTTGTCGAGTTCCTTTATGTAGTGTTTGGAAGGATTCCTGCTCAGGTATGTATTCTTCATGTCGAAGTTATATCTACATACGTAGGTTAGTAAATGGAAAAGCTGATACCTTGTTTCTTTTGTGTTTTTTTAATAAACACATTGATTTGTCGCTTAACTGGTGGTTGTATATATATATATATATTTTTTGTGTTCTTACTACATGTTATATCTGATTCTTGTTGAATTTATTACAACTAATCGATAGAAGATCTTTCTTCGTACTTTCTTAGATTTGTTTTTTTTCATTAAATACAGACATTTTTTATTCTCTGAAGGGAGTTGCCTTATTCTTCCTTAACTTATTTGGTTTTACTAGTCAAGTATAAAACAGAGTGATCCATTATGAGACTTTTGCCAACGTATGCAACCTTACCCTTGCAAACTATTTTCATGAATCAATTTCTTGACACAGTTGATTTAGGGTTTATATCATTTTACTAATTTGACATACAATCTCCTAATGCAAGCGATGTAGATTATTCTTTTAGCTATAGCCTTAGGATCTATACATATGTATATCGTATGTTGGACAATCTATGAAAGATATCATGATGTTTTTGTCATGTTGCAGTTGCATTGGTAACTTCAGATTCAAGGTTTGTTACATTAGAGAATGAGTGGTGAATCTTGCAAGCAAATTGTAGAAATTGATGATGATGCTGCATCATGTGCTACCAAACAAATCTTTGGTGAGTAAACGTTTGAAGTTTCTTTGTTACCTAAAAGACATGGATATCTTGGAGAGGCATGGGTGTTGGTGCTTAGTTGATCACTAGTTGATTTGTTGGAAGAGGAATTCGTACAAGACCTTTCTTCATGGAACACTAGAGTGCAAGTATTAACTTGCAAGAGTTACGGGATAATACCAGGAGCATGGTTTCAGATACCAGTTGGTGCTTAGCTGACCGCTAGTTGATTTGTTGGAAGAGGAACTTGTACAAGACCATACTTCATGGAACACTAGAGTGCAAGTATTAACTTGCAAGAGTTAAGGAATCATACCAGGAGCATATGGTTTCAGATACCAGTCGGCATGCTGTGTATAGATCACTATGGTCCAGCTAAGACCTATATTGGACCATATGCTCCTGTACTAATTATTTTATTTTTTAAACATTTTTGTGGTATTGGGGGATATGTGTCTGTATATTGCTTAGTATACCAGTACCATATTGGTCTGGTAAAATATGGAAATTGGTATTATACTGAGATTTAAATTCTTGACCAGAGGCATAAAGTAAATGAGATGGTGTAAGATGTCTGGCCATAACACTTGTAAGGACATGTGATTACCCCACCCATTGTTCAATAAGAGAAAAAAAAAAGAAGAAAAACAAACTTGTGTGATATCATTATGAGGAGATTTTTTCTTTTAAGTTATTGGTGAAACAGAGGTTCATCTGATCAGGATCAGGTGTGGTTTAAGATTGGCTGAATCAGATCATGAGTCCTCTGCAAATATCAGAAAGTAGATGAGATTAGCTAGGCTAGTGGAATCTGTTGAAAATCAAATTTAGATTGACAAAATCAATTAGAACAAGGAGGAATTTATTTGTTTGGTTTCTAACTAATTAGACCATCCGAACTAGTTAGGAGTTACAATATTTGTTAGCAATTGGTTGGGCTTGAATGATTGGATTGGTGGGATCGAATGTTGTTCCTAATGACCCCCTCAAAAGATTCACTGAACTAGAATAAGGAGGAATTGGTTTGTTAATTTGTAACTGACTAGATAACTAGTTAGTAGTGATCAGATTGGTTAGAAGTTAGTAGCAATCAAAATTTGGAATTGGTTTGAATGATTGGATTAGTTGGATTGAATATTTTTCCTGATGACCTCCAACGATTATGGAATATGGCAAATAATGGGCAGTATCATATTACATGATGAGTCTTCAAAAGGAATTTCTTATCTAGTTGTAGAACTTAGGGCAGTGATTGCATCTTGTACTCTATTTGGGCACGAATTTTGAAAGTGACTATGTTATTTTATCATAAGGGAAAAATCAACTTGGCCATACACTACAGTTCTTCAATTTACAAATTCAATTTAGGAGTTAAATGGGAGATGCAATGTGGAGTTCAATGATGACATGATTTTGATTTGAGTTATCGTCAAACCTATTATGTTACATCAACTAAACCAGACCTCCAGGGACATTGTACTGTCACAATGTAGGTTCTCTTAAGAGGCTTTTGATGTGAGATTTCAGAGTTTGATTCCTTTTTTTTTTCTCTTTAGGTTTTCTTTTGTAATGGTCAGAGTCACTCATATGTAAGCGGTGTCAAAAAGGATTGTTGTTTTATATCATATTGATGGATTAATCCTGCCATATTAGGTGTCACAACAAATGGTATCATAATAAAGAATTTTAAGAAGAAACACCAAAAACATGGAACTAAAGTGAGGAAACATTGTATATAAAGTTAAAAGTTGGATCATAAAAGTAGTGAAGGCCGTCATAGGCTTTGTGTGATCACATGATGTTTTTAGATTAAAAAAATTATAAAATAGTTATTGTGCCAGTCATGCTTTAAGAAACATGTAAAAAATATTTATATAGTTTAAATTAAAATGCTGTGGAGAATTATAGGAAAATTAAAACCAATGTTTTACTTACCCGTCCGTATCGACGTATCGACATTTTGTCGGCACTGGTATGGTACCAGTACCATGGCGGTACACATAGTGCATACCACCTAGTATTATTAAATTATTATAATATCTAGAATAATTCTGTCTAGAATTTGCTCGTGAAGACCCTATCACAATCACTTACAATAGATCTTGGCATCCCATGCAATTTTACAATATTCTCCATAAAGGTTCGAGCAATGCTAGAAGCAGTGTAGGGATTGCGAACAACGCAGAAGTGAGCATACTTTGTAAGACGATCAACCATGACAAGAATTGTACCTTTTCTTTGTGATGATGGCAGCCCTTCGATGAAGTCCATTGATATATTAGTCCATATTGAATCCGGGATGGGTAGAGGTTGCAGCTTTCCGGGACTTGCCACTGTTTCAGCTTTATGTCGTTGACATACATTACATTGAGCGATAAATTCAGCAATAATATTTTTCATCCCTACCCAATAAAAAATTTGCTTAATTCTCTTATAGGTTCTAAGGAACCCGGAGTGCCTGGCCGCGGGTGTGGAATGCATCTCTTGGAGAATGGTCTTTATGCAAGTAGAATTCAGCACAAGCACAATGCGTCTCTTATAGCGTAAGTCCTTTGAGTCCCAACCATAATGAGCCACGAAGCTTGGTTCTTCCTCTAATTTTTTTATGATCTTACTGGTCTCCGGATCATCTTGCCATTCCCTCCTAATATCTTTAAGGAAGTCACTAGTCGGAAGTAAAACGACCGAAAATTTAGCTTGCTCAGGTAGCCGCGAGAGCGCATCTGCAACAACATTTTCTTTCCCCTTTTTGTAAGTTATTTCACAATCATATCCAAGAAGCTTTGTTACCCATTGTTGCTGTTCGGGGAAGGATATCTTCTGCTCCAAAAAATATTTTAGACTCTTGTGGTTAATGCACATTCGCCATGTTCCGTTTTTCTTTCGTACGAGGAGCACCCGTGAAGAGTAGGGGCTATAACTTGGCCGAATGACTCTTGTTTCGAGCATCTCTTTTACATCTTTCTGGAGATGAGGATACCGATATGGCCAAGTGTTTGCTGGAGGTTTGCCCGGAAGAATTGGGATATGATCATCATGCCGATGGGTAGGAGGTAGGCCGGGCGGTTCGTCAAATATTCCTGAAAATTCAGCAAGCAAGGGAAGTAGTTTTGGGTCTTCAAATTTGGTAGGCTCCTTCATAGATTGCTGCTCAAGTTGTATTAAGCTGCTGCATGTCTTGTGCAAAATTTTCTCCATTCGTCGTGTGCAAATAATTGATACGTCGCTCCCTCATTTCCCGCGAAGTATCACCTGTTTCCCTTTACTGTAAAATTTCATAATTAATTTCGAAAAATTCTAGGAAACATCACCCAATGTCATCAGTCATTCGATGCCAAGCATGGCCTTACAATCATCAAGAGGGAGGAGGAAAAAATCTGCAATTATCTCTTGATCCTGCAGTAGCAGTTTGACCCGCGTGCACCTGCGATCACACCTCAAAATTCGTTCGTGGGCGAACTTAACATCAAACCTACTGTAATCCTCCATAGGTAAGGCCATCCAGACAACAACCTTGCTGTTCATAAAATTATTAGTGCTCCCGGTGTCAATAAGGACGGTGATCAGTTGTTGCTTCAGAAGTCCTCCCACTTTCATCATTTGCGGGTTTGCGTAGCCGGCAAGAACATGCATTGTAATATCAGTCGGCTGCTGTTCTTCATCAGCGACCTCTTCCTCATGCTCCCGGACCTCCTTCTCCACATCTTCAAGAGGTTCAATCAGTAGGAGGCGGCCCTTTTTAAAGCAATGATCGCGACTCCACGGTTCATCGCAACGCCAACAAAGACCCTTTGCCGATCGTTCGCATAGTTCTTCTTTCGTCAATTTTTTTGGTAGCAAAGGATGGCTGAGAGTAGGAGGTTTATATGCCTAGGAGTGGTTCTCATTCTCCGAGCATCTTGGTGGAGCCGTTCTTCTTGTATTCAAGCGAAAGAAATTGCAGCCGTCACGGTATGGGGCTGTCGTGCCTTAACCTCCCCTTTTATCTCTGGCTTAAGTCCTTCGATGAATGTTCCTAACAATTGTCTGTCAGTCCAATCACGAGCAAGGTAGGATAGCTTCTCAAACCTGATTTTGTACTCTTGAATCGTAGAGGTTTGTCGAATCTTTGCGAGTCGGCCGTCGATATTTTCATACTTAGAAGGTCTGAAGCGGTTCAGCAGTGTGTTCTTAAATTGATTCCACGTCAGAGCCCCATGATTATATTCTAGCCAATTGTACCATTGAATTGCATCTTCTTCAAGGTTGATGATAGCAATTTTCACCATAGCATCATCCGACGTTCGGTAGTAGCGGAAGTAACGTTTGGCGTGCGAAATCCACCCCGTCGGGTCTCCTTCCCATCGTGGAAAGTCCACCCTCATGCGTGGCTGAAGCATGTCCGAGGGCTGTCCCTCCTCTTGAGGCATCTTTGAACTCTCTCCTTGCTGAAATTTGGTTGGACTTGGCGGTTGTCTAATTTTGAACTTCGCGAACAAAGCACGCAGTTTGTCCTCCAAGCGCGATTTAAGCCGTGATTCGAGCCGAGATTCCAACGCCTCAAATTTAGCATCAATTGGATCTTGAGAAGCCATGGCGTATGCCTGTAGATCAGTAATGTCTTTGACTTTTTTTTGTTGATGGGTCAATGGCATGGGGTGGTGGAAGGTTCAGACGAAAGATCAGATTGTGGTTGCAAGGGTTTACTATTTTGGGCTACGGTTTTGGGTGTTGTTAGGGTTATGAAAATAGGTTATGATGGTTGCGTCTTAAGGCTAGAGGGATGCCCTAAAGGCATCTTGGTTGGCGGAAACAAGGTGGCTAGGGTTTGGTAGGTTACGGAGAAGAAAAAAGACAAAGGTGCAGCAGCAGATTTTTTGTCGAAAAAATTCCAACAGCAAAGACGCAATTTTTTCCAGCAATTCACAGCAAAGATTTGAGTAAAACGGGAAATCTACTGGTAAGGGAGAGGTAATGCTGTCAAAAATTTCGTGGAAGGAAACGACAACGAAAGGTTCAACAAAATCAAAGATCACGAGAAGGCGCTGCGGTAGAATTTTTTCGTTGAAAGAATTCAACAGTATAGATGAAATTTTTTCCAGCAGTTCGAAACAAGGATTCGGGTAAAACTCAAAGGGAATCCATCGGTAAGGGAAAGGTAATGCCGAAAAAAAATTCGTGGAAGAAAACGGCAGTAAAAGGTTCAGCAAAATCAAGGATCACGGAAAGGTACTGCAGCAGTTTGGACGGAAAAAGTCAGCAGGTTATATTGATAATTTTTCGACGAAACCAAAGGGAAATCCGAAGTTAGGAAGTGCTAAAGCCGTCGTAAAAATTTCGTTGAGATTTGGTCAGTAAAAACGCAACAGCAAGATCAATTAGTTAAGGTTATGCGGTTGAAATTTTGCAGCGTAACTTTCGTCATAAAGATGGAAACTTTACGACGAAAAGTTTGTGCAGCAAATAGGAACAATTTTTTTTGGATTTTTTGAATAGGGATAACTAAATTGTAGCAGCAATAAGGTAGAAAACCAGAACCTGTTGCAATTCACGGGGAGATCAAAGGATGATTTGCGGTAGTGGAGATGACGACGGAATTTGGTGACGATCTTCAAGCAATTGTAGGAATTGCTTTGGACGGCTATAGGGGACTTATGGATGGCTGTGGGAGGGCAGCGAGAAGCCAAGAATGTTGCTCTGATACCAAGTATTAGAACCCTTACGGGATTCTAAGCTTGGGGTGATCTCTATAGGAGATCGACCTCCTTGGAACTCTATAGGGGTTCCCTCCTCCAAATTGCTGCTCAAAGGCTGCAGAAGATATTCATCTATTCATGAAGAAAAGTGGATGATTACAAGGCTATTTATAGGCCTTCTAAACCCTAACTCCTAATAGGACTCCCACTCCAAGACTCCTACTCTCCTACTCCTAACAACTCCTAATGCAACTCTAAGTAGCAACCTCCAACTGACCCATCTATGGGTGGCCAATTGCTTATTTGTTTCTTAATCCTATTCTAACTTAACTCCTCCTTAACCAACCCATCTTTAACTAGGATAAGGGGTGGTTAATTAGGGTGACATGTATCTTATTCTTCCCTTAAAATATCTTCCTCCAAACTAATCCTAATCTAGCCGGCCTCCTCACTTCTTTAATAGGGGTCGACTAGATAAGATTTACATGAATGCCCTTAGGATTTTGGACTCCCCTAGCTAGAGTCCTAACACGCTGCCGACTCTGCCCTCATCATCCACTGTAGCCGACTCTGCCCTTATCATCCACTGTAGCCGACCCTAGAGGTGTTGCTGCTGTCTATCCAAAGCCAGATCTGGTATTGCTCCAACTCTGTTGCAATCCTTACCGCTGCTGCATCTATCCTTACCTACATCATAAAATTGCTACATCTATCTTTGTTGCAAACTTGCTGCGTCATCTTTTATCTTCATCGCAAAATTGCTGCATCGATCTTTCGTCTTTGTCGCAATTTCGCTGCATTTGCTGCATCGGATATTGTCGCCATCTTACTGCTATATTTGTTGCCATATTGCTATCACTACCCTCATCTATCTTGCTGTTATCTTCGTCAATTTTTTACTGTCGTAATCATCAAAATACTATTGCCATATTGTTGAAACTTTCGTCGTAAAAATTGTTGTCTTTTTGACGAAAAAAATCTGCTGCCATACTTTTTGGTGTTTCTTGTTGCATCCATAACCGATCTCTGCCAAACTTGTTGCTGCCATCAATATCAACTCTAAGGCACCCCTGTAGCCTTAAGCCGCTACCATCGTAGCCCCCTTGCATCCTCTACAGTCGGCCCAAACAGCAGCACAAACCGTAGCCCCAAACAGCAGCCTACTGCAACCTTTTACCCCAGATCTTTGCCTCTTCCTACTGACAACCCATCCATCGATCTATGCCCTTAACCCGATAGCAAAAGAAGAATCTTAACATTACAGATCTAGAGTCCTACGCCATGGCATCAGAAGATTTGATCGACGCAAAGCTGAAAGCTTTCGAGGCACGTATGAAAGACAAACTACGCGCTCTCTTTGTAGGGTTTAGATTGGGCCAATCAGAGAGCCCGAGGAGATCTTAGCACGGCGAGAGTTCAGATCGCAAGGAGAACCCCACGGAGAAAGGAGAACAAGTGACGGACTCCTCGTGCCCATGCATGAGGGTGGACTTCCGTAGATGGGAAGATGGAGACCTGATCGGGTGGATTTTGTCCGCGGAACGATATTTTTGCTACCACAAGACCCTAGATGCATCATTGGTGGAAATTACTGCAATACACCTTGAAGGAGATGTGATCCAGTGGTACGACTGGTTCAAACACACTCACAGAGTCCCCACATGGAGTCAATTTAAAAGCAGGCTGCTAATCCGCTTCGGACCGTCAGAATACGAGAACATCGACGACCAACTTGCAAAGATCCACCAGACCTCCACCGTCCAAGATTACTAGACTAGGTTTGAACGTCTTTCAAATCAAACTAGAGATAGGTCTGAAAAGCAATTGTTGGGGACATTCATCGAAGGGTTGAAGCCGAAGATCAAAGGAGAAGTTAAAGCGTGGCAACCCTACACACTGATGGCGGTTATCTCCTTCGCCTGACTTCAAGAGGAGTGGCTGAACAATGACGCCTAGAGGACTAAGATCACTACTCGACCAGTAGCCCCCCTTGCTGCCAACCGATCTCTCCCGGCCAAAATAGTTGACTCAAGAAGAACTTCGCGAAAGATCTGTGAAGAGATTATGTTAGCACTGCGATGAGCTATGGAGCTGTGACCACCATTGCAAAAAGGAGACTTATGATGATCAAACCAATTAAAGAACCAGAACCTGAAGATGTTGATCTTGAGTCTGAGGAGGAGGATACGGAGGAGGAATCGGAATCGAAACCGGCTCTCAGCACAATACATGCTTTAGCCGGCTACGTGAACCCGTAGACCATGAAGACTGATGGGTTCCTCAAGCATCATCCCCTCATCGACACAGGGAGCACTAATAATTTCATGGACAGCAAGGTGGCTGCCCGATTGACGCTCCAGATTGAAGATTGCAGCAGGTTCGGTGTAAAAGTTGCAGATGGCCGAATCCTCAATTGCAATCGAAAGTGCCTGCTGGTGAAACTAGTTTTACAGGGCCAAGAGATCATTGCTGACTTTTTCCTCTTACCACTTGATTATTATATAGTAGTGCTCGGCATCGAATGGCTGTCCACGTTAGGTGATGTTTCCTAGAATTTTTCCAAACTAATCATGAAAATTTTCAGCCAAGGGAAACAGGTGATCCTACGAGAAAAACACGGAAGCGAAGTATCGACGGTTTCTACGAACGCATGGAGAGGGTGCTGCACAAACCGCACATCGGCTTCCTAATACAACTTCAAGGACTACAGATAAAGGAACCAATGGTGAATAAAGATCCAAACCTTCTTCCTTCGCTGCTTGCTGAATTTTCAGTCGTCTTTGCCAAACCGAAAAGTCTACCACTTACCCGGCTGCACGACCATCGCATACCAATCTTGTCGGGGAAACCACCAGCAAACGTTCAGCCATATCGATATCCTCACCTTCAGAAGGCCGAGATTGAGAAGATTGTCCAAGAGATACTGGAGACAGAGATCATTCCTTGTTAGCCCCAACTCTTCACCGATGCTCCTTGTACGGAAGAAAGACAGAATATGACGGATGTGCATGGACTACCGAGCCCTCAACAACATTATTGTCAAAGACAAGTATCCTATCCCAGTGGTGGACGAATTGCTCGACGAGTTGAGGGGAGCACAAATCTTTACAAAACTAGATCTGCGGTCGGGGTACCATCAAATTCGGGTGCACGAAGAAGAGATACCGAAGACTGCCTTTTGAACACATAATGGCCACTATGAATTTCTGGTAATGCCCTTTGACCTCGCCAACGCTCCCTCCACTTTTTAGAGCTTGATGAACGATATTTTTCGGGTTACCTTCGTAAGTTTGTGCTAGTCTTCTTTGACGACATTCTTATTTATAGCCCTTCACTTGAAAGCCACCTCTTTCACTTACGACTTATTTTGTCGAATTCTTCGAGAATATACTGTTTTTGTCAAACAGTCGAAGTGTAGCTTTTTATAAAGCAAGGTGGAGTAACTCGGACACATAATCTTGAAGGAATGGCGGTAGACCCTTAAAAAATTGAGGCGATGCAAAGCTGGCCGATGCTTAAAAACATTAGGGCGTTGCGGGGATTTATCGGGCTAGCTAACTACTACTGCAAGTTTGTTAAAGATTATGGAAAGATTAGTGCGTCCCTCATATCTCTACTGAAGAAGGATGCCTTCTAGTGGTCAGATGAAGCAACCACAGCCTTCGACGCTCTCAAGGCTACGATGATATCTACACCCGTGCTTGTGCTACCCGATTTTGACAAAGTGTTCGTAATTGAATCAAACACATCGGGAGTGGGAATTGGCGCTGTACTCATGCAAGATGGCGGACCCTTTGCCTATACCAGCAAGGCTCTCTCTCCTTTACATCTGAAGCTGTCGATCTACGACAAGGAGATGCTGACAATTGTGCACGCGGTGACAAAATGGAGACCCTATTTGATCAGCTGACACTTCCAAATAAAAATCGACCACAAGTGCCTCAAGTATTTCCTGGAGCAAAAGATTTTATCTCCCGAACAACAAAATGATTAACAGAACTTCTTGGATACGACTATGGAATTACTTACAAAAAGGGAAAGGAAAAATATGGTTGTAGATGCACTCTCCCTACTACCTGAACATGCTGAAATTTCAGCCATCTCTCTTCTGATCAGTGACCTCCTTGAAGATATCAGGAAAGAGTGGCAAGATGATCCAGAGACTTGGGAGATTATTAAGAAATTGGAGGAAGAACCGGGCTCCGTAGCACACTACAGTTGGGATTTGAAGGACCTACAATACAAGGGTCGTATAGTGTTGGTGCCTAACTCTTCCTGCCTAAACACCATTCTAGAGGAGATGCACTCTTCACCAATGGTTGGGCACTCTGGATTCCTTCAGACCTATAAAAAGATTCGGTAAAATTTCTATTGGAAGGGAATGAAGAACACCATTATTGAAATTGTAGTGCAGTGTGACACGTGCCAGCGACACAAAGGCGAAACGGTGGCGAGCCCCGGGAAATTGCAGCCGCTACCTATTCTAGACTCGATGTGGACTGATAGATCTATGGACTTCATCGAAGGACTGCCCCTATCCCAATGGAAAAGTACTATCCTTGTGGTCGATTGCCTCACCAAATATGCCCATTTTGACACTGTATGAAATCCTTATACTGTTGCCAGCATTGCTCGAATCTTTGTGTATAATATTGTTAAATTGCATGGGATGCCTAGATTTATTGTAAGTGATCATGACAGGGGTTTCACCAGCAAATTCTGGGTAGAACTCTTTCAATTACAGGGCACAAAATTAAAAATGAGCACAACATACCATCCGTAGGCTGATGGCCAGACTGAAGCGGTGAACATGTGCTTGGAGACTTATCTCAGATGCTTCATCAGCGACCGGCCAAGAGAGTGGACAAAGTGGCTTCCCTGTGTTGAGTGGTGGTATAACACGAGTTATCATTCTTCAACAAAATGTATTCCTTTTGAAGCTGTGTATGATCGACCACCCCCTGTAATCCATAAATATGTAACCGACACATCTAAAGTAGATCTGGTAGATCGAGAGCTGATGACAGGGACAAATCTAACAATTACTGAAGGACAACCTCTTAGCCTCCCAAGCAAGGATGAAGCAGGAGGCTGACACGCATAGGAGCGAAAGAGAGTTCTCTGTTGGAGATTGGGTCTTCCTTCAACTCCAGCCCTACAAGCAGATGTCAATCACCACACGGGCATCCATGAAGCTGTCTCCCCGCTTTTACGGACCTTATCAGATTATAGAGCGCATTAGAGCTATGGCGTGCAGACTGGACTTGCCTATAGATTCCAAGATCCACCCTGTCTTCCATGTGTCCCGCCTAAAACTCAAGCTCGAAGAGAACGAATTAACCCAAAGCCACCTGTCGGACACTACTGCTGATGGAGAGATCCAAGTCCAGTCGAAGGCACTACTAGACGGAGGATCGTGATGCACCACCGACGCCCCTCTACTGAAGTGTTGGTGCAATGGACTAATTTATTTGCCGAAGATGCCGCGTGGGAATCCTATGAAGACTTGAAGACCAGGTTCCCAAAGTTCATGGAGCCTCAACCTTGAGGACAAGGCTGATCTGAAGAGGGCGGCGGGTCTAATAAGACCTTAGTAGGGTCCTATCCTAGTCAACCGAGTCGTGATGTAATAAAACCCCGAAGCATGTATAAAACCCTAACTAGCCGTTGCCCACCTTGCTTATGGGAGTCGGCTAGGGTTAGGGGAGGAGGCGGCTAGGGTTAGGAGAGGAGTTTTACTAGAAGTAGGAGTCTCTTTAGGCTTAGGGTTTTGCTGTCCTATAAAAGCATGTAGCCGCCCACCACTTTTCTCAACCAATAGATCTATTTTCTCTTCAGCCTTGTGGCCGAATACCAGGAGGGAGGAATCCTCATAGAGTTCCAAGGAGGGCCGATCCCCTACAGAGATCAATCCAGCGTTAGAATCCTTTAGGGTTCTATCATACCAATCGGTTCGCGTCTGAGCGAAAACGAAGTCTTATGTGGTACTTCCAAAATCATTGCTGGTAACATAATGGTTATTAGTTTAGTGAGTAAAAAGCTATAGTGTTCCTCTTCTATGAGGGATATAAGTTCAATGCATTTATGAGCAAGAAAATATTAGAAAATTTGCACTTTTATACGGCTCTTTACAGTTTAAACATTTCTTTGTGTTACCACTACTTTTATACTTTGCCATCATGGCAGAGTAATGGGTTGGAACTGAGATGCTCAAGACATCTAGTTACATGGCATCCAAAACTTGCAACATAGGTGATACAACAGAATTTTCCTTTTAGTTTTATCAAAATTACAATTTCATTATTTGTTAGTTTCAGAAAAAAAATATGGAAGCAACTTTCTAACAATGTTTGGTTTCAGGTTTTTGGATCTGTCATTGGGGTTTGGTTAATTAATGCAACCTTCCCTGCAGCGGCTGATGGACCTCATTTGAATGTTGATGTTAGTTATGGAGCATTTATTGAAGGACTCATTACATTTGCGATTGTCATTCTTTCTCTAGGGCTAAACAAATTCCCAAGATCTTCCCAGAAGACATGGATATCAAGTTTTGCCAAACTTGTACTTCATGTCCTTGCTTCTGACATCACCGGTGGAGTTATGAACCCTGCTTCTGTAAGTTCTCAAATTTACCTCAGTTACAACTTCTCTGTCATACTGAAGTGAACTTATCTGCTTCATTCTTGCATAATAAGGTTTGAAATCTAGGAAAATGGATATGCTCATTTCAGATCTCACATTTGACCTCCTAGACAAATCAGTGTCGAAGAGCATCTCTTGCACAATAATAAACAATTAACAATTGTAATAATTTCCATGTAGCACTAAGCTATGACATAAATTCCAGCAAAGTTCTTGCAATCAACATTATCCACATGGTTATACCTATATGTAACTAGTTTATGACCATGGACTAAAATTCGTGGGATTTACAGATCTCTTTGACTGAAAAGAAAGCAGGTAGAGTTTAACACATGGAAGATGTACTCTGGAAATTTTAGGCTCTTGATAAGTAGAAAAATCTGATGAAACAAGTTATATTTGAAAGGAAAAAATTTCCAAATCATTTAGTGTCTGTCTGTTTGGCTTCACTTTTCTTCTTTTTGTGTTGGTAGAATTTAGACTTTGTAGATGTTTAGTTTTGTAGGATTGGATATCATCTTGTCAGGCATCGTTTGGAATCCTAGAATATACAGGTCAACAACTTAACATTCATTGCAAGCAAAAACAGTACCCCTATGACCACTCCTTTTCTTCTTCTTCCCTGATTCTGATTCCAATCCTTGATATTCA
Source organism: Ensete ventricosum (assembly GCA_029747655.1). NCBI lineage: Eukaryota > Viridiplantae > Streptophyta > Magnoliopsida > Zingiberales > Musaceae > Ensete > Ensete ventricosum. Next base: position 21,096,903 of record JAQQAF010000002.1, read on the forward strand.
TATGTCCTGTTCTCTCTTCCAGTTCGTTAACCTTGGGCCCTGCCACCTGCCACCAGTTCACGACTCCTGTCTCCTTTCTCGAGCCATTCCTCTTCTTCCCTGATTCTGATTCAAATCCTTGCTGTTCATGTGTCTTCTTCTCTCTTCCTATTCCCTAGCTGTGGGCCCTGCCACCAGTACATGCCTCTTCTCTCTCCTTTCTTGAGCCATTCCCCTTTCCTCACTCTCTTCTATTTGCTCTTTGACGCTAGAACCTTATACTTCCATCCTTCTTCCTATCTTTTAATTTCTTATTTATGTTGTGCCAACCCGACATATTTCCTTATTTAATCTACCTAATTTGTTATTTGTTTTCTCAATATTACATTCATATTAGCTTTTCTCCCATCCCTCCCTATGTTTGCTTCTCCTCCCTCCGAGGATGTTAGCTTCAGTGATTTAACAAGTGCTAGGCGCCAAGGTTCCAAAACATTCGAGACGCTAGGCGCTCGCCTGAGCGAAGCGAGGCGCTAAAATATAAAAAATATATAATATAATTAATAAATATAATTATTTAAATAGAAATATGATATTAAATTAAGAAAATTTAGAAACATTAATATTAGTATTATTAAAATTTAAATCAAAATAATATATTATTAATCTAATAAATAAAAAAATTATTATCAATATATTGTTAACAGTACATTAACAGTATACTGTTAATATACAGTATATTACTGTTAACAATAGATAGGCGAGGTGGCTGACTTCGTGAAAGTTGCTTACCGAGAGCAGCGAAAGCGACGAGCAACGACGATGACGGAGAGCAGCGGTAGCGGCAAAGAGCAGCGGCAGCGGTGAGCGGCGGCAATAGAGTTGGCGGCGTAATCACAATTCGCGAGTGGGATTACGGTTGAGGAAGCAATTATCGATGCGTTAGTTGGTACGATTGAACCAACTAATGGGAATTCGACCGAACTACGCTAAAAGTCTGGTTTGCCTTGCTTGGTTTAACTTGGGCGCTCGTCCGAAGCGCCTAGCGCCTAGGTTCGGGCGAGCGCCCAGGCGGTGCCTCTTTGAAGCGCGTCGCTTGGAGATCGAGCAAGGCGTTCGGGCCTCGCCTCGCCTCGCCTCGCCTCGCCCGAGCGCTTAGGCGAGTGCCCGAGCGTCTTTTGCAATCGCTGGTCAGCTTTTCATTGTTACCCCATCACTTACTCTTTCCCTGCTTCTCTCTTCTCCCTTCCTTCCCCGTTGCTTATCTCCTTGCATCTGCTGCTCCTCTCCCCACCTTTCTTCTCTCACCACATTGATGCTTGCCCGAATTCATGCTTCTCTTCTCCTTCCCCTTTAGATCAGCATGCAACTAACCAAAAAAAAAAGCTGCAAACTGGAATAACATTATTTGAAACCCGGTCAAGAGTAATTGTTATTGTATTACAACTTTTTCTAATGTGAAGGTGCCAACCAGCTTAGGTGGTAAAGGCTTTGATAGTTTATTGCAAGGTCCTAGGCTCGAATGCCATTTTTGCTGCTTTTCCGTTTTTGTATTTTTCTTAAAATGTAAATTATTGTTTTTTTTTTCAGTTGTTTATAGTCATTGCAGTGAAATGTGCCATTAGAAACTTAATGATTGTTAGGAGAATGTTAAAACTTCTACACTTGCAGCTGGGTATGTTGATTGTAGATTGGCTGTAAATGGTTGGAAAGATGAGGAAATTTATTTCATATCATTTTGTCTAAACTTGAATCATATTTCTATTGGGTGGAGCTAACAACTATCAACTGCAAAATATAGAGCTGCACACTTATGGATGGAGATGATAAAATCAGAAGAATAGAAAGAGCATTTTGCCTACTTGATGGGAGAAAATATGATGCATATGCAGAATAGCATTATATAATCCACTAAAATTATCTATAGTAAAGTATTTTTTTATTTTTGCCAAGGTAAGTGGTGAAAATGAAATTTGATGCCAAGATCTTGCAATGATCTGATCTTTACCTGTTAAACTAGATAGTACCTTCCATAGTAGTAAAATATCTTCGGGATGGTATATGAAATGCAGTAGGGGCCTGTAGGACCTCCTGAATTGCTTGAAGCATTTTGGAGACGTTTCTGAACTCTTGTGCTGCAGAGTGTCATGATAGTCAGTGAGTTGTCTGTTATGTGAAGATGTGAGGGCACCATTCTCCAGAGCAGAAACATTTAGTAACAGGCCTAATATCATACTATGGAAGGCTTTACACAAGAACAACTGGATTTAGTAGAAGATCCTTTTATTAATTTTGGCAGGGTCAAAACCATGCAACACTAGGAATACACATTTTAAAACACTTCTTGGGTCTTGTGGAGTGCAGAGTATGGATACATATTTCTTCGATGTTTCTTGGATACATATCTGATACTTCTTTATGTTATTTGAGCATTTTAAATAATTATTAATCTAATGAATTCTTATAGGGCATTTTAGTGATACACTAAATATACATCCAAGGAGTTTGTTTTCTTATTTATTTCCAGTTTTATATGTTAAAATTATGTTGTGAAAGTTGGGACATTGGACTAAATATCCACTTTTGCTAAATCGAAATTGTCAGTTAGAAATCAACATCGAGGAAGTTCGATCTAGCTACTGATTGGTTTGTCTGGCTTTGGTATATAAATTTTAAAAGGTTACGTAATACCTGGAATTCATCATTAAAGTGCAGATTACATAAAAGCACACAGACTTCAATGAATCTCACAACAGACGCTATTAAGGTAGGTAAAAATATTCAAACACTGCATAATTCTGACAATCCATGTTATTTGTTTTGCAGGCCTTCGGATGGGCATATGCTCAAGGGAAGCATCTAACGAAGGAGCATTTGTGTGTGTACTGGCTTGCGCCTATGGAGGCAACTTCAATGGTTGTATGGATTTGCAGCTTGTTCATTAAACTGCCGAAGCAAAAGAGGCAGCATGAGATGCAATACAAGGATAAACTAGTTTGAGCTACTTAGTGGGGGTTATTCGCAGCTTTACTTGTTTATTCTCATGGTAGTTTCTTGCCTTGTATATGGAATACTTGATTTTAGTTATAAAAGTAGGATATCCATTCCAAAAATAGCCTGCTTACCTAGCCTGAGTTTGTTCATGTTGATTGATGTGTGCTTTAACCTATCCTTGCTGTCTACCAATCTTTTTTTTTTTTTTTTGCTGAAATTGATATCGTGTTTTGGGTTGCCATTGGCAGCAAAATGATTTGTTTAACTAAAAGTTGGATGAGTAATTTAATCACTGTTTTTTATGTAGGGGCACTCCAAATATCTTTTGGTTGTTGAGAAATGAAATTCTTTCATTTTCGTAGTTTAATTTCAGTCTCTTGAATATTTTTGAATTTGTGCATAAATCCTACAATTTGCTGTCGTTAATATAAAATTCCACCAAATTGCTTGTGTATGTTGATCACCCAGGTTTTGATTTATTATTTAATATAATTCCATTTGAAGATTGAGTTCACTAATAACAGCATGGTATATGCCACCTCATGGGTTAAATCATAAATCATAATATCAACATAATATAAATCGTAAAATGATTTAAGTTGTTCGTTGCGATTAAAAAAAGTCTTTCATGGGCTAGGTTGAGTTAAACTAATCATAATTACCACAAGTTAAATGACAACAGTGAGGGGTTATTATGCCAAAGGACTCTCCCCCGTCCCTCCGTTTTTGAACAACTTTTTATCTACAATCTCATAGTTACAAGCACAGTCATTTCTCATCTTCATAGATCTTTCAATAATGTCAGTTGTTCCTATTTTGGCATATCTCAATATGCTCGTTTTCTGTTTTATGTTTCTAACCCTTTTGTCTTGTAATTAGATCTTTATCAATATACTTTTGTTTGTCTTAACATTGACATGATCATCCCCTAGGATGTGAGACAGATATATATAATCAGAATCACGACCTAAAGAACAATGTATAATTGACGAGGATGCTACATCTGCCATTGATTTAAATTAAACATAATAGAAGTACCCAACAGAGAGCACAGAAAAAGCAGCATAGTAACATTTAGTAGCCGACGATGATGAAAGAAAAAGGGAACTGCTAGAGTTATTCACGTCAATTCATGTGAACTCCACTCGATAGATGGGTTGTTTGTGTAAGTAACATTCGAAGTGAGCCCACTCAGTGGAGTCACCCCTGTTGTTGGTTGTACACAATTGAGGAGGGAGGCTAATGATTCATTCATAGGACAAGACGATCCAATTTAACAGAGGGAAAGTGATGGTGAAAACTGCTAAAACAACGAGACAAAGATGAACGAACAATAGGCGTACAATTTTGCCCACATTCCAGAAGGAAGGTTCTCCACAACAGTTCCTTTACCTTCCTTTTAATGACTACTTTTGCTGGTGGATTGAACAAGTACTTACCAGCAACCAAACTTACCAGAGTTTTCTATTTATAAACAAAGATTAAAAAGCACAACATGATAGAGGATCCAATGTTCTAAGAATTGAGAACTAATTCCTTTTGTAAATGTTAACAGATGACTTTTGTTGTCATCTAGATTTAAATTATCATCTTAAAACAAAGATGTGAAACTAAAATAATGAACATTCTGAAAACAGATGACTTTTCTTGAACTTGGAGTTAGAATCTATTATCAAATATTTGAAACTAATTTTAAACAGTTACCAATACATTTTTTTTTTAATATTTATAGTATTGTTATCAAATTTTAAAACTTATGTAAAAAGTTCAAAGTATATTATCAAACTTTTGTACATCTAATAAAAAAAATGATTTCGTTAGAAACATTCTTTTATCAATTTTATTAACTCGATCACTTATTTCTTATTAATTGTGATAAAATATCTTAAACCTACATTACAATTTAAAATCTAACACAAAATAAAAAGAATAATGTTTCATGTCTCATTTTTTTAACAAAAACTTTCTCATGAACTTGTCATATTCAAATATAATTTGTTAGACTCTCATATTTTTCAAAGAAAGTCAAGTTGAAATTGATGTGTTCTTAGGGATCTTCGATATTTTTATTTAGATTAGGACTAATGAGGCTGCTCAAATCTCGAGAGAAATTTAAAATAACTACCATCGATCGACGGAAGGTGTCAGTCACTTTAACGGGTAAATTAAAAAATATCTGCAAATAAACTATAATAGATAAATATTAACAAACTTGGCTTTTAAGGCTGCTTACACAAAGATTAAGACTAGTGCAACAATAGTAACTTCAATTCTTTAATTTTAAAAAAATATCTTCAATTAAACAGAGGTTATATAAACATTTCCACATCATCAGTCACTTTAGATCTTGTTTAATATAATTTTCAAATATTCAATATCCTCCAAATTCAAAACAACATTCCTTCACAAATAATTAGATACTAATATTGAATCTTGAATTTTGATAATGAAATCAATTGATAGGTTTTATGATCTAGCTTGTGTGTTAGAGAAAGTGATATATGATTAACTATAATGGCCGAAGTCAAGTTCGGGTATTAGACCGGGGTTCGGATGATACAGTGGAAACTTATCGGGAGTTCACCGAAGGTGATTGGGAGTTTGTTAGGAGCACGTCGGGAGTTCACCGGAAGATGATCTAGAGACTCACCGGGAGTTTGCTAGAGGATGCCAGGAAGTTCTGATAGGACTCCAGTATGATTGAGTCCTAATTACCCTAGAAGTAATTAATAAAACCCTGTTAGATTGTAATAAAACATTACCTAGCCATTTCTATCCTATAAAAAAGTGTGGCTAGAGTTTAGATTGGAGCCTTAGGGCTTAGTGGCTGTTGCATTTTTTACTGGGCTAGTCGGCCAGAGTTTTCCCCTGCTTAGGTCGGCTATAGAGCCAACCTAGCCGTCCCCTATTCCTACTAGTCGGCTATAGAAGGGGCAAAAAAATAAATTTACTTAGGCAAGTACCCTAGGGGCTAGGATTTAGAACCCTATATAATGATCTAGCCACTCCCTCTCTTTTATCAAGCAAAATTAATCTTTTATTCAGCCTTGTGACGAGTTCTAGGAGGGAGGAACCCTTATAGCGTTCCAAGGGTTGATCCCCCTCAGAGATCAAAATATATAAGGTTCTATCTTTGGTATCAGAGCAGTGTTCCTACTGCCCTTGCTGCCATCTCTGCCACCCCCATCTTCCCGAGCAATTCCTGCAATTGCTACGACACGTGCCTCCACCTTCTACCCAAGCCGCAGATCAAATCGATTTGCTACTGCCCTTTGTGTTTGAACTAGAGATTTGGTATATTTTCATTACCCACGCCTCTTTAATACTGCAAAATTCTTTACCTTACACGTTGAAGAGTTTTTTCATATTTTATCCGTTGTAAATTTTGACCATCGCAAACATTATCGTTGTTGCAAAGGTGAAATGCTACAGAAATTTTTTAGCCGCTTATCTGCCTCTTGAAACTGGTTTATTGCTTCTCCATTTTGGCCAAAACTTTTACATAATTTTATAGATCATCTTAGCTTTCATCTAAGATTGATCTTTGAAAAGAAAACTACTTTGAAACTAGTTTTATTGTGCCTCAATTCTTTGTCACGCAGTGCTAAAATTTTACGACAAAGAAAACTACCTTTTGAATTTTTCCTATTTTTCTAACGTTACTCTGTCGAAATTTTGTCAAACTTTTTATTGATATTGATCACATCTGAACTGAGAATTTTTGTATATTTTTTTTGAGTTTTCCTATGAGATTTACATCAAGAATTCAACGTTTCTCTAACATAAAATCCGTTCAATAGGACATCACATCGTAGCACCTTTCTTTGTCGAATTCCATCAGATTTGAGTGCTATCTTTTGTAGGTTTTTGGACTCTTTCTCTCATCTGCAAACCCTACCATCCTCACTAAGAAACCCTCCAAACCATACCATAAACTGATCCCTAACAGCCACCCAAATCAGCCCTAAACCACAGCCTACTTCCATCTACCCGATCCACCCATCCAACCGGCCGACTCTTATCCAAAAATTCTCATGCCACTAACCTGTCAATAGAAAAAAGATCTCAATATTACAGATCTAGAGACCTACACCATGGCACCAGAGGAGGTCATCAACGATAAGTTCGAAGCCTTTGAAAGTCGCATGGAGGAGAAGATGCGATCCCTTTTAGCATAATTCAGAATGGGCCGACCACCAAGCTCGAAGAAATCGCAACAAGGAGAAACTTCAGATCGATGAGATGATCCTCAAGAGCATGGCCACATCATCCTTGATCCAAACACTTCATGCATGAAGGTTGACTTCCCTAGATGGGAAGAAGGAGACTCGATCAGATGGACCGTGTGGCGGAACACTATTTTTGGTTCTACCGAACCGTCGATGCTACAAGGGTGAAGATTGTTGCTATCCACCTCGAGGGTGTTTAATTGGTATGAGCACACCCATGAAGGTCTCTCTTGGCAGTAATTCAAGGAAGGATTACTAAATCACTTCGGACCAACCGATTTCGACAACATCGCCAGCCAATTGGTGAAGATTCGACAAACCTCTACAAGATACAAATATCAAACAAGGTTTGAACATTTATCTAACCAAACTATGGATTGATATGAAAAGTAACTTTTAAGGACTTTTATCGAGGGCCTAAAGCTAGAGATTCGAGGAGAAGACATGATAATTGTACACTCTTATGGCTGCGATTTTCTTCGCAAGAATCCAGGAAGAACGATTGAATCACGAAGTATGAATGACAAGGGTCACTCCCTGACCAGCCATGCCAAAGCCTTCAACCCCCTCTACTGCCATTCGAGCCCTTGCACTAAAAAAATTAATAAGAGACGGTGAATGATCGACCAAGAGGTTGTGTTGGCACTGTGAAGAACCGTGGAGCTGAGAACATCATTGCAAAAAGGGCCAGCTCCTCATGATTGAACCAGTAGAGGATGAGGACAGTAAACTATCTGAAGAAAGCCTCGAACCCAAAGATGAAGCCACGGAGAAAGAGCCCCAACCGGTCGACTACGCAGTGCATGCACTAGCCGGCTACTCCAACCCGCAGATGATGAAAGTTGGAGGACTCCTTAAACAACAACCCATCATTGTTCTCATCAATACGGGTAGCACAAATAGCTTCCTCAATAGCAAGGTTGCTGCATGTATGACTCTTCAAATCGAAGGTTGCAACAAGTTCACGTAAAGGTTGTTGACGACCGAATCCTCAATTGCGACCAATGGTGCTCGTGGGTAAAATTGCTCCTACAAGACCAAGAAATGGTAGTCAATTTCTTCCTCCTACCCATCGATGACTATGAAGCCATGCTTGGGATTGAATGACTCACAACATTAGGTGACATCTCTTGGAATTTGTCTAAACTAATCATGACGCTTTATTGTAAAGGGAGACATGTCACATTGCAAGGCAAGCACGGGAGCCACATTTCCACCGTTTCGATGCAGCGAATAGAGAAGGTGCTACATAAAACAAATGGTGGATTTTTGATGCATATCCAGTAGCCATCAAAGGAGGAAAAAGTGCAAAATTCAGATCCTAAGCTTGCCCTCTTGCTGGATGAATTCGTAGATGTTTTCACGGATCCGCGTGGGCTTCCCCCTAACCGACGGCATGACCACCGTATTCCTATTTTACCGGGCAAACCTCTAGAAAATTTGAGATCATACCACTTTTCTCACTTGCAGAAGGATGAGATTGAGAACATCGTCAAGGAGATGCTCGACACCGGAGTAATTCGACCAAGCTGCAGCCCTTACTCCTCGTCGACGTTGCTAATACGCAAGAAGGATGGAACATGGAGGATGTATGTTGATTATCAGGCTTTGAACACCATCATCGTCAAGGATAAATACCTTATACCAGTAGTAGATGAGCTATTGGATGAACTAAAATGAGCCTGAGTCTTCACTAAATTGGATCTCTATTCCGGGCACCATCAGATTCGGGTATGCACTGAATATATTTTGAAAACTACATTCCACACACATAACGGCCACTACGAGTTTTTGGTAATGCCCTTCAGACTTACGAATACTCCTACTTTTTAAAGCTTGATGAACGATATTTTTTGGAGGTTTCTACACAAGTTCGTATTGGTACTTTTTGATGATATCCTCATTTACAGCCCTACACTTGATATGCATTTTCAATACTTACAAATTGTTCTAACGATTCTTCGGGAGAATACCCTTTATGTTAAAAAATCTAAGTGCAGCTTTTTACAGTGTAAAGTGGAGTATCTATGGTACATTATATCAAAGGATTGAGTGACGGTAGACCCGATGAAGATCGAAGCAATGCAAGGATGGCCGAGACCTACGAACATAAAATCGCTGCGCGGCTTCCTTGGACTCATGGGCTACTACCGAAAAATCATGAAAGATTATGGCAAGATTAGTGCCCCACTTATGTCTCTATTGAAGAAAGACTCCTTCTTATGATCGGATAAAGCCTCCGCAACCTTTGAACAACTGAAGGCAGCCATGACGATGACACTGGTCCTAGCGCTGCCTGATTTCAATCGCACCTTCATGATTGAGATCGACGCATCCAGAGTTGGGATTAGGGCTGTTCTAATGTAAAATGGCTGACCTCTTGCTTACACTAGCAAGACTTTGTCTCCCTCCTATCTTAAAATGTCTGTGCATGATAAAGAAGTGCTTATCATCGTACACATCGTCACGAAGTGGAGACCTTACTTGATCGGCCGACGCTTCCAAATTAAGATCGACCACCGAAGCCTCAAGTATTTTTTGGAGCAAAAAATATCTTTCTTGGAGCAGCAACGATGGGTAACTAAACTTCTTGGCTTTGATTATGAAATTATTTATCGAAAGGGGAAAGAGAATGTTGTTGCAGATGCTCTATCACGGCTACCGGGACTAGCCAAAATTTCAGCCATCTCCCTTCCCTCCATCGACTTCCTCAAAGATATTAGGGAGGAATAGAAGAGTGATCTAGAGACCAAAGACATCATAGAAAAATTAGAAAATAATCCAAGTTCTATGGGCCACTACACTTGGGATTCGAAGGACCTACACTACAAAGACCGAGTTGTGATTATTCCTTCTTCCCCTTGTATCAAAATTATTTTGCATGAGATGCATTCTTCACCTTTAGCATGACACTCTTTTTTTTTAAGAACATACAAGAGGGTGAAGCAAAACCTTTTTTGGAAAAACATGAAAAGATCAATTTATGATTATGTATCTAAATGTGATGTATGATAGTAGCAAAAAGGTGAAACAGTGACAAATCCGGGAAAACTACAATCACTATCCATATCGGCCTCGGCATGGACCGACATTTCCATGGATTTCATCGAAGGGTTGCCACCATCTCAAGATAAAAGTATGATCTTTGTGGTGATAGATCATTTCACCAAATATACTCATTTCTGTACTGTGAGACATCCTTATAATGCTGCCAGTACTGCTCAACTTTTTGTGAAAAATATTGTAAAACTACATGGGATGCCAAGGTCGATTTTGAACGACCATGATAGAGTATTTACAAGTAAATTTTGGACTGAGCTCTTCCAACTACAAGACACCCAGTTCAAGATGAGCATAGCCTATCATCCATGAACAACCAAACATAAGTGGTGAATAGATGTCTCGAGACTTACTTACGGTGCTTCACCACCAGTGATCGACCCAAAGAGTGGACAAGGTGGCTTCCTTAGGCCGAATGATGATACAACACAACTTATCATTCATCAACTAAATATATCTCCTATGAGGCATTGTATGATCGACCGCTCTTGTAAAACCTAAGTATATAATTAGTACGATCAAAGTAGATCAGGTCGACCAAAACATAATTGACAGGGACAAGCTTCTGCAGCTGCTGAAAGACAACCTAACTACCGCCCAAGCTCACATGAAGCAATAAGTAGACACTCACCAGAGCGAGCGAGAATTTTCGGTAGGAGACTAGGTTTACCTTCGCCTACAACCATACAAGTAGCTATAAATGAACACTAGAGCGTTGATGAAGCTATCTCCACGAGTCTATGGACCATATCAGATTTTGGAGCGTATTGGGGCCATGACATACAGATTAAAACTCCCAAATGACGCTAAGATCTATCTCGTCTTCCATGTATCTTTGCTAAAGTCGAAATGGGGAGAACGTGAGTTGGCACAGACTCAGTTGCCGAGCACTACAAATGATGGCAAGATTCAAGTGTAAATTTTCAGTTTAGATGAAAACTTTTTGATTAAACCAAGATAGGAAATCCGAAGCTTTTCGTTCTTAGTGAAACGAGTGAGTGATTAAAAGAAAGTTGCTAAGTTAATAAGGAAACTAGAAAGATAAGCAACGTTTGAAGGAAATAACTTATCATCAAAACTTTGCTTTCAAAGAGTGAGTTAAATCGGAAGCGTCAATACAAAAATATGTAAGCAATAAAAGTAAGAAAATACTCATAATTTTTATAGTGGTTCGGCGCCAACAGCCTACGTCCACTCTTGAGTCATCCTTCTTGAGCCACACCGACATCCACTACCTATCTTCTTTGGGTGAAGACCAAACCCTTATACTTTGCTTACAAGAGAGACAAAATTACACTCTTCGATAACTCTCTTACCCCTTTTCTTTTTCTTATAATTCTCACATAATATTTTCTCAGAATATAATCCCCAAAAATTATTGTATAGAATGTAAAAAAACTTGGGGTATTTATAAGCCCTAAATTGGCTTCAAAAACAAAGCCAAAATCTAACCATATCCAGAAAATCTGGGTACGACGGTTCACCTGTCGACCTGGGTGGGTCAACCGTCGAAAGTACTCAGATTCCTGGGTATGGACGGTTCAATCGCCCAGCTTGGGCGGGTCAACCACCGTCAGCCACCTGAAAGCTTGGGCGACGACGGTACACTCGTCGCTCACTAACGGTTTACCCGTCGAAATTTTCGTAAAAGTGGTTCCCTCCACTTTTCAAATTTCAGCTTGAACCTGATGTTGACCAACCCTCTGGTCAACCAATTAGGCTCAGCCTGAGCTTAATCAAACTCTAATAGTGGACCCGGTTGCCTTATTGATTTGATTTGGATTTCATCCAATTCCAACTCAATTAGGACTCCATTCCTAACTACGACTCAATGATTATAACACTTAATGACCAACAAGCTAAACCAAGACATAACTCCCGCCAATTCGACAGCCTCTGGCATTCTTGTGGTGAGTCTTTCGGTCTTCTTTCGACGATCTCCCGACGTGTTCCCAGCGAGCTCCCTGATCCCTTCGACGAATTTCCTAGTGAACTTCGGCGAGATCCCACTACATCGTTCGAACCCGGCCTGATGCTTAAGCTTGATCTTGGCCCATCATCGGGTTGTAACTCCATTACTCTTGTCATAGTTAGTCCTACATGATGCTAATTATGACTTAATTAAATATAATCATAATTGCTAAACATCCATTATAAGACCATCCTAACTACCGGTAAGCTTTCTGGCTACCCCCGATAATCTTCCGGCGAGTCTCGGTCTTCTTCTGGCGACCTCCCTTGCGCCATCCTGGCAAACTCCCGATACCCTCGGTGAGCTCCTGACGCACTCCTGGCAAGTTCCCAACCGCCTCGACCTGATGTATGGACTTGACCTTGGCCAATCATGATTATAATAATCATTCTATCGTAATTAATCATGCATCAATCAATTCTAACAATCCTGTTAGATAATAACCCATCAATTGATTTCATTATCAAAACATGAGATTCAATAATCTCTCACTTTTTAATGATAATAATCATTTAATGATAGGAGTTATCATAACTCTTACTAAATCCGTGCCACTTAAATTTAAGTGAAGTACATACTCTTAAATTCAATCAATCAACATTCTATGTAAATTTCAACATAAATTTACATCAAGTCATCAACTCATGAGTAAAAAAAAATTAACCATCTATGTCCAAGATGTCCAATTCATATCCTTATATAAGATATCCATGTATTTTAACAAGATCATATGTCATCAATGTATTCATCATGTGTCATCAATATATATTTCTGCCCCTTTGTCATCAACAAAAAGATGAAATATAGCTAATAATTTCAAAGTACAGGATGATATTACTCCCCCTTAATATATGCATTATAAAATTTTCTTCCCTTTTAATAAGGAGAGAAATAAGGGAGGTGTTAATCATTTTATTATAAGAAGAGCTCTTAATAAATTTTAAAAGCAATACTAAGATGAGCTTAAAAGGTCAAGAGATTTAAAGATTACTTATGTATTTCAAATATAACAAAAGTTATCTCTTGATATCAACAATTATCTCTTGTAAATTTTAATTGTGGCACATTTTCATGCAATTTGTTTCTTTTTTTTTTTGAAAATAATAAGATAAAATCATGGAGAAAGTAGTTTTTAAAATTATTACAAAAGGCTTTATTTTATGAAATCTATATAAGTAATTTATATATTTTCATGATTTAATATTTCTAGGTCTCAACCTCAATCTTGTATATATAAAATTTCAAATATGAGCTCAACAAATTTTTCTTATGTAAATTTTTAGAAAATATAGCAAATAAATTTGAATAATAACAAATCATTATCTTTATGTAGATTTTCAAAATCATCATTACATGCATGATCATTATATATGATTTCACATCATTATACTTTCACCCTCTTTGTCATCAATAAAAAAAAAAGTGCAATTAGCAAGTTTTTGATATATGAAAGCTTAGCAATTTAATAAATTTTTCATTACTTTAGAACATACAAGCTAGTGAATTCGTTCTTCTCTTTTGAGATGTGTAAGCAAGAAAATATTTGCTTCCATTGTATTGTTCAAGCTAGCAATTTTATAAGCTAACAAGTTTTGCTCCCCCTTTATCATTGTCAAAAAGAATAGATGGTTAGAATAATGCAAAACTTTTCCCATTACATCATTTTTCAAGAAATAAATCAAGAAATATACCAATCATCAGATGAAATATATCAATAAAAATTAACACGGTGATGAGATATTCAATTTATGAAAACAATTTGTGAATATCAAGAGACAAATTATAATAGAAACAAATAAAATAAAATCTCTTGATTCATTCATAAGAAATATCAAGTTGTCAAGTTCATGATTTATATAAAAATTTTCTTTTAAATAATACAAGAACATATAATAAAATATTTTGATTCATAAAAGATTTCATGTTGTAATTTCAAGAAATTAAAACCACGATATAGGTAAATCACTCATTCAATTTCAAAATCACTTTCAAGAGATTCAAAATGTAATTAATAGACTTATTAGTCTCTTGAAATGCTAGTGATTTCCTTTCTCCATTTTATGTTAGCAAGAAGGTAGAATCAAGGTAGAGAAATAAAAAACATCATATCACAAGAATGGTCAATTTTAAAGATGTAAATTTTATAAATATGAATTTTGAAATTAAGCTCAAAACTTCAAGATATTCAAGGAGATTCAAAAGTTTAAGTGCTACTCATGCAATTTCAAATATAGCAAAAAAAATTATTTATTATAAATTTTGATAAAAAACATCAAGAATTTCATAAAAAGACCTGATAATAGATCAAGCTCAAATTGTAAATCAATTATTTTGTATACATTTATAAAGTCCTAATTTTCTTCTAAGCGCATTGTTCCTCATCCAATATTATCATATCCAAATTTACTTCTAATCATATTAATAATTTTATCCCTCCCTTTTTCTTTATCATTGTCAATAAAGAAATATGATGACATAATTTCTTTTTAGCATTCATATTCAAATTATGTCAAAAAGTACAAGGAGATCATATCATTAAAGATAAAATCAAATTTTTGAATATCAAAAGACATGATTTTGTTTAATAAGTTTCTATCCCCTTATTTTTGTTAATAATAAAATGAGTCTTAGAGGATAATCTTAATTCATCCAAGATAAATCTTTTTAATAAAGAAGAATGATCTTGATAATAATATCAGTTAATATTATTATGATTATAAATCATATTTTTATTTAAAAGAGAAAATTATAAAGATCAATAACGTGATTCTCATCACATATAAGTCAAGTCAAGAAATTAAGAAAATATTCATGATAATACAAATCTATTTCAATTTTTAACTTATCACAAATTTAATAAATATTAATTTTGATGATAAGTTATGTCATTCATGAGTTTTAAAATAAATCATGTCAAGATAAATATTGACATAAAAAAATATTTATGAATATTAAAGACATGATTTAATTTAATAAATTTCTTCTTAGATGATAAAATAGAAGATTTTCAAGTTTTATTTATTAAACTTGCCAAAATCATGATAATAATTTATTCAAGTTCAAATCATCAAATCGTCAAAATCACTCTCATAGTTCAAGAGAGTCATAAAAATAACATAATTGATTCATTAATCTCTGTTTAAAATAAAATCATTTGAAAACTTATCTAAAATCATCATCAAAATTCGCTTTTTGAAAAATTCATTAAAGCATAATATATTATTTTTCAAAGCTAAAATTCTCTAATCCATTTTTGTAGTTTAAGATATTCAACAATAATAGTATTATTTTGTCTCTTGTTAAAGGATTAATAGAATAAAAAATTATTTCAAGAATAATTGTCATTCTTTTGAAATTAATTTCAAGAATGCAATGTCATTTAAAGTCAAAAACGAAATTTCATCAACAACATTATAATAAAATATTTTCAAATAAAAACTATGATTTATTTAGATTCAAATAATTTTTGGACTTAGTGTAGTGAGTTACCATGCTCATTTCATTCTCATTAAATATATTTTTAATTTACAAAAATACTAGACAATGAGCATAATTTTTTCCTTCCTTTTCTATATTATCCTATGCTAAAATTCTATCATTCAACACAATCATTCAATCATAGCATTTCAATCAATGTAACATTCAAATCAATCATTCCATAGACTTTGTCAATATTTGAACCATTTAACAACAATCTTTATATTTAAACAAGCTAATGATTTTAGCATTCACTCAAAATCTTATTTTTGTAAGTTTCAATATAAATATGTTTCTCAATAACTAAGGTTCTTTGGTTCTAATTCATTTTCATACTTGTACACTCTAGCTATGCATCATCAATATTAATTATATAATAATGAACCATTAAAAGATTCATCGTCAATAATTTTAATTCCAATATTTTTTTTATGACTACTTAGGCTAGTAAGCTTGAAGGAGTGTTAGATCTCAAGTAATATGACTTAAGCATCTACTTTCAAAATATTTTTATTACTCCTAGCCTTGTTAGGAAACAACTTTATATTATGGGAGATTTTGATTTAGGTATCCATTTAACATTGGGTGCTTTATGACATGTTCTTCCCATTTTCTCTAATGGCATAAGATTGTTTATAGTTCCTTTAGGAACCTAAACTAACTTGTGATGACTATAATTTTTAAATGGATATTTATAAGTCATATATCCTAATATTTCATAAAAATTATACTTGATTTTTGGTGGCACATTTAATGTAGGTCCTTTTGTAAAGATGGTTGGCTTTTGTTGAACATTACCAATAAAGCCTATGCAATTTCTATTATTAATATGACCTTATTGGAAAAGTTAATATTTAGGGATTTGTTCCCTATTTAAAATTTTTCTAGTGTTGATTTAAGTATGATATTTTATTCTTTAACATTATCTAGTATCTTACATTTAGAGCATATGTTGTTGTGTGATACTAGTGAGTTATGTATTTCGTCAACCCTACTAACTAGCAATTCATGATAATTCTTAAGCAATTTAAATGATTTGCTAAGTTTTTAAACTCATCAAACATATCATGAAAGATGTCTAATAATTTAGAAAAATAAATACTTAAAGACTCACTAGCCTCATCTTCGATGGTCATAAGAGTAAGGTTCTCCACTTCTTGGTTATGCATTTGATCTTTGGAGCTCCTCGGTTGCTTGCATTCATAACAAGAGATTTTGTCCATATTTACATTATTTTAAAGTTCAAGTTTGTTAATTTTTTTGGTTTATTTGTCAAAAGTTCAAGATCCTCATCACTCCAGATTTCACTCGAGGAGTCAAGTGTTCTTCTCGGTTCATATTCATTCCGATTCTTAGGAAGATATTTTTCTTATTCATTTTTAGAAGTATTTTTATTTAATAATTTATTTATATTAAGTGTGCTTTCATATGTTATTTCTAATGCATGTAATATATCAAAAGCCGAATCAAAACAAGAAATCCGATCAAATTCATTTTTATCAAGAGCACAAAGTAAGACATTCATAGCTTTTGCATTTAAAGATAAAGTCTTCTTCTCCAAATCATTCCAATTGTTCATTAGAAGAGAAGATCAACTCCATTTTAAATAATAATCCATAAGTCAAAGTCTAAAGAAATTAATAAAACTCTCATCCGAGTTTTTCAATAAGTGTAATCCGTCCCGTTGAATATGAGAGGACGAACGATAGAAAAGCCATCTTAAAATAAGATTCATTTCTCTTGGGTGTTAAACCAAATGAGAAAAATCGAGGCTATGATATTAATTGTTAGGATCAATTGGAACTAGGGGGGTGTGGTGAATTAGTGAAGTGTATATTTTCAGTTTAGATGAAAACTTTTCGATTAAACTAAGAAAGAAAATCCGAAGCTTTTCGTTCTTAATGAAACAAGTGAGTGATTAAAAGAAAATTATTAAGTTAATAAGTAAATCGGAAAGATAAACAACATCTGAAGGAAAGAATTTATCGTGAAAACTTTGCTTTCAATGAGTTGAGTTAAATCGGAAGCGTCAATACAGAAATATGTAAGCAATAAAAGCAAGGAAACACTCATAATTTTTAAAGTGGTTTGGCACCAATGACCTACGTCCACTCCCGAGTCCCCCTTC
Source organism: Ensete ventricosum (assembly GCA_029747655.1). Classification (NCBI taxonomy): domain Eukaryota; kingdom Viridiplantae; phylum Streptophyta; class Magnoliopsida; order Zingiberales; family Musaceae; genus Ensete; species Ensete ventricosum. The sequence continues at coordinate 21,114,739 of JAQQAF010000002.1, forward strand.
TTGAGGCATACCGGTGTCCACTACCGATCTTCTTTGGGTGAAGACTAAACCCTTACACTTTGCTTATAAGGGAGACAAGATTACACTTTTTTGATTACTCCCATACCCCTTTTCTTTTTCCTATAATTCTTACACAATATTTTCTCAGAATATAATCCCCAAAAATTATTGTATAGAATGTAAGAAAACTTGGGGTGTTTATAGGCTCCAAATTGGCTTCAAAACCGGAGCCAAAATCCAATCGTATCCGAAATATCCGAGTACGGGCGGTTCACCCACCGGCCTGGGCAGGTCACCTGTCATCGGCCACCGGAAAGCTTGGGCGATGGTGGTACACCTGTCGCTTACCGACGATTTACTCACCGAAATTAGTTCCCAAATTCCGGCTTGAACCTATTGTTGACCTTCTGGTCAACCAATTGAACTCAACCTGAGCTTAATTAAACCCCAATAGTGAACCTAGTTACTTTATTGAATTGATTTGAATTTTATCTAAATCCAATTCAATTCCTAACTACGACTCAATGATTATAACACTTAATAACCAATAAGCTAAACCAAGACCTAACTCATGCCAATCCGATAATCTTTGACATTCTTGCGGTGAGTCTTCCGGTCTTCTTCCGGCGATCTCCCAACGTATTCCCAGCGAGCTTTCTAATCCGTTCGACGAATCTCCTAGCGAACTTCGGTGAGATCTCACTACATCGTCCGAACCCCAGCCTGATGCTCAAACTTGATCTTGCCCCATCATCTAGTTGTAACTCCATTTCTCCTGTCATAGTTAGTCTTGCACAATGCTAATTATGACTTAATTAAATATAATCATAATCGCTAAACATCCATTATAAGACCATCCTAACTCTCGGTAAGCTTTTTGGCTACCCTCGACAATCTTCTAGCGAGTCTCGGTCTTCTTCTAGCGAACTCCCTTGCGCCATCTTAGCAAACTCCCGACACCCTCGACGAGCTCCCGATGCACTCCTGGCGAGTTCTCAACCGCATTGACCCGATGCATGGACTTGACCTTGGTCAATCCTAATTGTAATAATCATTCGATCATAATTAATCCTGCATAAATCAATTCTAACAATTCTGTTAGATTAATAACCTATCAATTAATTATATCATCAAAATCTGAGATTCAACAAATTTGAAGCTATACTTGATCGAAGGATTGTGATGTGTCGTTGATGCCCCCTCAAATGAAGTACTCATAAAGTGGAATAATCTACCATCCGAAGACGCAATGCGGGAGTCGTACGAGGAGCTGAATACCTGGTTCCTAAAGTTTATGGACCCTCAGCTTTAAGGACAAGGTTGATTCTAGGAGGGTGGGCTTAATAGGACTCCAACAGGGTTGAGTCTTAATCACCCTAGAAGTAATCAATAAAATCCTGTGAGATTATAATAAAACCCCACCTAGCCACCTCTATCCTATAAAGAAGTGTGGCTAGGATTTAGACTAGGGCCTTAGGGCTTAGTGGCCGTCGCCCCCTTTACTAGGCTAGTTGACTAGGGTTTTCCCCTGCTTAGGTCGGATATAAAGCCAACCTAGCCGTCCACTGTTCCTACTAAGGTAGTAGAAGGGGCAAAAGAATAATTTTACTTAGGCAAGCACCCAATGGGCTAGGGTTTAGAACCCTATATAATGATATATCAGCTCCCTCTCTTTTATCAAGCATGTTTAATCTTTTATTTAGTCTTGTATTGAGTTCTAGGAGAGAGGAACCCCTATAGTATTATTCCAAGGGTTGATCTCCTTCTGGGGTTCTATCAAGTTCGTCAGGAGTTCGAAAGATCGATTGACATGTCAGATAACAAGAATAATTGTAATTATGTCTTAGTATGTCATAGTAGCATAATGTGTTTTGAGTCCTAAGTGAGTTAGATTTGGAGAAATCTACATTTACTCAATGAGAGAAAATCGGGTCCACTTTGGGTTAGGATTTCAGCTCAGGTTGAGCTGATTTCATTAACTTGGAAAGGAGTCAACAGGAGGTATAAGTTGGGTATGAAATTATATAAAAATTATAGTTTCTGGGATTTTTGATGGTAGTATTGTCGGTGAACGATGGTAGTATTGCTCAAGCGATGATAGTATTGCCGTCACCCTTGTTTTATGAGTACTTTCGACGGTAGTACTATCGGTGTCGACGGTAGTACTGCACATACTTGATTTTTTTTTAAAAAGGATGAATTTTGGCTCTATTTTTTAAAGTCAATTAGAGTCTATAAATATCCAAAGTATTCTTACATTTGATGATAAAAAAATGATAAGAAAGTGCAAGAAAATTGATTGTAATCTTGGTTAAAATTCTATAAAATTTGAGAGCTTCACTTGAGTGCTTCAAAGTGTAAAGTGAGTCTAAGGAAAGAGAAAAAAAAATTTGTAAAGGTTCATCTCCTAAATCCATGAAAAGGAGAAAAGTGTAAATGTTTTGATATTTACCCGTAGAAGAAGATCATTAGTGGACACTAATGGGTCTCGATGAAGGATGACTCAGAAAGTGGACATAGGTCAAACTTTTGTCCGAGCCACTATAAATTTGTGAGCCTTCCTTTACTTGTTCTTTTTAAACTTACTTTTTATTTTAACATTATGTAGCTAAATTGAGATTCTTCATTCAAATATAAATTTAATAACCCACTAACTTGATTTTGATGAAAATCATTTTTAATCTTGATTTTTACCTTAAACATTTTTTTTCAAAATGAGCCATTTGTTCATTTGCACTAATTTACCCTTCCCCTCAGAATCCGTACAACTAACACAAACAATAAATCCTGTTTAAGATGTTCAATATTATCATGGAATGAGACCATAGCCCTGTTTCATATCATCAGAATTTCAAAGGAAATTTTTATGATGGACCCAAATAACATAAAACAAAAATGAAAAAGGAATATCCTATTCATCCACAAATGTACTCCTATTAATACCTCCATAACAATTGTTCCTTGTTCCTCTAACTGTTGTCCGTTTTCCTAAGCTTGATGCCTTGACCTGTAAACAACAAAAGCTTGTGCCAGCCTACAGTTGCTTTTACTCCTAGGTAGAACATAGTGGTTTTTTTTTTGTTTTAATTGACAAAGCAACTATGCTATTGAAATGTCTAAATTATGGTTCGTCCAGTAGGAGCAATTTTTTAGTCAGCCACACAGTATAATCCAGCTGCTAAAAGTTATTTCTTTTATGAGTGCTATACTGGTTTTGAAGCTGACCGGCTACTAAAAGTTATGCCTCCAACTACTGCTACTTTGGTTTGACGAAAAGCAGAAACCTCCTTAAGAAAATTATATTATATTTACTAAACTAGATTAATCTTAATGCTGAAAATAATAGAAAAATAACACAAAATAATAAATAACAGTTCAACTTCTTTGGGCTCACATGCCTCAGTTTATTATATAATGTTACCTATCCATAGCCAAACTCCTGAAAGGCTAAAAAGACTGAAATACCCTGTAACTTGCTGCTCATCCTATTCCCACTACAGTAACCTAACTAACCCTTTCGGAGTCTTAGGTGCTGTCGGTTTCCACATCAATATGAATTGCTCCCGAAAACATTCCAGAATAGGACTCGTAAGTCCTGTTCTAATAAGGTTGACCGCAAATATGGATTGATGTATGGTGGGGAGCAGGGATGCGGCAGTTGGAGATATCATTTGCCATTGTTCGGTGGGGATAATAAGAGTGCAACCAGCAGAGGCAGTGAGTTGAGCAGGGATGACAAAGAAAGTGGACATCTCCTTAGATATATATACTCATGCTTTTGTCTTTTTTTTTTTTTCTTTTTTGTCCCTCGGAGCATTTCTGTGTTTTTTAGTTGGATAAAAGTGTCATCGACCACTCTTTTTATCTTTTTTCTTATTTTCATTCCTTTTCAAATTCATTCAACTGAAACAACCCATTCCATCCAACTGATTTAATCAAACCAAAACTTATACCGGTCCAAAATAAATAATATCGAAAAAATAAATGATATTAATGCATTTATATTTAGGTTAACAAAAATACCAAATAATTGTCTAAAATTCATCTTAAAATTGTAATAAAATATTATAAAATATATATTATTAAATATAAAATAAATAATAATAAAAAGGGCATACCTAGTGCATAAGGACTAAATGTACACAACCTTTCCCTTAAATATTTAAATATTATTATTTTAATTCATAAAATTAAGAATAAAATCTAAAAGAATTACAATTTTAAAAACCTTAAAAATGACTAACAAAGGACTAAATGACTAATTCTCCATTTTAAAGTCTTGAATTGGTATTTTTTTTATTAATTTTAGACCATAAAAAGGTTGAATTTATGTTTTTTTTTAGTTTTACTCAATTTAAGGTGAGTTTACAATCACTTTGGGCCAAAAATCACTTAAATTTGATTGGAGAAGATTTACGTTTTGAAAAGAAAAAAAAATTAAAGATATGAGTTACACTTATGGGGTTCTATTGTTTTTGAGGTTTTATTTAAAAATAATATAATCCCATTTGAAAATAGTATAGCTCACCTCTTATTCTCAAATTTCTAGAAAACTTTGAAAACAATATATAAAGGCCAATCTATAATTTTTAAATTTAACTCTTTTTCGGCTAAATATAAGGTAGCGGAGATGGATAAAACTTCTAAAAGATTATGATTGCATCATTCGTTATCACCTAGGTAAATCCAATGTTGTCGCTGATGCACTTAGTAGAAAATCTATAAGTTTTCTTTTAAAGTAATATAAGTTATTGAAAAAAAATTATGACTTGAATATTATGAGGAAAATACAACACTCAATGATATTGATGCTTATATCCAAGCTCAATCTTATCTCATTCTACAAATTAAAAAAGGACAACTATGAGATTCATGTTTAATTTACTTAAGGAAATGAAGGGATTGAAGCCAACTTTTCGAGTTTATGAGAATGGCCTATTGAGGTTTGGGGATAGAATATGCATCCCTAATGATCCAAATATCAAAAACCAAATCTTTGAGGAAGGTCATAATTCCAATGCATCTTAATATGTATAGAGATCTCAAAAGTTATTGACAGGAAGACATGGAGGATAAAATTACCATATATATTTCAAAGTGTTTGACTTATCAACTAATCAAAGAAGAACATCAAAGACTTGGAGATTTGTTGTAACCTTTAGTATTTCTTAATGAAAATAAGAATGTGTTACTATAGACTTTATTTCAGGTCTATCCAAAACCTCTTAAATGCATAATGTTCTTTTGTCATTATTGACGTATTAACCAAATCAACACATTTATTATCTATCAATATGACTTATTCTTCTGATAGACTTACAGATTTATATATCCATGATGTTTCAATGCTCAAAAATTATATATCAGATTCCTCTCATATCATAAAAAATGAGCCGATTGTAATCAATAAGGACTTATTTTATGTGGAAGAGCTAACTCAAATCATTGATAAGAAATAGAAGATCCTAAGAAATAGGATCCTCTAATTAAAGTAATTTAGAGGCATTATTCTATTGACAAAACTGCTTGGAAGCTAGAGGAAGTGAATAAAGCTTATCCTCAACTTTTATCTATTGAGATATGACAAATTTAAAAGCCTAAAATTATTTTTTAAGAGCGAGGAGAGAGTATAATATCCCTCATTTCTGAATTTTTATAATGATCGAAATATAAATCTAAGAATCTATTTGTAAAATCTAAGGACCTATTTTTGTAAGGACATCTTTGTCTTCTTCCTTAAGAAATATGAGAAGGCAGCAACCGGTGAAGGCAGCAATCGGTGGGGAAAAAAAAAGAGGGAGAAGAGGAGAAGGAAGGGAAGAAAATGATTTGGGCTTAATGATAGGACTCTAGCAGGGTTGAGTCCTAATCTCCTTAGAATTAGTCAATAAAACCCTACTAAATTATAATAAAGCTACTCCTATCTTATAAAGGAGTATGGCTAGGGTTTAGATTAGCCCTTATGACTTAGTGACCGTTGCCCTCTTTACTGGGTTGGTTGGCCAGAGTTTCCCCCTACTTAGGTCGGCTATAGAGCCAACCTAGTTGCCCCATGTTCCAATTAAGGCAGGTTGGCTATAGGAGGGACAAAGAGATAGTTTTACTTAGGCAAGCACCCCTATAGGCTAGGATTTTGATCCCTATATAATGATATAGCTGCCCCCTCTTTTGAATCAAGCAATTATCAATTTTATTTTAGTCTTATGCCGAATATAGGAGGGAGGAACCCCAACAGCGTTCCAAGGGTTGATCCCCCTCAAGGGTCAAAATCTATAGAGCTCATTCTGGGGTTCTGTCATCTGGTACCAGAGCAGCGATCTTGCTGCCCTTGTAGCCATCTCAGCTACCTCCACCTTCCCAAGCAATTCCCACAATTGCTACGGCACGCGCCTCCACCTTCCACCCCAATAGCAGATCAAATCAGTCTGTCACTGCCCACTGTGTTTGATCTGGAATTCTGGTATATTTTTATCATACATGCCTTTTCAATACTGTAAGATTCCTTACTTTACACATTGAAGATTTTTTCTAAATTTTGTCCACTGCAAATTTTGTTCATCACAAACGTTATCGTCGTTGCAAAGGCAAAATGCTGTAAAATTTTTTAACCGATTGTTGCTTCTTGAAACTAAACTTTTAATTATCCTTTTCGGCTAAAAATTTTATACAATTTCATAGATTGTCTTAGTTTCATCTAAGACTAATCTTGTGAAAATAATCCTTCTGGATCTGGACTTATAGCACTGCGATTCTTCATTGCACAGTACTGAAATTTTACAATACAGAATCTGCCTTCCGTCTATTGGCCTCTTGAAACTGAACTTTTGTTCATCCTTTTTGGCTGAAATTTTTACATAATTCTCAAAATCAAGTTGGCTTTCATATGGATTTAATTTCATAAAAAAACTCCTTCTAGAGCTAGTTTTTTTTGTGCAATCTTTGACCATCATGCAGTTCTAAAATTTTACAATGAAAGAATATACCTTTCATCTTTTGCCCTATTTCCCTACTGTTATGTTGCCAAAATTTTGTCAAAATTTTTACTGGTATTAACATCTGAACAAAGGTTTCTGTATAATTTCTTTGAATGTTCCTCTGGAATTTACGTCGAGAAGTCATCGTTTCTCCGATATAAAACCTGTTCAGCAGGACAATACATCGCATCACTTCTTTTCACCGAATTCTATCAGATTTGAGTGCTATTTTTTGTGGGATTTCAGATTCTCTTTTCCTCATCTCTAAACCCTACCATCCTCACCAAAAACCCTTCCAAATATTACCCTAAATTGAATCTAAACAGCCCCCAAATCAGCCTACTTCCTTATCGATTCACTTACCTTTTTAGCCAACTTTCCTTACCGAGACTCCTACCTTTGCTGCCATCTATCCCAGATCTAAAATCTATTTTCCTAACCTTTATCTACTGCTATCATAGCCCTAAAACCACACCAATTTATAGCTTGAACTCCATAAAACTGTAGCCCCAAATCTGCCCTAAACCGCAGCCTATTTCCATCCAAACCGATTCACCTTCCAACCGGCCACCCCCTTCTCCAAAATTCCCATGCCACTAACCCGACAATAGAAAAAAGATCTCAATATTACAGATATAGAGGTGTATACTATGACATCAGAGGAGGCTATCGATGCAAAGCTTGAAGCCTATAGAAACCGCATGGAAGAGAAGATGCGACCCCTTTTTGTCGAATTCAGCATTGACTGACTATCGAACCCGAGAAATCACAACATGGAGAAACTTCAGATTGGCAAGACAATCCTCAAGAACATGCCACATCACCTCTAATCTCAATAATCCATGCATGAAGGTTGACTTCCCTAGATGGGAAGAAGGAGACCCAATCGGGTGGATCTCGCGCGCGGAGCGCTATTTTCGGTTCTACCGAACCGCCGACGCCACACGGGTGGAGATTGCTGCCATCCACCTCAACGGAGATGCTATTCAGTGGTTTAATTGGTTTAAGCACACCCATGGAGGACTATCTTGGTAGCAATTCAAGGAAGGACTACTAGACCGCTTCAGACCAACCGATTTCAACAACATCGAAGGACAATTGGCAAAGATTCGTCAAACCTCTACAATACAAGAATATCAAATAAGGTTTAAGCGTTTATCTAACCAAATTGAGAATTGGTATGAGAAACAACTTTTAGGTATTTTTATCGAGGGCCTAAAGCCAGAGATCCGAGGAGAAGTAAAGGCGCGACAACCATACACTCTTATGGCGGTGATTTCCTTCACGCGTATCCAGGAAGAACAATTAAACCACGAGGTATGAAGGACAAGGGTCACCCCCCGACTAGCCATGCCGAGGCCTACTGCCCCCTCTACTGCCATCCAAGCCCCTGCACCAAAAAAGTTGACAAGAGACGAGCTTCGTGAACGATTGGCCAAGGAGTTATGTTGGCATTGCGATGAACCGTGGAGCCACGAACATCACTGCAAAAAGGGCCGATTCCTCGTGATTGAACCAACGGAGGATAAGGACAATGAAACATCTGAAGAAGCCCTTGAACCTAAAGAAGAAGCGATGGAGGAAGAGTCCCAACCGGCCAACTACGCAATGCACGCATTGGCCGGCTATTCCAACCCACATATGATGAAAGTTGGAGGACTTCTAAAATAGCAACTCATCACCGTTCTCATCAACACGGGCAACACCAATAACTTCCTCAACAATAAGGTTGTTGCACGTTTGGTGGTTCAAATTAAAGGTTGCAACAAGTTTGACGTAACGGTCATCGACGGCCGAATCTTTAATTGCGACCAACGGTGCCCGCAGGTGAAACTACTCCTCCAAGACCAAGAAGTGGTAGTTGATTTCTTCCTCCTACCCATCAATGATTATGAAGCCATACTCAGGGTCGAATGGCTCACAACACTAGGTGATATCTCCTAATTTTTTTTAAATTAATTATGAAATTTTATTGTAAAGGGAGACAGGTCACATTACGAGGCAAGCGCGGGAGCCAAATTTCTACCGTTTCATCGCAACAAATGAAAAAAGTTCTGCACAAAGCACATGGTGGATTCTTGATACATATTCAGCAGCCATCTATGGGAGAGAATGTACAAAACTCAGATCCTAAGCTTGCCCTTTGCCTGAATGAATTCATGGATGTTTTCTTGGAGTCGTGCGGGCTGCCCCATAACCGGCCACATGACCACTGCATTTCTATTTTGCCAGGCAAACGTCTAGAAATTTATGACCATGCCACTATTCTCACTTGCAGAAGGATGAGATCGAGAACATTGTTAAAGAGATGCTTGACACCAGGGTGATTCGACCGAGCTACAGCTTACTCCTCACCGGTGTTGCTAATGCGCAAGAAAGATGGTACGTGGCGGATGTGTGTTGACTACCAGGCTGTCACGAACGGACGTCGCTCAACCGCAACATCTTCACCCCGTGAACCATTCGTTGCTTTTTCTTGTTTGTACATATGTTTGGCAGCTTGTTTTGCCTTGAGTTTAGGTGTTTTTACTTAAGAAATGTGAGCGAAAGTAGTGTAGAAGGCTGCAGAACGGTCGTTCGCTGCACAGAGCCAAAATAGCCCAAAACAGCCTTATTTTTTAGTCTTTTTCGTGTGCCACGGCAACCTTTCTGAGCAGTGTGAAATGTCAACCATTTTAACACCTTGGAACCCCTCGGGTGGCACTGGGCTGGATGGGGCTCCGGGTATATGTCGGGCGTAGGCGTTCATCAACAATTGAACTCGTCTTGCGTTCGATACCTTGGGAACCGTCGTTTGCGGACTTGCGACCATTCCTACAACCCTCCAAAGTCCTATTTCTCTCTCTTTCTCTCTTTTCTCAACTGCACTCAAGGTGTTCGACAAATTGCTTGTATAGCTTTCCGCTTTGCGAGACGCCGGGATGTGTTCGTCGCTCGCTTCTAAACTACTTCTTCTGTGTAGGTCCTACGGGACCTTAAGAGGTTGTAAGAGGGCCGACCCTGTGTGGACAGATAACACTTTGGGTGTTTCATGACTTAAGCAATCCCAGCTAAGTCCAGAACAGTGGGCAAGGTTGCTTCATGACTTAGGCAATTTCAGCTAAGTCTTCGGGAGGGCCACAAGGGTGCCGTATGACTTAGGCAAATTCAGCTAAGTCTGTGACAGTGTGGTATCAGAGCATACAAGCAATTCATATGAATAGCGAAGAAGATTCGTAATTTCACCATGGTGAGACATCATGGTGAATCGAGCAAGATGGGGCAAGCGGGACCCTTGCTCCAAGCAGCCGTAGGTGGGCTGCAAGTGCAAACTCGCTCGCAAACTGCTGGAGCCGCTTATGAGGAGCGCGGTAGTAAACAAGACGAGCATAAAGTTGGGTATTCTCCATGAGGGGAGGAGGCGCCATCCGGAGTGCCATCCGGGAAGAAGGGCCATAGAGAGAGACTTACAATGGCGGAAACCTGCCTTGATATTCTTGAAGCGAGCGTGGAGGAACTCTACCAAGGTCGAGGAAGGCTACTTGGGGTAGAGTGCTCGCAAGAAGAAGCTGAAACTCGGATCGAGAATGTTGAATCCCTGATTGATCAACTGACAAAGGACACCAAAGATTCCGTACGACATCTACATGAAGTTATGGCGGAACTCACGGCTAAGGTGATGGTGTTAACAAGGACTCTTGATGCGGGAGGGAACAACACCCCCGCTGCGCCACCACAACAGATTAGTAGTCCGTCTTTAAATTGCTTCCATGGAGGGACTCCGTGAGTATGTTTGAACCAATCATACTATTGTATTGCATCTCCTTCAAGATGTATAGCAGCAACGTCCACCATAGATGCGTCTAGGGTCTTGTGGTAGCGAAAAATAACATTTCGCGCATGAAATCCAACCGATTGGGTCTCCTTCTTCCCATCTAGGGAAGTCCACCCTCATGCGTGGATAGGGAAGGTCCATCATAGGTCCTCCTTTCTCTTGGAAGTCTTCTCTATAATCTAAACTTTCACCTTGTTGAGATCTCCTTGGGCTCGATGGTTGACTCAAACTGAATTCAGCGAAGAGGGCATGCATTTTGTCCTCCATACGCATCTCGAGGGCCTCCAACTTGGCATTAATTAGTTCCTCCAATGCCATGGTGTATGTCTCCAGATCTATAATGTTAAGGTTCTTCTTTTGTTGCCGGGTTAAGGGCATGTATCAGTTGAGAGATTTGGGGGCTGAAAGGGTTGGTGGATCGGAGGATGAATGATGTGGTTTTGGGCTTAATAGGTTGATGTTTAAGCTATGGTTTGGGCTACTATTTGGAGGTGTTTTGGGGGCTTTGATGGTAGTGGATGGAGGTTGAAGGTGGTCTAGATCTGCTGTTGATGGCAGCAATAGGTTTGATAAGGATATCCAGCGAATAGATGCTGAATTGTAGAAGTAGAATTTTTCGTCGAAGAGATAGCAGTATCTCGATGAAAGTTCCAGCAATAAACCAAGGCTTTATGGAGAAAATTCACCACAAGAACTCAGTGCTGATGATAGTAAGGATGACAAAAATATAGCAGAAAGTCTCAGTATAAATGCAGCAAGAACAATGATGAAAGTTTCAGTAGCAGAATTCTCGTCGAAAAAATTAGTAGTTTTACGATGAGAAGTGGCAGCAATATAAGGACATTTTTAGAGATATTTCCAATGATAGATCAGATGTAGATGAAAACCAAGAATGTAAAAGAAGTATGTAAAAGTTTTCATCCAAAAGGATGGCAGCAAGGTCATCTTTTTGATAGCAAGTATGCGATTGAAAATTTCTGCAGCGTTCTTTTGTTCGTAAAGATAACGACTTTACGACGATACGAGTTCACAGCCAGGAATAGATGAAAACTTCTTCTTTTTGATTTTTTGGGTATAAAATTGTAGTAGCAATAAGGTATTTATCATAGAAGTAATACCGGATCCTGATGCAATTAGGGATAGCGGTAGTAGATGATAGATCTGCAGCAAGGGTGATGACGGTGGAGATGGCATTGACAATAGCAATTGTGGGAATTGCTTGGATGATGGTGGGTGGTTAGGAGGGCAACAAGATCGCTGCTCTGATACCATATAATAGAACCTTGTAGAATTCTATCGTAGATTGATTATTCAAAGGGGATCAACTCATTTAGAACGTGGTAGGGGTTCCTCCCTCCTAGGTAGTCGACCACAAGGCTGAAATAGAATAGATCTCTTGATTGAATAAAAATGGTGGTGACTATATGCTTTATATAAGACTCCAAATCCTAACCCTACAAAGACTCCTCCCCGAAGTCCAATTTTCCTTTCACCCCTCTACCCTAGCCGACTTGCCCAATAAGGGGGCGGTTGCTAGGAGGCTGCAACTCTTCTTGTGCTCCCTCCTCAAACCCTAGTTGTCCTGCCCAATAAGGTGGGAAATGGCTAGGAAGCCATAAGGCTCCAAGACTCCTTCCCTCAAAACCCTAGCCGTCCTGCTTTATATATAGTAGGCAGCTAGGTGGGTGTTTATTACAATCTCTTAGGGTTTTATTAATTGCTACTTGATTGAATAGGACCCAACCCTACTAGGGTCCTATCACATGGTCACCTGCAAGGGCGATCGCTCGTAGGGGTAGTCGCTTGTAGAGGCGACGCCCGCGGGCATGGCGACCACCCATAGGGGCGACCGCCCGAGGGCAGAGGTAGCCGTCGTCGGCACATTGGGTGCCACCTACGCAAGGGCGACGACGGTGATCCATTGGAAGGGATTAGAAGGTTTAGGATTTTCTTAACACAAGGATGATTATGTCCTTTAGAATTTAAGAAATTTTTAGTTCTATCCTTTTGTCTAGAATTCTGAAAATACACTTAAAATTTTTAAAAATTTCTAGCATATCTCAAATTTTAAAAAAATAATTAAATAGTTTAATTAATTATTATCTATCTAATAGTCATACAAGATGATGTGTATACATATGATGTATGATGTGGAGAATGATCATAAACTATGTGTTGTGATGTGTGTATATATGATTATTATTTTTATTAGGGCTTACGAGGCTCTATTTTCCTCATTTATTGTCAGGCCTATGTACTTGTGATGATGTTATAATTATACAAAGAGGCACAGCCAGAGCGTGAGAGTGACAACGGGACCCACAATGTCGTGACGGGCAATCACGATACATGAAGATGCATTGAGGATCGGATAAAACCAATGATGATAAGAAAGATGATTATTGTGTATGAAGATATGTCGATACACACATATATCTTATTGTGAGTGATTGGGCCCACTAGCTCGGACCTAATCACATTAGGTGATGGTTCATGATCATCTTATGTGGCATGCATATGCAATATGTGATTACACACGGATTGTATATATATATATGTATATATATATATATATGTATTTATATACATATATATATATATATATATATATATATATGTATATATATATATTAAATATGTATATATATATATATTAAATATGTATGTGTGTGACACGACATATTAGGAAACCAATACAAAACAAAAAATTTCTTCTATGATAATATTAAATCGATGAGCATGAGGCAATAAGATTTACCCATATGGCCTTTCATCGTTATAAGAAGAAATTGAATCATGACATAGGTTGAATTGGTCGAGTCCCTCGAGGCTCACCTACCTACGTGGTTTGAGATCTTACCTATGACTTAGAGATGTCACCGGTGACCTGAGGACATGGTATGTTTGGCCGAATCCCTTGAGGGTATATCATCAAATTAGACTCATCTAATAACAATAGTGATGACTAACTTAACATCATGACTAGTGGAGTCCGTTGAGACCATGATGGTTCAGAGGACGAACATCATGCTTACCTTTTTGGGCTTAGTATGATTGGTCGAGTCCCTCGAGGTTACATTAAGACATCGATTGGATCTCGGTCCCCACTAGAAGTCTACCGGAGACTTTTGTTTCACGTGTCAAGGGTGTTGCATGATTTGGCAAAAAATTAATGGGAGTATATTAAGATAGAAATTCATATATTAATTAGTTTTATGTAAAATCTGCATATTATTCATTTACTCTACATCTTGTTTGTTAGAAACATGTCGCTTGCAAACCCCCTACGTAGTATACTTGATGCCAACCGCATCACTGGTCAAAACTATATGGATTGACTCTGTAATTTGAGAATTGTTCTTACGGTGGAGAAATTGTATGTGTCCTTGACATGATTTTGCCTAAGAAAGAGAAGTCAGTTCTCTATATTGGTGAGACTAAAAGAAAAGTAAGGCTGATAAGTCCCTTAAGAAGGGCAAAGGCAGACCGGGTAAGGCAAAAGTCGCCAAGAAAAGACCCAGCCAATAACAAAGGCTAGTACTTCCACTATGGCAAAGATGGGCACTGTAAGAGAAACTGTAAGGATTACCTTGCAGGGAAGGTGAAACATAAGCTTAGAGAAGCTTTAGGTACATTCATGATCAATCTTCATGTTGGTTACAGGTGCCCTGTAAGCCAATCACGTGAGTGATGGAACGTGTGATATGCTGTGTGATCTTTTTGCTTATGATTAATATTAGATATTCTCACATTATATGTTACATATATATTGTGATGTCCTTGGTTCTGTGCAATGGGAGTTGGATCGTGAAGAGATCACGATAATGAGATCGATTCACCTTTAAACACAGATCCTAAATAATCCTGGTCATAGGTTACTCAAGTGAGACATTGAGATAACCAGACATATTGGTGTACTATATATCCGTCCATATGATGGATGCGGCTGGTCTCATAGCCACTTGTGTGGAGACACTAAGGATATAGTACATGTACTCATTGGAGAATGAGTTCATTGATTGATCTGCTTATGGAATGTTGTATGGTTAATGATACCTAATGTCAAACAACGATTCCATAGTCCCAGTTGTGTATCTGGTCCTTAGACTTGAGACACCAATGATGCCTTATATGAGTACTACTTTCTTTGACACCAGACTTACAAGTCTGGAAAGTTCCAGATCTGGTACAACTGGTTATCGAGATTGATAGCCAACCTTATGAAGGCAATTGAGTGTCAATAAAGGATCATCCACTCTCGGTATCGCTAGAGGAATATCCCATATGTGCTTGCTCAGACAAATCCCTAGCCAGGGTCATTCGGATTAAGAGAGAAGTTCTTCGGGAGAATCCGATTAGAACGAGACTAAGATGGATTTCGTATATGACCTGACAGTACCATATCCAATATATGGTCTCTGGGATATTAGATGGATGAGAATTATAGATACATGGTAACTATGGACAGACAGTTCTGATAGATTTGATCCCCTTATACCGTTTGGGGACTATGACATAGTGACCTAGTACGTCTATAGTCGATGAGTTGAGTGAATTATTATGAGGATAATAGTTCACTATATTAGAAGGAGTTATGATGGGAGTGACCCATGGCCAGCTCGGTATCAGGCCTAGAGGGTCACACATATATGGTGGATGCTTATGCAAATAGAGGATTGGATGGAGATTAAATTAGTCCATATTCATATTAGATAAGATCCTACATTAATGGGTTCCTTGCTTGAGGCCCAATTAGAGGCCTAAGGAGATTATTGGATAGAGATCCAATAATTCAAGATTAGTAGGTTATTAGATGGAGATCCAATACCCACTGAGGCAGGACCCCTAGGGTATTTTGGTGACTCCTATTCTCCTCCCTCCCTCTGCACAGGAGTTGAGAGATCAGATTGGAGGAGTTTCACTGCAGAGATCCATCGTGTGGATAGAACTAGAGAGGAAGATACTTGACTTCATTCATCCTCTCCATCCGGATCTAGAATACAGGGATATACAATCTCCCTAGGTATCCAATCTATCACACAATGTGGTTTTCTCGATTTTTGTGACTTTTTCACAACCCAATCTTTGGCATGATGATTTGATCTGCATGGAAAATATATTTTTGTTTTGATATCCGCTGTGCATGTGATGCTCCCATTGAGGTTTCCCAACAGTGGTATCAGAGCCCAGGTTTTCGTGTGAAAGATTGGTTTTAAACTACGTGTGATGAAATTGAATTGCATAGAATTGTTCTATGCCTTCTTGTTGCATTTTCACAATGAAAGTAGCGAGGAAACGAGGTGGCCGACCATAGCTAGGCCAAGCCGCAGGGGCAGCGCTTGCCCACGGCCAGCCCGTAGAGGGGCGGCGCCTATAGAGCATGCGGGCATGGCACCCGCCCACCCACGAGGTGTTGCCCAAGGGTAACGACGCCTGCCACAGGAGCAACCGCCAATGGCATGCAGTGCTGTCGCCTGCGCAGGGGTGGCAGCAACGACGACCAAAGGAAAGAGGCAGCAAGGGCTAGGGTTTTTATTTTTTGGAAAAGGACTATTCTTCCCATCTGAATTTAAGAAATTCTAGATCTATCCTTTTGTCCAAAATTCCCTAAATACTCTCAATAATTCTGAAAATTTTAAGGATTGTCCTCTTGTCCAGAATTTTAAAAATACCCTTGATAATTCTAGAAATTTTAAACATGTCCTGATTTCTAAAAAAAATTAATTAAATAGTTTAATTAATTATTATATATCTAGTAATCCAACATGTGATGTGATATACATGTAATATATGATGTGAATTAATAATCATGAGTCATGTGTTGTGATGTGTGTAATTATGATTATTATTATTATTATTGGGGCTTGCGAGCCTCCGTTTTTCTCGTTTACTATCAGGCCTGCATTCTTGTAATTATTTTGTAATTACATGAAAAAGTGTGGCGGGAGCGTGGAGGTGACAACAGGACCCACGACGCCGTAGCGGGAAATCATGATGCATGGTGATGCGATGAGGATATGATGAAATCGATGATGATGAGATCAACGATCATAGGGCATGAAGATTCGTCGATGCACATATAGATCCTATTGTGAGTGATTAGACCCATTATCTCGGGCTTAATCATATTAGGTGACGGCTGATGATCATCTGGTGTGGCTTGCATATGTGATATGTTATACACCTACTAGATATATGTATATATATATATATATATATATATATATATTTGCATGCGATGTAGATATATATTAAATATGTATATGTGTGACACGACATATTAGGAGACTGATACAAAACAAAACCTCTCCTACGATAATATAAAGTCGATAAGCATGAGGCAATAGATTGACCAACGTGGCCTTCCATCGTTGACATAGGTTGAGTTGGTCGAGTCCCTCGAGGCTCACCTATCTACGTGATCGAGTTATTGCCTACGATATATATATATATATCACTGGTGACCCGAGGACATGGTATGACTTGGTCGAGCAATCGAGAGCATATCTATCAAATCAGACTTATCTTGTAACGATGATTATGACTTAATTGAACTTCATGGTTGGTCGAGCAGTCGAGACCATGATGATTCAGAGGCCGAACATGATGAGAATCATAAGGAGTTGTGATTGACAAGAGTTGCCTACCTTTTGGACTTAGTGTAATTAGTAGAATCCCTCGAGGTTGCATTAAGATACCAATTGGATCCCGATCCCCACTAGGAGTCTACCTGAGACTTTTGTCTCATGTGTCGAGGGTGTCGCACGATTCACTAGGAAAATAGTGGGAGTATATTAAGATATAAGTTCATATCTTAATTAGTACTTTTTGTAAAACCTGTATGTTATTTATTTGCTATATCTTAAACATGTTGCTTGCAAACCCTCTTTGTGGCATACTTGATGCTAACCACCTCACTGGTCCAAACTACACAGATTGGCTCTACAATTTTGAGAATTATTCTCATGAGTCCTTAACACGATTGTGCCCACGCTGAACAAAATGACAAGCGAGGATGACATCACTCGCTTTATGAAGTATAAAGATAGTCCTAGAGGATAACCTGTGTGTTGATCTTATATTTCAGTCCCTACCAGATTCCTTTTCATAGTTCATTATTAACTTTAATATGAACAAGTTTAAGGTGGTTCTACCTGAGCTCCTTAATATGTTGAGGGAAGCTGAGAGCACCATTAAGAAAGAGAAGCCAGTTCTCTATATTGGTGAGACTAATAAGAAAAGGAAGGCCATTAAGACCCTTAAGAAGGGCAAGGGCAATGATAGACCGGGTAAGGCAAATGTTCCCAAGAATACACAATAAATGACAAAGGACAGTGCTTCCACTTCGGCCAAGACGAGCACTAGAAGAGAAATTGCAAGGATAATCTTGTAAATAAGGTGAAACATAAGCTTGGAGAAGCTTCAGGTATATTCATGATCAATCTCCACTTGTTGGATTTTCAAGATAACACATGGGTATTAGATACTGGGAGTGTTTATCATATCTGCAATTCATTGTAGTTTCTGACAAGACCTAGGAGATTAGCCAGAGGTGAAATAGACCTCAAGATAGGCAATGGAGCAAGAGTTGCTGCAGTTATCATTGGTGAGGTTACCATACATCTGTCTGGTGAAGCTTTCATTTAATTGGATGCATGCTATTTTACTCCATCTATTATCAAAAATATTATTTCTATCTCATTTTTGATAATTAGTGGATATAAATTAGTTTTTGAGAATAATAGTTGTTCAATAATTATAGATAATGAGATCATCACTAGAGGGACCCTGATTAATGGCTTATATGTCTTAGACACTTCTCCATACATCATGAATATAAATACATCTAAGAAGAAAAGAGATAAGGTGAACAATGCATACCTATAACATTATAGGTTAGGTCATATACACGAGAGAATGATTCAAAAGTTGCTGAAAGATGGATACTTAGATTCATTTGACTATGAGTCATATACAACTTGGGAAAAGAACCTTGCCTTCGTGGGAAGATGACCAACTCTCCTTTTAGTGGAACTTGAGAGAAAGCCACTGAGTTATTGGAGCTCGTACATAGTGATGTATGTGGTCCCATGTCGACTCAGGCTATAGGTGGTTACTCATACTTCACTATATTCATTGATGATTTCTCTAGACATGGACACGTGAAAAGTAAAGTACTTAATGAAGTACAAGTCCAAGGCCTTTGAGATATTCAGGGAATATAAGAATGAAGTAGAGAACCAGATTAGAAAGAGTATTAAGACTCTTCGATCAAATCGTGGAGGAGAGTACTTAAGTACGGAGTTCACCCATTTCCTCAAGGATAATGAGATTCTATCCCAATGGACACCTCCATATACACCTCAGCTCAATGGTGTATCAGAAAGGGAGAATCACACATTGTTAGACATGGTGCAGTCCATGATGAGTTTTGCTGACCTACCCATCTCATTCTGGGTGTATGCCCTAGAGATTGCAACTTACCTTCTGAATAGAGTTTTATCAAAGTCGGTAGTGTCTACACCATATAAGATATAAAAAAAAAATAAGCTCGATCTTAAGGTGGTTAAGATTTGGGGCTATCCTGCCCACATTAGAGGACACAACCCCGATAAGTTGGAATCAATGACAGAATGGTGACTATTCATGGGACACCCTAAGGAGACCTTAAGGTATTATTTCTATCATCCCAAGGACCGAAAGATCTTTGTTGCCAAGAGAGCTGTCTTCCTTGAGAAGGAACACATTCTTGGTGGAAATAGTGGGAGTGAGATAAAGTTGAGCGAGTTGGAGAACCTAACTCAAGCACTATTCTAAAGTCCGAGTTTGTTCAGGTTCCTAATACATAAGTTCTAACTTTGCGTAGGTCTAGCAGAGTATCTCACCCTCTTGAAAAATATGTGGGACATATCAGTGGAGAGAACTCTCAGGATGTTGATCCTCAGACTTACGAGGAGACTATTATGAGTATAGACTCCGGGAAGTGGCAAGAAGCCATAAATTTTGAGATGGATTCTATGTACTCTAGTAAGATTTGGAACCTT
The DNA here is from genome assembly GCA_029747655.1 of Ensete ventricosum. Classification (NCBI taxonomy): domain Eukaryota; kingdom Viridiplantae; phylum Streptophyta; class Magnoliopsida; order Zingiberales; family Musaceae; genus Ensete; species Ensete ventricosum. The sequence continues at coordinate 21,134,571 of JAQQAF010000002.1, forward strand.
GTGGATGCACCTGAGTGTATTGTACCCATCAGGTGCAAGTGGATATTCAAGAAGAAGATCAGAGTAGATGAAAATATAGAGACCTATAAGGTAAGGCTGGTAGCTAAAGGATATCGTCAAAGAAAAGGAGTTGACTATGACGAAACCTTTTCACCTATACCCATGCTTAAATCTATTATAATTCTTTTGGCCATTGCAGCACACTATGCCTATAAGATCTAGTAGATGAATGTGAAAATAGCATTCCTCAATGGCAACCTCGATGAGGAGGTGTATATAATACAGACAGAGGGATTTGTATCTAGAGAGAGTCCAGATAAAATTACAGGTTACTTAGATCCATTTATGGATTAAAGCAAGCTTCACGAAGTTGGAACATAAGATTTGATGAGACGATCAGATCTTATGACTTCGTTAAGAATGAAGATGAGTCTTGTTTGTACAGGAAGGTAAGTGGGAGCGTTATCACCTTTTTGGTGTTGTATGTGGATAACATCATAATCATTGGGAATGATATAAGAATGCTCTCCATAATAAAGACTTGGCTATCTGGAAACTTCTTCATGAAAGACTTAGGAGAAGCATCCTATATTTCAGAGATCTGGATATATAGAGATAGATCTAAGAGGATGCTTGGCTTGTCTCAGTCTAGGTATATAGACTCTATTATCAAAAAGTTTGACATGGAGAATTTCAAAAGAGGACTCATATCGATGAGAAATGAAATATCACTTTCTAGGAGTATGTCCCCAAGGACTCCTGAAGAAAGGGCAGACATTTATAGGATACTATATGCCTTAGTGATAGGGTCAATCATATATGCTATGCTATGTTTCAGGCCTGATATAGCACATACTCTGAGTGTCACAAGTAGGTATCAGACGGATCCAGGTTTAAAACACTGTAAGGCAGTAAAGTGTATCCTTAAATACTTGAGAAGGACTAAGGATCGTTTAATGATATATGGAGAAGGTAGCCTCCAGCTTGAGGGCTATAAGGGCTCGAGTTTTCAGTCTGATATTCATGATAGCAAGTCAAACTCAAGGTATATTTTTTACTCTGAATGGAGTAGTAAGCTATAAGAGTTCCAAGCAAGATACTACTACTGACTTGACCATGGAGGTAGAATACATTGCTATAGTAGAAGCAGCAAAAGATGAGGTATGGATGAAGAAGTTCATCAAGGATTTAGGAGTTATACCAAGCTGCGTGGAGCTGATTCCTATATACTGCGATAGCAACAAGGCGATAGCTCTAGCAAAGGAACCCAGGTCTCATCAGAATTGTTTTGAGGAGGTTCTATCTGATTAGAGTGATAATGACCTGAAAAGATATAGCAACAAAAATAGTTCCATCCGAAGATAATATTGCAGATCCACTAACGAAGCCGCTGGCTTAGATTGCATTTAAGCGTCATAGGGGTCTGATGAGGATCAGACACATAGGTGAATGGTTTTTTTGTCAAGTGGGAGATTGCTAGTTATAGGTGCCATACAAGCCAATCACATGAGTGATGACATGTGTGACACGCTGCGTGATCTTTTTGCTTATGAGTATTACTGACATATTCTCACATTATATTATCTGTTGCATTGTAATGTCATTGGTTCAGTGCAATGAGAATCAAATCATGATGAGATTATGATAATGAGATTGATTCACCTTTAAACACAGATCCTAAATAATCCTGGTGATAGGTTACTCGAGAGCGACATCGAAATAATCGAACAGATCGATGTACTATATACCGGTCCATATGATGGAGGCGGCTGGCCTCATAGCCACTTATGTAGAGACACTAAGGATATAATACAGGTGCTCATTAGAGAATGAGTTCACTGATTGATCCACTTATGGAATATGGTTAAATACCTAATGTCAAACAACGATTCCATAGTCCTAGTTGTGTATCTACTACTTAGACTTGAGACACTAAGGATGCCTTGCTTGAGTACTGCTTTCTTTGACAAGGGCAATTAAGTGTCAATAAAGGATCATCCACTCTTGGTATCGTGAGAGGAATATCATATATTTGCTTCCTCAGACAAATTCTTAGTTAGGGTCATTCGGATTGAAAGAGAAGGATTTTTTAGGAGAATTCGATTAGAGCGAGACTATGACGGATTCTGTATGTGACCTGACAATACCATATCCAATATATGATCTTTGAGATATTAGTTGGATGAGAGATTATAGATATACGGTAACTGTGGATAAACAGGTCTGATAGATTCAATCCCCCTATACCGTCTAGGGACTATGGCGTAGTGGCATAGTACGTCCATAGTCGATTAATCGAGTGAATTATTATGGGAATAATAATTCACTATATCAGAAGGAGTTCTGATGGGAGTGACTCACAGCCAGCTCGGTATCGGGTCTAGAGGGTCACACATATATGGTAGATGCTTCAGTGAATAGAGGATTAGATGGAGATCCAATTGGCCCTATTCTCATTAGATGAGATCCTACACTGATGAGCTCCTTGCTTGAGGCTCAATTAGAGGCTTAAGGAGATTATTGGATAGAGATCCAATAATACAAGTTTAGTAGGTTATTGGATGGAGATCCAATACCCACAAAGGCAGGACCCTTAGGGATTTTGGTGGCTCTTTATAAATAGGAGGGGAGACTCATGGTTGATAAGCTACAGCTTTGGCCACCCCCTCCTATTCTCCTCCCTTCCTCTACGCAAGAGTTGTTAGATTAGATTGAAGTTTTGCTGCAGAGATCCATCATATGAATACTGCTAGAGATGAAGACGCTTGACTTCCTTCATTATCTCTATTCGGATCTGGAATACAGGGATATATGATCTCCCTAGGTAATCAATCTATCACATGACATGATTTTCTCAATTTTTGTAGATTTCTCGCGACCCAATCTTTCGCACGACATTTTGATCTGTGTGGGAAACCTAATTTTATTTTGATTTTCACTACACATATGATGCTCTAGTTGAGGTTTTGCAATAGATACTTATTGCTGACTCGACCACAGAGGCAGTGTACATTGCTGTAACAAAGTATAAAAGGAAGGGGTGTGGATAAAGAAATTCATCAGCTTTGGGAGTTGCACCAAGCAGTGTGGAACTAATTCTCATATACTGCGATAGCGATAGGGTGATAGCTCTAGCAAGGGAACCCAGGTCTCATCAGATTTGTTCTAAGGAGGTTTCACTTAATTAGAGAGATTATAGCTTGTAAAGATTTAGCAATGGAAAGAGTTTCATCCGAAGATAACATTATAGATTCACTAAAGAAGCCACTGGCTCAAATTATATTTGAGCATCATAGGGGTCTGATGGGATCAGACACATATATGATTGACTTTAGGTCAAGTGAGAGATTGTTGGTTACAAGTGCCATGCAAGCCAATCACATAAGTGATGGCATGTGTGACACGTTGCACAATCTTTTTGCTTCTAATTATTATTGGCATATTCTTACATTATATTATTTGTTGCATGTATATATATTATGATATCCTTGGTTCTGTGCAATGGGAATCGAAATGTGATGAAATCACGATAATGAGACTAATTCACCTTTAAATACAGATCCTAAATAATCCTAGTCATAGGTTACTCGAGAGGAACTGATAGGACTCCGGCAGGGTTGTCCTAATCTCCCTAGAAGTAGTCAATAAAACCCTGCTAGATTGTAATAAAGTCACTCCTATCTTATAAAGGAGTATGACTAGAGTTTAGATTAGCCCTTAGGGCTTAGAAGTCACCGCCCCCCTTACTGGGCAAGTCGGTCAGGATTTCCCCTGCTTAGGTCGGCTATAGAGCCAACCTACCTGCCCCTTGTTCCTATTAAAGGATGGCTATAGGAGGGGGAAAAGGGTAATTTCATCTAGATAAGTGCCCTCTTGGGATAGGACTTCGATCCCTATTTAAGATGTAGCTACCCCCTCTTTGAAAGCAAGCAATTATCATCTTCAATTCAGCCTTTGTGTCGAGTCTAGGAGGGAGGAACCCCTATAGCGTTCCAAGGGTTGATCCCCCTCAAGGATCAAAATCTATAGGGCTCCTTCTGGGGTTTTATCAACTGGTATTAGAGCAACAATCTTACTGCCCCTGTAGCCATCATCCACGCCTCCACCTTCCCAAGCAATTCCCACAATTACTACGACACGCGCCTCCACCTTCCACCCCAGCAGCAGATCAAATCAATCTACCACTGCCCCCTGCATTTGATCTGGAGAACTGGTATATTTTTATCACCCACGCCTCTTCAATACTATAATATCCTTTACCTTACATGTCAAAGAAGTTTTCTGAAAAGTTCCCTTGTTGCAAAATTTTACCGTCGCAAACATTATCATCGTTGCGAAGGTGAACTGCTGCAGAAATTTTTAGCTGATTATTGCTTCTTAGAATTGAACTTTTAATCATCCTTTTTGGCAGAAACTTTTATACAATTTTGTAGATCATCTTAGCTTTCATCTAAGACTAATCTCATAGAAAAACACCTTATGGATCCAGACTTATAGTGCTATGATTCTTCATCGCATAGTGTTAAAATTTTACGATGGAGAATCTGCCTTCCGTCGATTGGCCTCTTGAAAACCAAACTTTTGTTTATCCTTTTTTGCTGAAATTTTTACACAATTCTCAAGATCAAGTTGGCTTTCATTTGGATTTGATTTCATAAAAAATCTCCTTCTAAAACTAGTTTTCTTGTATGATTTTTCACCATCACGTAGTTCTAGAATTTTACGACGAAGGAATCTGACTTGCATCTTTTGGCCTATTTCCCTACCGTTATACTGCCAAAATTTCATCAAAATTTCTACTAGTATTGACAACATCTAAACCAAGGGTTTCTATATAATTTTCTTAAACTTTCCCCTGGAATTTACATTGAGAAATCAGCGTTTCTCCGACGTAAAAACCGGTTCAGCAGGACAGCACATCACAACACTTCTTTCCATCGAATTCTATTAGATTTGAGTGCTATTTTTTGTGGGATTTTGGACTCTCCTTTCCTCATCACCAATGTTGGAAATAGAAAGAAGTAATGAAAATGCCCAATTGATTCATTGATCCATCGTTAATTTATACAGGTGAAGATAGGAGGATTTTCCTCAACTAACCTACGTGATTTCCTCATTCAGTTAAGGAAATCATATCTAAATCCTAACTTCATCTTATCTTCTATCATGCCTCCGCAAGATCGAGCTCCTGTAAGGACGTCGATCTTGAACTGAGGACGTTGATCTTGAACCGATGACAATGAATCCGAAGAAAGGAGCAGACGATTCTGCTAGAGCCAAATTCGACAATCCGATTAGATCGAACTATCATGCCCCCGCAAGATCAAGCTCCTATGAAGGACACAGATTTTTACCCGATGTCAAGGAGACCGCTGTGTTGTCAACCGCAGTGAAGGTCTGACAACGGTTGACTTCAGCGGAGGAGATGCTGCTACGGCTGGGGCGATCGGTAGATCTGAAGGGCAGTGGGAGAAGCCTGTTGTCGTAGATTTACTGTCGTTTGATAGCGAGAATGAACTTATTGCTGATGGGGTAGGGAAGGTGCCGCTGCTTGTTTGTGCTGATGCGACAGTGGTGGTGCACAAGGAAGATGGCCTCGTGCAGAAGAACACCTCGGTAGAGGAATTGAGAAAGCCGACGCACTAGAAGTCTCCAGCTTCGATGTCGACGAGAGATTGTCGTTTGACAACAAGAAGCGATAGATCTAAGGAGAGGGCAACAGTTATGGCCGGCGAGGGCTGCAGTTGCGATTGCAATTGTTGGAGTAAGGGGGGTCGGCAGCGAGCATAGTAACTGCCGAAGGAGAAGATGAGGAAGCCGTTGTAGTGAATGTGTGCTTCCCTTTCTTCCCTGACTTCAGGACCACAATGTTGCGGTCCCTTCTTTGGCGGTGTAGAGACGATGCAGAGAGGGATTTGCACCGAAGAGAAGCGACCGAGTTATTGTTGTGACGGCAGCAGCAGCGAATGAAAATGGCGCTGGCGATGCTCTATTTTTTTGTTTTTTTTTTTGTCAGGAAACAGAGATCGCGGCTTTGCAGAAGAGGAGTCGACAATTGCGGCTTCGCAAAAGGGCAGTCGACGGGATGAGGATTTGCTGCCGTTTGATAGCAAGAAAGAACTTGTTGTGCCCTCTCTACAAAGCACCGAGAGACGATGGGCAGTGGCCCTTACAGGTGCTCTTGGCAGAGAGAACAAAGGCTGCAGGAGGGACAATGCCGGCGAGCGGCTGTAGAAGTCGTCATCTACTGCAGATGAGGTAGGAGAGATCTTCGGAGCAGAGAATATCCGGAAGGATGGCGACAGATGACCCCTGAGTATCTGCAGTTTTGCAGCGGGGTTGTCGACGAACAAACGGTAATAAAAGCTGTCGTTTGACAGTGAAGAAAAAAAAAGTAATCTCTCTTATAAAGAGAGGGGCTCTGATACCATGTTGGAAATAGAAAGAAGTAATGAAAACACCCAATTGATTCATTGATCCATCGTTAATTTATACAGGTGAAGATAGGAGGATTTTCCTCAACTAACCTACGTGATTTCCTCATTCAGTTAAGGAAATCATATCTAAATCCTAACTTCATCTTATCTTCTATCAACCAAACCCTACCATCCTTACCAAAAACACTTCCAAATATTACCCTAAACTTAATCCAAACAACCACTAAATCAGCCACCCAAATTAGCTTACTTCCTTATCGATCCACCTACGTTTTTAGAAAACCTTCCTTACCGAGACACCTACCCTTGCTGCCATCTATCTCAGATCTAAAATCTATTTTCTTAACCTTCATCTACTGCTATCACAGCCCTAAAAACATACCAATTCGTAGTATAAACTCCACAAAATCGTAGCCCCAAATCTGCCCTAAACCATAGCCTACTTCCATCCAAACCGATTCACCCTCCAACCGGCCACCCCCTTCTCCAAAATTCCCATGCCACTAACCCGACAACAGAAAAAAGATCTCAATATTATATATCTTAAGATGTATACTATGACATTAGAGGAGGCTATCGATGCAAAGTTTGAAGCCTTTGAAAATCGTATGGAAAAGAAGATGTGATCCTTATTCGCCGAATTCAGCATAGGTCGACCATCAAGCCCGAGGAAGTCACACCATTGAGAGACTTCAGATCAGCGAGATGATCCTCAAGAGCATAGACACATCACCTTTGATCCTAACAATCCATGCATGAGGGTTAACTTCCCAAGATGGGAAGAAGGAGACCCGATCGGATGGATCTCGCACGCGGAGTATTATTTTCAGTTCTATCGAACCGCCGATGCAACACGGGTGGAGATCGTTACCATACACCTCAAGGGAGATGTTATTCAGTAGTTTAATTGGTTTAAGCACACCCATGGAGGACTCTCTTAGCATTGATTCAAGGAAGGACTATTAGACCGCTTCAGATCAACCGATTTCAACAACATCGATGGACATTGGTAAAGATTCGTCAAATCTCTACAATACAAGAATACCAAACAAGGTTTGAGCGTTTATCTAACCAAACTGAGAATTGGTCTGAGAAATAACTTTTAGGTAATTTTATCGAGGGCCTAAAGCCGGAGATCCGAGAAGTAAAGACGCGGCAACCGTACACTCTTATGACGGTGATTTCCTTTGCGCGTATCTAAGAAGAACAATTAAACCACGAGGTACGAAGGACAAGGGTCGCACCCTGACCAGCCATGCCGAGGCCTACTATCCCCTATACTGCCATCCAAGCCCCTGCACCAAAAAAGTTGACAAGAGACGAGCTTCGCGAACGATCGACCAAGGAGTTGTGTTGGCATTGCAACGAACCGTGGAGCCGCGAACATCACTGCAAAAAGGGTCGGCTCCTCATGATTGAACCAGTGGAGGATGAGGACAATGAAACATCTGAAAAAGCCCTTGAACCTAAAGAAGAAGCCATGGAGGAAGAGTCCCCACCGGCCAACTACGCAGTGCACGCATTGACCGGCTATTCCAACTCGTAGATGATGAAAGTTGGAGGACTTCTAAAACAACAACCCATCACGGTTCTCATCGACATGGGCAGCACCAATAAGTTCCTCAATAGTAAGGTTGTTGCATGTTTGGTGCTTCAAATCAAAGGTTGCAACAAGTTTGACGTAAAGGTCACCAACAGCTGAATCTTTAATTGCGACCAACGGTGCTCGCGGGTGAAACTACTCCTCCAAGACCAAGAAGTGGTAGCTGATTTCTTCCTCCTACCCATCGATGATTATGAAGCCGTACTCAGGATTGAATGGCTCACAACATTAGGTGATATCTCTTGGAATTTTTCTAAATTAATTATAAAATTTTATTGCAAAGGGAGACAGGTCACGTTACGAGGCAAGCGTGGGAGCCAAATTTCCATCGTTTCATCACAACAAATGGAGAAAGTTTTGCACAAAGCACATGGAGGATTTTTTATGCATATCCAGCAGCCATCTAAGGGAGAGAATATACAAATTTCAGATCCTAAGCTTGCCCTCTTGTTGGATGAATTCGTGGACGTTTTCACGGAGCCGCACGGGCTGCCCCCTAACCGGCAGCATGACCATCGTATTCCTATTATGCTGGGCAAATCTCCAGCAAACTTGCATCCATATCACTACCCTCACTTGCAGAAGGGTGAGATCGAGAACATTGTCAAAGAGATGCTGGACACCAGGGTAATTCGACCAAGTTGCAGCCCTTATTCTTCACCGGTGTTGCTAGTGCGCAAGAAGGATGGTACATGGCAGATGTGCATTGATTATCGGGCCTTGAACGCTATCACCGTTAAGGACAAATATCCTATACCAGTCGTAGATGAGCTCTGGATAAATTAAAAGGAGCTTGAGTCTTCACTAAACTGGATCTCCATTCCGGTTATCACTAGATGCGGGTATGCATTGAAGACATTCCGAAAATTGCATTCCTCACGCATAACGACCACTATGAGTTTCTGGTAATACCTTTTTGACTTATGAATGCTCCTTCTACTTTTCAAAGTCTGATGAATAACATCTTTCAGAGTTTTCTACGCAAGTTCATATTAGTGTTCTTTGATGATATCCTCATTTATAGCCCTACGCTTGATATACATTTTCAGCACTTACGAACTGTTCTAATAATTCTCCTGGAGAATACTCTTTATGTGAAATAGTCAAAGTGCAGTTTCTTACAGTGTAAAATGGAGTATCTTGGGCATATTATATCAGAGGATGGAGTGGTGGTCGAGACCGACAAACGTACAATCATTACGCGGTTTCCTTGGACTCACGGGCTACTACCAAAATTTTGTGAAAGATTATGGCAAGATTAGTGTCCCGCTCACATCCTTACTGAAGAAAGACTCATTCTTATGGTCGGATAAAGCTTAAGAAGCCTTCGAGTGACTCAAGGCAGCCATGATGATAATGTCGGTCCTAGCGCTGCCTGATTTCGGTCGCACTTTGGTCCTTGAGGCTGATGCGTCAGGAGTTGGAATTTGGGCTATTCTTATGCAAGATAGTCGACTCCTAATTTACACTGAGGTTTCCCCTACACTTCATATGAGGTTTTTACATGAGATACTAATTACTACCAAATTTAAAATATGGTTGGATACAGGTCCATTGCACGAAAGAGGAGTTAAACTAGAAGAATTACAATCCATGCTCACGCCAGATTAGACTCTCATCATCCTGCACCATACCAGAGGGCAGTCACAATTCCAGAAGAAAGATTGGCTATCACTAAAGACTAACCATGTGGCAACCTATGCAAGGAAAAAACTTCCCCCTAACAAACGCCGAAGCAAAAGAAAATTTCCTAAGAAAGATCAAGTCCCCCTACATTTCCAGCTCCACCAGCATAAAATTCAAGCATCCGAAAATTAGTCTCCCTATTTCTTTAGGCCTTATAAAATTGGGGATCATATTGGGGCCCCAACCTGGAGATCAGATCCGTGCACCAGATCAAAATTATAGTTGATCCTCCAGGTATCCCACCTCAAATGGAAATTTAAAGATGACGACTCAGCTCAAGTTCTTCCAACTGACACCCAAGCTGATGAGGAGCTGAAGACCCAGTTCCTTGAGTTCATGAAACTTTAGCCTTGAGGACAAGGTTGATTTTAAGAGGGCGGGTTTGATAGGACCCTAGCAGGGTTGAGTCCTAATCTCCCTAGAAGTAGTCAATAAAACCCTGCTAGATTATAATAAAGTCACTCCTATCTTATAAAGAAGTATAGCTAGAGTTTAGATTAGCCCTTGGGGCTTAGAAGTCGTCGCCCCCCTTATTGGGCAAGTCGGCCAGGGTTTCTCCCTGCTTAGGTTGGCTATAGAGCCAACCTAGCTGCCCCTTGTTCCTATTAAGGTAGGATGGCTATAGGAGGGGTAAAATGATAATTTCACCTAGATAAGTGCCCCCTTGGGCTAGGACTTTGATCCCTATTTAAGATGTAGCGGCCTCCCGCTTTGAAAGCAAGCAATTATCATCTTCAATTTAGCCTTTGTGCCGAGTCTAGGAGGGAGGAACCCCTATAGCTTTCCAAGGGTTGATCCCCCTTAAAGATCAAAATCTATATGGCTCCTTTTGGGGTCTTATCAGGAACATCGAGATAACCAAATAGATTGGTGTATTATATACCCATCCATATGATGGAGGTGGCTGGTCTTAGAGTCACTTGTGTGGGGTCACTAAGGATACAATACAGGTGCTCATTAGAGAATGAGTTCACTGATTGATCCGCTTATAGAATGTTGTATGGTTAATGATACCTAACATTAGACAGTGATTCCATAGTCCCAATTGTATGTCCAGTCCTTAGACTTGAGACACCAAGGATGCCTTGTATGAGTACTCCTTTCTTTGACGCCAGACTTACAGGTTTGGAAAGTTCAAGATATGGTAAAATCAGTTATCAGGATTGGTATCCAACCTTACAAAGGTAATTGAGTGTCAATAGATGATCATCCACTCTCGGTATTTTAAGAGAAATATCATATGTGTTGTCACTCAAACAAATCCCTAGCGAGGGTCATTCGGATTTAGAGAGTTCTCTGGGATTAGAGTGAGACTCGGATGGATTCTATATGTGGTCTGACAATACCATATCCAATATACATTCTCTGGAATATTAGTTGGATGATGGACTATAGATATATGATAACTGTGGATTGACATGTTTGATGGATTTGATCGCTCTGTACCATCTGAGGACTATGACGTAGTGGCCTAGTACGTCCATAGTCGTTGAGTCGAGTAAATTATTATGGAGATAACAATTCACTATATCAGAAGGAGTTCTGATGGGAGTGACTAACAGTTAGCTCGGTATCGGGCCTAGAGGGTCATACACATATGATGGATGCTTTAGCGAATATAGGATTGGATAGAGATCTAATTAGCCTATATTCTCATTAGATGAGACCCTACATTGATGGGCTCCTTGTATGAGGCTCAATTAGTGGCCAAAAGAGATTATTGGATAGAGACCCAATAATCCAAGGTTAGTAAATAATTGGATGGAGATCCAATACCCACTAAGGCAGGACCCCTAGGGTTTTTTGTGACTCTCTGTAAATTAGAGGGGATGTGCATAGATGATAGGCTGCATCTTTGGCCGCCCCCTCCTATTCTCCTCCTCTCCCTCACCTTCTCAGCCGACTAGCCTCTCTTAAGCATGAGAGGGCAGTAAAGAAGATAGAGGATCTTATTCTAAGTTTGTTACGAGAAGCTACATAAGAGTTACGAGACTTAGGGCTACGATTGGAGGAATATCACTATAGCGATCCATCATATGGATACTGCTAGAGAGGAAGACACTTGACCTCCTTTATCCTGTCCATCTAGATTTAAAAAGTAGGGATATCGATCTCCCTAGGTAAATAATCTCACACATGATGCAGTTTTTTGGTTTTGTGGTTTTTATCATGATATAGTATTTTGCACAATGATTTTGATCTATGTGGGAAATCTATTTTATTTTAATCTTTTGTTGTGCATGTGATGCTCTCGCTTGGTTTCCCAACAGAAACACAGTTAAATTCATCTTTATCCAAGGCACAAAATAAAATATTCATAGCTTTAACATTCAAAGAAAATATTTTTTTTAAATCATTCCAATCATTCATTTATTAAAAGATTTTCTAAAATTATTTTCAACAATGTTGCACAGCTCGAAATCCATAGAAATCAGAAAAATTCTCATTCGTGTTTTTTGGTAAATGTAGTTCGTCCCATTGAACATAAGAGGATGAGTGATAAAGTGACCCTTGATAATGCCAGAAAAAACCATTAAGAAGTCATTTGGGTGTTAATCCAACTGAATGAACATGACTTTATACCAATTATTAGGATCATGTTGGCACTAAGAGAGAGAGAGAGAGGGGGGGGGGGGGGGGGGGGGGGGGAGGGGGAGGTTAGTTATAACTTAATATCATTGTCCATAAGACCTTCCTAACTATGACTTAATATTATTGTAGGAGGGGTTTTTAATTGCCTAGCATTTAGTTTGTCGAAGATAAAATTTATGATGTATGCCAAATAAAAAAATAATTAAAAATAGTTTTAAAGAAAAAAATCAAATAAGCACCTTTAGGCTACTATAATTGATCCATATGGATTTATTTGGCCAATTAATACTACAAGCTTAGAAGGTAGCAAATACGCATTTGTTATTGTAGACGATTACAATAGATATACTTGGACTTACTTTATGACACACAAAAGTGATTCTTTTAAATATTTTTTAAAATTTTATAGACTTGTTCAAAATGAAAAGGGTTTTTATGATTTCATCTATATGTAGTGATCATGGTGATGAGTTTCGAAATCATGATTTTTAAACTTTTTGTGAGTAAAATGGGTACAACCACAATTTGTGTACTCCTAGAAATCTACAACAAAATGTAGTGGAAAGAAAAAAATAATAGCTTATAAGAAATAGATAGAACCATGTTAAACGAACATAGCCAACATAAATATTTTTGTGCCGAAGTCATTAATATAGCAAGCTATATTATGAATAGGGTTCTTATAAGACCATTACTCTCTAAACTCCTTATGAATTATTGAATAATAAAAAACTCAATATTTCATATTTCAAAGTTTTTGGTTGTAAATGCTTTATTTTAAATAAAAAAGATGCCCTATGAAAGTTTGATACAAAATCCGATAATGATATATTTCTTACTTATTCTTCAACTTCAAAAGCTTATCTTATTTTTAATAAAAGAACATTAATTATTGAAGAATCTATCTATATTGTTTTTAACAAAGTTTTAAAGAATTTGATTATTATTTTGATTTTGGTACTTTAAATTTAAATAAAAATTCTTCTAAAAGCAACTTGGATGAATCTATGATACGACTCTAGTAGGGTTGAGTCCTAATCTCCCTAGAAGTAGTCAATAAAATGCTATTAGATTATAATAAAGTCATTCCTATCTTATAAAGGAGTATGACTAGGGTTTAGATTAGCCCTTAGGGCTTAGTGGTCGTCGCCCCCTTTACTAGGTTAGTTGGTCAGGGTTTCCCTTGCTTAGGTCGACTATAGAGCCAACCTAGCCGCCCCCTATTCCTATTAAGGCAGGTTAGCTATAAGAGGGGCAAAGAGGTAATTTTACTTAGGCAAGCACCCCCTTAGGCTAGGGTTTTGATCCCTATATAATGATATAGCCATCCCCTCTCTTGAATCAAACAATCATCTATTTTATTTTAGCCTTGTGCTGAGTCTAGGAGGGAGGAACCCCTACAGCGTTCCAAGGGTTGATCCCCCTCAAGGGTCAAAATCTATAGAGCTCTTTCCGGGGTTCTATCATCTGGTATCAGAGTCACGTTCCTACTGCACTATAGACATCTCCGTCGCCTCCACCTTCCCAAGCAATTCCCATAATTGCTACGACACGCGCCTCCACCTTCCACCCCAGCAACAGATCAAATCAGTCTGCCACTGCCCCATGCATTTGATCTAGAATTCTGGTATATTTTTATAACCCATGCCTCTTCAATACTGCAAGATCCTTCATATTATATATGGGAGAAGTTTTCCAAAGTTTCCTTGCTGTAATTTTTTACCGTCGCAAACGTTATCATCATTGCGAAGGCAAAACACTGTAGAAATTTTCAGCTGATTGTTGCTACTTGAAACTAAACTTTTGTTCATCCTTTCTGGCCAAAATTTTTATACAATTCTCAAGATCAAGTTGGCTTTCATCTGGATTTGATTTCATAAAAAAATTCTTTCTGAAACCATTTTCTTGTACGATCTTTCACCATTACGCAGTTCTGGAATCTTACGACGAAGGAATCTGCCTTGTTAAAGTTTTTACTGGTATTGACAACATCTAAACCAAGGGTTTCTGTATAATTTCCTTAAACTTTCCTCTAGAATTTATGTTGAGAAGTCATCGTTTCTCTGATGTAAAAATCAGTTCAGCAGGACAACACATTGTAGCACTTCTTTTCACTGAATTCTATCATATTTGAGTGTAATTTTTTGTGAGATTTCAGACTCCCTTTTTCTCATCTCCAAACCCTACCATCCTCACCAAAAACCCTTCCAAATATTGCCCTGAACCAAATCCAAATAGCCCTCCAAATCAACCTACTTCCTTATCGATCCACTTAACTTTTTAGCCAACTTTCCTTACCGAGACACCTACCTTTGCTGCCATCTATCCCAGATCTAAAATATATTTTCCTAACTTTCATCTACTGCTATCATAGCCCTAAAACCACACTAATTTATAGCCTAAACTTCACAAAACTGCAACCCCAAATCACACCCAAAACAATACAAACGCACCCAAAACCGAAGCCTTCGGTCCACCAACCTTTCAGCCATCCAATCTCCCTTGTCCCTTCAACCGCAACATGCATCTTTCACTGCCTAATGTTGCCAACAATGACCTCTTACTATCATCCTCCTTGATCACAGTCAACAGCGATCCTTGCGGTAAAAAGCTACTAGTAGTGATCTTTCGCTGTAATCTGTTTACATCGCAGCCTACAACAATCATTCGCTGCCAACTATCTTGATTGCAGCTAGCAACAAATTAAACACAATAGTAGTCATCTCTTGCTCCATACCGCTGCTGCCCTCCTCCACAATAGCCGTGTACATCGCTGCCCCGTCTTCCTCCTATTGCAGCCGCACCCTTGCTGCAACTGATGCCACCTGCAGCTATGAAGTCACACCGCAGCCGCAGCTGACGTTGTTGTTACCCTCTTCTTCCTCCGCCATCACTACTACCTTCCAACTCAGATCTCTTGGCTGCCATCTTCCGACAAATATCAGCCATATAAAAAATTGTAGCCTCGACAACATTGTAGCATCAACATTGCAGCATCACCAAAGGACCGCAGCCGACATTACTGTTGCCATTTTCTTCCTCCACCATTGCTGCTACCCTTGGATGCCATCCTCTACTTGGAGACTTCACCACCGTAGCCCTGACATCGCTGCCATTGCTGCCTTCAGCCTGAAGATTGCAGTTACACTCTTTAATCGGTTTGATTTGACAGGTTGGAGATCCTTACGTCATCACATCTGTGGGCTTATTCGAAGCCAAATTGGAGGCTCTTGAGATGTGTATAGATGTTAAATTACACGCTCTTTTTGAGGAGTTTAGATTGGGTCGATCACCAAGCCCAATAAGATCACAACGCGGTACAAATTTGGATTGTAAAAAGAACCTTAGTGAAGAACTAGCGATGATCCGTCGAACCTCCACCATCCAAGAGTACCAAACCAGGTTTGAAATGTTATCTAATCAAACTTATGATTGGTTTGAAAAACATATATTATGGACTTTTATTGAGGGCTTGAAGCCGAAGAATCAGGAAGAAGTTAAAGCACAACAACCGTACACACTTAAGACAACCATCTCCTTCGCACGACTATATGAAGACGGGCTGAACCAAGATGCTTGGAGGACCAAAGTCGTTGCACGACCAGTAGCACAGAGACTCTCGGCCCCATCTACCACCAGTTAGTCACCTTAGCCAAAAAAGTTAACAAGAGAAGGGCTTCGTGACAAATCGACAAAGGGCCTATGTTGACATTGTAGTAAATTGTGGAGCCGAGACCACCATTGTAAAAAAGATAGACCTCTATTAATTGAGCCCACTGAGGAACTCAAACTCAAAGATACGGCTCACGAGTCTGAGGAGAAGGATATGAAGGAAAAACCACAATCGGTCGCCTGCACCTTTCATGCTCCACCATAGATAATGGACATTAATTGCTTCATCAAGCATCGACCCATCACCATCTTCGCCGACACTATGAGCTCCAATGACCTTATGAATGACAAAAGAAAATAGGTGACCTTATGTGGGAAAAGAGAGAAGAAAGAAAAGATGATCTCGACACAATGCTTGGAGAAGCTCGCTGAAATCTCAGGCACGTCCGCTAAACCGAGCTGACTCCTTCCTACTAGACTGCACAACCCCTGTATGTTGCTCTTACAAGGGGAACCACCAGCACATATTCGGCCATATTGCTGTCCACATTTTCAGAGGACCAAAGCTAAAATGATTGTCCAGGAGATGCAGGAGATACAGATCATTCGACCACAACCTTCCCTTGCAATGACATTTTATCTCTAAAAACTTTACCTCTTTGTCTGCAGGGATAAGCTCTTCCTGAAGTACCATATTCAGCTGAACCAACTATGGTTTCTGACGCAGTGCTCCCTCATCTCGCGCTACTTCCATGACTTCACCGAAGAGCGGACCATGATACTAAAAATCTTCCCTGATGATGACCTCAAATCCATGGCCCACGATCGCAAGAAGGAACCGAAGAAAGGCATCCACATGACCCCCACAACCATGATGCCATCTATATCAATGCTAGCATTACCTGAACGTAGCAATATGTTCGTACTTGGAGCAGACACATCCAGAGTTGAGATCGGAGTCACCCTTATGCAAGATGGTCCATGGCACAAAAGAGGAGTAAGCCCAAAAGAATTACAATCTATGCTCACGCCAGCACATACAAAGAAGAAATGGCCTCCCGAGAAACTTCAAAATGGACGAAAAGATGAAGATCGAGTTTTCTTACACCTCCAGCTCGATTAGTAGGAAACTCGAGCCTTAAGGAAGTGGTCTCCCTATTTCTTTGGGCCTTACAAAATTGGGGACCACATTGGGGCCCTAACTTGGAGATAAGATCTGTGCACCAGATCAAGATTACAGTTGATTCGCTGGGTATCCCACCTCAAATGAAATTTTAAAGACAACGACTCAGCTCAAGTTCTTCCAACTGACACCCAAGCTGATGAGGAGCTGAAGACCCGGTTTCCTGAGTTTATGAAACTTCAGCCTTGAGGACAAGGCTGATTTTAAGAAGGCGGGTTTGATAGAATTCCAACAGGGTTGAGTCCTAATCCCCCTAGAAGTAGTCAATAAAATCCTGCTAGATTGTAATAAAGTCATTCTTATCTTATAAAGGAGTATGGCTATGGTTTAGATTAGCCCTTAGGGCTCAGTGGCCGCCACCCCCTTACTAGGTTGGTTGGCCAGGGTTTCCCTTGCTTAGTCGGCTATAGAGCCAACATAGCTGCCCCCTGTTCCTATTAAGGTAGATTGACTATAAGAGGGGCAAATGGATAATTTTACTTAGGCAAGCACCCCTTAGGCTAGGGTTTTGATCCCTATATAATGATGTAGCTGCCCCCTCTTTTGAATCAAGCAATCATCTATTTTATTTCAGCCTTGTGCCGAGTCTAGGAGGGAGGAACCCCTACAACATTCCAAGGGTTGATCCCCCTTAAGGGTCAAAATCTATAGAGCTCATTCTCTGGTTCTATCAATCTACTTCTAAATCCTTACCCAAGGAACAAAAGTACGTAAATGCTTATCCTAAGGAGCTTATAATTGGAGACATATCAAAAGGTGTTCAAACTCGTTCATCTTTTAAAAATATTTATGCTAATACCATATTTTTATCTCAGATTGAACCGAAATGCATTAATGAGGCCCTAAAAGATGATTCTTGGGTTGTTATAATGCCATAGGAATTAAATTAGTTTGAGAGAAATAGGACATAAAAGCTTGTTCCTAGACCTAATCACCATTTAGTGATTGGTACTAAATAGGTCTTTAGAAACAAGTAAGATGAAAATGGTATCGTGGTTCGAAATAAGGCTAAATTAGTGGCCAAAAGTTTCAACCAAGAAGAAGGAATCAATTATAAAGAAACCTTCGCTCCTGTGGCTAGACTTGAAACCATAAGTATGCTCCTTGCCTTTGCTTCTTTTAAGAATTTTAAGTTATTTCAAATGAATGTCAAAAGTGCTTTTTTTAATGGTTTCATTTTCAAAGAAGTTTACGTTGAACAACTCCCCCGTTTTGAAAATGGACTTTTTTTCAAATCACATTTTCAAATTATCTAAGGCTCTTTATAGTTTGAAACAACCCCATAGAGATTAGTATGAGAGATTTAGCTCTTTTCTTATTTCAAACAATTTTTTGAAATACAAGATTGATACCATATTATTTATTAAGTATTTTAAAAATAATTATTTTTACCATTCAAATTTATATAGATGATATTATTTTTTGTTCTTCTAATGAATTCTTATGTGAATCTTTCGCTAAGAGTATGAACCAAGAGTTTGAAATGAGCTTAATGGGCGAATTAACCTTTTTCTTAGGACTACAAATCAAACAATTAAATGGTAGCATTTTTATAGGTCAAATTAAGTATACTTTAGATTTGTTAAAATATTTTGGTATAGACAATGCTAAGGCTATAAACACACCCATGAGCACCTCTACAAAATTAGATTTGGATAATGAAGGAGAAAGCTTTGATTAAAAAATCTATAGAGGAGTGATAGGTTATTTGTTATATTTAACTATTACAAGACCATACATAATGTTTAGTGTTGAATTATGTGCAAGATTTCAGTCCAATCCTAAACAATCCCATTATAGGGCAGTTAAACGAATATTTAGATATTTAAAAGAAACTTTAAATTTAAGATTATGGTATCCTAAATCCAAAAATTTTAATTTAATTACCTATGTTGATGTCGATTTTGGAGGTTGTAGAATAGATAGAAAGAGTATATCCGGTACATATCAATTCTTAGGACATGAACTTGTTTCTTGGTCTTCCAAGAAACAAAATTTGGTTGCATTATCTACAACCGAAGCTGAGTACATAACAGTAGGTGCATGTTGTGCTCAAGTTATTTAGATGAAAAATAATTTAGAAGATTATAGAATTCACTTGAAAACATTCCTATTAAATGTAATAATACTAGTGTAATATGTTTAACAAAAAATCTCATTCAACACTAAAGAACTAAAGACATTGATATTAGGCATCACTTTATTAGAGATCATGTTAATAATTATGATATATCTTATATTTTCATAATGTCATTGAATGAGGATCAATTTGATTTTATTAGAAGAGAATTAAGAATGTTAAATCTTCCAAATGCATGAGTTGCTATCTTATTTTTTGGATTTCTCGTTTTGAGTTTCTTCTTGAAATTTACATGAGATGATTTTGAATCTTTTGAATACATGAGATGATTCTTTCCTCTTAGAATCTATAGGTAAAAATGTGATCTTTGATCTTTCAAATTGATTTTACATCATTCCTTCCTCTTGAAACTTATAAAAAATAATGTGATTCATAAACTAGTTGTGATGCTTGATATGTGATTCATGAGCTCTCTTTCAAATTCTCCTTAATATTTGATTCTTGGATTCTTGATTTCATGAGCTCTCTTTCGAATCCTCCTTCTTAAAATAAATAATATTTTGATTATTGGATTCATTAATATTTTGTCTGCTTGATCTTTGATGCAATGTTTTCAAATGTATCCCCCCTCTTGATATTTGATCTTTGTTTTTTAGTAGACCTGGTGTTTGGTTCTTGGACTCTTTGTTATACTTGACTCCTCCCTTCTTCTTCTTCTTCTTCTTCTTCTTCTTCTTCTTCCTTTATTTTATTTACAAAGGGGGAGAAAGATATTTGAAGTGGCATTTATGATCAATAAAATTCTCTTTTTATTCTTCTTCTTATTTTACAAAAGGGGAGAAATATAATAAATGCCTCTCTTTATGTGATGAATGTTTGTGATAAATGTTTAAATATGTGTTGAACATATCTCATTTTTGTTGATGACAAAGGGGGAGAAATGGTATATTGATGACATTTGGTATATTGATAAATGTTTTGCTTGAAATTTTTATCATGTGATACTAAAATGATGAATGATTGTTTTGAATTTTTTATCATATATAGTATCATGATGATGGATGGTTAAATGTTTAAAAAAAAAGTTAGTTCTTACATACAAAGCTCAAAGCAATGTTGGCTTGTTTTGGTATCATGCATGAAGGAATGTTGAAATAAATTGTGCATGTTATGATTCGAGTCTACAAGGATACACAATGTATTAAATGACATGTTGCACAATGGTAAAAAATGCTACTATTGAATTCAAAGGTGATTAATTTTTTTGAATTCAAGTTTGCTTTATTTCAAATATGACACATAGATAGAATGAGTTACAATTAACTCCATCATCAAGTAGTTGTCATCATGAAAAATGAGAGATTGTTAAATCTTGGATTTTGATGATGAAATCAATTGATGGATTTATGATCTAACATGTGCTAGAGATAAGTGATGCAAGATTAATTATGACTGTGAAAAGGCAAAACAATCTATCGTTGGGTCAGAGTCAAGATCGGGCATCGGGCCGGGGCTTTAGACGATGTAGCGGGAGCTTGCCAAGAGTTCATCGAAGGTAATCGGGAGCTCGTCGAGAGTATATCAGTAGTTCATTAGAAGATGATCAGGAGCTCACTAGGAGTTCACTGTAATTATGCCAAGAAGTTCACCGAAAAGATCGATTGACGTGTCGAATAAAGATTAATTGTAATTATTTCTTTGAGTGTCGTAGTTAGTATATTGATTAAAGAGATCCAACTAACTCAATTAGGGGCCAACCAAGTCCACTTTGGGTTTGATTTAAGCTCATGATAGAGCTCATTTCGTTGACCTAGAAGGAGGTCAAAATGAGGTACAGCTCGAGTATGAAACAATACTAAAAAGTACTATTTCGGGATACATAGGTGATGGTACTAACGGTGGTCGGTGTAGTACTACCACCAATCCCGGTGGTAGTACTGTTGCCCCCCAAAATCCTGACTTTGTTCGGTGGTGGTACCACCGGTGTCGACGGTGGTACCGCCCGTACCCCGAAATTTCAGGGTGTAATTATTTGTCTTTAAGTGTCCTAGTTAATATGTTGATTAGAGTTAGTTCTTGGAGAGATCTAACTAACTCAATTAGGGGCCAACCGGGTCCACTTTGGGATTGATTTGAGCTCATGATATAGCTCATTTTGTTGACCTTGAAGGAGGTCAAAATGAGGTATAGCTCAAGTACAAAATAGTATTGAAAAGTCCTATTTTGGGATTCCTAGCAAGTGGTCGACGGTAGCACTGCCAGGTGGCTGTAGTACCACTCAAGCGATAGTAGTATCGCCTAGGTGGCGATAGTACTACCAATCTAATAATAGTACCACTGTCGTCCAGAATCCTGGGCTTTATTCAATGGTTGTATCGTCGGTGTCGATGACGGTACCACTCGTACCCCGAAATTTCGAGGAGTTTGATTTTTTTAGATTCAATTATCTGAAGTCAATTGGAATATATAAATACCCTAAGTATTCTTGCTTGGGATAGCAATAAAGTGAACAAAATCTTTGAAAAATTCTATAAAAATTGATTTAGAGCTTCCCTTATATCTTTCAAGTGTAAAGTGAGTTTAAGGGAAGAGGTGAAAGACTGTAAAGGTTGTTCTCCTGAATATATAAAAAGGATAAAAGTGTGTAAGGGGGTACTTAATCTTTGACCTTCAAAGAAGATCATTAGTGAACACCAGTGGGCCTCGACAAAGGAGGACTCGAGAGTGGATGTAGCTTAAGATTGACCGAACCACTATAAAAAAATTTTGTAAGCTTCTCTTTTCTTCCTTTAAATTTGTTGTTGATCTTAGTAGCTCATAACTAGTTTTAAGAAAAGCTTGGGGTTTTCTTCATTCAGTTTTGTCTCTAAAATTGCTCTCTAATTTATTTGCTCTTAACAAGTTCTAACAAAAACGCTTTTGATTTCAGTTTTATTTCAAGCGAAAATTTTCAAACAAAGAGTTCATTATTTGCGCTAATTCACCCCCCACTCCCTCTCTCTTTGTTCCAACTCGATCATAATAGAGAGAAGTAGTAGCTTACACATTTTTTCTTTTTTGTTGATGACATAGGGGGAAAATTAATGGTAACCGTTTGATGATGTCTTAACTATGTATGTTAAACAAGGAGAAGTACACTGTACTCTTTAATGATGTGGAAGTATTATGATGATGTTTGAAGTTATGATGATGATTTCATTTTAACTTATGATGGCAATGACGGTTGAGAATTTAATTGAAATTATGCATATAATGTGTGTAATAATTATTTTGAATTTTAACTATGTATATATTGTGTGCAACGATTATTTTAATATTTTAACTAAAATTATACATATGATTTTTTATTATTACTATTAAAAGTCACTAAGATTTATGATTAAAATTGTTTCAGCATGAATTCAAAGACATGAATTGTTTTGACTGAAATGTTATTATATTTTTGAATTCAAATTTATTATATTATAAAATGGTATATAGACAAGGGGAGCCTAGTTAAAGCTCTGTCATCAATTGGTTAACATTATAAAAAAAAAAGAGATTGTTAAATCTTGGATTTTGATGATGAAATCAATTGATGAGTTTATGGACTAATATATTCTTAAGATAAGTGATGTAGGAAAAACTTAAATCACGGACTCAAACCATCAAAGGATAAATTGTCAAAGTAGAAGAATCAGACGTTGAGCCGAATAAATATCATGTCAGAAATTAGAAGTCAAGCCGAATGATTGGTCGATGTGTCAAAGATTGGACTTCGTGCCATGAGTTCAGGCATCGTGCCGGAAGGATCGGGTATTATGCTAAAAGATTAGATGTTGTGGGAATGTTAACATGCTGATAGATTAGGCAATATGCCGAAGGAAAGGATGATGTGCCGGAGGTTTGGACGAAGTGCTGGATGATCAGATGATATGATGGAATGCTAAAAAAACTGTTGAAAGCCTCGTAATTATGTCAAAAATATGGTTGAATTATTTATATCTTGATCAAGGTACTTTGGAGTCAAATTGTGTTGGTATTGGGTCAAAATCATGCCAACTTATCGAAATCAGTGGCCTTGAGCAAGCCTCGGTGATGGTACCATGAGGCCCAGATGGTGGTATTGCCCAACAGCCGACATCCACTGTTTTGTGCCTGTCAACGTAATTGATAGTGGTATCGTCTATGTAGGTGGTGGTACCACTTGGGGCGATGGTAGTAACACCTAGAATTTAAATTTTGTGATATAGTATCGCCCGAAAATTTAAAACTATGGCATCAAAACTTATGACTGTATGATCATCAAAATTCTAAAATTTTTTGGCTCCATTTTGAAGCCATTTGGAGCTATAAATACCCCCACAAAGGCTTGGATTAGAGCAAGAAATAAGTTGTGAAGTTTGTAAGGGTTGTAGCTCTCTTTGAGCATTGGTTGAGTCTCTTCCTCCTCTTTGAGTTTAGAAGTTTTAGTTGTAAGAGATATGAGATCTCTTGTCAAAGATTGAGTGTGGAAGTTCTCTCCTAAGTCTGCTAAAAGGAGAAGAGTTGCAACAAGGGTAGTTGATCATCACTTGTTCGAAAGAAAATCGATAGTTAAAGCTAGTGGCCTCAAGGGAAGAGGAATTGAGAGTGGATGTAGCTCGGGATGATCGACCCACTATAAATTGGTTTACATTCTTTCTCTTGCCTTGATTTGTTATTGCATTCTGATTTACTTACTCCTAAACCTTACTCGCTCTTTTTGCTACTTGCATTTCCTATATGGATTTATCAATCAAAATTATAAAATCGATTAAATTTGCTCATCCTCCCCCCTCCCTCTTAGTGCCATTATGATCCTAACAGAGAGTACTTGAGTACAGAGTTTACCCATTTCCTTAAGAACCATGGGATTCTTTCTCAATTGATACCTCCTTATACACCTCATCTCAATAATGTATCAAAAAAGGAGGAATTGCACACTATTAGACATGGTGCAGTCTATGATGAGTTTCAATGACCTACTTGTCTCATTTTGAGGATATGCCCTCGAGATGACAATTTACCCTTTGAACAAAGTTTCATCTAGGTTAGTAGTGTCTACACCATATGAGATATGAAAAGGGAAGAAGTCCAATCTTAAGGTTATTAAGATTTGGGGCTACCCTACCCACGTTAGAAGACACAAACCCAACAACTTAGAATCAAGGATGGAGTGGTGTAAATTGATAAGAATCCCAAGAGAACTTATGGATATTATTTCTATCATCTCCAGCACCAAAATGACTTTATTGCTAAGAGGATAGTGTTCCTTGAGAAGGAACATATTCTTGGTAGAAATAGTGAGAGTATGATACAGTTGAGCGACGTTGGAGAACCTAACTCAAACACCATTCTGGAGGTCGAGTTTGTTCAGGGACCTAGAACACAAGTTTTGACTTTACATAGGTCGAGTAGAGCATCCCATCCTCTTGTGAGATATGTGAGACATATCAATGGAGATGACACTTAGGATATTGATCCTCAAACCTATGAGGAGGCTTTATTATGGGCATAGACTTTGGAAAGTGGTAAAAGGTCATGAATTTTAAGATGGATTCCATGTACTCTAACAAGGTTTGGAACCTTATTAATATACTTAAGGGTATTGTACCCATCAGCTACAAATGGATGGACAGGTGGAGACCTAAAAACAAGGTTGGTGGCCAAAGGGTATCGTCAAAGGTAAAGAGTTGACTATGACGAAACATTCTCACCCATAGTCATGCTAAATCCATCAGAATTCTTTTGGCCATTACAACCACCACCTGGGCGATACGACTGTCGCTCACTAGTGGTATAACCGCTGGGAATCCTAGAATAGTGATTCCCTCCACTTTTCTAATCTCGATCTGTACTTTCTATTGACAAATTCTCAGGTCAACCAATTGAGCTTAATCCATCCCCATAGTGGACCCGGTTTGCCTCACTTGAGTTAATTTAGATTTCTTTCAAATCTAACTCAAGTAGGACTCAAACTTTAATAGATACTAACTATGACTTAATTATAATCAACATGACCAACAAGTCCATAAGGCCTTCCTAACTCCTAGCAAGCTTTTCGACTACCCTCGATGATCTTCTGGCGAGTCTCTTGATCTTCCTCAAGCGAACTCCTTGACACCATCTTGGCAAGCTCTCGATCTCCTTCGACAAGCTCCCGATCTCCTTTAGCAAGCTCCCGACGAACTCCTAACAAGCTTTTGATACCCTTGGCCAGCTTCCGACGAACTCCCAGTAAGCTTCCGATCCTTTCGGCGAGCTCCCGATAAGTTCCCTACTGCATCGCCCTAACCCTGACCAGATGCCCCGAACTTGACTCTGGCCCACATCTGATTATAATTTTCTCTCTGTCGTAGTTAATCTTGCATCAATCATCTCTAACACACTTGTTAGATCAATAACTCATTAATTGATTTCATCATCAAAATCAGAGATTCAACAGTTATCAGGCAGATCCAGGTTTGAAACATTAAAAGGCAGTAAAGTGCATCGTTATGTACTTGAGAAGGACTAAAGATCTTTAACTAGTATACATAGGAGGTAGCCTCCAGGTTGAGGGATATATGAACTCGAGTTTCTAGTCTGATGTTAATGATAGCAAGTTGAACTCAAGGTATGTCCTCACCATGAATAGAGAAGTATAAAGTTTGAAGAGTTTAAAGCAAGACACTATTGCTAACTTGACCATAGAGCTGGTATAAATTACTGTTGCAGAAGCAACAAAAGTGGGAGTCTAGATGAAGAAGTTCATCATAGATTTAGGAGTTGTATTATGTAGCGAGGAGCCAATTCCTATATATTGTGATACCATCGAGGTGATATCTCTAACAATGGAACCCAAGTCTCATCCTAAGTGTTCTAAGGAGGTTCCACCTGATTATATAGATCGTGGCCTATAGAGATGTAGCAATGGAAAGAGTTTCATCTGAAGAAAACATTATATATCCAATTACAAAGCTGTTGTCTTAGATTATTTTTTAGCGTCACAAGGGTCTGATAGGAATCAAACATGTATGTGATTGGTTTTAGGTTAAGTCAGAGATTGCTAGTTATAGGTGCCTCACAAGCCAATCATGTGAGTGCTGACACGTTTGACACATTGCACAGTCTTTTTATATATTATTATTATTAGTATTTTTCTCACTTTATGTTGCTTATTGTATATATTGTGATGTCCTTGAGTCTATGCAGTGATAATTGGATCATGATAAGATCATGATGATGAGACTAATTCACTTTTAAACATAGATCCTAAAAGATTATGGTCATATGTTACTCAAGAGGGACATCAAGATAACTAGACAGATCGATGTACAGTATACCCGTCCATATAATGGATGTGACTGATCATTTAGCACTCGTGTGGGGACACTGAGGGTATAGTACATATGCTCATTAGAGAATGAGTTCATTGATTTATCTACTTATGGAATGTTAGATGTTAATGATACTAGATATTAGATAATAATTTAGTAGTCTCAGTCTTGTGCCTGGTCCCTAGACTTGAGACACTAAAGTTGTCTTAATTAAGAATTTTTTTCTTTGATGTCAGACTTATAGGTCTACAAGTTTCATATTTGATACTACCGATTATCAGGATTGGTAGCCAACCATAAGAAGGTAATTGAGTGTCAATAGACGATCATTCAATCTTAGTATCACGAGAGGAATATTCCTTGTGTTCTTGCTCAAGCAAATCCCTGGCCAGGTCATTTGGATTGAGAGAGGAGTTCTCCGAAAGAATTCAATTTGAGCGAGACTCAGATGGATTCCGTATGAGGCTTGATAGTACCATGCATGATATATGATCTCTGCAATATTAGATGGCTGAAGAACTATATATACATGGTAACTATAGATAAACATGTCTAATGGATTAAATCACCTTGTACCATTTCGAGACTATGATGTAGTAGCCTAGTATGTCCATAGTCGATGAGTTTAGTAAATTGTTATAGGATAATAATTCACTAAGTCAGAAGAAGTTTTGAGTCAAAAGGAGTTCATACAGGTGCAACTCATGACCAGCTCAGTATTGGGCCTCGAGGGTCACACATATATATAGATGTTGCAATGAGTAAAGGTTCAAATATGAGATATCAATAGAGCTCATATTTTATTGGATATCCAATAAGCCCCTATATTATTGGATCCTATGGATGAGATCCAATAATAACTAATAAGAGATTATTGGATAGAGATCTCTTAATCTTAGAGGCTTGGGTAGTTGGATAGAGATCCAATACCCAATAGGACATGATCCATTAGGGTTAAGTTGGCAGAGACCTATATAAATAGGAGGGGGCTAAAGGGTTCATAGGCTAGAGCTTCTTGTGATCGCCCCTCCTATTCTCCGTAGTCTCCTCTCCTCCTTCGTCGATAACTTTTATGTGCTATGCGTGAAGCATCCACCATGTGGATACCGCTAACGAGGAGGACATTTGACCTCATTCATCCTCTCATTTGGATCTTATTTTTCAGGACGATAGGATCTCGCTAGGTAAAACATCTAACATGTGTTATGTAGTTTTTGATTTTATGATTTTTTTTGCATATCAATCATCGTACGACGATTTGATAAATGTGGGAAACCAATTTTGTTTTTGTTTTATGCTATGCATGTGATGTTCCTATTAAGGTTTCTAAACATAGGTCATATGCCTAAGGAAAGGATGACAAGTTGAAGGTTCGGACGAAGTGCTAGAAGAATGACGATATGTCGAAAGAGTGTATAATGTGCTGAAAGCTTCGTTAATATGCCATTGATTTATTGGAGTCTTGATTGAGGTCATTATGGGTCAATTTGAGTTGGTATTGGGTCAAAACTATATCAGCTTATTAAAGAATCTATTGGGCTTAAACTAATGGTGAATTGGGTCTATTAGAAGCTCGAATCAATAGCCTAAACTAGGTCTAGGTAGTACTACTAGCAAGCCCAGGTGGTAGTGTCGCTTGAGTCATTCAAAAAGTATTATTTATACTTTTTTGATATTTTCAATGGTGGTACCACCTATACCGATGGTTGTACTATATAGTTCGGTGGTACTGCCGCCTAGGCTAGCCATAGTCATGCCAGATCTGCTAGTTGCGACAGTAACATCACTCGTACCCTAAAATTTTAGGGATTTGAATCTTTAGCTCAATTCTTGAAACCTTTTAGGGCCTATAAATATCTCACTCAAGTTTTGTTAATTGAGCATCTATTCCTAAGAAAATAAGTATTGTAAACTATCATTTTGAGCATGGTTTGAGTCTCCTTCTCTTCTTGAGTTGGTTATAATTCCAAATTATAGGAGTTGAGAGATATTGTATAAAAAGGGAGTTTGAAGATTATCTCCTCAACTTGAAAAGGAGAAAGTTGTTGATCTTCAACCATTGGAAAGAAGACCGACAGTGAAAGTTAGAAGCCTCGAGGAAAGAAAAATTAGGAATAGACATAAGTTGGAAAGACTAAACTACTATAAATTGGTTTGTCTTTCTTTATTTACTCATTGTTTGTATTCTCTTTACCTATAATTTTAACTTCATCAATTGAATTTTTGAAATATGTTGATTTATCAATTGAGTTTTAAAATCAATTACATATATAATTGCACTAATTCATCCTCCACCCCTATTACTGCTATTAAGACGAAGGATCATGTTTGCAATTATAATATATCTTTAGATTTTTATTGACACGTAATATCAATTGGTAGATATCTTTAAGAAATCCCATAGTGAAGGATATAATATGATTTTATTAGAAGGTAACTAGGCATGTTAATATTTTTTTTGAATGATGGTACATAACCTTAACTAGGATATCAAGTTTGAAATAGAAAATATATGAGAAAACATCTTCACTAGCATCTAAAGACTTCCGATGAATATTTTTACACTTTATTTAGCCATTTTGAACTACCAATACTCAAGTAGCTTGAGTTGTTCCTATATATATATATATATATATATATATATATATATATATATATATATATATATATATATATATTCTTATTGTTGACACAAATGGGAAGAAGTAATTCATGCTTTTACCTACACTTACGTCATACTTTGCTTTAGCTTATGTACTGATAGAGATTAACTCATGTTTTAACTGATGATATTTTTTGTGACTATATAACTCATATTTTACTTATTTTATACAAATAGATAACTTGCATTTATCCTTTGATTGACATTATATATTGATATTGATTGAATATTATTTTGTATCATAAAATTTTAAACTTGATGGTACCTAGATTTTTGGGCTTGAATTAATTGAATTTTAATATCATCATGATCATTTTTCATTTAAGTTGAATTGGCAATGAGCTTTTAAAGGGATATATGCTCTTGGTATTATTAAGTTCAAGTTTATCATTACCTTTATCAAGATGGTATATATCTTATTAAAATTTCATCATCAATTATTTATTATTATAAAAAAAGGAGAGATAGTTGGAATTCAAATTTTGATGATAAATTTAATTAATGAATTTGCTAAACTAATGTGCTCTTAAGATGAGTGACACATGAAATACTTCATTCATAGACTTAGATCACTAAAGTGTCAAATGTTAAGTAGGAGGGTCAGACATTATGTTGGAAGATTATCGTGTCAAAAATTAAATATTGAGTTGGAGGATTAGTCGATGTGTCGAAGAATGGACTTCATGCTAGATGGATCAAATATCGTGCTAGAAGATCAAATGTCATGGTGAAGTTAATAAGATAGAGGATTAGGTGATATACCGAAAGATAAGGCAATACCAGAGGTTTGTATGAAGTGTTTAAAGATCGGATGATATGACAACATGTTGAAAGTTTCAAAGTTGTGTAATGAGTAATCAATGAGAAATCATGGTTGAGGTAATTTTTAAGCCAATTTAAGTTAGTATCAAGATGAATTAGAGCCAATTATAAACTTTTAGGGTTGAGTTTGAGTGAGAACTAGGCTTGTTAGAAGGCCAAACAAGTGGCCTAAACCAATCTAGGATGTTGGTATTGCTAAGCCTAAGTGATAGTATAGCCTGAGTCACTCGATAAGTAATGTTTATACTTTGTCAAGTTTCCTATGGTGGTACCATCGATCTCAGTGATAATAACACTTAGGGTGATAATAGTATCACCTAGAAGTCCAATATTATGATTGTTGGACCATCTGATTCTAGTATTACAAGTTGTGTCAAAAACTATGATGATAGTACTATCTCTATTTGGCTATAACTTTTGCTTGTATCATTCAGTTTACTTGACTTTATTAATCGTACTCTATATTTGGTTGTTCTCATTTCTGATACATGTTTTTTTTTATCAAATTTTAAAATTAGTTAAAATTTATTATAGTACTAGCTTCCATTAATATCCTAACATCATTTTTATTATAAAATATTATAAACAAAAAATATAATTTAGACACCTCTATTTAAAGTGTATTTTGGCCTTTTTATAGATGAAAGGGGCTCTCATTAGAAAATATAAAAATGAGGAGAACAATCCAAAAAAATCAAAGATCCAGGTCTTTTCAAAAAAATTACCATATTTCTTTGTTGTTCCTCCTTTTCTCCCATGCTTTCATCCCTTTAGTTTTTTCTTTCTTTTTCTTTTTTTTTCTTGTTCTCCACATCCTTCCCTTCTAGACTTCCTATTCTCCTCTCCTTGATGCATTTTAGCAAAGTATATACATATTTCTTTTCTCTCCTAAAATTTATGATATTAAAATTACATAAATGCATTCAGTTTATTCATTCAGGTTTTGGATAATGATCATTAATTTACGTTGGCATGTATCAAAAAAGCCAATTAAAGTTCATGTGGATTCGATTAATTATAGTCTAGTAAAAATTGTAGCATGGTTAATCCAAGTTGATTTCCTTCCTTGTCTGATCCTAAGAAAAAAATGATAGTTTTTTTTAATCTGACCAATCTCACCAAATAACTATGCTGTATAATCAATTAGAACAAGATTTAAAAGCAAATTAATTTTGCATATGATAACCAATCTATCTCATCAACGGCTAAGATGTCTTAACTCATAGGTAAAGAGCATAGCATTTTTAATTTAATTTTAAAACTCGATAGAAAAATTAACACATTTTGGAAACTCAATTCATCATGTTGATGTTACGAGTAAAGATAATAAAAAAACTAAGTCACAGGTGAATAACAAGTAAAGAGACATAAACCAAATTATAATAGTTTGATCATCTTAACCTACATCAACTCATGATTCCTCTTCCCTTTAGGTCATCGACTTCAATATTAATCTTCTTTCCAATAAATAAAGATAACTATCCTTATTATTGCTAGTTATAATTGCCCTACAAGCCAATCATGTGAGTGATGATAATTCTGATACACTATAACAATTTTTTTGTTTATCATTATGAGCATTTTCTCACATTAAATATTATCTGGATGTATATTATGATGTCTTTAGATCTATGCATTGGCAATCGGATCATGATGGGATCACGAAAATGAGATCAATTCATCTTTAAACATAGACCCTAAATCATCCTAATCATAGGTTACTTGAGAGAGACATCGAGATGACCAGACAGATCGGTGTATCATATACTCATTCATATAATGAAGGTGGCTAGTCTCATAATTGCTCGTGCGGGGATACTAGAGGTATAGTGACAGGTGCTTATTAGAGAATGATTTCACTGATTAATTCGCTTACGGAATGTTGAATGGTTAATGATACATAATATCAGACAACGATTCTGTAGTCTCAATTGTATGTCTGGTCCTTAGACTTGAGACACCAAAGATGACTTGTATGAGTACTCAATTCTTTGATCGAACTTATAGATTTGGAAGCTTTAGGTCTGGTACTATTAGGTAGATGACCCAGATTCAGCCCATAATGGGCTTTAGTTAAGTCCACAACCCTAGTATTCATTTCTCTTAACCTAAACCCTAGTTTTGGTGGTTAGGGATGAGGAAAAGTAAGCAATGACAACTGCAAACGTGGGAGAGAGAAATGAAGCAGTAGATTGGCAGTAAAGGATATAAAATAAGATATCCAGGAAAGGGAAGAAGACAATGATGGAGAGATACTACTCTCAATCATCTAAACAGTATTCTCATCTTAGGTTATATCAGATTTATAGTGGATTCTTACTGTGATCACTTGGGGAGGTTTTGGGTATTGTGCATAGTAATATAATCCTTGTATTCCTGTCATTCTATTGTGATTGTTGCTTAGGCTTGGGAAGGAAGCATTGAGATTTATGCAATTATTATTTTTATAGTGGATTTTCTCTAGCTTGCCCCATGATTTTTAACCTTGGAGTTGAAGGGGTTTTCCACGTAAATCTTGATGTTCATTTGATTGTGATTTCTATTTGATTCCACCGTATGTGATGGCTTGCTAGTATTTGTTCCTATACAAAGGCCTTTATTCTTTTACATCCCATTAACTGGTATCAGAGCAAAGTTTGGTGGTATTTAATCTCGTGTTCGAATATGGAGGCCGGTAATGTTTCTCGCATGATTAGTTTGAACATAAACAATTAGATGATATGAAAACCAAGAATGAAATATCTCTTGTATTGCAAAGACTTATATGGACCTTTGCAAGGGGATAGTGCAAAACCCACAACTATAACAAATGATGAGTGGAAGAGATTAGACCGAAAAATAGTTAGGTTTATTCGACAATGGCTTGATGAAAGTGTCTTTCATAATGAATCTACTAAAAGTTCTGCATACTCTCTTTGAAAAAAGTTGGAGGTCTTTATGAAAGAAAAACTTTTAGTAATAAAGCTTTCTTGATTAGAAAACTTATGAATCTGAAATATAAAGAGGGCACTTATATTGTTGAACATTTGAATGAAATGCAAAGTATTATTAACTAGTTATCCTCTATAAAAATATCTCTTGATAATGAGTTGCAGGCATTGTTACTTCTCAGTTTATTGCCAGAAAGTTGTAAGACACTGGTGGTTTTCCTCAGTAATTCTACACTACAAGATATTGTACCATGAGTCAAGTAACAAGCAATTTGTTGAATGAAGAGTTGAGGAGAAAGAATTCAGCAACTTCTCATATTGATTCACAAGCATTTATCTCAGAGAACAAAGGAAGATCAAAGTCAAAGGATAGAAATAGTTCAGGTATAAACAACTCAAGATCAAGAAAATATATTATTTACTACAATTGTTGTGAGAAAGGACATTATAAGAATCAGTACAAGCAACCTAAGAAGAGCAAGAAAAAAGGGAAGAAGTGGAGTCTACAAAGTCAAAAGATAATATCACAACTACAGTATAGGGTAATGATTATTTGATTTTATCTACTTTTGATAATATTTTTTCTTGTGTGTGTTAGGATCTCGAGTGGATAATTGACACGGGTGCTTCTTATCATGTTATACCACGGAGGGAGTTTTTTACTACTTACAGGTCTAGAAATTTGGGTGTTGTAAGATGGGCAACTATGGCATAACAGACATCATTAGCATAGGTGATATCCACATAAAGACCAACCTTGGCTGTAAGTTAGTGCTTAATGATGTGAGGCATGTGGTTGATTTAAGGCTAAATTTTAATTTCAGTTGGAAGGTTGGATGATGAAGACTTTGATGTCAGATTTCATAGAGGGTAGTGGAAGCTCAGTAAGGGTTTTCTTATTGTAGCTAATAGGAAGAAATGTCATACATTGTATAGATCGTAGGCTAAAGTTTATGGTGAGCAGTTGAATGCTACAAAGAAAGACTTCAACATGGAGTTGTGGCATAGGCGATTGGGACACATGAGCGAGAAGGGGTTGCAAGTTCTTTCTAAGAGAGAGGTATTGCTAGACCTCAGATGTACATGTCTGAATCCTTATATTAATTATTTGGTTGACAAACAACAGAGTTTCCTTTACTAGTCCTGCTTTATCTAGAAAAATGCATGCCTTGGACTGTGTCTATATAGATGTGTATGGTCCTTTGAGGACAAAAATTCTTGGTGGATCTATTAATATTCCTAGTATTAGTGGCGCACTTTATTTTGTCACTTTTATAGATGACTTTTTTAGAAAAGTTTGGGCTTATGCTATGAAGACTAAAGATCAGGTTATTAGTGTCTTCAAGGAGTTCCATGCCAGAGTTGAAAGAGAGACAAAAAGATAATTGAAATGTATAAGATCATATAATGGTGGTGAGTATACAGGACTATTTAATGATTATTGCAGGTCACATGACATCCAACATGGTTTAACAGTTCATGGTACACCTCAGCATAATACAACTATAGAAAGGATGAACCGCACCATCATGAAAAAGATCAGATGTATGCTTTCATAGGCCAAGCTACCCAAAAAGTTTTGGGATGAGGCTTTGAGGACTGCAATTAATGTGATCAACTTGTCACCCTATACAGCTCTAGATGGTGATGTTATAGAGCATGTATGGTCAGGGAATGATATCTCTTATAAGCACTTGAAAGTATTTGGTTGTCGTACAATTGCACATGTTCTAAACAATGAGAGGTCCAAGCTGGATAGTAAGACAAAAAAGTGTATTTTTCTTGGCTACTCACATGATCAGTTTAGTTACAAGCTTTGAGATCCAGAAAAGCAGAAGGTGTTTAGAAGTAGAGATGTTATCTTCTTTGAGGATCAAACCCTTGAGGATTTAAAGAAAGAGACACCAGCCAAGACTTATGCAGAAGGATTAGTAGACTATGACTCAGTTACTCCTCCAGTACATTAGGGTGATAGGGGAGATGTGCAAGAAGATGGTGTAGAGCCTGATGTTGATCTACCTATAGGACATGTTGAGCAGGAAGAAGAAAGGGAGCAAGTTCCCATAGAAACTCAATTGAGAAGATCTTCTAGACCACATCAACCTTTCGGAAGATACTCTATATATGAGTATGTGATACTTACTGTTGCAGGTGAACTAGAGAGTTACTAGGAAGCAATTGAAAGTGAGCAGAAAAAGAAGTGGTTAATTGCTATGCAAGAAGAGATGGATTCTCTATAGAAGAACCACACATATGATTTAGTGCAACTATGAAATGGAAGTAAGGCCTTGAAGAACAAGTGAGTTTTCAGGTTGAAGACTCAAGAACATTGTTCTCAACCAAAGTACAAAGCTAGATTAGTTGTGAAAGGCTTTGGTCAAACGAAAGGTATTGACTTTGAAGAGATTTTTTCTCTTATTGTTAAAGTGTCTTCTATCTGTGTTGCTCTTAGTATTGCTGCTAACCTAGACTTAGAGATTGAGCAGTTGGATGTGTAGACAGCTTTCTTTCATGGTGATTTGGGTGAGGAAATTTATATAAAACAACCAGAAGGTTTCAAAATCAAAGGTAAAGAAAATCTTGTCTACAAGTTGAGGAAGAGCTTATATGGGTTAAAAAGCAAGCTACAAGATAGTAGTATAAAAAGTTTAATTCATTTATGGTTAAAAATGAATACAAAAGAACAGCTTCAAATCATTATGTATACATCAAACGGTTTGGTGAGGATTTTATTATTCTCTTACTTTATATTGATGATATGCTTATCCTTGGGAAAGATATGTCTACAATTGATAGGTTGAAGAACGAATTGAGTGAGTCTTTTGCAATGAAGGACATGGGCTGCAAAGCAAATACTGGATATGCAGATTTCTTATGATAGAAGAAATAAAAAGATTTGATTGTCACAGGAGAAATATATTGAAAATATATTGGATAAGTTCATTATGACCAATGCAAAGCCAGTTGGTTCTCCTCTTTTAGGTCACTTCAAGTTATGCTTAGATCAGAGTCCATCAAGTGATGAGGAAAAAGAGAAAATACAAAAGGTTCATTATGCTTCAGTAGTTAAAATTTTAATATATATGATAGTATGTACGAGGTCGAACATCACATATGTAGTGGATATTGTTAGCAGATTTCTTGCAAATCCAGGCAAAGAGCAATGGGTAGCGGTGAATTGGATCTTTGGATATCTCAGAGGGAGCTCTAAAGTTTGTTTAAGATTTGGAGGTGGGCCACCTATATTGACAGGTTACACAGATGCAGATATAACAAGAGATATTGACACAAGAAAGTCCACATCAGGTTTTATACTTAATTTTGTAGGGGGAGCTATGTCATGGCAATCCAGATTGCAAAGGTGTATTGTTCTCTCCACCACAGAGGCATAATATATTGTTGTTACAAAAATTTATAAAGAAATATTATGGATAAAAGGATTCTTACAAGAATTAGGGATGAAACAGAAAAACTATGTGGTACATTGTGACAGTCAGAGTGTCATCCATTTGTGCAAGAGCCCAACTTTTCATTCTAAGTCAAAGCATATAAATGTCAGATATCATTGGATCATAAATGTGTTCAAAGAGAAGTAATTACAGCTTCAGAAAATTTGCATAGATGATAATGGGGCAAACATATTGACCAAGACTTTACCGAAAGAAAGACAGGAGATGTGCCGACAGCTGGTCGGCATAGCTTCACATTGAGGAGTCATGGGATAGACTCCCTTATAAGCTGAAGGGGGAGGTTGTTGGACAGATGGCCCAGATTCAGCCCATAATAGGCTTTAGTGAAGCCCACAGCCTAACATTCATTTCTCTTTACCTAAACCCTAGTTTTGGTGGCTAGGGTTGAGGAAAAGTGAATAGTGACGATTGCAAACTTAGGAGAGAGAAAGGATGTAGCAGATTGGCAGTAGAGGGCATAAAATAAGAGATCCAAGAAAAGAAAGAAGACAAGGACAAAGAAAGACTATTCTCAATCATCTAAACAATATTCTCATCTCAGGTTAGATTAGATCTGTAGTGGATTCTTATTGTGATCACTTGGGGAGGTTTTGGATATTATGCATAGTAATATAGTGCTTGTATCTCTATCATTCTCTTGTAATTGTTGCTTAGGCTTGGGCAGGAAGCATTGAGATTTATACATTCATTATTTTTATAGTACATTTTCTCTGGCTTTTTTCGTCATTTTTACCCTTCGAGTTGAAGGGGATTTTCACGTAAATCTTGGTATTCATTTGATTATGATTTATGTTTGATTCGTTGTGTATGACGGCTAACTAATATTTGTTCCTATATAAAAGCCTTTATCCTTTTATATCCCATCAGGTACAATCGATTATCGAGAATGATAATTAATCTTATGAAGATAATTGAGTGCAATAAAGGATCATCCACTCTTCGTATCATGAGGCGAATATACTGTGTGTTCTCGCTCAAGCATGTCATTGGCTTAGGTCGTTCGGAGTAAGAGAGGAGTTCTCTGGTAAAATATGATTAAAGTGAGCCTTAGATGGATTCTATATGAGGCCTACTGTTACCATGCCTCGTATACGATCTTTGAGATATTAGATGGATGATGGGTTATAAATACATAGTAATTGAGGATAAACATTCCGATGGATTAGATCTCCTATACCATTTGGGGACTATGACATAGTAGCATAGTACATCAATAGTTAATGAGTCGAGTGAATTATTATGGAGATAATATTGACTATATCAAGTTCTGAGTCAGAAGAACTTTTGATAGGAGCGATTCATGGTCAACTCAGTATTGAGCTTAAAGGGTCATACACATATGGTAGATGTTGTGACGAGTAGAGATATAAATATGAGATATCCACGCAGCTTCTATTTTATTGGATATCCAATAAGTTCCTATACTATTGAATCTTATAAATGAGATCCAATAAGAGCCAATAAGAAATTATTGGATAGAGATTCACTAATATAAATGGCTTAGGTAATTAGATATAGATCAAATACCCAATATGGCAAAATCCATTAAGGTTAAGCTGCATGCACCTTTATAAATACGAGGAACCTCAGGATTCATAGGCTCAAACTTCTTGTGGTCACCCCTCCTATTCTCCTCAGCCTCCTCTCCTCCTTGGGTGATAGCTCTTATGTGTTATGCGTGGAATGAGATTATATAGTGATCTGAGAAGTGTCATCACTACATTTGTTGTGTGGATCACTTATAGAGTGAAGCATACAACTTCTCTTTTATCCTATCCATCAGATTTGGAAATTTAAGGATATACAATCTCCCTAGGCATGCATCTCACATGATATGTGCAGTTTTTGGTTTTACGATTTTATCATGCACCAATCGTTGCACAACGATCAAGTACTTGACTTTGGGAATTTGGTTTTGTTTTTGCTTTTTTGTTGCGTATGAGATGTTGATCGCATATTTTATAATTGTTATAACTCTCTCCTTTTACATGTTTAGGAGATAACCTTCATATTCTCTTTTTCAAGAAATCTCTTAACTCATACAACTTAGAATTTAACCAAATTCAAGAGGAAGAGACTAAAACTATGCTAAAAATGAGAGCTTACAACATTTCACTTACTCAGGAATTAGGTGATACATCAATCAAGCTTGAGTGGGTTATTTATAGGCCCCAAAGCTTCTAAGAATGGAGCTAAAGATTTAAATCACTAAAAGTTTTGGGATACAAGTGATATTAACGCTGACACCATGGGGTACTACTATCATAATTTTTTATGCCACAAAATTGGACTCCGGTGGTACTACCTTTACAAAATGTAAATTATGGATTGTGCTATCATTGCCATAGACATACCCATCGAAAAAGTTGATAACACAAATAGTGCTTATTAACTAACTCAATTGGTACTATCGCCTAGGTTTGGTAGTACCATCACCGAACCCTTATTTAGGTCATCGATTTGGCCTTCTAATGGGCCCAATTCAACTCATCTTCAAACTCAATAGCATTCTTAACAAGCATGTTTTTTTTTGAACCAATATTGACTTAATTTGACCTATTACCTTGATTAAGACCATGATAAATCAATCACACATTTGCACCTTTAAAAATCTTTCAACACATTATACGTTCTTCCAACATGTCATTCGTTCTTCTGACATTTTGTTTGAACTTCTAACACATCACCTTTTCCTTTAGTATATTGCCCATTTTACTGGCATGTCAACTTTCATACGACATCTAATCTTTCAACGTAATATTTGATCCTTCTAGCATGATGTATGAATATTTAACATAGAGTTCGATCTCTGGCACATTGACCAAACCTCTTATCCGATATCTAATTTTCAATAAGATAATCTCCTCATATAATCTTCGACTCTCCTGTTCAATAATGGGCTCTTCGATGGTTTGATTATATCATCGAAGTATTTTCCTATGTCACTTATCTCAAAAGCATATTAGTCCTATAAACTCATTGATTGATTTCATCATCAAAATCAGAAATTTAATAATCATCTCATTTTTTATGATGATAACCAATTAATGACGAAGTCTTAACTAGGCTCCTCCTATCAATATGCCATCTTAAAAGTATGATTAACTTGAATTCAAAATAATAACCTTTCACTACTAGTCTTAAATTCAAGTTGAAATAATTTGATTACAAATTCTATTAATTTTTAATAGTAATAATTGCAAAAATTAGATATATAATTTTAGTTAAAAAAAATCAAAGGACATCATCATAAGTTAAAAATGACATATTTTTTTCTATTCAATATCAAAAAATAAAGATAGGCATAATTACTACTTCACCAAAAGGTAAAGACTACTTCTCCCCTTTTTCATTAACAAAATAGAGAAATATACAATCTACTTAAGTGGTGGTAATCCAAAACGCCTAAATAAAGTACAAAAATATGCATCAAAAGTTCAAGACACTGATGAATATGATGTATCTCAATCAAAATCTAATTCTAACGAAACTCAAGATGATCCAATCGAGATACACCTATGTATAAGTGTATCTAGGATAGACTATGATAGAGGAGGATCAGTTCTCTTAGATAATATAGTTCATTATTTGTTAATTACATTGTATCTCAATTATTTTAATAGGTTTTATTAATGATATTAAATCTATTTAGTTTTATGATTTCTTTATCCAATCAGATGGTTATGTCATGTGCATGTAAAAATCTAGTAAGCATATATCCTTCTCAAATATGTCAATCATGTTTTGACATAAGAATACAATAATCATATCCTATCATAATCTAATACATGGTACCTATTTTTAAGGTATTAACTTCATTAAGATGATGCTATTTAGAAAGCAAAATATTAATAAGAATATAATAAAGTAATTTTATACTAAATGATAAAATATGCCCATAGTTCTTAGAGACAATAGATAGGTTGGGATTTCTAAAAATTATGACAATGGCCTCTTGATAAATGAACCCAATGAACTTCGTGTCCTATTGTCCACAAAAGAGTAACATTATTGCTTTTCAATAATATGTTAAATATCACAAATTATACTTTCTGTAATAGGTTTGTGATGCCCTATAACCTAAGCTAATGACCTATCATTTTTATCTACATGTAAATTATTATAAAATATTCTAACTAGCTTAAGGTAGATAGGTTCACTAATTTGAAGACTAGGAAGGATATTTAATATATTGTCCCTTGTGTATAATCTTTTATTTAAATTTTAAAAATTTTAGGGCATGTTCATAGGAATCAAATAGGGTGGTGTCATAGGTTTCATCTATTATCTTCTTTCCTTTGTCCCTTGAGGATATTCAAGACGTCATGAGGACTACAATATATATTGTAAAAATAAAAATAAGAGCAAACTATAAATTGAGAATAGGAGGAGGATTTAGAGATTACCCTAATAATCTAAATCTTTTGCTAAGTTAGATCTTTTTTATTAACTTAATCCTTAGCCTTGTAGAGTGATAAGGGATGAGAGTCCTAGACTTTATGTGAGCTAAGAGAAAGAGCACTTGAGGAGAGATTACAAGGAAGGAGGTGAAAGAGGGTTTAGAGGGAGGAAGAAGAGGGTTAGAATAGAGATGTTGACTAGGGAGAGAAGAGGTTTTAGTGAGGTGTTTAGAGGAGTTTAGGGAGATTCCATCGCTAGCCCTAGACATACTAGGGTTTAGGTTCGGGTTACTACTGATGGTGGTACCATCAACCTAGACAATGTGCCTCTACATATAAGATACTAGAGATAGTATTGCTAGTCAAGTAGTTTTATCGTCAGACCCCTTTTGTTTGTTTTGTTTTATTTTTATTTTTTTATTTTTTATTTTTTAATCTATACACAAACATCATTTGTTCATGTTTAACATGTCTAATTTTCTTTTAATAAAAATAATTAAATTATTCCTCATTTAATGGTTTCAAAAAATATATGCTAGTTGATTTTTTTTGTCAATAAAATCTAAAGCTATGTCATGCTTATTATATAATCTCAAATAAAATGATATCTAATGTTAATATAATTGGTTCAATAATATTGGCTTAGATTATTTAACAAGCAAATTACACTAGTATTTGTCACACTTTATAGAAATATTTTTTCTAAACAAAGTCTATAACCTTTTAAATTATTTTTCATCTAAATTACATGCACACAACATGCACTTGCACAACATATTCAGTTTCAGTTATAGATAGTGTGATAGAGTTTTATTTCTTTGAAGACCTAAAAATATGACTTAGGAACTAATAAGTTTCAAATGCTTGTTTTTCTATCTATTCTACCTCCTACAAAGATAGCATCAACATAAGCAATTAGATCAAAAAAATTTAATTTAAGATATCATAATCTTAGAATATGAGTTCATTTTTAAGTATCTAAAAAGTTTTTTAACTACCTCATAGTGAGATAATATAACACTAAATATTATATTAGGTCTAGTTATAGTTAGATATAATAAATTATCTATCATACCTCTATAAATCTTTTGATCAAGGTATTCTTCTTTATTATCAATATCTAATTTAGTAGAGATGCTCACTGGTGTTTGATAGTCTTAGTATTATCTATATAAATTATTTTAATAGATCAAGAGCATTCTTAATTTGACTAATGAAAAAACCATTATTAAGTTACTTAATTAGTAATTGAAAAATATTGATGCACCCATCAAGCTCATTTTAAATTCAGCTCATATTCACATAAAGATTCATTAATAGAAACAAATATAATATCATCAACATAAATTTAAATAATAAAAAATATTTTTAAAATATTAAATAAATAGTATGGTTTGATCTCATATTTTAAAAAATTATTATGAATAAGAAAAGAGCTAAGTCTCATATACAAACCCTAGGGGCTTGCTTCAACCCATAGAGAGCCTTAGATAATTTATAAATATGATTTCAAAAAAGATCATTTTTAAATCCGGGTGGTTTCTCAACATAAACTTGGTCGAAAATAAAACCATTAAGAAAAGTACTTTTAACATCCATTTGAAATAATTTAAAATTTTTAAAACATATATAGGCAAGGAATATCTTTTTAACTTCAAATTTAGCCATAGGATTGAAGGTTCCTTTATAGTTTATTCACTCTTCTTATTAGGCTCATACAAAATCCTTCCAAGTCTTACTTTAATCGAATTCTCCTGGACAACTCATTCTCTCTCAATCCAAACGATCCCGATCAAGGATTTGTCTGAGTGATAACACATAGGATATTTCTCTCGTGATACTAAGAGTGGATGATTCTCTATGGATACTCAATTGTCTTTGTAAGGCTGGCGACCAATCCCAATAACTAATTGTACAAGATTTGGAACTTTTAATACCTATAAGTTCAGAATCAAAGAAAGGAGTACTCAAACAAAACATCATTTGTATCTTAAATCTAAAGATTAGACACACAACTAAGAGTACGAAATCACTATATGACAATAGGTATCATTAACCATCTAGCATTCCGTAAGCAGATTAATCATTGAACTCATTCTCTAATAAGCACGTATACTTAGTATCCCCACACAAGTGGCTATGAGACCAACCGCCTCCATCATATAGATAGGTATATAGTGCATTGATCTATTCGGTTATCTCGATGTCCCTCTCGAGTAACCTATGATCATGATTATTTAGAATTTGTATTTAAAGGTGAAACGATCTTATTATCGTGATCTCATCATGATCTGATTCATATTGCATAGAACCAATGATATTACAATATATATATATATGTTCAACAGATAATATAATGTGAGAATATGTCAATAATAATAATACAAAAAGTTTGTGCATCATGTCACACATGTCATCACTCACGTGATTGGCTTGTAGGGCACTTGTAATCAACACTTTCATCCTCAGACATATAAGAAACTTGTAAGCTACGTTCTAACACAATGGATAAATAATGATCAACATAAGTAATTTCTTCCTCATAATCATCATATTTTGGTTTGTCATTGGCTTCATTTCATTCTTCATCACTATGTTCTTCAATAAATATAACAATCAATATTTGAACAATTTGAAGCAATATGCCTAAAACCATAACATTTATAGTATTTTCAGCCACATGTCATGTTAGTCTATCGATTAAGCTCAAATAAATTTTTTGATTTACATGGCATAATCTTTAGATTCAGCTATGTGTGACTATGTCTTCCATGGCAACCAAGATCTAGGATTTTGGTACTGTTCGATCATAGTAGCAGAGAGGTTTACTTGGAAACACTTTGAATATCCGATGGTACTTGGGTCTTCCAATATTCTTGCATTACTTTTGGAACTTCATCATTTATTAATGCCAAAGTGCTTTCCTTCCAAACTCATTGTCCTCATATAGTTATATAATATATGAATTCTCCTCCATGGGTTTTAATCGGAATTTATGCCATTGTCTCTCTTGTTTCTCAAAATTCTCTATGGATCTTTAGATATGAGTTAATAATCTCTATGCTTAATTCTTGGTGATTTTAACTGTATCAATAGTTCGTGTGACAAACTTGGTGGATGTTGCTTTTCGAACAATTGTTCAATTTGTATGTTTAATGATTTTATTAAAAAGGTTAGTTTAATTGATCTTGGTCTCATTGGACAATGATTTACTTGGTCCAATAATAGATTTGGTAATTTTGATATTTGGTTCGTCTCCATTATGGTTTTGCAAATTGTGGTTAGATTAATATTTTTGGTAATTCGATTGTGAAACATATGCCTAGAAAATTTTCTGATCATTGTCGTGTCCTTCAACAAATTGCTAAGGTTTTTATTGCATCTAACAAATTGCTTAAGTTTCTTCAGGTTGAGTACGTGGATGTACATAATATTGTTTCAAACTCTTGTAACAACACTACACTGCATTCTTCTCTTCCCCTTGTTAAACTCTCCGTGTCTCTCTTTGATTTTGGAACTCAAATTACCTTGAGAATCTAGAACAACTTCTACAAAA
Source organism: Ensete ventricosum (assembly GCA_029747655.1). Lineage (NCBI taxonomy): Eukaryota > Viridiplantae > Streptophyta > Magnoliopsida > Zingiberales > Musaceae > Ensete > Ensete ventricosum. Next base: position 21,178,923 of record JAQQAF010000002.1, read on the forward strand.
TACACTATTTGAGTCCATGTGTTCTCAATCGCGTCTTTTAAGACATCAAATTCTTACAAGTATCTTGCCTCTACAAAAAAAAAAAAAAAAAATTTGGTTCTTGTTAAGCAAATTAATGTTAAATGGTGGTCCGAAGCTAATGCCAAATAGATCAATAAGGGTAATATAAATACGAAATTCTATCACTCTTTACTACTTCAATCTTTGGAATGATTGATTATATTACTACTACTCCCAAAACCCTTTCCTAGCCTACTTTGAAGGATGGGGTATTTTGAAGTAAAGATAAAACATAATTATTCTGCCCCTTTCAATCAAATTAAAAATCTAGAATCCCTTGAACTCTTTGGTTTAGGTAAAAATCCAGGACCATATGGATTTATTGTATAAATTCTATTGGGACATCATAGTTGATTCTATTGTTGATGCATTTCAACATTTCTTTTGAATTCAGATTTATATTATGATTGGACTAAGACAATTATCATCTTTATCCCTAAACGTAAAAAATCCTATTATAAGTAAAGACTTCTGTCCAATTTTATTATGCAATGTCAATTATGGGATTCTTGCTAAGGGTCTTGGTTAATCATCTTAAAACTAATTTTGCCCCTTCTATCTATATCCAAAGAGCTATTTACTTTTTTTTTGTTTTTTTTTCTGAGCATATTATTCACGATAACATTTTGATCATCCAAGAAATTGGCCATACCATTTATAACTCAAGGGTAAAAACCCTCTAACTATGATCAAACTTGACCTTACGAAAGTCTTTTATAGATTGTCAAGGGGATGCCATCCCAAAAATGTTGGGAGTTAGCACTTTCTCCCTAATTTCATCCAATGTGCTAAGCTTGCATTACTTCTCCAACCCTCCAATGTCACATAAATAGTTGCTCTTCTTCTTCCTTCAAAGGTCAAAGGGGTATACACTAAGGGGATCCCATATCTATACATTCTAGTTGCATAGTTTCCTATCTCTCTCCTCAACAATGCATGCTGTGAAAAAGCACATCACTCCTCTTTGTTTTACAAAAATAAAAATAAAAAATAGAATAAAATAAAACTTTGCCACGTTATGTATGCGGATGACATATTATTTTATTTCAGAGCCAATAGGAAGGAAGTGTTGTCATTTCATTCTTAATATATTTTAAACCTATAAAGATCTTACTAATCAAAAGGTTGACGACACCTCTAAATCTGAAATTTATTTTTCTCCGGATACTTAGCTATCAAGGACGATAACTTTCCCTTTAGGTATATTGGCACTCTCATCGGACCTGGAAAAATTTACCCTTCAACTCTTAACGTACTTACCCAACCTTTTTCTAATAGATTTGGAACATGGCACAAGCTCCTTTTTATAATAAGTTGGTAAGGTTGTGCTTATTAATTCTGTTCTTAATTTCATTCCCATTCGTTCTCTTAGTGTCACTTGGTTGTCAACTGAAATTATTAACAATATGATTAAGATTACTAAAAACTTTCTTTGGAATAACAAACCTAACTCTAAGGGCTTGCATCTCTGAAATTATTAACAATATCATTATGATGAAAATTGCTTTACATGCTAAATGCATTTATCAATATTCTACTAATTCCAACTGCATTTGGGTTAAGATGGTTAAAGCCACATATGATAGATATCATTAATCCTGGGGGCATCTGGTGTAATATTAAAATGAGCTGAAGCTGGTATCTATTCCTATTGGCATTTGAAAATTTACGTTATGACATTATGAAGTTTGTTGGAATGGGTTTTACTATTAATGTTCCATTTGGTTACAAACATACATTTATTAACTATAATAAAATTTTCAATAATTGTACTATTGAAAGTTAAATTGGATAATACTTTTGGTTCCATTTTGACAAATGAAATTTGTAGCATTGATTTATCTCTTAATCGTTGTGATGATTTTTTGTTTTGAAATTCATATTTTCCGGGTATTACTTCGTCCAAATCAACTTATAACTTTTCATTCGAGTAAAAGTGTGGAGAATTGTGAACAGTGGTGTCGCTTGTGGAAACCTCCCATCCTACCTTGTATAAAATATTTTTGTTCTAAGTTTTTTTACATTGCCATCTCCCATTATCCAACTGGCTTGCTCCACTTGGAATTTGCAATAACTTCCTTTGTCCATCTATCTCCGAATCCATTCTACTGTGCTTCCAATGTACATTTATCTCCTCACTTTCGATAATTCTCCGGTAACATCTGAGCATTTATTTCTTCTGATTTGAATAATGAAAATAAAATAGGAATAAATTTTGTATACGAATAAATACTAGCAGACCATCACACACAATGGAATCAAACAGAAGTCATAATCAGATGAACACCAAGATTTACGTGGAAAATCCCTTCAACTGGAAGGGTAAAAACCACGGGATAAAATAGAGAAAATCCACTATCAAAATAATGAATATACAGATATTAAGGCTTCTTGCCCAAGCCCAAAGCAATAGCCACAAGAGAATCACAGGGATACAAGGACTATAATCCTAAGCACAATATCTAAAACCTTCCCAAAAGATCACAGTAAGAATCCATTACAAACTGATCTAACCTGAGATTTGAATGATTGAGAATAGTCTTTTCCTGCCCTTGTCTTCTTCCCTTTCCTGGATCTCTTATTTTCTGGCCGCTACTGTCAATCTGTAGTCTTCTTTCTCTCACCCACGTTTTCAGCTGTCGCTACTCTCTTAATCTCAACCCTAGCCATATAATCTAGGTTTTAGGTTAATATAAGTGAGGTTCTGGGCTATGGGCTGAATTTGGGTCATCTGCCCAACAACCTCCCCCTTCAGCCCATAAAGGAGGTTATCTCATGACTCCTCAATGTGAAGCTATGCCGATCAACTGTCAGCACATCTCGTCTCTCTTTCGGTAAAGTTTTTGTCAATATGATTATCATCTGTGTGAATTTTATGAAACTGTAATTGCTTCTCTTCAAGCACATTTCTGATCCAGTGATATCTGACATCTATATGCTTTGACTTGGAATGAAATGTTGGGTTTTTGCACAAATGGATGGCACTCTGGTTGTCATAATACACTACATAGTTTTCCTGTTTCAGCCCCAATTCTTGTAAGAATCCTTTCATCCATAGCATTTCTTTGCAAACCTCTGTAGCAGCAATATATTTTGCCTCTGTGGTGGAGAGAGCAATACACCTTTACAATCTGGACTGTCATGACACAGCTCCCCCTGCAAAAATAAGTACAAAACCTGATGTGAACTTCCTTGTGTCAATATCTCTTGTCATATCTGCATCTATATAACTTGTCAATACAGGTGGTTCATCTCCAAAGCTTAAACAAACTTTAGAATTTCCTCTGAGATATCTAAAAATCCACTTCACTGCTGCCCAATGCTCTTTACCTGGATTTGCAAGAAATCTGCTAGTAACACCCACTGCATATACGATGTCCGGCCTCGTACATACCATCGCGTACATTAAACTTCCAACTGCTGAAGCATAAGGAACCTTTTGCATTTTCTCCTTCTCCTCATCACTTGACGGACTCTGATCTGAGCACAACTTGAAGTGACTTGCAAGAGGAGAACCAACTAGCTTTGCATTACTCATACTGAACCTATCCAATACATTCTCAATGTATTTCTCCTATGACAACCAAATCTTTCTCTTTCTTCTATCACGAGAAATCTGCATGCCTAGTATTTGCTTTGCTGGCTCCATGTCTTTTATTGTAAAAGACTCACTCAGTTCCTTCTTCAACCTGTCAATCATAGACATATCTTTCCCAAGGATAAGCATATCATCAACATAAAGTAAGAGAATAATAAAATCCTCACCAAACCGTTTGATGTACACACAATGATCTGAAACCGTTCTTTTATATTCATTTTCAACTATAAATGAATCAAACTTTTTATACCACTGTCTTGGAACTTGCTTCAGCCCATACAAGCTCTTCTTCAACTTGCAGACAAAATTTTCATTACCTTAACTTTGAAGCGTTCTGGTTGCTCCATATAAATTTCCTCCTCCAAATCACCATGAAGAAAAACTAGTATGAGGGCTAGTGGTGATATGACGGTGCTGTTACTATATATATATGCTTTGATAATCATATTCAATATAATATTATTTTATTTATTATATCTATTTAGTATGTATGTATTCTAAAATTGGTGCATGTATAAAATATTTTTTAAAATTTTATAATCTAATTACACAAATTATTTTTAAAATATGATTTATTTTTATTATGATTTTAAAATTTTATTTTATATTTTAACTTGTTAATAGGTTAAGTGGAAAAATGTTATATTATATAGCTTAATAACTTAAGATAAAGTATATTGAAGATATAATTAGATTTTGATGAAAGACATTGACCGATAGAATGAGAGCTGTAAACTTGGAAAATTATTTTGATGGGAGGAATTTTCTCAAGTTTCTTTTTCTAGAATCTACGTTTGTTTGATAGGACCTTCTTGTGATTTGATCATTGGTTAAGGGTCTAGTCTCTCAACAAATCCACATTGGTTTCATGACTTGAGAGATACTACAACCCAATTTAATAATATCATCAAAAGTTACACAATGCTATTCTTTGGTCCCTAATATTATTAGATTTCACTGTCCAAAGTTTTCCAAATTTTCTATCGTCATACTAATAAACAAATGCCTTTAGAGTCCCTTAAAAATGCAATAAGGACACTATCAACCATTTCGGTGTTATAGGAACTATAGGACTTTCCAAAATCAATAATAAGAGTTAAAACTTGATGGAAAATATATTATAGCACGAGGTAACTTCTAGAGATATTATTATACTTGAGCTAGAAGCCATAAGTTAGGAACCATCCTAGCACTATGAGATATCGACTCAACTAGGTCACTAGGCCAGTTAATTAGATAATATTTAATCTATATAATCTTTATTCAATTTGTATACATTTATTTTTTTTAAGATTAAATGATGAAAGTATTCGGGACTTTGATAGATCTTTACCAGTTAAACATACTGGTACCTTCAAAAATATGTCAAATCAATCTTTAATAAAAGAATCATATGTATTACTATCAGATCAATATTTAAAAATATAAATTTTTATTTATTTTTAAATCTTTTTATTCTTAGCTATGGAATATTATTACCACGTGAGGTCCTCTTTTTCTTAGTTGCTTCTAAAGAAGAGTTTCTTCCGAGGAAATAAAAAAATGCACGTCCTTTTCTCTTGAAATGCTTCTTATAAAAAATCATGGGAGTAGTTGGGAAAGTAATATTAACTATCGTTATCAAGAGTAAACAACTGTTTAGAGTGATTTAAATCACCTTAATCACAAACAAAAGATGATATAATAATCACCAATGGTTTAATGGTTAAAATGCACGACAGTAGACTTGCCGATGATAGAAAAGCGGGATGAGCTTATTCTTTCTACCAAATCAATGGCTCGGCCAACGCTTTCCAGCTGACATGACACTCGAGGCTGCTGCAGTCACGTACACCCTTCCGATATCTGCTGGGCCAACCACTACCCGAAATCCTAACAATTAATTAAAAAAACCTAACCACATGATCTCATCAAATATATATATATATGTATATATATATATATACCAAACCCAATCCTGATGAATCGCAGGTAGATTGAGACGAGAGTGTCGAGTATGTCCCAAAAACACAGCCCTCACAAACATTAGAAACCTAACATGCTTAGCTTCCTCCAAATGGTAAAAAATGTTCATCATTAGCGGGTTTCACCGGAAGGCAGCCTACCCTCAAGCATTGGCTGCAGGCTACACGTGTGTAATAGCTGTCTGACAGAGATAAATCACGCCCACAGCCAACTCACTGTCTTCCTCCCCACCCCCCCCCCCCCCCCCCCCCTCTCTCTCTCTCTCTTTCTCTATCTCTTGAGATAGCAAACAAAACCGTAGTGCCTCTCCCTATCTCAGTCCCAGGGCTGGTACAGCTTGTAAGAGCGAAAGGGACCCGTCATTGGAAATAGCCATAGAAGAAAAAGCAGTGTCGCTGCTAACCTCACCTAGTTCAAAGCATTCATAGCAAAGACAGATCTATGACATGCGTTCTCTCCTCACCCATCCACTTCGTTAGGCAAGACATCAGTCTCTTGCACACAGGAAAAGCAGTAGTAGGTGGTAAGAAGAAGAAACGAAGAAGAAGAAGAAGAAGAAGAAAAGATGAGGTTTTGTAACTCTTGAGACTATCGAGTAACTAAGAAGTAACATGCAGTACTGCTTGGAAAAACTTTGCCTAACAATGAAATGTATCGTTCTTCTCCTACCGAGTGGCGCCAACTAGAGTGGAGGTGGCAGCGGCCTGGTTGTGGTTGATCGGTCTCCAAGCTGAAGCTGTAAGCAAGCAGAGATCCTTCCATCCCAGCTTGAGCGTGCCGTTCTCCTCGACCAAGGTGTAGCCGTCGGAGGGGAACATGCCCAGGAGGAGGGTGGCCTGGGCTGCTGCATTGCCTGCGAGCGAGACCTCACGGAAGCCAGACTGACTAAGCTTCTCCCTCCAGTTGCTGAACTTGACCTCGCCGGTGCGCGCCGGGCCACCCACGGCGAGCACGTTGCGGATCTCCCGCGACAGCAGCTGCTGCTCGACAATGTGCCGTTCCTGGCTGTCCTCGCCGTAGCTGGCGCCGAGCGAATCGAAGAGGGCCGAGTAGTAGTGGATCGCCTCCACGAACCGAGCCAAGAAAGAACCTGCTTGGCTGAGATCTTGCTCCACCATTGTTACAACCTTCGGTGCCAACCTACACACCCACGATCACATGCAAATTAATTAATGTTGTTCCTAAATCGACCGTCTTCATCATCACTACCTTAAAAGTAACGATAATGATTAACGGACGAAGTGAGAGAGGAGAAAAGAGTCAGCAGAGAAGACATGAGTAACTCAAAAGCCTCTCAATCAATCTCTGTTAACCGGCCTCCAACGACGTCTCTTCTTACACAAGTGACGGAAAGTTGGCTGATTAGTTTACATTTGACTTAGGACAAACCAAAGCTAAAGAATATTAAACATTGTTCATTGACAACTATTAACCTCTTCTTTGTCGAAGTTGTAAAGATGCATTTTTGAAAAAGTATTATCACGGTAGACGAGAAAGATATATCACAAATGAGGGAACTCGGATTAAAGCCAAGGAGCTGTCATGAGGAGGAAGGTAATGAATACAAAGTAGTTATCGTTAGTCCTTCAAAGCAATTCTGAATCTCACAGCAGGAGGAGAAGCGGAATAAGATCATGTGAAAGTGTGAGGAAGAGAAAGAAGAGGGGAGGAGATAAGAGCCAACTGCAGCTAGTTCGTTCTACTTTCAAGCTTAGTAGTAGTAGTAGTAGCTATTGCACTAAAAGAACATAGGATAAAAGAGGAGAAAAAGAAGCTAGCTACAAGCATTGCAAAGGAGACTGCGCATCTACCTTTGGAGAAGCCAGAGAGTGTTGGTGTCCGAACCGGTGACGTCGTAGAGAGAGTGGTGCAGCCAGTGCACCGCGAGGGCCTCACGGCGGGACACGCCGAGGCGCTCGGGGTCCAGGTTGCCGACCTTCTCGGCAACTGGAACGAACTCGAAGGGGAGGCCGAGCGTCTCGGCGAAGTCGGAAAGGCGCTTGCCGGTGGCCTCGAGAGCGTCCATGGAGGATCCGAGGCCGGTGAGGCGCACCCGCGGAGGGCCGCCGGGGCGGGAGGCCAGGATGTGGAAGAGGCCCGGCCACTGGAGGCCCTGCATGATGTCGAAGTCGATGATGTGAACGCGGTCCTCTCGCTCGAACGCCTCCTGTATCGCCTGGTTGGCCGTGAAGTGGGAAAACTTTACGAAGGGGCTGATACCGTTGAAAACCTGGAAGGCGGAGGCCAGACGGTGGCGGTGGGGCACGGTCGGAAGCGGCGCGTATAGGCCCAGGCACGAGCTCACCAGACGAGCCGACATTGCCTCTGAGAAGTAGGCAGCAACCCGCTGAGCCGACGTGCCGAAGGGGGTCGACAGTTCCGAGATCTCCAGTAGCAACCGGTTGGCCTCCTCCAGGTTGTCGGCTGCTACTGCTTCCGCGCAGTGGAGCAGGAGCGTCAGCAGGTGGAGGCCCTCCTCGTCCCTCTTCCTCTGTTGCATCTCTTCCCTCTTCCTCGCGGCCGCTGCCGCTGCCGCTGAGGCTGCAGCCGTCGCCGCCGTTGCCTCGTCGGAGGAAACGGAGGTGGAGCTCCTTTGAGGTTGAGGTTGGGGTTGCGGTTGCTGTTGTGGCTGCGGGTTCTGTTGTGCGCTCTGGAGGCGGCTTGTTGGCTCTTCCCATCCGCCGCCAGCAGCTGCTGGGGCGAATGTGAAGGGTGGCGCCTGGTTGGCCCGTTTCGGTGCTTGTACTGTCTCCGGCAGCGGCGGAGCCATCCTCGTGTCCCTCCGCCTTTTGTCGGAGGGATCCAGCGCTGCGCTATTGGGAAGCGAGTGCAGCGCTGCGGCCGGCGACGGGTCGGATGAGAGCGACTGGAGTCGGAACTCTAGGAGGGCCGCCAAGCCTGGGTTGCAAGGGTGTACTATCTCGCGGACGCTGTTAACTATCTGAGGGATGGAGACCTCCCCGCCGGCGGAGCTATTAATTATATCGCGGATAATCCCGTCCACCCAGGCGGTACCTACCCCGGCATCATCGGAGCTCCCACCACCACCGTCGATGGCAGAGGAAGAAACAAGCTGCAGCCCCTCTGCATTCGAAGAAGGCAAAGCAATACGATCATCATCGGGCGGAAAGAGGGGCAAGCCCGAGAACCCACAGACGGCCAGCGAAGGAAGAGCTGGAGGCGGAGGAGCAGGCAAAGATGGTAGAAGGGCAGGCGGGGTACTACTAGTAGTAACCGACAACAAAACGGAAACAGCGGCGCTCTGTTGGCCGACATCAACGGGAAGCGTCGAAGGCGGATTGAACAGTGGAGAGGGCTGTCCGGGGAGGACCTCCCCTAGGAACGTAGGATTGGCGGAGGAAGAGGAGGAGGCACCGGTTGTGGTGCGGCGGGAGAGGCGAACAGGGCCGTATGGAGAGTCGGACTGGAGGTCGAGCTCCGAAGCCAGCCTCTTCCTCACCATCTTATCTTGTTCCTGCTGCTGCTGCTGCTGCTGCTGGAGATAGAGGAGTTGCAGTAGCTGTTCCTCCTGCTGATGCTGTTGCTGACGAAAATAATGGAACTGCTGAGGAGGCAACAACAGTAGTGGTTGGAGGGGAGGAAGTGGAGTGGAGTTGGTTCTAATAAGAGAGGAGGAGGAGGAGGAGCAGTTGGAGTTGGGTTGATCTGCGGAGGAGGGAGAGGAGTCATGAGCTGGGGGAGGGAAGAGGAGGAAAGAGGTGGAGGCCATCAGAAAAAACAAGAGGAAGCAGCTCTCCGCATGCCAGTGGAGGGACTCGGGGAAGGAGAGCGAGCCAAAGAGTAAAGGCAGCTGAGATCGTAACAGCAGCAACACCTACAGCCGCAGCAGCAGCAGCAGTGGTATTAGTAGTAGTAGGAGGAGGAGGAGGAGGATAACAACAACAGCAATAATTAGAGTAATAGAGTGGTGGCAAGGGAGAGAGGCCGAGACAGAGGGGTTGCATCTCCTTGGGCTCTGCTCAAGCGCAGGGTTGCTACAAGGAGATAACAGCGGGGGGATTCGGACATCGGCGCTCGGATTCGATTCCGTGGTCTGTCTTCTCCACAACAACGCACCAAAACAGCTCTCGCTCTCTCTCTCTCTCTCTCTCTCTCTCTCACGAACAGAAAATACCACACACCACACACCAAACAAACACAAGCAGCATAAGAACGAATTAATATTTATGTCTGCCTTTTGCTCGGGGGACGGAGTCATTTTGTGGTTACACGGGAGCCCTTTGCTTTTGACTTGGGGTGGTTAATGTTGATTGGAGTGTGGGCCGAGGTGTGCGTAGTAATAAACAAGCGTGGGCCTAGGTGTTGCTGGTGGGGTTGCATGGGCTGGGAGGGAAGCTCCATTTTTTTGCTTCCAATGAAAAGCTGCTCGATTGCACTATGTTCTTTGTGGTTGGAGTTTGAAAAAAAAATTCTTCCAGCCCTTTTTGCCCCAGTGATCCAGGAATCCTGATGCTCTCTTGTTACGGAATTATTATTTGTTTTCTTTTACCTTCTTCTCCCCATCAGAGTTAGCTTTAAGGATGTTTTTTATGGGTAAGAGTGAAGTTTTCCATCATCACCCCAGTATGGTTTTTTAATTTTGCCTTGCTTAGGCTATGTCTGATATCATTAACAACTATTTCTCACATATCTCCATTTACATCAGAGGTGGGGGTAAAACAAATATGATCCGCAAGACAAACTTCCATTACATTACTGTGTTTGAGGGAAGATTTTTCTAACGATTCTATAAAACAATTTAAACAATTATCTTTGATGAGGTCATGAGTATCATCAACTGATGCTCACTCGATATTTTACCAAAAGCGCAAGCTCATCTTGATGTCTCTCTCATACTGATGTAGGAAGGTTAGCAAGATAAAAGAACGTAGCCTACTCAATCTGAGATTGTTATGTTGTCGAGGATTCAGTTCAAGACGATCGAGCTGGGGTCCTTCGAGTGGTAAGGTTCCTTCTTTGGAATCCTTAGATAGTCGACGATCCTATATGACAGGTTAACATCGTGGGTTGCCTGGCACGGTCCCTCCAATGCTTAAGTTAGTGGAGAGGAGAAAACAACAATGTAAGTTATAAGTATGGGGAGAGTTTGTAAAGAGATAGTAAATGTCCGACTTTCTATCCCCCTCAGCTTGAGTTAAAGGGTTTCTTTTATATTTGATCTATGGGCCCACTTACTAGATGGCCCGGGATAAGATTAGTCTAATGACCTGATCATTCTAGGAAGAGCGCAGAGACTTGGCCTTTTTATAACCCTCAAGCTTCTACACCGAGTGCATGGCTACGGAAGAGCGCAGAGGCTCGACCTAGGTGCTGGTTACAGATACCTTGTAAACCAACCACGTGAATGATGATACCTGTGATATGTTGCAAAGTATTTTTACTTATTATTATTATTATTTTCTCACATTATATTACTTATTGCATATATTGTGATCTCCTTGGATCTATGCAATGAGAATTGGATCATGATAATGAGACCAATTCAATTTTAAACATAGATCTCAAATAATCTTGATTATAAGTTACTCGAGATAATCGGACAGACCGGTGTGCTATATGCCCATTTATATGATGGAGTCAGTTGGTCTCATAGCTACTTATGTGGGGACACTAGGGATATAGTGCAGGTGCTTATTGGTATTGGGCAGATTGCCCAGATTCAGCCCATAATGGGCTTTAGTGAAGCCCACAGTCCAAAACCTCACTTATATTAACCTAAAACCTAGATTAGGTGTCTAGGGTTGAGATTAAGAGAGGAGCGACGGCTGAAAACGTGGGAGAGAAAAAGAAGACTGCAGATTGACAGTAGAGGCCAGAAAATAAGAGATACAGGAAAAAATTATTCTCAATCATTCAAATCTCAGGTTAGATCAGTTTACAGTGGATTCTTACTGTGATCTCTTAGGAATATTTTGGATATTGTGCTTAAGATTATAGTCCTTATATCCTTGTGATTCTCTTGTGGCTATTGCTTTGGGCTTGGGCAAGAAGCCTTGAGATCTGTATATTCATTATTTTGATAGTGGATTTTCTCTGGCTTGTCCCGTGGTTTTTACCCTTCGAGTTGAAGGGGTTTTCCACGTAAATCTTGGTGTTCATCTGATTGTAATTTCTGTTTGATTCCGCTGTGTGTGACGGTCTGCTAGTATTTGTTCGTATACAAAGTTTATTCCTGTTTTATTCCCATCAACTGGTATCAGAGCAGAGTTTTGGTAGTATTTAATCTTTTGTATCTGAACATGGAGGCTGGTAATATTTCTCGCATGATTAGTTTAAACGGAAACAATTGGATGATATGGAAACCAAGAATGAAAGATCTCTTGTATTGCAAAGATTTGTATGGACCTTTGCAAGGAGATAGTGCAAAGCCCACATCTATGACAGATGATGAGTGAAAGAGGTTAGATCGAAAAACAGTTGGCTTTATTCGACAATGGCTAGATGATAGTGTCTTTCACCATGTTTCTACTAAATGTTCTGCTTACTCTTTTTGGAAAAAGTTAGAAGGTCTTTATGAAAGAAAAACGGCTGGCAACAAAGCTTTTCTAATCAGAAAACTTGTGAACTTGAAATATAAAGAGGGTACTTCTATTCCTGAGCATTTGAATGAAATGCAAAGTATTACTAACCAGTTATCCTCTATGAAAATATCTCTTGATGATGAGTTACAAGCATTATTACTTCTCAGTTCTTTGCCAGAAAGTTGGGAGACACTAGTGGTTTCTCTCAGTAATTCGGCACCAGATGGTATTGTCACCATGAGTCAAGTAACAAGCAGTTTGTTGAATGAGGAGTTAAGGAGAAAGAATTCAGCAACTTCTCAGATTGATTCACAAGCACTTGTCTCAGAGAACAGAGGAAGGTCAAAGTCAAAGGATAGAAGTGGTTCACGTGTGGGTAGAAGCAAGTCAAGATCAAGGAAAGATATTGTTTGCTATAATTGTGGTGAGAAAGGATATTACAAGAATCAGTGCAAGCAACCTAAGAAGAACAATAAAAGGGGGAAAGAAGTAGAGCATATAGAGTCAAAAGAGAATATCACAACTACAGTACAAGGTAGTGATTATTTGATTTTATCTACTTCCGATGATATTTTTTCTTGTGTGTGCCAAGATCTCTAGTGGATAATTGACACGGGTGCTTTTTATCATGCTACACCACGAAGGGAGTTCTTTGCTACTTACAGGTCTGGAAATTTTGGTGTTGTCAAGATGGGCAACTATGGCACAACAAACATCATTGGCATGAGAGATATCCATATAAAGACCAACCTTGATTGCAAGTTGGTGCTTAAGAATGTGAGGCATGTGATTGACTTAAGACTGAATTTAATTTCAGTTGGAAGGCTAGACGATGAAGACTTTGATGTCAGATTTTATAGAGGGCAGTGGAAGCTCAGTAAGGGTTCTCTTATTGTAGCTAATGAGAAGAAATGCCATACATTGTATAGATTGCAGCCTAAAGCTTGTGGTGAGTAGTTGAATGCTACAGAAAAAGACTTCAGCATGAAGTTGTGGCATAGTTGACTAGGACATATGAGCGAGAAGGGGCTGCAAGAACTTTTCAAAAGAGATGTATTGCCATCCCTCAGAGGTACACGTTTGAACCCTTGTATTGATTGTTTGGCTGATAAACAACATAGAGTTTCTTTTGTTAGTCCTGCCTTATCTAAAAAAATGCATGCCTTGGACCGTGTCTATACAGATGTGTGTGGTCCTTTGAGGATAAAAACTCATGGTGGATCTGTTAATATTCTTAGTATTAGTGGTGCACTTTATTTTGCTACTTTTATAGATGACTTTTCCAGGAAAGTTTGGGCCTATGCTTTGAAGACTAAAGATCAGGTTATTAATGTCTTCAAAGAGTTTCATGCTAGAGTTGAAAGGGAGATAGAAAGACAATTGAAATGTATAAGATCAGATAATGGTGGTGAGTACACAGGATTGTTTAATGATTATTGCAGGTCACATGGCATCCAGTATGAGTTGACAGTCCCTGGTATGCCTCAGCATAATGCAATTGCAGAGAGGATGAACCGCACCATCATGGAAAAGATCAGATGTATGCTTTCACAGGCCAAACTACCCAAAAGGTTTTGGGATGAGGCTTTAAGGACTGCAGTTGATGTAATCAACTTATCACCATGTACAACTCTAGATGTTGATGTTGCAGAACATGTATAGTCAGGGAAAGATGTCTCCTATAGGCATTTAAGAGTGTTTGGTTGTCGTGCATTTGCACATGTTCCAAACAATGAAAGGTCAAAGCTGGATGGTAAGACAAAAGAGTGTATTTTTCTTGGTTACTCACATGATCAGTTTGGTTATAGGCTTTGGGATCCAGAAAAGCAGAAGGTGTTCAGAAGCAGAGATGTTGTTTTCTTTGAGGATCAAACCATTGAGGATTTGAAGAAGGAGGCACCAGCTAAGACTTCTGCAGAGGGATTTGTAGACTGTGACCCAGTTATTCCTCCTGTATATCAGGGTGATGGGGGAGATGTGCAGGAAAATGGTGCAGAGCCATATGTTGATCTACCTGCAGGACATGTTGAGCAGGAAGAAGAAAGAGAGCAAGTTTCCACAGAACCTCAGTTAAGAAGATCTTCTAGACCACGTCAACTTTCCAGAAGATACTCTATAGATGAGTATGTGATGCTTACTGATGCAGGTGAACCAGAGAGTTACCAGGAAGTAGTTGAAAGTGAGCAGAAAAAGAAGTGGTTTATTGCTATGCAGGAAGAGATGAATTCTCTGCAGAAGAACCACACATATGATTTGGTGCAACTACCAGAAGGAAGTAGGCCTTGAATAACAAGTGAGTTTTCAAGTTGAAGACTCAAGAATATTGTTCTCAACCAGAGTATAAAGTTAGATTGGTTGTGAAAGACTTTGGTCAAAAGAAAGGTATTGACTTTAAAGAAATTTTTTCTCTTGTTGTTAAAATGTCTTCTATCCGTGTTGCTCTTGGTATTGCTGCTAACCTAGACTTGGAGATTGAACAGTTAGATGTGAAAACAACTTTCCTTCATGGTGATTTGGAGGAGGAAATTTATATGGAGCAACCAGAAGGCTTAAAAGTCAAAGGTAAAGAGAATCTTGTCTGCAAGTTGAAGAAGAGCTTGTATGGGCTGAAGCAAGCTCCAAGACAGTGGTATAAAAAGTTTAATTCATTTATGATTGAAAATAAATATAAAAGAATAGCTTCAGATCATTGTGTGTACATCAAACGGTTTGGTGAGAATTTTATTATTCTCTTACTTTATGTTGATGACATGCTTATCCTCGGAAAAGATATGTCTATGATTGATAGGTTGAAGAAGGACTTGAGTGAGTCTTTTGCAATAAAGGATATGAGGCCAACAAAGAAAATACTGGGCATGCAGATTTCTCGTGATAGAAGAAAGAGAAAGATTTGGTTGTCATAGGAGAAATATATTGAGAAGGTATTAGATAGGTTCAGCATGAGTAATACAAAGCCAGTTGGTTCTCCTCTTGCAGGTCACTTCAAGTTGTGCTCAGATCAGAGTTCATCAAGTGATGAGGAGAAGGAGAAAATACAAAAGGTTCCTTATGCTTCAGCAGTTGGAAGTTTAATGTACGCAATGATATGTACGAGGTCGGACATCGCATATGCAGTGGGTGTTACTAGTAGATTTCTTGCAAATCCAGGTAAAGAGCATTGGGCAGCAGTGAAGTGGATTTTTAGATATCTCAGAGGAAGTTCTAAAGTTTGTTTAAGCTTTGGAGGTGGACCACATGTATTGACAGGTTACACAGATGCAGATATGGCAAGATATATTGACATAAGGAAGTCCACGTCAGGTTTTGTACTTACTTTTGCAGGGGGAGCTGTGTCATGACAGTCCAGATTGCAAAGGTGTATTGCTCTCTCTACCACAAAGGCAGAATATATTGCTGCTACAAAGGTTTGCAAAGAAATATTATGGATGAAAGGATTCTTACAAGAATTGAGGCTGAAACAAGAAAACTATGTGGTGTATTGTGACAGCCAGAGTGCCATCCATTTATGCAAGAACCCAATATTTCATTCCAAGTCAAAGCATATAGATGTCAGATACCACTGGATCAGAAATGTGCTTGAAGAGAAACAGTTACAGCTTCAGAAAATTCACACAGATGATAATGGGACAGACATGTTGACAAAGGCTTTACCGAAAGAGATATAGGAGATGTGCCGACAGCTGGTCGGCATGGCTTCACATTGAGAAGTCACGAGACACCCTCTCTTATGGGCTGAAGGGGGAGGTTGTTGGACAGATTGCCCAGATTCAACGCATAATGAGCTTTAGTGAAGCCCATAGCCGAAAACCTCACTTATATTAACCTAAAACCTAGATTAGGTGGCTAGGGTTGAGATTAAGAGAGGAGCGGCGGCTGAAAATGTGGGAGAGAAAAAGAAGACTGCAGATTGACAGTAGAGGCCAGAAAACAAGAGATCCAAGAAAGAGAAGAAGACAAGGGCAGAAAAAGACTATTCTCAATCATTCAAATCTCAGGTTAGATCAGTTTACAGTGGATTCTTACTGTGATCTCTTGGGAAGGTTTTGGATATTGTGCTTAGCATTATAGTCCTTGTATCCCTGTGATTCTCTTGTGGCTATTGCTTTGGGTTGGGCAAGAATCCTTGAGATCTGTATATTCATTATTTTGATAGTGGATTTTCTCTGGCTTGTCCCGTGGTTTTTACCCTTCGAATTAAAGGGGTTTTTCACGTAAATCTTAGTGTTCATCTCACACTGATTTCTGTTTGATTCCGCTATGTGTGACGGTATGCTAGTATTTATTCTTATACAAAGTTTATTCCTATTTTATTCCCATCAACTGGAGAATGAGTTCACTGATTGATTCGCTCATGAAATGCCAGATGGTTAATGATACCTTACATCAGATAATGATTTAGTAGTCCCAGTTATATGTCTAGTCCTTAGATTGAGACAATAAGGATATCTTGTTTGAATACTTTATTCTTTGATGTCAGACTTATAGGTCTAAAAGTTCCAATTCTGATACAACCGGCTATCAGGATTGATAGTCAACCTTATGAAGGTAATTTAGTGTCAACAGAGGATTGTTCATTCTTGGTATCACGAGAGGAATATCCCGTGTATTCTCACTCAAGTAAATCCATAGCTATGATTGTTCAGATTGAGAGAGGAGTTTTATGAAAGAATCCAATTAGAGCGATACTCTGATAGTACCATGCTTGATATATGGTCCTTGGGATATTAGATGAATGATGAACTATATATACACAATAACTAAAGATAGACAGGTCCAATGGATTAGATCATCCTCTACTATTTGGGGACTATAACGTAGTAGCCTAGTACGTTCATACTATATAAGTTCAATAATTTATTATGGGATAACGATTCACATAGCCAGAAAAAGTTGAGTCAAAAAGAATTCTGACAGGTGCATTTCATGTGCAGCTCGGTATTGGGTCTTGAGAGACACACATATGGTGGTTGTTGTGACAAGTAGATGATTAAATATGATATATCCAATAAGCTTATATTTCATTAGATGAGACCCAATATTAATGGATTCCTTGGATGTGGTCTAATTAAAGGAAAATTTAGATTATTGAATAGAGATCAAATAATCCAAGAGGTTAGGGCAATTGGATAGAGATTCTTACTAAGACAGGATCTATTAGGGTTTAAGAGTCTCTCTATAAATAGGTGATAGGGGTGGCCAAGAAAAGTGATAAGCTGCACTTTTGGTCACCCCCTCCTGTTCTCCTCCCTTCCCCTTCCTCTCAACCCACACCCCTCTCCTTCGCGTGTGAGGACAACAAAGAAGAAAATAGTTCTTCTTCTATGCTTATTGCAATGTGGTGCCTAAAAGCTGCAAAGAAGGTGTGCAAAAGTTATGAATTTTCTGCACTACAAAGGACGAGCATCGTTGCTTCTTCCACCATGTGGATACCACTAGAGAGGAGGACATCTGACTTCCTTCATTTATGTCATAGGATCTAAAATTTTTAAGGAAATATGATCTCCCTCATAAAATATCTAACATATGTTAGGTAGTTTTTAGTTTTATGTTCATGCACCAATCATCGCATGATGATTTGATAAGACATGAGAAACTAGTTTTTTTTATATTTTTTTATACATGTGATGTTTTAATTAAGGTTTCCCTATAGTGGTATCATAGCTAGGTTCATTGTGCGATGATTGACTATAAACTGTGTGCTGTGATGAATCACGTAGATTATTTTCTATGTTCTTGTCATGATTTTTATCATAGTTTATAGATTTGAATAACACCCTTTCTAGCTGTTGAAAGGTGTTATGGAGAGGCCCTTTGATATCAAAATTGTTGAAGCAAAAGAGAGAGAAAAGATTAACAATTGTTGCTACCCTATGGATCAGCTAAAGGTTACTTGCACCTTAACTGAGAGCCCTAGAAGAGGCTCTCAGCCTAGCCACCTGCTGCAATCCAAGAACAGCCATGCTGCCTCGGCCAAGCAGTAAGGTCTCATGCGAACAAGTAGTCCTGGCCACATGGAGAACTTTGGTGACTAAGGTTTCCTAGCCGCAGGTGCTGGTTACAAGCGCCTTATAAACCAATCATGCGAGTGATGACACGTGTGATACACTGTATAGTCTTTATATATATATATTATTATCAAATATATATATATATATATATGTATTGTGATGTCCTTAGATCTATGCAATGAGAATCAGATTGTGATAAGATCACGATAATGAGAATGATTCATCTTTAAACATAGATTCTAAATAATCTCGATCACAAGTTACTCGAGAGGGATATCGAGATAACCAAATAGACTGGTGTACTGTATATCTGTCTATATAATAGAGACGGTTGGTCTTATAGCCACTCATGTGGGGATACTAAGGGTACAATATAGGTGCTAATTAGAGAATGAGTTCATTGATTGATCCGCTTAAGGAATGATAGATGATTAATGATACCTGACATTATATAGAGATTTCGTTGTCTCATTTGTGTGTATAGTCCTTAGACTTGAGACATCAATGATGCCTTTTATAAGTACTGCTTTCTTTGTTTCCAAATTTATAGGTCTGAAAATTTCATATTTGGTACAACCAGTTATCGAGATTAGTAGCCGACCTTACGAAGGCAATTGAGTGTCAATAGAAGATCGGCCACTCTCGGTATCATGAGAATAATATCTTGTGTATTCTTGCTCAGGCAAATCCTTGGCTAGGGTCATTCAGATTGAGAGAGAAGGAGTTCGTCTAGAGAATCCGATTAGAGTGAGAGACAGATGGATTCCATATGAGGTCTGATAGCACCATGACCGATATACGATATCTGAGATATTAAATGGATGAGAGACTATAGATACACGGTATTTGAGGATAGACAAGTTTAATAGATTAGATCCTCATGTACTTTTTGTGGATTATGGCACAGTGGCCTAGTACATCCATAGTTGATGAGTTGAGTGGATTGTTATGGAATAATAATTCACAAAGTTAGAAAGAGTTCTGAGTCATTAGGAGTTCTGATAGGTACAACTTACGACCAACTCAGTATTGGGCATAGAGGGTCACAAACATATGATAGATATTATGTGATGAGTAGAGGTTTGGATATGACATATCTATGGAGCCCCTATTTTACTGGATATCCAATAAGCCCCTTGGATCATATGGATGACATCCAATAAAAACAGATAAGAGATTATTGGATATAAATTCACAAGAGGCTTGGGTAATTGGATGGAGATCCAATACCTACATCCTCGAAATAGGTGTACATGTCTCTAATGGATTCATTTGGTTTCATTCGAAATAACTCATAATTAAGAACTAAAATATTTATCTTATTCTTTTACTTAACTAGTCCCATCGTGTGTGATTTCTAGTATGTGCTAAATATCAAAAGTCAATTCACAAACGAAAACATGATTAAACTCATTCTTGTCAAGAGCACAAAATAAGTCATTCATAGTCTTTGCATTCAAAGAAAAACTTTTCCTTTCCAAATCATTCCACCGATTCATTGGATTAGAAGATTTTTCAAATCCATATTCTACTATATTCCATAAATCAAGGTCTAAAGAAATAAGAAAGATATGCATCCTTGTCTTCCAATATGTGTAATCTGTCCCATTGAATGGGAGGAAGTGAAATGAAATGTCTCTCATTAATGCCAAAACAAGCCATTTACTCAAGTGGGTGTTAATCCAATGAGTAAATACCTTGCTCTGATGCTAGTTGTTAGGATCGATTGACACTAAGAGGGGGGATGAATTAGTGCAAGTGTGAATTTTTATTTTAACAAAAAACCTTTGGCTTGAAGCAAGATAGGAAGATCCGAAGCTTTTCGTTCAAGTAAAGCAAGTGAGTATTAAAAGAATATTGCTATGTTACTTGCTTAAAAATTAATTAAGAAAGAACAAGCAAACCCGAAAGATAGGCAATGTCAACGGGAAGTGCTTGACTTGAAACTTCACTTTCGAAGAGTACGTAAAAATCAGAAGTGTCTAATGATTTTTAGTTTAAAATGATTGAGAACTCGATAATTACAAGTAGTAAATGTAACAAGAAAAGAAACACTCACAATTATAGTGGTTCGGCACCAATCGACCTACGTCCACTCCCGAGTCCTCCTCCTTGAGGCACACCAACGTCCACTACCGATCTTCTTTAGGTGAAAACCAAACCCTTACACTTTGCTTATAATGGAGACTTCAAGAATTTTCTAACTCTAACCTTTCTCACTTCCCCTTTTCTTTTTCTTACAATTCACACAAAATCTTTTCACAGAATGTAATCCCCAAAATTGTTGTATAGAATGTAAGAAAACTTAGAGTATTTATAGGCCCCAAATAGCTTCAGAATTTGGAGCCAAAAATCAAATGTATCCTTGCCGGCGCCAGTGGTTCAACGGCCCAAAAACCTGGTACGAGTGGTTTACCCGCCAGTCTTGGGTGGTTCAGTCGCCCGAAAACCTCGTACGGGCAATTTATCCACCCATCCTAGGTGGTTCAGCCACTGAGAGCGCTGACATCCACCTTGTTGCTAGGGTATGGGCGGTCCAACTGCCACTCACCGGCGGTTTACCCGTTAGAATCTTCGAAAAAGTGGTTCCCTCCCCTTTTAAAATTCCTGCTTGAACCTTATGTTGACCAATTCTTTGGTCAACTAATTGAGCTTAACCTGAGCTCAATCAAACCCTATAGTGGACTCGGTTGCCTCATTGAGTTGATTTAGATTTGTTTCAAATCCAACTCGATTAGGACTCAATCCCTAACTACAACTAAATAATTACAACTCTTAATGACCAACAAGCTAAACCAAGACCTGACTCCCGCTAATCTTGCAACCTCCGGCATTTTTATGGTGAGTCTTTTGGTCTTCTTTCGGTGATCTCCCGGTGTGTTCCCAGTGAGCTTCCCGATCCCTTCAGCGAATCTCGTAGCAAACTCCCGACGAGGTCCCACTACATCGTCCAAACTCCGATCCGATGCCCAAGCTTGATCTTGGCCCATCATCTGACTATAACTCAATTGCTCCATCGTAGTTAGACCTGCAATTCTTCCTTTAACACACATGTTAAATTAAACACTCATCAATTGATTTCATCATCAAAATCTAAGATTCAACACATTCATGATATGTTCTTCCTATTTTCTTTAATGGTTTTAGGTTGTTTATGATTCCTTTAGGAACCCAAATTAATTTATGTGGACTATAATTTTTAAATAAACACTTATAAGCATAGTGTCTATATTTACTATAAAAATTACATCTATTTTTGGGTAAAGAGTGTAATATGGGTTTTCTAATTAGGATAGTTGGCTTTTGATGAGTCTTACGCACAATGCCAATACTTTCCTTATGAACATGACCCTTATCAACATGGATCATGTTTAGAGACTCATCGTCTATATTAAGCCCTTTTTGAGTTTATTGTAGTATGTTATTTTCTTATTTAATTACTTCTAGTGACTCATACTTAGGATAAGAAAAACATGATGTTGATGCATCATTTAAGGTTTCATATTTAGTGCATAAAATGTGTGATGGTGATGTATCTTGCATTTGTTCAAATTTATTAACTAAAAAATCATGCTCTTTCTTAAGTAATTTATAAGAGTTGCTAATCATTCTAAATTCCTCATAAAGCTCATGAAAAGCATTTGATAATTCATCAAAAGTAAATAAGACTTTGGAGGAATGACTTACCTCATTGTTGATATCCATATGCGCGAGATTCTCCACTTCCTTTTTGATTGTGCTCTTCATCTTCGGAGTGTCTTGGCTTCTTGAGTTCATAGCAAGAGTTCTTGTCCATGATTTTAAGATCATTTTTATGGTTTATATTTATTAATTTATCCAGTTTATTTGTCAAAGGTTCAAAGTCCTCATCACTCGAAATTTCACTTGAGGAGTCCTATGTCATGCTGAGTTCAAATTCCTTCCTGTTCTTTGGAAGGTATTCTTGAAGTTCATTTTTGCAAGTCTTTTCATTTAATGATTCACTTGATTTAGTTATGCTTTCATATGTCATTTCTAATGTATGCCATGTATCGAAAGCCGAATTAAAATAAGAAATCTGATCAAATTCATTTTTGTCTAGAGCATAATACAAGGCATTCATAGCCTTTGCATTTCAAGAAAATATTTTTTTACATAATCATTTCAATCATTTATTAGATTGGATGACTTTTGAAAACCTTTATCAACATAACACCATAAATCAAAATCTATCGAAATAAAAAAGATACGCATTCGAATTTTCCAAGATGTGTAGTTCGTCACATTGAACACAAGAGGACTTGTGATGCATTAACCCTCATTCATGCCAAACAAAGCCATTTACTCTAGTGGGTGTTTAATCCAAAGAGTAAAAACCTTTGTCTGATACCAATTGTTATGATCAATTGCCACTAAGACGGGGGGTGGGGATGAATTAGTGCAAGTGTGAATTCTCATTTTAACGAAATTTTTTTTGCTTGAAGTAAGATAGAAAAATTTGAAGCTTTTCGTTCAAGTGAAGCAATTCAATCTTATAGAGAAATGCTAAGCTTCTTGCTTAAAGATGACTCAAGAATGAACAAGCAAATCCAAATAACGAGATAGGCAATGTCATAAGTGAAGTGCTTGATTTCGAAAACTTCCTTTTAAGACGTAAATAAAATCAGAAGCGTCAATAGAAAAGTAGTAAGCAAGATAAGCAAAGAGAACTCACAGTTTTATATTGGTTCGGCACCAACCGGCCTACGTCCACTCCCGAGTCCTCTTCCTTGAGGCATACTGATCTCCACTACCGATCTTCTTTGGGTGAAGACCAAACCCTTATAATCTAACAAAAGAGACAAGATTACAACTCTTTCATCACTCCTTTACCCCTTTCTTTTTCTTATAATTCACACAAGTTTTTCATAGAATTTATCCTCCAAAAGTGTTGTATAGAATGCAAGAAAACTTGAGGTATTTATAAGCCCCAAATGGCTTCAGAATTTGGAGCCAAAATTCAAACATACACGAAAAATCCGGGCATAGGCAGTTCACCGCCGGTGTCATCAATTAAACTACCGAAAGCACCTTGATTCTAAGGTACGGGCATTTCACCCACCGACCTGGGCGGTTTACCCATCGTCAACCACTCGAAAACCTGGCAGCGATGGTACACCACCGCTCACTAGCGGTTTACCTATTGAAATCTCTGGAAAAGTGGTTCCCTCCACTTTTTGAATTTTGACTTGAACCTGATATTGACCAATTCTTTAGTCTACTAAATGTGCTCAACCTGAGCTCAATCAAACCCCTCTAATGGACCTGGTTACCTCATTGAGTTAATTTGGATTCCTTCTAAATCACATTCATTTAAGACTCAATCTTAACCTCTGACTTAAAGATTACAATCAAACAAGACCACTAAGCTTATGACCTTACTCCCACAATCTGGCAACCTCCGGCATTCCTTACGGCGAGTCTCATGGTCTTCCTCCGACGATCTCCAACGTGATCCTAGCGATCTTTTCGATACCTTCGGTGAACTCATAGTGAACTCCCGGTGAGCTCCCACTGCATCCTCCAATCCTTGGCCCGATGCTTAAGCTTGATCCTGGGTCCATGTTTGATCTGTAATTCCTTTTCACCGTTATGGTTAACTTGTACGATGCTAACTATGACACTTAAATTAATTATAATCATAATGGCCAACATATCCACTTCAAGACCTTCCCAACTCCTAGCAAACTTTTTGGCTACCCCCGACAATCTTCTGACAAGTCTTGGTATTCTTCCGACAAACTCTCTCGGCGAGTTCCTAACCGCATCATCCGAACCTCGGCCTAATGCCTGGACTTGACTTTGGCCAAACCTCTAATCTGAATCAATCAACTCTAACAACCTTGTTAGATCAAACACTCATCAATTGATTTCATCATCGAAATTCGAGATTCAACATTCTCCGCCTTAGGTTCCTAGACCTCATCTTCAGATTCTTCAATAGATTTTATCATGGAAAGCTCCCCTTTTTTGCAATGATGGTTGTGGCTCCAAAGTTCGTTGCAATGCCAACAAAGTCCGTTCGTCGATTTATCGCATAGTTTTTCTCTCGTCAATTTTCTTGGCAGCAAAGAATGGCTGGGAGCAGAGGAAGGTTTATATGCTGCTGGTCTAGGAGTGGTTCTCATCCTCCAAGCATCTTGGTTCAGCCGTTCCTCTTGGATTCGGGTGAAAGAGATTGCGGCCTTTACGGTGGGGGGCTGTCGCGCTTTAACCTCTCCTTTAATTTTTGACTTGAGTCCTTCGATGAATGACCATAATAATTGTCTGTCAGACCAATCACGAGCAAAGTAAGATAATTCCTCAAACCTGGTCTGGTATTCTTGAATCATGGAGGTTTGTCAGATCTTGGCAATTTGTTCGTTGATATTCTCGTACTTGGTCAGCCTAAAGCAGTTCAGCAGAGCGTTCTTGAATTGTATCCACGTCAAAGCCCCATAAGTATATTCAAGTCGATTGTACCATTTAATTGTATCTCCTTCGAGGTGGATGACAGTGGTGTCCACTATGCAATCCTCTGGTGTTCAGTAATAGAAGTAATGTTCGGCACGCGAAATCCATCTCGTCGGGTCTCCTTCTTTCCATCGAGGGAAGTCCACCCTTTATGCGTGGTTGTATCATATCTGAGGGCTGTCCCTCCTTTGAAGGCATCTCTGAACTTTCTCTTTGTTGGAATTTTGTTTGGGCTCGGAGATCAGCCTAATCTGAATTTGGCGAATAAGGCGCACAATATGTCCTCCATGAGTGATTCAAGCACCTCAAACTTGGCTCCAAATATATCTCCTATTGACATGATGTAAAACTCCAAATTTATTATGATAAGGCCCTTCTCTTGTTGTTGGATCACTGGTATGGATTTGTTGGGTGGATTGGTGTCCGAAAAGGGTAGATGGCTCAAGGCGAAAGGCTACGATTGGCTATTATTTGCTATAGTTGCTGCTACTGTTTGAGATGGCTACAGATTCTAGAAATAGGTTATGATGGCTGTGTTTTAAGGCTAGAGGAGTGGCTCAGGGTTGCTATTGATGGCAGCAACCAGTTTAGTAGGGATTGGTGGCCAAAAGGGTGATGGATCAAAGTTGCGGTTTTAGGGTGTTGTTTGGGCTATAGTTTTTTGGGGGCTGTTAGGGTCAGCTGTGGATTATAGAAATAGGCTACAATAGCTGCATCTTAAGGCTAGAGAGGTGCCCTAAAGATGATATGGGTGGTAAAAATAATTTTGGTAAGGATCATATATGGATGCAGCAAAAAACACCGATAGGTAGTGCTGTAGAATTTTGTATCGATACGTTATAATAGGTCACTGTTTTGGGCTATGGTTTTGGGTACTGTTTGGGTTCTGGAAATAGGTTATGACGATAGCGTCATAAGACTAGAGGGGTGCCCTAAAGACATCGTGATTAGTGGTAGCAATATGTTTAGGGTTCGGTGGGTTTAGAGAAGAAGAAAGACAAAGGCACAACAGTAGATTTTTTCGTCAAAAAACTTTCAACAGTATAGATGTAATTTTTCCTAGTAATTTAAAATAAGGATTTTAGTACAAATTAAGGGGAATCCACTAATAAGAAGAGGTAATGCCATCAAAAAAATCATGAAAAATTATGACAGTAAAAGTTTTGGCAAGATCAAAGATTATGAGAAGGTGTTTTGGCACAATTTTTTCGTCAAAAGATTTCAGCAGTATAGACGAGATTTTTTTCCAATAGTTAAAAATAAGGATTCAAGTAAAACTTAAGGAGAATATGCTAATAAGGGAAAGTTAATGCTAACAAAAAATTTGTAGAAGAAAATGGTAGCAAAAGGTTTGGCAAAATCAAAGATCACGTCTAAAGTGCAGTAGTTTGGACATAAAAGATCAATGGTTTATATGGATAATTTTTAGATGAGACCAAAAGGAAATCTACTGTTAGGAAGTGCCAAAGCCATCATGAAAATTTTGTAGAGATTTGGACAGAAAAAAGGCAGCAACAAGTTTAAATAAGTAGTGCTATGTGGCTGAAATTCTGCAGTGCAACTTTCATCGTAGAGATAGAAACTTTACGACGAAAAGTTAATGCAGTGAGATAGGAAAGATTTTTTAGGGTTTTTTTGAATAAGGATAACTAAATTACAGTAGTAGTAAGGTAGGAAACTAGAACCTATTACAATTCACGGGGAGATTAAAGGATAATCTGCGGTAGTAGAGATGACGGTAGAATTCGACGACGATCTTTAAGCAATTGTGGGAATTGCTTTGGGCGACTATGGAAGGATGATGGATGGCTGAGAAAGGGCAGCGAGATGCTAAAAACATTACTTTGATACAAACTGGTAGAACCCTTATAGATTCTAAGCTTAGGGTGATTTCTATAGGGGATCGTCCTCCTTGGAACTTTATAGAGGT
Source organism: Ensete ventricosum (assembly GCA_029747655.1). NCBI lineage: Eukaryota > Viridiplantae > Streptophyta > Magnoliopsida > Zingiberales > Musaceae > Ensete > Ensete ventricosum. Next base: position 21,205,497 of record JAQQAF010000002.1, read on the forward strand.
TTCTCCCTCCTTGGTTTTCCGCACATAGGCTGAAAAATAATTGATCTATTGATGATGAAAAGTGATTGATTACAAGGCTATTTATAGACCTTCTAAACCCTAACTCCTAATAGAACTCCTACTTCTAACAACTCTAACTCCAACTCTAAGAAGTAACTCCTACTTCCAACAACTCCAACTCCAACTCTAAGAAGCAACCCTTGCTTCAAGTAAACTAAGTCTCCAACTCTTAATTTAATTCCTAATCAACCCTTGAGTGTCGCCTAACTGAATGGATCTCTGCCCCTCATCAAAGTGGGTAGCCAATTGAGTTGGTTATAGGCTTGACTTAGTTAACTCCAACTCATATCCAACTCCGACTCCTAGCCAGACTCCAGTTCAATCGAATCCTAATCCAACTAGGATTTATGCTGATTTATTATAATGGACTCAAATATCCTCTTAATCGACCTAATGTCAAGTCTAGGTTGGCCAACAAGGCCCAATCTAAGGACTCGACTCAATCGACTAGGACCCGACTCAGCTAGGGTCCTAACACAATCCACCCTACCGGTTCATACCATTGACCCAACAGTAAGAGAAGGGCCTGACATTGCATATCTAGGGCCTTAAGCCATGACATCAATAGATCTGATCGGTGCCAAGTTGGAGGCACTTGGATCATGGCTTGAATCACGGCTTGAATCACGCATGGAGGACAAATTGCACGCTTTATTTACAGAATTCAGAATAGGATGATCTCCAAGCTTGACAAAATTATAGCAAGGTGAAAGTTTAGAGAGGCCTCCCAAAAAGGGAGAACGAGCCACTGATTTGATGCAGCCATGCATAAGGATAGACTTCCCTCGACGGGAAGAGGGAGAACCAACGGGATGGCTATCGCGCGCAGAAAGCTACTTTCATTATCACCGGACATCGGAGGCTTCCATGATGGACACACTGTTACACCAAAGGAGTCCCGACATGGATACAATTCAAAAGCGGACTGTTGAATTGCTTTGGACCGACCAAGTACAAAAATATCGATGAACAACTCGCAAAGGTCCTACAAACCTCCACAATTAAAGCATACCAGATCAGGTTTGAGGAATTATCTTACCTCGCACATGATTGGTTCGACAAACAATTATTAGGGACATTCAACGAAGGACTCAAGTTGGAGTGCGACAGCCCCACACCATGATGGCCATAATTTCCTTAGCTCGAATCCAAGAAGAGCGGCTCAACGAAGATGGTCAAAGGACAAGGACCACCCCTAGACTAGCAACATATAAACCTTCAACATCCCCTACTCCTAGTCATCCTTCGCTGCCAAAGAAATTGACAAGAGAAGAACTTCGCGATAGATCGACGAAGGGCTTCTGTTGGCATTGTAATGAACTTTAGAGCCACAACCATTGCTATAAAAAAGGGAAGCTTTCTATGATAGAACCTATTGAAGAATTTGAAGAAGATGACCTTGAACCTAAGGAGGAGAACATGAAGGAGGACCCGTAGTCGGTCGATTGCATGACTCACACTCTAGCCGGCCATGCGAACCCACAAGTAATGAAAGTTGAAGAATCTCTTAAGCAGTAGCCTGTCACCATTCTCATGAAGACTAGAAGCACCAACAACTTTATGAATAGTAAGGTTGTTTCCCAATTGATGTTCCAAAATAAAGATTACAGCATGTTTGATGTTGAGATCGCCGTCGGTCAAATACTCACAGGTGAAATTATTTCTACAAGACTAAAGGATCATTGCTGATCTTTTCCTCCTCCCTCTCGATGATTATGAGGTCATGCTCAACACCAAATGGTTGACTACATTAGGTGATGTTCCCTAGAACTTTTTTAAATTTATCATGAAATTTTTCAGCCATGGGAAACAAGAGATCCTACGCAGGAAATGCGGGAGCAACGTGATGACAATTTCAACCCAACAAATAGAGAACATATTGCATAAAGTGAACAGTGGCTTCCTAATGCAACTACAACAGCAACATATAAGTGAGCTGATAAAAATTGAAGACCCAAACCTTCTCTAATTGATTACTGAATTTTCATATGTCTTCGTCGAATTACGTAGCTTACCTTCTACCCGACGGGATGACCATCGAATTCTAATTCTACCGGGCAAATCAATAACAAACACTCGGCCATATCATTATCCTTACCTCCAGAAAGATGAAATAAAGAAGATTGTAAAAGAGATGCTTGAAACAAGAGTCATTTGGCTAAGTTGCAAACCCTACTCTTCGCCGGTACTAGCTTTACCAGACTTCGACAAAGTATTTGTGATTGACACATCGAGAGCTAGAATTTGGGTTATCCATATGCAAGATGACCGACCCCTAGCCTAATCAACAAAGTCATCTCTCTATATCACCGAAAGCTATCAATCTACAATGAGAAAATACTGACTAATACTAAATTTATGGCTTGGCATGATACAGGTCAGTGGCACAAAGAGGAGATGAAAACAAGTCCTAAAAAATTACAGCTTCGACTCCCTTTAAACTCATCGGGCTCACATTACCATGGACTATATTAGAGGGTAGCCACCATCTCAAAGGAAAGCTTGGCTACTATTAAAGAATAATCACACGCCAGCCCACGCAAGAAAGAAATAGCCGCTCGACAAACACCGGAGTAGAAGGAAGTTTGCTATTGAAGATTGAGTCTTCCTTTGTCTTCTGTCCTACCAACAGGAATCAATTAAGACTCGAGCCTCACGAAAGTGGTCTCCCAGTTTCTTTGTACCCGATAAAATTAGAGATCATATTGGAGCCATAACTTGTGGATCAGATCGGCATACTAATTCAGAATTGCAATTGATTCTCTAGTGATCTTACCGCAAATAAAAGTTTAGAGAGGATGACTCAGCCCAGATCTATCCACCCAACACCGAAGTTGATGAGGAGGTCTAGGTTCAGCTAATGATTGCATGAGATTGTAAGATTATGACACATCACCATCCATACACTACTATTGATGCTGGACTGTAGGAGCATGATTATCCTTCTATAGGGTCCACGAGGAAGCCTCATGAGGAGTTACAGATCAGCCTTGAGGACAAGGTTGATTTAAAGAGGGCAGGTCTATTAGGACCCCAACTGAGTCGGGTCCTAATCAATTGAGTTGAGTCATTAGATTGGACCTTGTTGGCTAACCTAGACCTGCTAGGAGAAGTTTAAGTATATTGTAATAAATTAACCCAAATCCTAGTAGGGTTAGAATTCTGCTGAATTGGAGTTTGATTAGGAGTTAGAGTTGGATACGGGTCAGAGTCAATTAAGTCATGAATGTAAGAAACCATAATCTAGCTGCGACCCCTAGTAAAGAAATGGTTGGCTAGGGTTAGGGAGGAGTCATTATAGGATGAGAATCTCCTAGCCACTTCCTCCTCTTAAGAGAGGCCGGCTAGGGTAAGAGGGGGAGAGTCCCACTTAGCTTGGACTCTCTCTAGGGTGGAATAAGAATAAAATTAGGAGTTGGAGACCCTTATAGCCACCAGCCACATCATAGTTAGGAGTTGGTTAGGAGTTAGGAGTTGAGGGGAAGACGAGTCTTGGTTTAGTAGGAGTAGATGTTGATTAGAAGTTGTTGTTTGTTGGAGTAAAAGTCCTCTTAGGAGTTAAGGTTTAAAAGCCCTATAATAGCTTATATTCTCCCCTCTTTTCATCATCAATAGATTAATATTATTTTTAGCCATTGGGCAGAAAACCAAAGAGGGAGGAACCCCTATAGAGTTCCAAGGAGGCTGATCCCCTATAGAGATCACCTCATGCTTAGAATCTGTAAGGGTTCTAATATCGATGCATCCGCTTCAATGATGAACATCTTGTCGAAGTCGGGTAGTGCTAGCACGGGTTGTTAGAACCCTTACGGATTCTAAGCTTGGGGTGATCTCTATAGGGGATCAGCCTCCTTAGAACTCTCTATAGGGGTTTCTCCCTCGATTTTCTACACATAGGCTAAAAAGAAATTAATCTATTAATGATGAAAAGAGGCTTATTATAAGGTTATTTATAGGCCTGCTAAATCCTAACTCCTAATATGATTTTTATTTCAAGACTACTGCTCCTAACAACTCCTACTCCAACTCTAAGAAGCAACTCTTACTCCAACTCTAAGAAGCAACTCCTAGCTAGCCCCAACTATGGGTGGCCAACGGTTAGGACTCCTAATCCTCCTCTACTTTGGCCCTAATCCTCTTTTATTTTAATCTCTCAACATAACCGGCCCCTTCATCTATTAATAAGGCTGGCTAGATAGGGTTTTACATGTGTGCTTACTCAATAAATTTAAAATTAGGACTTCATTAGCTAGAGTCCTAATAGACCCACCCTCTTCAAATCAGTCTTGTCCTCAAGGCTGAGCTCCATGTCTCCAGGTCTTGATCTATAACTCCTCACGAGGCTCCCTTGTGACCGCTATAGTAGGCACATCCTACTCTTGTAGTCCAACGTTAGTAGTAGTGACTGAATGGTGATGTGTCATTATCCTGCGATCCTATGCAATCATCAGGTAAACCTAGGCCTCCTCATCAACTAGGGTGTTGGGTGGATAGATCTAGGATGAGTCATCCTCTATAAACTTCTATTTGCAGGTGATTCCTGGAGGATCAATGACAATTTTGAATGTGTATCGAATTGATCGACAATTTACGGCTCCAATGTGATCTCCAATTTTATAGGGTCCAAAGAAACTGGGAGACTACTTCCTTGAGGCTCGAATCTTCATAAATTCCTACTAGTATGGATGAAGATGAAGAATGTCTCGATCTTTAATAGCAAACTTCCTTTTATTGCGGTGTTTGTTGGGCGACTATTTCTTTCTTTCACGGGCTGGCATGTGGTTGTTCTTTAATGGTAGTCAGACTTTCCTCTGTGATAGTGGTTGCCTTCTAGTAGAGTCTATGGTAAGGTGAGCCCGTCTGAGTTTGGAAGAAGTAGAAGCTGCAATTTTTTAGGACTTAATTTTATCTCCTCTTTGTGTTATTGTCCTATATCATACCAAGCCACAAATTTAGCAAAGATTAGCATTCCCTCATCGTTGATTAATAGCTTCTGGTGATTTGGAGTGAGGGCTTTGATAAGGTAGGCTAGGAATAGGCCATCTTGCATGTGGATAACATAACTTCTAGCTCCCGATGCATCAATAATAAATACTTTGTTGGAGTCGGGTAAGGCTATCACCGACGAAGAGTATGGGCTACAACTTGGTCGAACGACCCATATTTCCAGCTTTCTCTTTTTTAATCCTCTCTATTTCTGCTTTCTGAAGGTGAGGATAATGACATGAGTGAGTGTTTGCTGCTGGTTTGCTCGAGAGAATAAGAATTCGATGGTCATGCTGAGGGGTAGAAAGTAGGCTGCATGGTTCGACGAAAATATCTAGAAATTTAGCAAGCGATTGGAGAAGGTTTGGGTTTTTAATTTTTGTTGGCTCCCCTATAGAGTGTTGCTAAAGTTGCATCAGGAAGCTGCTATTCACTTTATTTAAAACTTTCTCCATTTGCTATGTGTAAATCACCGTTACATCACTCCCGCATTCCCCTGCGGAGGATTTCTTGTTTCTCGTGGCTAAAAAATTTCATGATAAATTTAAAAAAATTCCAAGGAAGATCACTTAGTGTAGTTAGTCATTTGATGTTGAGCACGACCTCATAATAATCAAGAGGAAGGTGGAAGAAATCAACAAGTATCTCTTGGTCCTGCCGCAATAATTTCACCCGCGGGTATCTTTGGTCGCACTTCAAATTTGGCCGACGGCGACCTTAATGTCAAACCTACTGCAATCTTCATTTTGGAGTATCAATTAGGTAGAAACCTTGCTATTTATAATGTTATTGGTGCTCCTAGTCTTGATGAGGATGGTGACGGGCTACGACTTAAGAGATCCTTCAACTTATGCTGCTTGCTGGTTCATATGGCTGGATAAAGCATGAGTCGTGTAATCTGTCAGCTGCGATTCTTCCTTTGTGTTCTCCTCTTTAGGTTCCTAGACCTCTTCTTCATATTTTTTAATAGATTTTATCATGGCAAGCTCCCCCTTTTTGCAGCGATGGTTGCAGCTCCTAAGTTTGTTGCAATGCCAACAATGGCCCTTCACCGATCTATTGCGTAGCTCTGCTCTCGTCAATTTTTTGGCACCAAAGAATGGCTGGGAGCAAAGGGAGGTTTATATGCTACTGGTTTAGGAGTGGTTCTCATCCTCCAAGCATCTTGGTTCAGTTGTTCCTCTTGGATTCGGGCGAAAGAGATTGCGGCCTTCACGGTCCGGGGCTACCGTGCTTTAACCTCTCATTTAATTTTTGGATTGTGTCATTCGATGAACGTCCCTAATAATTGTCTGTCAAACCAATCACGAGCAATGTAAGATAATTCCTTAAACATGGTATGGTATTCTTGGATCATGAAGGTTTATCGGATCTTGGCAAGTTGTTTATTGATATTCTCATATTTGGTCGACCCAAAGCGGTTCAATAGTGTATTCTTGAATTGTATCCACGTCAGAGCCTCATGGGTGTATTCAAGCCAATTATACCACTAAATTGTATCTCCTTCGAGGTAGTTGATAGCAGCGTCCACCATGGAATCCTCTGATATTCGGTAATGGTGGAAGTAGCATTCAGCGCGTAAAATCCATCCTGTGGGGTCTCCTTCTTCCAATTGAGGAAAGTCCACCCTCATGCATGGCTGTCTCATATCCGAGGGCTATTGCTCCTTCTCTAATGGCCTCTCTGAACTATCTCCTTGCTGGAACTTTGTTGGGCTCGGAGATAGGCCTAATATGACTTCGAGGAATAAGGTGCACATTCTGTTCTCCATGCGTGATTCAAGTCGTGATCCAAGCGCCTCCAACTTGGCACCGATCAAATCTACCGATGCCATGGCTTAAGACCCTACATTTATAGTATCAAGATCCTTCTCCTACTGTTGAGTCAATGGTATGAAATGGTTGGGTGGATTGGTGGTCGAAACGGATGGTGGATCATGGGTAAATGGCTACGTTTTGGGGCTGATAGGTTGCTATTTTTTTATTATTGTTGGGGCTATGATTTAGGGCTGTTGTAGGGGTCGTATAAGGGGCATAATGGCTGAGGTTAAGGTTAGAGGAATGGTTTAGGGTTATTATTGATGATGGCAATGAATTTGGTAGGGATTAGGTGTGGATGCAGCAAGGACTACCAAATGTAGTGCAACATAATTTTTTTTTTTGTCGAAGGGGGTGCTGTTGATGCAACTATTTGAGGTTGTTGTAGAGGCTGTAAGGGGGGTTTGGTAATAGAGGTTAGGGTTAGAGGGGTGGCTTAGGGTTTCTATTAATGGCAGCAATCGGTTTGGTAGGAATGGTGGCTGCGGAGTGTAAGGATCAGTGGAATGTCCGGTGGCTGCAGAAGATCGCGCTATATGGGCTGCGGTTTTGGTTTCAGTCTAGGTTGGCTATGTTGGGAAACCTACAGCGGGTGCATCACATGCGCAGCGAAAATCAAAACAAAAATCAATTTCCCACGCAGATCAAATCATCGTGCAAAAGATTGGGGTCGTGAGAAAAACCACAAAAACCGCGATATGTGAGAGATTGATTTTACCTAGGGAGATTGTATATCCATGTATTCCAGATCCGGATGGAGAAGATGAAGGAGGTCAAGCGTCCTCCTCTCTAGCGGTATCCACACGATGGATCTCCACAACGAAACTCCTCTAATATGATCTTGTAACTCTTGCTCAGATGGAGGGAGGAGAATAGGAGGTGGTGGCTAAGGCTATAGCATATCAACCATGAGTCTCCCCTCCTATTTATAGAGAGCCACCAAAAGCCCTAGGGCTCATTCCTTAGTGGGTATTGGATCTCCATCCAAGAACCCACTAACCATGCATTATTGGATCTCTATCCAATAATCTCCTTAGGCCTATAATTGGGTCATAATCAAGGAGCCCATCAACATAGGGTCTCATCTAATGAGAATAGGGGCTAATTGGATCTTCATCCAATCCTCTATTCGCTGAAGCATCCACCATATGTGTGTGACCCTCTAGGCCCAATACCAAGCTGGCCGTAAATCACTCCCATCAGAACTCCTTCTGATATAGTGAATTATTATCCCCATAATAATTCACTCGACTCATTGACTATGGACGTACTAGGCCACTACGCCATAGTCCCCAGACGATACAGGGGGGATCAAATCTATCGGACCTATCTGTCCACAATTACCATGTATCTATAATCCCTCATCCAAATAATATCCCAAAGACCGTATATTCGGCATTGTACTGTCAGGTCACATACGGAATCGGTTTGTCTTGCTCTATTCGGATTCTATCGGAGAACTTCTCTCTCAATCTGAATGACCTTGGCCAGGAATTTGTCCGAGTAAGCACATATGGGATGTTCCTCTCGTGATACTAAGAGTGGATGATCCTCTATTGACACTCAATTGACTTCGTAAGGTTGGCTACCGATCCCGATAACTAGCTGTACCAGATCTGAAACTTTCCAAACCTATAAATCTGGCATCAAAGAAAGAAGTACTCATACAAGGCATCCTTGGTGTCTCAAGTCTAAGGACCAGATACACAAATGGGACTATGGAATCGCTGTCTGACATTAGGTATCATTAACCATACAGCATTCCATAAGCGAATCAATCAGTGAACTCATTCTCCAATGAGCACATGTACTATATCCTTAGTGTCTCCACACAAGTGGCTATGAGACCAGCCGCCTCCATCATATGGACGGGTATATAGTACACCGGTCTATCCGATTATCTCGATGTCCCTCTCGAGTAACCTATGACCGGGATTATTTAGGATTTGTGTTTAAAAGTGAATCGATCTCATTATTATGATCTCATCACGATCCAATTCCCATTACACAGAACCAAGGACATCACAATATATATGCTACATATAATATAATGTGAGAATATACCAATATTAATCATAAGCAAAACGATCACATAGCGTGTCACACGTGCCATCACTCACGTGATTGGCTTGCAGGGCACCTGTAACCAGCAGGCTGTGGATTCTGGAAATAGATTATGATGGCTGTCTTAAGACTAGAGGGGTGGCTTAGGGTTGTTGTTGATGGCAACAATCGATTTGGTAGTGATTGGTGGCTAAGAGGGTGACAGATCAAGGTTGCGATTTAAGGTATTTTTTGGGCTATAGTTTTTTCGGGGCTGTTAAGGTGGGCTATAGATTATGAAAATAGGCTACAATAGCTGCATCTTAAGGCTAAAGGGGTGTCCTAAAGATAACATGGGTGGTAGCAACAATTTCAGTAAGGATCAGATATGGGTGCAGTAAAAAACACCGAAAGGTAGTGCTACAGAATTCTGCGTCGATAGGCTGTGATAGGTCCCTATTTTGGGCTATGGTTTTGGATGCTGTTTGAGTTTTGGAAATAGGTTATGATGGCAGTATCTTAAGGCTAGACGGGTGCCCTAAAGATGACGGAGTTGGTGGTAGCAAAATTGGTAGGGTTTTGGAGGTTTAGGAAAATAAGAACGACAAAGTTACATCAATAGAATTTTTTATCGAGAAAATTTCAGCAATATAGATGCAATTTTTTCTGGCCATTTGAAACAAGGATTTGAGTAAAACTCAAGGGAAATCCACTAACAAGGGAGAGATAATGTCATTAAAAAATTCATGGAAGAAAATGGTAGCAAAAGATATGGCAAGATCAAAGATCACAGGAAGGTACTATAGTAGATTTTTAAATCTAAAGTGCAGTAGTTTGGACGTAAAAGATCAGCAGTCTATATTGAGAATTTTTTGACAAAACCAAAAGGAAATATACCATTATGGAGTGTGAAAGCCATCATTAAAAACTCATGGAAGATTAGATAGAAAATTTGCAGTAGTAAGATCAAATAGGTAGTGCTATACGGTTGAAATTTTGCAGCGTAATTTACATCATAGAGATGGAAACTTTACAATGAAAAGTTTATGTAGCAAGATAGAAATAATTTTTTTGGTTTTTTGGAATAAGGATAACTAAATTGCAACAGCAGTAAGGTAGGAAACTAGAACCTATTGCAATTCATAGGGAGATCAAAGGATGATATACATTAGTGGAGATGACGGTGGAATTCTATGACGATCTAAGCAATTGTGGGAATTGCTTTAGGTGGCTATAGAAGGATGATGGGCAACTGTGGAAGGGCAACGAGATACGAAGAATATTGCTCTGATACCAAGTGTTAGAACCCTTGCAGATTCTAAGCTTGGGGTGATCTATATAGGTGTTCCTCCCTCCTTAGTTTTTTGCACATAGGCTGAAAAGAAATTGATATATTGATGAAGAAAAGAGGCTTATTACAAGGCTATTTATAGGCTTTCTAAATCCTAACTCCTAATAGGATTCCTATTTCAAGACTCCTACTCCTAACAACTCCTACTCTAACTCTAAGAAGCAACTCTTACTCCAACTCTAAGAAACAACTCCTACTCCAACTCTAAGAAGCAACTCGTAGCCGGCCGGGTGGCCGATAGTTAGGACTTCTAATCCTCCTCTAATCTGACCATAATCCTCCTCTACTTTAATCTCTTACCCTAGCTGGCCCCTTTAACTATAGCATGGGGTGGCTAGCTAAGGTTTACATAAGCCCAATGCCTAACCCAAGACCCCAACATAGCCGACCCCTTCATCTATTAATAGGGTCGGCCATATAGGGTTTTACATGTGTGCTCCCTCAATAAATTTAAAATTAGAACTTCATTAGCTGGAGTCCTAACATGGGTGTAGACATCATTGCTGCCTTGAGAGCGTCAAAGGCAATGGAGCAGAGGCTTTGTCCAACCACTTAAAAGTATCCTTTTTCAGCAAGTATGTGAGAGGGGTACTGATCTTTCTATAATTCTTGACGAACTTGTGGTGGTTGACCATTGGTTCCAGAAATCCGCACAACGCCTTTATGTTCTTAGTTGTCAGCTAGCTTTGCATTGCCTCAAACTTTGAATGGTCCACCGCTACACCTTCCTTTGAGATGATGTACCCAAGATAATTCACCTTCTTCTAAAGAAAGCTGCACTTTGATTGTTTGACAAAAAGAGTATGTTCTTAAAGAATTGTCAAAATAAGTCGTAAGTGGCGGAGGTGACTTTCAAGCGAAGGACTGCAAATAAGGATATCGTCGAAGAATACTAGCACAAACTTACAAAGATAACTCTAGAAAATATCATTCATGAGGCTCTGAAAGGTGGAGGGAGCATTGGTTAGACCGAAGGGCATTATCAAAAATTCATAATGGTCGTTGAGAATCCGAAAGGCGATCTTCGGTATGTCTTCTTCGCTCACCCAAATTTGATGATATTCAGACTGCAAATCCAGCTTCGTGAAGACTTGTGCTTCCTTTAATTCATCAAATAATTCAATCACCATGGGAATAGGGTACTTGTCCTTGACCGTTATGCTGTTGAGGGCTTGATAGTCTATGCACATTCAACGTGTTCCGTCTTTCTTGCGTACAAGGAGCACCGGCGAAGAATAGAGGCTGCAACTTGGTTGAATGATCCTTATTTCAAGCATCTCCTATATAATCTTCTTTATTTCAGCCTTCTGAAGATGAGAATAGCGATACGACCGAGTATCTACTGGAGGTTTGCTTGGTAGGATTAGAATTCGGTGGTAATGCAACCGGGTAGGAGGTAGACTATGTGGTTCGGCGAAGACATATGAAAACTCAACAAGTAATTAGAGAAGGTTTGGGTCTTTGATTTTTGTTGGCTCCCTTATAAGTTGCCACTGAAGTTGCATTAGAATGTCGCTTTACACTTTTTGCAAAACTTCTCCTTGCATTGCGTTGAAATTGTTGTCACATCGCTCATAATCTACTAAGTCATGTTACTGATTTAAACCCTAATTGGTCGGCCTAGATGTGATGTGATTCGGCTAGGAGATAATTTGGATAAGAGGGTCTAAGTCCTAGTTGGACTAGGATTCAGCAAGAGTAGGAGCAGGAATTATATTAGGGTTTGGACTTGAAACCTTATAAATAAGCATGTAAACTTTTCCTTTTATCAATGAAAAATTCAGAATTATTTTCAGCTCTTGTAGCCGAAACCTAGGAGGGCTGATCCCCTAAAGAGATTGAGGAAGGCCGATCCCCTAAAGTGATCAGTCTATCTATGATAGAAACCTTCAGGTTCCTTTCATCTAGTTAATAAGCAATTAAATCTAAGAGCAATAGTAATAAGAGGAAAGAAAGATATGCACACCAGAATTTTATAGTGGTTCGGTCCCCTTGACCTACATCCACTCTATATTCCTCTTCACTCGAGGTCACCAGCTTTCACTCTTAATCTTTTTCAATGGACGAAGATCAAACACCCCTTACAACTCTTTTCTCCTTTTCTCAGGCTTAGGAGATAACCATTACAACTCTTTTTCAGCCATCCCTTAAACTGAAATCACTCTTAAAAAAGAGAAGGGTAACTCTCATGAAGTCAACAGAATTTTCACAAGTTCTTCTCTTTCTTTCTTGCGCTCTCAAGCAAGAATACCTAGGATATTTATAGACCCTAATTGGCTTCATAAATTAGAGCCAAAAAATCAAACACCCCAAAATTTTGGGGTACGAGCGGTACTATTGCCAACACCAGTGGTACCACCCCAGAATAGAACCCAGGATTTTGGGCATGGGTGGTACCATCACCCAAAATTGGTGGTACTATCATCGATTAGGGGTACCATCACCGGCAGCTGGTAGTACCATCACCTAAAAAATAAAAAAAAGTACTTTTTAATACTTTTCATACCCTGGGTTATACCTTCTTTTGACCTGATTGTACCTTCTTCCTAGTCAATAAAATGAGCTCTCTAATAAGCTCAAATTAGCCCTTCAATCCTAACTACAATAATTAAGACAAAAATAATTAGAAACAAGCAATATTCGTTGTCTGACATGTCAATTGAACTTTTGCTTCGACAAACTCCCTACAACCTTCTAGCGAACTCCCGACGAGCTCTTGACAACCTTGCGGTGAACTTCCAGTGAACTCATGGCAAACTTTTCGGCTAACTCCCGATGAGCTCCCAACAACATATGGAAACTCCCGGTAAACTTCCGGTGAACTCCCGACGAGCTCCCACCTCAACATCTTAAGCTTCGATGTACCCTCGATTCTTCCAGCTCGATGCCTAAACTTTGATTTCAACCAAATGTTTAATTCTTTTTTAATTGCTTTTGCCTTTTCATGATCGTAGTTAGTCCTGCATCACTTTCTTCAATACAAGGGTTAGATCATAATTTCATAAATTAATTTTATCATCAAAATTTGAGATTCAATAATCTCCTACTTACATATATCAGAAGTACATATGGAACAACAAAATGTACATGTGCTAATATGAAACAATACGATGTAACATAAACTTTTCATAACAAATTTAGGTATGCAATTAATTTAAGGATAAGAGCATATAAGGATTCAAAATAATAATATAAGGCTCAAATAAAGAAAGGACTTTAGTTGAATCACAGATAGAATATGAACCAATATCATATCAAACATATAGATAGTGAAGTGGGATCATAAATAGAATATGGTCAATATATTTCTGAATGGCCACTGAACATAGTAGAGTATCGCGGGCTCTAAGCGTAATTCCCTTTACCATTTCTGGCAAAGGTTCACATTATCCCACAAACACTGAAGTATAAACGGACATGTGAGTAATAAATTTGGTACACATCGGAAGCACATGCGAAACAACGAACATTCATGCACCTATACGAAACAATACGATACAAATATAAATGTCACACAACTGATTCAAGTGTGTAAATTATCCAAGGATAAGAGTATTCAAGATTTCAAACCAATAATGTAAAGCTTAACAGAGATAAGGATTTTAGCTAAAGATCAATTTAAAAAGGAGTGAACAAGAATAAGCAAAATCGACAAAGGCTTAATTTTGGCACAATTTGAGAGGCACATTTCATAAATTATTTAAGCAACCAATCATGCTTCAAATTACTCAAAAAAGATATCATTAAAAAGCTCTATTTCATATAAAATAACTTTTATACAAATTAAAGATTCTAACAATGAGTTACAAATGATTTGGTAACCAAAGGTCATAGAACAAAAGCTCTATTTTATAGAATTTATAGGATCAAATTCAATAGATGACTGGTTAAGTATTTATATTCCAAATCTTTTAATCTAGTATCCAAAGAAAGATCTAGGTGTCTAGTTTCCAACAAATATTTGTTGATTAAATCAGAGTTTCCAACAGAAAGTTATAAGCAGTATAGTATCAAGAGGTCAGAAATTACGTTCCTATTTTATAGATTTCATAGGATCAATTTAAATAAATATTTAGGTAGGCTATTGAACTCCAAAATTTTCAATTTTAGTATCAAAGAAAGATCTATAAGTCTAGTTTTGGATGAACTAAGTTTTGCCTAAATCAGAGTTTAGTGTAGAAAGTTACGGCTAGAACAATGCAGAAAGGTCAAAGTCTCAAAATTTTTCAGATTCATAGTTTCACATCTAAATGAGAGAGATATCATGTTCTAAGCTATAATTCTTTCAAAATTATATTAGACCAAGATGAAATTAAGGATTAAGACAAATGTAGGATGGGTTAAGAATACTTATCTTAGAAAATTTGATTCTCAAGTGTGAGAAATTGATTTAAACTCAAACCAAAGCAAAACTCCTTCCACTTAAATTTCTCTTCCCTTTCTCTTCTCTACGGTTGCAACAAAATTATATGTTTTGGGTAAGTTTTCTCCTTTAGTTTGTTTAGGTTTGGCTAACACAAGGGTTACAAGGTGGCAAGCATACATGAGAGATGCTTAGGTGTCACCCATACAATAATCATAAGTGGCACCATCTTATGCTAGCTAGTGACACATATTCTATTTTTTTCTTTTTTTATAAACTTAATATGAATCTTTCACGATTCATATCAGATTTATAAGATTCACATTTAGGTACTTATTAATAAGCTTTTCATATAAAATTATTTAATCAAGAGAATTATTAAACAATCCTCATCTTTGCAAATAGGTCTTCATAAATAATTTAAAATAGATTATTATAAATATTTCAAAAATAAGGGGTATTACACTCTCCTTCCTTTAAAAATAAAAATTTAGTCCTCTAAATTTATCATACCCGATTGGCGAAAAAGACAAGGATAAGCTTTCTTCATTTCCTCCTCTAGCTCTTAGACTGTTTCATTCATAAAATGATGCTTCAAAATCATTTTAACTAGATAAATGTTCCTATTCCTTAGGATCTTTTTTTTATCAACAATTCGACTGTGCTCTTCCATATAAGACAAATCTTTATTGATCATAATCGACTCATAGATTCTTGTAATCTTCTCCAAAATCTAAAAATAGATCTGGAATCCCTATTAGAGATGATCTCCTAAAAGACATCAAAGAAAATTTTCATCAATCTCTATAAAATTTACTAAGCCTTAATATATTTTGCACATCAATATATCAAATATCAATAATCCTCAAATCCTCAAATCATGCTTTGATATCATCTGTATCACGCCTCCTAAATATTTACATTCGGGAGGCGTGAACTATCTTAAAATCAATAATAATATAATTCATCCATAATCAGAACTCAGGATCTAAACTAACATTTGAGGACACTGATAAACGTTCAAACTTCAAAATTCTCAACTATAAAACTTGTATAGTTTATAATCATACATCATTTGATGATTAATAAAATCTAAGCCAACTCAACTAAACTATATCCACATCATAAATCCACAAGTGTGGATATCTATATAATTACAAAACCAACTCTTACCACAAGTTCATATCATTATACAAATTTAACTTGACATGATAAAATCCTAAACATGAGAGATCTTTTAAAAATTTACAAGACATATAAGTTTATATTTACCATCAACATTTCATTAGATGTAAAGTGTACTATACAACAAAACATATCAATGAATAAAGGTTCGCCCAAAATCTTTTAGCTTTCTGCTGCCTTAGCCCAGTTTTGAATATTTCAGTAAGTAGCAAGCTAATCTAAAATATTTATATAGCAATGGAGTGAGCATATAAGATGTCCAAGACAAGCAATAATAGTTTTTGAAACACAACTTGATATCAAATAGGAAGGCAAGAGTATAAGAATGCATAGATAACATCTCGTTAGATACAGAATCATAATTTATTTCATTCAAAACATACTTTAATTATAACAATAGAGGAAGAGTAGTTGGAGCATATCATTGTTGTGAAATAACTCGGAACATGTCAATGTCATATGATACAACTCAGAGCATATCAACAAAATATGAAATATTTCAGAGCATGTCAATAACATATGAATATTTTGAAGCATATAAAAGACGTAAATATATTTCAGGATATGTCAATGATATATGAAATATTTCAAAATATATCATAGGCATAAACATATTTCAGAGTATATCAAAGGTATATGAAATAATTCAAAGCATAGCAAAGGTGTATGAAATGTTTTGGAGCATATCAATGACATATAAAATATTTTGGAGCATATCAAAGATGTATGAAATATTTCAAAACATATCAGCAGCATATAAAATATTTCAGAGCATATCAAAGACGTAGGAAATGTTTTAGAACATATCAATGGCGACTAAAATATTTTGAAATATAACAATGGCATTCAAAATATTTTGGAGTATGTCAAAGATGCAAACATATTTCAAAGCATATCAATGGTATATGAATAATCTCAAAGCTTATCAAACGAACAAATAACAAATAGAAGCTCAAATATCATATCAAAAACTTAGAAGGTGAAGTGGGATCCCATACATAATATGGTTCATCCATTTTTGGATAACTACTAAACATAAGTCTCCCACATCTAGCAGCTCGAACCACTCATGTCTAAGTGAAGCCATAGGGGGGATGGCAGAATATTGTTGGCTCTAAGCATAACATCCTTTACTATTTCTGTTAAAGGTCTATAAGTTTCAAGTTTAGTATTAAATGAAAGATCTATAAGTCTATTTTTGGATGAACAAAGTTTTGTCTAAATCAGAATTCAATGCAGAAAGTTACTGCTAGAAAATGCATGAACGTCAAAGTGTCAAAAATTTTCAAATTCATAATTTCACATCTATATGAGAGAGATATCATATTCTTAGCCATAAATCTTTCAAAATTATATTAAACTGAGATAAAATAAAGGATTAAGATATATATAGGATGGAGTTAGAACACTTTCCTTAGAAAATTTGATTCCTAAGTTTAAGGAATTGACCCAAAATAAAACTAAAGCAAAACTCCTTCTAATTCAATTCCTCTTCCCTTTCTCTTCTCTACGTTTGCAGCAATTTTTTTTTAGTTTCGGGTAAGTTTTCTCCTCTAATTTGTCTAGGTTTGGCTAACACAAGGGTTGCAAGGCGGCAAGCATACATGAGAGATGCTTAGGTGTCACCCACGCAACAAGCATAAGTAGCACCATCTTTATGCTAGCTAGTGACACATGCCCTATTTTTTTTTTTTTAACTTAATATGAATATTTCATAATTTATATCAGATTTCTAAGATTCATATTTAGGTTCTTAGCAATATACTTTTAATATCAAATTATTTATTCAAAAAATTATTAAATAACCATCATATTTATACATAGATTCTCATAAACAATTTAAACTATATCATTACAAATATTTTGAAAATGAGGGATATTACATCACCCATGTGGATCGCCTCTGCATTCTATTTAGAAAGAGCAACCAAAACCCTAGTGGATCCTACTTAGTGGGTATTGGACTCCATCCAATTACCCTCACTTTTTGGATCATTGGATCTCTATCCAATAATCTCAATTGGCTTCTAATTTGACCTCATGCAAGCGGCCCATCAATGTTGGGTCTCATTAAATGAGAATAGGGGCTAATTGGATAACTTATCCAATCCTCTACTCACTAAAACATCGACTATATGTGTCTGACCCTCTAGGCCCAATACCAAGCTAGTTGTGAGTTCCACCTATCAAAACTCCTTCTAACACAATGAATTATTTTCCTATAACAATTCGCTCAACTCATCGATTATGGATATACTAGGCCACTAAGCCATTATCCATAGATGGTACAAGGGATATAATATATTGGACTTGTCTATCATTGGCTACCGTGGATCTATAGTCCCTCATCTATCGAATATCCCAAAGATCATACATTGGGTATGGTATTGTCAGGCTATATATGGAATTCATTTGAGTCTCGCTCTAATCATATTCTCTCGGAGAACTTCTCTCTAAATCTGAACGAGCTAGCTAGGGATTTGTCTAAGCAAGAACACACGGGATATTTCTCTCATGATACCGAGTGTAGATGATCCTCTATTGACACTCAATTGCCTTTGTAAGTTGGCTATCAATCCCTATAAATAGATCTGGAACCTCTAGACCTGTAAGTCCAACGTCAAAGAAAGGAGTACTCAAATAAGACATCATTGGTGTCTCAAGTCTAACGATCAGACACATAATTAGGACTATAGAATCACTATCTAACGTTAGATATCATTAACCCTATAGCATTCTATAAGTGGATCAATTAGTGAACTCATTCTTCAATCAACACATGTATTGTATCCTTAGTGTCTCCACACGAGTGGCTATGGGACCAACCGCCTCCATCACATGGATGAAAATATAGTAAATACACTAATCTGTCCAGTTATATTGATTTCCCTTTCGAGTAACCTTTCATCGAGATTATTTATGGTCTATGTTAATTGGCGAACCGATCTCATTATCGTGATCTCATTATCGTGATCTCATCACGATTCGATTCCGATGCACAGATCTAAGGACATCACAATATATATATGTTTACAATAAATAATATAACATAAGAAAATACTAATAATAGTAATAAGCAAAAAGATCATGTAAAGTGTCACATGTGCCATCATTCACGTGATTGGCTTGTAGAGCACTTGAAACCAATAATGTCCCACTTGACCTAAGGCCAATCACCTATGTATTTGATCCCCATCAGACCCCTGTGATACTGAAAGATAGTTTGAGCCAACGACTTTATTAGTGAATCTATAATGCTATCTTCGGATGAAACTATTTTTATTACTATATCTTTACAAGCCATGATCTCTCTAATCAACTAGAACCTCCTTAAAATAATTCTGATGAGACCTGGGTTCCCTTGCCAGAGCTATCACCCTGTTGGTATCGCTACATATGGGAATCGGCTCCACGCTGCTTAGTACGATACTCAAATCACTGATGAACTTCATCCACACTCCTTCCATTGTTGCTTTTGTCGTAGCAATATACTCCGCCTCTATGGTCGAGTTAACATTAGTCTCTTACTTAGAACTCTTCTAGCTTACTGCTCCTCCATTCAGGGTGAAGATATACTTGAGTTTAACTTACTATCATCGATGTCGCTCTAGAAACTCAAATCCGTACAGCCCTCAAACTAGAGGCTACCTCTTCCATATACTAGTAAAAGATCTTTAGTCCTTAAGTACTTAAAGACACATTTACTACCTTCTAGTATTTCGAAACCTGGATCTGCTTAATGCCTGATCGTGACACTCAAAGTATGCACTATATCAGGCTTGGTATATAGCATAACATATATGATAGACCCTATTACTAAGGCATAGGGTATCTTATTCATGTCTGCCCTTTCCTCAGGAGACTTTGGGGATATACTCATAGAAAGTGATATTCTATGTCTCATCGGTATGAGATATCTCTTGAAATTTTTTATGCCAAACCTTTTAACAATGGAGGTTATGTATTTGAACTAGGATAAGCCAAGCATCTTCTTAGATCTATCTCTATAGATCTGAATCCCCAAAATGTAGGATGCTTCCCCTAAGTCCTTTATGGAGAAGTTTTTGGATAGTCAACCCATAACTATGGAGAGCATTCCTACATCATTCCCAATGATTATGATATCATTCACATACAACACCAAGAAGGTGATATCGCTCCCACTTACCTTCCTATACACACAATGCTTATCTTCGTTCTTAATGAAGTAATAAGACCTGATCGTCTCACTAAATCTTATGTTCCAACTTTGGGAAGCTTACTTCAGTCCATAGATGGATCTGAGTAACTTGCACACCTTATATAGACTCTCCTTGGATACGAATCCCTCTAGTTGTGTCATATACACCTCCTCCGCGAGGTTATCATTGAGGAATACGGTTTTCACATTCATTGCTAGATCTCATAGTCATAGTGTGCTGCAATAGCCAAAAGAATTCTGATAGATTTATAATGGCTACGGGTGAGAAGGTTTCATCACAGTCAGCTCCTTATATTTGATGATATCCTTTGCCCACTAGCTTTGCTTTATAGGTCTCCACCTTTCCAACTACTCTAAACTTTTTCTTGAAGATCCATTTGCAACTGATGGGTATGATACCCTCAAGTGCATCCACAAGGTAGAAAAATTGTTGGAGTATATGGAGTCCATCTCAGAATTCATTGCTTCTTACCACTTCTTGGAGTCTATACTCATAATAGCCTCCTCGTAGGTCTAAGGATCGATATCCTGAGTGTCATCTCTATTGATATATCTCACATATCTTTTAGGAGGGTGAGACACTCTGCTAAACTTGAACAAAATTGGAACTTGTCTGCTAGGTGCATGGATAGACTCAGTCTTTGGGATGATGCTTGAGCTAGGTTCTCCAACCTTGCTCAAAACTATCACACTCCCACTATTTCCACCAAGAACGTGTTCCTGAGAATCATAGCTCTTTTGGCAATAAAGATCCTCTAGTTCTCAGAATGATAGAAATAATACCTGTAGGTTTCCTTGGGGTATCCCATGAACTTGCACCATTCCGTTCCAACTTGTCAAGGTTGTGTTTTCTAACGTTGACAAGGCAGCTCTAAATCTTAATAACCTTAAGATTGAGCTTCTTTCTTTTTCCCATCTCGTGTGATGTAGATACTACCGACTAGATGAAACTTTGTTTAGAAGGTAAGTAGCAGTCTCCAAGGCATATCCCCAGAATGAGATAGGTAGGTCAGTGAAACTCGTTATGGACCACACCATGTCTAACAACGTGCGATTCCTCCTTTCTGATACACCATTAAGCTAAGATGTATAAGGAGGTACCCATTGGGATAGAATCCCATGGTCTCTAAGGAAATTGGTGAACTCTATATTCAAGTACTCTTCTTTTCACTTCATCTCATTTCCTCTTGGACACACTTTTATTCATGATCTGTGGAGCTATATCTAGCATAAATAGACTATTATGCAACATTTTTCTAGTGATGATCTTATTATCTAAAATCAATTAATAATTATTATTCTAAAAAATTAATTTATATCCACTAATTATCAAACATAATAGCATGCATCTAATTCAATGGTAGCTCTACTAGGTAGAAGTAGGATGACCTCACCAATAGTAATTGTAACAACTCTTGCTCCATTGTGCATCTTGAGGTCCATCTCACCTCTTGCTAGTCTTCTAGGCCTTATCAGAACTTGCAACAAATTATAGATATGATAAGCACTCCCAATATCTAATACCCATGTGCTATCGTAAAAATCTAAAAATGAAGATGGATCAAGAATGTACCTAAAGCTTCTTCAAATTTTTGTTTCACCTTCTCTGCAATGTATTTTTTATAGTTCCTCTTATAGTGCATATCTTTGCTGTAGTGGAAGCACTGACCTTTGTCATTGATAAGGTCTTTCTTGACAACCTTTATCTTACTGAGTTTGCCTTTGCCCTTGCCCTTCTTAAGGGTCTTATTAGTCTTCCTTTCCTTCTTAGTCTCACCAATAAAGAAAATTGGCTTCTCTTTCTTAATGGTGCACTGTTAGGACCCTAACTGAGTCGGGTCATAGTCGATTGAGTCGAGTCCTTAGATTAGGCCTTGTTGGCCAACTTAGACCTAACATTAGGTTGACTATGAGGAGATTTGAGTCCATTGTAATAAAGTAGCTCAAATCTTAATAGGGTTAGGATTCGACTGAACTTAAGTCGGGTTAGGAGTCAGAGTTGGATTCAGGTTGGAGTCAACCAAGTCAAGCTTGTAATCAACCCAATTGGTCGCCCAACTTGATGAGGGGAAGTCGGCTAGGGTTGAGAGGAGGCGGCTAGGTTTTGATTATGAGTTAGAGTCTTCCATTAGGGAAGAGTCCATATGAAAGGGAGTCTTCTAGCCGCCCCTTCCTCTTTAGAGAGGTCGTCTAGGGTAGAGGGGAAGAGTTTTATTTAGCTAGGACTCTCTCCTCTTGATTGAATAGGAGTCCCTATAGCCGCCAACCACATAGTTGGCTAGGGGTTAGGAGTTGAGGGGAAGAGGAGTCTTGGTTTAGTAAGAGTCTTGATTTAGTAGGAGTCTTGGTTTAATTAAAGAAGGAGTCATATTAGGAGTTAGGGTTTTGAGTCCCTAGATAGACTCATGTAGCCACCACTATTTTATCATCAATAGATCAAATTCCTTTCAGCCATTGTGTAGAATTCCTTGGATGAGGGAACCCTTATAGAGTTCTAAGAGGCTAATCCCCTATAGAGATCAACACAAACCTTATAATCTGCAAGGGTTCTACCATTTACTCAACTTCTCTCAACATATTGAGGAGCTCAGGGAGACTCAACTCAAACTTGTACATATTAAAGTTTATTATAAATTATGAAAAGAAATTTAGCAGGGGCTGAAGTATAAGATCAACACATAGGTTATCCTCTAGAACTATTCCTAGACCTATGAGTTTCTCGATCCACTCTATCATCTTAAGGACATGGTCCTAAACCAATGTCTCTTCTGTCATCCTAGCGGAAGAGACTCTTGGATATCTCATATCTTCAAGTTCTTTCCTATTCCTCAAATAGCTAGTAAAGATAAGAATAATGGAATTGACATTCATGCTCTCATGTTGCCTCTATAACTCATGAGTCATGGAGGCCAACATATAGCACTTTGCTAAAGTGGAATCAT
Source organism: Ensete ventricosum (assembly GCA_029747655.1). Taxonomy (NCBI): domain Eukaryota; kingdom Viridiplantae; phylum Streptophyta; class Magnoliopsida; order Zingiberales; family Musaceae; genus Ensete; species Ensete ventricosum. The sequence goes on from JAQQAF010000002.1 coordinate 21,228,445, forward strand.
AAGTATACTTCACGTAGCGAGCGATCTCATCCTCGCTTGCCCCTTCCTTTGGCATGGGAAAAATCGTGTCAAGGACATACATTATTTTCTCCATCGTGAGAACAATTCTTAAATTATGAAGCTAATCCATGTAGTTTGGACCAATGAGGTGGTTGGCATCAAGTATGCCACAGGGGGTTTGCAAGCAATATGTTTCTAACAAACAAGATGTAGCATATATGAATAACATATAGATTTTATAGAAAACTAATTAATATATAGGCTTCTTTCTTAATCAACTCCCACTAATTTTTCAACGAATCACGTGACACCCTTGGCACGTGAAACGGAAGTCTCCGTCAAACTTCTAGTGGGATTGGGATCCAATCAGCGTCTTAGTGTAATGTTGAGAGACTCGACCAATCACATTGAGCCCAAAGAGGTAGGCAACTCTTGGCAATCATAACTTCCTTTGATTCCCATCCTGTTCCACCTTCGAACCATCATAGTCTCGAGGGATTCGGTCAACCATAATGTTCATTTAAGTCATTACCATTGTTACAAGATGAGTCTAATTTGATGATATGCTCTCGAGGGACTTGACTAAATATACAATATCCTCAGGTCACCTATGACATCTCTATGTCATAGGCAATATCTCAAATCGTAATGATAGGTAAGCCTTAAGGGACTCGACTAGCTCAACCTATGTTGGGATTCAATTTCTTTCTATAATCATGGAAGGCCACGTGGGCCAATCTTATTACCTCACGCTTTCCGACTTGATATTATCATAGGAGAGGCTTTTGTTTTATTTCGGTCTCTTAATATGCCGTGTCACACATATACATATTTAATATATATCTACATCACATGCAAATATATATATCTAGTAGGTGCATTATCATATGTCATACATACATACCACACCGGATGATAATGAACTGTCACCTAACATGATCAAACCTGAGCTAGTCAACTTAATCACTTACAATAGGATCTATATGTGTATCGACATCCATAGTCGATGAGTCGAGTGAATTATTTATTATGAGGATAATAATTCACTATATCGGAAGGAGTTTTGATGGTAGTGACTCACGGCCAGCTCGGCATCGGGCCTAGAGGGTCACACACATATGGTGGATGCTTCAGCAAATAGAGGATTGGATGAAGATCCAATTAGCCCATATTCTCATTAGATTAGACCTTATGTTGATGGGTTCCCTGCTTAAGGCCCAATTATAGGCCTAAGGAGATTATTGGATAGAGATCCAATAATGTAAGGTTAGTGGGTTATTGGATGGAGATCCAATACCCACTAAGGAAGGAGCCCTAGGGTTTTGGTGGCTCTCTATAAATAGGAGGGGAGACTCATAGTTGATAGGCTGCAGCTTTAGCCACAACTTCCTATTCTCCTCCCTCCCCTGAGCAAGAGTTGCGAGATTAGATTGGAGGAGTTTCGTTGCAGAGATCCATCATGTGGATACCGCTAGAGAGGAGGATGCTTGACTCCTTCATCTTCTCCATCCGGATATGAAATACAAGGATATATGATCTCCCTAGTTAAAATCAATCTCTCTCACATCGCGGTTTTATCGATTTTTGCATTTTTCTTGCGACCCCAATATTTTGCACGGCGATTTGATCTATGTCAGAAATCGAATTTTGTTTTGATTTCCGCTGCGCATGTGATGCACCCGCTGAGGTTTCCCAACACCATTTTCATCCTATTGCAGCCGCACCCTTGCTGCAACCGACGCCACCTATAGCCATGAAGTCGCACCACAGTCGCAACCAATGTTGCTGCTGCCCTCTTCTTCCTCCATCGTCACTACTGCCTTCCGACTCAGATCTCTTGGCTGCCATCTTTCGACAAATATCAGCCACCAAAAAAATCGTAACCTCAACAACATTGCAGCGTCAACATTGCAGCATCACCGAAGGACCGCAACTGACATTTTCTTCCTCTACCGTTGCTGCTACCCTTGGCTGCTATCCTGCACTTGGAGACTTCACCACTGCAGCACCGACAATGCTGCCATTGCTACCTTCAACCTGAAGATTGTAGCTACACTCTTTAATCGGTTTGATTTGACAGGGTGGAGATCCATACGTCATGACATCGGTGGGCTTATTCGAAGCCAAATTGGAGGCTCTTGAGACGCGTATGGATGTTAAATTACATGCTCTCTTTGAGGAGTTTAGATTGGGCCAATCACCAAGCCAAATAAGATCACACTATGGTGCAAATTTAGATTGTAAAAAGAACCTTAGCGAAGAACTAGCGATGATCCGTCAAACCTCCACCATCCAAGAGTACCAAACTAGATTTAAAAGGTTATCTAATCAAACTTATGATTGGTCTGAAAAATAGATATTGAGGACTTTTATTGAGGGCTTAAAGCCGGAGATTCAAGAACAAGTTAATGCGTGACAGCGGTACATACTTAAGGCAGCCATCTCCTTTGCGTGACATCAAGAGGAGCGATTGAACTATAAAGCTCAGAAGACTAGAGTTGCTCCCTGACCAGCAGCAAGGTAGCTAATGCCTAAATTATGAAGTGCAACAAGAAGTACCCGCGGGTAAAACTGATCCTACAGGAGCAAGATGTAGTTGCTGATTTTTTCCTCCTCCCTCTTGATGGTTTTGATATAGTGCTAGACATTGATTGGTTGTCCACGATTGGAGATATTTTTTAAAATTTTTTAAAGCTAACAATGAATTTTTTTTAAAAAGGAAAGCAGGTGATTCTACGAGGGAGCCCATCGACTACAACCACAACACAACACTTGGAGGGGGTACCAAAAAAAGAATCCAGTGGTTTTCCAATTCAAATTCAAGAGTTTCATGAGATTGAAGATAAAAAATCCCTCCCACAGCTTGCTAAATTTTTTGGCGTCTCCACCCAATCGAGCCGACTACCTCCTCTGAAGTTGGCCGACCCCCATATGCTAAACAGGCCGAAACTTCTACCAGTTGTTGCTCAACCAGATTACTTCATACAACCTCAAAAGGTCGAAGATAAAAGGATCGTCCAAGAGATTACAGAGACAGATTGTTCAGCCATGCTTATTTTCCGCTATGACATGTCCCTACATCCTTTTCCCCAGAGATAAACTACTTCTAAAGTGTTACATCTTGTCGAACTCATCATGATTGCTGATGCAGCACTTCTAGATCTCAGGTGACTTCCACGACTTTCCCTAGGATCAGACCATGATGCTTAAAGACTTCCTTGATGATGACCTCTGATCTATGGCCCATGACCGCGAGAAAATTGAACCCCTCCAGTGGCAAAATCAGAAAAGGGAAAGGATCATTCGTAGAACTCAACGAAGGATGAACATCATCCCTCTCATTATAATGAAAGATGCACAACCTTGGCCGAGTGGAACTATATCCCTCGCGATCATGATGTCATCCACATCAAATCATGTCCAGATGTTCATTATTGGAGCAGACACATCTAGAGTGGGGGTCAGCACCATCCTCATAAAAAATAGTCAACAGCACGAAGAAGTGAAAATAGGCCCAGAAAAATCACCACTCCTCACCTCAAACTCAGATCGGGCTCACACCACTAGAGATTTTATCATAGGACAACCCTCACTCCAAAAGAAGGCACGACTACTATTATAGAGCAATCACGTGGCAGCCCATGCAAGGAAGTAACTTTCCCCTAACAAACGCTGGAGCAAAAGAAAGTTTCTTGAGAAAGATCAAGTCTCCCTTCATCTCCAGCTCCACCAGCACGAAATTCAAGCCTCAAGAAAGTGGTCTCCCTATTTCTTTGGGCCTTGTAAAATTGGGGATCATAGTGGGGCCCTAACATGGAGATCAAATCCATGCATCAGATCAAAATTACAGTTGATCCTCCAAGTATCCCACCTCAAATAAAAATTTAAAGACGATGACTCAGCTCAAGTTCTTCCAACTGACACCCAAGCTGATGAGGAGCTGAAGACCCGGTTCCTTGAGTTCATGGAACTTCAGCCTTGAGGACAAGGCTGATCTTAAGAGGGCGGGTTTGATAGGACTCTAACAGGGTTGAGTCCTAATCTCCCTAGAAATAGTCAATCAAACCCTACTAGATTGTAATAAAGCCACTCCTATCTTATAAAGGAGTATGGCTAGGGTTTAGATTAGCCCTTAGGGCTTAGTGGCCGTCGCCCCCTTTACTGGGTTAGTGAGCTAGGGTTTCCCCCTGCTTAGGTCGGCTATAGAGCCAACCTAGCCGCCACCTGTTCCCTCTAAGGCAGGTAGGCTATAGAAGGGGCAAAAGGATAATTTTAGTTAGGCAAGCATCCCCTAGGGCGAGCCTTATATAAGCATGTAGCCTCCATCTCTTTTTATTAAGCAATCTATAATTTTAATTAAGCCTTTTGACGAGTCTAGGAGAGAGGAACCCCTACAACGTTCCAAGTGTTGATCCCCCTCAAGGATCAAAATCTATAGAGCTCCTTCTGGGGTTTTGTCAAATTTCAACCGTATAACACTACCTATTTTATCTTACTGCTGTGATTTTTCTATACAATCTTCCACAAGTTTTTTATGATGGCTTTGGCACTCTAACGGCATATTTCCTTTAGGTTTCATCGAAAAATTCTTAATATAAACTACTGATATTTTACGTCCAACTGCTGCACTTTAGACCTAAAAAATTATCGTAGTAGGTTCCTGTGATCTTTGATCTTGCCAAATTTTTTGCTGTCATTTTCTTCCATGAAATTTTTTACGACATTATCTCTCCCTTATCCATAGTTTCCCCTTGAGTTTTACTCAAATCCTTGTTTTGAATTTCTTAGAAAAATTACATCTATACTGTTGATATTTTTTTGATGAAAAAATCTACTTTTGTGCCTTTGTCTTTCTTCTTCTCTTAACCGACCAAACCCTAACCATCTTGCTGCCACTAACTGTGATATCTTTAGGGCACCCCTCTAGCCTTAAGATGCAACCATTGTAACATATTTTCATAACCCCAATAGTACCCAAAACTGTAGCACCAACAACAACCTAAACTATAAGCTATCAACCCTAAACCGAGACCTTGATCTATCACCCTTTGGGCCACCCATCCCTAAAAAGTCAGTTGTTGCCATCAACAGCAACCCTAAGCCATCCCTCTAACACTAAACCTCTATTACTAAAGCCCCCTTATAGCCTCTACAATAGACCCCAAATAGTAGCATCAACAACATGCTCTTTGCCGAAAATTTTTGCTGTACTACCTTCATTACTACTTGTTACATCCACACCTGATCCCTACCAAATCCATTGCTGTCATCAACAGCAACCCTAGCCCATTCCTTTAATCTTAAACCTCGGCCATTATACCCTCTATGCAACCCCTACAACAGCCCTAAATCATAGCCACAACAGCAACTAAAAAATAGTGACTTGTTAGCCCCAAACCACAGCCATCTACCCATGATCCACCATCCCTTTTGGCCACCAATCCATCCAAGAATTTTGTACCACTGACCCAATAGCAGGAGAAGCATATTGACATCTCAGATCTGGAGGCACACGTAATAGAATCTCAATGTCCAATTGATGCCAAGTTTGAGGCGTTTGAATCACGCATGGAGGATAGATTGTGCACCTTATTCGTCGAATTCGGAATGGGCCGATCTCCAAGCCCAACAAAATTCCAACAAGCCATAAATTCAGAGAGGCCTCCCAAAAAGGAAGTATAAGCCACAGATATAATGCAGTCACGTATGAGGGTGGACTTCCCCTAATGGGAAGAAGGGGACCTAATTGGATGGATTTCGCGCGCTGAACATTACTTCTGCTATTACTAAACATCAGAGGATTCCATGGCGGACACCACTGTCATCCATCTCGAAGGAGATGCATTTCAATGGTACAATCAGCTTGAATACACCCATGTGGCTTTGACGTGGATACAATTTAAGAAAACGCTGTTGAACCACTTTGGGCTGACCAAATATGAGAATATCAATGAACAACTTGCCAAGATCCGATAAACCTCCACGATCCAAGAATATCATACCAGGTTTGAAGAATTATCTTACCTTGCTCTTGATTGTTTTGATAGATAATTATTAGGGATGTTCATCGAAGGACTCAAGACAGAAATTAAAAGACAGGTTAAAGCGCAGCAGCCCCCCATCGTGAAGGCTGCAGTCTCTTTCACCTGAATCTAAGAGGAATGAATGAACCAAGATATTTGGAGGATGAGAACCACTCCTAGACCAGCAGCATATAAACCTCCCTCTACTCCCAGCCATTCTTCGCTGCCAAAAAAAAGGATGAGGGAAGAGCTATGCGACAGATCGATGAAGGGCATTAATTGGCATTACAATGAACTTTGGAGCTGCAACCATCACTGCAAAAAGGGGGAGCTTTCCATGATAAAATCTATTGAAGAATCTAAAGAAGAGATCCAGGAACCTGAGGAGGAGAACACGAGGAAGACCCACAACTGGCCGATTGTACGATTCGTGCTTTAGCCGGCCATGTAAACCCGCAAGTAGCAAAAGTTGAAGAATCTCTTAAGCAGCATCACGTCACCATCCTCAGCAAGACTAGGAGCATCAACAAATTTATGAACCTTAAGGTTGCTACCCAACTGATTCTCCAAAATGAAGATTGCAACATGTTTGATGTTGAGGTCACTAACAACCAAATTTTGAAGTGCGACCAATGATGCCCGCAAGTAAAATTGTTGCGTAGGACCAAGAGATACTTACTGATTTCTTCCTCCTTTCTCTTGATGATTATGAGGCTGTGCTCGACAACAAATGACTGACTATGCTAGGTGATGTTCCTTGGAATTTTTTTAAATTTATCATGAACTTTTTCGGCCATGAGAACCAGGAGATCCTATGCAGGAAACACGGTAGCAACGTAACGATGATTTGCACGCAGCAAACATAGAAAGTTTTGAACAAAGTGAACAGTAGGTTCATGATGCAACTTCAGCAACATTCTATGGGGGAGCCAAAAAAAAATTTAAGACCCAAACCTTCTCTAATCGCTTGCTGAATTTTTAAACATTTTTGCCGAACCACATAACTTACTTTCTATCCGCCAACATAACCACCGAATTCTGATTCTCCTAGGAAAACCAACCAAACACTCAGCCATATCGATATCCTCACCTCGAGAATGCTGAAATAGAGAGGATTGAAGAAGAGATGCTTAAAACAGGGGTCATCCGGCCCAAGTTGTAGCCCCTACTCTTTGTCGGTGCTAGCTTTACCCGACTTCGATGAAGTGTTTATGATTGACGCATCGGGAGCTAGAATTTGTGTTATCCACATGCAAAATGGCTGACCCTTAGCCTACATCAGCAAAGCCCTCCCCCCATACCACCTAAAGCTTTCAATCTACGATGAGGAAATACTGACTAATGTCGAATTTGTGGCTTGGTATGATACAGGACAACAACACGAAGAGGAGATAAAATTAAGTCCTGAAAAATTATAGCTTCTACTCTCTCCAAACTCAGATCGGGCTCACCTATGGACTCTACTAGAGGGCAACCACTATCACAAAGGAAAGCCTGGCTACCATTAAAGAACAACCACATGCTAGCCCGCACAAGAAAGAAACAACCGCTCGACAAACGCCGGAGTAGAAGGAATTTTGATATTAAAGATCGAGTCTTCCTTCTTCTTCATCTCTACCAATAGGAATTTAGGAAAACTCGAGCCTCATGAAAGTGGTCTCCTAGTTTCTTTGGACCCTACAAAATTGGAGATCACAGCCATAACTTATGGATCAAATCGGCACACTAATTCAAAATTACAATTGATCCTCCATGAATCTCACTGCAAATGGAAGTTTAGAGAGGATGACGCAGCCTAGATCTATCCACCCAACACCCAAGTTGATGAGGAGGCCCAAGTTCAGTTGATGATTGCATGGGATCGTACGATCACGGCACATCATCGTCTAATCACTACTGCTAACGCTGGATTGGAGGAGCAGGATACGCTTGCTATAGGGGCCATGAGGGAGCCGCATGATGAATTATAGATCAGGACCCAAAGACGTGGAGCTCAGCCTTGAGGACAAGGCTGATTTGAAGAGAGCAGGTCTATTAGGACCTTAACTGAGTCGGGTCCTAGTTGATTGAGTTGAATCCTTAGATTATGTCTTGTTGGCCAACCTAGACCTGACATTAGGTCAACTAGGAGAAGATTTGAGTTCATTGTAATAAATCAGCCCAAATCCTAGTAGGGTTAGGATTCGACTGATCCGGAGTCGGGTTAGGAGAGATGGATACGAGTTAAAATCAATTGCACCATGAATATAATAAACCCTAATCTAGCCGCCACCCCATAGTAATAAAGTGGTTGGCTTCGGTTAGGGAGGAGTCATTATGGGATGGGAGTCTCCTAGCCCCTCCTCCTCTTAGGAGAGGCCGGCTAGGATGAGGGATTGAGTTAGGAGTTGGGGCATATGTAAACCCTAGCTAGCCACCCCCTACTTTAGTAAAAGGGGCCGACTAGGGTTAGGGTTAAGTTGGAGGAGGATTAGGAGCCAATGGTAGTCGGCGACCCCTGGTTAGGCAAACTAGGAGTTGCTTCTCAGAGAAGGGATTGGAGTTGTTGGAAGTAGGAGTTGCTTCTTAGAGTTACAGTTGGAGTTGTTAGAAGTATGAGTCTTAAGTAAGAGTCCTATTAGGAGTTAGGGTTTAGAAGCCCTATAAATAGCCTTGTAATTAGCCACTTTTCATCATCAATAGATTAATTTTATTTCAATCTTTATGCAAAAAATCGAGGGAGGAACCCCTATAGAGTTCCAAGGTGGCTGATCCCCTATAGAGATCACCCCAAGCTTAGAATCCACAAGGGTTCTAACAGCAGCCTACCCGTAGGTGGCCGCCCCCACCCGTAGGCAGTTTTTTTGCGGGTGCTGCCTTTGTGGGCAAGCACAGCAAGAACACGTAGAACAATTCTACGCGATTCAATCTCATCACATATAGATTAAAAAAACTAATTATTGCATAAGCAACCTGTCTCTGATACCACTATTGGGAAACCACAAGAGCATTACATGCATAGTGCAAAAATAAATCAAAAGGTTTCCTGTGTTTATCGCATCATTGTGCAACGATTGATGCACAAAAAATATCATAAAATAAAAAATTACAAATCATGTGAGATTTGTTACCTAAGGAGATCGTATATTCCTAAAACTTATAGATCCAATCGAAGAGGATGAGGGAGGTCATATATCCTCCTCTCTAGTGGTATCCACACGGTGGATCGTTGTAGCAATGCTCCTCTAATCGTAGCCAAAGGTCCGTAACTCTTGTGCACCTTCTTGCAGCGAACGTGGAAGATGATCTGCTATCTTCTTCATCGCCCTCTCGCAGTAGGAAAAGGGTGGTCGGGTGAGAAGATATAGGAGGGAGGAGAATAAAAGGGGGTGGCCGAAGATATAGCCTATCACTTGTATAGCCTATCCTGCCTCCTATTTATAAAGAGCCACCAAAACCCTATAGATCCTGCCTTAGTTGGTATTAGATCTCAATCCAATTACCCTCACTTCTTGGATTATTGGATCTCTATCCAATAATCTCAATTTGTCTCTAATTGGGCCTCACACAAGCAGTCCATCAATGTTGGGTCTCATCCAATGAGAATATGAGCTAATTGGATAACTCGTATTCAATCCTCTACTCGTTGAAACATCCACCATATGTATGTGACTCTCTAAACCCAATACCAAGCTAGTCGTGAGTTTCACCTGTCAGAACTCCATTTGATATAATGAATTATTATCTCATAACAATTCACTTAACTCATCGACTGTGGATGTACTAGGTCACTGCACTATAGTCCCAAGATGGTACATTGATGGAATTCCATAGAATTCTATCGTTGGATTGATCACTAAAGGGGATCGACCTCCTTTGAATGTTATAAGATTCCTCCCTCCTAAGTAGTCGGCCACAAAGGCTGAATGAAAGAGATCTATTACTTGATGAAAAAGGGAGGTGGCTACATGCTTTATATAGGACTCTAAACCCTAACCCTAGAGAGACTCCTACCTCAAGTAAAATTCTCCTTTCATCCCCTCACCTTAGCCGACTTGCCAAATATGGGGGCAGCAACTAGAAGGCTCCAAGTCTCCTCTCTTAAACCCTACCCGACTTGCCCAATAAGTGGGCGGCGGCTAGGAGACTCCAACTCCTCCAAGCTCTAATGCGCTCCGTGATATGATAACGCCCATAAAAGCGATGAGATAACTTCATGGATGCCCGTGTGTTGATTGACATTTGCTTGTATGGCTGAAGATGAAGAAAGACCCTATTTCCCACAAAGAACTCCCTTTCGCTTCGATGCATGTTAGCTTGCTGCTTCATCTTATCTTTGGCGGTTGAAAGGTTATTCTTTAGTAATTGTAAGATTTTATCCCTATCAATTAACTCTCGATCGACCTGATGTACTTTGGCTGAGCCAATTACATATTTTGGGATTACAGGGGCTGGTCGACCATACACTGCTTTATGTGGGATACATTTAGTAGAAGAGTGATAAGTTGTATCATACCACCATTCAGCCCAAGGGAGTTTCGTCATTCCTTTGACCGGTCACTAGTGAAACATCTAAGGTATATCTTTAAGCACCTGTTCACCACTTTAGTTTGGCCATCGACCTGTGGATGATTTGCCGAGCCCATCTTTAATTTGGTGCACTACAACTGAAAGAGCTCAGTCCAAAATTTACTGGTGAAGACCCTATCATGATCGCTCACAATAGATCTAGGCATCCCATGTAATTTAACACTATTGTTCATAAAAATCATAGCAATGTTAGCGGTGGTATAAGGGTTATGGACGGCGCAAGAATGGGCATATTTAGTTAGATGATCGACCATAACAATGATGATACCTTTTCCTTGGGATGGGGCATCCCTTTGATGAAGTCCATAGATATATCAGTCCATACTGAATCCGGTATGGGCAAAGGTTGAAGCTTCCTTGGGCTTGCCACTGTATCATATTTATATCGTTGGTATGTGTCGCATTGCGCTATAAATTTAGCAATAGCATTTTTCATCCCTTTCCAATAAAAGTTTTGTTTAATCCTTTTGTAAGTTTGAAGGAATTTGGAGTGCCCCGTTGCTTGTGTGGAATGCATCTCTTGTAGAAGGGTCTTTATGTAAGAAGAATTTGGCAGAAGCACTATGCGTCCTTTATAGGACAAGTCCTTCGAATCCTAATTGAACTACACCACGAAGCCAGGTTCTTATTTTTTGATGATTTCCTTTATTTCAGGATCCTCTTGCTATTCCTTCCTAATGTCTTCGAGGAAGTCACTGATTGGAAGGGAGATGGCTGAAATTTTAACTTGCTCGAGCAATTGGGAGAGCGCATCCGCAATCACATTCTCTTTCCCATTTTTGTAAGTGATTTCATAATCATAATTGAGAAGTTTCACTACCTATCTTTGCTACTTGGGATAGGATATATTTTGCTCCAAAAAATATTTGAGGCTCTTCTGGACAGTCTTTATTTGAAAGCGTCGACCGATCAGGTAAGGTCTCCACTTTGCACCGCGTGCACAATCGCGAGCAACTCCTCGTAGATGGATATTTTTAGGTGGGAAGGAGATAGTGCTTTGATGGTGTAGGCGAAAGGTCAGCTTCTTGCATGAGGACGACACCAATCCCAACTCCCGATGCTTCCGCTTCAATGATAAACATCTTGCCAAAGTCAGATAGTGCACGGGTGTAGAGGTCATGGCTGTCTTGAGAGCGTCGAAGGTAGTGGAGGCTTTATTCAACTATTGAAAGACATCCTTTTTCAGCAAGGATGTGAGGGGAGCACTGATCTTTCCATAATCCTTAACGAACTTGCGGTAGTAGCCCGTCAATCCGAGAAAACCGCATAACACCTTTATGTTCTTAGGTGTCGGCCAGCTTTGCATTATCTCAATCTTTGAGAGGTCCACCGCTATGCCTTCCTCCGAGATGATGTGCCCAAGATATTCCACCTTCTGCTAAAGAAAGCTGCATTTCAATTGTTTGACAAAAAGAGTATGCTCACGAAGAATAGTCAAAACAAGTTGTACCCGGCAGAGGTGACTTTCAAGTGAAGGGTTGCAAATAAGGATGTCGTAGAAGAAAACCAACATGAACTTACAAAGATAACTCTGGAAAATATCATTCATGAGGCTCTGAAAGGTAGAAGGAGCATTGGTGAGACCAAAGGGTAGTACCAAAAATTCATAGTGGCCATTGTGCATTCGAAAGTTGGTCTCAGGTATGTCTTCTTCGTGCACACGGATTTGGTGATATCCAAATCGCAAATCTAGCTTTGTGAAGACTTGTGCCCCTTTTAATTCATCATGTAATTCATCCACTACGAGGATAGGGTACTTGACTATTATGCTATTGAGTGCTCGATAGTCTACGCACATTCATCACATTTCATCTTTCTTGTGTACAAGGAGCACCGACGAAGAATAGGGGCTACAACTCTGCTGAATGGTCCCTATTTCAAACATCTCCTGCACATCTTCTCTATTTCAGTCTTCTAAAGGTGATGATAGTGAAATAGTAGTGTATTTGCTGGTGATTTGCCCGATAGGATCGGAATCCAATGGTCATGCAGTCGGGTAAGAGGTAGGCTGATATGACCCCAGTAGGGTTGGGTCCTTTTCAACCAAGTAGCAATCAGTAAAACCTTGGGAGATTGTAATAGAAACTGACCTAGTCACCTGTATCCTATAAAGAAGTATGGCTAGGATTTATTTTGGGGCCTTAGGGCTTATGGCCGTCGCCCCCTTTACTGGACTGATCGGCTAGGGTTTCTAGCAAAGGGGCATGGTTTATGCAGCCACTTAGGTCGCTGCCCCCCTTTTATTTAGGTAGGGCGGCTATAGGAGGGGTAAAAGGGGGAATTCACTTAGGAAGCACCCCCTAGAGCTAAGGTTTTGAGCCCTATATAATCTTGTAACCTCCACCTCTTTTAAGTCAATCAAGATCATCTTTATATCAATCTTGTGGCCGACCCTAGGAGGGAGGAACCCCTATAGTGTTTCAAGGGTTGATCCCCCTCAAAGATCAAATCATATAGATCTCCTTCTGGGGTTCTATCATCTGGTATCAGAGCCAGGTTCCTACTGCCCCTGTTGCCATCTCTGTCGCCTTCACCCATCCAAGCAATTCCAACAATTGCTTCAAGAGGTTGCCTCTATCTTACACCTCCAAGTCACAGATCAATCAATAGGTCGCTGCCCCCCTTCATTTGAATTAAAGTTTTGGTAAAATTCCACCACCCGCACCTTGTTACTACTACAAGTCATCATCTTTACATACTTAAGAAGCTTTTCCATCTTGTCCTGACGGTAAATTTCTACCATCGCAAACGTGATCATCGTTGTGAAGGGGAAATGCTGCAGAAAATTTTCAACCGCATATAGGCTTCTTGAAATTAGTTTATTGCATATCTGTTGTGGACAAAATTTTTACACCATCTCATAGATCAACGTAGCTTTCATCTAAGATTGATCTCTGGAAAAATTTCCCTTTGAAACCAATATTATTGTGCTGCAATTCATCATCGCGTATTGTTGGATTTTTACCATGAAGAATTTGCCTTCTTTCTTTGCATCAATTTTCCTATTGTTACGTTGCCAAAATTTCATCGATCTGAATTTCTATTATTGCTCTCATCTGACCCAAGGTTTTGCCATTGAAATTTTGCATAATTTCCTTATGTTTCTACTGGAATTTACGTCAAAAATTTGATGCAAATTCTGTTCGACAGAAAAGCACATACGCAATGATCTTTCATTAAATTCTATCATATTTCATAGTTGTCTTTTCCAGATTTGAAACTCCCTCTTCCTCATCTTCATCCCCTACCATCACAGCCTCAAATCTCTCAAGTTTTCACTGGAATTTTCGTTAAGAAACTGTTGTTTCTTCGGCTACAATTCTGCTTCTGTGAAGACTGCATCTACCGTAGTAAACCTTCACTAAATTCCCTCAAAACTTACTACTATCTACCACAAATCTAAAACCCTCTTTACCATCACAACCCCAATGCCCTACCAAATCGTGGCCAAAACCACACCCAAATTAGCCACAAAACAACCAAAACTGCAGCCTTCTACAACTAGCACCTATTCGCAGCATACCCCCACTGATCCCTATCAAATCTTTGCTGCCATCTAACCCAGATCTAAAATCCATTTTCCTAACCTTCATCCACTTCCATCTCAGCCCTAAAAGTCCATAAAACTATAGCCAAAATGACACCCAAAAGAGCCATAAAACAAGCCGCAAAAATCACAGCCTTCAACCTTCGATCCACCAACCTTTCAGCCACCAAATCTCCCTTATCCCTTCAACCGTAGCATGCATCTCTCACTGCATAATGCTGCCAGCAGCAATCCCCCATTGCCATCTTCCTTGATCATAGCAAGTAGCAATCCCTTACGGCACAAGCACTACCAGTAGTGATCTTTTGCTGGCATCTATCTTCATTATAGCCCGTAGCGATCTCTTGTTGTCATCTACCTTGATCATGGCCAGCAACAAACTGAACACGACTAGCAGTAGTCTCTTGCTCCATACGACCGCTATCTTTCTCTACAACAGTTGTGCACTCTCTTGCCCCTTCTTCCCTCTATTCTAGTCGCACCCTTGCTGCAACCATTTTCACATATAGCCACGAAGTCGCACCAAAAACTCGCAGCCGGCATTAGTGCTGTCATCTTCTTCCTCCATCATTACTGCTATCCTTGGCTACCATCCTCTATCAATATAGCAGCCACTTGAAGACTTCACCACCGCATCCTCGACGATTTTGCAGCATCATCACAGCCGCTTTTCTCATCCTTTTGTAGCCACTACTACCTTCAACCTGAAGATTGCAGCCACACTCTTCAATCAGTTTATTTGACAAGTTGGAGATCCCTACGTCATGGCATTGGTAGGACTATTCGACGCTAAATTGGAGGCTTTCAAGATGCGTATGGATGCTAAACTACGCGCTCTCTTTGAGGAGTTTAGATTGGGCCGATCATCAAGCTCAATAAGATCACAACATGGTGCAAATTCAGATTGTAAAAAGAACTCACCTTAGATAAAAAGCGAAGCTAAGACACGGTAGCCCTACCCCTCGACGACATTGATCTCCTTTGCACAACTTCAAGAAGGGTACCTCAATCAAGATGCTCAAAGCATGAGAGCCACATCCTAACCAACAGCATATAAACCTTCAACAGCAATCGATCACAAGAACCTTGACGAAGAACTAGCAAAGATCCATCAAATCTCCACCATCTAAGAGTACCAAACCAGGTTTGAAAGGTTATTTAATCAAGTTTATGATTGGTCTGAAAAATAGCTATTGAGGACTTTTGCCTAAAGGGAAGAAAGCTCTAAAATATAAATGGGTTTATAAATTAAAGATTAAAAATAATAGCTCATAATAAAAATACAAAGCACGACTAGTTATAAAAGGATTCAGTTAGAAGAAAGATATTGACTTTAAAGAAATATTTTCTCTTATAGTAAAAATATCCTCTATCTGAGTTGTTCTTGGTTTGATTATCAGTTTGAACTTAGAAGTTGAGCAACTTGATGTGAAAACTATATTTCTTCATAGTGATTTAGAAGAAGAAATTTATATAGAGCAACTAGAAGGTTTCAAAGTCAAGGGAAAAGAAAATTTAGTATGCAAGCTTAGGAAAAGCTTATACTGAGTCAAATAAGCACATAGTCAATAATATAAGAAGTTTGATTCTTTTATAATGAGCCAAAGGTAAAATAAAATCACATATGATTATTGTGTATTCATAAAGAAGTTTTCAAATGATGATTTCTCTCCTAATATATGTTGATGATATGCTAATTGTTGGTTATGATGTTAGTAAAATTGAGAAGCTTAAAAGAGAGCTAAGTAAGTCTTTTGCCATGAAAGAATTGGGATCTATAAAACAAATACTTGGCATGAGATTCTTCATGATAGGAACAATGGGAAGATTTGGTTATCTAAGGAGACCTACATTGAAAAGGTTCTTGAAGTATTAAACATGAGTAAAGCCAAAGTAGTTTATTCTCCACTTGCAGGTCATTTCAAGCTTAGTTCGAAACAATGTCCTACAAGTGAGAAATAAAAAAAAAATTCTAGAGTGTCTTACTCATCTGCAATAGGCAGTTTGATGTATGTTATGGTTTGTACTAGGCCAGATATAGCTCATGCAGTTAGAGTTGTCAATTGATTTCTCTCTAATCCTGGTAAGGAATATCGGGCAATAGTGAAATGAATATTAAGATATCTAAGAGGTACTTTGAAGTTATGTTTATGCTTTGGAAGTGGTAAACCTGTGCTAGAGGGGTACACAAATGCAGACATGGTAGGTGATACTGATAACAATAAGTCTACTTCCAGGTTCTTAATGACGTTTGCAGAAGGACCAGTCTCTTGACAATCTAAGTTATAGAATTGTGTTGCTCTATCAACCATAAAAGCAGAATACATAGTAATTACCAAAGTTTACAATGAAGTTTTATAGATGAAAAAATTGCTACAAGAATTAAACTTGAAACAGAAAGGATATACTATTTATTGTGATAGTTAGAGTGTCATTCACCTCTCTAAGAATTTAACATATCATTCTGGATCTAAGCATATTGACATAAAATATCACTTAATTCGGTTATGCTTGAGATGAAAGAATTGCACTTAAAAAAGGTGTATACCAATGAGAGTGGATCAAACATATTGACAAAGTCTTTGCATAATGAGAAGCTTGAAATATGTAGACGAAGAGCGGGCTTAGTAAAACCCACCATGTGAGCTGGAGGGGGAGAATTATTGAGTCCAGCCCATATGTGGGCTTAGACTGAATGATTTGGGTATTAAGTCTAAATCTGATTAGTTACTAAAAAAAATAAAAGCAAGAAAAAGGTAGAGAGATACGTGTAATGTGAGGAGAAGTGCCACGGTGAACAGTGGTGGTGTAGAAAAAAGAGAGAAAAAGAGATAATAAAGAGAGAAAATTAGGGTTTTGAGACTTTTGTGAGAAGATCAAATGGCTAAATATCATCAGTTTTGACTCAAATTTTGATATGGATAGTCATTGCAATAAGCTCTACAATCCTAATAGTGTCGACAAGTTATCCTCTCTAAGGTACTTTAATATATCAAGTTGGTGAAGCCTAAAACTTTTCTCTGATAAAATCTATCTATACTGATGATGATATGTTATTGTTGAGCCAAGATTTGTGTTCTTGATGTTATTGTGATTATCTAGTTATTTTGGAGAAGACATATTGTAAACCTATTATCATTATTGGTGACATTAGAGGTATGAAGTAGACTATGGTCCCGTGATTTTTCCACATTGGATTTTTCATGTAAAAATTTGGTGTCTCATTCTTCTATTATTTATGCTACTCTGGTTAATATTTGCTTTTGGACATAAGTTGATATTTTGATGAGAAACTCATTTTGATACATAAAAAGGAAAAATAATTAGTTTGCTATAATATTTTTTTCCAATAAAATGATGGACCAAGGATTAAATGAAGTCAAAGTTAAATCTTTTCAAAGATATTAAGCTCTATTGCTTGATGAATAAGGGTGAGAGAATCTTCATGTGATCTCTCAACTTGGTATTTTAATTTTAGATTCGAGAATCTTCATATTCTTTGCAAGTCTCTCTAAGACAATAATCAATAATATCTTAGATATCTTTAGATTTTAAAAAATCTTTTCATTTGAATACTCTAATTATTGTATTTTTTTACTATTGAAGTGCCAAATCTTCGTCATATTGACTATCTAAACTTTCTCCTCATCAATGTTGCAACTAAGAGACCAGCTCAAGTTCTCTTTCTACTAAGTCTCTCTAGTAGTTTCTCTCTCATCAATCTTCCCTCTCAAATAGTTTATCTCTCCTCAATTTTGTTTCTAATAATAACCTTGGTTTTTTCTCTAAAAGTTTCTCTCTCTAGTAGTATCTCAAGGCTAAAAAGATCAAAAGGAAAAAAAACACATAGAAGAGGAGAGCTGATAGAACCTCTAGGGTATCTATCGGGGATAACTGATCGCTGTAGGGGATCGGCCCTCTTTGAACACTATAGGGTTTTGGCCCTCTAATATTCGGCTACCAGGCTAAATAAATTTACTAAAGTTTTATTGCTTGATGAAGGATAAGGAGTTACATGCTTATATAGGGTTTTCAAATCCTAACCTTAGTAGGACTCCTACTTTAAGTGAACTCTCCTAAATGAATCATAACCCTAGTATGACTTGGGTCTATCAAATCCTAGCCGACTTTCTCAACCAAAGGTGGTTGGCTAATTATGGTTTATTACATGCCAATCAGGGTTTATTGTAATCATGGCTTAATCGACTAGGATCTAACCTTGCTAGGGTCTTATCAGACCTTGTCCTCAAGGTTGAGCCTCCATAAACTATGGGAACCTTGTCTTTAGTTCTTCATAGGATTCCCACGTAGCATCTTTAGCAGGCAAGTTGGTCCACTGCACCAGCACTTCAGTAGATGGGTGTCGGTGATGCATCACAATCCTGTGGTCCAGTATGGTCTTTGGCTAAATTTGGACCTCTCCATCAGTAGACGTGTCAGGTA
Source organism: Ensete ventricosum (assembly GCA_029747655.1). Classification (NCBI taxonomy): domain Eukaryota; kingdom Viridiplantae; phylum Streptophyta; class Magnoliopsida; order Zingiberales; family Musaceae; genus Ensete; species Ensete ventricosum. The sequence goes on from JAQQAF010000002.1 coordinate 21,247,027, forward strand.
TATGGCTTTGGGCTGATTCATTTTCTCCAAGCTTTGGATTAAGGCAGGATAGTGGAAGATCATATAAATATTAAAGTCTACAGGCAAGTCCAATCTGTAAGCTATAGCTTCAATGCGCTCCACAATTTTGAAGGGTTCATATAAGTGGGGAGACAACTTCATTGATGCTTCAGTCTACCTGATCTACTTTAGATGTGCTGGCTAAATATTTAGGAATTAAAGGGGGTGGCTGGCCATACACAACTTTAAAAGGAGTATATTTTGTAGATAAATGATATATCATATTATACCACCATTCAGCCTAGGGAAGCCATATATTGATTCTTTTGGCCTGTCACTAGCGAAGCATCTGAGGTAATTCTCCAAGCATTTGTTCACCACTTTTGTTTGGTGAAGACCCTGTCATGATAACTTATAATAGATCAAGACATTGATAAGACCCCAAAAGGAGCCCTATAGATTTTGATCCTTAAGGGGGATCCTCAATTTTGCAAGGCCTAAAGAAATAGGAAGACCAATTTCTTGATGCTTGAATTTCATGCTGGTGGAGCTGGAAATGTAGGGGGACTTGATCGTTCTCAGGAAGTTTTCTTCTGCTTTGGTGTTTGTCAGGGGGAAGTTTTTTCCTTGCATAGGTTGCCACATGGTTAGTCTTTAGTGATAGCCAATCTTTCTTCTGGAATGGTGACTGCCCTCTAGTATGGTTCAGGATGATAAGAGCCCAATCTGGCGTGAGCATGGATTATAATTCTTCTAGTTTAACTCCTCTTTCATGCCATGGACCTATTTCCAACCATATTTTAAATTCGGTAGTAATTAGTATCTCGTGTAAAAACCTTATATGAAGTATGGGGGAAGCCTCAGTGTAAATTAGGAGTTGACTATCTTGCATAAGAATAGCCCAAATTCCAACTCCTGAAGCATCAGCCTCAAGGACCAATGTGCGATCGAAATCGGGCAGCGCTAGGACCGACGTCATCGTCATGGCTGCCTTGAGTCGCTCGAAGGCTGCAGAGGCTTTATCCGACCATAAGAATGAGTCTTTCTTCAGTAAGGACGTGAGCGGGGCACTGATCTTGCCATAATCTTTCATAAAATTTTGGTAGTAGCCCGTGAGTCCAAGGAAATCGCGTAATGATTGTACGTTTGTAGGTCTCGACCATCCTTGCATTGCCTCGATCTTCATCGAGTCTACTACCACTCCGTCCTCTGATATAATATGCCCAAGATACTCCATTTTACGCTGTAAGAAACTGTACTTTGACTGTTTCACATAAAGAGTTTTCTCCCAGAGAATTGTTAGAACAGTTTGTAAGTGCTGTAAATGTATATCAAGTGTAGGGCTGTAAATGAGGATATCATCAAATAACACTAATACGAACTTACGAAGAAAACTCCAGAAGATGTCATTCATTAGGCTTTGAAAAGTAGAAGGAGCATTCATAAGTCCAAAAGATATTACCAGAAACTCGTAGTGGCCGTTATGCGTGCAGAATGTAATTTTTGGAATGTCTTTAATGCATACCCGAATCTGGTGATAACCGGAACGGAGATCCAGTTTAGTGAAGACTCAGGCTCCTTTTAATTCATCCAAGAGCTCATCTACGATGGGTATAAGATATTTGTCCTTGACGATGATAGCGTTCAAGGCCCGATAATCAATGCACATCTGCCATGTACCGTCCTTCTTACGCACTAGCAACACCGGTGAAGAATAAGGGCTGCAACTTGGTCGAATTACCCCGGTGTCTAGCATATCTTTAATGATGTTCTCGATCTCATCCTTCTGCAAGTGAGGGTAGAGATATGGACTTAAGTTTGCTGGAGGTTTGCTCGGCAGAATAGGAATATGGTGGTCATGCATAAAAAATGTTCGTGAATTCATCCAGCAAGAGGGCAAGCTTAGGATCTGAAATTAATATATTCTCCCCCTTAGATGGCTGTTGGATATGCATAAAAAATCCTCCATGTGCTTTGTGCAAAACTTTCTCCATTTGTTGCGACGAAACGATGGAAATTTGGCTCCGACGCTTGCCTCGTAACGTGACCTATCTCTCTTTGCAATAAAATTTCCTGATTAATTTAGAAAAATTCCAGGAGATGTCACCTAGTGTTGTGAGCCATTTGATCCCGAGTACGGTTTCATAATCATTGATGGGTAGGAGGAAGAAATCAGCTACCACTTCTTGGTCTTGGAGGAGTAGTTTCACCCGCGGGCACCGTTGGTCGTAATTAAAGATTCGATCGTCGGCAACCTTTACGTCAAACTTGTTGCAACATTTGATTTGAAGCACCAAACATGCAACAACCGTACTATTGAGGAAGTTATTGGTGTTGCCCATGTCGATGAGAACCGTGATGGGTTGCTGTTTTAGAAGTCCTCTAACTTTCATCATCTGCGGGTTGGAATAGCCGGCCAATGCATGCACTACATAGTTGGCCGATGAGGACTCTTCCTCCATGGCTTCTTTTTTAGGTTCAAGGGATTTTTCAGATGTTTCATTGTCCTCATCTCCACTGGTTCAATCATGAGGAACCGGCCCTTTTTGCAGTGATGTTCACCGCTCCACGGTTTGTTGCAATACCAACACAACTGCTTGGTCGATCGTTCGTGAAGCTTGTCTCTTGTCAACTTTTCTGGTGCAGGGGCTTGGATGGTAGTAGAGGGGGCAGTAGGCCTCGACATGGCTAGTCGGGGAGTGACCCTTGTCCTTTGTACCTCGTGGTTCAATTGTTCTTCCTGGATACGCGCGAAGGAAATCATCACCATAAGAGTGTACGGTTGCCGCGCCTTTACTTCTCCTCGGATCTTCGGCTTTAGGCCCTTGATAAAAGTACCTAAAAGTTATTTCTCAGACCAATTCTTAGGTTTGGTATTCTTGTATTGTAGAGGTTTGACGAATCTTTGCCAACTGTCCGTCGATGTTGTTGAAATCGGTTGGTCCGAAGCGGTCTAGTAGTCCTTCCTTGAATCACTGCTAAACTAATTAAACCACTGAATAGCATCTCCCTCAAGGTGGATGGCAACAATCTCCACCCATGTGGCGTCGACGGTTCGGTAGAACCGAAAATAGCGCTCCACGCGCAAGATCCACCCGATCGGGTCTCTTTCTTCCCATCTAGGGTAGTCAACCTTCATGAGTGGATTATTGAGATCAGAGGTGATGTGGCCATATTTTTGAGGATCGTCTTGCCAATCTGAAGTTTCTCCGTGTTGTGATTTCCTCGGGTTCGACAGTCGACCAATGCTGAATTCGACGAAAAGGGATCGCATCTTCTCTTTCATGCGGTTTCCAAATGCTTCAAGCTTTGCATCGATAGCCTCCTCTGATGCCATAGTATATGCTTCTAGATCTATAATATTGAGATCTTTTTTCTATTGTCAGGTTAGTAGCATGGGAATTTTGGAGAAGGAGGTGACTGGTTAGAAGGTGAATCGATTTGGATGGAAGTAGGCTGCGGTTTAGGGCAGATTTGGGGCTGCGGTTTTGTGGAGTTTAGGCTACAAATTAGTGTGGATTTAGGGCTGTGATAGAAATAAATTAAGGTTAGGAAAATAGATTTTAGATCTGTGATAGATGGCAGCAAAGGTAGGTGTCTCGGTAAGGAAAGTTAGCTAAAAAGGTAAGTCGATCGATAAGGAAGTAGGCTGATTTGGGGACTGTTTGGATTCGGTTTAGGGTAATATTTGGAAGGGTTTTTGGTAAGGATGGTAGGGTTTGGAGATGAGGAAAAGAGAGTCCAAAATCCCACAAAAAACAGCACTCAAATCTAATAGAATTCGATGAAAAAATGTGCAGCGATGTGCAGTCCTGCCGAACAGATTTTACGTCGGAGAAATGATGACTTCTCGACGTAATTTCCAGAGGAAAGTTCAAGGAAATTATGCAGAAACACTTGATTCAGATGTTGTTAATACCAGTAAAAAGTTTGACGAAATTTTGGTAGCATAATAGTAGGGAAATAGGGCAAAAGACGAAAGGCAGATTCCTTCATCGTAAAATTCCAGAACTGCGTGATGGTCAAAGATTGCACAAAAAAATCAGTTCTAGAAGTAGTTTTTATGTGAAATCAAATCCAGATGAAAGCCAACTTGATCCTAATAATTGTGTAATAATTTCAATCATAAAGGATGAACAAAAGTTTGGTTTCAAGAGGCCAATAGACGTAAGGTAGATTCTACGTTGTAAAATTTCAATACTATGCAATGAAGAATCGCAGTGCTATAAGTTCAGATCTAGAAGAAGTTTTTTTACGAGATCAGTCTTAGATGAAAGCTAAAACAATCTATGAAATTGTATAAAAGTTTCAGCCAAAAAGGATGATTAAAAGTTTAGTTTCAAGAAGCAACAATCTGCTGAAAATTTATGCAGCATTTCGCCTTTGCAATGATGATAACGTTTGCGACGAACAAAATTTGCCATGGATAAAATTTAGAAAAAATCTTCAACATGTAAAGTAAGGAATCTTGTAGTATTGAAGAGGCGTGGATGATAAAAATATATCAGAATTCCAGATCAAACATAGGGGGCAGCGGCAGATTGATTTGATTTGCTGTTGGGGTGGAAGGGGGAGGCGCGTGTCGTAGCAATTGTGGGAATTGCTTGGGAAGGTGGAGGCGTGGATGATGGCTACAGGGGTATCAAGATTGCTGCTCTGATACCAGATGATAAGACCCCAGAAGGAGCCCTATAGATTTTGATCCTTGAGGGGGATCAACCCTTAGAACGCTATAGGGGTTCCTCCCTCCTAGACTCGGCACAAAGGCTGAATTGAAGATGATAATTGCTTGCTTTCAAAGAGGGGGGTGGCTACATCTTAAATAGGGATCAAAGTCTTAGCCCAAGGGGACACTTATCTAGATAAAATTACCCTTTTGCCCCTCCTATAGACATCCTACCTTAATAGGAACAAGGGGCGGCTAGGTTGGCTCTATAGACGACCTAAGCAGGGGGAAACCCTGGCCGTCTTGCCCAATAAGGGGGGCGACGACTTCTAAGCCCTAAGAGCATTGGAGATTAGGACTCAACCCTGCTGGAGTCCTATCAGACATCCCATGTAGTTTAATAGTATTTTCTTAAATAATTCGAGCAATGCTGATAGCAGTATAGAGGAAAATTGAGCACATTTCGTGAGGCAATCAACCACAACGAGAATGGTACATTTTCCTTGTGATGTGAGCAGCCCTTCAATAAAGTCCATGCAGATGTTGGTCCAAGCGGAGTCTGGAATAAGTAGTGGCTGTAATTTTTCTGGGCTTGCCATCGTTTCTCTCTTGTGTTATTAACAAGTGTCACACCGTGATATAAATTTAGCAATAATCCTTTTCATCCCTTTCCAATAAAAATTTTGCTGAATCCTTTTGTAAGTCTAAAGAAACCCAGAGTGTTTAGCCACTAGTGAAGAGTGCATCTCCTATAGGATGGCGTTTTGGCAGGGAGAGTTGGGCGCCAATGCTATTCAGCCCTTGTATCCATGTCCTTCGAGTCCCAAATGTAGTGTGCTACTAAGCCCGGTTCCTCATCTAATTTTTTGATGATCTCTTGGGTCTTTGGGTCACTTTACTACTTCTTGATGTCTTCCAAGAGGTCACAAATCAGAAGGGAGATGGCTAAAATTTTAGCATGCTCGGGTAGGCGAGAAAGCACATCTACAACCAAGTTTTCCTTCCCCTTTTTATAGACAATTTCATAATCGAACCAAGCAATTTCACTATCTATTTTTGCTATTTGGGGGAGGAAATATTCTACTCTATGAAGTCCTTGAGGCTCTTGTGGTTGGTTTTGATCTGGAAGCATCGCCTGATCAAGTAGGGTCTTCATTTCATCACCGCGTGCACAATGGCTAGCATCTCCTTATCATAGATCGATAGCATTAGATGATATGGGAAGAGAGCCTTGTTGGTGTAGGCTAGTTATCAGCCATCTTGCATTAGAACAGCTCTAATTTTGGCTCCCAACACGTTAGATTCGATCACGAACACCTTGTCGAAGTTGAGTAGCGCTAGCACTGGTGTAGACGTCATCGCAGCCTTGAGGGCGTCAAATGCTGCTATTGCTTCATCTGACCACTGAAACACATCCTTTTTCAACAATAATGTGAGGGGGCATTGATCTTGTTGTAATCCTTCACAAACTTGTGGTAGTAGCCAGTCAGTCCTAGAAATCCTCATAGTGCTTTAATTATTTTTGGCAGCGGCCAGCTTTGCATTGCTTCGATCATTGAGGGGTCTACTGCTATTCCTTCCTTCGAGATGATGTACTCCACCTTGCTCTGCAAAAAAGTTATGCTTCGATTGCTTGACGAAAAAAGGGTGTTCTTGGAGAATCGTCAAAACAAGTCGCAACTGTGAGATATGGCTTTCGAGGGAGGAGCTATAAATCAAGATGTCGTCAAAGAAGACCAAAATAAACTTATGGAGGTAAACCCGAAAAATATCATTCATCGAGCTCTGAAAGGTGGAATGGACATTGGTTAGGCCGAAAGGCATTACTAGGAACTCGTAGTGGTCGTTGTGTGTTCGAAAAGCGGTATTCGGTATGTCTTCCTCGTGTACCCGAATCTGATGGTATCAAGATTGCAAATCCAGTTTGGTAAAAACTTTTGCTCCCTTCAGTTCGTTGAGTAATTTGTCCACCATATGGATCGGATATTTGTCATTAACGGTGATGCTATTGAGGGCTCGATAATTGATGCACATTTATCATGTTTCGTCCTTCTTTCGTTGGAGGAGCACCGATGAAGAATAGGGGATGACACTCAGTCGTATGATCCCTGTTTCCAGCAACTCTTGGACGATTTTCTCGATCTCAGCCTTCTGAAGATGAAGATATCTATACGGTCGAACATTTGCTTGTGGTTTTCCTGGTAAAATCGGTATATGGTGATGATGCAACCGGGTCGGGGGCATATTTTTTGGTTCAACAAAGATGTCAGAAAATTCAGTAAGCAAAGAGGAGAGGTTTGGATCTTCATTCTACCGGTTATAGGTGCCCTACAAGCCAATCACATGAGTGATGGCACTTGTGACACGCTACACAGTATTTTTGTATTATTATTATTGGCATATTCTCACATTATATTATATGTTGAATATATATTTTGTGATGCCCTTGGTTCTATACAATGGGAATCAGATCGTGATGAGATCATGATAATGAGATTGATTCACCTTTAAACACAGATCCTAAATAATTCCTATCATAGGTTGCTCGAGAGGGACATCGAGACAACCGGATAGACAAGAGTGATATATACCTACCCATATGATAGAGGCGGCTAGTGCTCGGTAGCTAAGTCTGAGTCAACTCACGTTCTCTCAATTTCGGCTTTAGCAAAGATACATGGAAGATGGGATGGATCTTAGCGTCATCTGGGAGTTTTAATCTATATGCCACGCCCCCAAGACACTCCAAAATCTAATATGGTCCATAGAATTATGGAGATAGCTTCATCGATGCTCTAGTGTTGCTTGATAGCTACTTGTGTAGTTGTAGGCTAGTCTCCTACTGAAAATTCTCGCTCGCTCTAGTGAGTGTCTGCTTATTGCTTCATGTGAGCTTGGGTGGCAGTTAGGTTATCTTTCAGTAGCTGCAAAAGCCTGTCTCTATCAATTAAATTTTGGTCAAACTGATCCACTTTTGGCGTATTAATTACTAACTTAGGTATTATAGGGGGAGATCTGTTATGGACAAAAACGTAAACAAGGTGTTCGATGAAATGCTCATGTTTATTCATGTCCTTCAGTTTGTGTACATACCTTGTATAGCAAGTAGTGAGCTTGCAGTAAGCTTGGCAACCCTAGTTTGGTTTGCTTTGTGGCCAATTTCGGCTTATAAATACGAGTGTGTCTTGTAAGCACTTATGGGGACCTCGGTTTGTAATGGATTATTATCCTTTGTGTGCAACCTTTCTAAGTTTGTAATATCCATGGGTGTAATTTGTATTAGCTTTATAAAGTGTTTGCTTGAGCAGTTGCTTATGGATCCCGTTGGAATTGCTTCTTTTGGCCCATTTTCTCTCTTGTAAGTCCTAAGGAACCCTAGGAGATCTCAGGGAAGGTTGACCTTTACGGACGGACACACATGGTTGTCGCACGGCTTAGGCAAAATCAGCTAAGCCCATGATATTGTGGTATTAGAGCCAGACAAGCACACGTAGAAACATTCACCATACAAACATGGGGGACCTAGCTGGGCTGTTTGGAGAATAGCCAGCACGTGCAACCGTTTAAGGAAATGGACATTGAGATGTAGGGAAAGGAGTCACTCAGAGGAGCGGACATCCAGGTTTGGCATTCAGAGGAATGGCCAACCCTTTGCGTGAGAGGCACCACGAGGACAAGCAAGCGAAGAAGAATGCGTAGCGCACAAAGATTGGGATAGCCAAGTTTGAGTTACGGCTCGACGTTGGTAACCAAACTTAACAGTGCTCAAGGCAAGCGAGGCGCTTGGTGAAAGATGAGATCGTGCAAAGTGGGAGGTGTTGCGCAACGACTGAAAGAGTTGTGTAAAACTCACAGAGGTGAGAGGATTTCTAACTCGAAGGATTATGTACTCATGCAAGGGCTTGTTCACGGACGATGGAGTATTCGTGGCCATCCCAAGGCACGATCGAAACTCGATGCCATGGAACATCAGAACTTTCTCTTCGGTATGGAAATGATACGTCCGTAGGTAACTGAAGTGTGCAATAAGTTCAGCATGTTGATAGACCTTGAAGGGTGCAGTGGGGACTGTATTGGCGAAGAGTCACAATCTAGTAGGTGCATTTGTGGGGTTAGAGCAAGGCATAAGTTGTTCAACAAGACAGAGTAGTCCAAAGGGAATGGTGGTCTCCGAAACTTTTAGTGGGAAAAATGTCAAGAGGAAAGTTGCTCTAATATGACAGATATCCAGGAGGGATAAGTCCTAGTTCTCCAAAGGGAGAATCATATGCAACGGACCACACATATTGAGGAAGAGTTTCTCAAGGCAATATCTCCCCAAAGCTCAACGGACCGAGCGAGTGACGAGGAGTCGTTGCCTGATCTTGAATGAGGTAATGCATTAGTGGATGTATTTCATGATCAAGTGGGGGATCAATCCAATGCAACATCATATGATGGCACACTTAGAGTCGATGTGAAAATTAAACTCAACGAATGGCTGACCCGTGGAATGGTAGATGTGAGGGCCACTATTAGCTCAATGCAAATCAAGGAGCGGAGCGACTTGGGTGAAACTTGGTGAAGTATTCAAGCCGCACAAAGGGAGTCGACATAGAAGATGGAACATGGAGTAGAGGCACGGAGCTTTCCTTAGACAGAGGTCAAGGGCATGAACTCTTGTAGAGGCAAGAGTGGGATCATGTCGTTCCATGGGTTCTTCATTCTGATAGGGTGGACTTATCTTGCATGGTGCCAAAGACGAAAGGAGCATTGAGGCACATGCACCTTACCTCAGAGATGCATTTGACAGAGTAACTAAAGGTAATTCAACTTATAGAGGCAAAGTTGGGATCAGGAGACCTTAGCATGGGCAAGAGGACACAAAAGCAGGTACTCTTGAAGAATATGCCATAGTATTGTCATTTGAGTTGTTAGGAACAAGTGGTGCATAGCAGAGATTGTGCTGGTAGGGGATAGAAGCCTAGGATCCAAACAACGACGCACCAATTTTAGCGAAGTTAGGGGACTTCAGGAGCTACTAGGCGACAGACTGTCCTCGAGCTATGCTTCATCCAGGTGTGACCCAAGAGTTGGTGATCGAAGGTGAATTGCCAAGAGAGCGAACCAAAAATTGGAGATGGTGGAGGCCCTATGATTAGTTGGCAAAGGTCACACATGGAGAAGTCATAGTTTGAGTCCATCACACGAGAATCTGTATGTAATGGAGATGTCACCAAGAGGCAACATGGTGCAGCGAATCGTGGTGGAATAGTTAGTGGCAATGCAACACATGCGGACATCTGGAGCTACTAGGAGCTCCACTTTATTGTACGACACAACAAGAAGAAGGGCTATGGATTCAAGGAGTGAATGTCGTGGTACCGTAAAGGTGGGTCTTCATGTGTGTATCGGAGCTTGCATTGGATGAAAGCCTTAGTCATCAGCATATGGGGGCTGTATACCACCCAGGAAGAAGTCCAAGTGCAAGTACCAGTGAGTCCCATGGAGGGGGACGTGATCATGTGAATGATCAGGAGCTGTTGGGAGCTCCACTTCGGTGAACAATGCAATGGCAAGAAGGGTTATGGATTCAAGGAGTGAATGTCATGGTACCGCAGAGGCGGGTCTTCCGTGTGTGCGCATCGAAGGTTGCATCAGATGAAAGCTTTGGTCATCAATATTTGGGGACTGTGTACCACCAAGGGAGAAGTTAGATTACAAGTACTAGTGAGTCCCATGGAGGGGACTTGATCATACAAAGGTATAATCAGAGCGGTTGGAGAGTTGGACTGCTTCAGTGCTCACATTCGTTTAAGAGAGCATGCCAAGTCAGAGGACAAGGCCGAGTAAATGAACGTTGCTACCAAGGAAGCTAAGGAGAACAGAATCGGTGCGAGCCCTGTAACAAGATGGCAAAGGTCATGCATGAGAGTTACAGTCTGTCTTTCCATCAACCAAGGAGAACTGCTAGGAGGACATAGTGGTGTTGAAGTAAGTGGTTGAAAGGGGCGAGGAAGCGACATCAAGTCCGGAGGGGCTCAGCTACCCAAAAGCGACATCAAGTCTGTGGCACTGCTCGGAGGTGCGCCACAGTGCCACAGAGGCAGATCTACTGATCGCGAAGGAAGGGACACAGATGCAAGGCAATAAATAGTAGGGCCATGGGCTTGGCAGCCCCATGGTACCACAGAGGCGAGACTTCTGTGGAGTCATCGATCCCTTGTTCTCATGGAGGAAGAGTATTGGTCGTAAAAGGGGCCGAGGAGGTGGAGAATACAGAGGCAAATTCCAAGTACCAAGATAGGGCTGAAGAGCAAAGGCCAAGGAACTTCATAAGACCGGTGTCAACTAGCTTCTCACCAAAATAGCCGAAAGTGGGAGACTTCAAGTTGATGCAGGAGTGCTCGACCAAGGAATGAAGTAGATAGTATGTGGTGTTGTACCTTTTCTACTCAGAGGAGTAGGCGACAAATATGATGGAGGAGATGATACAAACCCAGAGGTGACCAGATCTATTAAAGACTTGCTCCAAGTTGAGGGACTCCAAGTTATGGTAAACTTTTTGCTCTTTTCAAGAATAACTTCTTGCATTCCAGAAGTTCAATAGCAGTGGAAAGATGAATCACAATAGCTAACTCACTTTAAGTGCTTCAGAAGTGTGAGCAAAGAGCGAGCGAATGTTAGTAACCAGCTCAATGCGTGAAGTATAAACTCGATGAGGCAGGCGAAATCGAGTAACCTATATTTTCTCAACTCAAGAGAATGGGTGAAACTGAGTACCTCAGTTCTCTTAACTCAAGGAGGTGAGTGAAGCCAAGTAACCTTGCCTTCTCAACTACTAAGAGAATAGGTGAAGTCGAGTATCCTAGTTCTCTTACTTATCCAGCAGAGGAGCTCTGCATAAGTTCAGTGACCTTTCGAAGAAAGCTTATAGAAGATAATAACTGTCAAATCCTCACCATTGGTGATCAGTACTACTGAGAGTAGATTATCCGCTTCATTTCCCAATTGAATGCCAATTGAAAGTGGAAGTGATGCGAACCTACTTGGAAGTGACAATTAAAAGTAGAAGAAGGATCAATGGGCAAATATTGTGGAGGAAGGACCTCAAAAATTTTAAAGTCTGTGAGCCGATACTCGTTAAAGTTCCAATAAGCATCCATCCAGTTCAAGCAACATGAGTATACTGCGATACTAGCACATAATAAGGTAGGTCTTTTCCTTCATCAGAAGGATCCGTCAGAGTTAATAAAGATCAGCACAACTCAGCCAACCCCACACCAGAGTCAGTCATTCGTGAGTTGAAGCAGCATGACAGATCAGAGTTTGATTACTCAACAACAGCGACAGAGAGCAGCCGGGAGTCAAAGGGGTGTGTTGCAGCTAAAGCAGAAGATTGAAAATTCAGTAAAATACGATGAGATGCAGCGTCTACAATGACTTTGATGAGGACGTCCAAGGAATAAGTGGGGGAGAATATCACAGACAAAAATGTAAACAAGGTGTTTGATGAAATACTCATGTTTGTTTATGTCCTTCAGTTTGTGTACATACCTTATACGGCAAGTAGTGGGCTTGCAGTAAGCTTGGCAGCCCTAGTTTGTATTGCTTTATGATCGATTTTGGCTTATAAATACGAGTGTATCATGTAAGCACTTATGGGGACCTCGGTCTGTAATGGACCATTATCCTTTGTGTGTAACCTTTCTAAGTTTGTAATGTCCATGGGTGTAATTTGTATTGGCTTTATAAAGTATTTGCTTGAGCAGTTACTTGTGGATCCCGTTGGAATTACTTCTTTTGGTCCATTTTCTCTCTTGTAAGTCCTAAGGGACCATAGGAGATCTCGGGGAAGGCTGACCTTTGCAGACGGACAAGCACGGGTGTCGCACGACTTAGGCAAAATTAGCTAAGCCCATGACAGATCGGCCATACAATGCATCATATGGGGTACATTTAGTTTATGAATAATAAGTTATGTTGTACCATCATTCGGCCCAAGGAAGCCACCTTATCCAATCTTTGGGTCGGTAACTAGTGAAGCACCGTAAGTTAGTCTCAAGGCATCTGTTCACCACTTTTGTTTGGTCGTCCATCTATAGATGATAGGCTGTGCTCATCTTCAATTTGGTGTCTTGTAGTTGGAAGAGCTCAATCCAAAATTTACTTGTAAACACCCTATTATGGTCACTCATAATTGACCTTGGCATTCCATGCAGTTTTACAATATTTTCCACAAAACGTTGAGCAAGATTGACAGTGGTGTAAGGATGTCCCATAGTGCAGACATCAGCATATTTGGTTAAACGATCTACCACCACAAAGATCATGCTTTTACCTTAAGATGATGGCAGCCCTTCGATGAAATCCATGGAGATGTCAGTCCATGCTGAGTTCGGTATGGGTAGTGGCTGTAGTTTTCTCAGATTTGCCACTATTTCACCTTTTTACTACTGACATACATCACATTTTGATACATAATCATAAATTGATCTTTTCATACCTTTCCAAAAGAAGTTTTGCTTCACCCTTTTGTATGTTCTTAGAAAACTAGAGTGTCCTGTTAATGGTGAATAGTGTATCTCATGCAAAATAATTTTGATGCAAGGGGAACAAGCAACAATCACAATTCAGTCTTTGTAGCGCAGGTCCTTCGAATCCCAAGTGTAGTGGCCCATGGAACCTGGACTCTTCTCCAACTTTTCTTTGATGTCTTGGGTCTCGGGATCACTCCTCCATTCCTCCCTAATGTCATTGAGGAAGTCAATGGAGGGAAGGGAGATGACTGAAATTTTGGATTGTCCTAGTAGCCGTGATAGAGCATCTGCAACAACATTCTCTTTCCCCTTTCAATAAATAATTTCATAATCAAAGCCAAGAAGTTTAGTTACCCATCGTTGCTACTCTGGGGAAGATATTTTTTGTTCCAAAAGATACTTGAGGCTTTGGTGATTGGTCTTAATCTGGAAGCGTCAGTCGATCAAGTAGGGTCTCCACTTCATGACGGCATGTATGATGGCAAGCATTTCTTTATCATACACGAACATTTTAAGATGGGAGGTTGACAAAGCCTTGCTAGTGTAAGGAAGAAGTCGACCATCTTGCATTAGAATAACCCCAATCCCAACTCCAGACACATCAGCCTCAATCATGAAGGTGCAGTTGAAATCGTGAAGCGCTAGGACCGACGTCATCGTCATGGCTGCCTTGAGTCGTTCAAAGGCTACAAAGGCTTTATCCAACCACAAGAAGGAGTCTTTCTTCAGTAGGGACGTGAGTGTGGCACTGATCTTGCCATAATCTTTCACAAATTTTCGGTAGTAGCCCGTGAGTCCAAGGAAGCCACATAACGATTTTGTGTTCGTAGGTCTCGGCCATCCTTGCATTGCTTCGATCTTCGTCAAGTCTACCACCACTCCATCCTTTGAGATAATGTGCCTTAGATACTCCACTTTACGTTATAAAAAGTTGCACTTGGATTATTTAAAATAAAGGGTATTCTCCTGAAGAACCGTTAGAATAATTCGTAAGTGCTAAAAATGCATATCAAGTGTAGGGCTGTAAATGAGGATATCATAAAAAAATACCAATATGAACTTGCATAGAAACCTCTAAAAAATGTCGTTCATCAAGCTTTGAATAATAGAAGAAGCATCCATATCCGAAGGGCATTATAAAAAACTCATAGTGGTCGTTATGTGTGCGGAATGTAATTTTTGGAACATCTTCAGTGCATACCCGAATATGATGGTACCCAGAATGGAGATCCAATTTATTAAAGACTCGGGCTCCTTTTAGTTCATCTAAGAGCTCATCTATTACTGGTATAGGGTATTTATCCTTAACGGTGATGGCGTTCAAAGCCTCGTAATCAATGCACATCCGCCACGTACAATCCTTCTTGTGTACTAGCAATACAGGCAAGGAGTAAGGGTTGTAGCTTAGTCGAATCACTCATGTGTCGAGCATCTCCTTAACGATGTTCTCAATCTCGTCCTTCTGCAAGTGATGATAGTGGTACGGTCTCAAATTTGCTGAAGGTTTGTCTAGCAATATAGGGATGTGATGATCATGTGGCTGGTTAGGGGGTAGCCCATGTGGCTCCGTGAAAACATCCACGAATTCATCCAGCAATAGGGCAAGCTTAGGATCAGAATTTTGTACTTTTTCCTCCTTTGATGGCTATTGGGTATGCATAAAAAATCCACCATTTGTTTTGTGTAGCACCTTCTCCATTCGTTGTGTTGAAATGGTGGAAATATGGCTCCTGCGCATGCCTTGCAATATGATCTGTCTCCCTTTACAATAAAACTTGATGATTAGTTTAGAGAAATTCCAAGAGATGTCACCTAATATTATGAGACATTCAATCCGAAGCATGGCTTCATAGTCATTGATGGGTAGGAGGAAGAAATCGGCTACCACTTCTTGTTCTTGTAGGAGCAATTTTACCCGCGGACACCGTTGGTCGCAATTGAGAATTCGACCGTCGGTGACCTTTACGTCGAACTTGTTACAACCTTCGATTTGAAGCATTATACGTACAACAACCTTGCTATTGAGGAAATTATTTGTGTTGCCCATGTCGATGAGAACGGTAATGGGTTGTTGTTTAAGAAGTCCTCCAACTTTCATCGTCTATGGGTTAGAGTAGCCGGCCAGTGTGTGTACTGCGTAGTCGGCTGGTTGGGACTCTTCCTCCATGGCTACATCTTTGGGTTCGAGGCTTTCTTCAGATGGTTCACTGCCTTCATCCTCTACTAGTTCAATCACGAGGAGTCGACCCTTTTTGCAGCGATGTTCTAGGCTCCACGGTTCATCACAGTGTCAACATAACCCCTTGGCCGATCGTTCACGAAGCTTGTCTCTTATTAATTCTTTTGGTGCAGGAGCTCGAATGGCAGTAGAGGGGGTTGAAGGCTTCAGCATGGCTAGTCGGGGAGCAACCCTTATCCTTTGTACTTCATGGTTCAATCGTTCTTCCTGGATTCTTGCGAAGAAAATCGTCACCATAAGAGTGTACGGTTGTTGCGCCTTTACTTCTCCTCGAATCTTCGGCTTTAGGCCCTCGATAAAAGTCACTAAAAGTTACTTTTTTAGACTAATCCATAGTTTGGTTAGATAAATATTCAAACTATTGAATCTTATATTTTGATGATGAAATCAACTGTTGGGTTATTGATCTAACAAGATTGTTAGAATTGATTAATGTAGGATTAATTATGATAGAATGATTATTACAATCAAGATTGGCCAAGGTCAAGTCCATGCATTGGGTCGATGCGGTTGGGAACTCGCCAAGAGTACGTCGGGAGCTCTCCGAGGGTATCGAGAGTTTTTCTAGGATGGCGCAAGGGAGTTCGCCAGAAGAAGACCAAGACTCGCCAGAAGATTATCGGGGGTAGCCGAAAAGCTTGTCAAGAGTTAGGATGGTCTTATAATGGATGTTTAGCAATTATGATTATATTTAATTAAGTCATAATTAGCATCGTGCAAGACTAACTATGACAGGAGCAATGGAGTAACAACCAGATTATGGGCCAAGATCAAGCTTGGGCATCGGGCTGGGTTCAGACGATGTAATGGGATCTCGCTGAAGTTTGCTAGGAGATTCACTGAAGGGATCGGGAAGTTTGTTGGGAACATGCCGGGAGATCGCCGGAAGAAGACCGGAAGACTTGCTGAAAGAATGTCGGAGGCTGCCGGATTGGCAAGAGTTAGGTCTTGATTATCTTGATTGGTCATAAGTGTTGTAATCATTAAGTCATAGTTAGGGTTTGAGTCCAAATTGAGTTGGATTTAGAGGGAATCCAAATCAACTCAATAAGCCAATCGGGTCCACTATTAGGGTTTGATTGAGCTCAGGTTGAGCTCAATTGGTTGACCAAAGGGTTGGTCAACATAAGGTTCAAGCCATAATTCAAAAAGTGGAGGGAACCACTTTTGCGGAAATTCCGACGGGTAAACCGCCAGTGAGCGACGGGTGTATCGCCACTGCCCAGGCTTTCGGGCTGCTGACGATGGCTGACCTGCCTAGGCCGACGGATGAACCGCCCGTACCCGGATTTTTCGGATATAGTTGTATGTTGGCTCCGATTTTGAAGCCAATTTGGGGCCTATAAATACCCCAAGTTTTTTTACATTCAAAACAATAATTTTGGAGATTATATTTTAAGAAAATATTGTGTGAGAATTGTAAGAAAAAGAAAAGAGGTAAGGGAGTGATGAAAGAGTGTAATCTTGTCTCCCTTGTAAGCTCAAGTGTAAGGGTTTGGTCTTCACCCAAAGAAGATCGGTAGTGGACGTCGGTGTGCCTCAAGAAGGAGAACTCGGGAGTGGACGTAGGCCATTGGTGCCAAACCACTATAAAAATTATGAGTATTTTTTTTCCTTTTAAATTACTTACATATTCTTGTATTGACACTTCTTATTCAACTCACTCTTTGAAAGTAAAGTTTTCACGTTGCTTATCTTTCGGGTTTACTTATTAACTTAACAACTTTCATTCAATCATTCACTCATTTTACTAAAGACTAAAAGCTTCGGATTTCATATTTTGGTTTAATCGAAAATATTTCATCTAAAACCAAATATATACATTAGCACTAATTCACCCCCCCCTCACTTAGTGTCAATTGATCCTAACACAAACCTTGTTTGGTATTCATGTATTGTAGAGGTTTGCCGAGTCTTCGCCAATTGTTTGTTGATGTTGTCAAAATCAATTGATCTAAAGCGATTTAGTAATCCTTCCTTAAATTGCTACCAAGAAATACCTCCATGGGTGTGCTCATACCAATTAAACCACTGAATAGCATCTCCCTCGAGGTGGATGGCATCAATCTCCACCCTTGTAGCATCGACAGTTTCGTAGAATAAAAAATAGCGTTCTACACGCGATCCAGCCGATTGAGTCTCCTTCCCATCTAGGGAAGTCAACCTTCATTCGTGAAGTGTTTGGATCAAGGATGATGTGGTCATGCTCTTAAGGATTATTTTGCCGATCTGAAGTTTCTCCTTGTTGTGATTTTTTCGGGCTAGGTGGTCGGCCCATGCTCAATTCGGTTAAAAGGGATTGTATCTTCTCCTCCGTGAGGCTTTCAAATGCTTCAAACTTGGTGTTAATGGCCTCCTCTGATGCCATAGTGTAGGCCTCTAGATCTGTAATATTGAGATCCTTTTTTTGTTGTCTGGTTAGTAGCATGAGAATTTTTAGAGAAGAGGTGGCCGGTTGGATGGGTGGATTGGGTAGATGGAAGTAGGCTGTAGTTTAGAGTTGATTTGGGTGGCTGTTTGGGATCGATTTAGGGTATAGTTTGGAGGGTTTCTTTGTGAGGATGGTAGGGTTTGCAAACGATAGAAAAGAGTCCAACAACACACAAAAGATAGCACTCAAATCCGATGGAATTCGATAAACAAAGGTGTTGCGATGTGCTATCCTGCTGAACAGATTTTACGTCGGAGAAATGATGAATTCTTGATGTAAATCTCAGAGAAAAATTTGAGGAAAATATGTAAAAATCCTTTGATCATATGTGGTCAATATCAATAAGATGTTTGACAAAATTTTGGTAGAGTAATGGTAGGAAAATAAGGTAAAAGATGAAAGGCAGACCCTTCATCGTAAATTTCCAACACTGCGTGACAAAGAATTTGAGCGCAACAAAACCATTTTCAGAAGGAATGTTTTCCAGAGATCAATCGTAGATGAAAGCTAAGATGATCTATGAAATTATATAAAAGTTTTGGCCAAAAAGAATGAACAATAATTTGGTTTCAAGAGGCCAACAAGCGATTGGAAATTTATGTAGTGTTTCGCCTTCACAACAACGATAACGTTTGTGACGATCAAAATTTGTAGTGGATAAAATATGAAAAAATTCTTCAACGTGTAAGGTAAATGATCTTATAATATTGAAGAGGTGTGGGTGATGAAAATATACCAGATCTCTAGTTCAAATGTAGGGGGCAGAAGTAGATTCATTTGATCTGCGACTTGGGTGGAAGGTGGAGACACGTGTTGTAGCAATTGTGGAAATTGCTTGGCCTGATGGAGGTAGCAGAGATGGCAGCAAGGGCAGCAAGATTGTTGCTCCAATACTAGATGATAGAACCCTAGAAAGAGCTCTATAAATTTTGATCTCCGAGGGAGATCAACCCTTGCAACGCTATAGGGGTTCCTCCCTCCTAGAACTCGGCACAAGGCTGAATAAAAGATTAATCTTGCTTGATAAAAGAGAAGGGGTGGCTACATCATTATATAGGGTTCTAAACCTTAGCCCATAGTGTCACGGACTTAGCTGAATTTTCCTAAGCCGTGCGGCACCCTAGCGGCACTCTCGAAGACATAGCTGAAATTGCCTAAGTCGTGAAGCAACCTTGCCCACTGTTTCGGACTTGGCTGGGATTGCCTAAGTCATGAAACGCCCAAAGCGTTATCTGTCCGCAAAGGGTCAGCCCTCTTACAACCTCTTGCGGTCTCGTAGGACCTGCAAAGAAGAAGTTGATTAGCTTAGAAACAAGCGACGGACAAGTCCCGACGTCTCACAAAGCGGGAAGCTATACAAGCAATTCGTCGAACACCTTAAGTGTAGTAGAGAAAAGAGAGAAAGAGAGCCGAACAGGACTTTAGAGGGTTGTAAGAATGGTCGCAAGTCCACAAACGATGGTTCCTAAGGTATTAGATGCAAGACAAGTTCAATTGTTGATGAAAGCCTACGCCCGACATATACCCGGAACCCCGTCCAGCTCGGTGCCACCCGGGGGGTTCCAAGGTGCTAAAATGGCTGACATTTCACACCGCTCAGAATGGTTGCCATAGCACACGAAAAAGACCCATAAACACGATCGTTCTGCAGCCTTCTACACTACTTTCGCTCACATTTCTTAGGTAAAAAACACATAAACTCAAGGTGAAACAAGGTGCCAATATATGTACAAACAAGAAAAAGTGATAAATCGTTCGTGGAGCAAAGATGTTGAAGTTGAGCGACGACCGTCCGTGACATTCTCCCCCACTTAAACTGTCGACGCCCTCGTCGACGCTTGTTGGTAGGCTTTGACGCGGGCTTCTTCATGTTGTATGGCATCTTCTGGCTCCCAACTGGCTTCAGTTCGAGGAAGCTTTTACCATTTCACCAGGTACTCGATTTGCCGCCTCCATTGGGTAGCTTTATCTTACGATCTGCCAGAATAGTTTCAACTTGCTTCTCCTAAGAGGCTCTGGTGGGGGGTAGTCGAGTTGGAACATTTCGATAATCATCTTGCCGATCTGAGTGGTAGACTTTCAAGTTGCTCGCATGGAAGACGTTATGAATTCTGAACCATACTGGTAGTTACAACTTGTATGAGACATTGCCTACCCTGCTGATGATTGGGAAAAGCCCTTCATACTTGCATACCAATCATTTATGCACTTTATGCCTAAAGAACTGTATGAGACATCGCCTCCTCTGCTGAGCAATATAGGGGTGCAGCAATGAATGTTGCATACTTAAAAAACCGATCAACTACTACGAGTATCGATCCAAGTCCCCCTACCGCACAAGCTTGATATGAAGTCCAAGGAAATGCTCTCCCATGACCTTTTTGGTATAGGCAGCGGCTCCAAAAGTTCCACTGGATTCTGCTGCTCTACCTTGTCCTGTTGACAAGTAAGGCATGCTCGAACATATTCCTCTACATCTATCCCCATCTTCGGCCAATAGAAGGCCCTCTCTATGAGAGCCATTATTCGGTGGATACCTGGATGTCCAGCCCAAAGGGAATCGTGACACTCTTTCAAGAGTTCATGCCTCAAGTTATCCGCTTGTGGAACATAAACTCTATTCCCCTTGGTGTAGATGAGTCCCTCCTAGACCCAAAATCATCGTGTATTGCCCTCTTTGATGAGTTGCATCAGAGTTACTGCCTGAGGATCTCGGTACAGTCCATCCCTGATCCTGGAAAGGAAGTTGGAGTGTAATTGACTTGTTTGGCCTCCGCCCTCTAACTGTATAGCATTCACTAGCTCCACTTTTTGACTTAATGCATCAGCCACGATGTTTGCTTTTCTAGGTTTATACTTCATTACCATGTTGAACTCAGCTAAGAAGTCCTGCCATCGTGCTTGCTTTGGGGAGAGTTTCTTTTGAGTTTGGAAGTAACTCAATGCGACATTGTCTATACTTAGCACGAAAGGTGCTCCCAGAAGGTAGTGTTGCCACACTCGTAGACAGTGGATCACCACTATCATCTCCTTCTCATGCACAGGATATCGCCGCTCGGTCTCGTTGAGCTTGTGACTCTCGTAGGCCACCGGATGACCCTCTGCATAAGAACTCCCCCAATAGCAAAGTCTGAAGCATTTGTACGGACTTTAAAAGACTTTCCATAGTCTAGTAATTTGAGTACAGGTTCCTCCAACACAGTAGTCTTATGTCTTGAAATGTCACCTCACATTTGTCCGACCATCTCCAGGACTGCTCCTTCTTTAGCAACTCTATCAACGGAGCTACGCGCTTCGAATATCCAGCTATGAAGCACCGATAATAGTTGACGAACCCAAGGATCTCAACTCTGGCACCTTCTTTGGTGTTCGCCAATCCGCCACAGCTTGCACCTTAGACTTGTCCATTCGAATGGAACCATTGCCGATTCGATGCCCCAAGAATAAAATCTTCGTTTGGGCGAAGTAGCACTTTTCCCTCTTCATGAACAAGGTGTTCTCACTGAGAACTTTGAAAATTGTTCGGAGGTGCTTAACATGGTCCTCAAGTGTTTGGCTATAGACGACGATATCGTCTAAGTAGATGACCTCAAACTTGTCCAAATACTCCTTGAACAGTTGGTTCATGAGAGTGCAGAATGTGGCTGAAGCATTGGTTAAGCTGAAAGGTATCACCAAAAACTCGAATGCTCCATACCTAGTCACACAAGTAGTCTTTGCCTCATCACCTTCTGCAATGCACACCTGCCAATACCCTGACCGAATGTCAAGTTTGGAGAAGTACTTTGCCTTGCCAAATTGATCGAACAAGTCTGCGATGAGCGGGATAGGGTACTTGTTCTTCACCATCATCTTGTTGAGGGCTCGATAATCAATGCATAATCGGAGGCTCCCATCTTGTTTCTTCTGGAAGAGGACTGGAGCTTCGAAAGGTGCTTTTGAACTGCGGATGAGACCACCACTTAGCAGTTCATCTAACTGCTTCCTTAGTTCTGTCAACTCTGGAGGGGCCATGCGGTATGGTGGTCTCGTTGGAGGCTTAACTCCTGGCTCCAGCTAAATCCGATGATCCATGCCTCTGTGTGGTGGTAGAGTTCTCGATAACTCTGTTGACATCACATCTAAGAACTCCTTCAGGATGTTCACCACAATAAAAGGTTCCTGAATGGCCTCCCCGTAAAGTGTCTTTATCTTCATAGCAGCTACAAAGGTTGATTCACCTTTTTGTACCTCTTTCTTCAATTGTAAATCCGATATTTATTGTGGGTCCTTGGTTCCTCCTCGAGAAACTGAAACCACGTCGGGATCGTCGCCTCCCATTAGACATAGGAAGTTCAGGAACGACATTGGCACCAACTTCGCCGCGTGCATAAACTCCATTTCGAGAATCACTTGGAAGTCATCCAATGGCACCGCCATCAAGTTTGTGCTCCCACTCCATATCCCGATCTTGATGGGGATCCCCTTTGCTCGTCTAGAGATCATGCTTGGCCTCCGAGTTCACAGCCTTCATACGACTTGGGCTCTTCTCCAAGATCAATCCAAGTCACTTAGCTTCACGATCGGTAATAAATTGTGGGTCGCGCCCATGTCCACCATTGCACAGGTTGTACGGCCATTAAGCTTGATGTACACATACATCAACTCGCTGCTTCCTGCCTTCGGTGGCTTTGCCTTTGTGTTCTCCCCCACTTGAGCTTGCAATGCATTCAACAAACGCATTGCTCCCATCCTGGGTCCTTTTGATGCCTCACTATCACTACTGGATTCAGAATTGCTTGAACTAAGGGTAACAACTTTGCCCTTGTCTGACTTACGGGATTGAATCGATATAGTTAAAGCATTGAATGCCTGTTTTTGCGGGCACTCTCTCACCATGTGCGGTCCTCCGCACAAGAAGCATCCACCAGATTTCGAGACTTTACCTTTTGAGCTCGGTCCCTTGTGGAAATTCTTCTTCTTTTGCTCGCCCCCAGACTCCTTCACTCGAGAGTGTTTAGCTGGTCAGTTAGCCTTTCTGCGGCTACAATTACCCCGACTACATCGGTGACATTCCTCCGATGTAGTTCTTATTGTGCCCATGGCTTCAAGCCATCGAGGAAGCTAAATAGCTTGTCTTTTTCAGACATGTCCTGTATATTCAACATCAGTGCTGAAAATTATTTCACATAGTCTCGGATTGTTGTACTTTGGCGGAGTTGTCTCAGTTTTCTTCTTGCGATAAACTCTATGTTCTCGGGCAAGAATTGAGTTCTCAACTCTCACTTCAAGTCTCCCCATATATCCACTCGACATTGGCCTTGCTGGATCTCTTCCCAACGGGTTCACCACCAAAGTTTTGCATCCCCATTCAGATACATTGTTGCTATAGCAACTTTGGTC
Source organism: Ensete ventricosum (assembly GCA_029747655.1). Taxonomy (NCBI): domain Eukaryota; kingdom Viridiplantae; phylum Streptophyta; class Magnoliopsida; order Zingiberales; family Musaceae; genus Ensete; species Ensete ventricosum. The sequence continues at coordinate 21,270,264 of JAQQAF010000002.1, forward strand.
TCTTCAGAATCGAGCCTTGTAGCACGAAAATACTGTTCCATGTCGAACAAGAAATTTTCAAGCCCGTTGGCACCCCTAGCACCCATGTAGCAATGCGGCTCTGATGCCCTAAAGTTTTGTGGTGGCGCAGCGTGGGTATTGTTCTCTCCCGCATCAAGAGTCCTTGTTAACACCATCACCTTAGCCGTGAGTTCCGCCACAACTTTGTGTAGATGCCGTATGAAATCTTTGGTGTCCTTTGTTAGTTGATCGATCAAGGATTCAACTTTCTTGATCTGAGATTTAGCTTCTTCTTGTTAGCTCTCTACCCCAAGGAGTCATCGTTGGCCTTGGTAGAGTTCCTCCAAGCTCGCTTCAAGAACATCAAGGCGGGTCTCCACCGTTGTAAGTCTCTCCTTATGTCTCTTTTTCCCGGTTGGCACTCCAGATGGTGCCTCCTTCACTCATGGAGAATACCCAACTTCACGCTCATCTTGTTCACTGTCGCTCTCCTCATGAGTGGCTCCAATAATTTGCGAGCGAGTTTGCACTTGCAGCCCACCTACGGCTGCTTGGAACAAGGGTCCGGCTTGCCCCATCTTGCTCGATTCGCCATGATGTTTCACCATGGTGAGATTGTGAATCTTCTTCGCTGTTTGTTTGGAATTGCTTGCCTGCTCTGATACCACACTGTCATGGACTTAGTTGAATTTGCCTAAGCCGTGCGGCACCCTAGCGGCACTCTCGAAGACTTAGCTGAAATTGCCTAAGTCATGAAGCAACATTTTCCACTGTTCCGGACATGGCTGGGATTGCCTAAGTCATGAAATGCCCAAAGCGTTATCTATTTGCAAAGGGTCAGCCCTCTTACAATCTCTTACGATCCCGTAGGACCTGCAAAGAAGAAGTTGATTAGCTTAGAAACGAGCGACGGACAAGTCCAGACATCTCGTAAAGCGGGAAGCTATACAATCAATTCATCGAACACCTTGAGTGCAACAAAGAAAAGAGAGAAATAAAGCGAAATAGGACTTTAGAGGGTTATAAGAATGGTCGCAAGTCCACAAATGACGGTTCCCAATGTATCAGATGCAAGACAAGTTCAATTGTTGATGAAAGCCTACGCTTGACATATACCCGGAACCCCATCCAGCCCGGTGCCACCCGGGGGGTTCCAAGGTGCTGAAATGGCTGATATTTCACACCACTCAGAATGGTTGCTACAGCACATGAAAAAGACCCAAAAATAGGGCTGTTTTGGGCCGTTTTGGCTCCACCAAGTGAGCGATCGTTCTACAGCCTTCGACACTACTTTCGCTCATATTTCTTAGGTAAAAAACACATAAACTCAAGGCAAAACAAGCTGTCAAACATATGTATAAACAAGAAAAAGCGATGGATGGTTCATGGAGCGAAGATGTTACAGTTGAGCGAGGATCGTTCGTGATAAATGGGTGCTTGCCTAAGTAAAATTATCCTTTTGCCAACCTATAGCCGACCTTGCAGAGGGAAACCATGGTCGACTAGCCTAGTAAAGGGGGCGACGACCACTAAGCCCTAAGGCCCCAATCTAAACCCTAGCCACACTTCTTTATAGGATAGAAGTGGTTAGGTGGGATTTTATAATAATCTCACAGGGTTTTATTTATTATTTCTAGGGTGATTAGGACTCCTATCAAACCGTAAGGATTACCTTGCAGACAAGGTGAAACAAAAGCTTGGAGAAGCTTTAGGTATATTCATGATCAGTCTCCACTTGTAATATTTTTATAATAACACATGGGTATTAGATACCGAGAGTGCTTATCATATCGACAATACGTTGCAGGTTTTGACAAGACCTAGGAGATTGGCCAGAGGCAAAATGGACCTCAAGATGAGCAATGGAGCAAGAGTTGCTGCACTTGCCATTATGAAGATCACCCTACATCTGCATGGTGGAGCTATCATTGTATTGGATGCATGCTATTTTGTTTCCTCTTTTGTCAAAAATATTTTTTTATTTTTTATTTGACAATTAGTAAATATAAATTAGTTTTCAAGAATAATAATTATTTAATAATTATGGATGATGAGATCATCACTAGAGGGACCTTGATAAATGGCTTATATATGTTAGACGCTTCTCTACACATCATGAATGTAAATACGTCCAAGAGGAAATAAGATGAGGTGAATAAAGCATACATGTGACATTGTAAGCTAAGTCATATCCATGAGGGAAGGATTCAAAGGTTGCTAAAAGATGGATACCTAGATCCATTTGTTTATGAGTCATATGCAACTTACGAATCTTGCCTTCGTGGAAAGATGACCAACTCTCCTTTTAGTGGAACTGGAGAGAGAGTCACTGAGCTACTGAAACTCATATATAGTGATGTATGTGGTCCCATGTCGACTAAAGCTATAAGCAGTTACTCATAATTCATTACATTCAGTAACTATTTCTATAAGTATGGTCACATGTACTAGATGAAGAACAAGTCCGAGGCTTTAGGTAATATAAGAATGAAGTCGAGAAGTAAGTTGGAAAGAGTATTAAGATTCTTTGCTTAGATAAGAAGAGTACTTGAGTACAGAGTTCACCCATTTCCTCAGGGACCATGAGATTCAATCATACTGGACACCTCCTTATTTATGTCAACTCAATGGTGCATCAGAAAAGATAAATCATATGCTATTGGACATGGTGTGGTCCATGATGAGTTTCACTAACTTAGTTGTCTCATTCTAGGGATATGCCCTAGAGACTGCAGCTCACCTCCTGAATAGAGTTCTATCAAAGTCGATAGTGTATACACTATATGATATATGGAAATGAAAGAAGTCTAATCTTAAGGTGGTTAAAATTTGATGCTGTCTTGCCCACGCTAAAAGACACCATCCCGATAAGTTGGAAACAAGGACAGAATGGTGCAAGTTCATGGAATACCCCAATGAAACTTATGGGTACTATTTCTATCATCACAAGGACTAGAAGGTCTTTGTTACCAAGAGGGCTATGTTTCTTGAGAAGGAATATATTCTTGGTGGAAACACTTGGAGTGAGATAGAGTTGAGCGAGATTGGAGAACCTAGCTCAAGCACCATCCTAGAGTCCGAGTCTGTTCAGGCACCTAACCCACAAGTTCCAACTTTATATAGGTCTATAGAATATCTCACCCTCCTGAAAGATATTTGGGACATATCAATGGAGAAGACTCTCAGGATATTGATCATCAGACCTACGATAAGGCTATTATGAGTATAGAATCTAGGAAGTGGCAAGAAGCCATAAATTTTGAGATGGATTTCATATACTCCAACAAGGTTTGAAACCTTATGGATGCACCTGAGAGTATTCTACCCATCTGTTACAAATGGATCTTCAAGAAGAAGATCAGAGTAGATAAAAAGGTAGAGACCTATAAGGCAAGGCTGGTGGCTAAAGGATATTGTCAAAGGCAAGGAGTTAACTATGACGAAAAATTTTCACTCGTAGCCATACTTAAATTCATCAGAATTCTTTTGGTTATTGCAGCACACTATGACTATAAGATCTTACAGATGGATGTGAAAACTGCATTCCTCAATAGCAACCTCAAGGATGAGGTATATATGATACAGCCAAAGGGATTCGTATCTAGAGATAGTCTAGATAAAGTGCACAGGTTGCTCAAGTCCATCTATGGACTGAAGCATGCCTCCCAAAGTTAGAACATAAGATTTGATGAGGTAATCAGATATTATGACTTCGTTAAGAACGAAGATGAGCCTTGTGTATATAAGAAGCTAAGTGGGAGCGCTATCACCTTCTTATTGTTGTATGTGGATGACATGCTAATCATTGGGTATTATGTAGGAATGCTTTCTATAGTAAATGCTTGGCTATCTAGAAACTTCTCCACGAAGGACTTGGGGGAAGCATCCTATATCTTGGAGATCCGTAACTATAGAGATAGATCCAAGAGGATGCTTGGCTTGTCCTAGTCCAGGTTCAAAGACTCTATTATCAAAAGGTTTGACATAGAGAATTCCAAAAGAGGTCTCAAACCGATAAGATATGGAATATCACTTTCTAGGAGTATATCCCCAAAGACAACTGAATAAAGGGCAGACATAGATATGATACTCTATATCTCTATGATAGGGTCTATCATGTATGCTATGATATGTACTAGGCCTGATATAGCGCATGCTTTAATTGTCACGAGCAGGTATCAGGTAGATCCAGGTTTGGAACATTAGTGTTGAATCTCAGATTTTGATGATGAAATCAATTGATGGGTTATTGATCTAACATAGATTTTTAGAAATTGATTGATGCAGGATTAATTACGATAAAAAGATTATTACAATCACGATTGGCCAAGGTCAAGTCCATGCATCGAGTTGATGTGGTTGGAAACTCACTAGGAGTGTGTCGAGAGCTCGTCGAGGGTATCGAGAGTTTGCTAGGATAGCGTATGAGAGTTCACCAGAAGAAGATTGAGACTCACCGGAAGATTATCGGGGGTAGCCGAAAAATTTATCGAGAGTCAAGATGGTCTTATAATGGATGTTTGGCAATTATGTTTATATTTAATTAAGTCATAATTGGTATTGTGCAGGTCTAACTATGATAGGAGCAATGAAGTTATAACAAGTGGGATCGGGTTTGGACGATGCAGTGGGACCTTCCCGGGAGTTCGCTAGGAGATTCGCTGAAGGGATCGGGAAGCTCGTTGGGAGCACGCTGAGAGATCACCAGAAGAAGATCGGATGACTTGCCATAAGAATGCTGGAGGTTCCCGGATTGGTGGAAGTTGGGTCTTAGTTTAAGCTTGTGGTCTTTAAGCGTTGTAATCATTGAGTCGTAGTTAGAAGTGAGTCCTAATTGAGTTGGCTTTAGATAAAATCCAAATCAACTCAATAAGGCAACCAGGTCCACTATTGGGGTTTGATTGAGCTCAATTGGTTGACCAGAGGGTTGGTCAACATCAGGTTCAAGCCGAAATTCAAAAAATGGAGGGAACCACTTCTGCAAAAATTCTGACGGGTAAAACCACTAGTGAGCGGCGGGTGAACCATTACCGCCGAGGCTTTTGGGTGGCTGACAGCGGTTGACCCGCCTCGGCTGGGCGGTTGAACTGCCCGTACCCAGGAATCTGGGTACTTTCGGCGGTTGACCCACCTAGGGTCGACGGGTAAATCGCTCGTACCCTGGTGTTTGGGCGACTAAGCCGCCCAGGTTGGTTACCCGCTCGTACCCAATTTTTTCAGGTATGGTTGATTCTTAGCTCTAAAAATCTGAAGCCACTTGGGGCCTATAAATACCCTAAGTTTTCTTGCATTCTACACAATAATTTTTGAGGATTATATTATGAGAAAATATTATGTGAGAATTGTAAGAAAAAGAAAATGGACAAGGGAGTGATCAAAGAGTGTAATCTTATCTCCCTTGTAAGCAAAGTGTAAGGGTTTGGTCTTCACTCAAAGAAGATTGATAGCAGATGCCGGTGTGCCTCAAGAAGGATGACTCGGGAGTGGATGTAAGCCATTGGCGCTGAACCACTATAAAAATTATGAGTGTTTCCTTACTTTTATTGCTTACATATTTTTGTATTAACACTTCAGATTTAATTCATCACTTTGAAAGAAAAGTTTTCACGATAAGTTCTTTCCTTCAAACGTTGCTTATCTTTCTGGTTTGCTTATTAACTTAGTAACTTTCTTTTAATCACTCACTCGTTTCACTAAGAATGAAAAGCTTCGGATTTCTTTTCTTAGTTTAGTCAAAAAAATTTCATCTAAACTGAAAATTTACACTTGCACTAATTCAAACCCCCCCCCCCCCCCCCCCCCCCCACCCCCTCTTAGTGCAAATTGATCCTAACAATTGGTATTAGAAGCCTCAGTTTTTCTCATTTGGTTTAACACCCAAGAGAAATGGCTCTTATTGGCTTTCAAGAGGGCTTTTCTATCAATCATCCTCCTATATTCAATGAGATAGACTACACTTATTAGAAAACTCGGATGAGAGTTTTCTTACTTTTTTCATACCTTGATTTATGGACTATTGTTGAAAACGGATTTAAAAAGTCTTCTCTTCCAATGAACAATTGGAATGATTTGGAGAATAAGACTTTCTCTTTAAATGCAAAGGGTATGAATGTCTTGCTTTGTGCTCTTGATAAAAATGAATTTGATCGGGTTTCTTGTTTTGATTCGGCTTTTGATATATGGCATGCATTAGAAATAACATATGAAAGCACACTTAATATAAATGAATCATTAAATAAAAATATTTCTAAAAATAAACAAGAAGAACACCTTCCTAAGAACTGGAAGGAATGTGAACCAAGAAGAACACATGACTCCTCGAGTGAAATATCAAGTGATGAGGACCTTGAACTTTTGACAAATGAACTAGAAAAATTAACGAACTTGAACCTTGAAAATAATGTAAAGATAGACAAAACCTCTTACTTTGAATTCAAGAAGCTGAGGAGCTCCAAAGATCAAATGCACAACCAAAAAGTGGGGAACCTTGCTCTTATGGCCATCGATAATGAGGTTAGTGATTCATTAAGCAATTCTTTTTCAGAATTATTAAATATGCATCATGATTTATTTGATGAATTTAAAAAACTTAGTAAATCTTTTAAGTTGCTTAAACATGAATATGATTTGTTAGTTGGTAAAGTTGATGAAATGCATGAGTTATTAGCATCACACAATCCTAGTTCTAAATGTAAAATGCTAGACAATATTAAAGAAGAAAATATCATGCTTAAGACAATGTTAGAAAAATTTAAAATTAGTAATAAATCCTTGAATATGATCCTTACCAATAAGGGTCATATTAATAGAAGAAATGGAATAGACTTTGTGGGCAATCCCCAACAAAATCTAACTATTTTTGTTAAATACCAACAAAAGCCAACTATTTTTGTTAAAGGAACCTTAAATGTGCCACCAAGAATTAAGTGTAATTTTTGTGGTAGATTATGACATATGGCTTACAAATATTCATTCAAAAACTATAGCCCTCACAAGTTAGTTTGGGTTCCTAAAGGAACCATAAACAATCTTATGTCATTAGAGAAAAATGGAAGAACATGTCATGAAGGACCCAATGTTAAATGGGTACCTAAATCAAAACCTCATATAATATAAAGTTATTTCCTAACAAGGCTAGGAGCAATAAAAATATTTTGAAAGTAGATGCTCAAGTCATATTACTTGAGATCTAACACTCCTTCAAGCTTACTAGCCTAAGTAGTAATAAGAAAATTATTGAAATTAAAAGTATTGATAATGAATCTTTTAATGGTTTATCATTATACAATTATTATTGATGATGCATAGCTAGAGTATACAAGTATGAAAATAAATTAGAACCAAAGAACCTCAGATATTAAAGAACATATTTTGAGTGAATGATAAAATCATTGGCTTGTTTAAATGTAAAGACTATTGTTAAATGGTTCAAATATTGACAAAGTCTATGGAATGATTGATTTAAATAATTGAAATGCTATGATTGAATGATTGTATTGAATGATAAAATTTTAGCATAGAGCAATATAGAAAAGGGAGAGAAAAATCATGTTTCATTATCTAGTATTTTTGTAAATTAAAAATATATTTAATGAGAATGAAATGAGCATGGTAATCACTACACTAAGTCCAAAAATCATTGGAATTGAAATAAATCAAAGTTTTCATTTGAAAATATTTTATTACAATGATGTTGATGAAATTATGTTTTTCACTTTAAATGACATTGCATTATTTAAATAAATTTCAAAAGAAGGATAATTATTCTTGAAATAATTTTTTATTCTATTAATCCTTCAACAAGAGATAAAATAATACTATTATTGTTTAATCTCTTAAACTACAAAAATGGATTAGAGAATTTTGGCTATTGAAAAATAATCTATGATGCTTTCATTGAATTTTTTGAAAGCGAATTTTGATGATGATTTTGAATAAGTTTTCAAATGATTTTATTTTAAAAAGATATTAATGAATCGATTATGTTATTTTTATGACTCTCTTGAACTATGAAAGTGATTTTGACGATTTGATAATTTGAACTTGAATAAATTATTATCATGATTTTAGTAAGTTTAGAAAATAAAACTTGAAAGTCTTCTATTTTATCATCTAAGAAGAGATTTATTAAATTAAATCATGTCTTTAATATTCATAAATATATTTTGATATCAATATTTATCTTGACATGATTTATTTTATAACTCATGAATGACATAACTTATCACCAAAATTAGTATTTCTTCAATTTGTGATAAGTTAAAAATTGAAAGAGATTTGTATTATCATGAATATTCTCTTAATTTCTTGACTTGACTTATATGATCTCTATAATTTTCTCTTTTAAATAAGAATATGATATATGATCTTAACAATATTAATTAAAATTAATATCAAGATCATTCTTCTTTATTAAAAAGATTTATCTTGGACGAATTAAGATTATACCCTAAGACTCATTTTATTATTCATAAAAAAAAGTGGAAAGAAATTTATTAAATAAAATCATGTCTTTTGATATTCAAAATTTTGATTTTATCTTTAATGACATGATCTCCTTATACTTTTTGGTGTAATTCGAATAAGAATGCTAAGAAGAAATTATGTCATCATATTTCATTCTTTATAATAACAAAAAAAGGGAGAGATAAAATTATTAATATGATTATAAGTAAATTGGATATGATAACCATGAATGAGAAATAATTTACTTGGAAGAAAATTTAGAATTCTCTAAATGCATGCAAAATACTTGATTTACAATTTGAGAGATCTACTATCATGTCTTCTTATGAAATTCTAATTTACATTGCTATACTTGAAATTACATGTGATGATTTTAAATGCATGAGTAGCTCTTAAACTTTTGAATATTCTTGAATATCTTGAAGTTTTGAGCTTAATTTCAAAATTCACATCTTTAAAATTGAGTATTTTATGATATGATATTTTATATTTCTCTATCTTGATTCTACCTTCTTGCTCACACATGTGGAGAAAAGAAATTATTAATTATATTTTGAATATCTTAAAAATGATTTTGATGATTTTGAAATTGAATGAGTGATTTATCTATATCGTGATTTTGATTTATTAGAATTATAACTTGAAATCTTTTGTGAATCAAAATCTTTTGTTATATGTCTTCGTATTATTAAAAAAAGATTTTTATACAAATCATGAACTTGACAACTTAAGATTTCTTATGGATAAATCAAGAGATTTTATTTGTTTCTCCTATCATTATCTCTTGATATTCATAATTTGTTTTCATAAAATTAAATATCTTATCACCATGTTAATTTTTCTTGATATATTTCATGTGATGATTATTATATTTCTTGATTTATTTCATGAAAAATGATGTAATGGGAAAAGTTTTGCATTATTCTAACCATCCCTTCTTTTTGACAATGACAAAGGGGGAGCAAAACTTGTTAGCTTATAAAATTGCTAGCTTGAACAATGTAAAGGAAGCAAATATTTGCTGGCTTGCACTTCTCAAAAGAGAAGAATGAATTCACTAGCTTGCATGTTCTAAAGTAATGAAAAATTTGTTAAATTGCTAATCTGTCATATATCAAAAACTTGCTAATTGCACTTCTCCTTTTGTTCATGACAAAGAGGGAGAATGTATAATGATGTGAAATCATGTATGATGATCATGCATGTAATGATGATTTTGAAAATCTACATAAAGATAATGATTTATTATTTGGATTATTTGCTACATTTTCTTGAAAATTACATGAGAAAAATTTGTTGAGCTCATATTCGAAATTTGATATATACAAGATTGAGGTTGAGACCTAGAAATGTTAAATCATGAAAATATATAAATTGCTTATATATATTTCATGAAATGAAGCCTTTTTTGATAATATTTTTTAAAAAAACTTTTTCCATATTTTTATCTTATTATTTTCAAAAAAGGGAGAGAAAAAATTGTATGAAGATGTGCCACATTTGACATTTACAAGAGATAATTTTTGATATCAAGAGATGACTTTTGCTACATTTAAAATACATAAGTAATCTTTAAATCTCTTGAACTTTTGAGCTCATCTTAGTATTGCTTTTAAAATTTATTAAGAGCTCTTCTCTGTGATGAAATGATTCAACAACACCTTCCTTATTTCTCTCCTTATTAAAGGGGAAGAAAATTTTATAATGCATATACTAAGGGGGAGTAATGTCATCCTGTGCTTAGAAATTATTAGCTATATTTTACCTTTTGGTTGATGATAAAGGGGGAGAAATATATATTGATTATATATGATGAATACATTGATGACACATGATCTTGTTGAAATACATGGATATCTTGGATAAGGATATGAATTGGACATCTTGGATATAGATGCTTAATTCCTTTTTACATTGATGACACATGATCTTGTTGAAATATATGGATATCTTGGATAAGGATATGAATTGGACATCTTGGATATAGATGCTTAATTTTTTTTACTTATGAGTTGATGACTTGATGCAAATTTATGTTGAAATCTGTATAGAATGTTGATTGTTTGAATTTAAAAGTGTGTGCTCTTAAATTTAAGTGGCCTAGATTTAGGGGGAGTTAGGATTAACTCCTGTCATCAATTTATTGTCATCATCAAAAAGGGGGAGATTGTTGAATCTCAGATTTTGATGATATTGATGGGTTATTGATCTAACATGGATTGTTAGAAATTGATTGATGCAAGATTAATTACGATAGAAAGATTATTACTATCATGATTAGCCAAGTCAAGTCCATGCATCGAGTTGATGTGGTTGGAAACTCGCTAGGAATACGTCGGGAGCTCGCCGAGGGTATCGGGAGTTTGCCAGGATGGCACAAGGGAGTTCGCCAGAAGAAGACCGAGACTTGTCGGAAGATTATCCGAGGTTGTCGAAAAGCTTTCGGGAGTTAGGATGGTCTTGTAATGGATATTGGGCAATTATAATTACATTTAATTAAGTTATAATTAGCATTGTGCAAGTCTAACTATGATAGGAGCAATGAAGTTATAACCATATAATGGGCCAAGATCAAGCTTAGGCATCGGGCTGGGTTTGGACGATGTAGTGGGACTTCGCTGGGAGTTCACTTGGAGATTCACCGAAGGGATCGGGAAGCTCGCTAGGAACACGCTGGTCGATCACCAGAAGGAGACCAGATGACTTGCCGCAAGAATACCGGAGGTTACCGGATTGGTGGAAGTTGGGTCTTAGTTTAAGCTTGTGGTCTTTAAGTGTTATAATCATTGAGTCGTAGTTAGAAGTGAGTCCTAATTGAGTTGGATTTGGATGAAAGCCAAATCCACTCAATAAGGCAACCAGGTCCATTATTGGAGTTTGATTGAGCTCAGGTTGAGCTCGATTGGTTGACTAGAGGGTTGGTCAACATCATGTTCAAGCCAGAATTCGAAAAGTGGAGGGAACCACTTTTGCAAAAATTTTGACAGGTAAATCGCTGTTGAGCGGTGGGTGTACCGCCTAGGCTTTCGGGCAGCTGACTCGCCGAGGTTGGGCGGTTGAATCGCCCGTACCCAGGAATCTTGGTACTTTCGATGGTTGACCCACCTAGGACCGATGGGTAAACTGCCTATACCCTGGTGTTCAGGCGGTTGAGCCGCGCCCGTACCGAATTTTTTCGGATATGTTTGATTTTTGGCTCCAAAAATCTGAAGCCACTTAGGGCCTATAAATACCCCAAGTTTTCTTGCATTCTACACAATAATTTTTAGGGATTATATTCTTAAAAAATATTGTGTGAGAGTTGTAAGAAAAAGAAAAGGGGTAAGGGAGTGATCAAAGAGTATAATCTTGTCTCCCTTTTAAGTAAAGTGTAAGGGTTTGGTCTTCACCCAAAGAAGATCAGTAGTGGACGCCGTTGTGCCTCAAGAATGAGGACTCGGGAGTGTACGTAGGCCGTTGGTGCTAAACCACTATAAAAATTATCAGTGTTTCCTTGCTTTCATTGCTTACACATTTTTGTATTAACGCTTCCAATTTAACTCAACACTTTGAAAGTAAAGTTTTCATGATAAGTTCTTGCCTTCAAACGTTGCTTATCCTTCTGGTTTGCTTATTGACTTAGTAACTTTCTTTTAATCACTCACTCATTTCACTAAGAACAAAAAGCTTTGGATTTCCTATCTTGGTTTAATCTAAAAGTTTTTATCTAAACTGAAAATTTAGTACTTGAGAAGGACTTAGGATCTTTTACTAGTAGATGGGGAAGGTGGCCTCCAGGTTGAAGGCTACACAAACTCAAGTTTCTATTCCGACATTGATGATAGCAAGTCAAACTTAGGATATATTTTTATCATGAATTGAGGAGTAGTAAGCTGGAAGAGTTCCAAGCAGTATACTACTGCTAACTCAACCACAGAGGTGAAATACATTATTGTAGTAGAAATAGCAAAGGAAGGGGTATGGATGAAGAAGTTTATCAGGGATTTAGGAGTTGTACTGAGCAGTCTAGAGTCGATTTCATATACTGCAAGAACAATAGGGTGATTGCTCAAGCAAAGGAACCCATGTCTCATCAGAAGTCTAAGTACATTCTAAAGAGGTTCCACTTAATTAGAGAGATCATAGCTCGGGAAGAGATAAAAATGGAAAGAGTTCCACCTAAAGATAACATTGTAGATCCACTGACAAAGCCATTGGCTCAAATTATCTTTGAGCATCACAGGGCTCTGATAGAGATCAAACACATAAGTGATTGGCTTTAGGTTAAGTGGGAGATTGCTGGTTACAAGTATCGTGCAAGCCACTCTCATAAGTGATGGCACGTTTGACACGCTACATAGTATTTTTGCATTATTATTATTAGTATATTCTCACATTATATTATCTATGGAATATATATATTGTGATGCCCTTGGTTTTGTGTAATGGGAATTGGATCGTGATGAGATCACGATAATGAGACTGATTCACCTTTAAACACAGATCCTAAATAATCCTAGTCATAAGTTACTCGAGAGGGACATCAGGACAACTGGATAGATCGATGTGTTGTATACATGTCCATATGATGGAGGTGGCTAGTCTTATAGCCACTTGTGTGGAGACACTTATGATACAATATAGGTGCTCATTGGAGAATGAGTTCACTAATTGATCCGCTTACTAAATATTGCATAGTTAGATACCTGACGTTAGACAAGGATTCTATAGTCCCAGTTTTGTATCTGGTCTTTAGACTTGAGATACCAAGGATGCTTGGTTTAAGTACTCATTTCTTTGACGTCAGACTTATAAATCTGAAAAGTTTCATATCTAGTACAACTAGTTATCGGGATTGGTAGTCAACCTTATGAAGGCTATTGAGTGTCAATAGAGGATCATCCTGATAGGATTCTAGTAGGGTTGAGTCCTAATCACCTTAGAAGTAGTCAATAAAAATCCTGTGGGATTATAATAAAGCTCTGCCTAGCCACTTCTATCCTATAAAGAAGTATGGTTAGGGTTTAGATTGGGGCCTTAGGGCTTAGTGGTCGCTGCCCCCCTTTACTGGGTTGGATGACTAGAGTTTCCCTCAGCTAGGTCGACTATAGGAGGGCAAAGGAATAATTTTACCTAGGCAAGTACCCCATGGGCTAGGGTTTAGATCCCTATATAATGATTTAGCTGCCCCCTCTCTTTTGGCAAGCAAGATCAATCTTTTATTTAGCCTTGTGCCGATTCTCGGAGGGAGGAACCCCTATAGCGTTCCAAGAGTTGATCCCCCTTAGAGATCAAAATCTATATAGCTCTTTCCGGGGTTCTATCATCTAGTATCATAACATCATTCCTGCTGCCGTTGCTACCATCTCTACTACCCCTACCTTCCCAAGCAATTCCCACAATTGCTGCAACATGCGCCTCCGCCTTCCACATAAGCCGCAGATCAAATCAATTTGCTGTTGCCCCCTGCGTTTGAAATTGGAGATCTTGTATATTTTCATCACCCACGCCTATTTGCTACTGCTATTCCTTTATCTTACATGTTGAAGAGGTTTTCCCATACTTTCATTGCTGCAAATTTCAACTATCACAAACGTTATCATTATTGCGAAGGCGAAATGATATAAAAATTTTCAGCCATCTATTTGCCTCTTGAAACCAGTTTTATGCCCCCCTATTTTAGTCAAAAAATTTATATGATTTCATAGATCGTCATAGCCCTAATCTAAGATCGACCTATGAAAAGAATTCTCTCTGAAACCGGTTCTATTGTGCTCTAATTCTTAGTCACGTATTGTTGGAATTTTTATGATGAAGAATATGTCCTCCGTCTTTCCCACTATTTCCCTATCGTTAATCTGCCAAAATTTTATCAAATGTTTTATTGATATTAACCACATCTGAACTGAGGAGTTTTGCATATTTTCCTTGAGTTTTCTTCTGAGATTTACGTCTAGAATTTATCGTTTCTCCGACGTAAAATCTGTTTGGCAAGACAACACATCATAGCACCTTTCTTTATCGAATTCCATCGGATTTGAGTGCTATCTTTTGTGTGTTCTTTTACTCTCTTTCTTTCATCTATAAACCCTACAATCCTGATAGAACCCCAGAAGGAGCTCTATGTATTTTGATCCTTAAGGGGGATCAACCCTTGGAACGCTGTAGGGGTTCCTCCCTCCTAGACTCGGCACAAGGCTGAATTAAAATTATAGATTGTTTGATTCAAGAGGGGGAGGCGGCTACATCTTTAAATAGGGATCAAAACCCTACCCTAAGGGGGTGCTTGCCTAAGTAGAATAACCCCTTTGCATCTCTTATAGCCAACCTACCTTAATAGGAACTAGAGGCGGCTAAGTGGCTCTATAGCCGACCTAAGCAGGGGGAAACCCTATTCGACCAACCCAGTAAGGGGTGTGGCAGCTACTAAGCCCTAAGGGCTAATCTAGACCCTATACATACTCCTTTATAAGATAGGAGTGGCTTTATTATAATCTAACAGGGGTTTTATTGACTAGTACTAAGATGATTAGGACTCAACCCTGCTGGAGTCCTATCAAGTCCGCCCTCTTCAGATAAGCCTTGTCCTCAAGGCTGAGGGTCCATAAACTCTGGAAACTAGATCTTCAACTCCTCGTGTGACTCCCATGTTGCATCTTCGGAGGGTAAGTTAGTCCACTTCACAAGTACTTCGGTTGAAGGGCATCGTCAGTGCATCACAATCCTCCGATCAAGTATAGCTTCAGGTTGGGTTTTGATTTCACCATCATTAGTGGTGCTCGATAGCTGAGTCTAGGCCTTCTCATGTTCTCCCAACTTTAGCTTTAATAAGGACACATAGAAGACGAGATGTATCTTAGCATCATCTGGAAGCTTTAATTTGTATGACACAGCCCCAACTCGCTCTAAGATCTGGTATGGTCCATAAAATCATGGAGACAACTTCATTGATTTTCTTGCGTTGATTGATAGTTGCTTAAATGGTTGGAGCCGAAGGTAGACCCAATCTCCCACTGCGAATTCCCACTCACTCCTGTGGTTGTCTGCTTGTTGCTTCATACGAGCTTGAGCGGCATTCAGGTTGTCTTTCAGTAGTTGCAGCAGTTTGTCCCTATTAATCAAATTTTGGTTGATCTGATCTACTTTGGCCGAACCAAGCACATATCTGGGTATTACCGGAGTCGGTCGGCCATACAATGCCTCATAAGGGGTACATTTAGTTGATGAATGAAATGTCGTGTTGTACCACCACAAAGATCATGCTTTTACCTTGGGATAGTGGTAGCCCCTCGATGAAATCCATAGAAATGTCGGTCCATGCTGAGCTTGGTATAGGTAGTTGCTGTAGTTTCCCCGGTCTTACCACTGTTTCGCCTTTCTGCTACTGATATACATCACATTTGGATATATAATCATAAATTGATTTTTTCATACCCTTCCAAAAGAAGTTTTGCTTCACCCTTTTGTAAGTCCTTAGAAATCTGGAGTGCCCTGCTGAGGGTGAAGAATGCATCTCGTATAAAATAATTTGAATGCAAGGCGAAGAAGGAACAATAATAATTTGATCTTTGTAGCGCAAGTCCTTTGAATCCCATGAGTAGTGACTCATGGACCCCGAGTCTTTCTCTAACTTTTCTATTATGGCTCGGGCTTCTGGATCATTCTTTCATTCCTCCCTAATATTATCGAGGAAGTCGGTGGAGGGAAAGGAGATGGCTGAAATTTTGGCTTGTCCCGGTAGCCGAGATAGGGCATTTGCAACAACATTCTCTTTTCCTTTTCGATAAGTAATTTTATAATCAAAGCCAAGGAGTTTAGTTACCTATTGTTGTTGCTCTGGGGAGGATATTTCTACTCCAAGAAATATTTAAGGCATCGGTGGTCGGTCTTAATCTGGAAGCGTCAGCCCATCAGGTAGGGTCTCCACTTTGTAACTGCGTATACGATAGTAAGCATTTCTTTATGATACATGGATATTTTAAGATGTGAGGGAGATAAAGCTTTGCCGGTGTAGGCAAGGGGTAGGCCATCTTACATTAGAACAGCCCCGATTCTAACTCCGGACGCGTCGACATCAATCACGAAAGTTTGATTGAAATCGGGTAGCGCTAGGATCGGCGTCGTTGTCATGGTGGCCTTGAGTCTTTCAAAGGCTACGGAGGCTTGATCCGACCATGAAAAGGAGTCCTTCTTGAGTAGGGACGTGAGTGGGGCACTAATCTTGCCATAATCTTTCACAAACTTCCTGTAGTAGCCCGTGAGTCCAAGGAAGCCACGTAGTGATTTTATATCTGTAGGTCTCGGCCATCCTTGCATTGTCTCGATCTTTGTCAGGTCTACTGCCACTCCATCCTCTGATATAATGTGTCCTAAATACTCCACTTTAGGCTGTAAGAAGTTGCACTTTGACTATTTGACATAAAGAGTATTCTCTCGAAGAACAGTTAGAACAGTTCGTATGTGCTCAAAATGTATATTAAGCATAGGGCTATAAATGAGAATATCATCAAAGAATATGAATTTGCATAGAAACCTTTGGATGATGTCATTCATCAAGCTTTGAAAGGTAGAAGGAACATTTGTAAGTCCGAAAGGCATTACCAAAAACTCGTAGTGGCCGAGTTTTCGGAATGTCCTTAGTGCATACCCGAATCTGATGGTATCCGAATCGGAGATCTAATTTAGTGAAGACTTGGGCTCCTTTTAATTCATCCAAAAGTTCATCTATGACTAGGATAGGATATTTGTCCTTGACAGTGATGGCATTTAGAGCCCGGTAGTCAACGCACATTCGCCACGTACCATCTTTCTTGCGCACTAACAACACCGGTGAGGAGTAAGGGCTGCAACTCGGTCGAATCACCCTACTGTCAAGCATCTCTTTAATAATGTTCTTGATCTCGTCCTTCTATATGTGAGGATAGTGGTATGGTCGTAAGTTTGCTGGAGGTTTGCCTGGCAAAATAAGAATGCGATGGTCATGCGGCCTATTAGGGGGCAACCCACGCGGCTCCGAGAAAACATCCGTGAATTCATCCAGTAATAGGGAAAGCTTAGGATCTGAGTTTTGTATGTTCTCCCCCTTAGATGGCTGCTGTTTATGAATCAAGAATCCACCATGGGCTTTGTGCAAAACTTTCTCTATTCGTTGTGATGAAACGGTGGAAATATGGCTCCCGCGCTTGCCTCGTAACGTGACATGTCTCCCTTTGCAATAAAATTTTATAATTAATTTAGAAAAATTTCCGGAGATATCACCTAGCATTGTGAGCCATTCAATCCTGAGTATGGCTTCATAATCATCGATAGGTAAGAGGAAGAAATCAGCTACCACTTCTTGGTCTTGGAGTAGTTTCACCCGCGGGCACCGTTGGTCGCAATTGAGGATTCGGCTGTCGACGACCTTTACGTCGAACTTGTTGCAACCTTTGATTTGAAGTTCCAAACGTGTAGCAACCTTACTATTAAGGAAGTTATTTGTACTGCCCGTATCGATGAGAATGGTGATGGGTTGCTATTTCAGAAGTCCTCCAACTTTCTTCCTCTATGGATTCTTCTTCAGGTTCAAGGGCTTCTTCAGATGGTTCATTATCCTCATCCTCCACTGGTTCAATCACAAGGAGCCAGCCCTTTTTGCAGTGAGGTTCTCGGCTCTACGGTTCATCACAGTGCCAACACAATCCTTTGGCCGATCGTTAACGAAGCTCATCCCTCATCAATTTTTTTAGTGTGGGGGCTCGGATGGCAGTAGAGGGGGCTGTAGGCCTCGGCATGGCTAGTCGAGGACCGACCCTTGTCCTTCATACCTTGTGGTTCAATTGTTCTTCCTAGATACGCGTGAAGGAAATCGTCGCCATAAGAGTACGATTGTCGCGCCTTTACTTCTCCTCGGATCTCCGGCTTTAGGCCCTCGATAAAAGTACCTAAAAGTTGTTTCTCAAACCATTTCTTAGTTTGGTTAGATAAACGCTCAAACCTTGTTTGGTATTCTTGTATTATAGAGGTTTGATGAATCTTTGCCAATTGTCCGTCGATGTTGGTGAAATCGATTGGTCTAAAGCGATTTAGTAGTCCATCCTTGAATCGCTACCGAGAGAGTCCTCCATGGGTGTGCTCAAACCAATTAAACCACTGAATAGCATCTCCCTCGAGGTGGATGGTAGCAATCTTCACCCGTGTGGCGTCGGTGATTCGGTAGAACCGAAAATAGCACTCTGTGCACGAGATCCACCCGATCGGGTCTCCTTCTTCCCATCTAGGGAAGTCAACCTTCATGTGTGGATTATTGAGATTAGAGGTAATGTGGCCATGTTCTTGATTTCCTCGGGCTCCTTCTTCCCATCTATGAAAGTTCTCCATGTTGTGATTTCCTCGGGCTCGACGGTTGGCAAATGTTGAATTCGACAAAAAGTGATTGCATCTTCTCTTCCATGCAGTTTTCAAAGGCTTCAAGCTTTGCATCGATAGCCTCCTCTGATGCCATAGTATATGCCTCTAGATCTGTAATATTAAGATCTTTTTTCTGTTGTCGGGTTAGTGGCATGGGAATTTTGGAGAAGGGGGTGGCCGGTTGGAAGGTGAATCGGTTTTTATGAAAGTAGGCTACAGTTTAGGGCAAATTTGGGGGGCTGTTTGGTTTTGGTTTAGGGTAGGGTTTTTGGTGAGGATGGTAGGGTTTTGAGATGAGGAACAGAGAGTCCAAAATCTCACAAAACACAACACTCAAAATCTGATAGAATTCGGTGAAAAAAAGTGTTGCAATGTGCTGTCCTGCTGAACCAGTTTTACATTGGAGAAACGATGACTTCTCAACGTAAATTCCATAAGAAAGTTCAATAAAATTATGCAGAAACCCTTGATTCAGATGTTGTTAATATCAGTAAAAAGTTTGACAAAATTTTGGCAGCATAATAATAGGGAAATAGGGCAAAAGACGAAAGGCAGATTCCTTCATCGTAAAATTCTAGAACTGCATGATGGTCAAAGATTGCACAAGAAAACCAGTTCCAGAAGGAGTTTTTTTGAGAAATCAAATCCAGATGAAAGCTAACTTGATCTTGAGAATTGTGTAAAAATTTTGGCTAGAAACGAGAAGAAATATACTGGTTTCAAGAGGCAAAAACACAACTAAAAATTTCTGTAGCATTCTACCTTCGCAGCAATGATAACATTTGTGACAAACGAAATTTACAGCGGATAAAATTTGGGAAAAATCTTCAACATGTAAAGTATGGAATCTTGCAATATTGAAGAGGTGTGGCTAATAAAAAAAATACCAGATTTCTAGATCAAACGTAGAGGGCAACGACAGAGTGATTTGATCTGCGGCTAGGGTGGAAGGTGAAAGCGCGTGTCACAGCAATTATGGGAATTGCTTGGGAAGGTGGAGGCGTGGATGACGGCTACAGGAGCAATAAGATCACTGCTCTGATACCAGATGATAGAACCCCAGAAGGAGCTCTATGGATCAACCCTTAGAACGCTATCGGGGTTCCTCCCTCCTAGACTTGGCACAAGGCTGAATTAAAATTGTAGATTGCTTGATTCACGAGGGGGGGGGGGTGCGGCTACATATTTAAATAGGGATCAAAACCCTAGCCTAAGGGGGTGCTTGCCTAAGTAGAATTACCCCTTTGCCCCTCCTATAGCCAATCTGCCTTAGTAGGAATAGGAGGCGAGTAAGTGGCTCTATAGCGGACCTAAGCAGGGGGAAACCCTAGCTGACCAACCCAGTAAGGGGTGTGGTGGCTACTAAGCCCTAAGGGCTAATCTAGACCCTAGCCATACTCCTTTATAAGATAGGAGTGACTTTATTATAATCTAACATGGTTTTTATTGACTACTACTAAGATGATTAGGACTCAACCTTGCTGGAGTCCTATCAAATCCTCACCAAGAACCCCTCCAAACTGTACCCTAAACTAATCCCAAACAACCATCGAAATCAACCCTAAACCGTAGCCTACTTCCATCAAACCGACCCACCTACCTAACCAGCCACCTCTTCCTCAAAACCTCTCATCACAATAAAAAAAGGATCTCAACATTATAGATCTAGAGGCATACACCATTGGATCGGAGAAAGCCATTAACGCTAAGTTTGAAGCCTTTAAAAGTCATAATGAGGAGAAGATGCTATCCCTTTTCGTCGAATTCAGCATGGGTCGACCATCTAGCCTAAAGAAATCGTAACAAGGAGAAATTTTAGATCGACGAGACAATCCTCAAGAGCACGATCACATCATCCCTAATCCAAAAAATTCATGCATGAAGGTTGACTTCCCTAGATAGGAAGAAGGAGACCCGATCGGATGGATCACGCGCGCGGAGCACTATTTTTAGTTCTACAAACCGTCGATGCTACAAGGGTGGAGATTGCTACCCTCCATTTCGAGGGAGATGCTATTCAGTTGTTCAATTAGTTTGAGCACACCATGGAGGTCTCTCTTGGTAGCAATTCAGAGAAGGACTACTAAATCACATCGGACCAACCGTTTTCGACAACATCGACGGACAATTGGCAAAGATTCGACAAATCACTACAATACACGAATACTAAACAAGGTTTGAACATTTATCTAATCAAATTATAGGTTGGTCTGAAAGCAACTTTTAGGGACTTTTATTGAGGGCCTAAAGTCGGAGATTCGAGAAGTAAATGCGCGACAACTATACACTCTTATGACAGTAATTTTCTTCACAAGGATCAAAGAAGAACGATTGAACCATGATGTACGAAGGACAAGAGTCACTCTCCGACCAGCCATGCCGAAGCCTTTAGCCCCCTCTACTACCAGCCGAGCCCCCGCATTAAAAAAATTAACAAGAGACGAGCTTCGTGAACGATTGGCCAAGGGGTTGCATTGGCACTATGATGAACCGTGGAGTTGAGAACATCACTGCAAAAAGGGTCAGCTCCTCGTGATTGAACCAATGAGGATGAGGACAACGAACCATATAAAGAAAGCCTCGAATTCAAAGATGAAGTCAACGAACCAATGAGGATGTGGACAATGAACCAATGAGGATGAGGACAACGAACCATAGCCTCAACCAACCGACTATGCAGTGCACTCGTTGGCCAGCTACTCCAATTCGCATATGACGAAAGTTGGAGAACTCCTTAAACAATAACCCATCACTGTTCTTATAGACACGGGCAGCACCAATAACTTCCTCAACAGCAAGGTTGTTGTACATATGACGCTTCAAATCAAAGGTTGCAACAAGTTCCACGTAAAGGTCATCGACGGTCGAATCCTCCATTGCGACCTACGGTGCCCGCGGGTAAAATTGCTCCTACAAGACCAAGAAGTGGTAGCCGATTTCTTCCTCCTACCCATCGATGACTATGAAGCCGTGCTTGGGATTGAATGGCTCACAACATTAGGTGACATTTCCTGAAATTTCTCTAAATTAATCATAAAGTTTTATTATAAATGGAGACATGTCACATTGCGAGGCAAGCGTGAGAGCCATATCTCCACCGTTTCGACGTAGTGAATAGAGAAGGTGCTAGTTACAGGTGCCCTGCAAGCCAATCATATGAGTGATGGCATGTGTGACACATTGCGTAATCTTTTTGCTTATGGTTAATATTGGCATATTCTCACATTATATTATTTGTTGTATATATATTATGATGTTCTTGGTTTTGTGCAATGAGAATCGGATTGTGATGATATCACGATAATAAGATCGATTTACCTTTAAACACAAATCCTAAATAATCTCGGTCATAGGTTACTCAAGAGGGACATTGAGATAACCGGATAGATCGGTGTACTATATACCCGTCCATATGATGGAGACAACTAGTCTCACAGCCACTTGTGTGGAGACACTGCGGATATAGTACAGGTGCTCATTAGAGAATGAGTTTACTGACTGATTTGCTTATAGAATGTTGTATGGTTAATGATACCTAATGTCAGATAGCGATTTCATAGTCTCAATTGTATATCTGGTCGTTAGAATTGAGACACTAAGGATGCCTTGTATGAGTACTCCTTTCTTTGACGCCAAACTTACAGGTTTGGAAAGTTCCAAATCTGATACAACTGGTTATCAGTTTTGGTAGCCAACCTTACGAAGGCAATTGAGTATCAATAGAGGATCATCAACTCTCGGTATCACGAGAGGAATATCCCATATGTGCTTGCTCAGACAAATCGCTAGGGTCATTCGGATTGAGAGAGAAAGAGTTCTCCAAGAGAATCCGATTAGAGCGAGACTATGATGGATTCTTTATATGGCCTGATAGTACCATGTCCAATATATGGTCTATGAGATATTATATATATGAGGGATTATAGATACATGATAAATGAGGACAGACAGGTCTCATGGATTCAATCCCCCGGTATCATCTAGGGACTATGGCGTAGTGGCCTAGTATGTCCATAGTCGATGAGTCGATTGAATTATTATAGAGATAATAATTCACTATATCAGAAGGAGTTCTGATGGGAGTGACTCACGGCCAGCTCGGTATCGAGCCTAGAGAGTCACACATATATGGTGGATGCTTCAACGAATAGAGGATTGGATGGTGATCCAATTAGCCCCTATTCTCATTAGATAAGACCCTATACTGATGGGCTCCTTGCTTTAAGGCCCAATTAGAGGCCTAAGGAGATTATTGGATAGAAATCCAATAATGCAAGGTTAGTGGGTAATTGGATGGAGATCCAATACCCACTAAGGCAGGAGCCCTAGGGTTTTTGGTGGCTCCCTATAAATAGGAGGGGAGACTCATCGTTGATAGGCTGCAGCTTTAGCCACCACCTCCTATTCTCCTCCCTCCCTTTGTGCAAGAGTTACGAGATTAGATTAGAGGAGTTTCGCTGCAGAGATCCATTGTGTGGATACCACTAGAGAGGAGGACGCTTGACCTCCTTCATCTTCTCCATCTGAATCTAGAATACAGGGATATAGGATCTCCCTAGGTAAAATTAATCTCTCACACATTATGGTTTTTTTATTTTCATTTTTTTCTCGTGACCCCAATCTTTGCACGACGATTTGATCTGCGTGGGAAACCGGTTTTATGTTTTGATTTCCGCTACGCATATGATGCACCCACTGAGGTTTCCCAACAGAGATATCATAACCAAGGTTTTCATGCGAAAGATTGGTTTTAAACTGTGTGATGAGATTGAATCGTATAGAATCGTTCTATGCATTCTTACTGCGTTTTCGCAATGAAGGTAGCGAGGAGGAAGGGCGGCCAGCCACAGCCAGCCCCTATGTAGGGCCGACCACCCATGGCCAGGCCGTGGCCAAGGCTCCCAGCAAAGGGGCGGTCGACTGCGGCCAGGGCCAGCCCGCAAGGGAGGCCGGCGCTGCTCGCAGGGGCAGCAGCTCACAGGGGCGGCGCTTGCGGGCACGGCCGCCCGCGAGCACACCCACATACAGCGCGACGCCCGTAAGGGGTTGCCGCCTGTGGCCAGCCCTACCGCCAGTAGAGGCGGCGGCACTGGCAACAAGGGTGGCCGCCCCTTTGTAGGGTGGCTGCCGGCGGGCAATGGCAGCCGGCGCCTACGCAGGGGCAGCAGCAGTAGCGGTGCAGATGGGGCAAGAGGGGTTAGGGCATTCTTTTGAAAAAAGGATGATCCTACCCCCTTTAAATTTTAAAAATTTTGAGTACTATCCTCGTGTTCAGAATTCCAAAAATACCCTCGATAATTCTAAAAATTTTGAGGACTGTCCTCTCCTCCATAATTATAAAAATACCCTTGATAATTTTGAAAATTTTGAGCATGTCCTGATTTCTAAAAAAATAATTAATTAATTATTATATATATAGTAATCCTACATATGATGTGATGTATGATATAGATGGATAATCATGAGTCAAGTTTTGTGATGTATGTAATTATGATTATTATTATTATTGGGGCCTACGAGCCTATGTTTTTCTCGTTTATTATTGGGCCTGCGTGCTTGTGATTATTTGTAATTACATGGAGAGGCACTATGGGAGCGTGGAGGTGGCAGCGGGACCCACGATGTTTTGGCGTGAGATCACGACTCATGGTGATGCGACGATCCGACGGAACCGATGATGACGAGATCAACAATCACAGGGCATGGAGATGTGCCAATGCACACATAGATCCTATTATGAGTGATTAGGCCCATTGGCTCGGGCTTAATCATATTAGGTGACGGCTCATGATCATCCGGGTTGGCTTGCATATGTGATGTGTTTGTTATACACCTACTAGATATATGTATATATATTTATATACGATGTAGATATATATAAAATATATATGTGTATGACACGACATATTAGGAGACTGATACAAAAACCCCTCCTAAGATAATATAAGTCGGTAAGTGTGAGGCAATAAAATTGAGCCACGTGGCCTTCCATCGTTATAGGAAGAAATTGAATCATGACATAGGTTGAATTGATTGAGTCCCTCGAGGCTCACCAATCTAAGTGATCGAGATCTTACCTACGACATAGAGATGTTACCAGTGACCTGAGGACATGATATGCTTAGTCAAGTCCCTCGAGGGCATATCATCAAATCAGACTCATCTTGTAACGATGGTGATAACTTAACTAAACATCATGGTTGGTCGAGTCCCTCAAGACTATGATGATTCAGAGGCCGAACATGACTGAAATCATAAGGAGTTGTGATTGACAAGAGTTGCCTACCTTTTGGGCTTAGTGTAATTGGTCAAGTCCCTCGAGGTTGCACTAAGACGCCAATTGGATCCCGATCCCCACTAGGAGTCTGCTGGAGACTTCCGTCTCACATGTCGAGGGTGTCGCATGATTCGCTAAGAAAATAATATGAGTACATTAAGATAGAAGTCCATATCTTAATCAGTATTTTTTATAAAATCTGCATGTTATTTATTTTTTGCTATATCTTATTTTGTCAAAAATATGTCGCTCACAACCCCCTATGTGACATACTTGATACCAACCGCCTCACTGGTCCAAACTATAAAGATTGGCTTCGAAATTTGAGAATTGTTCTCACGGTAGAGAAAATCGCATACGTCCTTGATACAATTATGCTCATGACGGAAGAAGGGGCAAGCGAGGATGAGATTGCTCGCTATGTGAAGTACATAGATGATTCCACGTTGGCAAAATGTTACATATTGGCCTCCATGACTCCTGAGTTACAAAGGCAAAATGAGAGCATGGATACAGATTATATCCTTCTTCATCTCCGCTAGCTGTTTGAGAAACAGGAAAGAACTCAAAGATATAAGATATCTAAGAGACTCTTCCAAGGCAGGATGACAGAAGGGACATCAGTTGAGAACCATGTCCTAAAGATGATAGAGTGGATCAAGAAACTCATAGGTTTAGGAATAGTCCTAGAGGATAACCTGTGCATTGATCTTATACTTTAGTCCCTACCATATTCATTTTCTCACTTCATCATGAATTTTAATAAAAGCAAGTTTGAGGTGACTCTCCCTGAGCTCCTCAATATGTTGAGGGAAGTTGAGAGTGTCATCAAGAAGGATAAGCCAGTTCTCTATATTGGTGAGACCAAAAGGAAAAGAAACGCTAGCAAGACCCTTAAGAATGGCAAGGGTAAAGAAAGACCAGGTAAGACAAAGGTTGCCAAGAAATACCCGGGAAAGGATAAAGGACAGTGCTTTCACTGTGGCCAAGACGGGCGTTAGAAGTGGAACTGTAAGGACTACCTTGCAGAGAAGGCAAGACAGAAGCTTGGAGAAGCTTCAAGTATATTCATGATTAGTCTCCACTTGTCAAATTTTTATGATAACACATAGGTATTGATACCAAGAGTGTTTATCATATATGCAATTCGTTGCAGATTCTGGTAAGACCTAGGAGATTGGCTAGAGGCGAGATGGACCTCAAGATGGGCAATGGAGCAACTATAGTTGCTGTTGGAGAGGTCACCCTATATCTGTCTGGTGGAGCTATTATGGCATTAGATGCATGCTATTTTATTCTCTCTATTATTAGAAATATTATTTCTATCTCTTGTTTTACAATTAGTGGATATAAATTAATTTTTTAGAACAATAGTTGTTCAATAATTATGGATGATGAGATCATTACTAGAGGGACCCTTATAAATGGCTTATATATGTTACACAACTTCTCCACATATTATGAATATAATTATGTCTAAGAGGAAAAGAAATAAGGTGAATAATGCATACTTATGGCATTGTAGGCTAGGTCATATATGTCACGCCCCCCCCCCCCCCCTTCGAGAGGTGTTACCATGTCATAAATTGATAATTTTAGACACAACATAATTTATCCAGGATCCAATCAAACATTTGAGGATACAAAACCTGGGGCAGTTTATAATCATACATCGCATTACTTGGTGAGTCATAACTAACTCAACAAAACACTAACCACAACATAATCCATACGAGTGAAAATCTATCTGATCACCAAAGTAACAACTACCACAATGTCCATATTGTTATACAAGTTTAACTTGACGTTCCAAAATGCTACACATGAGAGGTATTTTAAATCCACCCTTCAACATCTACCAACAACATTTCATGAAACATTAGGAATTTCTTATACAATCAAAACATATCAACTGCTATACGATTTGCCCAAAACCTTCTAGCTTTCCACTGTCGCCGCCTAGTTTCAAAAGCTTCGGTATGATAAGCTAATCTGAAAAATTAGCATCAACGGAATGAGCTACAAAGCTCAGTAAGTATCAACATGTCAAAGGCGTAAGTTTTAGAGTGTATCAGAAAACAAACAAGGAACAGTAGATTCATAAAGCAGAACAAACATGACGGACATTCCAAACTTTTATCCAAGGCATGACGGACATAAATTAACTCACAAGCAATACCTTGGATATCATATCAAAAAATACAGAGGGTGAAGTGGGATACAGACAGAATGTGATTCATCCATTTCTGAATGACCACCAGAACAGAAGTCGAGCATCGCGGGCTCAAAATAGTAACTCCCTTTACCATTTCTGGCAAAGGTTCATATTATCCCACAAACACCGGAGTACAAAAGGATGTGTGAACAATGAAATTTGGTATACATCGGAAGCACATGCGAAACAATGAAACATGCATGCGCCTATACAGAACCATACAGTGCGACATAAACTAACGCATAAGAGCATGAAATAAGAGAGAGCAATCATATAAAACTCAATTCAAGAGGGAACTCTAGCATGAATTAAACTTTCACATGAATGAAGTGAGAATAGACAAAATTGGCAAAAGCTTTACTTTGGTAGGATTCAGGAGGCGTCTTGCATATATGATCTAATCAATCAATCAGGATTCAGGAGGTTAAAAACTCTGTTTTACAGCTTATATAGTACTACTTGAAACAAATGTCTAACCAGGCTATCGAACTCCAAATATTTCAAGTCTAGTGTCAAAAGAAAGATCATTTAGTCTAGAATCCTACAACAATTGTTTCACCACAATCAGAAATCAGTACAGTAATCTAGAGCCAGAACAAGGCAAAAAGGTCAGAACTGTAATCAAAACTGCAACCTCTGTTTTACAGATTTCCTAGTACCACTTGAAACACATGTTTACTCAGGCTATAGAACTCCAAATCTTTCAAGTCTAGTGTCAAAAGAAAGATCATTCAGTCTAGATTCGTATAAAACTAGTTTCACCACAATCAGAAATCAGTACAATAATCTAGAGCTAGAACAAGGTAGAAAGGTCAGAACTGTAATCAAAACTGCAACCTCTGTTTTATAGATTTCCTAGTACCACTTGAAACATATGTTTAATCAGGCTATCGAACTCCAAATCTTTCAAGTCTAGTGTCAAAAGAAAGATCATTCAGTCTAGATTCCTACAACAAAAGTTTCACCACAATCAAAAATCAGTACAGTAATCTAGAGCCAGAACAAGGCAGAAAGGTCAGAACTATAATTAAAACTGCAACCTCTATTTTACAGATTTCCTAGTACCACTTGAAACACATGTTTAATCAGGCTATCAAACTCCAAATCTTTCAAGTATAGTGTCAAAAGAAATATCATTCAGTCTAGATTCCTACAACAAAAGTTTCATCACAATCAGAAATCAGTACAGTAATCTAGAGCCAAAACAAGGTAGAAAGGTCAGAACTGAAATTAATTTTTCCGATTCAAGCTTTGGAAGCTTTGGAACCCACAAAATAGATTTCGGATTTTTACAGAAATTTGCAAGGCAAAACAACACTGATAAAGTATCAAAATAAGGAAAAGAAATAGGATAGAACACTTGCCTATTTCAGATTTTGAGCAAACAAAATCCTAAGCCCCAAATCGATGTTGGTTTTCTCCTTCCTCCATTCTTCTTCGTTTCCTTTTATTTTCTCTTCTTCTCTCCTCCCTCCTTCTTTCCCAGCCGCAGCTGCCATAGCTGCAGCCCTCTTCTTCCCTTTCTCTTCTCTTCTTCATCCCTTCTCTTCCCCAACTCACTGCACATCCTCTGTTTCCTCTGCAGAAAACAGAGGTGCAGCAATACATGTCGCAGCCTCCTTCCCCTCTTCTCCTTCTCTTCTCTTTTTCCTCTCCCTTCTTCTCTTTCTTTTTTTGTTTCTTCTCTTCACCGACTCAACTCTTCTTAAAGAATGAAGAGGCGGTGGACAAGAGGCGGTGGAGATTTGATGTGCACTTTTGCACTTTAGTCCTTCTATTATTAATATTTACGAGTAGGTCCTTTGGATTTTACAAACAGGTCCTCAAATTTTTATAACTAGTCTTAGCAATAACATAAACTATATTTCTTCACAAACGAGGGATGTTACAATATACATGAGGGAATGATTCAAAAATTGCTGAAAGATAGATACTTAGATACATTTGACTATGAGACATATGCAACTTGCGAACATTGCTTTCGTGGGAAGATGACCAACTCTCCTTTTAGTAGAACTGGAGACAGAGCCACCGAGTTATTAGAACTCATACATAGCGATGTATGTGGTCCCATGTCGACTCATGCTATAGGTGGTTACTCATACTTTATTACATTCACTAATAATTTCTCTAGGTATAAGAATGAGGTAGAGAACCAAATTGGACAGAGTATTGAGACTCTTCGATCAGATCGAGGATACAGAGTTCACCCATTTCCTCAAGGACAATGAGATTCTATCCTAGTGGACACCTCCTTATACACCTCAGCTCAATGGTGTATCAGAAAGGAAGAATCGCATGCTATTAGACATGGTGCGGTACATGATGAGTTTCGCTGACCTACTCATCTCATTCTTGGGGTACGCCCTAGAGACTGTAGCTTCTTAACAGAGTTTCATCAAAGTCGGTAGTGTCTACACCATATGAGATATGAAAAGGAAAGAAGTTCGGTCTTAAGATTGTTAAGATTTGGAGCTGTCCTGCCCACGTTAGAAGACACAACCCCGATAAGTTGGAATCAAGGATAAAATGGTGCATATTCGTGGGATACCTAAAAGAAATTTGTGGGTATTATTTTTATCATCTCGAGGATCGAAAGGTCTTTGTTGCCAAGAGAGCTGTGTTCCTTGAGAAGGAACACATTCTTGGTGAAAATAGTGGGAGTAAGATAGAATTGAGTAAGGTTGGAGAACCTAGCTCAAGCATCATTCTAGAGCCCTAGTCTATTCAGGTACCTAACACACAAATTTTAATTTTACATAGGTCTAATAGAGTATCTCACCCTCCTGAAAGATATGTGGGACATATCAATAGAGATGACTCTCAAGATATTGATCCTCAGACCTACGATGAGGCTATTATGAGTATAGACTACAGGAAGTGGCAAGAAGCTATGAATTTTGAGATGGATTCCATGTACTCTAACAAGGTTTGGAACCTTATGGATGCACCTGAGGGTATTATACCCATCGGTTGCAAATGGATCTTCAAGAAGAAGACCGAAGTGGATGGAAAGTTAGAGACCTATAAAGCAAGGCTGGCTAAAAGATATCGTCAAAGGCAATGAGTTGACTATGATGAAACATTTTCACCTGTAGCCATGCTTAAATCCATTAGAATTATTTTGGCCATTGCAGCACACTATGACTATGAGATCTGGCAGATGGATGTCAAAACAGTATTCCTCAATGTTAACCTCGAGGAGGAGGTGTATATGATACAGCAAGAGGGATTCGTATCCAAAGAGAGTCTAGATAAAGTGTGCAAGTTGCTTAGATCCATCTATGTATTGAAGCAAGCTTCCCGAAGTTGGAACATAAGATTTGATGAGGTGATCAGATCTTATGACTTCGTTAAGAATGAAGATGAGCCTTGTCTGTACAGGAAGGTAAGTGGAAGCGCTATCACCTTCTTGGTGCTATATGTGGATGACATCCTAATCATTGGGAATGATGTAAGAATGCTCTCCATAGGAAAGGCTTGACTATCCAGAAACTTCTCCATGAAAGACTTAGGGGAAGCATTCTATATTTTGGGGATATAGATCTATAGAGATAGATCCAAAAGGTTGCTTGGCTTATCAAAAGGTTTTGCATGGAGAATTCCAAGAGAGGCCTCATACCGATGAGACATGGAATATCACTTTCTAGGTGTATGTCCCCAAAGACTCCTGAAGAAAGGACAGACATAGATAAGATACCTTATGCCTCTGTGATAGGGTCTATCATGTATCCGATGCTATGTACCAGGCCTGATATAGCACATGTTCAGAGTGTCACGAGCAGGTATCAGGCAGATCCAGGTTTAGAACACTGGAAGACAGTAAAGTGTATCCTTAAGTACTTGCGAAAGACTAAGGATCTTTTACTAGTATATGTAGGAGGTAGCCTCCAGGTTGAGGGCTACACGGACTTGAGTTTTCAGTCTAACATTGATGATAATAAGTCAAATTCAGGATATGTTTTCACCATGAATGGAGGAGCAGTAAGCTGGAAGAGTTCCAAGCAAGATACTACTGCTGACTCGACCATAGAGGTGAAATATATTACTGTAGTAGAAGCAGCAAAGGAAGGGGTATGGATGAAGAAGCTCAACAAAGATTTGGGAGTCGTACCATGCAGTGTGGAACCAATGCCTATATACTACGACAACAACGGGGTGATCGCTCAAGCGAAGGAACCCTGGTCTCATCAGAAGTCTAAGCATGTTCTGAGGAGGTTCCATTAGATAAGAGATATCATAGCCCGTAAAGATATAGCAATGGAAATAGTTCCATCCGAAGATAACATTGTAAATCCACTAACGAAGCCACTGGCTCATATTGTATTTGAGTGTCACAAGAGTATGATGGGAATCAAACACATAGATGATTGGCTTTAGGTCAAGTGGGAGATTGCTAGTTACAGGTGCCCTGCAAACCAATCACGTGAGTGATGGCACGTGTGACACACTGCACAATCTATTTGCTTATGATTAATATTGGCATATTCTCACATTAAATTATTTATTAAATATATATTGTGATGTCCTTGGTTTTGTGCAATGGGAATCGGATCATGATTAGATCACGATAATGAGATCAATTCACTTTAAACACAGATCCTAAATAATCCCGGTGATAGGTTACTCGAGAGGGATATCGAGATAACTAGACAGATCGGTGTATTATATACCCATCCATATGATGGAGGTGACTGGTCTCATAGTCACTTTGTGGAGACACTAAGGATATAGTACATGTGCTCATTAGAGAATAAGTTCACTGATTGATCCGTTTATGGAATGCTATATGGTTAATGAACCTAATGTCAGACAGTGATTTCACAGTTCTAGTTGTGTATCTGGTCCTTAGACTTGAGACACCATGGATGCCTTATATGAGTACTCATTTCTTTGACGCCAGACTTACAGGTTTGTAAACTTTTAGATCGGGTACATTTGATTATCAGTATTGGTAGCCAACCTTACGAAGGCAATTGAGTGTCAATAGAGGGTCATCCACTCTTGGTATCACGAGAGGAATATTCCATATGTGCTTGCTCAGACAAATTCTGGTCAGGGTCATTCTGATTGAGAGAGAAAGAGTTCTCCGAGAGAATCCGATTAGAGCGAGACTATGACGGATTCTGTATGTGGCCTGACAGTACCATGTCCACTACGGTCTCTGGGATATTAGATAGATGAGGGATTATAGATACACGACAATTGAGAAAAGATAGGTCTGATGGATTCGATCCCCTTGTACCATCTGGGGACTATGGCGTAGTGGCCTAGTACGCTCATAGTCGATGAGTCGATTGAATTATTATGGAGATAATAATTCACTATATCAGAAGGAGTTCTGATGGGAGTGACTCACGGCCAGCTTGGTATCGAGCCTAAAGGGATACACACATATGGTGGATGCTTCAGCGAATAAAGGATTGGTTGGAGATCTAATGGGGCCTAAGGAGATTATTGCATAGAGATCCAATAATATAATATTAGTGGGTAATTGGATGGAGATCCAATACCCACTAAGGTTGGAGCCCTAGGGTTTTTGGTGGCTCTCTATAAATAGGAGGGGAGACTAATGGTTGATAGACTGCAGCTTTAGCCACCATCTCCTATTCTCCTCCCTCTCTCTGTGCAAGAGTTGCGAGATTAGATTGGAGGAGTTTTGCTGTAGAGATTCATTGTGTCGATGCCACTAGAGAGGAGGATGCTTGACCTCCTTTATCTTCTCTATCCAGATCTGGAATACAGGGATATAGGATCTCCCTAGGTAAAATCAATCTCTCACACATCGTGGTTTTTCAATTTTGAATTTTTTCTCGCGACCCAAATCTTTGCACGATGATTTGATCTACGTGGAAAACCGATTTATGTTTTGATTTTCGCTGCGCATGTGATACACCCACTAATGTTTCCCAACAGAAGGTGCTACACAAAACAAATTGTGGATTTCTTATGCATATCTAGTAGCCATCAAAGGAGAAAAAAGTGCAAAATTCATATCCTAAGCTTGCCCTATTGCTGGACGAATTCACGGATGTTTTCATGGAGCCGCGTGGGCTGCCCCCTAACCACCGCATGATCATCGTATCCCTATATTACCGGGCAAACCTCTGGCAAATTTGAGACCATACCGCTATCCTCACTTGCAGAAGGATGAGACTGAGAACATCGTTAAGGAGATGCTCAACTCCTGAGTGATTCGACCAAGCTGCAGCCCTTACTCCTCGCCGGTGTCACTAGTGCGCAAGAAGGATGGTACGTGGCGGATGTGCGTAGATTACCGGGCTTCAAACGCCATCACTGTCAAAGATAAATACCCTATACCAGTAGTAGATGAGCTCTTGGATAAACTAAAAGGAGCCTGAGTCTTCACTAAATTAGATCTCCGTTCCGAATACCATCAGATTCGGGTATGCACTGAAGATATTCTGAAAACTGCATTTGGCACACATAACAGCCACTACAACTTTTTGGTAATGCCCTTTAGACTTACAAATGCTCCTTCTACTTTTCAAAACTTGATGAACGACATTTTTTGGAGGTTTCTACGCAAGTTCGTGTTTGTATTTTTTGATGATATTCTCATTTATAGCCATACACTTGATATGCATTTTCAGCACTTGCGAATTATTCTAACAATCCTTCGGGAGAATACCATTTATGTTAAACAATCAAAGTATAGCTTTTTACAATGTAAAGAGGTGTATCTATGACACATTATATCAGAGGATGAAGTGACGGTAGACCTGACAAAGATCAAAGCAATGCAAAGATGGCCGAAACCTACGAACATAAAATTGTTGCGCGGCTTCCTTGGACTCACGGGCTACTACCAAAAATTCATGAAAGATTATAGCAAGATCAATGCCCCCATTCACGTCCCTACTAAAGAGAGACTCCTTATGGTTGGATAAAGCTTCCATCGCCTTTGAATGACTAAAGGCAGCCATGACAATGACGCTGGTCCTAGCACTACCTGATTTCAGTCGCACACTCGTGATTGAGGCCGACGTGTTTGGAGTTGGAATTGGGGTTGTTCTAGTGCAAGATGGCTGACCTCTTGCTTACACCAGCAAGGCTTTGTCTTCCTTTCATATTAAAATATCCATGTATGACAAAGAAATATTTATCATCGTACACATCATCACGAAGTGGAGACCCTACTTGATCGATCGACGCTTCTAGATTAAGACTGACCACCGAAGCTTCAAGTATTTTTTGGAGCAGAAAATATCTTCCCTAAAGCAACAACAATGGGTAACTAAACTTCTTGGTTTTGATTATGAAATTATTTATCGAAAGGGTAAAAAGAATGTTGTTGTAGATGCTCTATCTCGGCTACCAGGACAAGCTAAAATTTTAACTATCTCCCTTCCCTCCACCGACTTCTTCAAAGACATCAGAGAGGAGTGGAAGAGTGACCTAGAAACCTGAGGCATCATAAAAAAATTGGAAAAGAATCTGGGTTCCATGGGCCACTACACTTGGGATTCGAAGGACCTACACTACAAAGACCAAATTGTAATTGTTCCTTCTTCCCCTTGCATCAAAATTATTTTGCATAAGTTGCACTCTTCACCTTCAGCAGGGCACTCCGAATTTCTAAGAACATATAAGAGGGTGAAGCAAAACTTCTTTTTGGAGAGGCATGAAAAGATCGATTTATGGTTATGTATCTAAATGTGATATATGCCAATAGCAAAAAGGTGAAATGGTGGCAAGTCCAGAAAAAGTACAACCACTACCTATATCAGACTTAGCATGGACAGACATCTCCATGGACTTTATCGAAGGGCTACTACCATCTTAAGGTAAAAGTATGATCTTTATGGTGGTAGATCGTTTATCCAAATATGCTCATTTCTATGCTGTGAGACATCCTTATACTGATGCAAGTATTGTTAACTTTTATGGAAAATATTATAAAACTGCATGGGATGTCATGGTCGATTGTGAGCAACTGTGATAGGATGTTTACAAGTAAATTTTGGACCAAACTTTTCCAACTATAAGGCACCCAATTGAACATGAGCATAGCCTATCATCCACAAATGAAGGGCTAAACAGAAGTAGTGAATAGATGCCTCTAGACTTACTTACAGTGCTTCACCAGTGACAGGCCTAAAGTGGACAAGGTGACTTCCTTGGGTTGAATGGTGGTATAACATAACTTATCATTCATTAACTAAATGTACCCCCTATGAGGCATTGTATGGCCAACCGCTTGCTATAATACCTAAATATATAATTGGTGAGGCCAAAATGGATCAGGTCAATCAAAACTTAATTTATAGGGACAAGCTTCTGTAGTTAATGAAATACAACCTAACTGCCTCCCAAGCCCGCATGAAGCAACAAGCAGACACTCACCGGAGCGAGCGAGAATTTTCGGTAAGAGATTGGGTCTACCTTCGCCTACAACTATACAAGCAGCTATCAATCAACACCAGAGCATCGATGAAGCTATCTCTATGATTCTATGGACCATATTAGATTTTGAAGCGTATTGGGGTCGTGACATACAGATTAAAGCTCCTAGATGATGTTAAGATCCATCTCGTCTTCCACATATCCTTGCTAAAGCCAAAATTGGGAGAACGTGAGTTGGTTCAGACTCAGCTGTCAAGCACTACTAATGATGGCAAGATTCAAGCATAACCTGAAGTTATACTTGATCGGAGGATTGTGATGCGATGTCGACGCCTTTCAACTGAAGTACTCGTGAAGTGGAATAATTTATCATCTGAAGATGCAATGTGGGAGTCTTACGAGGAGCTGAAAACCTAGTTCCTAGAGTTTATGGACCCTCATCCTTGAGGACAAGGCTGATTCAAAGAGGGCGGACTTGATAAGACTCCATTAAGGTTGAGTCCTAATCACCCTAGAAGTAGTCAATAAAAACTAGTGGGATTATAATAAAACACCACCTAGCCACTTCTATCCTATAAATAAGTATGGCTAGATTTAGATTGGAGTCTTGGGATTTAGTGGTCGTCGCCCCCTTTACTAGGCTGGACGACTAGGGTTTCCCTAAGCTAGGTCGGCCATAGAAGGGCAAAGGGGTAATTTTACTTAGGCAAGCACCCCATGGGCTAGAGTTTAAAACCCTATATAGCCGCCCCCTCTCTTTTGGCAAGCAATATTAATCTTTTATTCAGCCTTGTGCCGAGTTCTAGAGGGAAGGAACCCCTATAGCGGTCCAAGGGTTGATCCCCCTCAGAGATCAAAATTATAGAGCTTCTTCTGGGGTTATATTGCATCCACTCTTAATATCATAAGAGGAATATTTCATATGCTCTCACTTAGGTAAATTCCTGATCAGGTTGGTGGGATTAAGAGAGAAGGAGTTCTCTAGGAGAATCTGATTAGACTGAGACTTAGATAGATTCCATATGTGCCCTGATAGTACCATGTTCGGTATATGGTCTCTGGGATATTAGACAGATGATGGATTATAGATACAAGGTAACTAAGGACAAATAGGTTCGATGGATAAAATCCCCTATATCATCTAGGGACTATAGCGTAGTGGCCTAGTACGTTCATAGTTGATGAGTTAAGTGAATTATTATGAGATAATAATTCATTGAGTCAGAAAGAGTTCTGACAAGTGGGACTCACGGCCAGCTCGGTATTGGGCCTAGAGGGTCACACACATATGGTGGATGCTTCAACGAATAGAGGATTCGATATGAGCTATCTAATTAGCCCTTGTTCTCATTAGATGAGACCCTACATTGATAAACTCCTTGTATGAGGCCCAATTAGAAGCCAAATGAGATTACTGGATAGAGATCCAATAACCAAGATTAGTTAGTAATTAGATGAAGATCCAATATTCACTAAAGTAGCACCCCTATGGTTTTTGGTAGCTCTATATAAATAGGAGGCAGGGGTGGCACATAGATGATATGCTACACCTATGGCCGCCCCCTCCTATTCTCCTCCCTCTCTATATGCAAAAGTTACAAGATTTATGGCTGTGATTGGCGAAGTATCGCTAAGCGATCCATCATGTGGATACCGCTAGAGAGGAGGACGTTTGACCTCCTTCTGTTGGGAAACCTCAGCGGGTGCATCATATGCGCAGCAAAAATCAAAACAAAAACTGATTTCCCACGCAAATCAAATTGTCATGCAAAACATTGGGATCGTGGACAAAAACACAAAAACCGAAAAACCACGATGTATGAGAGATTGATTTTACCTAGGGAGATCATATATCCCTGTATTCCAGATCTGGATGGAGAGGATGACGAAAGTCAAGTGTCTTCCTCTCTAGCGGTATCCACACGATGGATCTCTGCAGTAAAACTTCTCCAATCTGATCTCATAATTCTTGTGCAGAGGGAGGGAGTAGAATAGGAGGGTGAGGCCAAGGCTACAACATATCAACCATGAGTCTCCCCTCCTATTTATAGAGAGCCACCAAAAACCCTAGGACTCTTGCCTTAGTGGGTATTGGATCTCCATCTAATAACCCACTAACCTTGCATTATTGGATCTTTATCCAATAATCTCCTTAGGCCTCTAATTGGGCCTTAAGCAAGGAGCCCATCAGCATAGGGTCTCATCTGATTAGAATATGGGCTAATTGGATCTCCATCCAATCCTCTATTCGTTGAAGCATCCACCATATGTATGTAACCCTCTAGGCTCGATACCGAGCTGGTCGTGAGTTGCTCCCATCAGAACTCCCTCTGATATAGTGAATTATTATCCCTATAATAATTCACTTGACTCATCGACTATGGACGTACTAAGCCACTACACCATAGTCCCCAGACATTACAGGGGGGATCGAATCCATCGGACCTGTCTGTCCATAGTTATCATATATCTATAATCCCTCATCCAACTAATATCACAAAGATCGTATATTGGACTTGGTACTGTCAGGTCACATACAGAATCCGTCATAGTCTCGCTCTAATCGGATTCTACTGGAGAACTCTTTCTCTCTCAATCCGAATGATCCTAGCCAGGGATTTGTTTGAGCAAGCATGTATGGGATATTCCTCTCGTGATACCGAGAGTGGATGATCTTCTATTGACACTCAATTACCTTTGAAAGATTGGCTATCAATCCCGATAAACAACTATACTAGATCTGGAACTTTCCAAACCTGTAAGTCTGGCGTCAAAGAAATGAGTACTCATATAAGGCATCCTTGGTGTCTTAAGTCTAAGGACCAGATACATAACTGAGACTATGGAATCACTATATGATATTAGGTATCATTAACCATACAGCATTCCATAGATGGATCAATCAGTGAACTCATTCTCTAATGAGCACCTGTACTATATCCTTAGTGTCTCCACATATGTGGCTTTGAGACTAGCCGCCTCCATCATATGGACGGGTATATAGTATACTGGTCTGTCTGATTATCTCGATGTCCCTCTCGAGTAACATATGACCGAGATTATTTAGGATCTGTGTTTAAAGGTGAATCAATCTCATTATCGTGATCTCATCACGATCCGATTCTCATTACATAGAACCAAGGACATCATAGTATATATGCTACAGATAATATAATATAAGAATATGTCAATATTAATCATAAGCAAAAGTTACGTAGTGTGTCACATGTGCCATCTCTCACGTGATTGGCTTGTAGGGCACTTGTAACTAGCACCTTCATCCTCTCCATTTGGATTTAGAAAAATAGGGATATATGATCTCCCTAGGTAAACAATCTCTCACACTATCCAGTATTCAATTTTGTGGCTTTTTCTCGCACCAATCTTTGCACGACGATCTTGATCTACGTGAGAAACCAGTTTTGTTTTGATCTTCCTCTGCACATGTGATGCTCCAGCTGAGGTTTCCCAACACGTTCATCATTGATTCTTCAGTTTGCAGCCCTTGAAGTTGGATTAGGAAGTCGATATGTGA
The DNA here is from genome assembly GCA_029747655.1 of Ensete ventricosum. Lineage (NCBI taxonomy): Eukaryota > Viridiplantae > Streptophyta > Magnoliopsida > Zingiberales > Musaceae > Ensete > Ensete ventricosum. Next base: position 21,309,492 of record JAQQAF010000002.1, read on the forward strand.
TTTGTGTCGCACCCTCTCCATACGTTGCGTCAAAAAGGTCAAAACGTTATCCCCATGTTTTCCTCGTGGGATCACCTATTTCGCATAGCTGAAAATTTTCATAAGTAATTTGGAAAATTTTCAAGAAACATCACCTAGAGTAGATAGCCACTCGATGTCATGCAATACTTCATAATCATCCAATGGCAAAGGAAGAAGTCTGTAGTGATCTCTTGTCCCTGCATGACTAGTTTCACCAGCGAACATTTGTGGCTGCAATTGAGGGTTCGGCCATCTGTGACCTTCACATCAAACCTACTACAGTCTATACTCCAGAGGGTTAATCGGGCAGAAACCATGCTGTCCATAAAATTATTGGTGCTTTCAGTGTTGATAAGAATAGTAATCGACTAGTGCTTGAGGAATCCATCGATCTTCATGGTTTATGGGTTCGCGTAGCCGGCTAGGGCATGTACTATGCTGATGACCATCCCTGATTCTTCCTTCGCATCTTCCTCCTCAGACTTAAGATCTATGTCCTTAGGTTCTGGATCCTCAATCTGTTTCAATCACCAAAAAGTCTTCCCTTCTTACAGTGGTGCTCTCGTCTCCATGGTTCCTTGTAGTGCCAACATAGCTCTTTTACTGATCTCTCTCGAAGTTCTTCTCGAGTAAGTCTCTTGGGCTGAGGGGTTCGATTAGTAGCAGGGGAGGCTGAAGGTTTAATGGTTGTTGGTCAGTTTATGACCTTGTGTTAGAACCCTTGCAGATTCTAAGCTTGGGGTGATCTCTATAGGGGTTCAACCTCCTTTCTATAGGGGTTCCTTCCTTAGTTTTCTGTATAAAGGTTGAAAGATAATTGATTTATTGATGATTAAAAGAGTGGTGGCTACATGAGTTTATATAGGGACTCAAAACCCTAACTCCTAATATGACTCCTACTCTGTGATGACTCCTCCCTAATGTAAGACTTCAACTCCTAGTGAAACTCCTACTCCAAGTAAACTAAGACTCCAACTCCTAATTTAACTCCAAATCAACCTTAGAGAGAGTCCAAACTAATAGAGACTCTCCCTCTACCATCCCTAGCCGGCCACCCCAAATAGGAGAAGTGGTGGCTAGGAGTACCTCTTCTTGAGGACTCCTCCAAGAAAGAGTCCCAAGCTAAGTGAAACTCCTCCTTTCTCTCCCTAGAAGGAACACAAACCTGGACTTCCCCAATCATAGTGGGTGGCCAATTAGGATTGATTACAATTATGACTCAGTTGACTCTGACCCGTATCCAACTCTGACTCCTAACTAGACTCCAATTCAGCTAAATTCTAACCCTACTAAGATTTAGGTTGATTTATTATAATGGACTCAAATCTTCTCCTAGCCGACCTAATGTCATGTCTAGGTTGGCCAACAAGGCCCAATCTAAGGACTCAACTCAATCGACTAAGACCCGACTCAACTAGGGTTTGTTCCCTCTTCAAATCAACCTTGTCCTTGAGGCTAAGACTCTATGATTTTTGGGTCCAAGTTTGTAGTTTGTCACGAGGCTTCCTTGTTGCATTTGAGGTAGGCGCATCATGATCCTATGGTTTAGCCTTGTCTTGTATCTGTTCATCGGTGGTCATATCTGGATGGTGATGCATCGTGATCCTGTGATGTCATAAAATCTATAGTTGAAATTAGGCCTTCTCATCGACTTGGGTGTCAGGTGGATAGATCTGGGCTACGTCATTGTCTCTAAACTTTCATTTGTGGTGAGATTCCTAGAGGATCAGTTGTAATTTTGAATTAATGTGTATATCCGGTCCATAAGTTATAGCTCCAATGTGATCTCCAATTTTATAGGGTCCAAAGAAACTAGGAGACCACTTCCGTGAGGCTCGAGTCTTCATAGATTCCTATTAGCAGGGCTGAAGACGAAGGAAGACTTAATCTTCAATAGCAAACTTCCTTCTATGTCGACATTTTTTGGGCGGCTGTTTCTTTCTTGCATGCGCTGGCAGGTGGTTGTTCTTTAATGGTAGTCAGGATTTCGTCTGAGATGGTGGCTGCCCTCTAGTAGAGTCCATGGTAATGTGGGCCCGATCTGAGTTTGGAGGGAATAGAAGTTATAATTTTTCAGGACTTAGTTTCATCTCCCTTTTGTGCCATTGACCTGTATCATGCCAAGCCACAAATTCAGCAATAATCATTATTTTCTGGTCATAGATTGATAACTTCAGGTGTTATGGAGAGAGGGCTTTGCTGATGTAGGCTAGGGGTTGGCCATCTTGCATGAGGACAACATAAATTTTAGCTCCCGATGTGTCAATCATAAGCACTTTGTCGGAGTCGGATAAAGCTAGCACTAACGAAGAGTAGGGGCTGTGCAACTTGGCCGAATGACTCCTGTTTAAGTATCTCCTATACAATCCTCTCTATTTCATCTTTCTAGAGGTGAAGATATCAATATGGCTGAGTGTTTGTTAGTGGTTTGCCTAGAAGAATCAAAATTTGATGATCATGCCATCGGGTAGGAGGTAGGTTCCGTAGTTCGACGAAAACATCTAAAAATTCAGCAAGCAATTGGAGAAGATTTGGTTCTTCAATTTTTATTAGCTCCTCTATAGATTGCTGTTGAAGTTGCATCAGGAAGCCGTTGTTCACTTTGTGCAAAACTTTCTCCATTCGCTTCGTACAAACAGTCATTACGTTGCTCCCGCGTTTCTCGCGTAGGATCACCTGTTTCCCTTTACTGTAAAATTTCATAATTAATTTTGAGAAATTTCAAGAAACATCACCTAATGTAGTCAGCCATTTGATACCAAGCATCGACTTATAATCGTTGAGTAGGAGGAGGAAGAAATTAGCAATTATCTCCTGGTCCTGCAACAATAATTTCACCCGCGGCCATCTGCGGTCGCACTTCAAAATTCGACTATCGGTAACCTTAACATCAAACTTGCTACAATCCTTAATATGTAGGGCCATCCAAGCAACAACCTAGTTGTTCATGAAATTATTAGTGCTCTAGTATCGATGAGGACGGTGATTGGTTGTTGTTTAAGGAGTCCTCCCAATTTTATCATTTAAGGGTTCGCGTAGCCGGCAAGAGCATGCATCATATAACCGGTTGATTGTTGTTCTTTCTTTATGACCTCCTCCTTATGCTCCTGGACCGCCTCCTCTAAATCTTCAATGGGTTCAATTAGTAGAAGGTGTCCTTTTTTATAGCGATGGTTATGGCTCCACAGTTGGTCGCAATGCCAACAAAGGCCCTTCGTCGATCTATCACGAAGTTCATCTCTCATCAATTTATTGGCAGCGAAGGACAGCTAGAAGTAGGGGGTGCTGAAGGTTTATATGTTGTTGGTCTAGGAGTGGTCCTCGTCCTTCGAGCATTTTGGTTGAGCCGCTCCTCTTGGATTTGGGCGAAGGAGATTGCGGTTGCAACAGCTTGAGTCCTTCGATGAATGTCCCTAATAATTGTTTGTCATACCAATCATGAGTAAGGTTACTGATAGGACTCCAGCAGGGTTGAGTCCTAATCTCCCTAAGAAGTAGTCAATAAAACCCGACTAGATTGTAATAAAGGTACTCCAATCTTATAAAGGAGTATGGCTAGGGTTTAGATTAGCCCTTAGTGCTTAGTGGCCGCCACCTCCCTTACTGGGTTACTCGGCCAGGGTTTCTCCATATTTAGGTCAGCTATAAAGCCAACCTAGCCGCCCCCTGTTCCTATTAAGGCAGGTTGGCTATAGGAGGAGTAAAAGGGTAATTTTACTTAGGTAAGCATCCTCTTAGGCTAGAGTTTTGATCCCTATTTAAAGATGTAGCCACGATGGTTATGGCTCCACAGTTGGTCGCAATGCCAACAAAAGTCCTTCATCGATCTATCGTGAAGTTCATCTCTCGTCAATTTATTGGCAGCGAAGGACAGCTAGAAGTAGGGGGTGCTGAAGGTTTATATGTTGTTGGTCTAGGAGTGGTCCTCGTCCTTCGAGCATTTTAGTTGAGCCGCTCCTCTTGGATTTGGGCGAAGGAGATTGCGGTCGCAACAGCTTGAGTCCTTCGATGAATGTCCCTAATAATTGTTTGTCAGACCAATCATGAGTAAGGTTACTGATAGGACTCCAGTAGGGTTGAGTCCTAATCTCCCTAAGTAGTCAATAAAACCCGACTATATTGTAATAAAGCCACTTCAATCTTATAAAAGAGTATGGCTAGGGTTTAGATTATCCCTTAGGGCTTAGTGGCCGCCAACTCCCTTACTGGGTTGGTCGGCCAGGGTTTCTCCATACTTAGGTCGGCTATAAAGCCAACCTAGCCGCCCCCTGTTCCTATTAAGGCAAGTGGGCTATAAGAGGGGTAAAAGGGTTATTTTACTTAGGCAAGCACCCACTTCGGCTAGAGTTTTGATCCCTATTTAAAGATGTAGCCGCCCTCCCCCTAGAATCAAACAATTATCAACTTTTATTCAGCCTTTGTGCCGAGTCTAGGAGGGAGGAAACCCGTTCCAAGGGTTGATCCCCCTCAACGATCAAAATATATAGGTCTCCTTCTGGGGTCTTGTCATCTGGTATTAGAGTAGTGATCTTGCTACCCCTGTAGCCATCTCAGCCACCTCCACCCTTCCAAGCAATTCCCACAATTGCTGCGACACGTGCCTCCACCTTCTACCCCAGTCGCAGATAAAATCAATCTACTGCTGCCCCTTGCGTTTGATCTAGAAATATGGTATATTTTTATCATCCACACCTCTTCAATACTGCAAGATTCCTTACTTTACACGTTGATGATATTTCATAAATTTTATCCGCTGCAAATTTTGTTTGTCACAAACGTTATCAATGTTGCAAAGGCGAAAGGCTGCAGAAATTTTCAGCCGCCTTTTTACCTCTTGAAACCGATTTATTGCTTCTCCTTTTTGGCCAAAATTTTTACACAATTTTATAGATCATCTTAGCTTTCATCTAAGATTGATCTCTAGAAAAAATTACTTCTAGGTTTTATTTCACTTTCTTTCGCATCACACAGTGTTGAAATTTTACAATGAAAGAATCTGCCTTCAGCCGATTGTTGCTTCTTGAACCTAAACTTTCGATCGTTCTTTTTGGCTGAAAATTTTACACAAGTTCCTAGATCATCTTAGCTTTCATCTAAGACTAATCTCTGGAAAAAATTCCTTCTGGATCCAGACTTATAGAGCTGTAATTTTTCATCGTGCAGTGCTAAAATTTCATGACAGAGAATCTGCCTTCTGCTTATTGGCCTCTTGAAACCAAACTTTTGTTCATCTTTTTTGGCCAAAATTTTTATACAATCCCAAGGATCAACTTGGCTTTCATCTGAGATTAATTTCTCAAAAACAATTCCTTCTAAAACTAATTTTCTTGTGCAATCTTTCATCATTATGCAATTCTAGAATTTTATGACGAAGGATCTACCTTTTGTCTTTTGCCCAATTTCCCTACTGTTATGCTGCCAAAATTTTGTCAAAATTTTTGTTGGTATTAATAACATCTGAACCAAGGGTTTCTGCATAATTTCCTTAAACTTTCCTCTGGAATCTATGTCGAGAAGTCATCGTTTCTCCGATGTAAACCTGATTTAGCAAGACAACACATCGCAACACTTCTTTTCGCTGAATTCTATCAGATTTGAGTGTTGCTTTTTGTGAGATTTCAGACTCTCTTTTTCTCATCTCAAAACCCTAACATCCTCACCAAAAAACCCTAACAAAACTGCAACCAAACAGCCATCCCAATCAGCCATAACCGTAGCCTACTTCCTTATCGATCCACTTACCTTTTTAGCCAACTTTTCTTACTGATACACCTACCTTTGCTGCCATCTATCCCAGATCTAAAATTTATTTTCCTAACCTTCATCTACTGCTATCATAGCCCTAAAACCACACCAATTCATAGCCTAAACGATACAAAACCGTAGCCCCGAATCGCACCCAAAACAGCCACAAACCACACCCAAAACCGAAGCCTTCGGTCCACCAACCTTTCAGCCACCCAATCTCCCTTATTCCTTTAACCGTAGTACATATCTTTTGCTGCCCAACACTGGCAACAATGACCTCTTGCTGTCATCCTCCTTGATTGCAGCCAGCAGTGATCCTTGCGGCAAAAAGCTACCAGCATCTTTTGCTTCAATTTATTACATCGTAGCCCGTAACAATCGTTCGCTACCAACTATCTTGATCGTGGCCAGCAATAAATTGAACACAACAGCAGTCGTCTCTCAGTCCATACTACTACTACCCTCCTCTGCAACAGCCGTGTATATCGCTGCCCCGTCTTCCTCTTATTGCAACTGCACCCTTGCTGCAATCGACACCACTTGTAGCCACGAAGTCGTAGCGCAGTCGCAACCGACGTTGCTGCTGCCCTCTTCCTCCATCATTGTTGCTACCTTCCGACTTAGATCTCTTGGCTGCCATCTTCTGACATATATCAGCCACCTAAAAAATCACAGCCTCGACGACATTGCGAAATCAACATTGTAGAATCACCGAAGGATCACAACCGACATTGCTGCTGCCATCTTCTTCCTCCACCATCGCTACTACCCTTGGCTGCCATCCTCCACTTGGAGGCTTCATCCCCGTAGTCCTGACATTGCTGCCATTCACTACCTTCAACTTGGAAATTGCAACTACACTCTTCAGTCGGTTTGTTTGATTGGTTGGAGATCCTTACATCATGACATCACTTGGCTTATTCGAAGCCAAATTGGAGGCTTTCGAGACGTGAATGGATACTAAATTATGCACTCTCTTCAAGGTGTTTAGATTGGGCTGATCATCAAGCCCAAGAAGATCACAACATAATGCAAATTTCAATTGCAAAAAGAACCCATCAAAGATAAGAAGCGAGGATAAGACATGGCAGCCCTACACCTCGACGATGTCGATCTCCTTTGTACAACTTCAAGAAGGGCACCTCAATCAAGATGCTCAGAGCATGAGAGTCATATCCCAACCAAAAACATATAAATCTTCAGTACCAATCAATTACAAGAACTTTGATGAAGAACTAACAAAGATCCGTCAGACCTCTACCATTCAAGAGTACCAGATCAGGTTTGAAAGGTTAACTAATCAAACTCATGATTGGTCTGAAAAATAGATATTGAGGACTTTCATTGAGAGCTTGAAGCCGGAGATTCAAGAAGAAGTTAAAGCGCAACAACCATACACACTTAAGGCAGCCATCTCCTTCGCACGACTACACGAAGATAGGTTGAACCAAGATGCTCGGAAGAACAAAGTTGCTGCACGACCAGCAGTACAGAGACTCTCGGCTCCATCTACCACCAGCCAGTCACCTCAGCTAAAAAAGTTAACAAGAGAAGAGCTTCGTGACAGATCGACAAAGGGCCTATATTGGCATTGTAATAAACTGTGGAGCCAAGACCACCATTGTAAAAAAGAGAGATCTCTATTGATTGAGCCCATTGAAGAACTCAAACTCAAAGATACGATTCTCAAGTTCGAGGAGAAGGATATGAAGGAAAAACTACAATCGGTCGTCTACACCTTTCATGCTCCACCATAGATATTAGACATTGATAGCTTCATTAAGCATTAGCCTGTCACCATCCTCGCCCACACTAGGAGCTCCAACGACCTTATGAATGACAGAAAAAAAATAGGTGACCTTATGTGGGAAAGGAGAGAATGAAGAAAAGATAATCTCGACACAGTGCTTAGAGAAGCTCGCCAAAATCTCAGGCACGTCCGCTGAACCGAGTTGTCTCCGTCCTACCAAACTGCACGACCCCCATATGTTGGTCTTACAAGGGGAACCACCAGCACATATTCGGTCATATTATTGTCCACATTTTCAAAGGACCGAAGCTAAAAAGATCGTCCAGGAGACGCGGGAGATACAAATCATTCGACCATAACCTTCCCTTGCAATGACACTTTATCTCCAAAAATTTTGCCTCTTTGTCTACAGGGTGTCATGGGCTAAGCTAAATTTGCCTAAGACGTGCAGCACCCTTGCGGCCCTCCCGAAGACTTAGCTGAAATTGCCTAAGTCGTGAAGCATCCTTGCCCACTATTCTGGACTTAACTGGGATTGCCTAAGTCATGGAAAGCCCAAAGCGTTATCTGTCCACACAGGGTCAGCCCTCTTACAACCTCTTAAGGTCCCGTAGGACTTGCAAAGAAGAAGTTGATTAGCTTGGAAGCGAGCGACGGACACGTCCCGGCATCTCGCAAAGCGGAAAGCTATACAAGCAATTTGTCGAACACCTTGAGTGCAGCTAAGAAAAGAGAGAGAGAGCGAAATAGGACTTTGGAGGGTTGTAGGAATGGTCGCAAGTCCACAAACGACGGTTCCCACGGTATCGGACGCAAGACAAGTTCAATTGCTGATGAGCGCCTACGCCCGGCATATACCCGGAGCCCCATCCAGCCCGGTGCCACCCGGGGGGTTCCAAGGTGCTAAAATGGCTGACATTTTGCATCGCTCAGAAAGGTTACCGTGGCACACGAAAAAGACCAAAAAATAGGGCTGTTTTGGGCTGTTTTGGCTCTATGCAGCGAACGACCGTTCTACAGCCTTCTACACTACTTTCGCTCATATTTCTTAGGTAAAAACACATAAACTCAAGGCAAAACAAGCTGCCAAACATATGTACAAGCAAGAAAAAGCAACGAACGGTTCATGGAGTGAAGATGCTACGGTTGAGCGACGTCCGTTCGTGACATTCTCCCCCACTTAAACTGTCGGCGCCCTCGTCGACGCTTGTTGGTAGGCTTTGACGCGAGCTTCTTCATGTCGGAGGGTATCTTCTGGCTCCCAACTAGCTTCTGTTTGAGGAAGCTTTTGTCACTTCACCAAGTACTCAATTTGCTATGCTCCATTGGGTAGCTTTATCTTGCGATCCGCTAGCATAGTTTCAACTCGCTTCTCGTAAGAGGCTCTAGTGGGGGGGTAGTCGAGTTGGAACATTTCGAGAATCATCTTGCGGATCTGAGTGGTAGGGTTTCAAGTTGCTCGCATGGAAGACGTTATGAATTCTGAACCATGCTGGCAGTTGCAACTTGTATGAGACATTGCCTACCCTGCTGATGATTGGGAAAGGCCCTTCATATTTGCGCACCAATCCTTTGTGCACTCTGTGCCTAAAGAACTGGAGTGATGCTGGTTGGAGCTTCACCAACACCATGTCGCCCATTTTAAACTCATGTGGTCGCCTCCCCAAGTCTGCCCACTTCTTCATCTTCTTGGCCGCCTTCTCCAAGTAAGCCCGCGCAATATCTGCATTGCGATGCCATTCCTTTGCAAAGTGATAGGCTGATGGGCTACTCCCTGTATAGCCAATAACCAGGGTGTGAGGAGTTGATGGCTATTGTCCCATAATAATCTCAAATGGACTCTTGTTGGATACAGAGCTCCGCTGTAAGTTATAGGAGAATTGGGCTATGTCCAACAGCTTCACCCAATCTCATTGGTTGGCACTTACGTAGTGCCGCAGATATCGCTCCAATGTTGGCCATCCGTTTGGGGGTGGAGGCTTGTGGAGAAGTATAATTTAGATCCCAACAACTAGAACAACTCGGTCTAGAATCGTCCCAAGAACCGAGAATCTTGATCACTAATGATGTTGTGTGGGACTCCCCAAAACTTCACCACATTTTTCATCATCAACTTAGCCGCCTCCTCCGCTGAGCAATGTAGGGATGCAGCAATAAATATTGCATACTTCGAAAATCGATCAACTATCACGAGTATCGATCCAAGTCCCCCTACTATGGGCAAGCTTAATATGAAGTCCAAGGAAATGCTCTCCCAAGGCCTTTCTAGTACGAGCAGCGGCTCCAAAAGTCCCACTAGCTTCTGCTTCTATACCTTATCTTGTTGACAAGTAAGGCATATTCGAACATATTCCTCCACATCTGTCCCCATTTTTGACCAATAGAAGGCCCTCTCCACGAGAGTCATTGTTCGGTGGATACCCGGATGTCCAGCCCAAAGGGAATCGTGACACTCTTTCAGGAGTTCACGCCTCAAGTTATCCGCTCGTGGAACATAGACTCTGTTACCCTTGGTATAGATCAGTCCCTCCTGGACCCAAAATCGTCGTGTCTTGCCCTCTTTGATAAGTTGCATCAGAGTTACTGCCTGAGGATCTCGGTGCAGTCCATCCCTGATCCTGGAAAGGAAGTTGGAGCGCAATTGACTTGCTTGGCCTCCACCCTCCAACTGTATAACATTCACTAGCTCCACTTTCCGACTCAATGCATCAACCATGACATTTGCTTTTTCGGGCTTGTACTCTATTACCATGTCGAACTCGGCCAAGAAGTCTTGTAGTCGTGCTTGTTTTGGGGAGAGTTTCTTTTGAGTTTGAAAGTAACTCAATGCGACATTGTCTATCCTTAGCACAAATGGTGCTCCCAAAAGGTAGTGTCGCCACACTCGTAGACAGTGGACTACCGCTGTCATCTCCTTCTCATGCACAGGATATTGCCGCTCAGTCTCGTTGAGCTTGCGACTCTCGTAGGCCACCGGATGACCTTCCTGCATAAGAACTCCTCCAATATCAAAATCAGAAGCATCTGTATGGACTTCAAATGACTTTCCATAGTCCGACAATCTGAGTACAGGTTCCTCCAACACAGCAGTCTTTAGGTCTTGAAATGCCACCTCACATTTATCCGACCATCTCCAGGACTGCTCCTTCTTTAGCAGCTCCATCAACGGAGCTGCGCGCTTCGAATACCCCGCTATGAAGCACCGATAATAGTTGACGAACCCAAGGAAGGATCTCAACTCTGGCACCTTCTTTGGTGTTCGCCAGTCCGCCACAGCTTGCACCTTAGACGGGTCCATTCGGATGGAACCATTGCTGATTCGATGCCCCAAGAATAAAATCTTCGTTTGGGCGAAATAGCACTTTTCCCTCTTCACGAACAAGGTGTTCTCCCTGAGAACTTTGAAAATTATTCGGAGGTGTCCAACATGCTCCTCAAGTGTTTGGCTATAGACGACGATATCGTCTAAGTAGACGACCACAAACTTGTCCAGATACTCCTTGAACAGCTGGTTCATTAGAGTGCAGAATGTGGTCAGAGCATTGGTTAAGCTGAAAGGCATCACCAAGAACTCGAATGCTCCATACCTGGTCACACAGGTAGTCTTTTGCATCATCACCTTCTGCAATGTGCACTTGCCAATACCCCGACCGAAGGTTGAGTTTGGAGAAGTACTTTGCCTTGCCCAATTGATCGAACAAGTCCGCGATGAGCGGGATAGGGTACTTGTTCTTCACCGTCATCTTGTTAAGGGCTCGATAATCGATGCATAATCGGAGACTCCCATCTTGTTTCTTCTGAAAGAGGACTGGAGCTCCGAAAGGTGCTTTAGAACTGCGGATGAGACCACCGCTTAGCAGTTCATCTAACTGCTTCCTCAATTCCGCCAACTATGGAGGGGCCATACGGTATGGTGGTCTCGCTGAAGGCTTAATTCCCAGCTCCAGCTCAATCCGATGATCCACGCCTCTGCGTGGTGGTAGAGTTCTTGGCAACTCTGTTGGCATCACATCCGAGAACTCCTTAAGGATGTTCGCCACAACAGTAGGTTCCTGAATGGCTTCCCCATTAGGTGTCTCTAGCTTCATAGCCGCTACAAAGGTTGATTCACCTTTTCGTACCCCTTTCTTCAATTGTAAAGCTGATATTTGTTGTAGGTCCTTGGTTCCTCCCCGAGAAACTGGAACCATGCAGGGATCGTCACCTCCCATTAGACACAAGAAGTTCAAGAACGGTACTGGCACCAACTACGCTGCGTGCATAAACTCCATTCCGAGAATCACTTGGAAGTCGTCTAGTGGCACTGCCATCAAGTTTGTGCTCCCGCTCCATGTCCCGATCTTGATAGGGATCCCATTCGCTTGTCCGGAGATCCGCTTGGCCTCCGAATTTATCGCCTTCATAAGACTTGGGCTCTTCTCCGAGAGTAATCCCAGTCACTTAGCTTCACGATCGGCAATAAAATTATGGGTCGCGCCCGTGTCCACCATTGCACGGGTTGTTTGGCCATTAAGCTTGACATCCACATACATCAACTCGCTGATTCCTGCCTACAGTGGCTTTGCCTTTGTGTTCTCCCCCACTTGACCCCGCAACGTATTCAACAAACGCATTGCTCCCATCCTGGGTCCTTGCGACGCCTCACTATCGCTACTAGAGTCAGAACTGCTTGAACTAAGGGCGATAGGTTTGCCCTTGTCTGACTTATGGGATAGAACCGATGTTGTTAAAGCATTTAGTGCCTGTTTTTGTGAGCACTCCCTCACTTTGTGTGGTCCTCCACACAAGAAGCATCCACTAGACTTTGGGACTCTACCTCTTGAGCCCGGTCCCTTGTGGAAATTCTTCTTAGTTTGCTCACCCCCAGACTCCTTCGCTTGAGAGTATTTAGATGGGTGATTTCCCGAAGAGTGTTTCTTCTTTCTCGAATCCTCCAAAGAAACAAAGTCAGTCAGCCTTTCCGCGACTGCAATTGCCCCGACTATGTCAGTGACATTCCTCCGATGTAGTTCTTGTTGTGCCCATGGCTTCAAACAATCGAGGAAGCTGAATAGCTTATCTTTCTCAGACATGTTTCGAATATCCAGCATCAGTGCTGAAAATTATTTCACATAGTCTCGGATTGTTGTACTCTGGCGGAGTTGTCTCAGTTTCCTTCTTGCGACAAACTCTGTGTTCTCAGGTAAAAACTGAGTTCTCAACTCTCGCTTCAAGTCTCCCCATGTATCCACTCGACATCGACCTTGTTGGATCTCTTCCCAACGGGTTCGCCACCAAAGTTTTGCATCCCCCTTCAGATACATTGTTGCTATCGCAACTTTGGTTTCTTCAGAGTCGAGCCTTGTAGCACGAAAATACTGTTCCATGTCGAACAAGAAATTTTCAAGCTCTTTGGCATCCCTAGCACCTCCGTAGCATTGCGGCTCTGGTGCTCTGAAGTGTTGTGGTGGCGCAGCGCGGGTGTTGTTCCCTCCCGCATCAAGAGTCCTTGTTAACACCATCACCTTAGCCGTGAGTTCCACCACAACTTCATGCAGATGTCGTACGGAATCTTTGGTGTCCTCTGTCAGTTGATCCATCAGGGATTCAACATTCTGGATCCGAGTTTCAGCTTCTTCTTACGAGCTCTCTACCCCAAGTAGCCTTCCGTGGCCTTGGTAGAGTTCCTCCACGCTCGCTTCAAGAACATCGTGGCGGGTTTCCACCATTGTAAGTCTCTCTCTGTGGCCCTTCTTCCCGGTTGGCGCTCCAGATGGTGCCTCCTCCCCTCGTGGTGAATACCCAACTTCACGCTCGTCTTGTTCACTGTCGTGCTCCTCATGAGCGGCTCCCGTAGTTTGCGAGCGAGTTTGCAATTGCAGCCAACCTGCAGCTACTTGGAGCAAGGGTCCCGCTTGCCCCATCTTGCTCGATTCACCACGATGTCTCACCATGGCGAAATTGTGAATCTTCTTCGTTGTTCGTATGAATTGCTTGCCAGCTCTGATACCATACAGTCACGGGCTTAGCTAAATTTGCCTAAGTCGTGCGGCACCCTTGCGGCCCTCCCGAAGACTTAGCTGAAATTGCCTAAGTCGTGAAGCAACCTTGCCCACTGTTATGGACTTAGCTGGGATTGCCTAAGTCATGGAACGCCCAAAGCGTTATATGTCCGCACAGGGTCAGCCCTCTTACAACCTCTTAAGGTCCCGTAGGACCTGCAAAGAAGAAGTTGATTAGCTTGGAAGCGAGCGATGGACACGTCCCGGCGTCTCGCAAAGCGGAAAGCTATACAAGCAATTTGTCGAACACCTTGAGTGCAGCTGAGAAAAGAGAGAGAGAGAGAGCGAAATAGGACTTTGGAGGGTTGTAGGAACGGTCGCAAGTCTGCAAACGATGGTTCCCACGGTATCGGACGCAAGACAAGTTCAATTGATGATGAACGCCTACGCCCGACATATACCCGGAGCCCCATCCAGCCCGGTGCCACCCGGGGGGTTCCAAGGTGCTGAAATGGTTGACATTTCGCACCGCTCAGAAAGGTTACCGTGGCACACGAAAAAAACCCAAAAACAGGGCTGTTTTGGCTCTATGCAGTGAACGACCGTTCTGTAGCCTTCTACACTACTTTCGCTCATATTTCTTAGGTAAAAACACATAAACTCAAGGCAAAACAAGCTGCCAAACATATGTACAAGCAAGAAAAAATAATGAACGGTTCACAGAGTGAAGATGTTGCGGTTGAGCGACGTCCGTTCGTGACAAGGGATAAGCTCTTCCTAAAGTACCATATTCAGCTGAACTAGCTATGGTTTCTGATGCAGTGCTCCCTCATCTCGGGCTATTTTCATGACTTCACCAAGGAGTAGACCATGATGCTAAATGTCTTCCTTGATGATGACCTCGGATCCACGGCCCACGATCGCAAGAAGGAATAGGAGAAAGGCATCCACATGACCCCCACAGACATGATGCCCTCTATATCGATGCTAGCATTACCTGAACATGGCAATGTGTTCGTACTTGGAGCAGACACATCCAGAGTTGGGATCGGCATCATCCTTATGCAAGATGGTCGACTCTTAATTCACACCGAGGCTTCCCCCACACTTCACATGAGATTTTTAAAGGGGATACTCATTGCTACCAAATTTAAAATTTGGCTGGATATAGGTCCATGGCACGAAAGAGGAGTAAGCCCAAAAGAATTACAATTCATGCTTATGCTAGCACATGCAAAGAAGAAATGGCCTCCCGACAAGTTTTAGAATAGATAAAAAATTGAAGATTGAGTTTTCTTACACCTCCAGCCCGATCAGTAGGAAACTCGAGCCTTAAGGAAGTGGTCTCACTATTTCTTTGGGCCTTGTAAAATTGGGGATCACATTGGGGCCCTAACATGGAGATCAGATTCACGCACCAAATCAAGATTACAGTTGATCCTCCAGGTATCCCACCTCAAATAGAAATTTAAAGATGATAACTCAGCCCAAATTCTTTCAACTGACACCCAACCTGATGAGGAGCTAAAGACCCAATTCCCTGAGTTCATGGAACCTCAGCCTTGAGGACAGGTAGATTTTAAGAGGGCGGGTTTGATAGGACTCTAGCAAGGTTGAGTCTTAATCTCCCTAAGAAGTAGTCAATAAAACCCTACTAGATTATAATAAAGCCACTCCAATCTTATAAAGGAGTATGACTAGGGTTTAGATTAACCCTTAGGGCTTAGTGGTTGCCACCTCCCTTACTGGGTTGGTCGGCCAGGGTTTGTCCCTACTTAGGTTGGCTATAGAGCTAACCTAGTCGCCCCCTGTTCCTATTAAGGCAGGTCGGCTATAGGAGGGGCAAAAGGATAATTTTACTTACGCAAGCACCCCCTTAGGCTAGGGTTTTGATCCTTATTTAAAGATGTAGCCACTCCACCCCCCCCCCCCCCCCCCCCCCCCCCCCCCCCCCCTCCCTCTCTTGAATCAAGCAATTATCATCTTTTATTCAGCCTTTATGCCGAATGTAGGAGGGAGGAACCCCTATAGCGTTCCAAGGGTTGATCCCCCTCAGCGATCAAAATCTATAGGGCTCCTTCTAGAGTCTTATCAGTTATATAAACTCTTGAACATGGTCTAGTATTCTTGGATCATGGAGGTTTGTCAGATCTTCGTAAGTTGTCTATTGATGTTTTTGTACTCGGTTGGTCCAAAGCAGATCAGCAGCCCACTTTTAAATTGTCTCCACAACGGGACTCCTTGGGTGTATTCAAGCCAATTGTACCATTGAATTGCATATCCTTCAAGGTGGATGACAACAATGTCCACCGTGGAAGCCTCGGGTGTTCGCTAATATCAGAAGTAACGTTTGGCGCGCAAAAGCCATCCCGTCGGGTCTTCTTCTTCCTATCGAGGGAAGTCCACCCTCATGCTTGGCTGCATCATATTTGAGGCTTGTTCTTCCTTCTCTAGAGGCCTGTTAGGACTCTAGCTGAATCGGGTCATAGTTAATTGAGTCGAGTCCTTAGATTAGGCCTTGTTGGCCAATGTAGACCTGACATTAGGTCAACTAGGAGAAGATTTGAGTTCATTATAATAAATCAGCCCAAATCCTAGTAGGGTTAGGATTTAACTAATCTGGAGTCGGGTTAGGAGTCAGAGATGGATACAAGTTAAAGTCAATTACGTCATGAATGTAATAAACCCTAATCTAGCCGCCACCCTCTAGTAAAGAAGTGGCTGGCTAGGGTTAGGGAGGAGTCCTTATGGGATGGGAGTCGCCTAGCCCCTCCTCTTAAGAGAGGCCGGCTAGGGGTTGCTTCTTAGAGAAGGGATTGGAGTTGTTGGAAGTAGGAGTTGCTTCTTAGAGTTGGAGTTGTTGGGAGTAGGAGTTACTTCTTAGAGTTGGAGTTGGAGTTGTTAGGAGTATGAGTCTTGAGTAGGAATCCTATTAAGAGTTAGAGTTTAGAAGCTGTATAAATAGCCTTGTAATCAACTACTTTTCATCATTAATAGATTAATTATTTTTCAGCCTATGTGTAGAAAACCAAGGAGGGAGGAACCCCTATAGAGTTCCAAGGAGGCCGATCTCCTATAGAGATCACTCCAAGCTTAGAATCTGTAAGGGTTCTAACACTTGGTATCAAAGTAGCATTCATGGTGTCTCACTGCCCTTCCCAAGCTATCCATCATCCCTCCACAGCTGCCCAAGCAATTTCCAAAATTGCTTAAAAATCATCATCGAATTTCACTATCATCTCCACTAGTGTAGATCATCATTTGATCTCCTCGTGAATTACAACAGATTCTGGTTTCCTACCTTACTGCTACTGCAATGTAGTTATCCTTATTCCAAAAACTCAAAAAAATTATTCCTATCTTGTGCCATAAACTTTTTGTTGTAAAGTTTCCATCTCTACAATGAAAGTTGTGTTATAGAATTTTAGCCGCATACCACTGCCTATTTGATCTTGCTACTAGTATTTTTTTTATCCAATCTTTCACAAGTTTTTTATGATAGCTTTGGCACTCTTTAATGGCAGATTTCCTTTTGGTTTCGTCAAAAAATTCTTAACATAAACTGTTGATCTTTCACGTCCAAACTACTACATTTTCAGACATAAAATCTACTGTAGTACCTTCCCGTGATCTTTGATCTTGCCATATTTTTTGCTATCGTTTTATTCCATAAAATTTTTAACGGCATTACCTCTCTCTTACAAGTGGATTCCCCTTAAGTTTTACTTGAATCCTTGTTTTGAATTGCTGGGAAAAATTACATCTATACTATTGAAATTTTTTTGATAAAAAATTCTGCTATTGTACCTTTTGTCGTTCTTCTTCTCACAACTCACCAAAACCCTACCAATCTTGCTACCACCAATCACATTGTCTTTTGGGCACTCCTCTAGCCTTATGACATGGCTATCATAACCTATTTCTAGAATCTGTAGCCAACCCAAACCATAGTCAAAACTGCAGCCCAAACAACGATCTTCCACAGCGATCAAACCTTCCACTGATCCTTACCCTCCACAGCCACCAATCTTACCAAACCAATTGTTGTCATCAATAGCAACCCTAAGCCACCCCTCTAACCCTAAATCTCTATCATCAAACCCCCCTTACAATCTCTACAACAGCCCCAAACAATAGCATCAATAGCACCCCCCTTCGACAAAAAATTCTGCTACACTACCTTTGGTAGTAATTACTACATCCACACCTGATCCCTACCAAATTTGTTGCTGCCATTAACAACAACCCTAAACCATTCCTCTAACCTTAAACATCAACCATCATACCCCCTATATGACCCTTACAGCAGCCCTAAATCAAAGCCCCAACAGCAACCTTTCAGCCCCAAACCGTAGTCATCTACCCTTGATCCACCACCTCTTTCGGCCATCAATCCACCCAACCAGTTGATACCACAGACCCAATAGCAAGAGAAAGGCCTTGACATCTCAAATCTAGAGGCACACACAATGGCATCTCAAGGTTCAATCGATGCCAAGTTGGAGGCATTTGAATCATGTAGAAAGGATAGATTGTGCGCCTTATTCACTGAATTCGGATTGGACCAATCTCCAAGCCCAACAAAATTCCAACAAGGTGAAAGTTCAGATAGGCCTCCCAAAAAGGAAGAGCGAGCTATTGATATGATGTAGCCATACAAGAGGGTGGACTTCCCTTGATGGGAACAAGGAGATCCGAGGGGATGGATTTCATGCGTCGAATGCTACTTCCACTACTATCGAACACCAGAGGATTCCATGGTGGACATCGTTGTCATCCACCTAGAAAGAGATGCTATACTATAGTACAATTGGCTTGAATACACTCATGGGGCTTCGACGTGGATATAATTCAAGAAACCACTGCTAAACCGCTTTGGGTCGACTAAATACGAGAATATCAACGAACAACTTGCCAATATCTGACAAACCTGCATGATCCAAGAATACCATACCAAGTTTGAGGAATTACCATACCTTGCTCATGATTAGTCTGACAGACAATTATTAGGGACGTTCATCGAATGACTCAAGCCAGAAATTAAAGGAGAGGTTAAAGCACGGCAGCCCTGTACCGTGAAGGTCACAATCTCTTTCGCCCGAATCCAAGAGGAACAGCTGATCCAAGATGCTCGGAGGATGAGAACCACTCTTAGGCCAGTAGCATATAAACCTCCCTCTGCTCCTAGTCATTCTTCGCTGCTAAAAAACTTGACGAGAGAAGAGCTACGCAACAAATCAAGGAAGGGCCTTTGTTGGTATGCAATGAACTTTAAAGCTGCAACCATTGCAGAAAAAAGGGGGAGCTTTCCATGATAAAATCTATTGAAGAATATGAAGAAGAGGTCCAGGAACCTGAGGAGGAGAACACGAAGGAAGACCCATAGCTGGTCAATTGCATGACTCATGATTTAGCCGACCATGCGAACCCGCAAGCAGCAAAAGTTGAGGAATCTCTTAAGCAGCATCCCGTCACCGTCCTCATCAAAACTAGGAGCACCAACAACTTTATGAATAGCAAGGTTGCTGCCCAATTGATGCTCCATAATAAAGATTGCAGCAGGTTTGATGTTGAGGTCACCGATGACCAAATTTTGAAGTACGACCAAAAATGCCAGCAGGTAAAATTGTTACGACAGGACCAAGAGATACATGCTGAATTCTTCCTCCTTCCTCTTGATGATTATGAGGTCGTGCTTAACATTAAATGGCTGACTACTCTAGGTGATGTTCCCTAGATTTTTTTAAATTTATCATAAAAAATTTTAACTATTAGAAACAGGGGACCCTACGCGGGAAACGCGGGAGCAACTTAACAATAATTTGCACACAGCAAACAAAGAAAGTTTTGAACAAAATGAATAGTGGCTTACTGATGCAACTCCAGTAGCATTCTATAGGGGAGCCAACAAAAATTGAAGACCCAAACATTCTCTAATCGCTTGTTGAATTTTCAGACATTTTCGTCGAACTGCGCAGCCTACTTTCTACCCGCCGGCATGACCACCAAATTTTGATTCCCTCGGGCAAACTAGCAGCAAACTAGTAGCAAACACTCGGCCATGTCATTATCCTCACCTCAAGAAAGCTGAAACATAGGTCATCCGACCAAGTTGCAGCCCCTACTCTTTGTCAGTGCTAGCTTTACCCGACTTCGACAAAGTGTTTGTGATTGACACATTAGGAGCTAGAATTTGTGTTATCCACATGCAAGATGACTGACCCCTAGCTTACATCAACCCTCTCCCCATACCACCTGAAGCTATCAATCTATGACGAGGAAATACTGACTAATGTCGAATTTGTGGCTTGGTATAATACAGGACAACAACACAAAGAGGAGATAAAATTAAGTCTTGAAAAATTACAGCTTCTACTCCCTCCAAACTCAAATCGAGCTCACCTTATAATGGACTCTACTATAGGGCAACCACTATCACAAAGGAAAGCTTGGCTTTCATTAAAGAACAACCACATGCCAGCCCACGCAAGAAAACGGGCGCTCGATAAATGCCAGAGTAGAAGGAAGTTTGCTATTAAAGATCGAGTCTTCCTTCATCTTCATCTCTACTAGTAGGAATTTATGAAGACTTGAGCCTCATGGAAGTAGTCTCCTAGTTTATTTGGACCCTACAAAATTGGAGATGATATTAGAGCCATAACTTATGGATCGGATCGGCATACTAATTCAAAATTATAATTGATCCTCCAGGAATCTCACTGTAAATGAAAGTTTAGAGAGAATGACTCACCTAGATCTATCCACCTAACACCCAAGTTGATGACAAGGCCTAGAATTAGCTGATGATTGCATGGGATCTCAGGATTGTGACACATCATTATCCAGTCACTACTACTGATGCTGGACTGCAGGAGCAGGATACGCCTACTATAGGGACCATAAGGGAGCCTCATGAGGAGTTGCAGATTAGGACCCGAAGACGTGAAGCTCAGCTTTGAGGACAAAGCTGATTTGAAGAGGGTGGGTCTGTCATGACCCTAGCTAAGTCAGGTCCTAATCGATTGAGTCGAGTCCTTAGATTAGGTCTTGTTGGCCATCCTAGACCTGACATTAGGTCAGTTAGGAGAAGATTTGAGTCTATTATAATAAATCAGCCCAAATCCTAGTAGTGTTAGGATTCGACTGATCTGGAGTTTAGTTAGGAGTCAGAGATGGATACGGGTTAAAGTCAATTATGTCATGAATGTAATAAACCCTAATCTAGCCGCCACCCCCTAGTAAAGAAGTGGTTGGCTAAGGTTAGGGAGGAGTCCTTATGGGATAAGAGTCTCCTAGCCCCTCCTCCTCTTAAGAGTGGCCAGCTAGGATATGCTTCTTAGATAAGGGATTGGAGTTGTTGGAAGTAGGAGTTGCTTCTTAGAATTGGAGTTAGAATTGTTGGAAGTAGGAGTTACTTCTTATAGTTGGAATTGGAGTTGTTAGGAGTAGGAGTCCTAAGTATGAATCCAATTAGGAGTTAGGGTTTAGAAGCCCTATAAATAGTCTTATAATCAGCCACTTTTCATCATTAATAGATCAATTATTTTTAAGTCTATGTGCAGAAAACCAATGAGGGAGGAACCCCTATAGAGTTCCAAGGTGGCCAATCCCCTATAGAGATCACCCCAAGCTTAGAATCTGAAAGGGTTCTAACAATGCCTCTATAAACTTTCATCTTGCTAGAATTTTGTTGGACTCGAAGATCGTCCAATTCTGAATTCTGCGAATAAGGTGTGCAATCTATCCTTAATGTATGATTTAAGCACCTCTAACTTGGCATCGATCGAGTCTTAAGATGCCATTGTATATGCCTCCAAATCTGATATGTTTGTCTTTTTTCTATTGACGGGTCAAGGGCATAGGGTGGTGGAAGGTTTGGTGGCAGCGGAAGATAAGATCGATGGTGGAGGATTGTGGCTGCAATAGGTCGCTGTTTTAGGCTACGATTTTGGGTGTTGTTAGGGTTATGGAAATAGGTTACGGCAGCTACATCTTAAGGCTAAAGGGGTGTCCTAAAGATAATATGATTGGTGGCAGGAAGATTGGTAGGGTTTTGATGGGTTGCAAGAAGAAAAACGATAAAAGGTACAGTAATAGAATTCTTCCTCGAAAAATTTCAGTAGGGTAGATGTAATCTTTTCCAATAGTTCATGACAAGGATTCAAGCAAAACTCAAGGGGAATCCACTGGTAAGGGAAAGGTAATATCGACAAAAAATTTGTGAAAGAATATAGCAACAAGAAATTCAGCTAGATCAAGGAATACGAGGTGCTGCAGTAGAATTTTACGTCAAAGGTCCAGCAGCTTAGACATAAAAGATCAGCGATTTATATTGATAATTTTTGCATGAAACTAAAAGAAAATATGCTGTTAAGGGGTCCTAAAGCCATCATAAAAAACTCATAGAAGATTGGATAGAAAAATTATGTTAGCAAGATCAAAACAGGGCAGTAGTACGCGGTTGAATTCTGTAGTGTAATTTTCATCGTAAAGATGGCAACTTTGCGATGAAAAGTTTATGCAACGAAATATAAATACTTTTTTTTTATTTTTTGGGTTAAGAATAACTAAATTACAACAACAATAAGGTAAAATACCAGAACCTGATGTAATTCTTTTGGGAGATCAAAAGATTATCTACAATAGTGGAGATAACAACGGAATTCGATGACGATCTAAGCAATTGTGGGAATTACTTGATCAGCTGTGGAAGGATGATGGGTGGCTGTGGAAGGGTAGTGAGATGCCAAGAACGCTGCTATGATATCAAGTGTTAGAACCCTAACGGATTCTAAGCTTGGGGTGATCTCTATAGGGGATCGACCTTCTTGGAACTCTATAGGAGTTCCTCCCTCCTTGGTTTTTTGCACAAAGGCTATAAGATAATTGATATATCGATGATTAAAAGAGTTGTGCCTACATGAGTTTATATAGGGACTCAAAACCCTAACTCCTAATAGAACTCCTACTCTTTGAAGACTCGTCCCTAATGTAAGACTCCAACTCCTAGTAAACTCCTACTCGAAGTAAACTAAGACTCCAACTCCTAATTTAACTCATAATCAACCTTAGAGATAATCCAATCTAATAGAGACTCTCCCTCTACCATCCCTAGCTGGCCACCCCAAATGGGAGAAGTGGTCGGGTAGGAGTCCCTCTTCTTAAGGACTCCTACTAGAGAGAGTCCCATGCTAAGTGAAACTCCTCTTTTCTAACCCTAGAAGGAACACAACCCTAGTCGACTTCCTCAATCATGGTGGGTGGCCAATTAGGGTTGATTACAATTATGACTCAGTTCACTTTGATCTGTATCCAACTCTGAATCATAACCAGACTCCAATTCATTCAAATCCTAACCCTACTAGGATTTGGGCTGATTTATTACAATAGACTCAAATCTCCTCCTAGCCGACCTAATGTCAGGTCTAGGTTAGCCAACAAGGCCTAATCAAAGGACTTGACTCAATCGACCAGGACACGACTCAGCTAGGGTCCTAACATCTTGGCCTTTCGTGCAGCATAGTTTAACCGTTCCTCTTGGATGTGGGCGAAGGAGATGGTCGCCATCATTGTATATAATTATCGTGCTTTTACTTCACATCTGATCTCCGGTTTTAATCCTTCCATGAACGTCCGTAGCAATTATTTTTCAAACAATCACGATTTGGTTCGAAAGTCATTCAATCCTAGTTTGAGAATCTTGGATGGTCGAGGTTTGACGAATCTTCATGAATTGGTCATCCAAGTTCTCATACTCCTATGGTCTAAAGCAGATCAACGACTAGCTTTTGAATTGCCTCCACATAGGTACACTATGAGTATGCTCGAACTAGTCATACCACTGGATCGCATCTCCCTCGAGGTGTATAGCAACGATGTCAACCGTGGATGCATCTAGAGTCTTGTGGAAGTGAAAATAATGTTCAACGTGCAAGATCCACCTGGTTAAGTCTCCATCTTCCCATCTAGGGAAGTCCACCATCATGCATGAGTACATGGAGTCCTGTGCTTGATCTCCCTTCTCTGATTAGTTCTCTTTGTGATCTGAACTTTCTCTGCATTGAGATCTCTTTAGGCTCTCCGATCGACCCAATCTGAATTCTTCAAAGAGTGTACATAGTCTGTCCTCCAAGCGGGCCTCGAAGGCTTCAAGCTTCGTATCAATTGCATCATCTGAGGCCATCGCATAAGATTGTAGATCTATGATGTTTAGGTTCTTCGTTTGTTGATGAGTCAGGGGCATAGATCAGCAAATGGGGCTGGCAGCAATAGGAGAAAGAAAAAGGGCAACAATGGTAGCGATTTAGGGTTCGAAAGGCTGCTGTTAAGGTTAGCTACAAGGGGTAAAAGAGGACTATGAAAGCAACATTTTAGGGTTAGAGGTTTGCCCTAGGGTTGTTAGTTGTGGCAGCAATAGGGGAGATGGTTCAGTAGCAACAAGAGGTGGGTGTAGCATATTACAACGAAGATGGTAGTAATATTACTATGAAAATGGCAGCAATATACGGAGGTGACAGCAGCAATAATAGATGAAGATAGATGCAGAGTTAGGCAACTAATAAAGATGCAACAACATGTAAGGATTGCAAAAAATGAAGATGCAATACCAAGGTCGGCTATAGATGAGATGATAGTAGCATCACAGGGGTCGGCTGCAGCAAATGATGATCGTGATGGTAGCGACAGCAGAGGGGTCGGCTGTAGTAGATGGAGATGGGATGGCAGCGGCAAGGGTTGGAAGAACAATGAGATGCCAAGAACACTACTCTGACACCAGATTGATAGAACCTCTAGGGTATCTATCAAGGATAATTGATCGTTGTAGGAGATCGACCCTCCTCGCACTCTATAGGGGTTCGACCTCCAGGTTGAATAATTTTTTTAAATTTTATTACTTGATGAAGGAGGAGTTACATGCTTATATAAGGTCTCAAATTCTAACTCTAATAGAACTCCTAATTTAAGTGAAACTCTCCTAGATGAATCCTAATTCTGGTAAGACTTGGATCCATCAAATCGTAAGCAACTTTCTAAATCAAAGATAATCAATTAATCAGAATTTATTACATATCAATCAAAATTTATTATAATCATAACTCAATCGATTGAAACCCAACCTTAGTATATTATCAAATGCTAACGAAAATGACTAAACACTCACTTTATTTAGTTTGTGTACAACCTGTCTCTTGTTTTGTTTTTGTAGATACAGCCAGCACCTCCGTTTATAGCGGAGATCCACCGACCGATCAAATCTGTAGGAGAAAAACAAAAAGAAACGAAAAAACTTGATATATAGTGGCTCATCAAGTCAGATCCTACTCTCTCATCAAATCAGATCCTACTCTACTAGGTACGGTGTCAAGTACATATTTGACGGTCACAAATCAAATCAAATTATTCTCTAACAATATGTGGCCAGAATAATATCTTAGCTGTGAACCTATTTCCGTGTTCCATAAACTTCTCCACGTGATTTCTGCCTAATCAACCCAACTTGGGTTATGATCCTTTAAACCCTTCTATTAATTTTGAATTTAGATTTTTTTTTAAAAATCCCATTCAGGTTCTCACATCATTTATTCATGTTTTAAGTTAATACAAATTATGTTTTTCTTGTAATTAAACAAAATAGCTGGTGTCATATTGTTGCTAAGACCTATTACTAATTACTAGTATACTGGTGTACCAAGTCGAGATCCATGCTTATGATTCATCAGCCGCAGGTGCTTGTGATTGGGTGAATCATTTCTTATACCACTATCCTTGGCGGGAGTCACCAACAAAATATTTGTATAAAGTCCAATACCAGTGACCCATGTGTTGCAGAAGAGACAGGAGAAGAAATGATCACCAGAACCTTGCGAAACGACTCTTCTAATTTCCATGTGTATCTCCAAGAGACAAGCTTCGGCCCTGAGACTGATTCACTCGATCCGGAAACACCAGCTTGTACTTTCTAGCTGTAAAACACCTTCACGCAATGTCAACTCTTGTTCCTTCACTCGCCCAATCAGTGTCTGTCCCAAGATATACATGGACAGTTCCATGAATGACTCACGCTCGGCTATGGACTTGCATCAAAGGGAAAACTCAATGGTACCATATCCACCAGGTGACATGTATGCAGGGAGTGTCGGTCAATGCATTAGCAATTTTCCTTTCTTGAGCTGTCGGTGACAATAT
This sequence comes from Ensete ventricosum, assembly GCA_029747655.1. NCBI lineage: Eukaryota > Viridiplantae > Streptophyta > Magnoliopsida > Zingiberales > Musaceae > Ensete > Ensete ventricosum. The sequence continues at coordinate 21,335,178 of JAQQAF010000002.1, forward strand.
GTAGAGATGGAACTTCAATGATACTGTGCCAACCTACATGGTGAAGATGATTAATAGAAATAATATTGGGTTGATCCAATCAGTTCAGTCACGAGAAATCTGAGGATCATATTGATAGTCAAGTAAACTGGTCATATTCGTCCGATGATCACGTTGGCACCTCAGGCACACACCACTCCGATCAAGGCCTCCTTACAGGACTCATTCCAGAACTGACGAGGTATTCCAGTAGACTTCCCAACTTGAGGCGTCGCCGCCTAACGTCGCCTAACCTCCCAGCTTGACCAAAACGATCTTGTGTATGCAAGTTGTATCATGTCATGTTGATTCTCTGTCCATGACATAAAATCCAGTCACATTTTGGTGATAGAAGGAGGGTCTGATGTTGTATGACTATTTGGTACTCAAGAACTTTGGGGAGAAAGCCCATGTCGCTCAATAGACCCCCTGGAGTCGGAAGATAGCCTCCCATCTCGATCCTCGAGGAAGGAGGCCTACCAACACATACCCCAAGATGTTATTAGCAACAAACGACCTAGGACTATCCCTTCCGGTTTCAATCCCGCTCTTCCCATCGTCTCTCCCAAGGCCTTCCTCGGACTTACTATGTATAAGCCTTAGCGAGGATGATCCAAACCATCATCCCTCACATCCCTCAGTTGGCACAGCAGCTGACCCAACTCCAGCAAGCCCCACCAATGGCACAATAGGGGCTCCCACCTGCACCAGGATGGCCCCCAATCCCGAGGCATCCTGATGACGAGGACTTGCGATGCTCACCCGAGACCCCCTGGGGAACCCCTAGTAGTACGCTCGACCTCTCGGGACCAGCGCTCATTGCTAGTGCCACCACCCATAGCAATCCGAGCAAGATACACTCTCCTCCGACTCGATGAACTCGCTCAGGGCACAGCTTCGCCTGATGAACCTTCGAATTGACAAAGTCCAAAAAGAGTTCATCAGGACTAAAGAGGAGCTTGGGGAGAGTTTCACAGCGGGGTCCCCCTTCGTCCCGGAGATCCATGACAAGTCGATTCCTTAGAACTTTTGGCTCCCGATGCTTGAAGCATATGATGGCAGCTCTGACCCAGTAGAGCATGTGGCAACATTCCAAGCGCAAATGGTGCTATACGGCACCTCGGATGCCTTGATGTGTTGGGCATTCCCGATGGCCTTGCGCGGGCCTGCCCGGATGTGGTATAGTTGCCTGAAACCCTCTTCAGTATTTTACTTTGATCAACTTGCAAAGGAGCTCAAGCAAACTTCTTAACTAGTTCCCTACCAAAGCTGACCACCGAGTCCCTCCTTAGGATGAGCCAAAAAGAGGATGAGCCTTTAGCCCAGCTCAACAGGCGCTTCGTGGCTAAGATCTGCAGGATGCCTGACGCTCATCATTCGCTAGTGATTCAGACCTTTCTAGTTGAGCTTCAACCATATTGTTTCTTCTGGTCATTGGTTGAGCACCTATCAGTAACGGTCTCCGAGATGCTTCAGAGGGTGAACCGGTATGTGGTCGTCGAAGCGTTGGTAGCCGGGAAGCGTGAAGACCAAAAGCAGCCTCGTGCCGAATCATCCAGAGGTCTACCTCCTGCCCTCAAGGAGAAGGATGGAAAGACTTAAGCTGGCTATCCCAAGACCAACGTCGATCCCTCTCAATTTCATCTGGACTGAGATCTTCCTTCAAATCTGGGAGAAAGGGCTCCTCCGGACACCCAACCCAATAAAAACTCGTCCAAAAGAGTGCAACCAGAGATGCTACTACTGCTTCCACCGCGACTACGGCCATGACACTGAAGAGTGTCATGACTTGAAGAACCAAATCAAAGACCTTATTCGCCAAGGACACCTCAATCGCTTTGCTAGAAAGCCGCGTGAATCCTCGCTCTACCCGAAGAGCCCATAGGAGAAACAAATTGATGTCACTATTGGGGGACCCGCGTTAGGAGGAGATAGCTCCTCTACGTGCAAAGCGGTAGAATGCCCGAGTTAGAGGAGGCCCAAGCACAAGCGCGAATGCCCGAGTAGAAAAGAGGCCCAAGCACAAGCGCACCTTGTGATCACCTTCGGGTTAGAGGAGTATGAATACCCGAATCACGACGATGCATTGGTGATCTTAGCACGGATCGCGAATGCCCGAGTCAAGAGGATCTGGTCGACATTAGAAGTTCGACTAACATACTATATTTTGATGTTTTTGAAAAACTCGGTTTGATTGATAGGGACCTCTTCCCCCTGACTTCTACTCTCATAGGGTTTACTGGGGACTTTATCTATCCCTTAGGCGTCACCACCCTTCCAGTAACCGTCGGGCAGGAACCAAAGTCAAAAATGATGATAGTCCCTTTCATGGTGGTAAAGCTCCCCTTAGCGTATAACGTAATTTTGGACCGCTCGAGCCTCAACAAGGTAAGGGCAATCGTCTCCACAAATCACCGGACCGTGAAATTCTTGACTGAGAGTTGGCGAGACCAGGAGTGACCCCCGGGAGTATAGGCAGTATTATCTGATAGCAACAACCCTTCCCAAGAAGACATGGCCTGAAGCACTAATCACCAACTGTCGAGAGTCCAGTAAGTCAGCCCCACATCCTAAGCCAATAGAGCAGACGGTGGAGATTCCCCTTGACCCGAAGCATCCCAAGAAGGTCATCAAAGTCGGGTTGGCCCTTCTCGAGGATGAACGCACTAACTCATTGAATTCCACGGACAGAATATAGATATCTTCACTTGGTCACCAAGTAACATGTCGGGCATCGATCCAGAGGTGGCTCAACATCACCTCAACATACAACTCAGGGATAGACCTGTGCAACAAAGGCCTAGAAGGTTCTCTTATGACCGATAGAAGGCTATCGAAGATGAGGTGGATAGGTTATTGGAAGCAGGGTTCATCGTCGAGGTCAAATACCCAACCTGGGTGTCTAATGTAGTCCTCATTAAGAAAGCTAATGGAAGGTGGCATATATGTGTTGATTACAATGATCTCAATCGAGCATGCCCGAAAGATTGTTACCCGCTTCTAAGGATTTACTAATTGATAGACGTAACGTCAGGCCACGAGCTACTCTCATTTATGGATGCATTCTCAAGCTACAATCAAATCCAAATGGCTCCAAGAGACCGGGAAAGCATAGCTTTCATCACACTCTGAGGAACCTATTGCTACAAGACAATGTCATTCGAATTGAAGAATGATAGGGCCACGTACCAAAGGATGGTCAATTTCCTGTTCAAGGACCAAGTCGAGAGGAACATGGAGGTTTATGTTGATGATAGATCATCAAGAGCAGACTCGCCCACTCTCACCTTTCTAACCTCGCCAAGACATTTTAAACCCTTTGGAAGTTCATAATGAGGCTCAACCCTGCCAAGTGTGTATTCAGGGTAGCCTCAGGAAAGTTCCTCGGCTTCATCATCCACCAGTAGGGAATTAAAGCAAATCCAGAGAAAGTAAGGGTGATTACAGAAATGCAGTCACCACGAACAGTCAAGGAAGTCCAAAGACTCACCGGGAGGTTGATCGTATTAAGTCGGTTCATCTCTCGAGCAGGTGACAAGAGCCTACCCTTCTTCCGAGTGCTGAAACACACTAAGAATTTCAACTGGACTCTCGACTGTAAAGCAGCTTTCCAAGACTTCAAATCTCATCTCGCCCGACTACCACAGCTAGCCTCAGTCGCCACAAGAGAGTTCCTTGAGCTATATTTTGTTGCATCCGAGCACTCAGTTAGGTTGGTCCTAGTCAAGCCCGACGGGGAGAAGCAACAACCCATGTACTACTACAGTCGTATTTTGAGTAGCCGCAAGGAGTGCTATCCCCCGATCGAGAAACTGGCACTAGCCCTAGTACTCGCGGCTAGAAAACTTAGACCATACTTCTAAGCCCACATAACAAAAGTAGTCACCGACTAGCCTCAGTGCTAACTTCTCTCCACGTTTGATGTGGCGGGCTAAATGCTCAAGTGGTCGATCGAGTTGGGAGAGTTCGACCTACAACACGTCCTGAGGATAGCAATCAAGGCTCAAGTGGTGGCTTACTTCATCTTGGAGCTTACCATTCCTGAACTTTCCCCCCAGCCAACGTCGACTTGGAAACTTCACATCAATAGGTTGTCCAATTCCAGCCGAGGAGGCACTGGCCTTGTTCTAGAGGGACCTTCCAATCAAGCATATGAGCATACCCTTCACCTTGAGTTCAAGGCCATGAATAATGAAACAGAATATGAGGCACTTTTGTTTGGGTTATGCTTAGCTCTAGAGCTTTGGGTCAAACAGATCGAGGTGTACACAGACTCCTAATTGGTAACTAGCCAGGTCATCGGGGACTATGAAGCCCAAGAACCCACCATGGCCAGATACCTCACCGAAGCGCATTGGCTCATTAGGGCGTTCTAACATTTCACCATCTTTAGGGTGCCTCGGACCGATAACTCAAAATGCATTGGCAAAGCTCGATTCATCGTGGACACCACGGGAATGCCCACTTGAAGTGGCAAGGCTCTATAGGCCAATTATAACCACAACCAAGGTGGGCCGAGGTCAGACCAGGCTGGATGGATGAAATACTCTGTTATAAAAAAGATGCGATGTTGCCGACCGATCGAGCGACCGCCTAATAAGTCAAAAGGACCACGACCAGATATTACGAGATCAATGGGTGGCTCTACCGAAAAGCTTTTAGTCAACCGCTGCTCTGTTGTCTATCAATGGCCGAGGTTGAGACTATCCTAGCTGAAGTTCATGAAGGGATATGCAGAGAACACATCAAAGCCCAGACTCTAGCCTTCAAGATCCTTTGATAGGGATATTACTGGTCGACTATGCGTCAAGATGCAACCGTTTATGTCTAGAAGTTTGAGCAATGCGAAAAGCATGCCCGGATCCAACATCAGCCAACACTTCCCCTCGCACCGACCAATTTATGCATGGCCCTTCGCACAGTGGGAGATGGACCTTCTCGGCCCATTCGCACTAGCCTCAGGACAATGAAGGTTCTAGACTATTGGGTCGACTATTTCATAAAGTGGGTCGAGGCCGAGCCCCTAACATCGATCACTAAGAAACAAGTCAAAAAATTTGCCTGGAGAAATATTATCACCCAATTTGGCATCCCAGGAGTAATAGTCACCAACAACATTGACCCACTTCAATAACCCGAGGTTCAAATCCTTCTACTAGAGATACTAGATACAGTAGAAATTTAGCTCAGTTGCACATCCCCAAGCTAACGACCTCGTCGAAGTTACCAACCGGGTGATCCTCGAAGGGCTAAAGAGGCAAGTCGTTGGGGCACAAGGCACCTAGGTGGAGGAACTTTCAAGTGACATTTCAAATGGGCTTTCAAGCTCGATTAGATCATACAGGCTTTTAAATCTGAGCGACATTTCAGATGGGCTTTCAGTCCTGACTAGATCATCGGGCTTTCAATCCTGACCAGATCAAATAGGCTTTCAGTCCTAAGCGACATTTCAGACAAACTTTCAGTCCCAACCAGATCATACATGCTTTCAATCTTGACTAGATCTTGCGGGCTTTCAGTCCGACCAGATCATACGAGCTTTCAATCTTGAGTGACGTTTCAGATGGGCTTTCATTCTCGATCAGATCATACGGGCTTTCAGTCGTGACCAAATCTTACGAGCTTTCTACTGGTTACTATTGGGAAACCTCAGTGGGTGCATCACATATGCAGTGAAAATCAAAACAAAAACTGATTTCCCACGCAGATCAAATCGTCATGTAAAAGATTTGGGTCACTAGAAAACTCATAAAAATAAAAAATACCGCGATGTGTGAGAGATTGATTTTACCTAGGGAGATCGTATATCCCTGTATTCCAGATCGGGATGGAGAAGATGAAGGAGGTCAAGCTCTCGAGCGGTATCCACACGATGGATCTTTGCAGCGAAACTCCTCCAATCTGATCTTACAACTCTTGCTCAAAGGGAGGGAGGAGAATAGGAGGTGGTGGCTAAAGCTGAAGCCTATCAACCATGAGTCTCCCCTCCCATTTATAGAGAGCCACCAAAACCCTAGGGCTCCTTCATTTATGGGTATTGGATCTCCATTCAATAACCTACTAACCTTGCATTATTGGATCTCTATCCAATAATCTTCTTAGGCCTATAATTTGGCCTTAATTAAGGAGCCCATCAACATAGGGTCTCATCTAATGAGAATAGGGGCTAATCAGATCTTCATCCAATCCTCTATTCGTTGAAGCATCCACCATATGTGTGTGACCCTCTAGGCCCGATACCGAGCTAGCCGTGAGTCACTCCCATCAGAACTCCTTCTGATATAGTGAATTATTATCCCCATAATAATTCACTCGACTCATCGACTATGGACGTACTAGGCCACTACGCCACAGTCCCCAAATGGTACAGGGGGGATTAAATCCATCAGACCTATCTGTCTATAGTTACCATGTATTTATAATCCCTCATCCAAATAATATCCCAGAGATCATATATTGGATATGGTATTGTCAGGTCACATACGGAATCAATTTGTCTCGCTCTATTCGGATTCTACTAAAGAACTCCTTCTCTCTCAATCCGAATGACCTTGGCCAGGGATTTGTCTGAGCAAGCACATATGGGATATTCCTCTCGTGATATTGAGAGTTGATGATCCTCTATTGACACTCAATTTCCTTCGTAAGGTTGGCTACCAATCCCGATAACCAGCTATACCAGATCTGAAACTTTCCAAACCTGCAAGTCTAGCGTCAAAAAAAGGAGTACTCATACAAGGCATTCTTGGTGTCTCAAGTCTAAGGACCAGATATACAATTGAGACTATGGAATCGCTATCTGACATTAGGTATCATTAATCATACAACATTCCATAAGCGGATCAATCAGTGAACTCATTCTCTATTGAGCACCTGTACTATATCCTTAGTGTCTCCATACAAGTGGCTCTGAGACCAGCCGCCTCCATCATATGGACAGGTATATAATTCATCGATCTATCCGGTTATCTCAATGTCCCTCTTGAGTAACCTATGACCGGGATTATTTAGGATATGTGTTGAAAAGTGAATCGATCTCATTATCGTGATCTCATCACGATCTGATTCTCATTGCACAGAACCAAGGACATCACAATATATATGTAACAAATAATATAATGTGCGAATATGCCAATATTAATTATAAGCAAAAAGATCATAAAGCATGTCACACGTGCCATCACTCACGTGATTGGCTTGCAAGGCACCTGTAACTCATTCTCTAATGAGCACATATACTATATCCTTAGTGTCTCTACACAAGTGGCTATGAGACCAGCCACCTCTATCATATAGATAGGTATATAACACATTGGTTTATCCGATTGTCTCGATGTCCCTTTCAAGCAATCTATAACTAGGATTATTTAGGATTTATGTTTAAAAATGAATCGGTCTCATTATCATGATCTCATCATGATCCGATTCCCATTGCATAGAACTAAGGACATCACAATATATATATTCAATAAATAATATAATGTGAGAATATATCAATAAATAATAATGTAAAAAGATTGTACAACATGTCACACATGTCATCACTCACATGATTGGCTTGTAGGGCACTTGTAACTGTTGGTTATAGGTGCCCTGGAAGCCAATCACGTGAGAGATGACACGTGTGACACACTGTGTGATCTTTTTGCTTATGATTAATATTGGTATATTGGCACATTATATTATTTGTTACATATATATTATGATGTCCTTGGTTCTATGCAATGAGAATCGGATTGTGATGAGATCACGATAATGAGATCGATTCACCTTTAAACACATATCCTAAATAATCCCGGTCATAGGTTACTCAAAAGGGACATTGAAATAACCGGATAGTATACCCGTCCATATGATGGAGGCAGTTGGTCTCATGCCACTTGTGTGGAGACACTAAGGATATAGTACATGTGCTTATTAGAGAATGAGTTCACTGATTGATCCACTTTTGGAATGCTATATGGTTAATGATATCTAATGTCAGACAGCGATTCCATAGTCCTAGTTGTGTATCTGGTCCTTAGACTTGAGACACCAAGGATGTCTTGTATGAGTACTCCTTTCTTTGACGCCAGACTTACAGGCTTGGAAAGTTCAAGATCTGGTACAACTGGTTATCGGGATTGGTAGCCAACCTTACGAAGGCAATTGAGTATCAATAGAGGATCATCCACTCTCGGTATCACGAGAGGAATATCCCATATGTGCTTGCTCAGACAAATCTCTGGCCAGGGTCATTCGGATTGAGAGAGAGTTCTTTGATAGAATCTGAATACAGTAAGAGAAACTAATTTCGTATATGACCTGATAGTACCATATCCAATATACGATCTCCGGAATATTAGTTGGATGAAAGATTATAGATACACGATAATTGTGGACAGATAGGTCTGATGGATTTGATCTCTCCTGTACCGTCTGGCGACTATGCCGTAGTGGTATAGTACGTCCATAGTCGATGAGTCAAGTGAATTATTATGGGGATAATAATTCACTATATTAAAAGGAGTTCTGATGGGAGTGACTCACGGCCAGCTCGGTATCGGGCCTAAAGGGTCACACACATATGGTGGATGCTTCAGCGAATAGAGGATTTGATGAAGATCCAATTAGCCCCTATTCTCATTAAATAAGATCCTATGTTGATGGGCTCCTTGATTAAGGCCCAATTATAGGCCTAAGGAGATTATTGGATAGAGATCCAATAATACAAGGTTATTGGATAGAGATCCAATAATACAAGATTAGTGGGTTATTGGATGGAGATCAAATACCCACTAAGGAAGGAGCCCTAGGGTTTTGGTAGCTCTATATAAATAGGAGGGGAGACTCATGGTTGATAGGCTGCAGCTTTAGCCATCACCTCCTATTCTCCTCCCTCCCTCTGAGCAAGAGTTGCAAGATCAGATTGGAAGAGTTTCATTGTAGAGATCCATCGTGTGGATACCACTAGAGAGGAGGACGCTTGACCTCCTTCATCTTCTCCATCCGGATCTGGAATACAGGGATATACGATCTCCCTAGGTAAAATCAATCTCTCACACATCGTGGTTTTTTCAGTTTTTGTGATTTTTCTCGTGACCCGAATCTTTTGCACGATGATTTGATCTGTGTAGGAAATCAATTTTTATTTTAATTTTCACTGCGCATGTGATGCACCCGCTGAGGTTTCCCAACACTTACATTGATGGACTCCTTACATAAGGCCCAATCAGAGGTCAAAGGAGATTATTGGATATAGATCCAATAATCTAAGGTTAGTGGGTAATTGGATGGAGATCCAATACACACTAAGGCAAGATCTATTAGGGTTTTATAGGTGTTTTTCTATAAATAGGAGGGGAGGCACATAGATAGTAGGCTGCACTTTCAGTCCATACGGGCTTTCAGTCTCAGGCAACATGCCAGATAGGCTCATAGTCCCCTACCGATCAAGTACAATAGGTGTGTGGCAGCCCTTGGCTCGTGACCCCGGCCACGAGCAAGCAACCAAAGTCACATCCACGATGGACATGTCCTCGCTCGAATTGGGATCGTCTCGACCTCGGCACCCCAACCTGAAGCGAGAAAGTCCTCTCCAGGATCCTTGAGGAACTCCATCGAGCACTTCCTCAGTGGTGGGTGGGGAGGGGGGGTGAAGAGAATGATAGGGAAAGTATTGGGCTCATCTAGTCAGCCCAGCCATGAGGAATCTGAGGACCACATCGATAGCCAAGTAGATCGGCAACATTCGACGGAGAATTGCATTAGCACCTCGGACAACCGAGCCACATCAGCAGCACCTTCAGTAGTCTCCAAGGACATCTAATGCAACGTCGTAGGATCGGTACAGGATCGTACCAACAATCGCCAGCCTTGTCGAACGAAGTCTCGGGAACCAACGAAGGCAGCACTCGGTGTAGAATAGTACAGTAGGATCGGTGCTGGATGCGCCCATATTAATCACCCCCAGTACAGCCACCCATCGCCCCCTAGGTATAGATAACCTCCCTATAGCTCAGAGAAAGGGGGATTTCTCTCTCTCTCTCTCTCCAAGGATTGAACTCCTAACTATCACCTCGATCTTCCTTCACACTCGAGAGCTAATTTAGCCATTAGAGGGGCCATGTTGGGCACACACCACCCCGACCAAGGCCTCCTTGCAGGACCCATCCCAGAACCGATAAGGCGCTCCAGCAGACTTCCCGACTTAAGGTGTCATCGACTAGCGCCATCGACTAGTGTTGTCCAAACCCCGATCACACTCTGCCTGACTGACAGGACTCCAGTAGGGTTAAGTCCTAATCATCATAGAAGTAATTAATAAGAACCCTGTGAGATTGTAATAAAACCCCACCTAGTCACTTCTATCTTATAAAGAAGTATGGCTAGGGTTTATTTTGAGGCCTTAGGACTTCCTACCTGCCACCCCCCTTACTGGGCTAGTCGGTTAGGGTTTCTAGCAGAGGGGCATGGCTTGTGTAGCCACTTAGGTCGTCGCCCCCTTTATTTAGGTATGACAACTATATGAGGGGCAAAAAGGAGAATTCACTTAGGAAGCACCCCCCTAGGGCTAGGGTTATGAGCCATATATAAGCTTGTAGCCTTCACCTCTTTTCATTAAGCAAGATCAATCTACAATTCAGCCATATGATCGACTACTAGGAGGGAGGAACCCCTATAGTGTTCCAACGATTGATCCCCCTTAAAGATCAAAATCTATAGAGCTCCTTCTGAGGTTCTATCACTTGGTATCAGAGCAGCGTTCCTACTACCCTTGCTACCATCTCTGTCACCCCCACCCTTCCAAGTAATTCCCATAATTGCTGCAACACGTGCCACCGTCATCCCTAAGCCGCAGATCATATCAATCTGCGACTACCCCCTACATGTGAAATTAAAGATCTAGTATATTTTCATCACCCACACCTATTTGCTACTACTATTCCTTTGCCTTACACATTAGAAATTTTTTTTCATATTTTTCTTGCTGTAAAATTCTACCGTCACAAATGTTATCATCGTTGCGAAGGGGACACGCTATAAAAAATTTTCAACTAATTGTTGCTTCTTGAAACTGAACTTTTGCTCATCCTTTTTGGCTGAAACTTTTATACAAATTCATAGATCATCTTAGCTTTCATCTAATATTGATCTCTAGAAAAAATTCCTTCTGAAACAGGACTTATAGTGCTGTAATTCCTCATCGTGCATTGCTAGAATTTAACGATGAAGAATCTGTCTTTTGTCTTTTCATCAACTTTCCTATCGTTAGGCTATCAAAATTTTGTCAAACTTATTTGTGATATTACCCACATATGAATCGAGGTTTTGTAATAAATTTCTACATATTTTTCTCATGTTTTCCTTTGGAATTTACGTCGAGAATTCATTATTTTTTTGACACAAATTATGTTCGGTTGAACTACATGTGCATAACGATCTTTCGTCGAATCCTATCAGAATTTCACTACTGCTTTTCCATATTTGAAACACACTTTTCCTTATCTTCATCTCCTACCACCATAGCTCTAAATTTCATAATTTTTTATTAGAATTTTTATTGAGAAACTATTATTTCTTCGATGACAAATTTGCTTCTGCAAGGTAGCATACAATATAGCGAACTTCGTCGAATTCTATCAAACCTTCGTTGCATTTCTTCCAAATCTGAAACCATCTTTCCCTAACCTTCACCCTCTACCATCACAGCCCAAAAACCCTACCAAACCACAGCCAAAACTATACCCAAATCTATTGGGAAACCTCAGCGGGTGCATCACATGCGCAGCGAAAATCAAAAATAAAAACTGATTTCCCACGTAGATCAAATCGTCGTGCAAAAGATTAGGGTCACGAGAAAAATGCAAAACTGATAAAATCACAATATGAGAGAGATTGATTTTACCTAGGGAGATCATATATCCCTGTATTCCAGATTCAGATGGAGGAGATGAAGGAGGTCAAGTGTCCTCCTCTTTAGCGGTATCCACACGATGGATCTCCGCAGTGAAACTCCTCCAATCTGATCTCGTAACTCTTGCGTGGAGGGTGGGAGGAGAATAGGAGGTGGTGGCTAAAGTTGTAGCCTATCAACCCTGAGTCTCCCCTCCTATTTATAGAGAGCCACCAAAACCCTAGGGCTCCTTCCTTAGTGGGTATTAGATCTCCATCCAATAACCCACCAACTTTGCATTATTGGATCTCTATCCAATAATCTCCTTAGGCCTATAATTGGGCCTTAATCAAGGAGCTCATCAGCATAGGGTCTCATCTAATGAGAATAGGGGCTAATTGGATCTTCATCCAATCCTCTATTTGCTGAAGCATCCACCATATGTGTGTGACCCTCCAGGCCCAATACCGAGCTGGCCGTGAGTTACTCCCATCAAAACTCCTTCTGATATAGTGAATTATTATCTCCATAATAATTCACTCGACTCATCGACTATGGACGTACTAGGCCACTACGCCATAGTCCCCAGATGGTACAGGGGGAATCAAATCTGTCGGACTTGTCTGTCCACAGTTATCATGTATCTATAATCCCTCATCCAAATAATATCCCAGAAACCATATATTGGACATGGTACTGTCAGGTCACATACGGAATCAGTTTGTCTTGCTCTAATCAGATTCTACCGGAGAACTCCTTCTCTCTCAATCTAAATGACCCTGGCCAGAGATTTGTTTAAGCAAGCATATATGAGGTATTCCTCTCATGATACCGAGAGTGGATGATCCTCTATTGACACTCAATTGCCTTCGTAAGGTTGGCTACCAATCCCGATAACTAGTTGTACTAGATCTGGAGCTTTCCAAACCTGTAAGTCTGGCGTCAAAAAAAGAGTACTCATACAAGACATCCTTGGTGTCTCAAGTCTAAGGACTAGATACACAGCTGGGACTCTGGAATCACTATCTGACATTAGGTATCATTAACCATACAATATTTCATAAGCAGATCAATCAGTGAACTCATTCTCCAATGAGTACATGCACTATATCGTTAGTGTCTCCACACAAGTGGCTATGAGACCAGCCGCCTCCATCATATCGACGGGTATATAGTACATCGGTCTATCCGGTTATCTCGATGTCCCTCTCGAGTAACCTATGACCAGGAATATTTAGGATTTATGTTTAAAGGTGAATCAATCTCATTATCATGATCTCATCATGATTCAATTTCCATTGCACAGAACCAAGGACATCACAATATATATGTAACAGATAATGTGAGAATATGCCAATATTAATCATAAGCAAAAAGATCACATAGCGTGTCACACGTGCCATCACTCACATGGTTGGCTTGCAGGGCACCTGTAACCAGCAAAATCAATCATAAAATAGCCTAAAACCGTAGCCTTCTACAACTATCACCTATCTGCAGCATACCCCCACCGATCCCTATCAAACCTCTACAACAATCTATCTAGATCCAAAACCCTTTTCTTAATCTTCATCCACTGCTATCACAGCCCTAAAACCACACCAAATCGTAACCAAAACTCCACAAAACTATAGCCCCAAATCGTACCCAAAACAGCCACCCAATCTCCCTTATCCCTTCAACCACAGCACACATCTCTCGTTGCCATCTACCTTGATCGCAACCAGTAGTAACTTGATCACGTCTAGCAGCGATCCCTCACTACACAATGCTACCAGTAGTGACCTCTGGCTGCCATCCTCCTTGATCGTAGCCAACAGTGATCCTTTGCAGCAAAAAGCTACCATAGTGATCTTTCGCTACAATCTATCTACATCGCAGCCTGCTGTAATCTTTTGATGCCAACTATCTTGATCGTGGCCAGCAATGAATTGAACACGACTAGCAGCAGTCTCTCGCTCTATACTGCCACTGCCCTCCTCCGTAACTATCATGCACACCGCTGCCCCATCTTCCTCCTATTGTAGTCGCACCCTTACAGCAACCAACACCACCTGCAGCCACGAAATCGTAGCACAGCCGCAGTCGATGTAGCTATTGCCCTCTTCTTCCTCCACTATCACTGCTACCTTCTGATTCAAACCCCTCGGCTATCATCTTTTGACAGATATTAGCCACTTGAAAAATTACAGCCTTGACGACATTATTGCTGCCATCTTCTTCCTCCATTGTTGCTGCTACCCTTGGCTGCCATCTTCTACTTGGAGACTTCACCACCGCAGCCCTGACATTGCTGCCATTTATTGCCTTTAACCTGAAGATTGTAGCTACACTCTTTAATCAATTTATTTGACAGGTTGAAGATCCTTACGTCATGACATCGGTGGGCTTATTCGAAGCCAAATTAGAGGCTTTCAAGATGCGTATGGATGCTAAATTATGCGCTCTCTTTGAGGAGTTTTGATTAGGCCGATCACTGAGCCCAATAAGATCACAACATGGTGCGAATTCAAATTGTAAAGAGAACCCATCAGAGATAAAAAGTGAGGATAAGACACGACAGCCCCTACACCTCGATGACATCGATCTCCTTTGCACAACTTTATGAAGGGCACCTCAATCAAGATGCTCAAAGCATGAGAGCCACATCCTCGACCAGTTTTGAAAGGTTATCTAATCAAACTTATGATTGGTCTAAAAAGCAGATATTAAGGACTTTATTTGAGGCTTGAAGTCGGAGATTCGGGAAGAAGTTAAAGCACAATAGCCATACATACTTAAGACAACAATATTCTTCGCGCGACATCAAGAAGAGTGATTAAACTATTAAGTCGAAGGACTAGGGAAGCTCCCTAACCAGCGGCACTAAAGCTTTCACCTCCTCCTACTATCAGCTGACCCCCTCAGCCGAAGAAATTAACAAGAGAAGACCTTCATGATGGATCGATAAGGGCCTATGTGGGTATTGTGATAAACTGTGGAGCCTAGAACACCAATGTAAAAAAGAGACACCGTTGATAATTGCGCCCACTAAAGAACCCAAACTTGAAGATATGACTCTTGAGCCCAAGGAGAAGGATACACCATAATCAGTCACCCGCACGGTCCCTACCTTAGCCGGCTACACCAACTTGTAAAAATTGAAGATCGAAGGGTTTCTCGAGCAGCAGTCTGTCATCGTCCTCATCAACGCCGGGAGCACACACAACTTCATGAGCAGTAAGGTTGCTGCCCACTGAAAGCTTAAAAAGAAAATTATAACGGGTTCGAAGTCAATGTAACTAATGGCCAAATTCTGAAGTACAACTAGAAGTGCTCGCGGGTAAAACTGATCTCATAGGAGCAAGACGTAGTTGTTGATTTTTTTCCCCCTCCCTCTCGATGATTTTGATATAGTGCTCGGTATTGATTGGTTGTCCATGATTGAAGATGTTTTCTGGAATTTTTGAAGCTAACTATGAAATTTTTCAACAAAGAAAAACATGTGGTCCTACGAGGGAGCCCAGCGACTATAACCACAACACAACACTTAGAGGGGGTACCAAAAAAAGAATTCAGTGGCTTCTCGATCCAAATTTAAGAGTTTCGAAGCCAAAGGAGATTGAAGATAAGAACCCTCCCCCACAGCTTGCTTAAATTTTGGGAGTCTCTACCAAACCGAGCTACTACCTCTTGTCAAGATGCCCGATTCCCTTATGCTGAAATTACTACCATTTGATACTCAGCTAGATTTGTTGCCCATAGAAGATCAAAGATATGAGGGTCGCCCAAGAGATGATAGAGACATGGATTGTTCGGTCATGCTTATTTCCTGCTACGGCACATCCCTACATCCTTTTCACTAGGGATAAGTTACTTCTGAAGTGTTACATCCCGTCGAACTCACCATGGTTGCTGATATAGCACTTCCAGATCTCAGGTGACTTCCACGACTTTTCCCAGGATTGGACAATGATGCTCAAAGACCTTCTTGATGATTTCCTCCAATCTATGATCCAAGACCGCGAAAAAATTGAGCCCCTCTAGTAGCGAAATGAGAATAAGAGAATGATCATTTGCAAATCTCAACAAAATATCATCCCTCTCACTATGAAGAAAGATGCACCACTTTGGTCGAGTGAAACTATAGCCCTTATGACCACGATGTTGTCCCCACCAAGACGTGTTCATATGTTTATGATTGGAGCAGACACATCCAGAGTTGGGATCGACATCACCCTTATGCAAGATGGTCGACTCCTAATTCACACCAAGGCTTCCCCCACACTCCACACAAGGTTTTTAAAGGGGATACTTATTGCTACCAAATTTAAAATTTGGCTAGATATAGGTCCATGGCATTAAAGAGGAGTAAGCACAGAAAAATTACAATCCATGCTCACGCTAGATTGGGCTCTACTCATCTTGAACCATACCAGAGGGCAGTCACCATTCCAGAAGAAAGATTGGCTATTACTAAAGACTAACTATATGACAGCACATGCAAAGAATAAATGACCTCTTGACAAACTATAAAATGGATGAAAAATTAAAGATCAAGCTTTCCTACACCTCCAGTCCGATCAGAAGGAAACTCAAGCCTTAAGGAAGTGATCTCCCTATTTCTTTGGGCCTTACAAAATTAGGGATCACATTAGGGCCCTAACCTAGAGATCAGATCCGTGCACCAGATCAAGATTATAGTTGATCCTCCGAGTATCCCACTTTAAATAAAAATTTAAAGATGATGACTAAGCCCAAATCCTTCCAACTAACACCCAAGCTGATGAGGAGACCAAAGTTCAGTTTATGATAGCATGAGAATCATATGAGGAGCTAAAAATCTAATTTCCTGAGTTTATGGATCCTCAGCCTTAAGGACAAGGCTGATTCAAAGAGGGCGGGCTTGATAAGACTTCTGTAGGGTTGAGTCCTAATCACCCTAGAAGTAATTAATAAGAACACTGTGAGATTGTAATAAAACACCACCTAGTCACTTCTATCCTATAAAGAAGTGTGGCTAGGGTTTATTTTGGAGTCTTAGAGCTTCCTAGCCATCACCCCTTTTACTGAGCTCGTCGATTAGGGTTTCTAGCAGAGGGGCATGACTTGTGCAGCCACATAGGTCGCCGCTCCCTTTATTTAGGCATGGCAGCTATAGGAGGAGCAAAAGGAGGAATTTACTTAGGAAGCACCCCCTAGAGCTAGGATTTTGAGTCCTATATAAGTTTGTAATCTCCACCTCTTTTTATTAAGTAAGATCAATCTATAATTCAACTATATTATTGACTAATATGAAGGAAGAATCCTTATAGTGTTTCAAGAATTGATCCCCCTCAAATATCAAAATCTATATAACTCATTCTAAGATTCTATCTCTCATCTCTTAACTTAACCCAAATAATTTTACATACATAGCCGAATAGCATCGTGCTAAATCTCTAACCACGATATAAAATCCAACGATAATAAAAAAGTCATGCATCCAAGGACAGAGACGATCGGACCATTGTTCTAATATGTTGATGTGACATATTGCATATGACATGTTAAAGGTTGCAGGCCACGAGAAGCCTCCATGTGACATGTCGGGAGTCTAGTTGATGTCACCTACTATATTGAAATGAAACTTCTTAACTCCGATGAACACCCATCACAGCAACAATAATGTTATGCCGTGCTACGTACGTACAACATAATTTAGAGTCGGTTATGTTAAATGAAACTTCCACTTGAATGTAGAGTGACAATGCATCAGAAATGGCTGACAACCATAAGAATCATCTATTGTTGGATCAAAGTTCTATTTAACATAACAAATATTTATCTCCTAGTAAATTCAACAATGGGGATCTTACGACTATATATGCTCGTGTCTAATGCTTAAATATAGGCTAGTAATGGCCTAGTACAATTTAAGAAAATAGACATATGCATATGTTAATGATTAAACATAACCTAACTGACTCTAAATTGAAAATTGTAAGTTCTTAACAAAGAGGTCCGATGATACATATTTTTAATGTGTGTTCTACATGCATCTATTCTACTTATGGATAGATATGATCCCTTTTTTTTCTTAATTCATTTTAATATTTTGGGGACTAGAACTGAATCAAATCTAAGTGATTCTGTGTCCAATTCCAAACAAAACCTACGGTTTCAATTGCATTTTAGATTTGGTTCTATTTTTAATATTTTTAAAATTTAATTTTAAATGAAAATAATTTAAAGGATAAAATGTTATTTCACTTGAAAAGTGAATGAATTTTCATACGTATAATAAAAAAAGAGATACCTGAAATAAAATCATCAATTATTAGCATTGTCGATTGTCCAATCGTTCTTTCGGCTAGTAAATCAAACAGGACTTCACTATCTTTATGGACCATCTCTTTATTTCGTTGCTTTGCTTTGGTTCAATCATCAATATATGCTTTTGCCTCAATTGATTCAAGGGTCATATTTTAATAAATTTCATCTAAGATGCATCCCCTCACACTGAAAGCTTGCTCCAAAACTATTATTAATACTAAAGTTACTAATATTTATCTTACATTGATGGCTAAAATAGGAAAAGTTATTGAATGACATGCTCACCATTGGAGAATTAAAAACCCTACTACACCAATAGTGTTGTCACTAAACTCAAAAGAAGTCGTCTGATAAATATCAAGTTTGATGTTCGAGCCTAATGATCCACTCAAGTTCTTTTGTCTTTACATGAATGATTTTTCTCCTTTATAAATTCTACTACTCCAATCACTAATTTATCCGTGCATTTACATTCAGAAGACTGAGAGGTAGCTGGTTCTCTATTATAAGTAGCACTTAATAATCAATATAAGTTAAATGACCAATTTTTTTTATTTTTTTATTTTTTTATAAAATCAACATCAAAATATAAACAATTACTTATAGATAATCATACAAACCATCTACCCTACAATGAGGGTGCAACAAGGTAAAATTCAATGGCCCATTAAGTTTTCATTTCCACAATAGTCATGCTCAATTCATTATCATGTTCATGTTCATGTTCATGTTCATGTTCTACAATAATGTTAGTACATTTAATTAAAATAAATAAGTAATAGGATAAAGCATAAGTAGCATCATTAAAAAAATTTATAATATCCTCTTTTTTTTTTTTACAAATATTCCATTTTTTTTGTAACAAAGTAAAGAGTGCATTTATATAAGTTACAATATATAAAAAAATAAAATAAAATAACAGAACTCACCTCCAACTCTAAATCCAGCGAGGAGAGATAAAAGGAGACAAGGTCAAGCAACAGATCAAATATAGCAATAAGACATGCAAAAGCCCATGTAAATTCTATTACACCAATCTAAAGGGTTGTTTTCCTTGCATATCAACTTTACTTAAGTATTATCATTTGGTCGGATAATCAAGAGGGGATAACAATATCTTCCCCTCATGTGTGCATAGGTGAGTAAGGAAGACAACAGACCGGTTCACAATCTTCAATCTAAGGGGGATTAGCTCAATTTAATTTAGGATAATCCAATAACCTCTTAGAGTTCTATAGTGTTTATTTAGGATGTTCACGGAACTTTAGAATCAGATTAAAGACGGATAGAGTCAATATTCCTAATTTCTAAGACACCAAGGAGAATAGTCTATTATTGCTCATGCATGGGACCTTATTTCTATCGTCATGAATATGGGCATAATCTCTATGTACACGTCTTAATCCAACCATGGTATTAGATAGGGAGACATTAGAGCAATAACACCAACCAGAGAGGGAGGGGGTCCAATAGTGCCAAATGGACTTAGGGAGCTTAAATTCTAATTTTTAACAATGGCCTAACTTAAAGCATTTTCTGAAAATGCCATGTAGTCTCCTACTAACATCATAAACTATTACAGAGATTTTAAGGTCTGAAGATCTCTAAAAGTTTATTTTAAATCTATGATTTCTCTCGTTCCACACATGATATATAGTCGATGTGAAGGATTATTTTTTGATCGGCTCAAAAAGTTATCATCTGGTATTTGTTGAGATAACCAAAATAATTCTGTTATCAAATAGTCTAAAGGGGTATGGATCAAATTTGATTTCCTCAAAATAATTCTCTAAAGGGGCAATCGAATAGAAGAATATATATTGAATACATTTATCACTTTGGCCACAATGAAAATAGGTGGAGTTAGTACAGATTCCCTAGTTTGACAATCTATTCATAGTGCTCAACATGTTTATATAAGCCAACTATGAAATAAATGAAAACTATGGGTTTTTTTTTTTTTTTTAACCGAATAAGTTTGCCCCCATACAACTTTGATACTTGGTTCATTTAAGGCTACATAAGCAAATTTTAAGGTGAATTCCCCATAATAAATTAATTGTATAAGGAATCAATGAAGTTCTAGCTAATAAAAGAGGAAGCCCCACCTAATAGAATCATATGAATTGTGAAGATCAATTTTCAAGTCTAAGGGTCTTTGTTAAGATGATAATTTTATATGATTTAATAACATAAAGTAATATTTTTATGAATTAATCAGCCCAAAATTTATTGGTTGGTATCAATAGTATTATAAAACATCTCAACAGACCTATTTATATAATCTTCAAAATAAACTGATATAGTACTTTGCATATATCAGTTTATTTTGAAGATTATATAAATCAACACATTAATTACTAGGGTTTCCTCTTCTTACAAATAAGGGTAAGGGAAATAATATTTACCTCTTCCAATAGCTTCCTAGATATGAAGAAATTATTTATAACAACAACAATATAATGCCCAATAATATGCCAACAAGAAATGTAGAATTGGACATTAAAATTGTCTAATCCCAATACCTTGTTTGGATTTGAGTTATGAATAATGTCTTCAATTTTCTTTTCAGAGATAGGTAACTCAAGGGCTTGCTTAGAATCGTGAACGAGCTTTCTAACCTCCACAAAGTGAGATGAGAAAACTTTTTAGCATATAAAAGAGGGGCAAAAATATGTTCATAGAATTTTATTGACTCTTTATCGAGATGTTGATCACTAAAGTTAGCTAAAGATAAAATGAAGTTTCGATTCCTATGGACACAAAGAGACCTAAATAAAATTGGTGTATTTGCATCCCTCAAACTTAGCTGAAGGACCCTATATTTCTTTCTAAGGATAGATCTTCAATTGCAAATAGTTTGTATAGTTCAGCAATGAGTGTACATTCACGTCTATATGGACTTTTCATCGAATGGGAAAAAATCTATATCCTTTTGAGTAAGGTGCAATTGATCTTGAATAAATTAAGAAGAGCTTTCGTGATACAAGAGTGAGATCATTTTTAAAGCCTAACTTTGAAGATTCTCTGCACTAAGATGAATATGCAGGCAGAGGTTTACAACCATTTTGAACCAAAGGGGAATGCCCACACCTCCTCCATAACTTTGAAGACTCGGGTTGACAAGTCCAAAAGTCGAAGAAGCGAAAACATATATTTCCTTTTCTTAGTTTATTAAATCAAATAATTATCATAAAGTGATCAGAAATAATAAGGGAGAGAAACCAAGCTTTAGAATCAACAAAATTAGAATTCAAATCTTGACTCATTGGCACTCTATCTAGCTTACTCATGATCCATTATGCTCCAACTATTTTGTTAGAACAAGTTAGATGTTCCCCTTTCATTTTGTGGTTAAATAAGCTCAAATCAAATAGATAATTACATATTCTCGTCGTAGTTGAATTTAAATGTAGGAGCCTATCGATCTTTTATTGGGGATAGAAGATAATTTTAAAATCTCCTAAGATCACATAGCGTCATGAATACATGTTGATATTCAAAGGAGGGAGTCCCAAAGATCTCTAATATCAACTTCAGTATAAAGTTCATAAACTATTGAAAATGCAAAAGGTTCCTATGACAACTTATCCAAAAGAAAATATGACATAACTTGGGTGAAAATATTAATCATGTTAATAGAAATAAAAAAAATTTTACATCAAATTTGAAAAAGTATTTTTATAATACATCCCCAAAATATATTGTTAAGTATAGAATTCACCTTATTTTCTTGAACCTAAGTTTCCAATAAAAAGAAACAATCAATGTAATTTTTTATAATGGAATTTCTAACAGCTTTTTGTTTAATAGGGACATTTCCATATCTCAAAATTTGTCATAAAATTGGGGTTTGAAGGGGTGCCCGAGGGATCCAAGGGAATAGTAGCAAGTTCATCCTCATTTGAAAGGGGGGGGAGAAAATTTAATATTCACTAAATTGGACGTTGTGGTATCTCCCCCATCTAGACCTTTAAAGAAGAAATAGATCCTGGCTAACTAAAGCGGGCTGACCCTTATGCTTAGTTGAGATGGAAGACCCATCCATCCGTGCATTGCTAAGTTTAGGAGGCACATCACCCCTAGAATTTTCATCAATAATAGCTGCCTCGCCTACAGTATCTAAGTGGCTTATCAGAATAGATAAAAAAAATCTTTGGACTCTCTAGAAATACTAGCACCAATTTTGTTATCATTGGTTTATTTAGGGACCTGTTTGGTTCTAGTATTATTTATTTAATATTTTATTATAGCATGACCAAAATGTTATAGCAGGAACATCTCACTAACTTCCAATCATACTCAATCCTGATAGTATTATTATGTTTATCACTAAGAGAGAGAGAGAGAGAGAGATGTAAATAAAATTAGAGAGTTTTTTAGAAGCAAGAACCATAATGCAACTTTGACATACCCAATGTGTTCCAACTTGTAAGCTAATTCATAAACAAGGGTTTACCAATTCCATTAGCAATTGAACTAAGAAACTTAGGAGTCCACATCAACAAAGAAAGATTGCAAAATTTCACCAATATGGGATAAAAGAAAAGTTGATTTTTTTTTTTTTTAAATTGAGAGTTACAGTCCTAAGGACGAAGTATAAGGAGTCTGTTGTGGATATACCAAGGATCAGATTTCATGACTTAGTAAGATCATTTTAATTACCGAATCTGAAAATAAAAAAATCATGTTTCCATGTAAAAACTTCAAGTGATCTAACAGATTTCTAAAATAGAATTTATCTGAGTCCTGACATCATGATATGATGGGCGTGATCCAACAAAATATCCAACCAATGAATTGTTCCATTAATCTTCTCTCTCACTGATTTCCTCCTCAGATAGATCTATAGAGCATCATTTTTTGAGAATATAAGATCTTCATAGTATAATAAAAGCACTTCTCATAATGATAAGTAGCTGCAAACAAAGAGCTCCCTGTATCGTTTCCTAGTTGATCAGCCTTTGTAGCAGGTGGGGTGGAGGAAGAAGGCGTAGCGTCCGCCTTGTCATTGACAAAAAATTTGCTGTAGCAGCAGCGTTGGAGGAACCATTTTGCACAACAACAGCGTGTATATTGACCTTTGGATCATACACTCCCAAGATCTTGGGTGCCCCCTTTTACGAACTCACGAGGGAGAGGAGTCTGCGCCTCATGGAGAGAGCAGGTGAGGTAACGCTTCCGAGCTTGGAATAGGAAACGTGCGCAATCTGGGGTCAATAGTGTATGAACCGGGGGGGAATCATGCTGATTCACTTGTTTCACCGGAGCTCGTGAATCACCGGTCCCCAACGAGGGACTAAGACTCCTGTGGATCATATCACGCTGATGGGAACTGCTCACTATGACCTGGGCGGAACCACGTTGGGTGCTAAGAGGAGGAAGCCCATCCGCAGGTTGAGAAGACACGGAAGGAGGGACTACGATTCGAGGAAGAACCGCATCCACGGGAAGAACAATTGCTCGCGATCTCGCTCCTACTTCCGAGGAAACTTTGGCGTTGGAAGAGGGCATGGGCGTTGATGAGTCCCTGCCCTCAAACTCCCCATGGTGACGAGCTCGCACGCCTAAGTTTGCGTTGGGTTAGGAAGGGGCAGCTTTCTCAACCAGAATTTTGGACGCCTTGGGGAGAGAAAGGAAGCAGCACGGCCTTTACCACCCCCAGAGAAAGCAACGCTTTGCCATTAACGAGGAGCCATCGGTGGCAGCATAGTAGAAAATCCTAACAGAGCTTCCTTCACCAGATTACATCGTATTTTTTTTAAGAAAAAATAATAATTGAATCATATTTTAAAAAATAAAGAAAAATATTTCAAATCTTCAGTCAAATTAACATATATCAAATAAAACATAAATTCAATCTAAAAATTTAAACTCAAATATTTTTATATTATAAATATAAGTTGATTTGTATTATATTATTTATAATAAAATTTATATTAATTATTTACATTGAAAGCTTTCATTAAATAATTCATTATGAGAAAATCTTTTGGATCTCTTGTCATTTAATTTATAAAAATCTGACCCACCCTTCTATTCCTTATGGATAAGTCTCAAAAAAATGAAATAGATTGCTTAATTAGACAAAAAAAAAAACAAAGTGTCAAGAGATTTAATATCCTCTTGTACACATATTGAAAATATAATATGAACGTCTAATATAAAAAAATCATAAAAAACTGGTTAACAAACTTCTTCTCACTTGGATATAGTATATGCAGACACATTATCAAAACTAATTAAAAAAAAATTAAAAACTAAACGATACTCTTTCAAAATAATTTTTATCATTTTATAGATATTATCGACAATATGTAATTTATCAAAAACTTTATATGCAATGATTTCAATCATTATCAATCTAATGGCATGTAACTCCAAATATCAGAGCAAATGGAAACATATCTATCAAAAGATTGAAATAAATTTTATAATTTTTACCTTTTAATAATGTTTATAAACATCGCATGTAAGAGTTGATCGAGGAACATGTCTAGCAACAGAGTTTAAACCATTTTGATAATAATTCATAAGACCAATTTTTTCACTAAAACAAGAAAGATATGTGTTCGACGAAAATAAATTTTACTAATTATTTATGATTTTTTTCAACAGAAAAATGAAAAGAATGTTTACTTGGGTACCCAAAAATTTAACTCTAACTTTTATGTGGCATGTTTCTCCTCAATATTGTTTTTAAATATTTCATATCTATCTTCTTTTTAAAATTTAAAAATCTAATGATAATAGTTAAAAGTCACTTGAAACGATCCAAGGAAATATTTGATCTTCTTAAAATATAGTTTGACAATAACTAACTTTATTGCTTTGACCACTGTATCAACTTTCTTTAGCTTTACGATGAAGCGTTGATTTTAATATTCAAGTAGGCATAATCGGGCTTTTTGATGTTATTCTCGGGCATGAAATACAAGGTTTGATGCATTATTAGAAAGAGAAAGATAATATGACATCATATTCCTAATTTCATACATATCTTATGAGCATGATTAAAGTACGATGTCATATTTAGATTTATTTACTGTTATCAATAGAAGTATAAAAAATAGATAATTTAAATTTTTAATATGCTATCTCAGTAAACAAAATGATAGGGTTTTCTCTATATATATAGTGATTTTGATACCTATATACAATTAGAACATCTAATTAAAAAAATACATATCTAAAATTTATACATACAAAAATTTTCACATGTCATTATTCATATATTAGTTCAAGCCCAAGCTCACTTTCCTACCCAATTACTTGGATGGATAACTATTTTTAACTTATAAAATTTATTTTGATGGGCATGCATCATATCATTATACAATATTTTAAAATCATATACCTTAACCATTTAATAGTAAACACTATATTTTATGATATTTAATAGTAAAATTCTATATTGAACTAACTCTAAATATTTATATGCACATATAGGAATAATAGCATACTCAATAATTTTGATAGAATCCCAAAAAAAGTTTTATAGATTTTGATCTCTGAGGGGATCAACCATTGAAACACTATAGAGTTTCCTCCTTCCTAGAACTCAGCACTAGGTTGAATAAAAGATTAATCTTGCTTGATAAAAAAAAGGGATGACTACATCATTAGATAGGACTCAAACCCTAGCCTTGCCTAAGTAGAATTATCCCTTTGCCCCTCCTCTAGTCGACCTGCCTTAGTAGGTGTAGGTGACGGTTAGGTTGACAATATAGCTGACTTAAGCATGTGGAAACCCTCGCCGACCTGCCCAATAAAGGGGGCGGCGACCACTAAGCCCTAAGACCACAATCTAAACCCTAGCCATACTTCTTTATAGGATAAAAGTGGCTACGTGGAGTTTTATTACAATCTCATAGGGTTTTTATTGACTACTTCTAGGGTGATTAGGACTCAACCCTGCTGGAGTCCTATCAAGCCCACACTCTTAAAATCAGTCTTGCTCTCAAGACTAAGGGTCCATAAACTCTGAAAACCAGGTTTTTAGCTCCTCGTAAGACTCTCACGTTGCATCTTCGGATGGTAATTTACTTCACTTCATGAGTACTTCAGTTGAAGGGCGATGTCAGCGCATTAAAATCCTCCAATCAAGTATAGCTTTAGGTTGGGCTTGAATCTCGCCATCATTTGTAATCCTCGACAGCTAAGTTTGAGCTGAATCATGTTATCCTAATTTTGACTTTAGCAGTGATACATAGAAGACACGATGGATCTTACTATCATTTTGGGGTTTTGATCTATATGTCACGGCCCCAATACGCTCCAAAATCTGATATGGTCCATAGAATCATGTAGATAATTTCATCGACACTCTAGTGTTAATTGATAGCTGCTTGTATGTTTGTAGGCGAAGATAGACCCAATCTCCTATAAAAAATTCTCGCTCGCTCCGGTGAGTGTCTACTTGTTGCTTCATGCGAGCTTGGGCAGTAGTTAGGTTATCTTTCAGTAGCTATAGAAGCTTGGGCAGCAGTTAGGTTATCAATTAAGTTTTGGCTTCATGCGAGCTTGGGCAGCAGTTAGGTTATCAATTAAGTTTTGGTCGACATGATCCACTTTGGTCGCACCAATTACATACTTAGGTATTATAGGGGGGTTCGACCATATAATACCTTATGGGGGTACATTTAGTGGATGAATGATAAGTTATATTGTACCACCATTCGGCCCAAGGAAGCCACCTTGTCCACTCTTTGGGTCGGTCACTAGTGAAGCATCGTAAGTAAGTCTCGAGGCATATGTTTACCATTTTTGTTTGGTTGCCCGTCTCTGGATGATAGGCTGTGCTCATCTTCAATTGGGTGTCTTGTAGGTTGAATATCTCAGTCCAAAATTTACTTGTAAACACCCTGTCACGGTCGCTCACAATCGACCTTGGCATCCCATGTAGTTTTATAATATTTTCCACAAAAAGTTGAGCAATACTAGCAGCGGTATAAGGATGTCTCACAGCACAAAAATGAGCATATTTGGTTAGATAATCTACCACAACAAAAATCATGCTTTTACCTTGAGATGGTGGCAGCCCTTCGATGAAATCCATGGAGATGTCAGTCCATGCTGAGTCCGATATTGGTAGTGGTTGTAGTTTTCTCATATTTACCATTGTTTCACCTTTCTGCTACTGGCATACATCACATCTGGATACATAATCATAAATCAATTTTTTCATACTCTTCCAAAAGAAGTTTTGCTTCACCCTCTTGTATGTTCTCAGAAATCTAGAGTGCCCTGCTGAAAGTGAAGAGTACATCTCGTGCAAAATAATCTGGATGCAAGGGGAAGAAGGAATAATTATAATTCGACTTTTATAGTGCAGGTCATTCAAATCCCAAGTGTAGTGGCCCATGGAACCCTGATCTTTCTCTAATTTTTCTATAATGTCTCGGGTCTCTAGGTCTTTCTTCCATTCCTCCCTAATGTCTTTGAAGAAGTCGGTGGACGGAAGAGAGATGGTTGAAATTTTATCTTGTCCCAGCAGTCATGATAGAGCATCTGCAACAACATTCTCTTTCAATAAATAATTTCATAATCAAAGCCAAGAAGTTTAGTTACCCATCGTTGTTGCTCCAGGGAAGATATTTTCTACTCCAAAAAATATTTAAGACTTCGATGGTTGGTCTTAATCTAGAAGTGTCATCTGATTAGGTAGGGTCTCCACTTTGTAACTACGTGTACGATAGCAAACATTTCTTTATCATACACGGACATTTTGAGATGGAAGAGAGACAAAGCTTTACTAGTGTAAACAAGGGGTCGACCATCTTGCATTAAAACAACCCCAATTCTAACTCCAGATGCGTCGGCCTTAATCATGAAGGTGCGACTGAAATCGGGCAACGCTAGGACCGACATCATCGTCATGGCTGCCTTGAGTCGTTCAAAGGCTATGGAGGCTTTATCTGACCATAAGAAGGAGTCTTTCTTCAGTAGGAACATGAGTGGGGCACTGATCTTGCCATAATCTTTCACGAATTTTCAGTAGTAGCATGTGAGTCGAAGGAAGCCGCAACGATTTTATGTTCATAGGTTTCGGCCATCATTGCATTGCTTTAATCTTTATCGGGTCTACCGTCACTCCATCCTTTGATATATGTGTCATAGATACTCCACTTTATGCTGTAAAAAGTTGCACTTTGATTGTTTAACATAAAGGGTGTTCTCCGGAAGAATCGTTAGAACAATTCGTAAGTACTTAAAATGCATATCAAGTGTAGTGCTATAAATGAGGATATCATCAAAAAATACCAACACGAACTTACGTAGAAACCTCTAGAAGATGCCATTCATCAAACTTTGAAAAGTAGAAGAAACATTCGTAAGTCCGAAGGCCATTACCAAAAACTCGCAGTGGCCGTTATGTGTGTGGAATGTAAATTTCAAAATATCTTCAATGCATACCCGAATCTAATGATAACCGAAATAGAGATCCAATTTAGTGAAGACTATAGCTCCCTTTAGTTCATCTAAAAGCTCATCTATGACTGGTATACGATATTTGTCTTTGACGGTGATGACATTCAAGCCCGGTAATCAATGCACATCCACCACGTACCATCCTTCTTGCGCACTAGCAACACCGACGAGGAGTAAGGGCTACAGCTTGGTTGAATTACTCTGGTGTCGAGCATCTCCTTGACGATGTTCTGAATCTCATACTTCTGCAAGTGAGGATAGTGGTACAGTCTCAAATTTGTCGGAGGTTAGCCCGACAAGATAGGAATGCGGTGGTTATGCGGTCGGTTAGAGGGAAGCCCATGCGGCTCCGTGAAAACATCCATGAATTCATCCACAAGAGGGTAAGCTTAGGATCTGAATTTTATACTTTTTCTCCTTCGATGGCTGCTGGATATGCATAAAAAATCTATCATTTGTTTTGTGTAGCACCTTCTCCATTTGTTGCATCGAAACGGTGGAAATATGGCTCTCGCAATTGCCTCGCAATGTGACCTGTCTCCCTTTACAATAAAACTTCATGATTAGTCTAGAAAAATTTTAAGAGATGTCACTTAATTGTATGAGGTATTCAATCCCAAGCATGACTTCATAATCATCGATGGGTAGGAGGAAGAAATCGGCTACCACTTCTTAGTCTTGTAGGAGTAATTTTACCCACAAGCACCATTGGTCACAATTGAGAATTCAGCCATCGACGACCTTTACGTCGAACTTATTACAACCTTCGATTTGAGGTGTCATACGTGTAGTGACTTTGCTGTTGAGGAAGTTATTTGTGTTGCCCGTATCGATGAGAACGATGATTGATTGTTATTTAAGAAGTCCTCCAGCTTTCATCATCTACGGGTTGGAGTAGCCGGTTAACGCGTACACTGTGTAGTCGGCTGGTTGGGGCTCTTCCTCCATGGCTTCATCTTCAAGTTCGAGGCTTTCTTCAAATGGTTCATTGTCCTCATCATCTATTGGTTCCATCACAAGGAGCCGACCCTTTTTGCAGCAATGTTCTCGGCTCCATGGTTCATTATAGTGCCAACACAACCCATTGGCCGATCATTCACGAAGCTCGTCTCTTGTTAATTTTTTTGGTGCGAGGGCTCGGATGGCAGTAGAGGGGGCTGAAGGCTTTGGCATGGTTGGTCGGGGAGCGACCCTTGTCCTTCGTACTTCATGGTTCAATCATTCTTGGATTCTCGATGAAGGAAATCTTCGTTGTGAGAGTGTACAGTTGTCGTGCCTTTACTTCTCAAATCTTTGGCTTTAGGCCCTCGATAAAAGTCCATAAAAGTTGCTTTTCAGACCAATCCATAGTTTGGTTAGATAAACGTTCAAACTTTGTTTGGTATTCGTGTATTGTCAAGGTTTATCGAATATTCGCCAATTGTCCATTGATATTATCGAAATCGGTTGGTCCGAAATGATTTAGTAGTCCTTCCTTGAATTGCTACCAAGAGAGACCTTCATGGGTGTGCTTATATCAATTAAACTACTGAATAGCATCTCCCTCGAGGTGGATGGCAGCAATCTCTACCCTTGTAGTATCGGCGGTTTGATAGAACCAAAAATAGTGTTCCGCCCATGCGATCCATCCGATCGGGTCTTCTTCTTCCCATCTAAAGAAGTCAACCTTCATGTGTGAAGTGTTTGGATCAAGGATGATGTGGCCATGCTCTTGAGGATCATCTCGTCGAACTAAAAATTCCCCTTATTGCAATTTCTTCGGGCTATGTGATCGGCCCATGCTGAATTCGGTGAAAAGGGATCGTATCTTCTTCTCCATATGACTTTCAAAGGCTTTGAACTTGGTATTGATGGCCTCCTCTGATGCCATGGTGTATGCCTCTAGATCTGTAATATTAAGATCTTTTTTCTGTTATTGGGTTAGTGGCATGAGAATTTTTGGAGAGTGGATGGCCGGTTGGATGGGTGGATCGGTATAGATGGAAGTAGGCTACGGTTTAGGGCTGATTTGGGTAGCTATTTCGGAACAGTTTAGGGTGCAGTTTGGAAGGATTTTTGGTGAGAATTTTAGGGTTTATAGATGAGAGAAAGAGAGTCCAAAAACCTGCAAAAGATAGTACTCAAATCCGATAGAATTCAACAAAAAAAGGTGATGCGATGTGTTGTCCTGCTGAACAGATTTTATGTTGGAGAAACGATGAATTCTTGACATAAATTCCAGATGAAAATTTGAGAAAAATATACAAAAACCCTTGGTTCAGATGTGGTCATATTAGTAAAAAGTTTGATAAAATTTTGGCGGAGTAACGACAAAAGAATAGGGTAAAAGATGGAAGGCATATCCTTCATTGTAAAATTTTAGTACTGCGTAATGACAAATTAAGGCACAATAAAACTGGTTCTAGAAGAAATTTTTCTAGAGATCAATCTTAGATAGAAGCTAAGATGATCTATGAAATTGTGTAAAAATTTCAGCCAAAAAGAAGTGATAAACCAGTTTCAAGAGGCAAATAGGCGACTGAAAATTTCTGCAGCGTTTCGCCTTCGCAACAACGATAACGTTTGCAACAATCAAAATTTGCAGTAGATAAAATATGAAAAATCTCTTCAATGTGTAAGGTAAAGGATTTTACAGTATTAAAGAGGCATGGGTGATGAAAATATACCAGATCTCTATATCAAACGTAGGGGTCAACAACAGACTGATTTGATCTGTGACTGGGGTAAAAGGTGGAGGTGCGTGCCACAACAATTGTGGAAATTGCTTGGGAAGGTGAGGGCAGCTAAGATGGTTACAGGGGCTGTAGGAACGCTATCCTGATACCAGATGATAGAACCCCAAAAGGAGCTCTATAGATTTTGATCTTTGAGAGGAATCAACCCTTGAAATGTTACAGGGGTTCCTCCTTCCTAGAACTCGGCATAAGGCTGAATAAAAGATTAATCTTATTTGATAAAAGAGAGAGGATAGCTACATCATTAAATAGGACTCAAACTTTAGCCCTAGGGGTGCTTGCCTAAGTAAAATTATCCTTTTGCCCCTACTCTAGCCGACCTGCCTTGGTAGGTGAAGGCGACGGCTAGGTTGGCTCTATAGCCGACCTAAGCAGGTGAAAAACTTGGCTGACCAGCCCAATAAAGGGGGCGACGGCTACTAAGCCCTAAGGCCTCAATCTAAACCCTAGCCACACTTCTATATAGAATAGAAGTAGCTAGGTGAGGTTTTATTATAATTCCACAGGGTTTTTATTGACTACTTATTGTGTGATTATGATTCAACCCTGCTGGAGTCCTATCAAATTTCTATATCTCATATATATATACATATACTCTCACATTGCATGTCATTATTTGTATATTCTTACACCACATGTTATAATGTATACATCTACTTCCACAACATCTTAAAAAATAGTTATTTGAAGGCTAAAGTATCTTCCTAATTCAACTATCATTATCTATCTTATTATGTTGAAACTGAGTTAAGACTATTTGAATTTCTATATCTTATATCTTAATGCATATATATATGGTATTCACTCAATTCCAATGCTTGTAGAACCCTAAATAATTCTTTTAAGATATATCAAAAGATCAGGGTTTAATCCTATCCCTAAGGGATCAATTTAACTTGAACAGAAATCCATAAAAAATAAGAGATTTTGCATACTTCAGAGTGATAGATCCGCAACTTAAATCACAAAACTCATACTGCAGTTATTCTATAAAACATGAATCCTAACTTTATATAAGATATATTAAAAAAATCATATCTTAATTTGAATCCTAGGTCACCCAAAATCAACCAAAAAGAATAGCCAGCAAATTGTAAAACTAAAATTCTAGGTATATCAAGAGAAGGACTAAATTTTCTTACGTCAATTCTCCTTATACTAGAGTTCTTTAGATTGAATGCAAAAGGACTCACCATATGAGGAAAAAAGATGAACTTGATAAAGGCCAAAATAGAGGCTACTATTTAGAGTTACTTAAGAGGCAGCCTAGAGGCCTTAGGTTCAATACCATAGACTTTGATATATATATATATTTCTTCTCCTTTGAGTATAGTTCTAGGGTTAACATTGCTTAATATGAGTTTGATTTAGATTGATATAAAAAGTTACTCTAAAATTATCATTCAATTGATCTCAACATGTTTAGGATAGCACTCCTTTTATTTCTTGTTTTTTACTTAATAATCCACTACTCCATCTATACGTATGTAATTCAAGTTGTTATCTCTTGTACAAATGATGTTTTTATCTCAAAGCCACTTGTCAAACTTATTCAAGCATTGAGATTTACTTAATGTCAATTATAATATAATCGTCACTTCTAGTACTATATGCATGCTTATGATTATAAACTAATCTCATATTCAAATTTGTTAACACACTTAGGCTTGTTAAGTCGAATAATTGACCTTTTTGCATACTTATGCTCAACCAAAATTTCATAGAATAAATATTATGAATAATATATTTGGAATCCATACACTTTAACTTTAAAAGCAAAAAATATGAATATATCATTTATTATATTTATGAAGTATAGATATTATAAATTATATCAATAAGTGACGGTAACATATATCTATTATCTGTGCATCTATTGACATGTCAGTTGTGATTCAATATGTATGACTTGAATGCTATAATTTATTTTATCATTTTCTTTCATCGCCTCTTGCAATCGACTTAAGCCTTCATTGTTAAATAATATATATATATATATATATATATATATATAACAAAATAGGATTGAGAGGGAGAAAGAGAAGAAAGAGAAGGGTTTTTTGAATTTTGAAATTTGATGATGAAATCAATTGATGGGTTTTATGATCTAACTTATGTATTAGATGAAAAGGTAATACAATTTGATGTTGGGCGAAAGTCAAGTTCGGGCATCAGATCAGGGTACGGACGATGCAGTGGGAGCTCATTGGGAGTTCGCTAGGAGTTTACCGAAGGTGATCAGCAGCTCGCTGAGAGCACGCTGGGAGTTCGCCGGAAGATGATCGAGAGACTCACCGAGAGTTCGTTGGAGGATGCCGGGAGTTCGAAAGATCAATTGATATGCCAGACAAGAATGATTATAATTGTGTAGTGTGTCATAGTTAGCATCATAATTAAGTCTTAATTTTGTTAGATTTAGAGATATCTAAATTAACTCAATGTGAGGCAACCAGGTCCACTTTGGGTTAGATTTGAGCTAAGGTGGAGCTCATTTTGTTGGCATGGGAAGGGGTTAACAAGAGGTACGAGTCGGGCATAAAATAGTATAGGAAAAGTGTTGTTTCGGGATTCTCAATGGTAGTACCATTGGTGGACGATGGTGGTATCGCCTAAGCAGTGGCAGTACCACTGTCACCCCTATTTTGGGGTGGTAGTACCACTAGTACCCAAATTTTTCAAAGATGGTTTGAATTTTGGCTCTAATTTGAAGCCAAATTAGGATCTATAAATACTCAAAAGAATTCTTGCATAGTAAAGTAAGAAAAGGAGGTGAAAA
This sequence comes from Ensete ventricosum, assembly GCA_029747655.1. Lineage (NCBI taxonomy): Eukaryota > Viridiplantae > Streptophyta > Magnoliopsida > Zingiberales > Musaceae > Ensete > Ensete ventricosum. The sequence continues at coordinate 21,369,307 of JAQQAF010000002.1, forward strand.
TATTAGGAAATACTATTAGAATTTGTTGAGAACTTCCCTTGTGTGCTTCAAGTGTAAGGTGAGGTTTTAAGGGAAGAGTAGAAGATTATAAAGGTTTCTCTCCTGAACCTATGAAAAAGAGAGTATAAATGTTCTTCTCCTAAGCCTGGGAAAGGGACAAAGGTGTAAAGGATTTTGATCTTAACTCATAGAAAACCATTAGTGGACACCGACGAGCCTCTAAGAAGGAGGACTCGGGAACTGAATGTAGGTCAAGTTATAAATTTGTGAGCCTTCTTTTACTTGTTCTCTTTTAAACTTGTTTTCTCATTTTAGTAGTCCTAAACTAAATCAAGATTCTTCTATCGAATTTGTTTTAAATTGCTTACTTATTCACTTTCAATAAATTTTAAGAAAATCTTCTGATTTCTTCTTTACTTCAAGTAAATTTTTTGAAATAAGTTATTTTTAAATTTACACTAATTCACCCCACCCCCCCTCCCCCTTCTTAGTGCCAACTTGATCATAACAGTCAGAGCAGGTTATACTCAATTGGATTAACACCCAAGCGAGTAAATATTCTCTTTTGATATTAACGAGGGTCAATGCATTACATGTCCTCCTATGTTCAATGGGATAGACTACACCTTTTGAAAAACTATAATGTATTTTTTTTATTTTGTTTGATTTTGATTTATGTAACATCGTCTCCGATCCTATAAATGATTGGAATGATCATGCAAGACAAATATTTTCCTTAAATGCTAAAGGTATGAATACTCTATTTTACGCTTTAGATAAAAAAATAAATTTAATCAGATTATTTCTTGTGATTCAACTTTTGATATATGGCACACATTAGAAATCATACATGAAAGCACAATTAAATTAAAAGAATCAATAAATAAAATAACTTGCAAAAATAAATAAGAAGAACACCTTCCAAAGAATATGAAAGATACTAAACTGAGAACATAAGAATGACACCTTCTAAAAAATAGGAAGGAAATTAAAATAAAAATAATAGATGACTCTTCGAGTGAAACCTCGAGTGATGAGAACTATGATCTTAAACTTATGACAAAAGAACCAAAAAGATTCATGACAAAGAAAAAAAATATAAAAATGAACTTAAAAAATGACACGACTTCTTGTTATAAACGCAAGAAGTCAGGGCACTCTGAATATCAAGAAGACAACAAATAAAAGTAGAGAATCTCGCACTTATGACTATCCACAATGAGGTAAGTAACTCACATAAAGCCTCTTTTATTTTTAATGAGTTATTAAATGAGTTTTATGAATTATTTGATGATAAGAAAAAGATTAGAAAAACTTATAAATCACTCATAAAGGATTGTGCATTACTCTCAAGTAAACTTAAAACTTTAAATGATATATCAACACTATATACTTCTTACTCTAAATGTGAATTGCTAGATGAAATTAAAAAGAAAATTGTCATATTAAAACAAATCTTAGAAAAGTTTAAGATACGCAACAAATCTTTAAACATGATCTTTGTTAATAAGGGTTATGTTCATAACGAAAGTATTAGCTTTGTGGGTAATACTTATAAACAACTATCTTTGTAAAAGACCCACATTGCATTCTTCATCAGAAAATAAATGTAATTTTTATAGTAGATGTTGACACTTTACTTATAAATAACTATTTAGAAAGTATAGTTCTACATAAGTTGCTTTGGGTTCCTAAAGGAACCATAAATAACCAAATGTCTTTAGTTAAATTAGGTAGAGTTTTTCATGAGGAACCCAAAGTCAAATGGGTCCCTAAATCAAAACCCCAAATATTATAGATTTATCTCTGAATAAAAACTATGAGCAAAAAATGGTAACTTGATAGTGGATGCTCATGACTTGAGATCTAAAATACTTTTCAAGCACACTAGCCTAAACAACAACAATAAGAAAAAATATTAGAATTAAAATTTTTAGTAATAAATATTTTGATAGTTCATGATTGCTTTTCGATTATGCATGGCTTCTGCATAGCTTCTGCATAGCTAGAGTATACTAGGACAAAAATGAACTACAGTGAAGAACCTTAGTTATTGTTAATAGAAATTATCTACGTTCAAATTTTCTAGCAAAGTAAATATGATTGAATATTGATGATGTTATATTAGTTGATTTAAATGTAAATACTAATGTTGAATGATTGACTTGAAATATGATTGAATATTGTATGATTGAATGTCATATCATTCTTGAATTAGGGCTTGAAATAAAGTAATAAAAAATACTTTAAAATAAGCATGATGACTCATTTCACTAAATTTAAAGAATTAAACTCACTTAAGAATAAAAAAACATTGGAATTAAATAAAATTGAAGTTTTAGTTTAAAAAATTTATTATAATAATCTTAATGATTTCCTTTAGAAATGTTACTTAGTTTTTAGTTTTAAAATATTTGAAAATATTTTTACTTGGTTGAAAAGATAAAAAAATTTTGTAAAACAACAAATCACATAAATTGAAAAAACAAAAAAAAATTCTTCTTCAAAATACCTCTTTCCTATCAATCTTTCAAAAAAAAGATAAAGTAATATCATTATTATTGAATTTCTTAAACTATAAAGATGACCTTGATGATTGAAATTTGAATGAGATTTTTTTCATGAACTTTCCGTTGACTTATTCACTTGACTTATCCTTTATGGGAATCATTTTTAACCTCTATAATTTCTTCTTTTTAATAAAAAAAGATTTATGATCTTAACAATTATAATTTCAGATTTTTAATTAGATCATTTTTCTATTTTATTAAGAAGAATTATCTAAATGAATTATAAATCTTAAGATTTATCATGAATGAATCAAGATTATTTACTCTCCTAAGACTCATTTTTGTTATTTACAAAAAAAGGATTATTTATTAAAATAAATCATATCTTTTGATACTTGCGAATTGATCTTTCATATTATATCCTTAATGACATGAATATTATTATATAACCCCTTTATATATATTTGTCAATGACTTGAAAATTAATTTTATATTATTATATTCTTCCCTTCTTTTTGACAATGACCAAGGGCAAGATTACAATTTGATTTTATAAGAAAAGAATTAGATATGATAAATCTTCTAACATTGAATAAGGAATAATTAAATTAGACATGATAAACAAAGAAGAGAATTAGATATGATAAAATTGATCTCTAGCAACAAAATCATTAAATGAGGAACAGTTTGCTTGGAAGAAAATTAGAAATTTTAAATTTTCTAAATGAATGAGAAATGCATGATTTGCAAATTGAGCTTGATTTGCTATCATATTTTTTAGATTTATTATTTTTTATAAATTGAGCTTCTTATTAAGTCCAAATTCATGATTTTTGGTCATATTATTTTTTAGATTTCTTGAGCTTCTTCTTGATATTTACATGAGAGGATCTTTAAAAAATGCAATGAGTAGCTCTTATATTACTCTCGAATTTCTCAGCTTTTTGAGCTCTCTTTGAAAATAATTCTTTCCTTTTGAAATTAATATTTACAAAAGAAAAAATATGATTCAAATTTTTTTGTGATGAGATTCATTTTCATTCTCTCCCATAAAAATTATTTCGATTCATGGATCTTTTAAATCCTTGATGAAATATTTTCAAATATATCTCCCGTCTTGATATTAATTTTTTTTAGGATATTTGATTTTTGGATCTTTGATCCCTCCCCACCCACCTGCCCCCCACCCCTTCTTCTTTGTCTATCTTATTTACAAAAGAGGGAGAAACAAAATTTGATATGGCATTTGTGATACATAAAATTCTATTCTTATCCTTCTTATTTTACAAAGGGGGAGAAATGGACTAAATTCTTTCTTTTATGTACTAAATGTTATGATAAATGTTGAAAAATGTTTAAGTATCAATTGAGCATTTCTTCTTTTTGTTGATGACAAAGGGGGAGAAATTATATAATTAATGACATAAAAAATATTGTAAGAACTTTGAAATATTTATGTGATACTAAGAAGATGGATTTTGTATCATAATTGATGACATGTTTATCCTATGAAACATATTTTTGTTGAAATTATTTATCATGTGATACCAAGAAGATGAATGCTTTGTAAATTTTATCATGTATTATGTCATGAATGGTTAAATTCAGAAAATTTTAATATTATCAAAAAATTATACTTGAATTCAAAAGTGATGGGTTCTTTTGAATTTAAGTTTGTTTTATTTATCCTATGACATATACATAGGGGGAGTTAAGGTTAACTCTCATCATTAATTGGTTATCATTATAAAAAATAAAGAGATTGTTGAATTTTTTATTTTGATGATGAAATCAATTGATGAGTTTTATGATCTAACTTATGTATTACAGAAAATGATGCATGATTAACTACGATAGTGAAAAGGTAATACAATCTGATGTTGGGCCAGAGTCAAGTTTAGGCATCGGGTCGGGTTCGGACGATGTAGTGGGAGCTCATCGGGAGTTCACTAAAAGATGATCGAGAGACTCATCGGGAGTTCATCAAAGGATGTCGGAAAGTTCGTCAGGAGTTCGAAAGATCAATTGACATGTCGAACAAGAATAATTATATTTATATAGTATGTCATAGTTAGCATCGTAATTGAGTCCTAATTGAGTTAGATTTGGAGAAATCCATATGAGGCAATCGGTCCACTTTGGGTAGATTTGAGCTCAAGTTGAGCTCATTTCGTTACCCTGGAAATGAGTCAATAAGAGGTACAAGTCAGGTATAAAACAATATAGGAAAATTATTTTTTCAAGATTTTCAATGGTAGTACCACCGGTGGGTGGTGGTGGTAGCGCTCAGGCAGTAGTGGTACTTGTTAGGATCAATTGGCACTAAGAGGGGGGGTGAATTAGTACAAGTATAAATTCTTATTTTAACAAAAAAAACTTTTCGCTTTAAGATAGAAAATCTAAAGGCTTTTCGTAGCAAGTGAATGATTCAAAAAAATACTAAGTTTCTTGCTTAAAAATGACTTAAGAAGGAACAAGCAAATCTTAATAAAAAGATAGGCAATGTCGAAGGGAAGTGATTGACTTGAAACGTTTCTTTCAAAGAGTAAGTAAAAATCAGAAGTGTCTATTGGTATTTAGTTCAAAACGATTAAGAACTTGACAATTACAAGTAGTAAATACAACAAGTAAAAACACTCATAATTATAGTGGTTCAGCACCAACCGGCCTACGTCCACTCCCAAGTCCTCCTTCTTGAGGCACATCGGCGTCCACTACCAATCTTCTTTGGGTGAAGACCAAACCCTTACACTTGAGTTTACAAGGGAGACTTTAAGAATTTTTCTAACTCTAAGCTCTCTCTCTTCTTCTTTTCTTTTTCTTATAATTCACACATAATTTTTTCACAGAATATAATCCCCAAAATTATTACATATAATGTAAAAAAAAACTTGGGGTATTTATAGGCCCAAAATGACTTCAGAAATTGGAGCCAAAATTTAAACAAACCCAAAAAATCTGGGTACGGGCAGTTCAGCCGCAGGCTTGGGTGGGTCAATCGCCGAAAGTACCTAGAATCCAAGGTACGAGCGGTTCAGCCGCCTAGCCTGGCGGTTTAGTCGCTGATAATCGTCTGAAATCCTAGTACGTGCAGTTTACCCACCCATCCTGGGCAGTTCAGTCGCTCAAAAACCTGGGCAATGTCAGTTGAACTGTTGCTTACCGACGGTTCATCCATTGAGAATCCGGAAAAGTGATTTTCTTCACTTTTTCAATCTCGATTTGAACCATCACTTGACCAATCCCCTGGTCAACTAATTGAGCTCGACCTGAGCTTAATCACACCCCATAGTGGACTCGGTTGTCTTATTATGTTGATTTGGATTTCATCTAAATCTAACTTAATTAGGATTCAATCTCTAACTACGACTCGATAATTATAACTCTTAATGACCAACAAGTTAAACCAAGACCTAACTCCCGCTAATCCGGCAGCCTCCGACATTCTTGCAGCGAGTCTTACGGTCTTTTTCTAGCGATCTTCCGGCATATTCCCAGCGAGCTTCCTGATCCCTTCAGCGAATCTCCTAGCAAACTCTCAGTAAGGTCCCACTACATCGTCCGAACCTCGGCCCGATGCCCAAGCTTGATCTTGGCCCATAATCTGGTTGTAACTCAATTCCTCCGTTATAGTTCGACCTATACGATGCTAACTACAACTTGATTAATTACAATCAACATGGCCACAAATCCACTTCAAGACCTTCCAAACTCCCAGTAAGTCTTTTGGCTACCCCCGATAATCTTCTAATGAGTCTCGATCTTCTTCCGGTGAACTCACTTGCACCATCCTAGCAAGCTCCTGATACCCTCGGTGAGCTCTCAATGCTCTCCAGGCGAGTTCCCAACTGCATCGTCTAAACCCTAGCCCGATGCTTGGACTTGACTATGGTTGAACCTCTGATTGAAATCAATTGATGAGTGTTTGATCTATCATAGTTAGATTTCATCATCAAAATTTGAGATTCAATAATCTCCCCCTTTTTTATGATGACAATCAATTGATGATAGGAGTTAATCCTAACTCCCCCTAAATTCATGCCTCAATAAAGAAAGCTCAATGAAAAAAGCTTAAATTCAAGAGAACCACACCCTCTTGAATTCAAGTATCACGAAACAAATCATATTCTAAGCAAATTTCAACAAGAATTTACATCAAATTATCTAATCATGAATTTCAAAAAGAATTATGCATCCATATCCAAGATATCTAAGTATATCATCAATATCATGTGTTATCAATGTATATCATTAATATCATGTGTCATCAATATATATTCCCCCCCTTTGTCATCAACAAAAATATGAAATGTATAGCTAATAATTTCAAAGCACATGATAACATTACTCTCCCTTAGTAAAATAGAATATGCATTATAAAATTTTCTTCCCCTTCATGATTGATAAGGAGAGAAACAAGGAAGGAGTTGTGAAAGCATCATTAAGAAGAGCTATTAATAAATATCAAAAAGAATATTAGATGAGCTCAAAAGTCTAAGTTGAAACTATTTTAATCACATCATATGCAATACATCATATCATCATAATAAAATCATGATCATTATTCCAAATCATCATGTATATTTTCAAAATCAATTATGCATTATCATCATACATGATTTCACATTATCATATCTTCTCCCCTTTTGTCATAAAAAAAAATGAGAAGTGCAATTAGTAAGTTTTTGATATATGAAAGATTAGCAATTTAGCAAATTTTTCATCACTTTAGAACATGCAAGCTAGTGAGTTCTTTCTTCTCTTTTGAGAAGTACAAGCTAGCAAATTTTTGCTTCCTTTACAATGTTCAAACTAGTAATTTTACATTATGCAAGCTAACAAGTTGGCAAGTGTTACTTCTCTTAGCCTGTTTTGTTTTAGAATGTGGGGTTAAGCAAAATTTTTGCTTCTCTTGAGATAGCACTTTTTGCTTCTCTTTTGAGATGAGCAAGCTAGCAAGTCTTGCTCCCTCTTTATCATTGTCAAAAGGAAGGGATGGTTACAATTGTACAAAACTTTTTCCATTCCATCATTTTTCAATTCATGAAGACAAATTGTGAATATCATCACATGAAATATATCAAGAAAAAATAACATGATGATGAAATATACAATTCATGAAGAAAAATTGTGAATATCAAGAGACAAATCATACGATAAATAAATAAAATATCTTGATTCATGCATAAGAAATCTCAAGTTGTCAAAATCATAATTTATATAAAAAATCTCTTTTTAAATAATAGGAGAACACATAATAAGAGATTTTGATTTATAAAGGATTGCAAGTTATAATTCTTAGGAATCAAAATCATGATATAGGTAAAGAACTCATTCAATTTTAAAATCATCAAAATCACTTTCAAGATATTCAAAATGAAATTAATAGACCTAACGTCTCTTGAAATGCTAGTGATTTCCTTTCTCCACTTTGAGTGAACAAGAAGGTAGAACCAAGGTGGAGAAGTGAAAAATATCACAAAAATACTCAATTTTATAGATGTAAATTTCAAAATCCAAGAAAAATTCAAGAGCTACCCATGTAATTTAATATATCTTATGCAAATTTCAAGCAAGGTAGCAAATCATGCATTTTACATGTATTTAGAAATTTTAAAATTTAAAATTTTTTTCTAAATAAATTATTTCTCATTTCATGTTATCATATCCAATTTGCTTCTAACTATATTGATAATTTTATTTCTCACTTTTAGTCATTATCAAGAAAGAAATATGATTACATAATTTATTTTTAATATCCATATTCAAATTACGCCCAAAAGTATAAAGAGATCATGTCATAAAATCAAATCTTTAAGTACCAAAAGACATAATTTAAATTAATAAATTTGCCCCTCCTTATTGTTTGTGAATTTCAACAAAAGTAATCAAGAGATCTTATGTATCCAAAATTCCAAGTAAAATATAAATCGAATCATGCAAATCTCATGTATTTAAAATTCATAATTTCTTTTTAGCAAATCACTCCTTATCCAATGAAGATTTTTCATAATCAAAATATTTAAATTCGTTATTGCAAAATCACTTTTGTCTCTCCCTTAGTTATTGTCAAAGTAATAATTAAAATACAATGTACCAAGTTTTAATATTATAACTTTACAAATTATGATATGGAAATATAGGATCTCACAATATATATATATATATATATATATATATATATATATATATATATAATTTTAAATCACCAAGATCATTGTTTATAAAAAGATTCATGTTATAGTTCCAAAAAGATAAACTAATAATTCATTTATAAACTTTTTCAAACGAATTTATGTAAAAATTTCAAATTTCATTTTCTAAACTTACCAAAATCATGATAATAATTTATTCAACTTTAAATCATCAAAATCACTTTCATAGTTCAAGAGATTCATAAAAAATAACATAATCGATTCATTAATCTCTTTTTGAAAAATTTATAAGCTAGTGAAATTTTCAAGAAAAATGTTTTCTCTTTTTATTTCATACAAGCATGCCTTTATCTTTTAAGCCAAATAAAAATATGTATTTTCATTTAAAACTAAAAAAGAGCTTTTATTATGGCAAAAATCAATAAGCCATAAATCACAAAGATCATCATGCATAATTTCGACATGTAAACTTATTAAGCATGATCACTATGCATCATTAAATTATCAAGTATGATTTCATTGAACATAAAGTATCTTTAATCAAAATCAAAAAGTAATATAAAAATCATCAAGATATACATTATTATTTCTTAAAATCATACAAAGTATTTATCTTAAGCATTAGAGTTAAGTCTAACATTTTATTTCTTTATCATAAAACATACAGTTTTCATGATCAATATAATTTTTCAAACACACTAGAAAATTTAGTATAATTTTTCTTTCCCTTTTCTATATTGTTCTATGCTCAAAATTTATCATTCAACAATAATCATTTATCATACAACCTATACGCCATCATAACATTTAAATCAATTATTCGACAAAGATATTTTACTTAGCCAAAAGCGGTTGGGAAATCTCATCGGGTGCATCACATACGCAGCGGAAATAAAAACAAAATATCGATTTCCCATGCAGATCAAATCGTCATGCAAAAGATTAGGGTCGTGAGAAAAACGTAAAAACCGATAAAATAGCGATGTGGGTGAGATTGATTTTACCTAAGAAGATCGTATATCCATGTATTCCAGATCCGGATGGAGAAGATGAAGGAGGTCAAGCGTCCTCCTCTCTAGAGGTATCCACATAATAGATCCCGCAACTCTTGCTCAGAGGGAGGGAGGAGAATAGGAGGTGGTAGCTAAAGCTACAGTCTATCAACCATGAGTCTCCCCTCCTATTTATAGAGAGCCACCAAAAATCCTAGGGCTCCTGCCTTAGTGGGTATTGGATCTCCATCCAATAACCCACTAACCTTGCATTATTGGATCTCTATCCAATAATCTCCTTAGGTCTCTAATTGGGCCTTAAGCAAGGAGCACATCAGCATAGGGTTTCATCTAATGAGAATAGGGGCTAATTGGATCTTCATCCAATCCTTTATTTGTTGAAGCATCCACCATATATGTGTGACCCTTTATGCTTGATACCGATCTGGCCGTGAGTCGCTCCCATCATAAATCCTTCTGATATAGTGAATTATTATCCCCATAATAATTCACTCGACTCATCGACTATAAACGTACTAGGCCACTACGCCGTAGTCCCCAGATGGTACGGGGGGATCAAATCCATCGGACCTGTTTGTCCATAGTTACTATATATCTATAATCTCTCATCAATCTAATATCTCAGAGATCGTATATTGGATATACTATCAAGCCACTTACAAAATCTGTCATAGTCTCGCTCTAATCGGATTCTCTCGGAGTACTCTTTCTCTCTCAATCTGAATGACCCTGGCCAGAGATTTGTTTGAACAAGCACATATAGGATATTCCTCTCGTGATACCGAGAGTGGATGATCCTCTATTGATACTCAATTGCTTTCGTAAGGTTGGCTACCAATCCTGATAACCAGTTGTACCAGATCTGGACCTTTCCAAACTTGTAAGTTTGATGTCAAAGAAAGGAGTACTCATATAAGGCATCCTTTGTGTCTCAAGTCTAAGGACCAGATACATAACTAGGACTGTGGAATCACTGTCTAACATTAGGTATCATTAACCATACAACATTCCATAAGCGGATCTATCAGTGAACTCATTCTCCAATAAGCACCTGTACTATATCCTTAGTGTCTCCACACAAGTGGCTATGAGACCAGCCACCTCCATCATATGGATTAGTATATAGTACACCGATCTGTCCGGTTATCTCAATGTCTCTCTTGAGTAACCTATGATCGGAATTATTTAGGATCTGTGTTTAAAGGTGAATCGATTTCATTATCGTGATCTCATCACGATCCGACTCTCATCACACAGAACCAAGGACATCACAATATATATGTAACAGATAATGTGAGAATATGCCAATATTAACCATAAGCAAAAAGATCACACAGCGTGTCACACGTGTCATCACTCACGTGATTGGCTTGTAGGGCACCTGTAACCAGTAATCTCCCACTTGACCAAAAGCCAATCACCTATGTGTCTGATCCCCATCAAACCCTTGTGATGCTCAAATATAATCTGAGCCGACGGCTTCGTCAGTGGATCTGTAATGTTATCTTCGGATGGAACTCTTTCCATTGCTATATCTTTTTGGGTCATGATCACTCTAATTAGACGGAACCTCCTCAGAATAATTATGTTGAGACCTGAGTTCCTTTGTTAGAGTTATCGCCCTGTCGCTATCACAATATATGGGAGTCAGCTCCACGCTGCTTGGTATAACTCTCAAATCCTTGATGAACTTCTTGATCTAAACCCCTTCCTTTGCTGCTTTTGCTGCAGCAATGTATTCAGTCTTTATGGTTGAGTCAGCAGTAGTATCTTGCATGGAACTCTTCTAGCTTACTGCTCCTCCATTCAGGGTGAAAATAAACCCTGAATTCGGCTTGCTATTATCAATGTCGGACTGAAAACTCAAGTCCGTGTAGCCCTCCACCTGGTGGCTACCTTCTCCATATATCAGTAAAAGATCCTTAGTACTTCTCAAGTACTTAAGGATACACTTTACTACCTTCCAGTGTTTTAAACCTGGATCTGCCTGATACCTGTTTGTGACACTCAGAACATGTGCTATATCAGGCCTGGTACATAGCATCACATATATGATAGACCCTATCGCTGAGGCATAAGGTATCTTATTCATATCTGCCCTTTCTTCAAGAGTCTCTGGGGACATACTCCTAGAAAGTGATATTCCATGTCTCATCGGTATGAGACATCTCTTAGAATTCTCCATGCCAAACCTTTTGGCAATGGAGTCTATGTACCTAGACTGAGATAAGCCAAGCATCCTTTTGGATCTATCCCTATAGATCCGGATCCCCAAAATATAGGATGCTTCCCCTAAGTCTTTCATAGAGAAGTTTTTGGATAGCCAAGCCTTTACCGTGGAGAGCATTCCTACATCATTCTTAATGATTAGGATGTCATCCACATATAGCACCAAGAAGGTGATAGCACTTCCACTTACCTTCTTGTACACACAAGGCTCATCTTAATTCTTAACGAAGTCATAAGATCTGATCACCTCATCAAATCTTATGTTCCAACTTGGGGAAACTTGTTTCAATCCATAAATTGATCTAAGCTACCTACACACTTTATCTGGACTCTCTTTGGATACAAATCCCTTTGGTTGTATCATATACACCTCCTCCTCGAGGTTGTTATTGAGGAATATTATTTTGACATCCATATGTCAGATCTCATAGTCATAGTGTACTACAATGGCCAAAATAATTCTAATGGATTTAAGCATCGCTACAGGTGAAAATATTTTGTCATAGTCAACTCATTGTCTTTGACGATATTCTTTAGAGGTCTCTACCTTTCAATCCACTCCGATCTTCTTCTTGAAGATCCATTTGCAACCGATGGGTACAATACCCTCCGGTGTATCCACAAGATTTCAAACCTTGTTAGAATACATAGAATTCATCTCAGAATTCATGGCTTTTTGCTACATCCCAAAATCTATACTCATAATAGCCTCCTCATAGGTCTGAGGATCAACATCCTAAGAGTCATCTTCACTGATATTTCCCACATATCTTTCAGGAGGGTGAGATACTCTACTAGACCTTCATAAAATTAGAATTTGTGTGTCAGGTACCTGAACAGACTCGGGCTCTGGAATGGTGCTTGAGCTAGGTTCTCCAACCTCGCTCAATTCTATCTCACTCTCACTATTTCCACCAAGAATGTGTTTCTTCTCAAGGAACACAGCTCTCTTGGCAACAAAGACCTTTTGGTCCTCGGTATGATAGAAATAATACCCACAAGTTTCCCTTGGGTATCCCACGAATGTGCACCGTTCTGTCCTTTATTCTAACTTATCGGGGTTATATCTTCTAACGTGGGCAGGACAGTCCTAAATCTTAACAATCTTGATCGAGCTTCTTTTCTTTCCATATCTCATATGATGTAGATACTACCGACTTTGATGGAACTCTGTTCAGAAGGTAAGCTATAGTCTCTAGGGCGTACCTCCAGAATGAGACGGGTAGGTTAGCCAAACTCATCATGGACTGCACCATGTCTAACATCGTGCAATTTTTCCTTTCTGATACACCATTGAGCTAGGGTGTATAAGGAGGTGTCCACTATGATAGAATCTCATTGTCCTTGAGGAAATGGGTGAACTCCGTACTCAAGTACTCTCCTCCTCAATCTGATCAAAGAGTCTTAATACTCTTTTCAATTTGGTTCTCTACCTCATTCTTATATTTCCTGAATTTCTCAAAAGTCTCATATTTGTACTTCATAACTACACATGTCCATACCCAGAGAAATCATCAGCGAATATAACAAAGTATGAGTAACCACATATAGCCTGAGTCGACATAGGACCACATACATCACTATGTATGAGTTCTAATAACTCGGTGGCTCTCTCTCCAGTTCCACTAAAAGGAGAGTTGGTCATCTTCCCACGAAGGCAAGGTTCGCAAGTTGCATATGACTCATAGTCAAATGGATCTAAGTATCCATATTTCAACAACTTTTGAATCATTTCCTCATGTATATGACATAGCCTATAATGTCATAGGTTTGCATTATTCACCTCATCTCTTTTCCTCTTAGAATATTTATATTTATGATGTGTGGAGAAATGTCTAACACATATAAGCTATTTACAAGGGTCCCTCTAGTGATGATCTCATCATCCATAATTATTGAACAACTATTGTTCTCAAAAACTAATTTATATCCACTAATTGTCAAACAAGAGATGTATATAATGTTTTTGATAATAGAGAGAATAAATACCATGTATCCAATGCAATGATAGCTCCACCAAGCAGATGTAGGGTGACCTCCCCAACGACAGCTATAGCAACTCTTGCTCCATTGCTCATCTTGAGGTCCATCTTGCCTCTGGCCAGTCTCCTAGGTCTTGCCAAAACTTGTAACGAATTGTAGATATGATAAACACTCCCGGTATCTAATACCCATGTGTTATCATGAAAATCTGACAAGTGAAGACTGATCATGAAGATACCTGAAGCTTCTGTAAGCTTATGTTTCACCTTATCTACAAGGTAGTCCATATAGTTCTTCTTCCAATGCTTATCTTGGCCGCAGTGGAAGCACTATCCTTTATCCTTTGCCAGGTCTCTCTTGGCAACCTTTGCCTTACCTAGTCTTTCTTTGTCCTTGCCCTTTTTAAGGATATTGCTAGTCTTCCTTTTCTTTTTGGTCTCACCAATATAGAGAACTGGCTTCTCCTTCTTGATGACACTCTCAGCTTCCCTCAATATATTGAGGAGCTCAGGGAGAGTCACCTCAAACTTATTCATATTAAAGTTAATAATAAACTATGAAAATGAATCTGATAGGGACTGAAGTATAAGATCAATACATAGGTTATCCTCTAGGACTATCTATATACTTCACAAAGCAAGCGATCTCATTCTCACTTATCCTTTCCTCTAGCGTGAGCACAATCATGTTAAGAACATATATAATTTTCTCTTCCGTACGAATAATTCTTAAATTACGAAGCTTTTGGACCAATGAGGCATTTGGCATCAAGTATGCCATGTAGGGGTTTTGCAAGTGACAAGCAAGATATAGCATAAATTAAATAGCATACATATTTTACAAAAAATACTAATTACTCTCATTATTTTCTTAGCGGATCAAGCGACACCCTCAACATGTGAGATGGAAGTCTCCGGTAGACTCCTAGTGGGGATCAGGATCCAATTGACATCTTAGTGCAACCTCGAGGGACTCGACAAATTACACTAAGCCCAAAAGGTAGGAAACTCTTGCCAATCACAACTCCTTGTGATTCCCGTCATGTTCGGCCTTTGAATCATCATAGTCTCGAGGGACTCGACCAACCATAACGTTTAGTTAAGTCATCACCATCGTTACAAGATGAGTCTGATTCAATGATATGCCCTTGAGAGACTCGACCAAGCATACCATGTCCTCAGGTCAACGGTGACATCTCTATGTCATAGGCAAGATCTCGATTACGTAGATAGGTGAGCATCAAGGGACTCGACCAACTCAACCTATGTCGTGATTTGATTTCTTCCTATAATGGTGGAAGGTCACGTGGGTCAATCCTATTGCCTCACGCTTACCGACTTAATATTATATTATGAGAGTTTTTTGTATCAGTCACCTAATATGTCATGTCACACACATACATATTTAATATATATCTACACTTCATGTAAATATATATATACATATATCTAGTAGGTGTATAACATATCACATATACAAGCTACACCGGATGATCATGAGCCGTCACCTAATATGATTAAAACCGAGCCAATAGGCCTAATCACTCACAATAGGATCTATGTGTGCATTGGTGCATCTCCATGCCTTGTGATTGTTGATCTCGTCATCATTGTTTCCGTCAGTTCGTCGCATCACCATACATCGTGATCTCCCACCAGGGCATTCGTGGGTCTCACTGTAACCTCCACGCTCTCGCTGCGCCTCTCCATGTAATTACAAATAATCACAAGCACACAGGCCCAACAATAAACGAGAAAAATGTAGGCTTGCAGGCCCCAATAATAATAATAATCATAATTACACACATCACAACACATGGCTCATGATCATCCATCCACATCATACACACATCATATGTACATCACATCATATATAGGATTACTAGATATATAGAATAATTAATTAAACTATTTAATTAATTATTTTCTAAAAATCAGGATACACTCGAAATTTTTAGAATTGTCAAGGGCATTTTCATAATTTTGAATGAGAGGACAGTCCTCGAAAGTTTTAGAATTATTGAGGGTATTATGAGAATTATGTACACGAAGACAGTTCTTAGAATTTTTCGAATGCATAGGGGTAGGATTGTCATTTTTCTAAAGAATGCCTAACCCCTCTTTCCCCCTTTGCGTCACCGCCTCCGCCACTGCCCCTGCGTAGGCAACGACTGCCCTTGCCCGCTGGCAGCCACCCGACCAAGGGACAGCCACCCCTGCGGCTAGCGCCGTCGCCCCTACTAGCGACAGGGCTGGCCGTGGGCGGCAGCCCCTTGCGCAGTTGGCCCCCATTGGGGGCGCCGCGCTGTAAGCGGCTGTGCCCACGGGCAGCTGTCGTCGTTGCTGGCTAGCCACAACCGCCAACCGGCTATGCTCGCGGGCGGCGCTTCTACCCGCAGGCGCCTCCCCCTTCGGGCGTCGCTGGCCTGGCCGTGGGTGGCCGGCCTTGCATAGGGGTTGGCCGTGGCTGGCCGCCCCTCCTCCTCACTGCCTTCGCTGCGAAAATGCAGCAAGAATGCGTGGAACGATTCTACGCGATTCAATCACATCATACGCAGTTTAAAACCAATCTTTCACACGAAAACCTTGACTTTGATACCACTGTTAGGAAACCTCAGTGGGTGCATCACATGTGCAGTAGAAATCAAAACAAAATATCAGTTTCTCACGTAGATCAAATCATCGTGTAAAAGATTAGAGTCACGAGAAAAACATAAAAATCGATAAAATCACGATGTGAGAGAGATTGATTTTACCTAGGGAGATCGTATATCCCTGTATTTCAAATCCGGATAGAGAAGATGAAGGAGGTCAAGTGTCCTCCTCTCTAGCGATATACACACGATGGATCTTTGAAGCGAAACTCCTCCAATATGATCTCGCAACTCTTGCCCAGAGGGAGGGAGGAGAATATGAGGTAGTGGCTAAAGCTGTATCCATTAGTCTCCCCTCCTATTTATAGAGAGCCACCAAAAACCCTAGGGCTCCTGCCTTATTGGGTATTGGATCTCCATCCAATAACCCACTAACATTACATTATTGGATCTCTATCCAATAATCTTCTTAGGCCTCTAATTGGACCTTAAGCAAGGAGCTCATCAGCATAGGGTCTCATCTAATAAGAATAGGGGCTAATTGGATCTTCATCCAATCTTCTATTTGCTGAAGCATCCACCATATGTGTGTGACCCTCTAGGCCCGATACCGAGCTAGCCGTAAGTGCTTCCATCAGAACTCCTTCTGAGATAGTGAATTATTATCCCCATAATAATTCACTCGACTCATCAACTATGGACGTACTAAGCCACTATGCCGTAGTCCTCAGATGGTACAGGGGGGGATCAAATCCATCGAACCTATCTGTCCACAGTTACCATGTATCTATAATCCCTCATCCATCTAATATCCTAGAGACCGTATATTAGATATGGTACTGTCAGGCCACATACAGAATCTGTCAGAGTCTCGCTCTAATCGGATTCTCTCGGATAACTCTTTCTCTCTCTATCCGAATGACCCTGGCCAGAGATTTGTCTGAGCAAGCACATATGGAATATTCCTCTCATTATACCGAGAGTAGATGATCCTCTATTGACACTCAATTTTCTTCGTAAGATTGGCTACCAATCCCGATAACCAATTATACCAGATCTGAAATTTTTTAAACCTATAAGTCTGGAGAAAGGAGTACTCATACAAGGCATCCTTGGTGTCTCAAGT
Organism: Ensete ventricosum; assembly: GCA_029747655.1. Taxonomy (NCBI): domain Eukaryota; kingdom Viridiplantae; phylum Streptophyta; class Magnoliopsida; order Zingiberales; family Musaceae; genus Ensete; species Ensete ventricosum. Next base: position 21,386,916 of record JAQQAF010000002.1, read on the forward strand.
CTAAGGACCAGATACACAACTGGGACTATGGAATCACTGTCTGACATTAGGTGTCATTAACCATACAACATTCCATAAGCGGATCAATCAGTGAACTTATTCTCCAATGAGCACATGTATTATATCCTTAGTGTCTCCACACAAGTGGCTATGAGACCAGCCGCCTCCATCATATGGATAGGTATAAAGTACACTGATCTATCTCATTGTCTCTCTTGAGTAAACTATGACCGAGATTATTTAGGATCTGTATTTAAAGGTTAATCGATCTCATTATCATGATCTCATCATGATTCAACTCCCATTGCACAGAACCAAGAACATCACAATATATATGTAATAGATAATGTGAGAATATACCAATATTAACTATAAGTAAAAAGATCACACAGTGTGTCACACGTGCCATCATTCACGTGATTGGCTTGCTGGGCACCTGTAACCAGCAAAAATACCATAATATTTTAAGTCATTCAATGATAGCCTTTGCATTTAAATCAACAAATATTTAAGCCAATGATTTTGATCTTAGCATTCACTCAAAAGTCTCATTTTTGTAAGTTTCAATATAAATATATTTTTCAATAACTAAGGTTCTTTGGTTCTAGTCTTAGCATGCTCTACCTATGTATTATCAATCAAGGTTATGACAAGATAAATCCAAATAAGTAAATCACCTTCAAGTAGAGTCATCACAACAAGATATTTTTCAAACAAAATCCAATGATTTTTTTATGTTGAATGATTCTATCATGTTATCAAGAATTTTCTTTTAAAAAACAATTATTTTATATTTTAAGTTCAAATCTAATGTTTGATCATTTAATCTCAAGACAACATACACAAATACAAACACATAAATCAATACATTAATCATCATCAAAATCTCCCTTTCATGTTCATAATTTTTCATCATATATACCTAATCTTTCTCCTTTCTAATTTTAGCATGCAATAAAATTGCTACGCATAATCATAATAAAGATTTATTTTTATTTTTAATAATTTATCTTATTAGTATTTAGGCTAGTGAGTTTGAAAGAGTGTTAGATCTCAATTTATATATCTTGAGCATTTAAAGGATTATTCGGGGCTCTTAGCTTTAATTTAGAGACAAACATCTAAGAAATATATTTTTGATTTATATACCCATTTTATATTAGATCGTTCCTAAAGAACTTTATCTTTCTTTTCTAATAGTTTTTTGTTATATGAAGTTCCCTTGGGAACCCAAACTAATTGGTGTGGACTATATTTTTTAAATAGACATTTGTTTACCTTATGTCTTATTTTTTTATAAAAAATTATATTTGATTTTTGGTGACACATTTAAGGTAGGTCCTTTAACAAATATGATTGACTTTTGTTGAATATTACCAACAAAACTTATGCCATTACTTCTTTTAATATGACCCTTATTGGCAAGGATCATATTTAGGGATTATTCCTAATTTTAAAATTTTCTAATGTTCTCTGAAGCATGATGTTCTCTTTTTTAACATTATCTTGCATATCACATTTAGAACATGGTTTATGTGATACTAATGAATCATGTATTTCGTCAAGTCTACTAACTAACAAATCATGATCATTCTTAAGCAACTTAAAATATTTACTAAGTTTTCTAAAATTATCAAATAAATCATGAAACATATTTAATAATTTCAAAAAGAAAATACTTAATGAATCACTAACCTCATTGTTGATGGTCATAAGTGCAAGATTTTTCACTTCTTTTTTATTGTGTTCTTTGTGTTTTAAGTGCCTCGGCTTCTTGCTATCATAGCAAGAATTTTTATCCATCTTAAAATTATTTTTATGGTTCATGTTCATTAATTTATCCGGTTTATTTATTAAATGTTCAAAGTCCTCATCAATCGAGATTTCACTCGAGGAGTCATATGTTCTTTTTGGTTCATATTCTTTCTGATTTTTTGGAATGTATTCTTAAGTTCTCAATGTCAAATTCGTAGGAAGGTGTTCTTCTTGCTTATTTTTACAAGATATTTTACTTAATAATTATTTTAGATTAATTATGCTTTCATGTGTGATTTGTAATGTATGTCAAATATCGAAAGCTGAATTACAAGCGAAAACATGATTAAACTAATTCTTGTCAAGAGCACAAAACAAAGCATTCAAAGCCTCGGCATTTAAAGAAAAAGTTTTCTTCTCCAAATCATTCTAATCATTCATTGGAAAAGAAGACTTTTCAAATCCATTTTCAACAATATTCCATAAATCAAGGTTAATGGAAAGTAAGAAAACTCTCATCCAAGTTTTTCAATAAGTGTAGTATGTCCCATTAAACATAGGAGGACAAACGATAGAAAAGTCCTCTTGAAAATTGAAAATAGTCATTTCTTTTGGGTGTTAAGCCAAATAAGAAAAACGTGGCTCTGATACCAATTGTTAAGATCAAATTGCACTAAGAGGAGGGGGATGAATTTTTGTAACTCTAAGCTCTCTCCCTTCCCCTTTTCTTTTTTTTACAATTCACACAATTTTTTCACAGAATATAATCTCCAAAATTATTGTATGGAATGTAAGAAAACTTGGGGTATTTATAAGTCCCAAATGACATCATAAATTGAAGCCAAAATTCAAGCATATCCGAAAAATTTGGGTACGGGTGGTTCAGCCGTAGGCCTGGGCGGGTCAACCGCCAAAAGTACCCAGAATTCAGGGTACGGGCGGTTCAGCCACTGATAGTCGCCCGAAATCCTAGTACAAGCAATTTACCCACCCGTCTTAGGTAGTTTAATTGCCTGAAAACTTGCGCGGTGCTGGTTGAACCGTCGCTCATCAGTAGTTCATCCATCGAGAATCCCGGAAAAGTGATTCCCTTAACTTTTTCGAATCTGATTTGAACCATCAGTTGACCAATCCTCTGGCCAACTAATTGAGCTCGACCTAAGCTTAATCACACACAATAGTGGACCCGATTGACTTATTGGGTTAATTTAGATTTCATCCAAATCCAACTCAATTAGGACTCAATCCCTAACTACGACTCAATGATTACAACTCTTAATGACCAACACGATAAACCTAGACCTAACTCCTGCCAATCCGGTAGCCTCCGACATTCTTGCGGTGAGTTTTGTGATCTTCTTTTGGCGATCTCCCGGTGTGTTCCCGGCGAGCTTCCCGATCCCTTCGGTGAATCTCCTAGCAAACTCACGGTGAGGTCCCATTGCATCGTCTGAACCCCAGTCCGATGCCCAAGCTTGATCTTGGCCCATCATCTAGCTGTAACTCAATTCCTCCGCCATAGTTAGACCTGTATAATGCTAACTATAACTTAATTAATTACAATCAACATGACCATAAATCCACTTCAATACCTTCCCAACTCCCGGCAAGCCTTTCGGCTACCCCCGATAATCTTCTGGCAAATTTGGGTCTTCTTCCGGCGAACTCTCTTGCGCCATCCTAACAAGCTTCTGATACCCTCGGCGAGCTCCCAATGCACCCCAAGCGAGTTCCCAATGCGCTCCAAGCGAGTTCCCAACCGCATCGTCCGAACGTCGGCCTGATGCTTGAACTTAACTCTGGCTAAACCTCTGATTGTAATAATCTCTATGTTATAGTTAATCCTATATCAATCAACTCTAATAATCTTGTTAGATCATACACTTATCAATTGATTTCATTATCAAAATCCAAGATTCAATAACCTAGGCGATAGTAGTATCATCGTCGCCCCTGTTTTCATGACACTTTTGATGGTAGTACTGTCGGTGCTAGCGGTAGTACTGTTAGTACTCAGATTTTTTAGAAATAGTTTAAATTTTGACTCTAATTTGAAGCCAAATTATGGTATATAAATACCCCAAAAAAATTTGCATGGTAAGGCAAGAAAAAGAAGTGAAAATACTGTAAAAAACTGTTTGAATTTGTTAAGAACTTCCATTATGCTTCTAAGTGTAAAGTCAGGTTAAGGGAAGAGTGGATATTGTAAATGTTACTCTCTTGAACCTGTGAAAAGGAGAGTATATAGGTTGTTCTTCTAAGCTTGGGAAAAGGAGAAAGGCGTAAAGAGTTTTGATCTTCACCCATAGAAGAAGATTATTAGTGGATACTGATGGGCCTCGACGAAGGAGTACTCGAGAAGTTGATGTAAGTTAAGTTAGTAACCGAACCAATATAAATTTATGAGCCTTCCTTTATTTATTCTCTTTTAAACTTGTTTTTTCAGTTTAGTAATCCTTAACTAACTCAAAATTCTTCTTTTAAATTTATTTTAAATTACTCATTTATTTGTTTTCATCGAATTTCAAGAAACGGGCTGATTTCTTCTTGAAGCAAAATTTTGGAAATAAGTTATTTTTGTTAACTCAATCTTAACATAGGGAATCATCATTTCTGGTGTTAGAGAATTCAGGTTAGAGATCAAGAAAATAATTTAGGTATAGTTTTGAAATCTTAAGCTTTCTACTAATTAAATTACTAAATAAGATTATTAGTTATGTAATTTGAGCTTTCTAAGTTAACAAGTCTTTTAATGATATTAATTCTTAATTAGTATTAATTTACTATGAAAGATGAGGCTTCTGATGATTTAAAAAGGGTCAAAGTTAATTTGTGGTTTAAGTTGTACTTTGAGTTTTGATGGAAAAAAGGAAAAACCAAATTGTGAAGGTGTTTTAAGTTTTAATTGGATATTTAGGATGCATTACGGAATTTATCAATTTTTTAGAATAATTAGAAATGTTAATAGGGAAAATAAAGAAAAAAGGTGATAAAATAAAAAAATTACATATGATATTTTTTTTATTTTATGGATGATTAGTGAATAATATTTTGTATATAATTAGGAGGAGTGTCTTGATTATTAAGTGAGTTAAGGATCTGTGGTTCAAGTATCCAATAACTCTGTCTAGCCTATTTTAAAAGTAATATGTATACATTTACAATGAATAATATGTTTGAAACTTATAAAAGTGCATGATTTGCACTTATTAAATGAAATATGAAATTATCGGTTTGAAATTTTGATTATTTAAAAGTATTAAAATTGATTGATTATTATAAGTTTTAAATGTTATATGAATTATTAGATTTGAAATGAAAGATTAAAAAAGTTATTCAAATATTAGTTTTCTAAATGTCTTTGATTTATGTGATTGTATGATTAGTATGCTATAGTGAGGATTCTACCAATGGGGGTTATACATTGGTATTTATTCAAAAATTAGTTTTTTCTAGGCGTAAGGAGATATGTATTATCTATACCATGGGAATTAAACATGATTTTGGGCCTTGTCATAGGGATACAACGTGCCCGTTAGTATTACTATGGCTATATTTTTTACATGTACTCTTCACTATAGTTATATTTATTATAAATTTAGACATACAACTTTAGCTATATTTATTTAGATTATGAATAACTAATCATCATCATTTGTATGAATATAATATTTATTCTGATATACTATTTAGCTATAACTATGATTTTGTTTACTCTGAAATGAATATAAAGCTTATGGTATTTGATAGAAATAATAAGAATAATTTGACATTGGATATGTTTTGCAAAATTGATTGTGAAAAGCACTTATAATTGTTTATTTGTATGCATTTGTAATAAGTTTTGACTGGTATACGAGTTGTGGTGCTTACTAAGTTGTTGTTTGAATTTTAGATCCCAAGAATAGCTTAGTGTGGGCATGCTTGTGAAAAAATATTATTCTTTAGAACCCTCTTTAATTTGGACTTGTATGATATTAATGTAAAATGTTATTTTGTATCTACTATGGTGATCTTATAATTATGTAAATATATTGATGTTGACTATGATATAATATAGAGTTTTTGGTGGTTATATGATGGTAAATAACTTGTTAGACTATGTAAGGATTTATGTTATTTGTTTAAGTTTTGACCGTGCAATTTTTATTATAATATAACTGAACATGTTATGAATGTCCTATGATTGAATTGTCTATGAGTTGAAAAATAATGAATATCTTATGGAGATGAATTATCTGTCCAGATTTTAGCCTTACCTTCCTATAGTAGGATTGCGATGTTGTACCATCCCTAGCCTTCCACTGGGCTGGGGCTTTTATAAAAGATGCTATTGCATAGAATATAGCAGCAATTAATGAGCTTATGAGAGTGGTATGATTACTTAATAATTTGGTGTAAGGAAGAATGAGGATATTAGGGGTATTTACAGATACTTTAGGGTTTTCTGCTTCCATGTGGTTATTTTTTTATATATTTCATATTTTTAAAATTATAATATGATCATAAAAGTAACTATTTATTTAATTCTACTAGGGCAAATTGGTCATTTATCAACTAGGGTGGAATCGTTGGCGTTGGACCCAAATGATCGGTGAATGATCAATTTTGATTGTTTGCTATTTGTACTTTTAAGTTTGGTAAATTCGAACCGGCATCAGAATCAAACCTATAGTAAATAACTTATTGGTTAAGACAGAGTTTTGGTCCTTACATGATGGTTATATGATATAGTAAATACCTAACAGGACTATATAAGAATTATGTCACTTGTTCAAGTTTTTATTGTGTAATTTCTGTTAGAACATAATTCAACAGATTATGAATGTCCTGTGATTGAATTATTTATGAATTGAAAAATAATGGATATATTGTGGAAGTGAATTATCTGTCTGGGTTTTTGCCTTGCATAGGAATTCCTATGTTAGGATTGTAACATTACACCGTACCCGGTCCTCTGTTGGGGTGGGGGCGTTACAAAGAATGCTGGTTGCAAAAAATATAATAATTAGAGAGCTTATGGGAGTGTTATGATTGCTTAATAATTTGGTGTGAGGAAGAATGAGAATGAATATTAGGGGGGGGAGGGGGTTTAATTTATAGATACTTTGGGGTGGGTTTTCTTATTCCCAAAATACCTCCCAACTAGCTGTTATGTAGTTATTTTTTATTATTTTATATATTTTTTAAATTATAAAATGATCAAAATGACCCTAAAAAAAATTTAACTCTACTAGGGTAAATTGGTCATTTATCAACCTGGGTTGAATGATCAATGCTGGAACCCCAATGGTCCAATGATCAATTTTGATTGTTTTTTTTTTTTTTTTTTTTTTTTTTTTTTTTTTTTTTTGAATTTGGTCAATTTGAACTGGCATCAAGATCAGACCGCTCAGGTTCAATTTCGGTTCTATGTAGATGGAATCGAAATTGGATCACCTGGTTCCGGTTTGATTCTAATCGATGAATCTCAAACCAATTTGATTATGATTTCGACTCCAATTCAATTCTGATGTACTTCATCAGCACCATTGACGTTAGTGTACAGTTGCATTTGTGAACAATGAATGACATCTTCATTCCATGCTGCAGTGCTAGGGAGGGATTGAGCTGCTGAAGAAAACTAATGCAAGTTCAACTTGCTCTCATCCATGCTTACAAGTATACGTGCAACTGTGCGTCCAACCTACATGTTATAAGCATGCATGCATGCATAATTCACTGACTTTGCACGTGCATAATGCATCTGCATTCGCTCGTATTCAAACACACCCGTGCACGTGCATAGGTACGTACACGCACATGCAAGAAGCAATATAAGTGTAAATTCAATGATCCCATTGTTTTGTTCCTGTGTTTTGCATTTGTTCGAGATCTTCGTTTATCTAAGTTTTTATCTACATACTCAGAGGAATCGTTTACGACATTGTTTCCTTTTGACGCTTTAGTTCAGAGGAAAGCATTTTACTTGAGAGAATGAGACATTTAAAATAGAGCTTGTAAAGTGCCCGGCAATTTGAGATTTGATTGTTATGTTGTTAGGTTGGTTGAATAATTTATTGATTCTGTGGTGTGTATGTCTGGAGAATAATATGCACATCTGCTTAGATAAACCATGTTTTTTAAATTCAAAATTTAAAGCTATATTTTTTTAGATATTTTATAGCTCACTTAACCATTAGCTATACCGCTCTCATTGGCGAAGGTTCTTTCGTCAACACCTGAGGGGCCAAGCTCTGGTGCGCTTGTGGAAGATGCACTCCTGGATAGACTTTAATGAAGGATTTCGTTGTCATTTGACGATATGGCAAAGATTTGAAATGTTGTTCATCCCCGTTGCTAATAGACATGAGGGCCGCTGCATCCAATTTTTCAGAGAAGAGGAAGAACGTGTTAAGATATTGACTAAGATCTTTTTGATAATCCACAAGCAATACCATAGAGGTTAAACTTTTTACACAAGATGGTCTTCTCTTTATAAGAGAATCTTACTATTATTATGATCCGATTTGATAGTATAATTGATTTATTAATTTTGTTAAATATAAATATTTGATCAAGATGTTTACGTTGAAATCGACATTAATATACCTATCAAAGATTTATAAGTTAATCTTAATCTCATTTATTTTCGATATGGTACTAATCAAGATATTACATTAATGACTAATGCTTCGATATTGAATAGGCTGATTAACGATACATATTTCAAAATAAATAAATAAAAAAAGATTCATCTGGATGTACATGGATATCGATCTATCATATTAAAATAGAGTATCTGAATTGATCGTCCCAACATTAATCTCTTTCTGGTGGTGGTTAACAAGAACACCCTACTATTGCTTTAGATGTGTGATCGTGTGGATCACATAACTATCGACGGTCCCATGAAACAATCTGAGGCCTCTGCCACTTCTCTGAGGATGGCAAAGCACCCTCTGTTCAATGATTGCTGGTTGGTATCGATTTTGTACCTCCTTCAGATGATCCATTAGCGAGGGCGGAAGATTCGAATGCAACGAAAGAGTCACACTGAAGGCTGATGATCGACTCCAATCAAACAGCATACATAATAGAAGATCATGATCATAATAATATTTGAATAACTGACTGATTAATGATAGAATAAATCTCTCTTAATTGACAGTTCATAATAGGAAAAATCTCTCCCTCTAAACTTATATAAATACTGCTCACTTTAAAGAAGTTACATAATCTTCTTCATCACATCTTATTTTATCATTATATCATAGCCGTATATGCCCTTGATGGATGCGCTTGTGGTTGTGTGGCTATTGGGATCCGAAGGCCAAGGGGTTGCTTCTTCGGGAACTTTGACTTCATCAGGAAGCTGCCTTGCACTTGGTTTTCATGTACAATGTCATCGACATAAGCTTTGGATTGTTGTTGCTACGTAGCAAGGAAAAAGTCTTACTCTCTTTTGACAATTTTAAATTTTATATTATTTTCATAGATTATTTTACTAACTATATATTATTGCTTCAAAGTCTTTACCCACTTTCGAATGTTGGTCGAGAATTTATTTTAATTTATAATTAAAATAATTTACTTTGATGGAGGAATTGAATATCATGTCATAAACACCTATATCTCATATTATGGTATACAACACCTCAAGTTATCACTATATATTCCTTAACTTGTTGGCTTTGTTAAATATAAACATCGACATATAGTTGAAACTGGTCTTACCTTTTTATACTAAGCTTAGATGCCACCAACCTTTTGGTCAACAGTCTTTCAAACTACAGTCTACCTTATTAATCACATGCTCACTCCAATTCTATAACATCAACCATCATTTAAAAAACTATTTTATAAAATCTCGAACCTTCAAAAACTCAAATTATTTGGCTGTTTATGTTATCCATGACTATACTCCTATGTTTCACATAAAATAACACCAAGATTCAAGTCTTGCATCTTCACAGGATACTCTTTTAAACATAATACTTTCTGATGCTATGATCCTCATACTCAAAAATTCTTTATATCATGCGGTATCATTTTTGTTGAGTCTACTTTTCGCTTCCAAAACCATACACCTTCAGCTATGCGAGCTACTCCAACAACTATACATCATTGGATTCATCTAAGTATACCTCAGACCCCCTCAAACAAACCTCTTACCACCCCATCCAATACTTTCCCTTAAGATATGTACTCCCTTATTACTTCAATTAAGTAGCTCCTTACTCCCTTTATAATTTCTCCATTTAATTCTTCATAAATTCACCCTTCAATGACTGATGAAGCAATACCTTGGACACCATAACTAATATCTTTGCCTTCTTCTCAACTGAGTGATACCAAAGGACATATATGACTCTCCATCAATACATATACCTACCACACAACCTAATAATTGTATCGCGCTTAGGCATCACATGACAATACACTCTAAAAGTGGCATTTTCAAATCCTATCAAGTCCTTGAACTTCACGTTATCACAAACTCTCCACCTATGCCCATGGAATCCACGATCATCACTAAGCCTAAAAATCTCCACATTAGTACAAAGCCATATGTGAAAAATATGATGCCCTACTCCATAATTCCACATGGACCCTTATACCATTTTATTACACATAAAATATCATCAAGTTTAAGTAGATCTTTCAAATTAAGCAAAACCTAGATGGATCTGTTGCCAGATATAAAGCACGCCTAGTAGCCAAAAGGGTTTCATCAATGACTAAATATTGACTTCACAAAGATACTTAGTCTAGTTGTTAAACTGACAACACTCTGACTTATCTTAAGTTTAGCTATCATAAAAAAGCTAGCACATACGATAACTCGATATTAACAATGCTTTCTTATGAGATCCCTAAAGATGTCTTTATGCAACAACCTCATAACTTAATCCATCCTCAATATCAAAGATATGTTACAAAAAACTAACTATGAACTTTATCAAGCTCCAAGAGCATGGTACACTAAACTTGGCTCGTTTGGCATTACTTGGCTTCATCAACTCTAAGTCCGACACATTCTTATTGCTACGATAATAAAATAGAAGTAATATCTATTAGTGTATATGGTTGACATTATTGTTACAGGCAATAATTCTATGGAGATCAAGGAATTCCTCAAGCAGTTGGTAGATCAATTCTCTATTAAGGATTTAGGAATCTTAAGTTACTTTATATGAGTGAAAGTAACATACACATTTTCAGGACTCTTTATATATCAAAGTACATTCAATATTTACTATTAAAGACGAACATGTACAACGCCCAAAAGGTTACCACTATACTTTTTACTATTGAATCACTCAAATTATACGAGAACAACTCTACTATGAATCCCTCACAATATCGATAAACACTTAGTTTCATACACTACTTATCTCTCATACACACATCCAGATATCTCATTTGCAGTCAACAAATTATCACAATTCATGCATCTACCCTCCACTACACATAGGTCTATAGTAAAACGAGTTCTTCAATATCTCAAGGAGACTCTAAATCATGGATTTCTTCTTCGTAAGCACTTGTCACTTCATCTTCAAGTCTTTGTTGATGCTGAGTGAGCAAGAAACATTGATGATAGAACATCTACGCCAGAGTATATTATCTTCCTTGGAGCAAATCTAATCAGTTGGAGTTCTAAGAAATATAAGATATTCGAAGGTTCATAATTAAAGCTGAATACCGAAGCATTGTCATTACTGTTACAAAACTCAATTGGGTCACCAATCTACTATAGGAACTTGATATCAACTCCATATTCGCTCCCATAATATATTGTGACAATGTCAGTCCCACCTATCTATGCGCTGATCCAGTGTTCCACTCATGCATGAAATATATTGTCATTGATTTTTACTTCGTTAGAGATTAAGTTGTTAGACATCAACTACGTGTTTTCTTACTTATATACTGCTGATTAATTAGTAGTAGCCTCTTTCAAAAAGTTCCTAATCCATAAAATATTTTCATTATATCGATTCAAGATTAACATATTTGAACGAAGTTTAATCTTACGCGGGGAGATGGTATGATAGAAGATCATGATTATGATAAAATTTAAATAACTGATTGATCATGATAAAAATATCTCTTTTAATCGACTAATCGAAAAAAAATTTCTCAAAACTTATACAAATATTATTTATTTTAATATATCTATTTTTTTGAGCGCATCTAATTTTATGACTCGGACGAGGGGTGAAAGGGCGCACGTGGATCGTAGGATGTAAAGTGATGCTGTGATCATTTCGTCTGATGTCATTATCATCAATGGGTATTATTACCACTCGGGCGCGGGTTGAAATTGCTGAGCATCAACTGTGCTGGTTCCGAATTCGATGGGTGTGGCCCAACACGTGGGTCCTCAAGGTGAGGCTGATTTGCACGTGCCTCCTTTGTCGACAAATGACCCGTTTGTAGCAAACTGTGGTGGAGCACCTGAAGCCCCCCCCCCCCCCCCCCCACCACTTCCATGGTCTACCTACCGATGATTCCCCTCTGCTGTGCTGGAGCAAACTTTGGGAGGATGGTGATCAGGAGTCACACCCTGTCCCTCCTTCCAGCGACAATGTCCTTGTCTGCCCTTTATTTAATGATTTCTTTTTAATAAAATTTGATCAAAAAAATTATAACACTTATGGTTCTTTATTTCTTATAGTCCATTCGATATTGTCCAGTATTCAGCAAGCAAAGGGTTGAAGGCAGGATGAGCATTTGCTCCAACAAAGATGAGATACTATTCATAGAATTCTTGAAACAAAAGTCGATCCCTATAAGAGACGAGTCATTAATAAATAAATCATCATAAAATAATAATGTCATTGGCTCTAAGGCTTGGGAAAGATTGGATGGATTTGAGAGAACTTGGAAAATCTCAGCATAGTATATTCATTCTATTACTATATTTGAGTAGGGAGGGCTAAAACCTTCGAGGAGCCCATGGAGTAAGGTTGAGAGCAACGGTTGTTAAATTTGAAATCATTTTTATTCCTTCAAAGAATTCAAAGAGTAGTGCCAATGATGAATATAATAGATTTAGAGAACTGATTATTTATATGACTTCCATCTTTTAACTAAGCAATAATATTTTGTCATTCATGCATGAAGTCCCAGTCAATCTCTTACGAAATGATAGGAGAAAAATGTGTGGTTAGAGGAGTCTTCTTCTCCTTTACAAACCAAGCAAAGATCTGTATAACAATGGAGAAAACTAGATAACCAAATAGAAGTGGGTAAACTAGATTTTTATGATAATTTTTATAAGAAAATTTTAACATTTGAAGAATATCTAGAGTCCATACAGACTTCCAAACTTCTCCATTCTCATTTTGCCCTTCCCTTGGGTGCTTGTAAACATTTTTAGAATTAGCAAACCTAGAAGGGTATATATAGGCTCCATACCCATCAATCCTCATTAATCTTCCTTGATAAATGAATATTATTAAATTTTTAATTAAACTTAGATGGAAAAGGTTATTGAGAATATTTATATCCCATAATCTATTATAGATAATGTCGACCACATATTTAAACTAGATCATTTAGAAAGATTATTATTTATTTAACGAAATATTGGCTAACCATGGATCTCCCCAAAAAAATGATTTTTCTTTTACCATCATATCCTTGATCTCCCCATAGTCTCTTTGATATTAAAAGGTTTGATTTTGTTGTTAACTACATTAATATTAAGTAATGAAAATAAAATTGATCAGATAATGATAAAAAAGATATGGGGTCCTCTTGTCTTAATACCTAGTGAATTAGTCAATAAAGACGAGTTATTTCTATTTATAGATCAAGAAAAGATAATAAAAGAAACATAAGCCAATAATCCATTTATAAAACTAGAGGATAAATTTATTTTCGTAAGAACATTATTAATCGTAAACTAAGAGAGATAACAAAAGCCTTTTGCAAATAAATTTTAATAAGAATAAGGGGTTTTTTTTTTTCCTATAGGGATGAACTTTGTTAAAAACTTATATATATATATATCAATCATATAAAATAATAGTACATAAATCTTAAATTTTAATAGGATTGTCTTTCTTAGATATGAAAATAAGGTTGGTCTTGCCCCAACTATTTGTCAAGTGTACATAACGATGAAGATTATCGAATATATTTAAATAAATTGGAAGAGGAAAGGATAATCCAAAAATGAAGATAAAATTTCACTCAAAATCATTAGGTCTAGGACTTTTTTCAAACCACATGGATTTGAGGGCATGATGGATTTCTGTTAATGAAAAATAACCTTGGTTAAGTTGTGCTAGTAAACGCTAGTAACAGGAATTAAGTTGGGGAAGGGAAGGATAGCTAGACCAATTAACATTATTAATACATTGACTTGAAGCCCATAACATAGTGACTATAGATGGATTTTAATCATACAGTAAAGGTCAACATCTGTTATGCTTTAGGGTGATGCCGTGAAGGCCATCCGTAGCTAGGGCAAACCATGGACTTTTTTTTTTTATAAGTAAAGATAATGTATTTTGTAAAAGATTTGTACAAAGAAGTTTTGTCTACACAAGCCATAGACTAAAGCCTGAAGTCTCTTAGTGAGGTGCTATTTACTTAATGTCAATGTATACATGTTCTACAATTTCATCCATCCCTCGGTTATTTTATATAGATTATGTTAGTAATAAACTCATATGCTTATAATTTTCTATGGACAAATCTTTTTTCTTTGTACATTTCTTATATTCATTGGTGATTTCAACCTAATTTTTATATCCAAAGGATAAAAAAAAAAATGAAGATAATCTTTATTATTAATTATACTAAAGAAATCCTATAAATATAAGAGATTGTAACCCCTTGAAGCATCCAAGTAGTAAGTACCTCTTTGACAAGTCAATCAGCCCTAAATTGAGAAAAGAGAAGAAAAGATTTTACAAGTTTTTATTAGCAGCCCTTCTTCCTGCTTGCAGCCACCTTTTATAGAGATTTTTGTCTTTTTTTTTTTTTTTTATATAGTAATAAGAAGAAGAATCAAAAGACAACTAACTCATCCCTAGCCTTCCAACTTGCGTTGATAGCCGAAAGAAGAAGAGCTCATAAAAGGGTTCTACCCTATAGCAATAGCTTCTTCTTACTCTTTGTTATCCAAATCTCAGGAGAAGGTTATAGCATTTTCAAAAGAGAGGAAGGAGACCAAAACCAGTAATGATCCCCAATCTGTCGAGACTATTCAGGTGCTATCCAAAGACTAACTCATTCTCTTATGCATCTATTAATCTTTATTTGTACTTTTATTCAATTGCTTAAAGCCTTATAATTAACACTTTATCTTTACAAGCAATAGAGTTTTTAATTTTCTTTTCTTTTTTTCAGTTTTACATTTGATCTTATATCAAGAGTTCTTTGTTCTGCCAAAACTTTTGTCAAAGAAATGATATCGAATCCATAGATCATCAAACTTAAACCCCATACGGTCTTGAAATGTTTAATATATTTATTGAGTAACAAATCCAAAAAATTTAGTTTATTTAATTAATTTATGTAGAGGAGAGAAAGAAAGAAAATAAAATTTTAATTTATTTTGTTTGTTTCGATGAATAAAGAGAAGAGAAGAGAAATTTCATCAGGTAGTAAGTAGTTCATAACTTTATGTATGATCGATCGTTTTAGACTTGTTGTGAATCTTATTGTTGTCTAAGTTGGACAAAAAGAAATAAAAAAATCTCACTTTCCCTGTTCCTCATATCTCCAACTCTATCCGGGGTCCAGATGGAAGAATCCATTTTGACGTATCTTCTTCCCATATTGCTCCACCCAAACAACAGACAGGTCAGAAACAATCAAGCGAGAAACGACATTCATAGAATCACAAAAGAAACCAACTGCTGAGAAGGAACAGCAAACCCTCGCTGAGGACGACAACTTCCACTCCACTGGCTTGTCTTTCGCCGGCATATCCCAGCGAGGTGTCTGTCCTGTCCCTGCTATCTATGTTTGACGAAAAGGCGCTCGGGAGGAGGAGGAGGAGGAGCCCATAGCATTTGACCTCTCCTCTCTATCTCTATATACGAATTCCCATCTATTCCCGTTCGTTCCTCCACCCAGCATCATCTGGGTTAATGGCTCACACGCTCTATTCATCGTACCATCCCTCACTTGCTGCACTGTCACATCCGCGGTGCCTGATTCCGAGCATCTAATGCTCGACGACGGGCACTAGACGTCGGAAATGAAGACATGTTTGCGTGGATTGGACGGGGTAGATGTCAAGCCTCCTCGAAGGCTTCTTCAGAAGAGCATCTCAGATTAATAGTGGCTTGCGAGGCTTGTGCCAGCATTAACTGTGATACCTCACCTTTTTTTTTTCTTCTTTTTTTTCTATCGACTCGGACACTACAGTATTTATGAACCACGCGGATCTATCTAAATGTGAGCTGTTCTTTTTGACCGAGGTCGTGAAATTAGTAGGTGTTCGTTCACGTCGGCGCCTGACTGAATAAATTGTCCAACTGCAAAGAAAATGACGTGCAGGAGTTGAGAGGGAAATGAAAAAACTGTTGCCGACGGCCCTAATTTGCATGGGCTCAATCTTTGGTTTGGCTTTGCCACTAATTACTTTTTAACAATAACGTCTTCCTCCACCACTAAAGTAGCGTCAAAACGAGATCTCTGTTCACTCTTTCCACGAAATGCTTCAAACAAACCTAAAGCATAAATGATCTTTAAAATAACTCATATAATAATGATCTCTAAAATAACTCTTATATAATAATTAAAATTAGTGGCTTCACAATTTACATAATATTTGCACACATGGTCCAAATTTGAAGTCATTTTTAAAAAAAAAAATTATTTTGTTACTTTCGAAAATAAAATAAAATACTCATGATTGTAGAATCCACTATAAAATTTAAAAAAATTCATCATAAAATGGAAACCCCATTAGAAAGGGTATGTTCATTCATAGTTGCCTTCTGCGGGTAAAGTTTTAGCTAGTTTTGGGAACTTTATCTTGCGACACTCCAAAATAAACTGAAAATACACACATTAGAACGATCATTCCTGTTGTGGAAGTTCTTCATTCATGTTGTTACACTAGAAAACTAACTAAATACACTAGATTGCAAAATCAATATAAACATGTGTCAAATTTCATAAGAAACCTATAGAATCCCCAAGAAAAGACAAAAAAAAAAATAGTAGAATGAGTATTAAATTTTTAATATTTGACTACTCATTTAATAGTTTCATTTTCATTTTAGGAAATTCATATAATTATACTCAAAAATAAATTAAAATACACATGATTATAGATTTAATATGAAAACATACTTTTACATAAGAATCTAGTTGTTAGAGCCGGAAGGTGATTTAAAATACAGGTGGACGAGAGTGAGAGCACCAAATCCACATGTCTAATCCCGACAAGACTACATTTAGAGACATGCCTGATGAAGTCCCTTTGATGCTTAAGGCAGTAATATGATTCACATGATTCAGTTTAATGTTGAATATAAAGAGAGTTTGATTAGATCAGAGATTATTCACTTGCTAAATGATGACGTATATGGGGCTTATCAAAGATTATTCACTTGCTAAATGATGGCGTATATGGGGCTTCTATGATACGATAGAAGACAAAGAGAATTGGGGGAGCACCTATGAGAATTGGAGTTAGCGATTTAAGGCAGTACCCCAAAGTTATTTGATCGTGATGGTGCATTTGATTGCACACTAAATCTAGATATCATAGAGTTATTAATGATTCCACTGTCGATTCAAACATCCTCCCTTGAAGTAGTGCCAAGATGACGAGTATATGTCGCTAAGGTGTCTGCCATACGACAATGTTGATTATGTTGCGTTGAGGTGTGTTGATAACCAATTACTCATCATCTCCCCATATCATTTGCACCCCCATCATGCTTCAACATGTAAAGTAGTATAAGAGTACGATTTGATCTTATAGGCTATCAAACATGTACATGTGAAGAGAGGACTCGTAGTCAATATGCCTAATCATAAAAGGTGCTTTTGGCCGATTTGATTTCACTATCTTCAAAGGTAGCACGTTAGGCCATTTTGGCAACATTAGCATTGAAGGAAATGCTTTGGGCCGATTTGATTGCACTGTCATCTAAGGTGGCCCTTGAGTCATTTCGGTTTCATTGACATCAAATTAATGCTTCGGTTTGATTCGACTATGATATTATTGAAGATAGCACTTTGGATCATTTTGACTATACTAACATTGAAGGTAGCACTTTGGATTGATTCAGTCATATTATTATTGAAGGTAGGGCTTGGGCCATTTCGACCATATTGGCATCAAAGGTTAGCCCCTCTGGGGAGTTGGTTTGTTAGGTATGGTTCTTGTGCTATGCATGGCAATAGGAATTGTCACCTCCTCAATCATAACGACCATTCAAGTACCTAAAGGGTTTGGCATCGGCAGGTGCATTTAGACTTTAGTGTTAAGAGCTTTCATTGGATATAGAACTTTCTCAAGTGACTAAGAAAGCTTAATGTGGCTTCTGTGCTCAACCTCTTCCTCCACTTTCATAAGTAAAACGACAAGTAGAGAGATATACTAATTTTAATAATGATTTAATCTTTTCAACTTACGCTCACTCCTCTTTCTCAGTGAAGATCGACAACCCTTTAGAAGATAACCATAACACTCACTTTTTTTTATAAAAGATCTCTAACCTCCTACAATTTAGTAGAACTAAACTCAAGAGAAGAAGAAGATTCAAGTTATGCTCAAAATGAGAACTTAACATACTTTATAATATCAAGAATAGATGCTCCATTAATCAAGCCTGAGTAGGTTATATATATGCCCCAAAAGGCTTTAAAAATGAAATAAAAATTTTAAATTCCCAAAATTTCTAGATATGGGCAATACTAACACTGGGCGATACTACTATCGTACTATTTGGATCACAGTTATAAATCTAGACTCCAATGATTCTACCATCGTAATATTTGAATTTTGGATGGTACTATCACTGACCTAGATGGTACCACCATCGATAGGGTCGACAACAATACTTTTTTTGTGTTGTCAGTTAGGTTAAACAATACTATCACTTAAGCCTAGTGGTACCATTGCCTAGGCCAACATTAGGTCGTATGTTTGACCTTTTAACGAGTTCAATTTTGGCCCAAACTCAAGCCCAAAATTTGTTGCAAGCTTCAACTCTAATTCAACCCAAAAATGACTCAAATTGATCATAGAATACTTTGATCTTGACTCAATAACTTTATCCAGCATAATATCAAAGTTTTTAGCACATCTTCTGGTCTTTTGGCCTTTTGTCTAAATCTTCGACACATTGCTTTATCTCGAGCATATTGGGTACTCTAGTATTTTCATGACAATGTTTAGTCTTCTAACGTGATATTTAATCCTTTCGATATGATGTTTGAACCTCTAGCACACAACCTATTCTTCGACATATCAACTAATCTTCTGGCTTGAAATTTGCCCCTTCGGTAGTTCAAGCGTATGATCGAAGTATTTCCTATATAAATTTGCCTTTAGCATGAAATCTATTCTTTGACACCTCAACCAATGCTTGCAAAATTAGTCTAATAATTCATCAATTGATTCATTTTCAAAAGTTACTATTTAACAATTTCTCTCTTTTTTATGATGATAATCAATTGATCATGTGATCTTAACAAGACTTTTCCTATCTATATGCCATCTTAAAAGTATGATATTTAGTTTGATAACATCATGATTCTCAAATTGTATTAAGTAAAAGATACTATAAAGTAAAACATAACTTGAACATAATTTTACAAGCATCCTAAAATTTTAAAGATCATATCATTTGTTTGTCATTACATATCTTCTCCCTCTTTATCAATAGCAAAGCGAAGGGACTATACAAATTATGAATATAAAAGAGTCGCAAACAAAAATAGATAGCAAGTCAAGAGAAAGACAAATTATAAAATCTAGCATAGATCATGGACCATTTGGATAAATCTTCCACTTAGTTATTTGTAAAAGGAAAGAATTACAAGAAGTAATAGCAAAAAATCTTTGATCATACATTTGAAAGATTCAACACACCTTATTCTCTTCTAATAGAAAATTGAATCTCACTTAGAGACTTAATAAAAATATATACAAGTTGATGCTTTATATTAATAAATTATAAAAATATATCATGATTACTAACATAATACCTAATAAGATAATATCTAATATCAATGTGCTTAATTCTAGAATGTTGGATAAGATTCTTTATCAAACAAATTATACTAGTATTATTATATATTATAAAATTAGCCTTTTAAGGTGTTTTCATGCATATCACATGGACAACATGCATCGACTATAATATATTCCACCTTGGCTATAGAATTTTTGTTTTTTTACTTTTAGAAGATCAAGAAACAAGTACATGACCTAAAAATTGATATATACTAGAAGTGTTTTTCCTATCAATTTTATAACCTACAAAATTAGCATCAACATGAGTAAGCCAAAGTTACCAAATTTAGAATACCATAATCCTAGATATGATATTCCTTTTAAGTACTTAAATTTTTTTTTACTACTTTAGAGTGAGATTATTTGAGATTGGACTGAAATCTTATACAAAGACCTACACTAAGTATAATATAGTATAATAAGTTATTTGTCATGTCTCTATAAGTCTTTTGATTAAGACATTTACCTTTATTGTCCAAGTTTAATTTAGTAGAGATATTCATTAGTATGTAGATAGCCTCATTATTATCATGTCTTTGTGAATTTTTTTAAATAGATTAAGAGTATACTTGGTTTTGCTAATAAAAATATATCATTTAGTTGCTTAATTTATAATCCTAAGAAAAATATCAATTCATCCATTAAGCTAATTTTAGATTTTTGGCTCAAACTCTTAGCAAATGATTTGCATAAAGTTTGATTAGTAAAATAATAATAACATCATCAATATAAATTTAAATAATAAAAATATTATTATTAAAATATTTAATAAATAATATGATGTCGAGTTTATCTTTTAAAAAGATGTTTTGAATTTGAACAGAACTAATCTCTCTTACCAAACCTTAGGAAATTACTTTAAACCATATAGAGGCTTAGATAATTTTAAATATTATTTATATAAAAATTATTTTAGAAATTAAGTGGTTATTCAATATAAACTTATTTTGAAATAAAATTATTAAAGAAAGTATTTTTAATATACATTTCAGATAATTTAAAATTTTTACGACATGCTTCAAGTCTACTCATAAAAACAAAGGTTTCTTCATAATCTATATATTCTTCTTTGTTAAAACTTTTAACTACTGATTTAGCTTTATTTTCTTCTTTGTTAAAACTTTTAACTACTGATTTAGCTTTATTGTGAACAATAACTTATTAAACTTGTTTATTGCTAAGGGCCCATTTAGTGTTATTTATAAAATGATCATCAAGTCTAGAAATAAACATCTAAGCTTTATTTCTTTCCAATTAATTTAGTTCTTCATATATTATCGAGACTCATAAGTCATCTTTAAGAGTATCATCAATTTATTTAGGCTTAATTTAATTAAAAATAATATTTATGTATGTTAGGATTATAATGACACTAAGAGGAGGGGTAAATTAGTGCTATAGTAAATTTTAACTGATTTTTAAAGTTTGATCGATAAATTTGTAACGAAAACATGATTAAATAAAAATATGAGTAAGTTACGAGTAAAGTTTATTAAGCAATAACAAATCAAAAATAAAAGAAGAAATAGTTCAATCTTAATTCCTTTTTCGATTGAAGCTATCGGCTTTCACTATCGATCTTCATCCCAATGGGCAATGATCAACTATCCTTGTTACACCTTTTCTTTTTTTAACAGTCTTAGGAAAGAACCTCGATACCCACTCTTTATAAGATCTCTCACATCTTAAACTTAGAATCACCTCTAAACTCAAGAAGGACAAAGAGACTTAAACAATGCTCAAAGACAGAATTACAACCCTTCACTAACTCAGAATTTGATACTTCATCAATCAAGCCTCAATGAGATATTTATAGGTCCAAAAAAGCTTTTAAAATGGAGCTAAAAAATTGAAGTCCCTGAAATTTTAGGATATGGGTGATACTACCGTTAACACATGATGGTACTACCATTGTAACTTTTAACATTGTAATTTCTACCTTTCGGGTAGTACTACAATCGTAATATTTGAATTTTGGGCAATACCACCGTCGATAGTGTTGATAAGCATTATTTGTGATTATCAGCTAACTCAAGTGGTACCACCTTTTGGGCCGGGTGGTACCATCATATAGGCCTATTCAAGATCATTATTTTGGCCTTCTAATAGGCCCAATTCGGTCCGGGTCCAAACCTATTGGCTTTCTCGACAAGTTTGGCATGGTTTCGACCTAATACTAACTCAATTTGATCTAGAAAGACTTAAATCAAGACTTTAACATTCTAACCATATATTGACATAATTTGAAGCTTTTCAGCACATTATATACTATTTTGATATGTCATCCGATCTTCTGACACTTCATATGAACCTCTGATATATCATTCTTTCTCTCGGCATATTGCCCGATCTATCGGCATATCGATTTTCCCATGACATCCAATCTTTTGGCACAATACTCGATCCTTTTGATATGATACTCGAACTTATATCACGAAGTCAAATCTTTGGCACATCGACTAATCTTCTGGCTCAACATTTAATTTCTAATATGATACTTTTTCCGACACAATATCTAATTCTCTTACTTTGATAATTTATCCTTTGATGATTCATGCTCGTAATTAAAGTATTTCCTACGTCACTTATCTCAAAGCATATTCATCTATGAACTCATTAATTGATTTTATCATCAAAAATTGAGATTCAATAGTCTTTCCTTTTTATGATGACAATCAATTGATGATAGAGTTTTAACTAGGCTCCATTGTTTATAGATCATTTTAAAGATTATGATAAACTTGAGTTTTAACGAACATGTATCATTTTAAATGCTTATCCTGAATTCAAGTTAAGAAATAATCTGTTATAAATTATAATAGTTTTTAATAATAATCATTTCAAAAGTCATATGTATAACTTTAGTTAAAACATCAAAAAATTTCTTTTAAAAAATATTTGCATAAATCATATACACAATTTTGGTTAAAATATCAAGATAATCATTGCATAAAATATATGCATAATTTTGGTTAAAATATCAAAGAACATCATCATTAGCATAAGTTAAAATATCATACATAATTACCACAACATAAAAAAGTAAAGACTACTGCTTCCTTTTTGTTATCAACAATATACAAGCTATTGAGCCAATGGTAATCCAAGATATCTAAATAAAGTATGAAAATATACATCAAAAGTATCAAGATGCTAATAAATCTACTGCATCTTAATCAAAATTTGGTGTTCACAAAGCTCAATATGATCTAGTCGAGTTGCGATGTAATCAGAAGATGAAGAGGATCCTGGATCCATTGGAGATCTCGCCTTAAAAGGATTAATAGGAATAGAATGACTACCCTTGTGAATAGATTTTTCTGGTTCAAACTCAAGTGGAGGAGGATTAGTTATTTTAGGTAATCTAGTCCAAGTTCTCTTCATTTGAGTGCACCTAACTTCTATAGTCTTCTTAATAGGTTTCTATTAATTTATATATGTTTCATAGAATTTAAGAGATCAATTAAAATAAATATTTAGATGAGCAAGTGTACTTAAAATCATTCCAATAAAGTATTAACAAAAAGATATAATTCTACTTTCTAAAAAAAATTGCTCAATTTCAAACTTTGTACATAATATTAAAAATATGTTATTTAGGATTTAGATGTCTTCAATATCTTTTTGAATAACAGAAAATGTTACTAAAAAACATGTCAAATATAAAACAAAATCTAAAATGTTTCCAACTGTATCATAAAGTTAACTGTATCATCAAAAGTATAGAAGTTAGGTGTACGGAACTTAGTATTCTTAGAAAATGCACCATCCAATGATTCATAGTCGAAAGTGAACTTAGATGAATATTTAGTTAATAAATATTTTAAAAATGAAACATATTCTCCTGCACTTAAAAAATACCAGAAACCTATTGTCTGGACCCTACTCCCCAACCAAGCAAGAAGACACATTGGTTATATATTCCTATAGATTATAAGAAAATAAAAGACAAATGCATTAGAAAGTAATTTAAGCAACAATGGTTGTCTTTGTTAAATTATAAAATCTATTCACTTGGGTAAGATCGCAAGAAGTAAGATCGCTAATGCCCTAATCTAAACTTCAGTACAAATAAATTAAGAGAACGTCATTTGTTGGGTAAGCATTCATCCCAAGTATGTGCAGTTCCAATAAGTAAATACAACAACAAGTCATAAGTTCCAACTATTTAAGGTTGATTACACGGATCTTTAAACATCATTAAAATCTATAAAATATTATATGTTTCGTTAAGTTATAAGTACTTAGATCTTTATCTATAGTTTCTATTGAGATCTAGGTCTTTCTTTGCCTCTCCTCGTACCACTACCATTATCATTTCATCTCTCTCTACTATTATATCCGAAGATTTCCTAAACACATACCTATACTATCTTAAATGAGTCTCACTCATCTTATTTTCTATCAAGGCGATACCTAGTTGTTTATAAATAAAAGTATTTATTTCTCTCTTTCTTAGTAACTCCTCATGTACATTTCAATATTCTCATATTAATAACATAAATATATATATATATATATATATATATATATATATATATATATTATTTCTTAACTATCCAACACTCAGATGTATAAAGTTTTTTTAATCTCACAATTATCTTATAATTTTTTTTTATCTCAAAGATATTCGATGATTACACAAAACTCATAATAACTCACGCCATTTTAACTATGCAATTTTTACTCATATAGTATTTTCATCGATCTTTTCCTTTTACTTAAAATGATTTCTTATCCATCTAACTTAATTATATTATTCTATCTATTTCTAAAATCACTAAAATTATATTTTATATATCTAATTTTAGTTCAATTTAATTTAAAACCTCTAGTTTTTAAGGTTTGCCTTCATAAGTTAAGTTTATAGTTAATGTCACTTAAACTCTTATAAACTAAAATAATATGATCAATAAAGAACTTAAACTCTTATAGTTAATGTCACTTAAAATAATAAGAAGGTAATAACATACACTAGCGAGCTAATCTCATCAATTAGTTCCAAAAAGCAAATAGTGGGAAAAAATTTACCAAGCATATGTTAACTATTTAAGACTAATACAAATAAAATAATAATATGGTTCACAATGGACTAAGTAGAATTTATAATCTATATGAAGATATTATAAAATTATGTGAAGCATTCTTCAAAAAAGGACTTAGTGACCAGAGTCATCTTTATATAGAAACCTAGGGAAAATAAGGGCACATATGGGCAAATGAATAGGCAATTTGTTTAGCTAAAATTTTATGAGATCCTGCATATAGTTGATAAATAAAAAATCAGCAACAGATGGGTGATTGTGATAAATTATTGTGCCTGAAAATTTTGAATGAGTTACAATTATACAAGCAACACAAACAACTGTAAAACGAACTTCAACCTGGTCCAGGTCATGCAATGGTGGGTGATTAAGAAAAATAAAAGCTAAAGAATAATACTAAGAACCATCAAATCATCGCCTGAACTGATTGATACGGGTTTCTTACAAGGTGCTGCATAGTAGCAAGAAACCTCAACTTAGGGTCCCAAAACCATAGAAGAAACATCTCATTGCAGCATCAGCTTCCTAGTTATTTGCTTTCCAAGTTTATATCAGAATGAAATCTTATAGATGCATTTAGTTTCATGTAACTGTGGTGCTAGGCATGATCAAGTCGAAAGAATAATAAAATATTCAGCACCAACACAGAGTATCATCTTAGATCAGATTTCTTGATATGCTATCAGAAATCAATGAAATTGGTACTTGTAAATAGTCGTGGATTGTTTAAGTTATATGATCTCAAGTGTGTATATAAAGATATTGTCCAAATAATAATAATTTCAATATCTATATTGGAAAAACTTTCCTAAGTCCATCTGAGACATCAAGCAGCAAACATGCATGGGTTCATTAGAAAGAACAACAGACTTGTTAGTTGCAGTTGATATCTGAAGTGCTAATATTTAAAAAGTATCATATCGGAATATATTGTGGAAACAGATTATTGTAGAATACAGACAACGACCACCTGATTTGTTGAACAGCAATTGTGGAAGAATGCTCATGTGATCGATATTATCTCAAAAAGATGGCTAAATAGCTGTGTACAAGCGCATGATTTTTTCATGGTGCTACAAATTTTGATGTTAAGTAGTTTAGGTTTAAGTTTAAAGTTGCTTTAAGGATAAGCATCAAATATTAGAGAAAACAGATAGGACTGAAATCATAAAAGACATAAACCTGGATTGTGGCAGAAATTCAATTAATAAAGAATTATCTGCCATCAGAAAGACTATTGTTGAAATCTATTACAGGATTGATCTTACAACAAACAGTTGATGTTCTCAATTCGAATCTATGAAATCCAACTATCCAAACTTACGATACAAGACATTCAAGAATTTAGAAGATCTATCGAGCAGATAATATATCATTGAAAGATGAACAATAAGACAGTTAAATTAGTACCATTAAGACCGAAACAAAGCTAAAAAATATATATATGTTCATGCAGCTAAACGATGCCTTTTACGAAACCTTTCACCACTTATTTTTCCGGTAGGAAGCTCAGTTCATATATTAAAGCACATGCCTAACAAGCAGGTCTCCATCACATTTTTCCAAAAACGGGGAAGCATGAAATGTCTTTGGTCATATAATCATATTTCGATTTACTTTATTTCCAAAACATTTAAGTATGAACTTAAACGTCATAACAAGTAATGCAGTAGAATTAATGATCTTCTAGTCGACTACTCATAATATGCAGTGTCAAAAAAAAAAAAAAAAAAGAGCTACGAAGAGATCTTGTCATGTAGCTAATGCTTCACAGCTATATCTTGAAGATATTTTCATTTCAAGAATAAACATATTATAATATTCTCTTTATTGTTAATCAAAATAGTTAATTTATTCTAAGAGTAAAAACTAATTGATTCTGAAACAAGATACATGACAAGAGTTATGACATACATGTTAGAATAGGAATATTAGATTCTTCCATATAAGTTTATAAGTACGGTTTGCACAAGTCACGACGACAAAGCCATATCAAACCAAAAAATGAATCAGACGATTTTAATTAAAAAAAAAACAGTCCCAAAAACACTCGACGAACTTTCACATTATTCTTGTCAAATATAATGGAGGAAAGTTCAAGATATTAAATAGATATGTCAATCAATTATCATAATAATTATCATCATCATTACAGTATTACAATATAAAAAAGACTGAGCACGTTTTCTATAGGAAAGAAAGTCAAAGGAATCTATTGCTAAAATTCTCTAATTGAGAACAAGCAGAGAAAAACATACTGTTCTCCAAAAACAAGAATAGAATATCTAATGCAATCGATTCTTAACGGCATAAATAAATCTTGACCTCAATTAGTTTGAAAGACTGCCTAGCATGATGAAGCGAAATTTTCATATCTTTTACATAAAGGATTCACAAGCAAAGCAATAGATCTAAAAGGTTTGGTCATTACCATCAACAACAATAAGCAAAACGAAGGAGGGAAGTGAACGACACCTTATAGGTGTTGGCTCATTCTCGAGTTTCTCCTCACGTGCCAGGGTGTCATCATCTGCATTGTATACCCAAGCCCGAACGAGAGTATAACTTCATCGATTTTGGCCGTTGATCAAAGCATTGGGGTTTCACCACCTTTCTCCATGGATACAAGGAAAGGACTACGACGAAAGAAAAAAAAAAAAGAGGTTTGACCATTACCACCAACAACAATAAGCAAAAGAAAGGAGGGAAGTGAACGACACCTAACAGGTGTTGGCTCATTCTCGAGTTTCTCCTTGCGCACCAGGGCGTCATCATCTGCATTGTATACCCAAGCCCGAACGAGGGCATAACTTCATCGATTTTGATCGTCGATCAAAGCATTGGGGTTTCTCCCCATTTCTCCATGGATACGAGGAAAGGATTTCGGTGAAATAAACACAAAAAGAAAAAAGATTTGGCCATTACCACCAACAACAATAAGCAAAAGAAAGGAGGGAAGTGAACGACACCTTACAGGTGTTGGCTCATTCTCGAATTTCTCCTCGCGCACCAGGGCGTCATCATCTGCATTGTATACCCAAGCCCGAACAAGGGCATAACTTCATCGATTTTTACCGTCGATCAAAGCGTTGGGGTTTCTCCCCCTTTCTCCATGGATATGAGGAAAGGACTTCGGCGAAATAAACACAAAAAGAAAAAAGGTTTGGCCATTACCACTAACAACAATAAGCAAAAGAAAGGAGGGAAGTGAACGACACCTTATAGGTGTTGGCTCATTCTCGAGTTTCTCCTCGCGCGCCAGGGCGTCATCATCTGCATTGTATACCCAAGCCCGAACGAGGGCATAACTTCATCGATTTTGGTCGTCGATCAAAGCGTTGGGGTTTCTCCCCCTTTCTCCATGGATACGAGGAAAGGACTGCGGCGAATGAGAAAAAAAGAAAAAGGTTTGGCCATTACCACCAACAACAATAAGCAAAAGAAATGAGGGAAGTGAACGACACCTTACAGGTGTTGACTCATTCTCGAGTTTCTCCTCGCGCGCCAAGGCATCATCATCTGCATTGTATACCCATGCCCGAACGAGGGCATAACTTCATCGATTTTGGCCGTCGATCAAAGAGTTGGGGTTTCTCCCCCTTTCTCCACGGATATGAGGAAAGGACTGCGATGAAAGAAGCACAAAAAAAAAAAAAGGTTTGGCCATTTCCACCAACATCAATGAGCTAAAGAATGGAGGGAAGTGAACGACATCTTACAGGTGTTGGCTCATTCTCAAGATTCTCTTCGCACGCCAGGGCGTCATCATCCGCATTGTATACCCAAGCCCGAACGAGGGCATAATTTCATCGAATTTGGCCGTCGATCAAAGTGTTCGGGTTTCTCCCCCTTTCTCCATGGATACGAGGAAAGGACTGTGGCGAAAGAAACACAAAAAAAAAAATGGTTTGGCCGTTACCACCAACAACAATAAGCAAAAGAAAGGAGGGAAGTGAACGACACCTTACAGGTGTCGGCTCATTCTCGAGTTTCTCCTCGCGCGCCAGGGCATCATCATCTGCATTGTATACCCATGCCCGAACGAGGGCATAACTTCATCGATTTTGGCCGTCGATCAAAGCGTTGGGGTTTCTCCCCCTTTCTCGACGGATATGAGGAAAGGACTGCGATGAAAGAAACACACAAAAAAAAAGGTTTGGCCATTTCCACCAACAACAATGAGCTAAAGAAAGGAGGGAAGTGAACGACATCTTACAGGTGTTGGCTCATTCTCAAGATTCTCTTCGCACGCCAGGGCGTCATCATCCGCATTGTATACCCAAGCCCGAACGAGGGCATAATTTCATCGAATTTGGCCGTCGAACAAAGTGTTCGGGTTTCTCCCCCTTTCTCCATGGATACGAGGAAAGGACTGTGGCGAAAGAAACACACAAAAAAAAAAGGTTTGGCCATTACCACCAACAACAATAAGCAAAAGAAAGGAGGGAAGTGAATGACACCATACAGGTGTTGGCTCATTCTCGAGTTTCTCCTCGCGCGCCAGAGCGTCATCATCTGCATCATATACCCAAGCCCGAACGAGGGCATAACTTCATCGATTTTGGCAGTCGATTAAAGCGTTGGGGTTTCTCTGCCTTTCTCCACGGATACAAGGAAAGACTGCGGCGAAAGAAACACAAAAAAAAAAAAGTTTGGCCATTTCCACCAACAACAATAAGTAAAAGAAAGAAGGGAAGTGAACGAAACCGTACAGGTGTTGGCTCATTCTCCAGTTTCTCCTTGCACGCCAGGGCGTCACCATCCGCATTGTATACCCAAGCCTGAACGAGGGCATAACTTCATCGATTTTGGTCGTCGATCAAAGCGTTGGGGATTCTCCCCCTTTCTCGATGGATACGAGGAAAGGACTGCGGCGAAAGAAACAAAAAAAAAAAAGGTTTGGCTATTACCACCAACAACAATAAGCAAAAGAAAGGAGGGAAGTGAACAACACCTTACAGGTGTTGGCTCATTCTCGAGTTTTTCCTTGCACGACAGGGCGTCATTATCTACATTGTATACCCAAGCCCGAAGGAGGGCATAACTTCATCGATTTTGGCTGTCGATCAAAGCGTTGGGGTTTCTCCCCCTTTCTCCGTGGATACGAGGAAAGGACTACGACGAAAGAAACAAAAAAAAAAGGTTTGGACATTACCACCAACAACAATAAGCAAAAGAAAGGAGGGAAGTGAACGACACCTTACAGGTGTTGGCTCATTCTCGAGTTTCTCCTCGCGCGACAAGGTGTCATCATCTGCATTGTATACCCAAGCCTGAACGAGGGCATAACTTCATCGATTTTAGCTGTTGATCAAAGCGTTGGGGTTTCTCCCCCTTTCTCCATGTATACGAGGAAAGGATTGTAGCGAATGAAACAAATAAAAAAAAGGTTTGGTCATTTCCACCAATAACAATAAGCAAAAGAAAGGAGGGAAGTGAACGACACCTTACAGGTGTTGGCTCATTCTCGAGTTTCTCCTCGCGCGCCAGGGCGTCATCATCTGCATTGTAAACCCAAGCCCGATAGAGGGCATAACTTCATCGATTCTGGCCGTCGATCAAAGCGTTGGGGTTTCCCCCCCCTTTCTCCACGGATACGAGGCAAGGACTGCAGTGAAAGAAACACAAAAAAAAAGGTTTGGCCATTTCTGCCAACAACAATAAGCAAAAGAAAGGATGGAAGTGAACGACACCTTACAGGTTTTGGCTCATTCTCGAGTTTCTCCTCGCGCGCCAGGCCGTCATCATCTGCATTGTATACCCAAGCCTGAATGAGGGCATAACTTCATCAATTTTGGCCGTCGATCAAAGCGTTGGTATTTCTCCCCCTTTCTCCATGGATACGAGGAAAGGACTTCGGCGAAATAAACACAAAAAGAAAAAAGGTTTGGCCATTACCACCAACAATAATAAGCAAAAGAAAGGAGGGAAGTGAACGATACCTTACAGGTGTTGGCTCATTCTCGAGTTTCTCCTCGCGCGCCAGGGCGTCATCATCTGCATAGTATACCCAAGCCCGAACGAGGGCATAATTTCATCGATTTTGGCCGTCGATCAAAGCGTTGGGGTTTCTCCCCCTTTCTCCATGGATAGGAGGAAAGGACTGCGGCGAATGAAAAAAAAAGAAAAAGGTTTGGCCATTACCGCCAACAACAATAAGCAAAAGAAAGGAGAGAAGTGAACGACACCTTACAGGTGTTGGCTCATTCTCGAGTTTCTCCTCGCGCGCCAGGGCATCATCATCTGCATTGTATACCCATGCCCGAACGAGGGCATAACTTCATCGATTTTGGCCGTCGATCAAAGCGTTGGGGTTTCTCCCCCTTTCTCCATGGATACGAGGAAAGGACTGCGGCGAATGAAAAAAAAAAGAAAAAGGTTTGGCCATTACCACCAACAACAATAAGCAAAAGAAAGGAGGGAAGTGAACGACACCTTATAGGTCTCGGCTCATTCTTGAGTTTCTCCTCGCGTGCCAGGGCGTCATCTTCTGTATTGTATACCCAAGCCCGAACGAGGGCATAACTTCATCGAGTTTGGTCGTCAATCAAAGCATTGGGGTTTCTCCCCCTTTCTCCATGGATACGAGGAAAGGACTACGGCGTAAGGAAAAAAAAAAAAAGTTTGGCCATTACCGCCAACAACAATAAGCAAAAGAAAGGAGGGAAGTGAACGACACCTTATAGGTTTTGGCTCATTCAAGAGTTTCTCCTTGCGTGCCAGGGCATCATCATCTGCATTGTATACCCAAGCCCGAACGAGGGCATAACTTCTTCGATTTTGGCCGTTGATCAAACCATTGGGGTTTCTCCCCCTTTCTCCATGGATACGAGGAAAGGACTACGGCAAAAGAAACACAAAAAAAAAAGGTTTGGCCATTACCACCAACAACAATAAGAAAAAGAAAGGAGGGAAGTGAACGACACCTTACAGGTGTTGGCTCATTCTCGAGTTTTTCCTCGCTCGCTAGGGCGTCATCATCTGCATTGTATACCCAAGCTCGAACGAGGGCATAACTTCATCAATTTTGGCTGTCGATCAA
Source organism: Ensete ventricosum (assembly GCA_029747655.1). Taxonomy (NCBI): domain Eukaryota; kingdom Viridiplantae; phylum Streptophyta; class Magnoliopsida; order Zingiberales; family Musaceae; genus Ensete; species Ensete ventricosum. The sequence goes on from JAQQAF010000002.1 coordinate 21,418,966, forward strand.
AGCGTTGGGGTTTGTCCCTCTTTCTCGTTGGATACGAGGAAAGGACTGCGGCGAAAGAAACAAAAAAAAAAAGGTTTGGCCATTACAAACAACAACAATAAGCAAAAGAAAGGAGGGAAGTGAACGACACCTTACAGGTGTTGGCTCATTCTCGAGTTTCTCCTCGCGCGCCAGGGCGTCATCATCTGCATTGTATACCCATGCCCGAACAAGGGCATAACTTCATCGATTTTTGCCGTCGATCAAAGCGTTGGGGTTTCTCCCCCTTTCTCCATGGATATGAGGAAAGGACTTCGGCGAAATAAACACAAAAAGAAAAAAGGTTTGGCAATTACCACCAACAACAATAAGCAAAAGAAAGGAGGGAAGTGAATGACACCTTACAGGTGTTGGCTCATTCTCGAGTTTTTCCTCGCGCGCCAGGGAATCATCATCTGCATTGTATACCCAAGCCCGAACGAGGGCATAACTTCCTCGATTTTGGTCGTTGATCAAAAGCATTGGGGTTTCTCCCCTTTTCTCCATGGATACGAGGAAAGGCCAGCGGCGAAAGAAACACAAAAAAAAGAAGAAGGATTAGCCATTACCACCAACAACAATAAGCAAAACAAAGGAGGGAAGTGAACGACACCTTACAGGTGTTGGCTCATTCTCGAGTTTCTCCTCGCGCGCCAGGGCGTCATCATCTACATTGTATATCCAAGCTCGAACGAGGGCATAACTTCATCGATTTTGGCCGTCGATCAAAGCGTTGGGGTTTATCCCCCTTTCTCCATGAATATGAGGAAAGGACTGCAACGAAAGAAACACAAAAAAAAAAGGTTTGACCATTTCCACCAACAACAATAAGCTAAAGAAAGGAGGGAAGTGAACGACACCTTACAGGTGTTGGCTCATTCTCGAGATTCTCTTCGCACGCCAGGGCATCATCATCCGCATTGTATACCCAAGCCCGAACGAGGGCATAATTTCATCGAATTTGGTCGTCGATCAAAGCGTTCGGGTTTCTCCCCCTTTCTCCATGGATACGAGGAAAGGACTGTGGCGAAAGAAACACAAAAAAAAAAGGTTTGGCCATTACCACCAACAACAATAAGCAAAAGAAAGGAGGGAGGTGAATGACACCATACAGGTGTTGGCTCATTCTCGAGTTTCTCCTTGCGCGCCAGGGCGTCATCATCTGCATCGTATACCCAAGCCCGAACGAGGGCATAACTTCATCGATTTTGGCCGTCGATCAAAGCGTTGGGGTTTCTCCCCCTTTCTCCACGGATACGAGGAAAGGACTGCGGCGAAAGAAACACACAAAAAAAAAAGTTTGGTCATTTCCACCAACAACAATAAGTAAAAGAAAGGAGGGAAGTGAACGACACCTTACAGGTGTTGGCTCATTCTCGAGTTTCTCCTCGCATGCCAGGGCGTCACTATCCGCATTGTATACCCAAGCCCGAACGAGGGCATAATTTCATCGATTTTGGCCGTTGATCAAAGCATTGGGGATTCTCCCCCTTTCTCCATGGATACGAGGAAAGGACTACGGCGAAAGAAACAAAAAAAAAAGGTTTGGCCATTACCACCAACAACAATAAGCAAAAGAAAGGAGGGAAGTGAACGACACCTTACAGGTGTTGGCTCATTCTCGAGTTTTTCCTCGCGCGACAGGGTGTCATCATCTGCATTGTATACCTAAGCCCGAAGGAGTGCATATCTTCATCGATTTTGGCTGTCGATCAAAGCGTCGGGGTTTCTCCCCCTTTCTCCGTGGATACGAGGAAAGGACTACGGCGAAAGAAAAAAAAAAAAAAGGTTTGGCCATTACTACCAACAACAATAAACAAAAGAAAGGAGGGAAGTGAACGACACCTTACAGGTGTTGGCTCATTCTCGAGTTTCTCCTCGCGCGACAGGGCGTCATCATCTGCATTGTATACCCAAGCCCGAACGAGGGCATAACTTCATTGATTTTGGCAGTCGATCAAAGCATTGGGGTTTCTCCCCCTTTCTCCATGGATACGAGGAAAGGATTGCAGCGAATGAAACAAAAAAAAAAAAGGTTTGGTCATTTTCACCAATAACAATAAGCAAAAGAAAGGAGGGAAGTGAACGACACCTTACAGGTGTTGGCTCATTCTCGAGTTTCTCCTCGCACGCCAGGGTGTCATCATCTGCATTGTATACCCAAGCCCGAAAGAGGGCATAACTTCATTGATTCTGGCCGTCGATCAAAGCGTTGGGGTTTCTCCCCCTTTCTCCACGGATACGAGGCAAGGACTGCGGCGAAAGAAACACAAAAAAAAAGGTTTGGTCATTTCCGCCAACAACAATAAGCAAAAGAAAGGATGGAAGTGAACGACACCTTACAGGTGTTGGCTACAATCGCTACAAGCTATGGGCGTATCCATGGAGAAAAAAAAAAAAAAAAAACACCACCCAGCACAATCGCTACAAGCTATGGGCGGAACCACCAAAATTAGAATAAACCTTGTGGATACTAAAGTTTACTTCTCAAGAAAACTTTTTATTATATTAAATAATGTACAAAACTTGAATATAATATATGTCACCCGTGCAATAATGAACTGAATCTGCCAGCAAAGACTCAAGTTCAATTGATGATGGATCAAAGCAAGGCAACAGCGTTAGACTAGTTTGTTTTCGATTCCGAGGGTTGTGCCAAAGATCAATTCCATAAAATATCATAAAATTTGGCCGCAAATTAAAGTATCAATACCAACAAAGCTACTAATTTATAAGCATACTAGTATTATTGAAGAATAATTTACTCGTTTAGGGTCCAAAAGATCATGTTTGATTTGCAGATTCAATAAACCATTGATATTGATATTTCACACTAATATTGTAACAACAATATCAAATCCTATCATATTATTAAAAAAAAAAAAACAATGAGGTCACAGTAGATCAAATCTAGGGAATCAACATATTTCGATCAACAATAAATAAATGATACTTCAACTATATATAAAAATGGCCTTAGATGGTTAGAGCAGAAATAAAAATCTCACCTGTTTCAAATAAAAAGATTAAAAGAGCCTTCCGACGATGTTGAAGACGATCACACACCAAAGATGAATAAAATTTAAATTTAAAAGAAGAAAAGAGAAAGTAAGATTCTCTTCCACCTTCCACACACCCTATGTATTTTGGTTAATAAATAGGAGAGAGTAAAACGAGAAAGTTCTATGTGGGACTGAAGGGAAATTAGGTTTTCTGGATTGATTTCTGCCAGAGAGGACCAAGTAATATGCTTATATGATAGGCATCAGTGAAATTTTAAGTTCTATTTCTTTAACTCCTTATTCAATTATTTTAAATATTTTAAATTATTTTATCATTTTAGTCAAAGTTAAATTATATGTATTCGTTCTTCGTTCAGAGCAAAACAAGGTATAAAACCGATGATAAAAAGGTACTATCGTTTATTCTTATTTTTGTCTACGTATTTGTTTGTTTGATCAATGACATAAAGTAATTTGGGGTTAGTATTGGAAAATAGTATTTGTTTTCTTAATATCTCCATGTGTTTACACTGTATTAAACTCTACTTAAGATTTGATCATCATCGAGAAGATTTTTCTATTATTCTCTTTTCGTAAACAATAATGTCTTGTCTTAAAGAAAAAAAATCGTACGTCGCCTTTTTCTAATTCTGCTAAAGGAAAAAAATATTGTTATCTTAAAAGAATATTAAATCTGTTTCCATGTTTTAAATAAAAAACCCTAATTTTCTTCTTGATTTTGTCTTGGGCCTTTGATTTGTTATTTCGAATATAGCAGTCAAACTTTCAATTGAGGTAACAATTATGTTAATATAATTTTGAAACATCTAGTAAAATTATTATTTTTCCTTATAAAGGTAAGTGGGGGGCATATTATTTATTTAGCACACTCGTTTTACGGATGTTGCTAATGGTTTAAAAGTTTTTGACAAAAGTTATATTAATCTTAAATTTATGAGTAAGATTTTAAAGTCTCTTTCTAAAATCTGAGATCTAAAAGTAACAGTAATATAAGAAGTTAAAGACTTGAACACTTTTTCTTTTGAAGAAATTAAAGAAACTTTAATGACATATGAAATGACCTATAAAGCATATGATGAAAAAGAAAAACTTTTTTAAAGTAATGATGATTATGACATGATATTCCTTACAAGAAAAACTAAAATGTTCATGAGGAGAAATAAAATAAATTTTGCAAGATGAGAAGGTAAGAATAAAAGTAACAAAGATGCAGCCATATGTATAAGAAGAGAGCACTCAAGGCAATATGAGATGAACAAAAGTAATTCTGATATTGAAGAATAAATCAATGACAAAGAAGTGGCAAATCATGTCTTAATGATTTTTAACAATAAGGTATTTGACTCTCTCGAAATATCTTTGTCATATGATGAATTTCTTAATGTATTTCATGATTTATATGATGAACTTAAAAAGATTGATAAAAAATATAATTTATTAAAACATGATCATATCTCTCTCACTAATGAATTTGAATAATTAAAAATTAAGTATGACAACTATAGAAAAATTTAATATTAAAAATAGTTTACTTGATATGATTCTTGCTAAACAATGTTATGTATTTATTGCTAAACAAGGTTATGTATTTATTGCTAAACAAGGTTATGTATTTAGAAAATAAGAAATTAGCTTCGTGAGTAGTAATACTTATCAAAAGCTATCAAAATTGGTGAAAGAACCCACATTATATATTCCCCCTAAAGTTAATATAATTTTTGTAGAAAATTTCATTATCATGCTTACATATACTCTCTTAAAAAAATAGTTCTTATAAATTAGTTTGAGTTTTTAAAGGAACCAAAAGTCAAGAAAGATAAATTTAACCAAAAAGACTCAAAGTTAAATGGGTACCCCTCTTTCTTGTAGGTATATCCCCAAACAAGAGCGATGAGCCAAAGATGATATCTTGATAGTGGATTCTTAAAGCGCATGACCGAAGATCCAACACACTACTCAAAGCTCATTAGTCGAGATGGAGATATGTTATCTTCCGAGATAGAAATAAAGAAAAAATATTAATATTAAAAATATTGATAATAAATTAAATCTCTTGATTGAATTGTTGAATCTCATATTTTGATGATGAAACTAATTGGTGTATTTATAACCTAACATATGTGTTGTAAATGATATAGGATTAACTACGATTGAGAAAAGACAAAAAAAAATTAAGAAAGAATATGTCGTTGGGCCGGAGTCAAGATCAAGCATCAGGTCGGAAGAATTGAGGGTACGCCGAGGCTTCTGACGATATGACAGGAGCTCGTCGGGAGTTCGCCGATAGGTGGTCGGGAGCTCACTGGGAATTCACCAGAGGTTGCCAGGAGTTTGCCAATAGGTGATCGGGAGCTCGCTGGGAATTCGTTGGAGTTTGTTGGGAGTTCACCGACAGGAAATCGGGAGCTGAACGAGGCCCACCGGAAGGATGCCTGGAGTTCGTCGAAAGATCGATTGATGTATCAGACAATGAAGATTGTGTGTTGTAATTATTTATCTTTAAAGTATTGTAGTTAGCATCTTGATTAGATAGTTTACTAACTCAATTATGGGATAACTCGGTCCACTTTGGGTTTGATTTGAACTCACGATTGGACTCATTTTGTCGATCTGGAAGGAGGTTCACAAAAGGTATAGCTTAGGTACAAAATAGTACTTTTCAATACTATTTTCGGGATCTGGATGGTGGTACCACTAGAAAGTGGCGATAGTATCACCCATGCAGTGGTGGTACTACCGTCCCCCAAAATATCTGGGCACTTTCGGTGTTGGTACCGCTCATACCCCAAAATTTCAAGTGTTTGATTTTTTGGATCCAGCTTCTCAAGCCTTGGGGTCTATAAATACCCCAAGTATTTTTGCATGGAAAAGTAATAAAGTGGAAAAATTACTTGGGTAAATTCTATGAAAATTGATTGAGAGCTTCCCTTTGTCTTTCAAGTGGAAAGTGAGTTTAAGTGAAGGATTGATTAAGTTGTAAAGGTTGAACTCCTGAGCATGAGAAAAGAAGAGTGTAAACACTGTTCTCCTGAGCATGTGAAAAGGAGAAAGGTGTGTAAATGAGTATTTGATCTTCTCTCGTAAAAGAAGATTTGATAGTGGACACCGGTTGGCCTCGATTGAAGAGGGATCGGGAGTGGACGTAGGTCAAAGTTTTGATCGAACCACTATAAAATATTATGAGCATCTCTTCCTTGTCCTTCTTTTTATTTACTCTTGATTTTAGTAGCTTATAACTAGTTCTAAGAAAATCTCGAGCATCTCTATTCTGTTTTAAATCATTCTCTAATTTGCTCTTAACGAATTCCAACTAAAAGCACTTTCGATTTCCTTTTTTACTTTAAGTGAAAATTTTTGAATCAAGTTTTTCTTTTAACAATTGAACTAATTTAATCCCCTCCCCCTCTTAGTACCTACTCGATCCTAACAATTGATATCAGAGCCATGTTCGACTCTCTTGGATTAACACCCAAGTGAGTTTAATGATTGTTTTTATCATTAATGAGGATTGTTCCATCACATGTCCTCCTATGTTCAATGGAACGGACTATACCTATTGGAAAACTAGGATGAGATTTTTTTTATTTTTATATATTTTGAGTTATTAAATTTTGTTAAAAATGACTTTTAGAAGTCTTTCAATTCTATAAATGACTTGAATGATTATAAAAGAAAGATGTTTTATTTAAATGTCAAAGCTATGCCTACCTTGTTTTGTACTTTAGACAAAAACGAATTTAACTGAGTTTCTACTTGTGATTCTACTTTTGATATATGACACACATTATAAGTCACATACAAAAACACAAATAAAGTAAATGAATAATAAATAAATCTCTTAGTACATAATCATGAAAAGACTTACAAAGACGAATATGAGAACAACCTTCCAAAGATCAGGAAGGATTTGACATTGAGAACACAAGAAGAGTACCTTCCAAAGAACATAAAGGATTTGACACTAAGAACACAAGAAGAACACCTTCCAAAGAACAAGAAGAACATTGAACTGAGAATAAAAGAAGACTCCTTGAGTGAAACCTCGTGTAATGAGGATTATGATATTGAACTTATGACAAAGTGTTAGCTGAACATATTTATAACTGAACGAGAATATCTCGTTCATTAGTTGAGGGAAATCTTCCCTCAATCCTGTATAAATAAGTGTTCACGCAATGAATAAAATATACCTTTTATTTTCTTACTTCTATTCAAACATGGTATCAGAGCCGCTTGCCTAGAGCAAGCTCTCTTCTCGTTGTCAAGCGTGCAGAAGCCACCATCGACTCCTTTTCTATTTAATCTCTGTTTCTTGACAAAAATAGAGCGTTTCGTTTCTTCTAGCAGCAAAATACTCGCTGCCCTTCTCTTCATCACCTGCTACTCCCATCGTTAACTCCGCTGCAGCGTGGGCAGTAGTGAAAGGATCGCTGTCACCATCGCAGCCCACGCCATCCCCTACTGCTACCCTTTCTCCACCATCACCACTGCTTCCAACTGCCCAACCGTGTCGATGACGCCCCCTCCCCCACCGTCTCTCCCTCGCCGGTGCTGGCACACGCGGTGCCAACACTATCGACCTAGCTTGGGTCATCGCCGGCCTCCTCAAACAGCGTCAGGGTGTTGGGTTCCCTAGCACTTGCTACAGCCGGTCTACCTCTATTTTCTTGACAAAAATAGAGCATCCCTTTTAGCAGCGCACGCATCAAATACCTACGGCCTTTCCTACGTTGTTGACCATATCTCTTTCCTTATCGCCTTGTCGCTTCCTCCTTGTCTGAGCAACGTCACCGTGACGGCCTTGGACACATCGCTGTCAGACCCATCACCATCTTCTTCCTCTACTACTCCAGCGTTGCCCTGCCGCACCGTTGCCTTCCATGTCACAGTAGTTGCCCACCCCATTAGCACCAGCAAGGGTTCTAGTTCGTGGAAGACCCCTTCTCTCTTCTCGCTATCACACGACAGCATCAGCGAAAAACGATCCCGGAGTGCCATCGCTCCTCTTTGTGGATCGTCACAGTTCCTTCTCTGTGCCTTCGGCATCCTCTGGTTGCTACATTTGCCAGACTCATCATCACTCAGTTGGAGATGAATTGCTCCTAGACTACATCATCAATGCCTTGTTGATGTCTCTCACCAACTCGCAGCAGCCAGGTGAAATCGACGACGAGAGCCTGCAGCTGCTTCTTTCTCCTTTCTTCCTCCCATCTTCGGTTCCTCCTTGCATCATATCATTGCTCTGGGAGTAGAATTTGCCAGCATTTTGCTACCCCGCTGCAGTTGCCATAGGAAGATTATTGGTTCGAGGACCCAGGAGCGGTATCTATATGCGTTTCCTAGTACTGCACCATGACGAAACCTAGCAACAGTCTCCTTGATCACTTCCCACTGTGGCTTCTCATTGCTGCTCCCAGTCATCGTAGCAGAATAATCGCTGCTTTGCTACACCATTGGCTCCCTCCCTTTCTTGATCTCCAGGGTCGAACTCTTATGCCCTCTACTGTCCACCTTTCCTACAAGGGTGGGTCGTGCTGTTGCAGCCACACGACGGACGCCGTCGATCTGAACCCACCTCGACGAGAACGGCCAATCACTTCCCTTGCTGCTAGCACTCATCTCTCCTCCCCTTGCTGCCAGCACTCTCCTGCTGTTGTCTAGTTGCACAAAGGACGCCGTCTCTACCACCCAATTAGCTGTAGCAACTGTTGGAAGGGAGAGTGGCAGCCTCAAAGTTCCTATGTGCTTCATCAGCTTAGACATTGGAAGGGCTGGTTCTGGCAGTCCAAGACTGCTCACTCCAATACCTGTTGTTGCTCTTGGCTTCCAGCAGACCTCCCTCAGTCGACGATCTACATGCCTGCACTCTTGCAGCCTCCATAGGCCATAGCTTTTCTAGGCCGTAACAGACTGACGTCGGTCGATTGTGAGGAAGGATTGCCACTGCTGCTTCTTGCTTCTCTCAAATTTAGATTTGTAGCCTTGTCTTCCTGGCGTGCTTCCATTCTCATCATCTCTAGCTGCCCCTAGTATTCTCCTTCACTTTTACTCTTGCAGTTGTCGTAGAAGGAGTATTGGCTCCTCCTTCACTTCTACTCCTTCACTTCATAGAGGTTGATGCTGCCGTATTAAACCGTTGCAACTTTCAGAAGCAACAATGTCAACCGATTGAGGTCTCTCTGCTCCAGTTTGAGGTTCTTTTCTTCTTTCTTTCTTTACTATTTCATCATTGTCATCTTTCTATCACTGTGATGCCATATGCTTCTATACTCTTTATTTTGTTCACTATCTTGTCATTTCTCTTGAGTTCTTTTTGACTTGTTCCATATGTTTTCCTCATCTACCTATGACGCTACAACTCTTTTACCTGCTGAAAATTTTTCTCCACAACCAAGACATTTCCATTAATATTGCCTCCCTCATTCCCTTTAAGTTATCCAAAGGCGACAACTACGCGTCCTGGCATGCTCAATTCTCTAATATTTTATTTGGCTATAATTTATTAGGTTATATTTGCTGGTTGCATGTGCCCTGCAAGCCATTGATGTGAGTGATGACACGTGTGACACGCTGTGTGATCTTTTTGCTTATGATTAATATTGACATATTCTCATATTATATTATTTGTTACATATATATTATGATGTCCTTGGTTCTGTGCAATGAGAATCGGATCATGATGAGATCATGATAATGAGATCGATTAACCTTTAAACACAGATCCTAAATAATCCCGGTCATAGGTTACTCAAGAAGGACATTGAGATAATCGGATTGATCGGTGTACTATATACCCATCCATATGATGGAGGCGGCTGGTCTCATAGCCACTTGTGTGGAGACATGTGCTCATTAGAGAATGAGTTCACTAATTGATCTGCTTATGGAATGATGTATGGTTAATGATACCTAATGTCAGACATTGATTCCAAAGTCCCAATTGTGTATCTGGTCCTTAGACTTGAGACACCAAGGATGTCTTGTATGAGTACTCCTTTCTTGACGCCAGACTTACAAGTTTGGAAAGTTTCAGATCTGGTACAACTGGTTATTGGGATCGGTAGCCAACCTTATGAAGGAAATTGAGTGTCAATAGAGGATCATCCACTCTCGATATCACGAGAGGAATATCTCATATGTGCTTGCTCAATTAGACAAATCCTTAGCTAGGGTCATTCGGATTGAGAGAGAAGTTCTTCGGTAGAATACAATTAGAGCAAGATAAACTGATTCTGTATGTGACATGACAGTACCATATCCAACATACGGTCTCTGCGATATTATTTGGATGAGAGATTATAGATACATGATAACTGTAGACAGATAGGTCCGATGGATTCGATCCCCCTGTACCATCTGGGGACTATGGCGTAGTGGCCTAGTACGTCCATAGTCGATGAGCCGAGTGAACTATTATGAGAATAATAATTTACTATATCAGAAGAAGTTATGATGAGAGTGACTCATGGCCAGCTCGGTATCGAGCCTAGAGGGTCATATATATATGGTGGATGCTTCAACGAATAGAGGATTAGATAAAGATCCAATTAGCCCCTATTCTTATTAGATGAGACCCTATGTTGATGGGCTCCTTGCTTAATGCCTAATTAGAGGCCTAATGAGATTATTGGATAGAGATCCAATAATGCAAGGTTAGTGGGTTATTAGATGGAGATCCAATACCCACTAAGGAAGGAGCCTTAGGATTTTGGTGGTTCTCTATAAATGGGAGGGGAGACTCATGATTAATGGACTGCAGCTTTAGCCACCACCTCCTATTTTCCTCCTTCCCTCTAAGCACGAGTTGCAAGATCAGATTGGAGGAGTTTCGCTACAGAGATTCATCGTGTGGATACCGCTAGAGAGGAGGATGTCTGACCTCCTTTATATTCTCCATCTGGATCTGGAATATAGGGATATACGATCTCCCTAGGTAAAATCAATCTCTCACACATTGCGGTTTTTCAGTTTTTATGATTTTTCTCGCGACTCCAATCTTTTGCATGATGATTTGATCTTCGTGGGAAACCGATGTTTGTTTTGATTTCCACTGCGCATGTGATGCACTTGCTGAGGTATCTCAACAGTGGTATCGGAGCCAAGGTTTTTGTGTGAAAGATTGGTTTTAAACTACGTGTGATGAGATTGAATTGCGTAGAATCGTTCTACGCGTTCTGGCTGCATTTTCACAGCGAAGGCAACGAGGAGGAGGGATAGCAGGGCATGGCCTGGCCACATGCAAGGGGGCGGCCGACTACAGCCAAGGCCCCCTACAAAGGGGCGGCCACCTATAGGGGTAGCAACCGCCCGCGAGCACGACTGGCTACGGCTAGCCCGCAAGGGGCTGTCGCCTGCAGCTAGGCCGCAAGAGGCGGATGCCCGCGGCGCGCCCGCAAGGGCTTGCCGCCCGTGGCCAGGTCGCAAGGGGCGGCTGCCCGCGTCGCTCCTGCAGGGGCAGCACCTGCGCAAGGCGGCACCGCCCGCTCGTGAGGTGCCGCCGGAGGGCAGCAACGCCTGCCGCAGGGGCGGCTACACATAGTTAGGGTAAGGGAAGAGGGCTAGGGCATCCTTTTGAAAAAAGGATGATCATACCCCTCTGAATTAGGGAAATTCAGAGGATTATCCTTATGTATTAAATTTTCAAAATACCCTCAATAATTCTAGAAATTCCAAGGACTGTCCTAGATCTAAAATTATGTAAATACCCTTAATAATTTTAGAAATTATGAACATGTCATGATTTCTAAAAAATAATTAATTAAATAGTTTAATTAATTATTATATATATCTAGTAATCCTACATATGATGTGATGTACATGTGATGTATAATGTGGATAAATGATCATGAGTCATGTGTTGTGATGTGTGTAATTATGATTATTATTATTGGGGCCTACGAGCTTGTGTTTTTTCTCATTTATTATTGGGCCGGCATGCTTGTGATTATTTATAATTACATGGAGAAGCACAGCGGGAGCATGGAGGTTACAACGGGACCCACGATACCAAGGTGGGAGATCATGACGCATGGTGATGCAACGATCCGACAGAACCGATGATGACGAGATCAACAATCATAGGGCATGGAGATGTGCCAATGCACACATAGATCCTATTGTGAGTGATTAGGCCCATTAGCTTGGGCTTAATCATATTAGGTGACGGCTCATGATCATCTGGTGTGGCTTGAATATGTGATGTGTTATACACCTACTAGATATATGTATATATATATTTGCATACGATGTAGATATATATTAAATATGTATGTGTGTGACACGACATATTAGGAGACCGATATGAAACAAAAACCCCTCCTACGATAATATTAAGTCGGTAAGCGTGAGGTAATAAGATTGACCCATGTGGCCTTCCATCGTTATAGAAAGAAATTGAATCACGACATAGGTTGAGTTGGTCGAGTCCCTCGAGGCTCACCTATCTATGTGATCGAGTTTTTACCTATGACATAGAGATGTCATCGGTGACCTGAGGACATGGTATGCTTGGTCGAGTCCCTCGAGGGTATATCATCAAATCAGATTCATCTTGTAACGATGGTGATGTCTTAACCGAATATCATGGTTGGTCGAGTCCCTCGAGACCATGATGATTCGGAGGCCGAACGTGATGGGAATCACAAGGAGTTGTGATTGGCAAGAGTTGCCTACCTTTTGGGCTTAGTGTGGTCGAGTCCCTCGAGGTTGCACTAAGACGCCAATTAGATTCTGATCCCCACTAGGAGTCTGCCGGAGACTTCCGTCTCACGTGTCGAGGGTATCACGTGATTTGCTAAGAAAATAGTGTGCGTACATTAAGATAGAAGTCCATATCTTAATTAGTATTTTCTGTAAAATCTGCATATTATTTAATTTACACTATATCTTGCTTGTCGCTTGCAAAACCCCTACGTGGCATACTTGATGCCAACCGCCTCATTCGTCCAAAAGCTCCACAATTTGAGAATTGTTCTTACGAAAAAAAAAATCGTATATGACCTTAACATGATTGTACCCACACCGGAGGAAAGGATAAGCGAGGATGAGATCGCTCGCTTTGTGAAGTATATAGATAGTCCTAGAGGATAACCTGTGTATTGATCTTATATTTCAGTCCTTATCAAATTCCTTTTCATAGTTCATTATTAATATTAATATGAACAAGCTTGAGGTGACTCTATCTGAGCTCCTCAATATGTTGAGGGAAGCTGAGAGCACTATCAAGAAAGAGAAGCTGGTTCTCTATATTGGTGAGATTAATAAGAAATGAAGGCTAGTAAGACCCTTAAGAAGGGCAAGGGTAAAGAAAGACCGAGTAAGGCAAAGGTTGTCTAGAAAGACCCGGCAAAGGACAAAGGACAATGCTTCCACTATGGCCAAGACAGACATTAGAAGAGGAACTGTAAGGACTACCTTGCAGAGAAGGTGAAACATAAGCTTAAAGAAGCTTCAATTATATTCATGATTGATCTTCAATTTGTTTCATTTTCTGGCAAGACCTAAAATATTGACTAGAGGTGAGATGGACCTCAAGATGGGCAATAGAGCAAGAGTTGTTGCAGTTGCTATTAGGGAGGTCACCCTACATTTGCCTAGTGGAGTTATTATTGCATTAGATGCATGCTATTTTGTTCCATCTATTATCAAAAATATTATATCCATATCTTATTTGACAATAAGTGGATATAAATTAGTTTTTGAGAATAATAGTTGTTCAATAATTATGGATGATGAGATCATCACTAGAGGGACCTTTATAAATGGCTTATATGTGTTAGACAATTCTTCACATATCATGAATATAAATATGTCTAAAAGGAAAAGAGGTGAGGTGAATAATGCATACCTATGTCATTATAGGCTAGGTCATATATATGAGAGAATTCAAAAGTTACTGAAAGATGGATACTTAGATCCATTTGACTATGAGTCATATGCAACTTACGAACCTTGCCTTCATGGGAAAATAACCAACTTTCTTTATAGTGGAACTAGAGAGAGAGCCATCGAGTTATTGGAACTCATACATAGTGATGTATGTGGTCCCATGTTGACTCAGGCTATAGGTGGTTACTCATACTTCATTACATTCACTGATGATTTCTTTAGGTATGGACACGTGTACTTAATGAAATACAAATCTAAGACCTTCAAGAAATTTAGGGAATATAATAATGAGGTAGAGAACCAAATTGGAAAGAGTATTAAGACTCTTCGATCAAATCGAGGAGGAGAGTACTTGAGCACGGAGTTCACTCATTTCCTCAGGGACAATAGGATTCTATCCTAGTGTACACCTCCTTATACACATCAGCTCAATGGTGTATCAGAAAGGAGGAATCACACACTGTTAGACATGGTGCGATCCATGATGAGTTTCGCTGACCTACCCGTTTCACTCTGGGGTATGCCCTAGAGACTGCAACTTACCTTTTGAACAGAGTTCCATCAAAGTTGATAGTGTCTACCCCATATGAGATATGAAAAGGAAAGAAGCCCGATCTTAAGAATGTTAAGATTTGGGGTTGTCTTGCCCACGTTAGAAGACACAATTTCGATAAGTTAGAATTAAGGACATAATGGTGCACATTCGTGGGATACCCAAAGAAAACTTGTGGGTATTATTTCTATCATCTCGAGGACCGAAAGGTCTTTGTTGCCAAGAGAGCTATGTTCCTTGAGAAGGAATATATTCTTGGTGGAAACAATGGAAGTAAGATAGAATTGAGTGAGGTTGGAGAACCTAGCTCAAGCGTCATTCCAGAGCCCGAGTCTGTTCAGGTACCTAACACACAAGTTCCAACTTTACGTAGATCTAATAGAGTATCTCACCCTCTTGAAAGATATGTGAGACATATCAGTGGAGATGACTCTCAAGATATTGATCCTCAGACCTATGAGGAGGCTATTATGAGTATAGACTCCGGGAAGTGGCAAGAAGCCATGAATTCTAAAATGGATTTCATGTACTCTAACAAGGTTTAGAACCTTGTGGGTGCACCTGAGGGTATTGTTCCCATCAGCTGCAAATGGATCTTCAAGAAGAAGATTGGAGTGGATGGAAAGGTAGAGACCTGTAAAGCAAGGCTAGTAGCTAAAGGATATCGTCAAAGACAAGGAGTTGATTATGATGAAACCTTTTCGCCTGTAGCCATGCTTAAGTCCATTAGAATTATTTTGGTCATTGCAGCACACTATGACTATGAGATCTGGCAGATGGATGTCAAAATGATATTCCTTAATGGCAACCTTGTGGAAGAGGTGTATATGATACGACTAGAGGGATTCCGATCCAAAGAGAGTCCAGATAAAGTATGCAGGTTGCTTAGATCCATTTATGGATTGAAGCAAGCTTTCCGAAGTTGGAACATAAGATTTGATAAGGTGATCAGATCTTATGACTTCGTTAAGAATGAAGATGAGCCTGTGTGTACATGAAGGTAAGTGGAAGCACTATCACCTTCTTGGTGCAATATGTGGATGACATCCTAATAATTGGGAATGATATAGGAATGCTCTCCACAATAAAGATTTGGCTATCTAGAAACTTCTCCATGGAAGACTTATGGGAAGCATCCTATATTTTTGGGATCCAGATCTATAGAGATAGATTCAAAAGGATGTCCTAATCTAGGTACATAGACTCCATTGTCAGAAGTTTTGGCATGAAAAATTCCAAGAGAGGTCTTATACCGATGATACATGGAATATCACTTCGTAGGAGTATGTCTCCAAAGACTCCTGAAGAAAGGACAGACATGGATAAGATACCTTATGCCTCAGCGATAGGGTCTATCATGTATGTGATGCTATGTACCAGGCCTAATATAGCACATGCTCTGAGTGTCACGAGCAGGTATCAGACAAATCCAGGTTTAAAACACTGGAAGACAATAAAGTGTATCCTTAAGTACTTGAGAAGGACTAAGGATCTTTTACTGGTATATGGAGGAGGTAGCCTCTAGGTTGAGGGCTACACGGACTTGAGTTTTCAGTCCGATATTAATGATAGCAAGTCAAATTTAGGGTATGTTTTCACCATGAATGGAGGAGTAGTAAGCTGGAAGAGTTCCAAGCAAGATACTACTGCTGACTCGACCACAAAGGCAGAATACATTGCTATAATAGAAGTAATAAGACGAAGGGGTGTTGATGAAGAAGTTCATCAATGATTTAGGAGTTATACCAAGCAGCGTGGAGCTGACTCCCATATATTATGACAGTGATAGGGCGATAACTCTAACAAAGGAACTCAGATCTCAACAGAATTGTTCTGAGGAGGTTCTATCTAATTAGAGCGATCATGACCCAAAAAGATATAGTAGTGGAAATAGTTCCATTTGAAGATAATATTGCAGATCCACTAACGAAACCACTAGCTGAGATTATATTTGAGCGTCATAAGGGTTTGATGGGGATCAGACACATATGTGATTGGCTTTTGGTCAAGTGGGAGATTGCTGGTTACAGGTGCTTTGTAAGCCAATCACGTGAGTGATGGCACGTGTGACACGCTATGTGATCTTTTTGCTTATGATTAATATTGGCATATTCTCAGATTATATTATTTGTTACATATATACTGTGATGTTCTTGGTTCTGTGCAATGGGAATCAGATCATAATAAGATCACGATAATGAGATCGATTCACTTTTAAACACAGATCCTAAATCATCCCGGTCATAGGTTACTCAAGAGAGACATTGAGATAACCGGATAGCTCGGTGTACTATATACCCGTCCATATGATGGAGGCGACTGGTCTCATAGCCACTGTGTGGAGACACTAAGGATATAGTACAAGTGCTCATTGGAGAATGAGTTCACTGATTGATCCATGTATGGAATGTTGTATGGTTAATGATACATAATATCAAACAATGATTCAATAGTCCCAGTTGTGTATCTGGTTCTTAGACTTGAGATACCAAGGATGCCTTATATGAGTACTCATTTCTTTGACGCTAGACTTACAAGTTTGGAAAGTTTCAGATCTAGTATAGTTGGTTATCAGGATCGGTAGCCAACCTTATGAATGCAATTGAGTGTCAATACAGGATCATCCACTCTTGGATCACGAGAGGAATATCCCGTATGTGCTTGCTCAAACAAATCTCTGGCCAGGTTCATTCGAATTGAGAGAGGAGTTCTCCAGTAGAATCTGATTAGAGCAAGATAAATTGATTCCGTATGTGACCTGACAGTACCATGTCCAATATACGGTCTCTAGGATATTATTTGGATGAGGGATTATAGATACATAGTAACTGTGGATAGACAGGTCCGATGGATTCGATCCCCCTGTACCATCTGAGGACTATGGCGTAGTGGCCTAGTACATCCATAGTCGATGAGTCGAGTGAATTATTATGAGGATAATAATTCACTATATCAGAATGAGTTATGATGAGAGTGACTCACGGCCAGCTCGGTATCGGGCCTAGAGGGTCACACACATATGGTGGATACTTCAGCGAATAGAGGATTGGATGAATATCCAATTAGCCCATATTCTCATTAGATGAGACCCTATGCTGATGGGCTCCTTGCTTAATGCCCAATTAGAGGCCTAAGGAGATTATTGGATAAAGATCCAATAATGCAAGGTTAGTGGGTTATTGGATGGAGATCCAATACCCATTAAGGAAGGAGCCCTAGGATTTTGGTGTCTCTCAATAAATAGGAGGGGAGACTCATGGTTGATGAGCTGCAGCCAAGATCAGATTGGAGGAGTTTCACTGTAGAGATCTATCGTGTGAATACCGCGAGAAAGGAGGACGCTTGACCTCCTTCATCTTCTCCATTCGTGTGGATATCTTTTGTTGAAGGGTCGATAGGATAAAAATATCTTCAATAAGCATTATCCTTCTTTTTAGTTGTTTTATATGATTTGTTTTAAGAATGTTTTTCAAATCAATGAATTATCATTCAAGACCCAAAACCAAATTTCATTCTAGAAGAAATCATCAAGGTCATTACTATAACACATTAAAATAATAAAACATCTTCAAAATAAAAATTTAATCTATCACAATTCCAATATTTAAATAAGTCTTACTCTTTACACAGTGTAAGGAGTTGACAAACTTATTTCCAAATTTTTATTTATTCTTTGTGCAAATTTAAAAGTGATCTATCATTCAATTAGACAACCTTCTTTAGGTCAATATGTAACCCATCTAATATTCCAATCATTTACGCCAATAATTTACTATCATCAAAAGCCCTTTTCCATAAATTTTAACTTAGATAATTTTACATTAAAAACAACTAAGCATGCTCTAGCTATGCATCATCAAGATTAGTTGTATAATCATGAACTATTTTTAATAAAAAGATTTGTTATAATAAAAAAAAATCATTAAGTTTCAATCATTTTGATTCAAATAATTTTTCCTGATTTTGTTACTTTAGCTAGAGAGCTTGATAAGCGAATTAGATCTCAAGTCATATGGCTTGAGCATCCACTATCAAGATACAATTCCTTTTTGCTCCTAGCCTTGTTAGGAAACAATTCTATAAGATTGTGGTCTTGGTTTAGGTGCCCATTTGAGTTTGGGTCCCTCATGAAAGGTTATTCCTATTTTCTCTAATGACATAAGGTTGTTTATGATTTCTTTAGAAACCTAAATTAATTTATATGGACTATATTTCTAATTGAACATTTATAAGTAAAGTGTCCATATCTACTACAAAAGTTATATATATTTTTAGGCAAAAAGTGTAATGTGGGTCTTCTGATAAAGGTAATTAACTTTTGTTGAATGTTAATCACAAAGCCAATACCTTTCCTATAAGTATGACCCTTATTTGTAAGGATCGTTTAGGGATTTATTTTCTATATTAAATTTTTGTAACATTTGTTGCAATATAATATTTTCCTTTTAATGTTCTTCTAATATTTCATATTTAGAGTAAAAATTATGTGATGGTGATAAATCATGCATTTCTTCAAGTTTACTAACTAATGATGCATGCTTTTTCTTATGTAGTTTATAGGATTTGCTAATCATTCTAAATTCATCATAAAGCTCATGAAAAATATTTGATAATTTATCAAAAGTAAATAAGACATTAGAGGAATCATTTACCTCATTATTGATGGTCATAAGCGTGAGATTCTCCACTTCTTCTTGATTGTGATTTTCATATTCGGAGTGCCTCGACTTCTTACGTTCATAGCAAGATGTTTTATCCAATTTAAGTTTATTTTTATGGGTTTTGTTCATTAATTTATCCGATTCATTTGTCAAAGGTTCAAAGTTCTCATCACTCGAGGTTTTACTCGAGGAGTCATCTATTGTCCTCACTTCTATTTCCTTCATGTTCTTTGGAAGGTATAGCTCTTCTATTCTCAAAGTACTTTCCTTCCTATTTCTCTGGAAGACGTTCTTCAATTTCATTTTTACGGATCATTTTATTTAATGATTCATTTAGTTTAGTTGTACTTTCATATATGATTTTTAATGTATGCTATATATCAAAAGCCGAATCACAAGAAGAAATCCGATCAAACTCATTTTTGTTTAAAACACAAAATAAAGCATTTATTACTTTTGCATTAAAAGAGAAAGCCTTCTTTTCTGAATCATTCCATTTATTCATTGGTTTGAAAGATTTTTCAAAACCATTGTCAATAAATCAAAATCCATAGAGATCATAAAAATACATATTCTTATTTTTCAATATGTGTAATCCGTCCCATTGAACATGAGATGATGTGCAATGGAATGTCCCTCATTCATACCAAACAAAGCGATTTACTCACTTGGGTGTTAGTCCAATGAGTAAAACCTCGCTCTGATACCAATTGTTAGGATGGGGGGTGTGTGAATTAGTGCAAGTGCTGAAATCTTGGTTTAAAGAAAACTTCAGTTTGAAGCAAAATCGAAAATCGAAAGTATTTCGTTCAAGTTAAGTAAGTGAGCAATAAAACTATTTAATGAAGCTAAGTTATGATCTTGCTAAAGGAATGCTCAAATAAGAACATGTAAAAAAATCAAAAAGCAAAGTTAAGAGATGCTCACTATTTATAGTGGTTCAGCCACAACTTGGTCTATGCCCACTTCCTGAGTCCCCTTCGTCGAGGCCCGTTGATGTCCACTACTGATCTTCTTCGGGTGAAGACCAAACCCTTAGACTCCTCACTCTCTTCTTTTGACAGGTTTAGAAGAGAAACCTTACTTACAACACACAAGGGAGATTCTCAAGACCTTTACAAGGATTATCACTTTTTGCTCACTCCCTTACCCCCTTCCGTTTTTTTGCACACATTTTTTTTAGTTTTCTAGCCCAATTTCATATGTTCAATGCAAGAAGACTTAGGGTATTTATAGACTTCAATTGACTTCAGAAAATAGAGCCAAAAATTCAAACGTATCTAGAAAATCTGGGAATAAGCAGTACAACCGTCAGCGCCGATGGTACCACCATTGAAAGCTACCATGAAAATAAGGCAACAATAATAAAATTATCGACCTAGGTGGTATGACTGTCGACCTGGGTAATACAATTGTCGCTCACTAGTGGTACTACTATTGAAAATTTCAGAAAAGTGTTTTTTACAATTTTTTATTTTTGACTTGTACCTTTAGTTGACTCATTTTCTAGGTCAACCAAATGAGCTCAACCTGAGCTCAAATCCAACCCAAAGTGGACTCGATTGCCTTACATTGAGTTAATTTGGATTCTTTCTAAATCTAACTCAATTTGGACTCTACACCAAATCGATGCTAACTACGATATATTAAGGCATACAAATACAATCAATTTGACCAATATGTCAATTGACCTTCCCAACGCCCGGCGATCTTCCCGGTGACCTCTAGCGAACTCCATGTGAGTCTCGGTCATCTTTTGGTGAACCCCTGACGTATTCCTTGCAAGCTCTCGATCACCTTCGATGACCTCCCAGTGAACTTCCGACAAGCCCCCGATACCTTCGACGAGCTTTCGGCGAACTCCCGGGAAGCCCCCAACACCTTCGGCGAGCTTTCGACGATCTCCGAGTGAGTTCCAACTGCATCATCCGAACCTGGCATGATGCCCAAACTTGACTTCGGCCAAACACTTGATTGTATTGTCATGTCATAGTTAATCCTGCATCATTCATCTCTGATACACATATTAGATTAATAAACCTATCAATTGATTTTGTCATTAAAATCTAAGATTCAACACTTGATTGTTTAATTACATTGCAAATTGCCTTACTTGCTCATTACAGTCTTACAAATGTTTTCAAGTTTAAACGTATTTCCGATAAAAGCTTTATCAAACAAAAGATTTTAAATCGATGTGTTTTGATAAAGCACTAATTCATAAACCACCACACCCCCACCAACTCCACCCACCCCTACCCCCACACCCCTCCTCTCCCCCCTCTCCCCCCCCCTCTTGTTAGTGCCAATTTGATCATAATAGTTAGTTAGTATCAGAGCAATGTTTCTCTCTATTTGGTTTAAAACCCAAGAGAGATAGTTTTTGCTGGCAATCAAGAGAGTTTTCTACCACTTGTCACCCTATATTCAATGGGATGGACTACACGTATTGGAAAACTTGAATAAATTTTTTTCACTTTCTATGGATTTCAATTTATGAAATATCATTAAAAATTATTTTTAAAACTCTTCTAAACTAATGAACTAATTGAATGATTTGGAGAAGAAGACTCTCTTTAAATGCTAAAGTGACGAACGCTTTATTTTGTGCTCTAAATAAAAATAAATTTAATCATATTTTGACTTGTAAAACTGCACATGGGATTTGGCACACTCTTGAAATCACACACGAACACACAAGTAAAGTTAAAGATTCTAAAATTAATATTTTGATATATAGTTTTGAATTATTTCGAATGAAACCAAGCGAAACCATTGGAAACATGTACGCCCATTTTACGGATGTCGTCAATGGTTTAAAAGCACATGATAAAAGTTTTTCTAATTTTAAACTTGTTAATAAAATACTAAGATCTCTTCCAAAAAGTTGGGAAACTAAAGTAATGGTAACACAAGAAGCAAAGGACCTAAACAATTGTCCACTTGAAGAACTTATCGAGTCTTTGATGACCTACGAAATGACATATATACCATACGATGAACTTAATAACCTTTCAAAGAACAAGAAGGACATGACATTTAAAACCAAAGAAGAACAATTGGGAGAAAACTCAAGTGACATTGATGATGATGATGACTTGACACTTATTACAAGAAAATTTAAAAAATTCTTAAAAATGAACAAAACAAATAAGACACTAGGAACAAAAGTGAACTAAAAAAAATACAATAACTTGCTATGAATGTAATCAGTCAGGGCACTTCAAAAGTGAATGTGCCAAAGTGAAGAAGAAGCTGCAAAAGAAGAAGAACACGCTCAAGACGACCTCGAACGAATCAAGTACCTCCGAAGATGACAAACAAACAAGTAAAGATGAGGCTCACAACAACGCGATAAGTAAGTCAAGCAAATCTTTTTCACCTTACAATGAATTACTTGATACTTTCTATAAATTATTTAATGAAAAAGGTTAGTAAGAAATGTATATTTTTAAAAATATAATATATATATATATATATATATATATATATATATATATATATATATATATATATATATATATATATATATATCATTAGGATTGTTAGGATCAATTGGCACTAAGAGGGTGGGGGTTTGAATTAGTGCAAGTGTAAATTTTCAATTTAGATGAAGACTTTTTTATTAAACCAAAATAGGAAATCCGAAGATTTTTGTTCTTAGTGAAACGAGTGAGTGATTAAAAGAAAGTTGTTAAGTTAATAAGTAAACTAGAAATATAAGTAATGTTTGAAGGAAAGAACTTATCATGAAAACTTTGCTTTCAAAGAGTTTAGTTAAATTTGAAGCATCGATATAAAAATATGTAAGCAATGAAAGCAATGAAACACTCACAATTTCTATAGTGGTTCAACGCCAATGGCCTACGTCCACTCCTGAGTCCTCATTCTTGAGGTATACCGACATCCACTACTGATCTTCTTTGGGTGAAGACCAAACCCTTACACTTTGCTTACAAGGGAGACAAGATTACACTCTTTCATCACTCCCTTACCCCTTTTCATTTTCTTACAATTCTCACACAATATTTTCCTAGAATATAATCCTAAAAAATTATTGTATGAAATGTAAGAAATCTTAGGGTATTTATAGGCCCCAAATTGGCTTCAAAACTGGAACCAAAATCCAATTGTATTCGAAAAATCTGGGTACGTGTGGTTCACCGACCGGCCTGGGCGGGTCAATCGTCAAAAGTGCTCAGATTCCTGGGCGATTCAGTTGCCAGCCTGGGCGGCTCAGTCATTGATAGCCGCCTGGAATCCTGGGTTTGACAATACAACCGTTGCTTACCAGCGGTTTACCCATCGCAATCTCCACAAAAGTGGTTCCCTCCACTTTTCGAATTCTGACTTGAACCTGATGTTGACCAATTCTTTATTCAACTAATTAAGCTCAACCTGAGCTCAATCAAACCCCATAGTGGACTCGGTTGCAACCTTGAGTTGATTTCCAAATCACACTTAAATCATAATCACTCTTAACCTACGGCTTAAAGATTACAATCAAACATGACCACCAAGCTTAATGACCTCACTCTCGTATTTCGGTAATCTTCGGAATCTCCAGTGGCGAGTCTCACGGTCTTCCTCTGGCGATCTCTCGGCGTGTTCCTAGCGAGCTTCCCGATCCCTTCGGTGAATCTTCTAGTGAACTCCCGGCGAGCTCCCACCGCATTGTCCAATCCTTGGCCCGATGCCTAAGCTTGATCCTGGGTCCATGTCTGATCTGTAACTCCTTCTCCCGTCGTGGTTAAATCTGCATGATGCTAACTATGACTTAATTAATGTTAATCATAATAGCCATAAGTTCACTTGCCTTCCCAACTCCCGGTAAGCCTTTCGGCTACCCTCGACAATCTTTCGACAAGTCTCGGTCTTCTTCGAGCAAACTCCCTTGTGCCATCTAGGTAAGCTCCTGATACCCTTGGCATACTTTCGACGCACTCTTGGCGAGTTCCCAACCGCACCGTCCGAACCTCGGCCTAATGCATGGACTTAATTCTAGCCAAACCTGATTATCATATTCTCTATATCGTGGTTAATCCTGCATCAATCAACTTCTAACAATCCATGTTAGATTAATAACCAATCAATTGATTTCATCATCAAAATTCGAGATTCATTAATCTCCCCCTTTTTGATGATGACAATCAATTGATGACAGTAGTTAATCCTAACTCCCTCTAAATCCATACCACTTAAATTTAAGAGAACCACACACTCTTAAATTCAAGCAAACAATATTTTATATAAATTTCAACATAAATTTACATCAAATCAAGAATTTCATCAAGTCATCAAATCATAATAAGAATTATGCACTCATATCCATATCCAAGATGTCCAATTCATATCCATATCCATATCCATATCATGTGTTATCAGTATATATCATCAATATCATGAGTCATCAATCAATATCATGTGTTATCAATGTATATTTCTCCCCCTTTGTCATCAACAAAAAACTGAAATATAGGGTTAAGGATTTTAAGGCACATGAGTCTTTGCTCTCCCTTTATAAAATATGACATGAGTCATAAATAATTTTCTTCCTCTTGTGAAAAAGAAAGAAAGAAAATAAGGAAGGAGTTGTAAAACATCATTAAGAAGAACTCTTAATAAATTTCAAAAAGAATATTAAGATGAGCTCAAAAGTCCAAGTTGAAACTATTTTAACCATATCATTTCTAATACATCATATTATAAAATTATGATTATTATTCCAAATCATCATGTATATTTTCAAAAATCAACATGTATTATCATTATACATGATTTCACATCATCATATCTTCTTCCCCTTTGTCATCAACAAAAAAGAGAAGTGCAATTAGCAAGTTTTTGATATATGAGAACTTAGTAATTTAGCAAATTTTTCATCACATTAGAACATGTAAGCTAGTAAGTTCTTTCTTCTCTTTTGAAAAGTGCAATCTAGCAAATTTTTTGCTTCATTTGTATTCAAGCTAGCAATTTACATCATGCAAGCAAACAAGTTTTGCTCCCCCTTGATAATTTTCTTATGAAAGAATTTTTTTCCCTTTCTTTGAATAAGAAATAAGGGAGTGGGTGAGAGACATTGTATCACAAAAATAGGGCTTAATATCTTAGATGTAAATTCCAAAATCCAAGAATTGATATCTACCCATGCAATTTAATTCATTTAAATCAAGAGTAGCATATCAAGTGATTCACCAAAGATTTAATATCAAAGAATTATTTCAAGCATCATAGAAGTTTATATTATATATATTTCCCTTTGTAAACATTCATCAAGATTCATGAAACAAGAATAATCTTTTAAAACTATCTTATCACAAAAATTTGAATCATCTTCTTACGTTCATTTTAACTAGAATGATTTCGAAAGTGAGCTAAAAAATCTAAGAAATCCAAGAAGAATTAAGAGCCTCTCATGCATTTAAATTGTGTGATTTTCTAACATAAATAGCAAATCATGTATTTTTATAGATCATCTTTCATTTATATTTTGATAGTAAGCATCAAAAATTCCAAAAGAAAACATGATAGCTTAAATTGTTAATCAAGAATTTTGCATGCATATTTTGATAAGAAGTGTAATTTATAAAATCCAAAGAAAAATATGATAATACATCAAGCCCAAATTATGAAATATACATTTTACATGTATTTAGAAAATTCTAAATTTTATTTTAAGCACATTGTTTCTCATTTAAGGTTATCATATCCAATTTGCTTCCAATCATATTGATAATTTTCTCTCTCCCTTTGTTAATGTCAAAAATAAATATGATTGTATAATTTCTTCTTAACATCCATATTAAAATTACGCCAAAAATTAGAAGATCATGTCATTAAAGATAAAATCAAATTTTTGAATATCAAAAGACATGATTTCGTTTAATAAGTTTTTTTTTTCCTTTTTATAAATAATAACAATGAGCCTTAGGGGTTTATCTTAATTCATCCAAGATAAATCTTTTTAATAAAATAGAAGAATGATCTTGATAAAAATTTTAATTATAATTGTTAAGATTATAAATCTCCTTTTTATTAAAAAAGTAAATCACAGAGATTTAAACATGATTCCCTAAAGGATAAAGTCAAGGAGTCAAGGAAATTGTTCATATTAAAATAAATCTCATATGATTTTAAACTTATCACAAATTTAAGAAATACTAATTTTGGTGCTAAGTTATGTCATTCATGAGTTTTTAAAATAAATCATGTCAAGATAGATATGGATATCAAAAGACATTCATGAATATTAAAGACATGATTTAGTTTAATAAATCTCCTCTTAGATGATAAAATAAAACCTTAAGAGATCAAAGAAGAGTCTTTATTAATACAGATATCATTTTGTAGATATCAAGATCATGAGTTAATTTCAATGAAGAAAAAGTAGATCTTGATTTATATATATGAAACTTCAAGTTTTCAAGAATATAGTTCATAAGAAGATTTTCAAGTAATAGATCTGAAGAGACAAATTATGATTAATTCATATGACTTTCTTTGAATGAATTTATATAAGGATTTCAAAGTGTAATTTTTTTTTAACTTGTCAAGATTATGATAAAATCATTAAAATATCAATAATGTTGGATAGATTCATCAATCTCATTTTAGAACAAATCATTTATAAACTTATCCATAATCATCATCAAAAATCACTTTTTGGAAAATTTCAATAAAGTCAACATAGATTGTCTTCCAAAAGAAAATAGTAAAAGTTTTCTAATTCAATTTTGTAGTTAAAGAGATTCAATAATAAATGTATCATTTAATCTTGTTGAAGGATTCATGGAAAAAAAATATATAATTTCATGAATAATTCTCCTTCTTTTGAAATTTATTTCTAGAATGCAATGCCATTTAAAGTCCAAAAATAAAATTTCATCAAGATCATTGCAATAAAATATTTTCAATCAAAAGCTTTGATTCATTTTAAATCCAATGATTTTTATATGTTGGAAAATTCTATCATGTTATCAAGAAGTTTTTTCTTTAAAGAAAAATGATTTTGTATATGACAATTAAGTTCGAATTCAATGTTTGGTCATTTAATCTCAAGATAATATATATAAATTCAAGCACACAAATCAAAACATTAATCATCATTAAAATCTTTCTTTCATACATATGATTTTTATTTAAGATAGTTAAACTTTCTTCTTTCTAATTCTAGCATGTTCTATATGCAAAGATTATGCATCACTGAAAGCAATCAAGATTAATTATAATAATGAATCATCCTTAAGATTCATTACTAATAATTTTTCTTGTTATTTAATTAGGCTAGTGAGCTTTAAAAAATTATTAGATCTCAAGTCATATACCTTAAGCATCTACTTTCGAAATATTACTTAGTGCTCCTAGCCTTGTTAGGATGTAACTTTATATTATGAGAGGTTTTGATTTAGGTACCCATTTGAGTTTGGGTCCTTCATGGTATGTTCTTCTCATTTTTTCTAATGGCTTAAGATTGTTTATAGTTCCTTTTAGGAACCCAAATTAATTTATGTAGACTATAATTTTTAAATGGACATTTATAGGCCATATGTCCTAATCTTTCATAAAAAATACACTTGATTTTTGGTGGCACATCTAATATAGGTCCTTTTGTAAAGATGGTTGGCTTTTGTTGAATATTATCAACAAAGCCTATGTCATTTCTACTATTAATATGACTCTTATTGGCAAGGATCATATTTAAGGATTCATTTCTAATTTTAGTTTTTTCTACATTGTCTTAAGTATGATATTTTCTTCTTTAATGTTGTCTAGCATTTTATATTTAGAACTAAGATTATGTGATGCTAATAACTCATGCATTTCATCAACTTTACCAACTAACAAATCATGTTCATTTTTAAGCAACTTAAAAGATTTGCTAGGTTTCTAAACTCATCAAATAAATCATGGAATATGTTTAATAATTTTAAAAATAAAATGCTTAATAAATTACTAACATCATCGTCGATACCCATACGAGCGAGGTTCTCCACTTCTTAACTGTGCATTTTATCTTTGGAGCTCCTCGGCTTCTTGTGTTCATAGCAAGAGATTTTGTCCATCTTTAAATCAATTTTATGGTTCATGTTGATTAATTTTTTTGGTTCATTTGTCAAATGTTCAAGGTCCTCTTCACTCGAGATTTCACTCGAGGAGTCATATTTTCTCAGTTCAAATTCCTTTATATTCTTTGGAAGGTGTTCTTCAAGTTTATTTTTGTAAGACATTTCATTAATTGATTCATTTATATTAGTTGTGCTTTTATGTGTGATTTCTAATGCATGCCATATATCAAAAGCCGAATCAAAATAAGAAACCCGATCAAATTCATTTTTATCAAGTGCACAATATAAGACATTCATAGCTTTTATGTTTAAAGAGAAAGTCTTCTTCTCTAAATTATTCCAATTATTCATTGGAAGAGAAGACTTTACAAATCCATTTTCAATAATAGTCCATAAATCGAGGTCTAAAGAAAGCAAGAAAACTCTCATCAAGTTTTCCAATAGGTGTAGTCCGTCCCATTGAATATGGGAGGACGAACGATAGAAAAGCCATCTTAAAAGCCAATAAGAGACATTTCCCTTAGGTGTTAAATCAAATAAGAAAAATTAAGGCTCTGATACCAATAGTTAGGATTTTAGGATCAATTGACACTAAGAGGTGGGGGGGTGAATTAGTGCAAGTATAAATTTTCAGTTTAGATGAAAACTTTTTTATTAAACCAAGATAGGAAATCCAAAGTTTTCGTTCTTAGTAAAACGAGTGAGTGATTAAAAGAAAGTTACTAAGTTAATAAGCAAATCGAAAAGATAAGCAACGTTTGAAGGAAAGAAATTATAGTGAAAACTTTGCTTTCAAAGAGTTGAGTTAAATCGGAAGCAAGGAAACACTCACAATTTTTATAGTGATCTGACGCCAACGGCCTACGTCCACTCCCGAGTCCTCCTTCTTGAGGCAGACCGGCGTTCACAACCGATCTTCTATGGGTGAAGACCAAACCCTTACACTTTGCTTACAAGGGAGACAAGATTACACTCTTTCATCACTCCCTTACCCCTTTTCTTTTTCTTATAATTTTCACACAATATTTTCTCAAAATATAATCCTAAAAAATTATTGTATGGAATGTAAGAAAACTTGGGGTATTTATAGGCCCCAAATTGACTTCAAAACTAGAACCAAAATCCAATTGTATCCGAAAAATCTGGGTACGGGCGATTCACCCACCGGCCTGGGCGGGTCAATCGCCGAAAGTGCCCAGATTCCTAGACGGTTTAGCCGCCATCCTGGGTAGCTAAGTAATTGACAACCGCCCAGAAACCTAGGTACGGTGGTACAACATCGCTTACCAGTGGTTTACCCACCGGAATCTCCACAAAAGTGGTTCCCTTCAGTTTTTGAATTCCGGCTTGAACCTAATGTTGACCAATTTTTTGGTCAACTAATTAAGCTCAACCTGAGCTCAATCAAACCCCATAGTAGACCCGAATGCCCCTTTGAGTTGATTTCCAAATCACACTCAAATCAGACTCACTCTTAACCTATGACTTAAAATTACAATCAAACATGACGACCAAGCTTAATGACCTCACTCCCTTATTCCGATAACCTTTGGAATCTCCAGCGACAAGTCTCACGGTCGTCCTTCAACGATCTTTCAGCATGTTCCTAACGAGCTTCCCGATCCCTTCGGCGAATCTCCTAAGCTTGATCTTAGGTCAATGTCTAATCTATAAGTCCTTCTCCCGTCATGGTTAAACCTGCATGATGCTAACTATGACTTAATTAATTTTAATCATAATAGTCACAAGTCCACTTCAAGACCTTCCCAACTTCCAACAAGCCTTTCGGCTACCCATGATAATCTTCTGGCGAGTCTCGATCTTCTTCTAGCGAACTCCTTTGCACTATCCAGGCAAGCTCCTGATACCCTCGGTAAGCTTCCGACGCACTTCTGGCAAGTTCCCAACCGCACCGTCCGAACCCCGGCCCAATGCATGAACTTGACTTTGGCCAAACCTGATTGTCACATTCTCTCTGTCATAGTTAATCCTGCATCAATCAACTTTTAACAATCCATGTTAGATCAATAACCCATCAATTGATTTTATCATCAAAATCCGAGATTCAACATATATATCATTGAAACTTGATGTTTTTTTTGTATTAATGAATCTTTTAATTAAAGTTGGTTTATGCCTAAATGTTTAAAATTTTCATGATAAAGCTTGTTTTTTGGTTTTAAACAATGATACATGTTTTTAAAAGGCTTCGGCATGCTTGTATGAAATCAATCACAACTAAAAAGGGAATGGGTTTTTGTTAAAAAATTTCCCTATCTCTAAAAGCTTTTTGATTTTTGAACAAGAGATCCTTAGTCATTGTTAAATTTATTTATTTCATTTTGAATCTCTTTAAAGTGATTTGATGATTTGATAATTTGAATTTAAAATCTTGAATTTAAAATCTTGAAATTTTATATGAATCAAGATTTTTTCATTAATTGATCTCCTAAGATTTTTCTTTGTTATTTAAGAGGAGATTTGTCAAAATGAATCATATTCTTTGGTGTTCATGAATTGATTTTTTTTATATTTCATATTAATATCTTTCATGTCATGACTTTCATATGACTTATTTATATTTATGTTTGTATATCTTATGTTATGATTAGAACATTGATGCAAAAGAAAGCTAAAGTGCTAGCTTGAATGTTAAACTTAGGAACGTTAAAACTCTCAAATGTATAAACTCTTATTATACATTTTTCGGATCATTATCTTGATTACTCAAATTTTTTGACTTGAATTCTCTTTTTAAATTAAGATCATTTCCTATCATTTCTTCTATTTACAAAAGATGAGATTTGTCAAAAATGACTCATGGTCTTTTGGTATTCATGACTTGATCATTCATTTTTTATAAATAAAATATTAATATAAATTTATCTGTGTTATTAATATTTATCATGACTTGAAAATTGATGTAAAAGGGAAAATATTACAGCATTGTATTATTTTCTTCTTTTTGACAATGACAAAGGGGGCGAAAATATTACTAGCTTGAGCATTTCAAGGAGAGAAAACTTGCTAGCGTGCATATTGTAAAGAGAAGCAAAAAGTTGCTATCTCATGAGAAGCAAAAATTTTGCTTAACTTCACATTCTCAAGAACTTGGGAAGCAAAGAATTTGCTAGCTTACATATTTCAAGAAGAAGCAAAATCACTAGCTTGCACTTCTTAAAAGAGAAGAAAGAATTTACAAATTGCATATATCAAGAATAGAAAAAATTGCTAGCTTGCATGTTTGAAAGTCTTGTTACTTGCACTTTTCTCCTTTTTGTTAATGACAGAGGGGAGAAGTTATAATAATGATTTAATCATGCATAATATGATGTACTTTAAGGGAGAGAAGTTATGATGATAACTTAAAATTTGAATCATGCATGGTACAATATGCTTTGATATTTTTAAATTATGACTATGCATAAAATACTCATGATTTTATGATGCATGTAATGATAAAATAATTATAATTTTCTAAATTCAAAGTTTCTAGGTAAATTAATAGGGGGAGTTTAGTTAAACTCCTTTATCAATTGGCTATCATCATAAAAAAGGAAGAGATTATTGAATCTCAGATTTTGATAAAGAAACCAATTGAAATTTTTATTTGAAAATTTTATCATGTGATGAACATTTGTTTTGAACATTTGTTTAGAAATGATATGTTGAACATTTCTCATTTTTGTTGATGAGAAAGAGGAAGAAATGATATATTGATGACAAATAATGAATATTTGTGATAAATGTTCAAATATGAGTTGAGCATTTCTCTTTTTTGTTGATGACAAAGGGGAGAAATGATATATTGATGATGTTTGAAATGTTTATAATGTGAAACATATTTTGTTTGAAATTTTTATTATGTAATACCAAAAAATAAATGTTTATTATTAAAATTTTTATCATGTATGGTATCATGGTGATGAATGGTTTAATTGTTCAAATTTCAATGTTTACTCAATATAGTCAAAATACTACCTTGAATTCAAAGGTGATTGGTTCCTTTGATTTCAAGTTTGTTGTATTTCAAATATGACATATTGATAGCGGGAGTTAAGTTTAACTCTGTCATAATTGGTTGTCATCATTAAAAAGGGGGAGATTGTTGAATCTTATATTTTGATGATGAAACTAATTGGTGTGTTTATAATCTAATATATATGTTAGAGATAAGTGATGTACGGGAAAAGATAAAACAATTAAGGAAGAATTTATCATTGGGTCAGAGTCAAGATCGAGCATCGGGTTGGAAGAATCGGGGGTACGCTGAGGCTTTAGATGATGTGGCAGGAGCTCATCGGGAGTTCGTCGATAGGTGGTTGGGAGCTCATTGGGAATTCGCTAAAGGTTGTTGGGTGTTAACTGATAGGTGGTCGGGAGCTCACTGGGAGTTTGCTAGAGGTTTGCCGGGAGTTCGTCGGGAATTCGCTGACATGAGATCGGGAGCTCGTCGAGGGTTCGCTAGAAGGATGTCAGGAGTTCGTTGAAAGATTAATTGATATGACGAACAACGAAGATTGCATATTGTAACTGTTTATCTTTAAAGCGTCATAGTTAGCATCTTGATTAGAATTAGTTTTACTAACTTAATTAGGGGCCAACCAAGTCCACTTTGGGTTTAATTTGAGCTCATGATAGAGCTCATTTCATTGACCTAGAAGGAGGTCAACAAAAGGTACAACTTAGGTACATAACAATATATTTTAGTACTATTTCCAAGATCTTGGCAATAGATCAAGAGTTGTTACTATAGGCGAGGTCACCCTACATCTGCCTAGTGGAGCTACCATTGCATTAGATGCATGCTATTATGTTCCCTCTATTATCAAAAATATTATTTCCATTTCTTATTTGACAATTAGCGGATATAAATTAGTTTTTGATAACAATAGTTATTTATTAATTTTAGATGATGAGATCATTAGAGGAGGGACCTTGATTAATGGCTTATATGTGCTAGACATTTCTCCACACATCATGAGTACAAATACATCCAAGAGGAAACGAGATGAGGTGAATAACACATATATATGATATTATAGGCTAGGTCATATCTAAGAGGGAATGATTCAAAAGATGTTGAAAGATGCATACTTAGATCCATTCAACTATGAGTCATATATAACTTGTAAACCTTGTCATCGTGAAAAATTTACCAACTCTCCTTTTAATGGAACTAGAGAGAGAGCCACTGAGTTATTAGAACTCATACATAGTGATGTATGTGGTCTTATATCGACCTAGGCTATAGGAGGTTACTCATACTTCATTACATTCACTAACGATTTCTTTAGGTATGGACACCTATGCTTAATGAGGTACAAGTTTGAGGCCTTCAAGAAATTCAAGGAATATAAAAATTAAGTAGAGAACCAAATTAGAAAGAGTATTGAGACTCTTTGATTAAATCGAGGAGGAGAAGTACTTTAGTATAAAGTTTATCCATTTTCTTAGGGACCATGAAATTATGTTTCAATGGACACCTCCTTATACACCTCAGTTCAATGGTATATCAGAAAGGAGGAATTACACGCTGTTAGATATGGTGTGGTCTATGATAAGTTTCGTCAACCTACTTGTCTCATTCTGGGGATATGCCATAGAGACTACAACTAACCTTCTGAATAGAGTTCTATCTAGGTCGTTAGTATCTATACTATATGAGATATAGAAAGGAAAGCCCGATCTTAAGGTTGTTAAGATTTGGGGCTACCCTGTCTACATTATAAGACACAACCCTGATTAGTTAAAATCAAGGACGGAATAATATAAATTCATAGAGTACCCCAAATTATTTCTATTATCTTAAAGATCATAAGGTCTTTGTTGTTAAGAGAACTGTATTCCTTGTGAAGGAATAGATAGACATACTGAGAGTGAGATAGAGTTGAGCGAGATTAGAGAACCTAGCTCAAGTATCATTCCAAAGCCCGAGTCTATTCAGGTACTAGCACATAAGTTCCAACTTTATGTAAGTCTAGCAAAGTATCTCACCCTCCTGAAAGATATGTGAGACATATATGTGGAGATGACACTTAGAATGTTGATCCTCAGACCTACGAGGAGGCTTTTATGAGTATAGACTCCGGAAAATGGCAAGAAGTCATGAATTCTGAGATGAATTCTATTTACTCCAATAAAGTCTGGAATCTTGTGGATGCACTAGGTTAAAGAGCCGATAACTAAAGGATATTGTCAAAGACAAAGAGCTGACTATGACGAACCTTCTCACTAGTAGTCATGTTAAAATCCATCATTTTTTTTTTGCCATTGTAGTGACTATGAATTTGGTAGATGGATGTGAAAACTGCATTCTTCAATGATAACTTCAAGAATATAATATAGCTAGAAGGATGTGAAAACATGTTTCATCACAAAAATCATCAATGTCAATAGTATACACGTTATTACTTCTTAAGGTAATCATGAATCTATTTTTGCATGATATTTCAATTATACAAGCATTAGATTCAAATTTGATGATGTATCCTTTATCACATAATTGACTAATGCTTAGTAGATTATGTTTTAAACCATTAACTAATAATATATTTTCAATTAAGAGGTTTGATTTCGTTAGAACCCTTGTAGATTCTAAGCTTGGGGTGATCTCTATAGGGGATCGGCCTCCTTGGAACTCTATGGGGGTTCCTCCCTCCTTTGTATTCAAGCCATTAGCTAAAGAAAGATTGATCTATTCATAATAAAAAGTGGATGATTACAAGGCTATTTATAGTCCTTCAATCTCTAATTCCTAAGAGAACTCCAACTTCAAGACTCCTACCCTCAACCAACTTCTAAGCAACTCCTAATGCAACTCTATGTCCAACCACCAACCAACCCATCTAGGGGTGGCCGGTTGCTTTATTGTTTCCTAATCCTATTCTAATTTAATCCCTCCTCAACCAATCCCTCTTTAACTAGGATATGTGGTGGTTAATTAAGGTAACATGCATCTTACTTTTCCCTTAAATATCTTCCTCAATTAATCCTAACCTAGTCGCCTCCTTACTTTCCTTAATAACGGTCGGCTAGATATGATTTACATGAATGCGCCTTAGATTTTACATGATTGTCCACTTCCATGAAACTATATTATGACACCTCTAGCTAGAGTTCTAACAGACCTGCCCTCTTCAAATCAGCCTTGTTCTCAAGGCTGATGCTCTATGAACTTTGGGTCTTGATCTATAATTCTCTTTGAAACTTCCTTGTGGTATCTACGATAGGCATACTATGGTTCGACGGTCCAACATTATCTTGTATCTCTCCATCAGGGGTAGTAGTATTTGGACGGTGGTGCATCACGATCGATCTCATGCGATCATCAGTTGAACTTGAACTTTCTCATTAGTTGGGATGTCAGGTGGATGGATCTAGGCCGAGTCATCCTTTCTAAACTTTCATTTGTGGTAAGATACTTGAAGGATGAGTTGTAATTTTGAATTAGTGCGCAAGTCTGATCCATAATTTACGGCTCCAATGTGATCTCCAATTTTATAGGATCTAAAGAAACTAGGAGACCACTTCCGTGAGGCTCGAGTCTTCATAAATTCCTACTAGTATGGATAAATATAGAGAAAGACTTGATATTAATAATAAACTTCCTTCTACTCCGATATTTATCGGGCAACTATTTCTTTCTTATGCGGGCTGGCATGTGTATTGATAGTCAGGCCTTCCTTTGTGATGGTAGTTGCCTTCTGGTAAAGTCCATAGTAAGGTGAGCTCGATCTAAGTTTGGAAGGAGTAGAAGTTAGAATTTTTTGAGACTTACTTTCATCTCCTCTTCATGTTGTTGTCTTGTATCATACCAAGCAGTAAATTTAGCAAAGGTTAACATTCCCTCGTCATTGATTAGTAGCCTTAGGTGATTTGGAGTGAGGGCTTTGCTGATGTAGGTTATGAGTCGGCCATCTTGCATGTGGATAGCATAATTTCTAGCTCCCGATGCATTAATAATAAGCACATTGTCGAAGTCGGGTAAAGCTAGCACCGGTGAAGAGTAGAGGCTACAACTTGGATGTATGGCCCCTGTTTCAAGCTTCTCATCTTTAGTCCTTACTATTTTAGCTTTCGGGAGGTGAGGATAATACTGGCTTGCCCGGGAGAATCAGAATTTGGTGGTCATGCTAGCAGTTAGAAAGTAGGCTGTGCGGTTTGACAAAAATATTTGAAAATTCAGCAAACAATTGAAGTATATTTGGGTCTTTATATTTTGTTTACTCCCCCATAAAGTGCTGCTAAAGTTGCATCAAGGAGTCATTGTTTTCTTTGTTCAAAACTTTCTCTGTTAGTTGCGTGCAAGTCGTCATTACGTTGCTCCCACGTTTTCCGCGTAGGATCTCATGTTTCTCATGGCTAAAAAAATTCATAATAAATTTAAAAAAAATCCAGGGAATATCACCTAGCGTAACCAACCATTTGATGTTGAGCATGAACTCATAATCATTCAGAAGAAGGTGGAAGAAATTAGCAAGTATCTCTTGGTCCTGTCGTAATAATTTCACCCGCGGACATCTTTTGTCACACTCCAAAATTTATCCGTCGGTGATCTCATCATCTAACCTGCTACAAACTTCATTTTGGAGTATTAATTGGGTAGCAACCTTGCTATTCATAAAGTTGTTGGTGCTCGTGGTGTCAATAAGAACGGTGATCGGTTGTTGCTTCAAAAGTCCTCCCACTTTCATCATTTGCTGGTTCGCATAGCCGGCAAGAGTATGCATTGTAAAATCAACCAACTGCTATTCTTCATCTGCAACCTCTTCCTCATGCTTCTGGACCTCCTCCTCCATGTCTTCAAGAGGTTCAATCAGTAGGAGATGGCCCTTTTTGCAGCGATGATCATGGCTCCAAAGTTCATTGCAATTCCAACAAAGACCTTTTGTCGATCGGTCGTGTAGTTCTTCTCTTATCAATTTTTTTAGCAGCAAAGGATGGCTGGAAGCAGAAGAAGGTTCATATGCCATGGGCCTATGAGTGGTTCTCATCCTCCAAGCATCTTGGTTAAGTCATTCCTCTTGTACTCGGGTGAAAGAAATTACAGCCAATCGGTTCGGGGTTGTTGCGCCTTAACCTCTCCTTTAATCTCCGACTTGAGTCCCTTAATGAATGTCCCTAATAATTGTCGGTCAGTCCAATCACAAGAAATGTAAGATAATTCCTCAAACCTGATATGATATTATTGGATCGTGGAGGTTTGTCAGATCTTGGCAAGTTGTCAGTTGATATTCTCGTACTTGGTCGACCCAAAGCGGTTCAGCAACGTATACTTGAATTATATCTACGTCAGAGTCCCATAGTTATATTCAAGCCAATTGTACCATCGTATAGCATCTCCTTCAAGGTGGATGATAGCAGTGTCCACCATGGAATCATCCAGTGTTTGGTGATGATGGAAGTAACATTCGACGCACGAAATCTATCCCATTGGGTCTCCTTCTTCCCATCGAGGGAGGTCCACCCTCATGCATGGCTGCCTCATATCAGTGGCTCATACTTTATTTTTGAGAGGCCTCTTTGAACTTGCACTTTGCTAGAATTATATTGGGCTCTGAGATTGGCCCAATCCAAATTTGACAAATAAGGTGCACAATTTATCCTCCACGCGTAATTAAAACACCTCCAACTTGGCATCGATTGAACACTGAGATGTCATTGCGTGTGCCTCCAGATCTGAGATGTCAATATCCTTCTCCTATTGTTGGGTCGGTGATATGAAATGGTTGGTGGATTGATGGCCAAAAGAGGTGGTGGATCAAGGGTAGATGACTATTATTTGGGGTTGAAAGGTTGTTGTTTTTGGTTACTATTGGGGCTGTGATTTAGGGCTGCTATAGGGGTCATATAGGGGGTATAACAGTTGAGGTTTACGGTTAAAGGAATGGGTTAGGGTTACTATTAATGATAGCAACAGATAGGTTTAGGGTTAGAAGGGTGGCTTAGGGATGTTGTTGATGGTAGCAACCGGTTTAGTAGGGATTGGTGGCCAAAAGGGCGACGAATCAAGGTTACGATTTAGGGTTGATAGCTTGCGGTTTAGGTTACTGTTGGTGCTACGGTTTGAGGGTATTGTGGAGGCTGCAAAGGATTTTTGTGGTAGTGGTTTGAGGTTGGGAAGGAAGGTTTAGGGTTGTTGTTGGGCAGCAATCGGTTTGGCAAGGTTCGATGGCTGTGGAAGATAAGGATCAGTGGAAGGTTCAGTGGGTGTAGAAGACCGTTGTTTAGGCTATGGTTTGGGTTGGCTATGGAAATTGAAAAAAAGGCTATGATGGCTGCGTCTTAAGGCTATAGGGGTGCCCTAAAGATGACATGGGTGGTAGCAATAATTTCGGTAAGGATCAAATATGGGTATAGCCAAAAACACTGAAAGGTAGTGCTGCAGAATTCTACATCAATAAGCTGCAATAGTCATTGTTTTGGGTGTTGTTAGCATAAGGAAAATAGGTTATGAGGATTGTGTCTTAAGGCTAAAGGGATGCCCTAAAGATGTCTTGGGTGGTGGCAGCAAGTTAGTTGGGTTTCGGTGGGTTAAGGAGAAAAAGGAAAACAAAGGTGCAGCAACATATTTTTTGTCAAAAAAATTCCAGCAATGAAGACATAATTTTTTCTAGAAATTCTCAATGAAAATTCAAGTGAAACTCAAAGGGAATCTACTGGCAAAGAAGAGATAATATCGTCAAAAATTTTGTGGAAGGAAACAACAGCAAAAGGTTCGACAAACTCAAAGATTACGAGATGGTGTTGCTGCAAAATTTTTTTAGCAAAAGATTTCAACATTATAGTTGAAATTTTTTGCAGTAGTGCATAACAAGGAATTGAGTAAAACTCAATTAGAATCCATTGGCAAGGGAAAGGTACTATTAAAAAATTTATGGAAGAAATCAGCAGCAAAGGTCTTGACAAGATCAAGGAATACGAGAAGGTACTATGATAGAATTTTTTCGTTGAAAGATTTTAATAGTACAGACATGATTTTTTTCCAATAGTTCAAAACAAGGATTCAAGTAAAACTCAAAGAGAATCTGCTGGTAAGGGAAAGATAATACCGACAAAAAATTCATGGAAGAAACCGACACCAAAAGGTTCAACAAAATCGAAGATCATGGGAAGGTACTACAGCAGATTTTTAAAACACGTCTAATCTATAGCAGTTTGGACATAAAAGATGAACAGGTTATCTTAATGATTTTTCGATGAAACTTAAGGGAGATCCGAGGATAGGAAGTTATAAAGCCGTGGTAGAAATTTCGTAGAAATTTAATCAGTAAAAATGCAGCAGCAAATCAAATAGTAAAGGGTGTGGGGCTGGAATTCTGTGACGTAACTTTCATCATAAACATTGAAACTTTGTGACGAAAAGTTTATCCAGCAAATAGGAACAAGTTTTTTTGTATTTTTTAAATAGGGATAACTAAATTACAATAGCAGTAAGGTAGGAAACCATAACCTATTACAATTTACGGGACGATTGTAGGGGGCTAATGGATAGCTGTGGAAGGGCAGCAAGA
This sequence comes from Ensete ventricosum, assembly GCA_029747655.1. NCBI lineage: Eukaryota > Viridiplantae > Streptophyta > Magnoliopsida > Zingiberales > Musaceae > Ensete > Ensete ventricosum. Next base: position 21,458,692 of record JAQQAF010000002.1, read on the forward strand.
TGCCAAGAACACTGCTTTGATACTAAGTGTTAGAACCTTTACAGATTCTAAGCTTGGGATGATCTCTATAGGAGATCGGCCTCCTTGAAACTCTATAAGGGTTCCTCCCTCCTTTGTATTCAAGCCATTAGCTAAAGAAAGATTGATCTATTCATGATAAAAAGTGGATGGTTACAAGGCTATTTATAAGCCTTCAATCCCTAATTCTTAAGAGGACTCATACTTCAGAACTCCTACCCTCAACCAACTCCTAAATAACTCCTAATGCAACTCTAAGTCCAACCACCAACCGGCCATCTAGGGGTGGCTGATTGTTTTATTGTTTCCTAATCCTATTCTAATTTAGCCCATCCTCAACCAATCCCTCTTTAACTAGGATAAGGGGTGGTTAATTAAGGTAACATGCATTTTACTTTCACCTTAAATATCTTCCTCAATTAATCCTAACCTAGCTGGCCTCCTTACTTTCCTTAATAGTGGTCGGCTAGATAGGATTTACAAGAATACCCCTTAGATTTTACATGATTACCCTCTTTCATGAAACTATATCAGGACTCCTCTAGCTAGAGTCCTAAAAGATTTGTTACACATGATTTATTTCCCAATGATTTTTCCCTTAGAGTTGTCTCCGAATGTGACAAATCCTTCATCTAGGCTAGTGAGCTTAGAGAAATTAGTTGGATCTTTGGTTATATGCTTTGAGCATCCACCATTAAGATACCATTTTATGCTTCTAGCCTTTGTTTGGAGACACACATACAAGAAAGAGGGTTTTGGTTTAATTACACATTTGATTTTGGGTCCCTAATGAAAAGCGCTTCTTGATTTTACTAAAGGCATTGAGTTGTTTATGGTTCTTTTAGAAACTCAAACCAACTTATGTGGACTATACCTTCTGAATAAGCATTCATAAGCAAAATGTCCAAGTCTACCATAAAAATTATATTTATTTTTGGGTGAAGAATGTAATGTGGATCCTCTCATAAAGATGGTTTGCTTTTGATGTGTATTACCCACAAAGCTAATACATTCCTTTCTATAAACATGACCCTTATTAGTAAGGATCATGTTTAATGATTTGTTGTCTATTTTAAACTTTTATAAGGTTTGTTGTAAGATGGCATTTTCTTTTTTAATTACATCTAGTGTCTAACATTTAGAACAAGAAGTGCATGGTGTTGATGCTTGAGTCGTAGTTACTTGCATCACTTATCTCTAACACATAGGTTAGATCATAAATTCATTAATTGATTTCATCATCAAATCCTATATTCGACGTGGGCATCATGCCAGAAGGATCGGGTATTATGCTAAAAGATTGGATGTTGTGGGAAGTTAACATGACGATAGATCGAGTGATACACCAAAGGAAAGGACGATGTGTCGGAGGTTCTAACAAAGCGTCAGATAATTAGATGAATATCAGAATGTTGGACAATGTGTTGAATCTAAAATTAACATTTTAGTTCATAATTATGAGTTGTTTCAAATGAAACCAAATGAGTCCATTGTAGACATGTACACCCGTTTCACGGATGTCGTCAATGACTTTAAAGAATTGGAAAATGATTTTTGAATTTTGAACTTGTGAGTAAAATTTGAAGACCTCTACCTAAAAATTGGGATCCTAAAATAACTGCTATACAAGAGGCCAAAGATTTAAATTGGCTTATTCAAGAAATATGAACTGAACTGTAAAGCTCATGATGAGCTTGATGAACTTCTTCCAAAGAACATGAAGGATGTAGCACCTCGAACGACAAATGACTCCTCGAGTGAAACCTCGAGTGATGAGGACCATTACATTGCACTATTATCAAGAAAGTTTAAAAAAATTATAAAAATAAGAAAGAACTGAAGAAGGATAATGTCATATGCTATGAATGTAAAAAACTGGGACATTTCAAAAATGAATGTCCTCAATTGAAGAAGCCGACACACAAGAAGAAATCACTTTCGGCCACTTGGGATGATTTAAGCTCTTCGGATGAAGAAGACCACTCCAAAGAAGAAGTTGCTAACTATGTTCTAATGGTGATCCAAGATGTGGTTAGTGATTCATTAAGCATTTCTTTTTTGGAGTTATTAAATATGTTCCATGATTTGTTTAATGAGATTAGAAAAATTAGCAAATCTTTTAAGTTACTTAAGAATGATCATGATTTGTTACTTAGTAGACTTGACAAAATACACGATTCATTAGTATCATATAACCGATATTTTAAATGTGAGATATTAGATAGTGTTAAAGAAGGAAAATATCATGCTTAAGACAACATTAGAAAATTTAATAAATCCCTAAATATGATCCTTGCTAACAAGGATCATATTAATAGAAGAAATGGTATAGGCTTTGTTGGTAACATTCAACAAAAGACAACCATGTTTGTTAAAGGACTTACCTTAAATGTACCATCAAAAATTAAATATAATTTTTATGGAAAATTAGAACATAAGGCAAACAAATGTCTATTGGAAAAATATAGTCTACACCAATTAGTTTGGGTTCCCAAGGGAACTTCATACAACAAAAAATGGTTAGAAAAGAAAGATAAAGTTCTTTATGAATGACCTAATGTACAATTGGTACCTAAATCAAAAATATCTTTCTTGTAGGTTTGTCTCCAAACTAAAGCTAGGAGCACCAAGTGGTATCGTGATAGTGGATGCTCAAGGTACATGACTGAAGATCCAACTTATTTTCTAAGCTCACTAGCTTAAGTAAAGAAGTTGTCACTTTCGGAGACAACAACAAGGGTAAAATTATTAGAAAAGGAATTATAGATAACACATAGAACCTCTTGATTGAAGATGTATTGTTAGTTGATACCTTGAAATATAATTTGCTTGGTATTAGCCAATTATGTGATAAAAGATATATGGTTAAATTTTAACCTAATGCTTGCATAATTGAATTGTCACACAAAAATAAATCTTTGATTGCTTTAAGAAACAACAATATGTACACCATAGATATTAAAAAAATTTATGATGGAACTTGTTTTTTGGCTTTGAATGATGATGCTTGGATTTGATATAAGAAACTAGGTCATGCTAGCATGAAACTTTTAAACAAAATCTCTATCAAAGATATAGTAAGAGGCTTAATTAATCTTACGTTTATAAAAGACAAAGTATGAGATACATGTCAATTGGGAAAACAAATAAAGAGTAGCTTTAAGTTAAAAAATCAAAGAAGCACCTCTAGACCACTTTAATTGATTCATATGGATCTATTTGAACCAATTGACATTACAAGTTTAAGTGGTAGCAAATATGCATTTGTTATAGTGGATGACTTTAGTAGATATACTTGGATCTATTCCGTAGCACATAAAAGTGATACATTTAAATATTTTATAAAATTTGGTAAAATTGTTCAAAATAAAAAAGGATGTTTAATTTCTTCAATACGTAGTGATCATGGTGGAGAATTCCAAAATAATGGTTTTCAAAAATTTTATGAATCAAATGGGTATATTCATAATTTTTCTACTCTATGAAATCCATAATAAAATGGAGTAGTAGAAAAAAAATATACAAGAAATGGCTAGAACAATGTTGAACAAACATATTATACCCATATACTTTTGGGCCGAAGCCATTAATATGACATGCTATGTTTTAAATAGGGTTCTTGTAAGACCATCACTCACTAAAACTCCTTATGAATTATGGAATCATAAAAAACCTAATATTTATTATTTTAAAATATTTGGTTGCAAATGTTTTATTTTAAATGAGAAGGATGCTTTAGAAAAATTTGATGCAAAATCAGATGAAGGCATTTTTCTAGGTTATTCTTCTATTTCAAACGCTTATCGTATTTTTAATAAAAGAACATTAGTAATAGAAGAATCCATTCATATTATTTTTAATGAGTTTTTGAATTTAAGAAGATTGATTTTGATGATGAAATTGATCTTGGTACTTTAAATTTAGATGATAATACTCCTAAAAGTAACTTGGATGAATCTACTTCCAAATCCTTACTCAAGGAATGAAAGTATGTAAATGATCATCCTAAGGAGCTTATAATAGGAGAAACATCAAAAGGAGTTCAAACTCGGTCTTCTTTTAGGAATTTTTGTGTAAATACCGTATTTCTTTCTCAAATCGAGCTAAAGTATATTGATGAGGCCCTAAGAGATTACTCTTGGGTTAATGCAATGCATGAAGAGCTTAATCAATTTGAGAGAAATAAGGTATGGGAGCTAATTCCTAGACCTAATGACCATTTAGTGATTGGTATTAAATAGGTATTTAGAAACTAGGAAGATGAAAATGGTATCGTGGTTAAAAACAATGTTAGATTAGTGGTCAAAGGTTTTAACCAAGAAGAAGGAATTAATTATCATAAACTTTGATCACAGGAGCGAATGAAGGAAAAAACTTTGATAAAAAAACTTATAGAGGAATGGTAGGAAGTTTATTATATTTAATTACTACTAGATCGGATATCATGTTTAGTGTTGGATTGTGTGCAAGGTTTCAATCTAATCCTAAACTCTCTCATTTGAAAGTAGTTAAATGAATCTTTAGATACTTAAAAGGAACCTCAAAACTAGGATTATGGTATCCAAAATCAATGAACTTTGACTTGATTGCTTATTCAGATGATTTTGTTGGATGTAGAATATATAGATAGAGTACTACTGGGACATGTCAATTTTTTTAGGGCATATACTTGTTTTTTGGACTTCTAAGAAACAAAATTTAGTAGTTTTATCTACTACGGAAGCAGAATATATTTGTACCCAAGTCATTTGGATGAAAAACACATTAGAAGATTACAACATGAAATTAAAAAATATTCCTATAAAATGTGATAACACAAGTGCTATATATTTAACCAAAAATCCTATTCAACATTTAAGAACCAAACATATTGACATTAGACATCATTTTATAAGGGATCATTGTAAATTGTCAAGATATCTCCTTGAAATTTATTGACACTAAACACCAATTAGTATATATTTTTACAAAACCTTTAAATGAAGAACAATTAAATTTTCTTTGAAGAGAACTTGGAATGCTAAATCATGAAAATCTATGAATTGCTTGAGATTAAGTCTTTTTTTGTGATAATGTCTTGAAAACTCTCTCTATATTTTTTTTATCTTATTGTTCACAAAAAAAAAGAGAAAATTTACATAAAAATGATGTTTTGCTATTTTACGGATTTATTTGTTATGCTTGCTTAAAATATTACATGAGATGATTTTAAATACATGAGTAGCTCCTAAATTTTTTAATCTTCTTGGATTTCTTGGATTTTTGAACTTATCTTCAAAATTTCCTTTTTGAAATTCACCTCTACAAAATTGAGAGTCTTCTTAATGATATTTTACAAATTCTCCCTTATTTTCTTTTCTTCTTTTTCACAAGAGGAAGAAAATTCTTTTTGGCTCATATCATATTTTATAAAGGGGGAGAAAAGACTTATATGCCTTAAAATCCTTAGCCATATATTTCACCTTTTTGTTGATGACAAAGGGGGAGAAATAGATGTTGATAACTTATGTAATGACTTATGTAACAAGGGCATGTCTCTTTGTTTGTTGATAAATAAAAGGGAAAAATAGTTAATAACTTAAGGGGAGATTTTTAAATTTTTGAAATTCATAAAAATCCTTGATGGGTTGATAACTTGATAATTTAAAAGTAAATTTTTGTTTATGTATGGGCATCTCATTGCAATCCTTGAAATATTATTTGCTTGAAATATTAATTGCTTCATGATACTTAAATTTAAGAGTACGTGGTTCTCTTACATTTAAGTTTTCTTTATTATGACATGAATTTAGGGGGAGTAAGGTCTAACTCTCATCATCAATTGATTGTCATCATCAAAAAGGGAGAGATATTGAATATTGGATTTTGATAATGAAATCAATTGATGAGTGTTTAATCTAACATGTGTGTGTTAGAGAAAGTATTACACGTCTAACTATGATGGAGGAATTTTGTTATAGCTAGATGTTGGGCCAGGATCAAGCTTGGGCATCAGGCCAAGGTTCGAACGATGTAATGGGACATCGCCGGGAGTTCACTAGGAGTTCGCCGAATGGATCAGGAAGCTCACTGGGAACACATCGGGAGATCATCGGAAGAATATTGTAAGACTCTCCGCAAGAATGTTGAAGGCTGCCGGATTGGCAAGAGTTAGGTCATTGTTTAGCTTGATGGTCATTATGGTTGTAATCATTAAGTCGTAGTTAGGTTTTCTTGCATTCCACACAATAATTTTAGAATTAAATCTCTGTGAAAAACTTATGTGAATTGTAAGAAAAAGAAAAGGGAAAGGGAGTAAGCTTAGAGTTGAAAAAATTCTTGTAAAGAGTCTCCCTTGTAAGCTCATGTTGTAAGGGTTTGGTCTTCACCCAAAGGAGATTGATAGTGGATACTGGTGTGCCTCGAGGAAGACTCGGGGAGTGGACATAGGTTGGTTGAGGCTGAACCACTATAAATATAAGTATGTTTTAATTGCTTTACTTATTACATTTGATTGATCTTAATCACTCTCTATTTATATACGAGCCTCGATCTCTCTACTTCTTTCAAATCGGCTTTAAATCGATTTTGTCAAAATGTAAAAAAGCTTCCATTGTTCACTCTCTACTTTATGAAAGAAAGTTTTTAAACAAGCACTATTTCTCTTGCACTAATTCACACACCCCCCCCCCCCCCCCCCCGGCCCCGGAGGAGAGGAGGTTGAGGAAAATAGGAGGGAAGGCCACTAGAAGCTCTAGCCTATGAACCCTTTAGCCCCCTCCTACTTATAGAAGTCTTTGTCAACTTAACCCTAATGGATCCTGCCTTATTGAATATTAGGTATCTATCCTATTGGGAAATCAAGTCATACATAGTGGAAGAAAACAAAATAGGCTTCCCATGCATATCAAATTGTCGTGCAATGATTGGTGCGCCAAAAAACCACAAAATCGAAAACTGCTATGCGTGAGAGATTGATTACCTAGGGAGATCGTATACTCTTAATTGTTAGATCTAGATAGAGGAGGTCAAGAAGGTTAAATATCCTTCTCTCCAGCGGTATCCACATGATGGATTGTTACAACGATGCTCCTCCAATTACAACCAAAATCTAGTAACTCTTGTGCAGCTTCTCATAGTGAACATGGAAGAATATCTTTTATCTTCTTCTTTGCTCTTGCAGTAGAGAGGGGCTAGTCACCAAAGAAGATGAGGGAGGGAGGAGAATAGTAGGGGGCAGCCAAATGTGCAACCTATCACAATTTATGCTGCTCCTACCTCCTATTTATAGAGAGCCAACAAATACCCTAAGAAGTTTAGTTACCCAACGAAGTCCACCGATGTCCTCTACCGATCTTTTTCGGGTGTCGACTAAACCCTTACACTTCTCGCTCTCCTTTTCACTAGCTTAAAAGAGGAACCTAACAAACTCTTACTCTTACAACTCACAAGGGAGACTTTACAAAGATTATAACTCTTTTTCTTACTCTCTTGCCTAGTCTCTTTTACATATATATATATATATATATATATATATATATATATTTATTTATTTATTGTTATGATCGATTAACACTAAGAGGGGGTAGGGGGGTGGTGAATTAGTGCAAGTGATGAAAATACTCGACTCGAAAAACTTGCTTCAAATAAAAAAGAAAAATCAAAAGCATTTCTTGAACTTCGTTGAAAACGAATAGGAAAATGATTTAAAGGAAAGTCGAAAGATGATACTCACGCCTTTCTTCAAACTAATTAAGAATAATTGAAAGCAGTAAACAAGAAAAGAGTAGAAAACTCATAGATTTATAGTGGTTTGGCCTCAACTTGGCCTACATCCAACCCTGAGTCTTCTTCACCGAAGTCCACTGGTGTCGTGTCCACTATCGATCTTCTTCGGGTGTAGACTAAGCCCTTACACTTCCCACTCTCCTTTTCACAGACTCAAGAGAGGAACCTTATAAACTCTTACTCTTACAACTCACATGATAAGACTCCAGAAGGAGCCCTATAGATTTTGATCATTGAGGGGGATCAACCCTTGGAATGCTATAGGGGTTCCTCCCTCCTAGACTTGGCACAAAGGCTGAACTGAAGATGATAATTACTTGATTAAAAGAGGGGGGATGACTACATCTTAAATAGGGATCAAAACCCTAGCCTAAGGGGGCGCTTGCCTAAGTGAAATTACCATTTTGTCTCTCCTATAGTCATCATGCCTTAATAGGAACAAGGGACGGTTAGGTTCGCTCTATAGCCAACCTAACAAGGAGGAAACCCTAGCCAACTTCCCAGTAAGGGCGGTGGCGGCTACTAAGCCCTAAGGGCTAATCCAAACCCTAGCCATACTCTTTTATAAGATAGGATAAGCTTTATTACATTCTAGTAGAGTTTTTATTGACTTCTACTGAAATGATTTGGACTCAATCCTACTAGAGTCCTATCAAGTCCACCCTCTCAGAATCAGCCTTGTCCTCAAGGCTAAGGATCCATAAACTCTGGGAACTGGGTCTTCAGCTCCTCGTGCGACTCCCATGTTGCATCTTCAGATGGTATGTTATTCCACTTCACAAGTACTTCAGTTGAGGGGCGTCGGCAGCGCATCACAATTCGTCGATCAAGTATAGCTTCAGGTTGGGCTCGGATTTCACCTTCAATTGTAGTGCTCAACAGTTGAGTCTGAGCCAGTTCATGTTCACCCAATTTCGGCTTCGGTACGGATACATGGAAGACGGGATGAATTTTGGCGTTATCTAGAAGTTTAAGTCGGTATGCCACAGCCCCAACGCGTTCCAAAATCTGATATAGTCCATAAAATCGTGGAGGTAGTTTCATCGATGCTCTGGTGTTGATGGATAGCTGCTTGTATGGTTGTAGGTGAAGGTAGACCCAATCCCCAACTGAAAATTCTTACTCACTCTAGTGATTGTCTGCTTGTTGCTTCATGCGGGCTTAAGCGATAGTTAGGTTGTCCTTCAACAGCTGTAGTAGTTTATCCCTGTTAATTAGGTCTTGGTCGACCTAATCCACTTTGACCGAACCAAATATATATCTGGGAATTATAGGGGGCGGTCGGCCATACAGTGTCTCATAAGGGGTACATTTAGTCAAAGAATGAAAAGTTATATTGTACCACCATTCAGCCCAGGGAAGCCATCTTATCCACTCTTTGGGCTGGTCGCTAGTGAAGCATCGTAAGTACGTCTCGAGGCATCTGTTCACCACTTCTGTTTAGCCGTTTGTCTGTGGATGATAGACTGTGTTCATCTTTAATTGAGTGCCCTGTGGATGGAAAAGCTTGGTCCAAAATTTACTTGTAGACACCCTGTCACGGTCGCTCACTATTGACCTTGGCATCCCATACAATTTCATAATATATTTCACAAAAATCTGAGCAATAGTGATAGCAGTATAGGGATGTCTCACAGCACAAAAATGAGCATATTTAATTAGGTAATCTACCACCACAAAGATCGTGCTTTTACCTTGAGATAGTGGTAGTCCTTTGACGAAATCCATGGAGATGTCTGTCCAAGTCGAATCCGGTATAGGTAGCGGCTATAGTTTACCGGGACTTACCATTGTTTCACCTTTTTGCCGCTGACATACGTCACATTTGGATACATAGTCATAAATTGATTTTTTTTATGCCCTTCCAGAAGAAGTTTTACTTCACCCTTTTATAAGTCCTCAGAAATCCTGAGTGCCCTACCAAAGGTGAAGAGTGCATTTCATGCAAAATAACTTCGATGTGAGGAGAAGAAGGAACAACAACAATTTGGTTTTTATAGCATAAGTCCTTCGAGTCCCATGTGTAGTGTCCTGCGGAATCTGGATCCTTCTCCAATTTTTCTATGATGCTTTGGATTTTTGGATCATTCTTCACTCCTCCCTAATGTGTTCAAGGAAGTCGGTGGTGAGAAGGGAGATGGCTGAAATTTCGGCTTGCCCCGGGAGCTGAGATAGAGCATCTGCAATAATATTCTCTTTTCCTTTACAATAAGTAATTTCATGGTCAAAGCCGAGAAGTTTAGTTACCCAACGTTGTTGCTCCGGGGAAGATATTTTCTACTCCAAGAAATACTAGTCTTAATCTGGAAGCACCGGCCGATCAGGTAGGGTCTCCACTTTGTGACGACGTGTACAATGGCAAACATTTCTTTAAATTACACTGATATTTTCAAGTATGAGGGAGATAAAGCCTTGCTGGTGTAAGCGAGAGTCGGCCATCTTACATTAGAACAGCTCCAATCCCAACTCCGGACACGTTGTCCTCAATCACAAAGGTGCGACTGAAATCAGGCAACACTAGGACCAACGTCGTCGTCAAGGCGACTTTGAGTCGTTCAAAGGCTGTAGAAGCTTGTTCTGACCATAAGAAGGAGCCTTTCTTCAGTAGGGATGTAAGCAGGCACTGATTTTGCTGTAATCTTTCACAAATTTCCAGTAGTAGCTTGTGAGTCCAAGGAAGCCGCGCAGCGATTTTACGTTTGTAGGTTTCGGCCATCCTTGCATTGTCTCGATCTTCGTCAGGTCTACTGCTACTTCATCCTCTGATATAATGTGCCCAAGATACTCCACTTTACGCTGTAAGAAACTACACTTTGACTGTTTAACATATAGAGTATTCTCCAGAAGAATCGTTAGAATAGTTCGTAAGTGTTGAAAATGTATATCAAGCGTAGGGCTATAAATGAGGATATCATCAAAGAACACTAATATGAACTTGCGTAGAAAACTCCGGAAGATGTCATTCATCAGACTTTGGAAAGTAGTAGGAGCATTCATAAGTCCGAAAGGCATTACCAGGAACTCGTAGTGGTCGTTATATGTGTAGAATATAGTTTTCAGAATATCTTAAGTTCATACCTGAATCTAGTGATAACCAAAAAGAAGATCTAGTTTAGTGAAGACTTAGGCTCCTTTTAATTCATCCAAGAGCTCATCTATGATGGGTATAGGATATTTGTCTTTGATGGTGATAGCGTTCAAGGCCTAATAATCAATGCACATCCACTATGTACCGTCCTTCTTGCGCACTAGCAACACTGGTGAAGAATAAGGGTTGCAACTCAGTCGGATCACCCCGGTGTCAAGCATCTCTTTGATGATGTTCTTGATCTCATCCTTTTGCAAGTGAGGGTAGCAATACAGATGCAAATTTGTTGGAGGTTTGCCCGACAGAATAGGAATACGGTGGTCATGTGGCCAGTTAGGGGGCAGCCCGTGTGGCTCCATGAAAACATCCGTGAATTCATCCAGCAAGAGGGCAAGCTTAGGATATGAAATTTGTATATTCTCCCCCTTAGATGGCTGCTAGATATGCATCAAAAATCCCCCATGTGCTTTGTGCAAAACTTTCTCCATCCGTTGCGTCGAAACGATGGAGATATGGCTCTCGCCCTTGCCTCGCAATATGACCTGTCTCCCTTTGCAATAAAATTTTATAATTAATTTAGAAAAATTCTAGGAGATATCACCTAGCATTGTGAGCCATTTGATCTCAAGTATGGCTTCATAATCATCAATGGGTAGGAGGAAGAAATCGGCTACCACTTCTTGGTCTTGGAAGAGTAGCTTCACCTGCGAGCATCATTGGTCGCAATTGAGGATTCGACCATCGGCGACCTTTATGTCGAACTTATTGCAACCTTCCATTTGAAGTGCTAAACATATAGCAACCTTACTATTGAGGAAGTTATTTGTGCTACCCGTGTCAATGAGAACGGTGATGGGTTGCTGCTTTAGAAGTCCTCCAAATTTTATCATTAGTGGGTTGGAATAGCTGGCCAACGCATGCACTGCGTATTCGGCTGGTTTGGCCTCTTCCTCTATGGCTTCCTCTTCAGGTTCAAGGCCTTCTTCAGATGGTTCATTGTCCTCATTCTCCACTGGTTTAATCATGAGGAGCGGCCCTTTTTGCAGCAATGTTCGCGGCTCCACGGTTCATCGCAATGCCAATACAATCCTTTGGCCGATCATTCGTGAACCTTGTCTCTTGTCAATTTTTTTGGGTGCGGGGGCTCGGATGACAGTAGAGGGGTAGTAGGCCTCGGCATGGCTAGTCAAGGAGTGACCCTTGTCCTTCATGCCTCATGGTTCAATCATTCTTCCTGGATACGCGTGAAGAAAATTACCGTCATAAGAGTGTACAGTTGTCGTGCTTTTACTTCTCCTCGGATTTCCGACTTTAGGCCCTCAATGAAAGTACCTAAAAGTTATTTCTCATACCAATATTCAGTTTGGTTAGATAAATTCTCAAACCTTGTTTGGTAATCTTGTATTGTAGAGGTTTGACGAATCTTTGTCAATTGTCCGTCGATGTTGTCGAAATCGGTCGGATCAAAGCGGTTTAGAAGCCCTTCCTTGAACCGCTGCCAAGAGAGTCCTCCATGGGTGTGTTCAAACCAATTAAACCACTTAATAGCATCTCCCTCGAGGTGTGTGGCAATGATCTCCACCAGTATGGCATCGACGGTTCGGTAGAACCGAAAATAGCGCTCCGCGCGCAAGATCCATCTGATCGGGTCTCCTTCTTCCCATCTTGGGAAGTCAACCTTCATGCATGGATTGTTGGGATCAGAGGTCATGTGTTCATGCTCTTGAGGATCATCTCGCTGATTTGAAGTCTCTCCATGGTCTGACTTCCTCAGGCTTGATGGTCAGCCTATGCTGAATTCGGCGAATAAGGATCACATCTTCTCCTCCATGCGGCTTTCAAAGGCTTCAAACTTGGCGTTGATAGCCTCTTTTGATGCCATGGTGTATGCCTCTAGATCTGTAATATTAAGATCTTTCTTTTGTTATCAGGTTAGTGGCATGAGAGTTTTGGGAAAGGGGGTGGCCGGTAGGAAGGTGAATTGGTTTGGATAGGAATAGGCTGGTTTGGGTGGCTAATTTGGGGTGCTGTTTAGATTTAGTTTAGGGTAATATTTGGAAGGATTTTTGGTGAGGATGGTAGGGTTTGGAGATGATGAAAAGAGAGTCTAAAATCCCACAAAAAATAGCACTCAAATCTACTAGAATTCGATGAAAAGAAGTGTTGCGATGTGCTGTCCTACTGAACCGATTTTTACGTCGGAGAAACGATGACTTCTCAACGTAAATTCCAGAGGAAAGTTTAAGAAAATTATGTAGAAACCCTTGGTTTAGATGTTGACAATACCAATAGAGACTTTGATGAAATTTTGGCAATATAACAGTATAGAAATAGGGTAAAAGATGTAAGGTAAATTCCTTCATCATAAAATTCTAGAACTGCGTGATGATGAAAGATTATACAAGAAAACTGGTTCCAGAAAGAGTTTTTTCATGAAATTAAATTCAGATGAAAGCTAACTTGATCTTAAGAATTGTGTAAAAATTTTGGCCAGAAAGGATGAACAAAAGTTCAGTTTCAAGTAGCAAAAATTGGCTAAAAATTTCTACAGTGTTTCGCCTTCGCAACGATGATAATGTTTGCGATGGTAAAAATTTACAGCAAGGAAACTTTAGAAAACTTCTCCCATGTATAATATGAAGGATCTTGTAGTATTGAAGAGGCATGGGTTATAAAAATGTACCAAAATTCCAAATCAAACACAAAGGCGGCGGTAGATTAATTTGATCTGCTACTGGGGTGGAAGGTGGATGCGCGTGTCGTAGCAATTATGGGAATTACTTGGGAAGGTGGAGGCGGCTGAGTTGGCTATAGGGCAGTAAAAACGTGGCTCTAGTACCAGATAATAAGATCCTAGAAGGAGTCATATATATTTTGATCACTGTGGGTGATTAACCCTTAGAACACTATAGGGATTTCTCCCTCCTAGACTCAGCACAAAGGCTGAATTGAAGATGATAATTGCTTGATTAAAAGAGGGGGGCAGCTACATCTTAAATAGGGATCAAAACCTTAGCCTAAGGGGGCGCTTGCCTAAGTGGAATTATCCTTTTGCCCCTTCTATAGCCATCCTGCCTTAATAGAAATAAGGGGCGGCTAGGTTGGCTCTATAGTCGACCTAAGCAGGGGGAAACCCTAGCCGACTTGCCCAGTAAGGGGGGGCAACGGCTACTAAGCTCTAATGACTAATCCAAACCCTAGCCATACTCCTTTATAAGATAGGAGAGATTTTATTACATTCTAGTAGAGTTTTTATTGACTTCTACTGAAATGATTAGGACTCAACCCTGCTGGAGTCCTATCATCACAAGGGAGACTTTACAAAGATTACAATTCTTTTTCTTACTCCCTTTACCCAATTTTCTTTATATATATATATATATATATATATATATATTGATATTGTTAGGATCAATTGACAATAAGAGGGGGTGGGAGGGTGTGGGGGTTTGGTGAATTAGTAAAAGTGATGAAAATCCTCGACTCAAAAAACTTGCTTCAAATAAAAAAGAAAAATTGAAAGCATTTCTTGAACTGAGTTGAAAACGAATAGGCAAACGATTTAAAGGAAAGTCGAAAGATGATGCTCATGCCTTTCTTCAAACTAATTAAGAACAATTGAAAGCAGTAAACAAGACAAGAGTAGAAAGCTCATAGATTTATAGTGGTTTGGCCTCAACATGGCCTACGTCCAAACCCTAAGTCTTTTTCATCGAAGTACACCGATGTCCACTACCGATCTTCTTCGGGTGTAGACTAAACCCTTCACTTCCCACTCTCCTTTTCATAGGCTCAAGAGATGAACCTTACAAACTCTTACTCTTACAACTCATAAGGGAGACTTTATAAAGATTACAACTCTTTTTCTGACTTCCTGACCCAGTTTCCTTTTCTTGTTAAGATTAATTAGCACACAGAGAGGGGGGGACGGTGAATTAGTACAAGTATAAAATCACATTTTAACGAAAACTTTTTATTTAAGAAAAAATAAAATCAGAAGCATTTCTTGAACTTCAAGGAGAATAAGTAAATAATTTAAAATCACAATCGAAAGATAATATTCTTTCTTTTCTAATTAAGAACAATTTACAGTGGAGAATAAGCCAAATAGATAACACTTACGATTTTATAGTGGTTCAGCACCAATCTTGGCCTACGTCCACTTCCGAGTCCTCTTCCTCGAGGCCCACTATGTATCAACTACCGATCTTTATTGGGTCAAGACAAAACCCTTACAAACTTGAGCTTATAAGGGAGACTCTTTACAAGAATTTTACAACTCTTAGCTCACTCCCTTCCCCTTTTCTTTTTCTTACAATTCACACATGTTTTTCACATAATTCTAATCCCAAAATTTATTGTATAAAATGTAAGAAAATTGGGGTATTTATAGGCCCTAAATGGCTTCAAAATTTGGAACCAAAATTCAAACATATCTGAAAAATCTGGGTACGGGCGGTACAACCGCCGGCAGCGACGTTGCAGCCACCGAAAGCATCCTTGAAACTAGGGTATGGGCGGGTCAACCACCATCCTGGGTGGTTCAGCCGTCGTCAGCCGCTTGAAAACCTAGGCGATGACTATACAACCATCACTTCCTGATGGTTCAACTGTCGGAAATCTCGAAAAAGTGATTCCCTTCACTTTTCACATCCTGTCATGTACCTTCAGTTGACCACATCCATGGTCAACTAATTGAGCTCGACCTAAGCTCAATCCATCCTCATAGTGGAACCTTCTAGATCACACTCATTTCAGACTCAAACTTAACCTACAACTTAAGGATTACAACCATTTATGACCACCAAGCTTAATTTAACGACCTCACTCCTGCAATCCGGCAACCTCTAGCATCCCTTGTGGTGAGTCTCACGGTCTTCCTCAGGCTATCTCCTGGCGTGTTCCTAGCGATCTTCTCGATACCTTCAGTAAAGTCCTAGCGAACTCTCGGCGAGCTCCCACCGTATCATCTAAACTTTAGCCTGATGCCTAAGCTTGATCTTGGGTCCATGTCTAGTCTATAACTCCTTTTCACCATCGTGGTTAAACCTTAATAATGCTAACTATGACTTAATTAATTATAATTACATGGCCACAAATCCACTTCAAGACCTTCCCAACTCCTGTTGGCTATCCCCGATAATCTTCTTCCGGCGAACTCTCTTGTGTCATCCCGATAAACTCCCGATATCCTCGGTAAGCTCTCGACACACTCCAGGCGAGTTCCCAACTGCACTGTCCTCACTCTGGCCAGATGCTTGGACTTGACTTTGGCCAATCCTCTTATTGTAATCCGTTGTAGTTAATCATGCATCAATCAACTCTAACAATCTTGTTAGATCAATAACCCATCAATTGATTTCATCATCAAAATTCAAGATTCAACGATCTCCCCCTTTTTTATGATGAGAATCAATTGATGACAGGAGTTAAACCTTACTTCCCCTAAATCCATGTCATACTTCAAATAAGGAAAACTTAAATTCAAGAGAACCGGCCACTCTTGAATTCAAGTATCTTGAAGCAATCAATATTCCAAGCAAATAAAAATTTACATCAAATCATCATAGCCTGAATTTCAAAAAAATATGCATCAATATCCAAGTATATGCATTAATATCCATTTGTCATCAATGTACATTTCTTCCCTTTTATCATCAACAAAAAGATGAAATGTATAGCTGACGAGTTCAAAGCATATGATGACATTACTCCCCCTTAGTAAAATAGAATATACATTATAAAATTTTCTTTCCCTTTGTGAATAACGAGGAGAGAAACAAGGAAGAAGTTGTGAAAGCATTATATCACTAAGAAGAGTTCCTAATAAATTTTAAAAATAATATTAAGATGAGCTCAAAAGTCCAAGAGATTTAAAGACTACTTATGGATTTAAAATCATCTCCTGTAAATTTTAAATGTAGCAATTCATCATCTTCATATAATTTTTCTCCCTTTT
The DNA here is from genome assembly GCA_029747655.1 of Ensete ventricosum. NCBI lineage: Eukaryota > Viridiplantae > Streptophyta > Magnoliopsida > Zingiberales > Musaceae > Ensete > Ensete ventricosum. The sequence continues at coordinate 21,475,524 of JAQQAF010000002.1, forward strand.
TGTAAACAATAAGATAAAATAATGGAGAGAGTTTTCAAAAATATTATCATAAAAAAAGACTTAATCTCATAAAATCTATATTAGCAATTCATATATTTTCATGATTTAGCATTCCTAGCTCTCAACCTCAATCTTGTAGATATAAAATTTGAAAAGAATATTTCGAATATAAGCTCTACAATCCTTCTCATATAAATTTCAAGAAAACTTAGCAAATAAATCCAAAAATGTAGCAAATCATCATCTTTATGTAGATTTTATCTCTTTTTTATAAACAAGAAGGTAGAATCAAGGAGGGGCTTTTGAAAAGCATCACATCACAAAAAAATTCAATTTATAGATGTAAATGCTGAAATCAAGAGTTATCCATGCAATTTAGTTCATCTTATGCAAATTTTAAGAAAGATAGCAAATCAATCAAATCATACATTTTGAATATTATCTCATATAAATTTTAATAATAAGCACCAAAAATTTTAAAAGAAAACATGATAGTAAATCAAGCTCAAATTGTATATCATTTATTTTGCATGCATTTAGAAAGTTCTAATTTTCTTCTAATCAATTGTTCCTCATTCAATGATAGAAGATTTTTGTTCTATATCCAAATTTTCTTCTAACCAAATTAATTTTGACTCCTCCTTTTCATTGTCAACAAGAAATATAATGGTTTAATTTTTCTATTGCATCCATATTTTAAATATAACCATAAGTACAAAAGAATCATGTCATGAAAAATCACATCATAAGTATAGACATGATTTCTTTTAATAAATCTCTTCCTAGATAATAAAAATTTTAGTAGATCAATTTTATAAGCAAAATCTTAATTCATGAAGATTGTCAAGTATGATTTTGTAAAATGAGATATGAAAATATAGGATCTCAATTTATATATATGATTTTAAATCATCAAGATCATTGTTTAGATTTAGTTCCAAAAAGATAAACTTATGACTCATTTATAAACTTCTTCGAACTTGATTTATATAAGGATTTCAAGTTTTATTTTCTAAACTTGCCAAAATTATGATAATAACATATTCAAGTTCAAATCATCAAAATCAATATTTTAAAAAAATATTATGAATAGATTCATCAATCTCTTATTGAAATATAGAGATTGAGAAATTTTCAAAAGAAATCATCACAAATATTACAATAAGATATTTTCAAACATGATCTTTGGTTTAATTTTTTATCCAATAATGTTTCTTTGTTTAGTGTGTCTAACTCTTTTAACTTTAGCGAAAAGAGTTGCTATGCACTTGCCATGTGTATTTTAAATATATATATTTTTGAAAGCACTAAAATGAGAAATATGGAAATTTTTATTTAAAGTTTCAATTCAAGAACCATCATCCAATAATAATCCATTGTAACATACAACTATCATCGTAGTATTTAAACTTAGTCAATAATAATATAATATTTAAATTATTAAATTATTGTAGTTTAGGATATTCAATAATAATATTATTATTTTATCTCTTGTTGAAGGATTGATAGGATAAAAATATTTCTAAGAAGAATTATCCTATTTTTGAGTTATTTTAAACTTATGAAATTTATTTCAAGAAGCAATGTCATTTAAAGTCAAAAACAAAATTTCATCAAGATCATTGCAATAAAATATTTTAAAACAAAAACTTTGATTTATTTCAATTCCAATTATTCAATTCGTCGGGCTCGAGGGGTCGGCACGATGTGGTTCAGCTTGCACATGCAAGACCAGTTCAGCGGGGTGCGGAACTTGGAGAAGACGTGAGGAGACTGACCGGCTCGGGTCGTGGTGGTGGTGGGGGATCTTCTTCCTTGTTTCGCGATACGACTCCTGTAAGAAAAGACCTTCGTCGGGGGGGAGCCTCCCGATGAGGTCTCTCCGATGACTAAGTTAGCATTATCGATGAGAGTACTTTCGGTGTCCTTTTTCGGCATTAGAGCCTTTCTTTTTTCTGAGGTAAGAATGGAGAGAGTTTACCAAAAAAATAGCATCTCTAGCTGTTCTCAAGGGTGGCTTTTATACCTGTGCGTCGGTGAGTTGCGTCTTACCTTCATCATCAATCTGTGATGTGTTTCCTGCTGGGGTATTTAATACCATAGGCACTGCCAGCAGTTGTTGATACCGCGGATGAGCATGTCGCATGTGGTTTCTGCTCTACTATTGTACGACCTTTTATGATCCCCAAGATTTGATAGAGATTGCGCGGCGCTCAATGACGCTGTGCATCGGGCTTCTCCCCCTGTTATGGCCCGTCGTTCGTGGATGTTAGGGTTCCCATTGTGTGCCCAGTCAGCCGATCCCGCTTCTGGTCGGGTCTGCCCAGACCACGTCGACCAATCGAACTTATATATATATATATATAGTCACAATTTGCATGCCCTAAACGATGATGCACTCGTGTGACATGCACCAAGGTGATCCACCAGAACCACAGCAGCATCTCGTTTCACAACATTGCAGACCTTACACGCATGATCATGTCTTATCGGTAATAATTATGTTCTTCCCAGTTATTACATATTCTTTTTTTACGTTTATCCATTTTAGTAAATTTACTATTTTAAGTTATTAGTATGTATTGATATATGACTCGACAAGTCACCATCCCCGCAAGCATAGGCAAACATAGTGTTCCCTCATCGTCATCATTGCACATTCCAATGAGCAAACACGCATCAGTGACTAACTACTACGACCTATCATGTGGCCACAAACCCCAAGTCAACCGATTGTGGTTCGTTCCTAACACTAATCGACAACACTTTTATGGTTAGATTCTTTCGCATAAAGTGGAATCTTCCGGATATGTGATCCCGTGAACTAAATACTATTGATGCTCATCACTTCTAATTTTCAAATTTCTACCGACTTGAATATTGACGATTCATATCACAATACTGTACAGGTTATACATTCCATCACATCAAACACTCATCACAATGTGTAATCTGGATCTGGAAGATGAGGGACGTGATGCAGGGAAGAAATGCCTTTCTCGCATTCTTGGCGAGGAAGAGAAGCCCTCAACAGAGATTGCTGGATTGAACGAGGAGGGAAGCAGGCACTACAGGTCGCCAGCAAAACAGTGAAGGGGGGGGGGGGGGGGGGGGAGGGTTTGGGGTGGGGGAAGGGGGTGGGTGGGGGGGTCCCGCGGGATCGACCGCCGAAGGAAGAGGAGTGGCCACAGGAGGAACGAGAGAGGGGGTCGACTGCTCGATTGAGAAATCGGTCGTTCGATCGAGGAGGGACTAGTAGTAGCCATCGACGTTGAAGATGTTGTGACCAAGGAGGTCGAGGAGCGCAGAGCCAAAGGCAAATAGAGCAGAGGGCGGATTTTGGTGCAGATCTAGTGGCGACAAGTGTGATATGCTCTAGCCAAGTTTAGCAGTCGAGAGGATGGCTAGAGGGGAAGGGCAGAGCGCCAGGGCCTGCAGGTAGACAAGGAGTTGTAGTGGGCGATGGCAACAAAAGAGGTTCTCGAGGAAGGGGGTCCGACGAGCGAGGATTGTGCACTACAGAGGACGGGAAAAGTCAGCGTGAGAGCAAGAAAGAAGTAGTAGGGTCGCGCGGCCGGCCTAGCGATCTATGATAGATAGCTGCAACAACAAGAAAGATTGTCGCTGTCGAGGCACCATTGTGAGGAAGAAACTGGAGTGACAGAAACTACTGTTTGCGGGATGAGATCCAGGAGAAGAGCAGGTGTGGGGGGCGTGGTCACAATAATCATCGAGGAAGATGTGTGGCGCAGGCAGTGGCCTAGAAGTGTAGTTCTCGCCACAAAGGAGGGGCGCAAGCGGCAGGGGGCAAGCGGCAGGGGGCAAGCGCACCAGGAGGCAAGCAGCAAGTGAGAGTGGATAGCTAAAAAGTCAAGGACAGAGACCCCATCGCCATTGCGGACTTGTGCCAAGTGTGCATCCAACCGAGGAAGCGAAGGACCTCGTCCTCGCCACTGGCGGTGCAATGTGACGTGTAGAGGCTCGATGTAAATACCACCGATAGCAGTAGAGGAGACCAGGATGGGAGATGATCGACAATGAGAGATGGCTTTCGTTTAACATCAAAGAAAGAAATAAAATCTCTCTTAAAGAGAGAGGGACATTGATACAATGTTAAAGTAAATGGAAATTAATTTCATTAATTTGTTTATGTGTACATCAACTCTACTTATAGGCTGAGGAAGTTGTTGAGTAAGAGGATTTCCCTCAACTGAGTAGTGAGATTTCCTCATGTAGTTGAAAAAAATTTTATCTGCTATCACGATCCTCTAGAACTTGGATTCCTAAACCCAGTTGGATCCATATCGACGTCATAGATAAGGTAACCAAGAGCAATGCTGACCCTTGTCATGGTTGGACAAGAACTATGATATTATTGTTTTACCTGTTAAAGTCATAATTATTGATATAGGAATGAGGATGTTCACTTAAGTACTGTAGGGTTGATACCTTAGTGTCACATGATCGATATATATCTAACACATCATTGTCACGTCGGATGATATCTCAATTTCATATATTCGAATTAGTTGAACCGTTATCATATTACCCGATTTGAATAAAATATCAAGTCGAGAGAAATGCATGACTACTCTTCATAATTGGTGTCGATTATGAAAGTAATAATCCCAAGATTCCACTATAAAAAAGGTGATTTAGGTGCATTAATCACATAATTAAATATAAAATTAGAGCTTTTATGAATTCTCTGAACGTCAGACTAACTTGAGTATCATAGGGCATTCATGAGAAATGCCCCAGCCCAATCTTCTTATAGGGTTCAACACTCTTAGACTTGGATGAATTGGTCAAATATCAAGATCATATTGAGATGAATGAGGAAGAAGATCATAATTAGCTTCCACCTGGAACAACCACAACTACTTATAAAGTTCAGAGCTAGAGGAGGGTATTCTCAGTCTTGGGTGAATCAGTAAGATCTAGACCTACTAGGGTTAAACGGTACCATTCTAAACCTTCTTGCTCTAGCACTCCCAAGCCTAAGCATTCTTGGCCCAACCATCCAACGCACACTGTATCCTACATTCCAAATTCTCGAACCCTCACCTTTAAGGTACTCGTTTTTTAATACACCTCATCCAACAACTAGCTCTCACTAGAACTTGCGATGTTGAGACAGTCCATAATCTAACTCATCAAGTGCAAGTTATAGTAGGAAAAGGAAATTAGATAGGGGAGCTGTTAGAACTTGACCCATATCTACGGTCCCATTCATTAGAAACATCATGGAGGAGCCTATCCTAGAAGGATTCTACTTACATATAGTGAATCTCTATGATAGAAACTCGAATTCTTTAGAGCATGTGACAACATTTACCTTATAGATGATGCTCTATGAAGTGCCTACTTTATTATAGTTAGTTCAATTAAATCTTCTTGATCCCATGATATTCTCTATAACTCATAGTACTTATCTTTTTTTATCTAAATCTTTCAAATATGATAGCTCATGAGTATATTCATTTAAGAAAGTTAAAGCTGCTTCATTAATAGGTGGTTTGGAAGGTAGAAAGTTAAAACTGTTTCAAGATATTTTTCTTCATGATAAAGGAATGCATTAAAAGGATTAGTTAGCAAATGTAAACCATTTAATTTTCTAGTTCCCTAGGTATGAAGGGTTGTTTCATGTACTAGTACTTATTTTGGTGTTTAAGATTAGAAAGCAAGTTTTAGTACTTGATTTGTATTGGCAGAAACTCTTTTGAGTCTCTCCAAAATTCTATATCTCTTGGATGCTTCCTTGAATGGTGAGTTTTTTTATTCAGTTCTGTATCCTTATTTATTTTTCTTAAGGTGGTGAATTTTATGTATCCTCTTGTGATATTAAACTTGTGGTGAACTTTTTATCTATTTTATGTAAGTTTTATCCTTTGTTTATTTTCTACAACTCGACTTTTAATTTTTTCTTTTCTTTTAGAATTTCATTCCTTTTTCTCCTTTCTCGGTATCAGTTAAGTATCAAACATAAAGACTAGAGATCATGGCATGACAAAATGGAAAAGTAGTGAGAGAAGGTAGTGACAATAAAGATGATGTTGAATCTTTGAGGTTGCCACTACAAAGAGTGCTACACAGTTTGTATGAAAAAAAATAAAATCATTGAAGAACTTCAAGGTAAAATCAATCAGTATGAAAATGATTCTCAAGAGCTTGATTATGTTGATGATACACCTTATTACCCAAGAGAATTAGGAAGATTCCAGTCAAGATGTATAAATCAAGATGAGTTGTAGAATAAATACAACCCAAAATTAGATATTCCAGAGTTTGAAGGTAGAATAAATGTTGATGACTTTATTGATTGGCTTAATACAGTAAAAAAAATATTCGATTTTCATAAACTACCAAAACAAAATAAGGTAAAGCTTGTGGCACCGACACTCAGAAGGTATGCATATTTTTTGTAGGAAAATCTTAAGAAGCAAAGAGAATGTGAAGGGAAGAGTAAGATTGTGACATGGGAGAAAATGAAAAGGGAGTTAAAAAAAAAATATTAACCTAACAACTATAGACAAGAGATCTTTTTCAAAATCTATGAAAATGATTTTCGTTATGGGTCAAAAAATAAACGAAAGGAGAAAATTTCAAGTCTACTGTCTAAAACAAAGTGATGTCGAAGGTACAAGACAAGGGTGAAAGATCATATGACAGTAAACAATCACCTAATTCATCTACACCAAGTGGCTAAAAATGCTTCAAAAGTCATGGTCATGGGCATATTGCTTCAAATTACTTAAATAGGAGGATTGTTATATTTATTGAAGAACATAATGATAGAGAAGGAAATAAAACCAATGACACACCAGATATGATGATGATGATGATGATGATGATAAGGAAGAGGTTACTTATGCTGATCATGGTTTGTCTTTTATGTCCTACGATGAATGCAAGGGTGAATTAGAAAGGGGTGGTCATGTTTTAGCTCTAGTGGTCATGGAGGAGAATGAACAACAACACAAGGAGCCACCAGCAATCATGACACCAATCCTGATGGAGTTCCAAGATGTTGTACCAGAAGAGATCTCACATAACCTTCCACCTTCAAGAGACAACCAACATCACGTTGATCTTATTCCGAGTGTTAATCCTATAGATCCTTTAGATTTTGTTGAAAATGAACAACAACACAAGGAGCCAACAGCAATGATGAAACAAATCATGGAGGAGTTCTAAGATATTGTGCTAAAGAGATCTCACACAACCTTCTACCTTTGAGAGACATCTGATATCACGTTGATCTTATTCCTAGGGCTAATCCTACAAATCCTTTGGCTTTAGTTACTCATTATGCAACTATGCAATTTAGTGGCGATGTTGATAAGAGGGCTAAGCAGATAAAGAATTTACATGAAAAAGTTGAAGCAATCATTGAAAAGCAAAATGAGAGGTACATGCAAGCAATCAACAAACACAGAAAGCATATGGAGCTTAATATAGGTAATTTGATCTGGATTTATCTAATGAATGAGAGGTTACCACCAGATAAATTTAGGAAACTGAAACCAAAAATTGATAGTCCAATCAATATGTTTAAGAGAATTGACAAGAATGCTTATGAGATCAAGTTACTTGAATATTATATTTTCTTAATATTCAATGTGGTTGAGTTTAGTTCTTATCATATGGTTGGAACAAATGAAGACTTGTGGACAAGTCTTTTTCAGTTGAATATTATATTTTATTTCTTTTCTACAATTCGACTTTCGATTTTTTTTTTTTCTTTTCGAATTCTATTCCTCTTTCTCCTTTCCTGATATCAATCAACAAGTGAGTGGTTCACTAAATTATTTCTCAAATCAATCTCCTCATTCGAGTGGTTAACTAAAGAGTTTGAACTTAATTTTATCATTTATAAATTTTTGGAGTCCTACAACTTCTCTTATAGCCATCCTTCAAGAAGACAAGGAGACATTAGCAAACGATACAAAGAAATTTAATAATGAAGGAAGGTGCTAGTCCAAATTACTCTATCCCCATCAGCATCTACATGAATGGTCTCCAAGTGTCTAAGTTTCTTATCAATTTTCACCTAGCCTCTAACGACTAACGTGGAGTTGTTACAGACGGGTGGCCAAATCCATTATTGCAAGGTGGAAGAAAAAATAATAAAAAAAGCCAACAAAAGAAGAAAGGACTCTTAAGTCTGAATCATTTTAAGTGGCTTCAAAATAAAAGGCAAAGGGGAGATTTAATCTCTCCCCAATCAGAGTTTACTCCTGAAAACCTCTCATATGACAGTTTTAATGCAAATAAGAGGGGAGGGTCTCCTTTGCATCCCTCGACCTCTTAGAGCCCCACCAACAAAGAGAAATCTATCTAATATTGATCAGTTCCACTAGAATCATCGTTATGATACGGAGGACTTATATGTTCTAAAGCAACAAAATAAGGAATTTATTTGAAGTGGGCATTTGGATTTGTACTTGCCAATGATTCGTAAGATGTCCCCAAGACCATAAGGGCCCATTAAGCAATAGCTCAATATGACTGATAGTAGCTCGGCATATAGAGGTACCAACTTTGGCCTGATTGACTTATGCAAGAGAATCTCAAAATAAGAGATTCTAGCTCAATGGCACTTACCCACTGTGCTCGAGCAAGAAGCTGAGCATCTCGATCTCGATCATGATAATGCCCAAGTCATCTTAATAAGAATAGCTAACACATTGATAAAGAAAATCCTAATAGATAAGCAAAACTCTTTTGACATCTATGATGCCTTCCACAAGATTGTCTTAATTGCAAAGGACCTAAAGCCGATCTCCTTGACTCTCATTGGCTTCATTAGATGCTCCATTGTGCCACTAGAGATTACCAATTTATATTGTACATTTGGATCATCTTGTTTGAAAGGGAAAAGAAGATTCATGGTGGAAGATGTTCTATCTGCATGCAACGCCATTTTAAACGAGCAACTCCCAACCAATTTTAGGTGATCATTTCCATGTACTACATGATGCTAAAGTTGCCCACCAACTCTGGGGTTTAAAAACTCAGGAGTATTCCACGAGAGTCCATATAGTATATCTGACTTTGGTCACCCTCCTAAAGAAGGCAACCCTCTGTATCCAACAACTATATCCAAGAGAGTCAATTCTCTAAACATTTCACCATGAGGCTAGAGAAACTCCTATTAAGATGTCTTTGAGTCCAAAATAAGCCTGACCAAATGATCGAGATCGGGTTGTCACTCCTGGAGGAGAAGAAGAACAAGCTTGGTAACTACTTCTGGCTCAACTTGGAGGTGATCTCCAAGCGATATGCATAAGATCAATTAGCATGTTTGATAGAAGTCCTGAAGATTTGCCCTAGATTGGTAGTTCGCTATTAAGGGAGAAGTTGATAAATCGTTGTGTGATGAGTTCATATATGAAGTCAGTTATCCAAAATGGGTTGCCAATGTAATACTTATAAATAAAAATAATGGGAAGTGGTATATATTATTGAAACTTGAATTTTGTTGATAAAATCAATTAATGAATTTGATGTACTAATAAGCTTTTGAGATAAACAATGTAAGAAATACTTACTCAATTTCTCGAATGGCTAAATATTGAGTAGGAGATTCGCTCATTGTGATGAAAGATTATTGCGCCAAAAATTGATTGATGTGCCAAAGAACGAATTTTGTGCTAAAGATTCAGACATTATGCTAGAAGGATCAGACATAATATCAAACATTAAATATTATGGCGAAATTGATAAGCCAAAGGATTGGATATTATATCAAATGATAAGGTAATGTGTCAAAGGTTCAGATAAAACATTGAAAGATCAAATGACATACCGAAAAAGTGGATAATATGTTGAAAGCTTTAAAGAAATGTTAGATATGTGATTGATGAGTAAGATCTTGGTTAAGGTAACTTTAGGCTAATTTGAGTTGGAACTAGGCTAAAACCTAGTCCAGTTATCATAAAAGTCATTAGGCTTAAGGCTGTATCGAATTTGAGTTATTAGAAAGCTAAACACATAGCCTAAATTATCTAGGTCACCAATGGCACTATATATGACAATAGTCATATCACCAAAGTCAAGTTTTGTGGTGTTGTATTAAAAATTATGATGATAGTACCATCAAATTATGGTATTCTGACTTTATGTAAAAAATTATGACAATAGTACCACAAGAGTCTAGTATTGAGCTCCTTGTCAAAAATTATGAAGTAACTACCATAAAAGTCCAGTGTTGCCACTCCTTGTTAAAGATTACAATGGTAGTACTATCCAATGTTAATGGTAGCATTGGTTATGTCCCACAATATCAAAATTTTAAATTTTAACTCTATTTTGGAAGCCTTTTGGGTGGCCATAAATATGTCACTCGGGCTTGGTTCATAAAGCATCCATTCCTTAGTTTGTGTAGTGTTGTAGCTCTTTCTTTGAGCATTATCTGAGTTTTTTCTCTTTCTGTTAAGTTTAGTTATGATACTAAGTGTAGTAGAAGAGAAGTTATTGAATCTCATATTTTTATGATGAAATCAATTGATGAGTGTTTAATCTAACATATATTATTAGAGGAAGTAATGCAGATTTAAGCATAACGGTGAAAACGAGTTATAGACCAGACATAGACCTAAGATCAAGCTTAGGCATTGGGCCAAGGTTTGGACAATGCGGTGGGAGCTCACCGAGAGTTCGCTAGGACTTCGCCAAAGGTATCAGGAAGATCGCTAGGAACACGCCAAGAGATTGCCGGAGGAAGACCATGAGACTCACCGCAGGGAATGCCGGAGGTTACTAGATTATGGGAGAGAGGTCATTAATTAAGTTTGGTGGTCATGTATGGTTGTAATCCTTAAGTCGTAGGTTCAGTTTGAGTCTGAATTAAGTATGATTTGGAAGAAATCCAAATCAACTCAAAGAGATAACCGGGTCCACTATGGGGCTGGATTGAGCTCAGGTTGAGCTCATTTAGTTGACCAGGGAAGTGGTCAATTGATGGTTCAAGTCGAGATTGGAAAAGTGAAGAGAATCACTTTTGCGAGATTCCCGACAGCTGAACCGTTGGTAAACGACAGTTGTACCACCCGTACCCTATTTTCAGGGTGCTTTTGGCGGCTACACCACCAGCGCCGGTGGGTAAACCGCCCGTACCCAGATTTTTAAGATATGTTTAAATTTTGACTCCAAATTCTGAAGTCATTTGGGGCCTATAAATATCTCAAGTTTTCTTATATTTTATACAATAATTATGGGATTAAAATTCTGTGAAAAACTTGAGTGAATTGTAAGAAAAAGAAAAAGGGAAGGGAGTGAGCTAAGAGTTGTAAAATTCTTGTAAAGAGTCTCCCTTGTAAACTCAAGTTGTAAGGGTTTGGTCTTCACACAAAGGAGATTGATAGTGGACGCCGGTGTGCCTCAAGGAGGAGGACTCGAGAAGTGGACGTAGACTAAGGTGGAGGCCGAACCACTATGAGTTATGAGTTCTTTTTACTTATCTTGTTTACTTCTTTATATTGCTTCTAATTAGTTTATAAAAAAATACGATCTTCATCATCATGATTTTTAAATTAGGTTCTTAATTATTTTCAACAAAATACCAAAAGACGCGTATGACATTATTTGCTTTTGAAAGCAAGGCTTCGAAATCAAGCATTTCCCTTACGACGTTGCTTATCTTTTTATTTGAATTTACTTATTCTTTCTTGAGTCATCTTTAAGCAAGAAGCTTAGTATTTCTCTTTAAGATTGAATTATTCACTTGAACAAAAAGCTTCTGATTTTCTTATCTTGCTTCAAACGAAAAGTTTTCGTTAAAAGATCAATTTACACTTGTACTAATTCACCCCCCCCCCCCACTCCCCCTCTTAGTGCCAATTGATCGTAACAATTGGTAACAGAGCAAGATCTTACTCTTTATACTAAATACTCACTTGAGTAAATGACTTTGTTTGGCATGAATAAGGAACATTTCATTTCACGTCCTCCCATGTTCAATGGGATGGATTACATGTATTGAAAAATAAGGATGCGTATTTTTCTTATTTCTTTGGACCTTGATTTATGGAAATTATAGATAATGGATTTGAAAAATCTTCCAAACCAATGAATGAGTGAAATGATTTAAAAAGGAATAATTTTTCTTTGAATGCAAAGGTTATGAATGTCTTGTTTGTGCTCTTGACAAAAATGAGTTTAATTATGTTTTCGTTTGTAAATCAGCTTTTGATATTTGGCACACACTAGAAATCACACACGAGGCGACTAGTAGAGTAAAAGAATCTAAAATTAATATTTTAGTTCATAATTATGAGTTGTTTCGAATAAAACCAAGTGAGTCTATTGGAGACATATACACCCGTTTCATAGATGTCATCAATAGACTTGAAGCTCTTGGAAAATCTTTTTCTAATTTTAAATTTTTTAGTAAAATTTTAAGATCTTTTCCTATAAACTGGGATACTAAAGTAACCGATAACAAAATACCAAATATTTAAATAACTTCTCTTAAATAACTCATTAGATCATTAATGACTTATAAACTAAATTGTAAAGCTCATGAAGAGCTTGATGAACCCCTTCTAAAGAATAGGAAAGATGTAGCACTTCGAATGATAAATGACTCCTCGAGTGAAACCTCGAGTGATGAGGACAATGATATTACACTATTGTCTAGAAAGTATAAAAAACTTATGAAAAAGAAAAGAACTATAAAAATAAAAATGAATCAAAGAAGGACAATGTCATATGTTATGAATGTAAAAAACTAGTACATTTAAAAAATGAATGTCCTCAATTGAAAAAGAAGGTGTCACACAAGAAGAAAGTACTTTCAGCAACTTGGGATGACTCAACCTCATCCGATGAAGAAGATTAATCAAAAGAAGAAGTTGCTAACTACGCTCTAATGGTGATACAAGATGAGGTTAGTGATTCATTAAATATTTTTTTTAAAATTATTAAATATGTTTCATAAATTGTTTGATCAATTTAAAAAAATTAACAAATCTTATAAGATGCTTAAAAATGAACATGATTTGTTAGTTGATAGATTTAATAAAATGCATGATTTATTAGTAGCATATAACCCTTACTCTAAATGTGAAATGATAGATAATGTTAAAAGAAAATATCATGCTTAAGACAATAGTAAAAAATTTTGAAATTGAGAACAAATCCCTGAATATGATCCTTGCTAATAAGGGTCATATTAATAGAAGAAATGACATGGGCTTTGTTTGTAGTATTCAATAAAAGTCAACCATTTTTGTAAAAGGACATACCTTAAATTTGTCACCGAAAATCAAATGTAATTTTTGTTAAAAATTAGGACATAAGGTAACTAAATGTTTATTTACAAAATATAGTCCACACCAATTAGTTTGGTTCCCAAGGGAATGTTATACAACAAAAAATAATTAGAAAAGAAAGATCAAATTCTTTATGAAGGACCCAATGTAAACATTTATCCTTCTTGTAGGTTTATCTCTAAGCTAAAGCTAGAAGCACCAAATGGTATCTTGATAGTGGATGCTCAAGGTATATGACCGGAGATCCAATATATTTTTCTAAGCTCACTAGCATAAGTGAAGGAGTTGTCACTTTCGGAGATAATAACAAGGGTAAAATCATTGGAAAAGGAACCATAGGTAATACATCAAACCTCATAATTGAAAATATGTTATTAGTTAATGGCTTGAAACATAATTTGCATAACATTAGCTAATTATGTGATAAAAGATATGTGGTTAAATTTCAACCTAATGCTTGCATAATTGAAGTTTCACACAAAAATAAATCTTTGATTGCCTTAAGAAACAATAATATAAACACCATAGATATTGAAAATTTTTGTGATGAAACTTATTTTTTGGCTTTGAATGATGATGCTTGGATTTGGCATAAGAGAACTAGGTCATGCTAGCATGAAACTTTTAAACCAAATTTCTACCAAAGATTTAGTAAAAGATTTTCCTAATCTTAAGTTTATTAAAGACAAAGTTTGTGATACTTGTCAATTAGGAAAACGAAGAAATAGTAGCTTCAAGCTAAAAAATTAAATAAGCACCTCTAAGCCACTTCAATTGATCCATATGGATTTATTTGGACCAACTGACATTACAGGTTTCGGTGGTTGCAAATATGTATTTGTTATAGTGGATGATTTTAGTAGATATACTTGGACCTATTTCTTGGCACATAAAAGTAATACATTTAAATATTTTATAAAATTTTGTAAAATTATTCAAGATGAAAAAAGATGTATGATTTCTTCAATACGTAGTGATCATGAAGGAGAATTCTAAAACAATGATTTAAAAAAAAAATTGAATCAAATGGGTATGTCCATAATTTTTCTACTCCACGGAATTCACAACAAAATGGAGTAGTAAAAATGCTTACAAGAAATGGCTAGAATAATATTGAACAAACATAGTCTACCCAAATACTTTTGGACTGAAGCCGTTAATACGAAATGCTATGTTTTAAATAGGGTTCTTGTAAGACCATTACTCACTAAAACTCCTTATGAATTATGGAATGATAAAAAAACCTAATATTTCTTATTTTAAAATATTTGGTTGTAAATATTTTATTTTAAATGAGAATGATGCTTTAGGAAAATTTGATGTAAAATCCGATGAAGGCATTTTTTAAGGTTATTCTTCTATTTCAAAAGCTTATTGTGTTTTTAATAAAAAAACTTTAGTAATTGAAGAATCTTTTCATGTTGTCTTTAATGAGTTTTCTGAATTTAAGGAAGTTAATTTTGATGATGAATTTAATCTTGGTACTTTGAATTTAAATGATAATACTCGTAAAAGTAACTTGGATGAATCTACTTCCAAACCCTTACTCAAGGAATAGAAGTATGTGAATGATCATCCTAAGGAGCTTATAATAGGAGAAACATCAAAATGAGTTCAAACTCGATCTTCTTTTAGGAATTTTTGTGCAAATGCCGTATTTCTTTCTTAAATCGAACTAAAGTATATTGATGAGGCCCTAAGAGATGATTCTTGGGTTAATGCAATGCATGAAGAGCTTAATCAGTTTGAGAGGTATGGGAGCTTGTTCCTAGACCTAATGACCGTTTAGTAATTGGTACTAGATGGGTCTTTAGAAATAATCAAGATAAAAATGATATCATGGTTAGAAACAATGCTAGATTAGTGGCCGAAGGTTTCAACCAAGAAGAATGAATCGATTATGATGAAAACTTTGCTCCTATGGCTAGACTTAAAGCTAAAAGGATGCTCCTTGCCTTTACATCTTTTAAAAATTTTAAATTATTTCAAATGGATGTCAAAAGTATTTTTCTAAATGGTTTTATTTTTGAAGAAGTGTATGCTGAACAACCCCCTCGTTTTGAAACTAATCTTCTTCCTAATCATGTTTTCAAACTTACAAAAACTATTTATGGATTAAAATAAGTCCCTCGGGCTTGGTATGAAAGACTTAGTTATTTTCTTATTTCAAGTAAATTTTCTAAAGGCAAGGTTGATACCATACTATTTTTTAAGTATTTTTAAATAATTTTCTTATTGTTTAAATTTATGTTGATGATATTATTTTGGATCAACAAATGAATCTTTGTATGAGTCTTTTGCTAAAGAAATAAGTCAAGAATTTGAAATAAGCCTAATGGGTGAATTAACATTCTTCTTAGGATTACAAATAAAATAACGAATGTATCTTTATTAGTCAAACTAAATATACCTTGAGCTTGCTGAAATGTTTTGGGATGAAAAATGCTAAAGCATTAAACACTCCCATGAGTACATCTACAAATTTAGACTTAGATAATGAAGAAGAAAATTTTGATCAAAAATCTTATAGAGGAATGCTATGTAGTTTATTATACTTAACTGTTACTAGACCGGATATCATGTTTAGTGTTGAATTGTGTATAAGATTTCAATCCAATCCTAAGCTTTCTCACCTTAAAGTAATTAAAAGAATATTAAAATATTTAAAAGGAACTTCAAAACTAGGATTATGGTATCCAAAATCAAAGAACTTTGACTTGATTGCTTATTCAGATGTCAATTTTGGTGGTTGTAGAATAGATAGAAAAAGTATTATCGGAACATGTCAATTTTTAGACATGCACTTGTTTCTTGGACTTTCAAGAAATAAAATTTAGTAGCTTTATCTACTGTGTAAGCATAATACATTACAGCTAGTGCATGTTGTGCCTAAATCATTCGAATGAAAAACACACTAGAAGATTACAGAATAAAATTGAAAAATATTCCTATAAAATATGACAACACAAGTGCTATATGTTTAACCAAAAATCCTATTCAACATTCAAGAACCAAATATATTAATATTAGATATTATTTTATTAGGGATCGTGTAAATTGTCAAGACATCTCCTTAAAATTTATTGACACTAAGCATCAATTAGCAGATATTTTTACAAAATATTTAAATGAAGAATAATTTGATTTTCTTATAAGAGAACTTGGAATGCTAAATCATGAAAATATATGAATTGCTAATCTAGATTTCATGAGATTAAGTTTTTTGTGATAATATTTTCGAAAACTCTCTCTATGTTTTTATCTTATTGCTTATAAAAAAAGAAGAAAAATTGTATGAAGATGATGAATTACTACATTTGAAATTTACAAAATATGATTTTTGAAATTTACAAGAGATGATTTTTGCTATATTTGAAATATATAAGTCATCTTTAAATCTCTTGGACTTTTGAGCTCTTCTTAATAATTAAATGCTTTCACAACTCCTCCCTTGTTCCTCTCCTCATTAATCACAAAGGTGATAAAAATTTTATAATGCATATTCTATTTTACTATGGGGGAGTAATGTCATCATGTGCTTTGAAATCGTTAGCTATACATTTCACTTTTTTGTTGATGACAAAGGGGGAGAAATTGACATTGATGACACATAGACATTGATGCATATACTTTAATATTGATGTATAATTTTTTGGAATTCATGCTTTAATGACTTGATGCAAATTTTTATTGAAATTTGCTTGAAATATCAATTGCTTCATGATACTTGAATTCAAGAGTGTGTGATTCTCTTGAATTTAAGTTTTTTTTATTGTGGCATGGATATAGGGGGAGTTAGGATTAACTCCTATTATCATTAAAATAGGGGAGATTATTGAATCTTAGATTTTGATGATGAAATCAATTGATGAGTGTTTAATCTAACATGTGTTATTAGAGTAAGTGATGTAGGTTTAGCCACGATTGTGAAAATGAGTTATAGACTAGACATGGACCCAAGATTAAGCTTAGGCATGGGGCTAAGGTTTGGACGATGCGGTGAGAGCTCGTCGGGAGTTCGCTAGGACTTCACCGAAGGTATTGGGAAGATCGTTAAGAACACGTCGGGAGATCGTCAAAGGAAGATCGTGAGACTCACTGCAGGGAATGCCGGAGGTTGTCAGATCATCTTGTTAATAAAGCATTGATTCCTTAGTTTGTGTAGTGTTGGACTTTTGAGCTCTTCTTAATAATTGAATGCTTTCACAACTCCTCCCTTGTTCCTCTCCTCATTACTCACAAAGGTGATAAAAATTTTGTAATGCATATTCTGTTTTACTAAGGGGGAGTAATGTCATCATGTGCTTTGAAATCGTTAGCTATATATTTCACTTTTTTATTGATGACAAAGGGGGAGAAATAGCATTACACATAGACATTGATGCATATACTTTAATATTGATGTATAAATTTTTGAAATTCATGCTTTGATGACTTGATGTAAATTTTTATTAAAATTTTCTTGAAATATCAATTGCTTCATGATACTTGAATTCAAGAGTGTATGATTCTCTTGAATTTAAGCTTTTTTTATTGTGGCATGGATATAGGGGGAGTTAGGATTAACTCCTGTCATCATCAAAAAGGGGAAGATTGTTAAATCTCATATTTTGATGATGAAATCAATTGATGAGTGTTTAATCTAACATGTATTGCTAGAGGAAGTGATGCAGGTTTAACCATGATGGTGAAAATAAGTTACAGACCAGACATAGACCTAAGATCAAGCTTAGGCATCGGGCCAAGGTTTGGATGATGCGGTGGGAGCTTGCCGAGAGTTCCCTAGGACTTCACCAAAGGTATCGGGAAGATCGCTAGGAACACGCCGAGAGATTGTCGGAGGAAGACCGTGAGACTCACCGCAGGGAATGCCAGAGAGATGTCGTTAATTAAGCATAGTGGTCATGTATTGTTGTAATGTTTAAGTTGTAGGTTAAGTTTGAGTCCAAATTGAGTGTGATTTGGAAGGAATCCAAATTAATTAAGAGGCAACCAAGTCCACTATGGGGTTGGATTGAGCTCAGGTCGAGCTCATTTAGTTGACCAAGGAAGTGGTCAATTGATGGTTCAAGTCGGGATTGGAAAAGTGAAGGGAATCACTTTTTCGAGATTCCCGGCGACTTAACTCCATCGCCAAGCAAGTTTTCGAGTGGCTTATGATGATTGAACCACCCGGACCCTGTTTTCAGGGTGCTTTTGGCGGCTACACCACCGGCGCCGGTGGGTAAACCGCCCGTATCCAGATTTTTTAGATATGTTTAAATTTTGACTCCAAATTCTGAAGTCATTTGGGGCCTATAAATATACCAAGTTTTCTTACATTTTATACAATAATTTATGGGATTAAAATTCTGTGAAAAACTTGAGTGAATTGTAAGAAAAAGAAAAAGGGAAGGGAGTGAGCTAAGAGTTATAAAATTCTTATAAAGAGTCTCCCTTGTAAGCTCAAGTTGCAAGGGTTTAGTCTTCACCCAAAGAGATCAATAGTTGATGTCGATGTGCCTCAAGGCAGAGGACTCGAGAAGTGGACGTAGGCCAAGGTTGAGGTTGAACCACTATAAGTTGTGAGTTCTCTTTGCTTATCTTGTTTACTTCTTTATATTATTTCTAATTTGTTCATAGAAAAATATGATCTTCATCCTCAAGATTTTTTAATCGGGTTCTTAATTATTTTCAACAAAATACTAAAAAATGCTTCCGACATTATTTGCTTTTAAAAGCAAGGCTTTGAAATCAAGCATTTCCCTTAAGATGTTGTTTATCTTTTTATTCACATTTGTTTGTTCTTTCTTGAGTCGTTTTAAGCAAGAAGCTTAGCATTTCTCTATAAGATTGAATTACTCACTTGAAAAGCTTCTGATTTTCTTATCTTACTTTAAACGAAAAATTTTCATTAAAATATCAATTTATACTTGCACTAATTCACCCCTCCTCCTCTTAGTCCCAATTGATCCTAACATAAGTCTCTTGTAAGAAAATGGGTATGAAGATTCTCTCTTAAACTTGCAAAAAAAAGAACATTTATAAAGAGTTATTGATCTTCACTCATTGGAAACAAATTCAATAGTAGAAGTCACTAGCATGAAGATAAGAGAATCGAGAGTAGATATAGGTCAAGAAGACTAAACTACTACAAGTCAATTAGTATTCTTTTTTTACTTGTAACTTTTATTTGTGATTGCTCACTTATTATCAGTCACTCTGACTTACACTCAATACTTTATTAATTATGTTTTTGATATGTATTATTTTTTGAATTAAATTTTAAAATTTAAAATCGATTGAGAACACTATAGCACTAATCTACTCTCTTTTCTTAATGTCATTAAGATCCTAATAATTGGTATCAGAGTAATGATCTATCAAATGTATTAACACCTATCAAATGACTTTTCAATGGGGCAAATTACATTTCTTAAAAAATTAGAAGAAGAGTTTTCTTACATTCACTTGATCGTCATATATGATCTATTATTGAAAATAATTCTAAAAAACTTTCTAAAATCACATATGATTTTAAAGTAATAAAACTTTTTTGAAGAATGGATGGATTTAGAAAGGTAATCATTTCACTTAAATGCTTTGTATTATGTTTTAGATCAAAATGAGTTTAATCAAATTTCTATAATTGAAACCATTTTGATATTTGGTATATTTTGAAAATTATTTATGAAGGCATAGGTTTACTTGAGCATAATTTTGAGCATTTTATGATGATACGATACATTTACTTGATTCTTGGATATTATCAATGAATAAAAATTTCTGATAAATCCTTTTCTAATCATGATATATTAAGTAAGATTCTTAAGTCACTTCCAAAGGATTAAAATGTAAGAATAACTACAATTCAAGAAGAAGATGACCTAAATGGTCTTCAAATTCGTTTGAATAACTCATAAGGTTATTAATGATATGTGAGATGATTTATAATATACATGAAAAAGAAGAAGAAAATTTATTAAGAGAGGAATGCTAAAATGAAGAAGGCTCTAGTGGGACCGAGGTAGAAGGGCAAACCATCAAAGAAGAAGAGGCAAATTATGCACTTTTGGCATTCAACAATGAGGTAACTAATTTCTTTGAAACCTCATTATTGCTTAAAGAAGTTCTTGAAACATTTCATGACTTATATGATAAATTTAAAATAATTAATAAAAAGATATAGTTCATTGAAAAAAAATCATGCGTTTTTACTAATGAGTTTGAGACACTAAAAATGCTACAACAAATGTAACTCAAAAACTTTTATTCCTTACACTTGGTGTAAAAACTCAAAATTTTCTCATTTTGAATATAAGAAAAAAAAAAGAGTTCTTAAGGTAAGCTCTAGTTAAATTTAAGGTTGAAATAAATCACTTGATATAATTTTAGCTAAACAAGTTCAAACTTTTAAAAAAGAATGAATTGGTTTTCATTCAAACAAAATTAAATATGATGTAACTAAGTTTGAAAGGCATATGCAACTTTACATGTCTCAATAGCACACACCTATTTAAAAGCATATGCAACTTTTGTGATAAACATGGTCCTTATGCTTATTCTTACTATCATAAGAAAAATATTAGCATATATACAAAATCTATTTGGGTTCTCAAATGAACTATTTTAAATTCAAACCCTAAAGTCAAGAAAGATAATTCTAACCTGGAGAGAACCAAAATTAAATGAATATCAAAATAAATATTTTATTCCTTGTAGGTATGTTCTTCGAGCGAGAGTTATGAGTAAAATGTGTTATATTAGTGGTAAATGCTAAAACCATATGATCACCAACAATCATCTTAAAGCTCATTGATTGAAATGGAGGATATATAACATTAAGAGATAACAACAAACAAAAAAATATTGGTATCAAAAATATTGATAAATCAAATCTTTTAATTGAATGTATGTTTTTGATAAATTGTTTAAAATATAATTTAATAAGTATTAACCAACTTTGTAATAAATGATATAAAGTTAAATTTGAATCCCATCTTGTATGATAGACATACCAAATAAGAATAATTATTTAATTACTTTGATAAGTGATAGTTTTTATACTATTGATTTAATGATTTTTGTGAAGTAACTTACTTTTTGGTCTTAAATTATGAAATTGATATCTCAAATTAAAACTAAGAAACTTATAAGAGAATCTAAAATCAAATTTATTAAATATAAAATTTGTTATCCATGTCAATTATAAAAACATATTAAAAGTAGCTTTTAACTTAAATCCAAGTACATCTAGACACTACAACTTATACATACTAACTTATTTGGACATATTCACAAGTTTAGAAGATAGTAAATATGCATTTATGATAATTGATGACTATAATAAATATACTTAACATATTTTTAGTATATAAAAATAATTATTTTAAATATTTTATCAAGTTTTATAAGTACTAAATAAAAAAGAGTTTATGATTTCATCTATTCATAATGATTATGATGGTAAATTTAAAAATTATAATTCCTAAAAATTTTATAATTCAAATAGGTATGACCAAAACTTCTACCTTTAAAAAGATTTACAATAAATTGAGATTATTAAAGAAAAAAATAGAAGCCTACAAAAAAAATAGTTAGGACCATACTCAACAAACATAACTTATCAAAAAAAAATTTGGGTTGAGAACACTCATTATTATATCATAATTAGGGTCCAAGATATTTAACCGCGGATGACACTATGTGAACCATCTACTCCACTTTAATGAGATTTATGGTTAAAGGAAGCATATTTCTAGCCTTTATCAAAATTTTACTCTTCTTTGAACCCGGACCAAATTGATAAGATGAGAATCGATTTGACCAACTGAAAACTATTATTGTCACATAGGGTTGGACTGGATGTACCACTATTGCTTGTGCCAAATAGGTTAGCCCAAACCACTTTTGGCCTTGTACACCCTAGAGAAGGTGGAATCAAGAACCGAAGTTTAACAAAATCCTAATTCTCTCAATTTATTATATTTTATTTATTTTATGATTTGCTTCTCTTATTTTCCTTTAAAATTACCAAGAGAAATGTGTGCAGCTCGTGCAAAAGGTCCTGGCCAAAATCTATAACGAATCACACCTGCAAACGACTTTGTCCTGCGACCCAATAGGTCATGCAATTTGAAGCAACACGTGAACTGTTCCATGAGACATTCGATGTAAGGAATTCTACACTCTTTGAGCTAAAGTAACTGAAACGAAATACGCTGACATGTCAATCAAGGGCACAAGTGGCCGATTATTCTGACCAGCACAAAAACTGGTAACCCGAAGTTGAGGTCTGAGACAAGACAACACCGAGGTGCGACAATTACAGGAAATTAAAAGAAGATTAACTTGGAGAGTACCTTCGATTTCACAGGCCAAGGATGCACTTAAATTTGGGACCCAACCAAGCTAGCAGACTCGTTAGACTAGAGCACCAGCGCAAGCTGTAGCTGGTACACCCTCGACCTTTTTCTTCGGGGAGCTGCACTTCTTGGTGATAAACCTGTCCAGAAAGTGGGACAACATGTCATTCAATAATTGGATCATTTCAAACTGCCTGCAACTTTCTTGCCATACCCACCGCAACACCATTTTCTTTAAGGCTAAATTAGTTTTGTGAGGAAATCTTATATTTTATTCCTACAAAGCTTCTCAATCTCAGAAAGCCAATTTAAGCTCAAATAAAGTATGTCTTGGCATGTCTAGCTAATATCAATTAAATTAAATATATAAAAAAGAACTTGCAAACACTACTTTATAAAAATATTATTTTACTAAATATATATTTTTTTTTTATAAATCTCAATGATGATAAAAGATCTATATAACCAATCCTAAATGTTAAGACTTACAATTTTATTATTATTGTTATTGTATTTCTTATCTCATATATATATGTATATATGTGTGTGTGTATATATAAATATATATATATAGAGAGAGAGAGAGAAGAAAAAATTGAAATTAACAAAAACTTAATGCTACCTGAAGAAATCCCTCCACATTAATTCAAACATCAACCAGTTCATCCCACCATCAGCTGGATCAGCACCATTACTCCATGATGAAGTGGCAGATATAGCCCTGTAAACCAACACCAGGACTTCATGATTTATACACAAAAAAGAAATATATATGAGATCATATTTCAGATATCTACTTTAAAAAGCTTGGATAGGAGTAAAGGATTTGTTTTTTAAATCATGAACTTCTCAGATCAGTAAATGTATCTAATAAAAATATACCTAGTTGCAGTCTTCTTCAGCTCCTCAAACATGAATCGAGGAGAAAGGCATCCCGTTGCTAGCCATGGAGAGATTTTGCAAGAGACATTAGCACCATATATGTTATCCCTAGTATTATCCTTATTTCCATCATTTGGTTGGGCACCACATTCAGCAGCAAATTTCTTCAGTCTCTCTAGTGCTTCAGTCTCACCACCCACCAGAGGAACACTTGTAACAGATTTCCCATCCTGAGCCATATAATATGTCATGGTAAACATTAAAAACATGATACAAGTGGATGGAAACATGATTTCACCAAATTGCTTCAGGTGATCTGAAACAAGTGCAATGAGACACCATTTATAACATAAAGGATACTTTAGTCACCTAGTAGCTAATAATATCGATCTGTTTAGTTTTGACTCATCCATGGTAGATTTATGAGCAACTACTGAAATTTGGTCATTTTAGAATCCTTTTATGCTGAAAATTCATCAATAATTAAGCTTTTAGTTTTGCTAAAAATTAGAATAACTTAAGAAATGGATGACAACATAACTAGGATCTTCAGACTTCTCATGAGTTTGTTTATAGCACCATCATCAAAACTGAAAGAAACAAACATAGACTACAACTACAAGCAGCAACTAGAAACTAGAGGCTCAATAGAAGAGTAATGATATTCAAATATGTCAATGATCATCTAATAAGTGATGATTTCCTTTCTATTCTTCCAGAAAAGAGAAATTGAGATAAAGTCAATGCCATATTCCACATTGTTC
Organism: Ensete ventricosum; assembly: GCA_029747655.1. Lineage (NCBI taxonomy): Eukaryota > Viridiplantae > Streptophyta > Magnoliopsida > Zingiberales > Musaceae > Ensete > Ensete ventricosum. The sequence continues at coordinate 21,499,791 of JAQQAF010000002.1, forward strand.
ACAGAAAATTGATGACTCATCACGATAGACCTGGCAGCCATTTCATTAGTATTAGCAACCCATAGCATATATCATCTTCAAGCCATCAAAAGATTTTGAAACATCACAAATTAGACGGTGCAGAAGGTCACAAGTTCCAAAAGCTTGATACACTCAATCACCAAGAATATTGTGTACTTCAGAGTCTTTTTTGGTCAAAAAACATTGCCAAGGAAGCAATCAGAGTTGACTATGCTATTAAACCACATCCCCAGTTAAGATTTATTAGAAGGATACTTTTTGTAATCTACAAAACTCCTATACAGCTACAAAACTCCAATACAAGACCAAAACAAATTCGACAATATAAAATATTTAGTTCCTAAAATGGTTGGCGATGAAGATGATGAATTCATTTAGTTTTAGTCTTGGTCGGTTGTGTTTAGCTACTATCGAGCATGAACTTATTTCGAAGGAAGATAGCAAATTCAACAAGAGGGGGAAAAAGATAAATAAAAAGAGAGATAGTAGAGAGAACAGGAAAATAGGGAAGAAAAAAATTTACCCTTTGACGCAAATGATGTGCCTAAGGAGGCTACAAGAATAAAATTTGTAGGCATTGAGGGTAGAAAAATTAATCTCACCCCACAATATCTCTCTAAACGTGTCTTTAGAATTCTCAAAATAGAAGTACTAGACCAATTAAAACTTCTGAAGACTATATATATACAATAATGAACTCTTTTTTTTCCCAAACCATTAGATGCAAAATACCATGATGGAAAAACATGAAAAGTTTTCTACTTTGATGCATGGATGTTTAACCTCTCTTGGCTTATGGTCTTCGCCTTTTCAGCCCATTAGAAGTTTTATGAGTTTCCTCAGATTCAGTTTGAATTGATCTGAAAAAGGAAGTGTGTGCTAGACCTACCTTAACCATTGACTATGTAAGCTGCCTGAATCAAGGATTGCTATACCACCCGAAAATGATATGGTACGGGCGATACGTACTGGTCTGGGCATGCTCTGATACACGGACCACCGTATTTCAGGCGGTCGGAATTAAAATAATAAAAAAATAAAAAAGTGGTGGCCCCAGTCCATTTCAGCATTATGAAAAAGCAGATTAAGGCTCTTTTCGTGCACGAAGCTGCAGCACTGCCTCTTCACCATTGCGATGCTGCAACAGCACTGTCTTTTCCCCGCTGGGATGCTGTTGCTTCCTTTTAATGCTGCCACTGCTTCCCAGGTATCGCTACACTTCTTTGCCTCCTCTTTTTCTTTCTTCTTCTTCTTCCTTCTTCCTTTCTCCTTATTCCTCCTCTGTTCCTCCACTGGCCCTTTCTCTTAAACCTCTTTTTCTTCCTCGTTGAAACAACCGGTATGCAACAGTGTACCATGTGTCGGTACACTGGTATGGCGCAACACATACTGTGTCAGCTCAGACTGGCAAGTCAAACCTTGGCCTGAATCATCCAGAACTGCTATCACTTTTGTGCTCTGATGGGAAGAGATTGGGTTGCTATAGACCATTAAAAACAATATAGTCTTTTTTTTCTGAAAAAAAGGTACGCTACTTAAATCCTAAGCCAAGTAGTTGATCTAATTGATCTCTAACATACTAATCAACATTCACGCTCCTGCACATACTGGGTGTTTATGGAGGTGCCCAGGATATTGAAAGGGATTGACACGGGGAAATGGGACTCTAAACGTGCTGCCAACTTATAAAGTTTATCAAGAGTTTGCACCTAGTCTCGGAAGTAGGACTAGTTGGGATCTTAGCATGGTTGGTCAAGCCTTCCCAATGGCCAGTCCTGTCAAGGCTAATGTGGGGTCCCCTCTCCATGAAGATGATTCAACTGCCATAAATTTGTAGTGTCAACATTTTGAATCAACAATACCCCTTCTAAACATCCAATAAAATCCTAGAGAGTTGACCTTTATTTTAATAATTTTCTTATGTTTTATTGCATCGAATAATCATAAGAATTTAGTATATATTCTTTGAGGTTCCCTCCGTCACCATAATCTGATGAATTTTCCAATTCTTTATATAAGATGCTTTTGATATTTTTCTTCTTCTATCACAATTTTTGGACAACAGCCAATTTACATCTCTAACATTGTACAACTGTTTGGTGGGCTTTAGCTCTTCTCTGTAGTTGAGTGGCAAGAAGCAGCTAGTAAAACTAAGTTCCAGAAAGATAAAGATACCTAAAACTGCTGAAAGTGAGGACAGAAACCAAAGAACGAAGATACTGTAGGTACTTAAGAAAAGAAAAAAGAATGATTGGCCATAAAGCTAATGTTTCCATACAAGATGTTGTCTGCAACCTGAAATGGTGAGATCAGAAACTATTAATTCTAACACAATAACTGATTTGGTAATCAGCAAGGAAGCTTCATTTATTTATTTATAATTCACAGTTTCACATAATCCTAGAAATCAGATCTTATCTATATTACAGGCCATGAATCTGAGGTCAATTTTCTAGGTGCCTTCGAATTTTTATGAATCCCAAGAAACTCAAAAATCTCTTAGTTAAACATCATGGGATGTCACAAACAAAAGTGTGTTTTTGATGAATTACCTAAACATTCCACTTTTTGCTAGAGTGGGGGCTATATTCATGACCAAAACCAAATTAACAAAAGAAAAGTTCAACTGTTATAATGATATATAATAATGTCAAGGAAACTTGTTATTGAGACATCAAAAGTTGGTTTCTTTGAAGAAAAAAAAAATTCACCAGAAAATTTAAATCACAATTTCTACAGAAACTAACAAACAGGTCTAGCAGTAAAGTATGGTTTCATTTGCTACTGCAAATGAACAATTGACGCTATAATAAAAAGGCTTATGAAGTTAATACAGTGAATCCACTTTTGCACCAAAATTGTTCTATTAGCTTAATGTTGCAGTTTTTTCTTATAAAAAGCAATAAGCTCGGGCCCAAGAAAACAAAAGATCACATGCACAATGACATACGATCGCATATTAGTAGTTGGAGCTAATCAGTTATACTCTTAAAACTGAAACTGTCATTTCATTAGCAACACTACTACTGCCTCTGAAATATTCCTATTATTTTTGCAAGGCATCTTGACCAAGAAGGTCAATAGTCTCTGTGTTTTTGCTCGAACCCTTTACTATTTGAAAGATGCATAAAGAATACATGAAATTTTCAAGAGATAAAATAAAGGAATAATTTGAGTCAACAAATCAAACCTGCGACATGGTCGGCACCTGATTCAGCCCAAGGTCTTGCAAGCTTGGGATCTCCCCAGGCTCGATATCACCCCTGGATGGCAGACCCCTAACCTCCTCTGGCGTCTCAATCGTGTTCCTCACAGACACGCCCTTCACCTTCTCCCTAAACCCGCCATAGTTGGTGGGCATGTGCTCCAGCTCGAACGGCAAATCATCCACGTGGTGCAGCGTGCTTCCCCAGAAGTACTTTACCTCGACCCCCTCGGCCTCCATCGCCTCCGCGACCCGTTCCTCCGCACGAGCCTCGTCGTGGGACACCTCCCGGTGGGCGTACACGGCGTCAGCGCCGGCCGCGCGTGCCAGCTCCGGCAGCACCACCTCCGGGCGGCCGACCCGCACCACGAGGTCCGATCCGCGGCGGCGCAGCCCAGCGCGGAGGTCGGAAACGGAGTCGACGAGGAAGCGGGCGCGGCAGGGTCCGGTGCGGTCGAAGCCGGCAGGGGAGCGGCCGAAGTCGCGGGGGTCGAAGAGGAAGACGGGGAGGAGGGAGAGGGAGTCGGCGTTGGCAACGGAGAGCGCCTCGTGGTCGTGGAGGCGGAGGTCGGCGCGGAACCAGATGATGGAGCAGCGGCGGGCGGCGGCGCCGGCGGATGGGTCGGCGGGGCGGCGGATGATGATGGGGGAAGGCGAAAGGAGAAGGGAATTGGAGATCTTGGAAGGGGTGGAGAGCTTGGGGTGGGGCTTGGAGGGGGAAGAGAAGAGGGAGAGTGACAGGGAGGAGATCTGGGAGGGGATCTTGACGTGGGAAGAGAAAGGGGAGGAGGAGGAGGATTTGAGGGAGGAGGTGGAGGAAGAGAAGAGGGAGATGTAAGAGGGGAGAACAGAGAGGGAGATGGTGGCCAATGGGAGACTGGTGGTGGTGGGGAGTTGGGTTTGCTGATCCTCTTGGGTTTGGGGGCTGGGGAGCGAGGAGGAAGGATGGTTGTTGGCTTCCATTGTGTTGGGGGTGGAACGAAGGAGAGAAGGTGAGAGACGGAGCGAGGAGGGGATAAGAGCAGTGTTGTGTTTGCGGAAGGTTGTATGCGTTAGACGTTTGGTAGCTTGAGAAGTAGTGATCTGTTCATGCCCTGATTTTGGAATCAGGTTTATTTTATATTTATTTTGGTGTCTATAAATCGAGGGGAAAAAACCTCTTAGTCATCGAAGAAAATAAGACCTTTTTAGCATCAAATACATTTTGCAATATTAATTTTGCTACTACCATGTTAGACAAGAAAATGGAGAAGTAATTCGTTAACTACACTTTCCAATATCTAATTAATTATTTTTTAGAAGAATATGTTATGAAACTTTTTTCCTGTACTAACTGAAATCACTGCCAACCTAAGAGAGCAGGAAATCTATTTCATCCATCTTCCATAATTTATTGGGATGATTGAGATCCACCTACCATAGGGCAACAACCCTTGAATTTTGACTCTGGTCAGATTATTACAGCCATCAAATAAGGTTCTTGCCTGTCATTTTGAGTGAACACCGTGTACAGCAATCAAAAAGATGAAATTTAAAACGTCCTTTAAGAAAACTAACAACTGATCTAATGCATACTTGTTAGTGAATTTTTTTATTAACCATTCATATTTTCTTCTTCAGTAGCATCATAAGGTACTAAATCTCTCAACATATGTAGCATTTGACATCTAGGAGAACAGTAAATTGTTTCTCTTTCATCTTTCACTGTCATTGTGGCTCAAGATGGCTTGAGTTAAAATATCAACCTAAACTATTATTTTTTAAATTTTATTTGGCTTTTTAATTTAGGTTCAACATATATATCCATACAACACTTTTAAATGCAGATGTTATTATCGTTAATACTTGTCAGTTAATGTTATGCTTGTGCATTTTAGAAGCAAAGGTACTTAAGTAGCCCTACTAATACCTACTTCTCTAACCACCCCGCTTTCCCAATGCTTCGTCGATTCCCTCCAAACCTATGGAATCTGGTGATGCCCATCCAAAATCCACCTCTTCTGATGGGGTCCATTTCCAAATACGTAGGACTTGAAAGTCGTAAAGGTAATATCCCTAATTCGGGAGCAAAAGTTTTAATGTATTAAGTTCACTCTCAGAAGGCCAACATAACCATAAAATTTAAACCATAAAGGATCATATAATACTTTCGATCCTAAAATTGAATTCCTTAAATATTAGTGAGGCTAGTCAATATTGATGCACTAGTTTATATAATAAGTTCACGAGTCTCAATCCCTTATATGTAGTGCTCCGAGCTATGTAGTTCTATTAAATTATGATATCATGAGATTTATTTTTTACATATTTAATTTTAAGAAAGAGTTAGAAAAGATAATTTTTTATAGCCTTTAGTTTTTGAGGGCTCTCCTACAAGGATTTCTCCTAAATCACCTACTAACTTAAAATTTTATTTTAAATTATTGTTATGAAAGAGAAGCCTCTCAAAATTGATAAAGATAGGATACTCAATTAAATTTGCCCATTGATTAGGATAATTGGTGACACCTCTATCAACCCAACTTGATCATGGGTCGCATATATATAAATCCAAGAAGTTGACTCGATTGCTCTCTTGGTTTCATGTCGATCGACTTACAAGAAGATCAAGGCTGGGTAAGGTGCCCACCCTTCGATGCTTAAATTAGAGTTAAAATAAAAAAAATCTCATGAGTGAACAATAATTATATTATAAAAGATATTAATTTTATTTTATGTTTGATAATTAGTGGATATAAATTAGTTTTTACGAATAATAGTTATTCATTGATTTAGATAATAAGATCATCACTAGAGAAACATTGCATAATAGTTTATATCTCCTAAATATTACTCCACATATCATGAATGTAAATGTACCCAAGAGGAAATGTGATGAGTAAACAATGCATAACTACGGTATTGGAACCTAGGTCATATCCAAGAGGAAGAATTTAAAAGTTGTTAAAAGATAAATACTTAGATCCATTGACTATGAGTCATACACAACTTAAGAACCTTGTTTTCGTGGAAAGTTAACTAACTTTGCATTTAGCGGAACTAGAGAGAGTCGTTGAGTTACTAGAACTCATACATAGCGATGTGTTGTGTCTCATGTTTTCGACTCGGATCATAGATTGTTAGTCTGATAAAACCCTGGAAGGAGCTCTATAGATTCTGACCCTTGATGGGGATCAATCCTTAGAACACTATAAGGGTTCCTCCCTCCTAGACTCGGCACAAGGCTAAAATAAAATTGATAATTGCTTGATAAAAAGAGGTGGAGGCTACATGCTTGTATAAGGCTCCAAACCCTAGTCCTAGGGGATGCTTGCCTAACTAAAATTATCCTTTTGCTCCTTCTATAACCTACCTGCCTTAGAGGAAATAGGTGGCGGCTAGGTTGGCTCTATAGTCGACCCTAGCAGGGGGAACCCTGGCCGACCAGCCCAGTAAGGGAGGCGGTAGCCACTAAGCCTTAAGGTCCCAATCTAAACCCTAACCACACTTCTTCATAGGATAGAAGTGGCTAGGTGGGGTTTATTACAATTTCACAGGGTTTTATTAGCTACTTCTAGGGAGATTAAGACTAAACCCTACTGGAGTCCTATCAAACTTGCCCTTTTAAAATCAGTCTTGTCCTCAAGGCCGAGGTTCTATGAACTTGGGAAATCGGGTCTTCAGCTCCTCATATGATTCTCATGCTATCATCAACTGAACTTTGGCCTTCTCATCAACTTGGGTGTTAGTTGGAAGGATTTGCACTGAGTCATCTTCTTTAAATTTTCATTTGAGGTGGGATACTCGACTGATCAACTGTAATCTTGATCTGGTGTACGGATCTAATCCCCAGGTTAAGGCCCCAATGTGATCCCCAATTTTGCAAGGCCCAAAGATATAGGAGACCACTTCCTTAAGGCTCGAGTTTCCTGCTGATCGGATTGGATGTATAGGAAAACTTGATCTTCGATTTTTCATCCATTCTGTAGTTTGTTGGGAGGTCATTTCTTCTTTGCATGTGCTGTCATGTGGTTAGTCTTTAGTAATAGCCAATCTTTCTTCTCAATGAGAGGGATGATGTTTTGTTGAGATCTGTGACTGATCCTTATTTAGTTCTGATTTTGCCATTAGAGGGGCTCAATTTTCTCACAGTCTTGGGCCCTAGATCGGAGGTCATCAACAAAGAAGTCTTTAAGTATCATGGTCTGTTCCTGGGGAAAGTTGTGAAAGTCTCCTGAGATCTGGAAGTGCTGCATCAGCAACCATGGTGAGTTCGACTGAATGTAACACTTCAGAAGTAAGTTATCCCTAGTGAAAAGGATGTAGGGATGTGCCGTAGTGGGAAATAAGTATGGCCAAACAATCTATGTCTCTATCATCTCTTGGATGACCCTTTTATCTTCAACCTTCTGAGGTTGTAGGAAGCAATTTGGTCTAGCAACAGTTGGTAGAAGTTTCCGCCAGTTCAACATAGGGGGGTCGAACAGATTCAGAGAAGGTAGTCGGCTCGGTTTAGTGGAGACGTCCAAAATTTTAGCAAGATATGGGAGAGGGTTCTTATCTTCAATCTCATGAAACTCTTGAATTTGAATTGGGAAACTGCTGGATTCTTCTTTTGGTAACCTCTCCAAGTGTTACGTTGTGGTCATAGTCGCTTGGCTCCCTCGTAGAACCACTTGTTTTCCTTTGCTGAAAAATTTCATGGTTAGCTTTAAAAAATTCTAGAAAATGTCTCCAATCATGGACAACCAATCAATGCTAAGCACTATATCAAAATCATCGAGAGGGAGGAGGAAAAAAATCAGTAACTACATCTTACTCCGGTAGGATCAGTTTAACCCGCGGGCACTTCTGGTTGCACTTTAGAATTTGGCCGTTAGCTACCTTGACTTCGAACCCACTGTAATCTTCTTTTTGGAGCATTAAGTGGGCAGCAACCTTACTGCTCAGGATGTTGTCGATAAGGACGATGATGGACTGCTGCTCGAGAATCCCTTCGATATTTAATTTTTGCAGGTTGGTGTAGTCGGCTAAGGTATGACTGTGCGGGTGGCCGATTGTGGTGTATCCTTCTCCTTGGGCTCGAGAATCATATCTTTAAGTTTGGGTTCCTTTGTCAATCCATCATGAAAGTCTTCTCTTATTAGTTTCTTCGGTTGAGGGGATCAGTGGATAGTATGGGGAGGTGAAAGCTTTGGTGTCGCTGGTCGAGGAGTGACCCTAGTCCTCCGGGCTTCATAGTTTAACTGCTCCTCTTGATGTCATGCAAAGGAGATGACTGCCTTAAGTGTGTATGACTATCACGCTTTAACTTCTTCACGAATCTTTGGCTTCAAGCCCTCAATAAAAGTCCTCAATACATACTTTTAAGACCAATCATAAGTTTGATTAGATAACATTTCAAACCTAGTTTGGCACTCTTGGATGGTAGAGGTTTGACGGATCTTCATTAGTTCTTCATCACGGTTCTTGCAATCAATTAGTGCTGAAGGTTTATATGATGTTGGTTGGGATGTGGCTCTCATGCTCTGAACATCTTGATTGAGGTGCCCTTCTTAAAGTTATGTAAAAGAGGTTGATGTCGTCGAGGTGTAGGGCTGCCGTGTCTTAACTTCGTTTCTTATCTCTGGTGGGTTCTTTTTGTAATATGAATTTGCATCACATTGTGATCTTCTTGGGCTCGAAAATCGGCCCAACCTAAACTCTTCGAAGAGAGCCTGTAATTTAGCATCCATACGTGTCTCAAAAGTCTCCAATTTGGCTTTGAATAAGGCTACCAACGTCAGGTTGAAGGCAGCAAATGGCAGTAATGTCGGGGTTGCGATGGTGAAGTCTCTAAGTGGAGGATGGCAGCCAAGGATAGCAGCGACGGTGGAGGAAGAAAATGGTAGCAGCAATGTCGGTTACGGTCCTTCAGTGATTCTACAATGTTGATGCTGCAATATTATCGAGGTTGCAATTTTTGAGGTGACTGATATCTGTCGAAAGATGACAGCTAAGAGATTTGAGTTGGAAGGTAGCAACGATGATGGAGGAAGAAGAGGGCAGCAGCAACATCGGCTGCACTGTGACTTCGTGGCTGCAAGTGGCGTCGGTTGCAGCAAGGGTGCGGCTGCAATAGGAGAAAGATGGGCAGCAGTGTGCATGACTATTGCAAAGGATGGCAGCAGCAGTATGGAGCGAGAGATGGCTGTTATTGTGTTTAATTTGTTACTGGCCGCGATCAACATAGTTGGCAGCGAACGATTGTTGCGGGCTGCGATGTAAATAGATTGCAGCGAAAGATTGCTACTAGTAGTTTTTTGCCGCAAGGATCGTTGCTGGCTACAATCAAGGAGGATGGCAGCCAGAGGTTGCTATTGATAGTGTTGTGCAGCAAAAGATGCATGTTGTGGTTGAAGGGATAAGGGAGATTGGGAAGCTGAAAGGTTGGTGGATCGAAGGCTGCGGTTTTGGGTGCGGTTTGTGGCTGTTTTAGATGCGATTTGGGGTTGTGGTTTTGTGGAGTTTAGGCTGCAAATTGGTATAGTTTTAGGGTTGTGATAGTAGCAGATGAAGGTTAGGGAAATAAATTTTAGATCTGGGATAGATGGCAGCAAAGGTAGGTGTATCGGTAAGGAAAGTTGGCTGCGAAGGTAAGTGGATCGATAAGGAAGTAGGCTGCGGTTAGGGCTGATTTTAGGGGAGGGGGGGGGGGGGGGGGGGGGGGGGGCGGGGGGGGGGGGGGGCGATTGGAATCAGTTTAGTTAGGGTTTTTTTGAGAGGTAATAGTAGAGATTGAAGATGAGAAGGAGAGTCTCAAATCTGGAAAAGATGGCAGTGAGATCCGATAAAATTTCGACGAAAGATTGTTGCGGCATACGTTGTGCTGCCGAATAGAATTCCCGTCGAAGAAGCAGTAGTTTCTCGATGTTAATTCTAGCAAAAATCTGAGAAATTTATGAAGAATTTCAATATCAGAATCTCATTTCAGATTGTGACAGTAGTAGTAATTTGGATCAAGAAAATTTTGGTAGCATAATGGTAGAAAAATAGGGTAAATGACGGAAGGAAGATCCTTCGTCATAAAATTCCAACATTGCGTAATGATGAAATAAGGCACAATAAAACTAGTTCTAGAAGGAATTTTTTCCAAAGATCAATCTTAGATGAAAGCTAAGTTGATCTATGAAATTATGTAAAAATTTCGACCAAAAAGGATGAACAAAAGTTCAGTTTCAAGAGGCCAAAATGAGGAAGGCAGATTCCTCATCATAAAATTCCAGTTTAGTTAGGGTTTTTTTGAGAGGTAATAGTAGAGATTGAAGATGAGAAGGAGAGTCTCAAATCTGGAAAAGATGGCAGTGAGATCCGATAAAATTTCGACGAAAGATTGTTGCGGCATACGTTGTGCTGCCGAATAGAATTCCCGTCGAAGAAGCAGTAGTTTCTCGATGTTAATTCTAGCAAAAATCTGAGAAATTTATGAAGAATTTCAATATCAGAATCTCATTTCAGATTGTGACAGTAGTAGTAATTTGGATCAAGAAAATTTTGGTAGCATAATGGTAGAAAAATAGGGTAAATGACGGAAGGAAGATCCTTCGTCATAAAATTCCAACATTGCGTAATGATGAAATAAGGCACAATAAAACTAGTTCTAGAAGGAATTTTTTCCAAAGATCAATCTTAGATGAAAGCTAAGTTGATCTATGAAATTATGTAAAAATTTCGACCAAAAAGGATGAACAAAAGTTCAGTTTCAAGAGGCCAAAATGAGGAAGGCAGATTCCTCATCATAAAATTCCAGCATTGTGCGATGAAGAATTATAGCACTATAATTCCAGTTTCAGAAAGAATTTTTCCCAGAGATCAGTCTTAGATGAAAGCTAAGACAATCTATGAATTTGTGTAAATGTTTCAACCAAAAAGGATGATCAAAAGTTCAGGTTCAAGAGACAACAATTGGCTGAAATTTTTCTGCAGCTTTTCCCCTTCGCAACAATGATAATGTTTGTGACGGTAGAATTTTGCAGCAAAGAAACTTTGGAAAAACTTTTTCTACATATAAGATAAAGGAATAGTAGTAGCAACAGGCATGAGTTTTGGTGTTTTTACTAGATCTATGATGTTAACATAGAGGATGGCAGCAGATTGATGGATTTGTGGCTTGGTGGGCGATGATGAATGAAGGCGACGTCAAAAGCAATTATGGGAATTGCTTGGAAGATAGAGGCAGCATAGATGGCTACAAGGCAGCAGGAAGGCAGCTCTATAGATTTTGACCCTTGAGGGGGACCTTGGTCGACCAACCCAGTAATGAGGGCTTTATAGGATATAAGTGGTTATGTGATATTTTATTACAATCTCACAGAGTTTTATTGACTACGAGGAGAATTAGTATTGGTACACTTTCTTTAATGGAAGGTGTCCTTGTATTAGTGAAAGATGTACTAATTCCCCAGTCGTCAAATTGGTACATCGTCTTGTGCATCTTTCCTCTCTCCGGCAAGGGTCGGTTATGAGGGTGAGTGCACCTATGTCGCTCTGAATCCCTAGGTAAAGAATAATCTAGTAAATACAACTATTAAAGCATACTAATAGAAATCTATACAAAATACTACTAATAGGTATTATTATGACTCAACCTTGCTGGAGTCCTATCATACTCCTACTTCATTACTTTTACTTATGATTTCTATAGGTATGGACATGTGTACTTGATAAAGTACAAGTCCTAAGCTTTCAAAAAATTTAGGGAATATAAGAATGAAATAGAGAATTACATTGGAAAGAGTATTAAGACTCTTCAATCGAATTGAGGAGAAGAGTACTTGAGTATAATTTTCACCCATTTCCTTAGGGACCATGAGATTCTATCCTAATGGACATCTCCTTATACACCTTAGCTTAATGGTGTATCAGAAAGGAGGAATCTCACACTGTTAGACATGGTATGGTGCATAATGAGTTTTGTCGACCTACTCATCTCATTCTGGATATATTCTCTAGAGATCGTAGCTTACCTTCTAAACATAGTTTCATCTACGTATGTAGTATCTACAGAATATGGGATATTGAAGGAAAAGAAGCTCGACTTTAATGTTGTTAAGATTTGGGGCTACCTTGCATATATTAGAAGATACAACCCTAACAAGTTGGAATCAATGATAGAGCGATGTAAGTTCGTGACATAACATAAAGAAACTTGTGGGTACTATTTTTATTACCCCCAAGATCAAAAGATCTTTGTTGCCAAGAGGGCAGTGTTCCTTGAGAAGGAACATATTCTTGGTGGAAATAGTGAGAGTGTGATAGAGTTGAGCGAGGTTAGAGAACATAGCTCAAGCATCATTCTAGAAGTCAAGTCTATTCAGGTACTTAACACACAAGTTCCAACTTTACGTAGGTTTGGTAGAGTATCGCACCCTCCTAAAAGATACATGAGATATATTAGTGGAGAGTGTTGAATCCTATATTTTGATGATGAAATTATTTGAAAACTATGAAAGAGCATCACATGTGTAGTGGAATAACAAAACAAAATCAGTTTCTCACATTTATCACGTCAATGTGCAAAAATTGGTGCACGAAAAAAATGCAAAATTGAAAACTACGTAAGAGATTGATTATCTAAGGAGATCATATATCCTAAAATTTTAAATCTATATGGAGAGGGTGAAGAAGGTCAAATATCCTCCTCTTTAGCGGTATCCAAACGATGAATCATCGCAGCAATGCTCCTCCAATTGCACCCCAAAAATCTGTAACTCTTGCGCACCTTCTCGCAGCACTCGTATAATTTGATCACCTATCTTCTTCGTTGCCCTCTCACAATAGGAAGGGGCAAGTCGACTAAGAAAATGAGAGAGGGAGGAGAATAGGCGAGGATGACCAAAGGTATAGTCTATCACTATTGTGCCACCCTTGCCTCCTATTTATAGAGAGCCACCAAAAACCCTAATGAATCATGCCTTAGTGGGTATTGGATCTTCATCCAATTATCCACTCATCTTGGATTGTTGGATCTCTATTCAATAATCTCAATTGACCTCTAATTGGGCCTCATGTAAGGAGCTCATTAATGTTGGGTCTCATCCAATGAGAATAGGAGCTAATTTTCCTCCTATCAGAACTCTTTCTAACTCAATGAATTATTATTATATAACAATTCACTCAACTCATCGATTATAGATGTAGGATGCCACTACGCCATAATCCCCAAATGGTACAAGGGATCAAATTCATTAGACTTATCTGTCTGTATTTACTGTGTGTCTATAGTCCCTCATCCAATTAATATCTCAGAGACAGTATATTTGACATGTTATTATCAGGCCACATATGAAATCCATCCAAGTCTTGCTCTATTTAGATTCTCTTGGAGAACTCATTCTCTCTCAATCCGAATGACCATAGCTAGGAATTTGTCCGAGCGATAACACATGAGATATTAATCTCATGATACCGAGAGTTGATGATCCTCTATTGACACTCAATTGTCTTCATAAGGTTGGCTACCAATCCTAATAACTGACTATACCAGATTTGAAACTTTCCAGACCTATAAGTGTGGCGTCAAGGAAAGGAGTATTTAAACATGACATCCTTGGTGTCTCAAGTCTAAGGACTAGACACACAATTGGGACTACGGAATCACTATATGATGTTAGGTATCATTAACCATTGAGCATTCCGTAAGTGGATCAATCAGTGATTTCATTCTCTAATGAGCACTTGTACTATACCCTTAATATCCCTACATAAGTGACTATGAGACTAATCGCCTCCATCATATGGATAGGTATATAATACACTAATCTACCAATTATCTCGATGTCCCTCTCGAGTAACCTATGACCGAGATTATTTATGATCCATGTTTAAAGGCGGATCAGTCTCATTATTGTGATCTTATCATGATCTGATTCTCATTACACAGAACCAATGACATCACAATATATATGTAGCAGACAATATAATATGAGAATATATAAATAATAATAATAATCATATAAAAAACTCTACAGTGTGTCACACATGTCATCACTCATGTTATTGGCTTGTAGTGCACATATAGTCAACAATCTCTCACTTGACCTAAAGTCAATCACTTACATGTCTGATCCTAATTAGATCCTCGACGCTCAAAGACAATATGAGCCATTGGCTTTGTCAGTGGATCTGCAATGTTATCTTCGGATGGAACTCTTTCCATTGCTATATCATTACGGGCTATTATCTTTCTAATTAGGTGAAACTTCCTCATAATATGCTTAGGACTTTTAATGAGACCTGTGTTCCTTTGCTTGAGTGATCGCCCCATTGTTGTTGTAATATATGGGAATCAACTCCACGTTGATCGGTACAACTCGTAAATCCCTAATGAACTTCTTCATCCACACCCCTTCCTTTGTCGCTTCTGCTATATCAATGTACTATGCTTTTGTGGTTGAGTCAATAGTAACATTTTGCTTGAAACTTTTTCAACTTATTGCTCCTCCATTCAGGATGAAGATATACCCTGAGTTTAACTTGCTACCATTGATGTCAGACTGGAAACTCGAGTCTGTGTAGCCCTCAACCTAGAGGCTACCTCCTCTATATACCAGTAAAATATCCTTAGTCATTCTCAAGTACTTAAGGATACACTTTACTACTTTCCAGTGTTTCAGACCTAAATCCGCCTGATACCTACTTATGATACTAAGAGCATACGCTATATTAGGCCTGGTACATAACATAGCATAGATGGTAGACCCTATCGCTGAGGCATAGGGTATCTTATCAATGTCTGCCCTTTCTTCAGGAGTCCTTAGGGACATACTTCTAGAAAGTGATATTTTATATCTCTTTGGTATATAACCTCTCTTGGAACTTTTCATGTCAAAAATTTTAATAATGGAGTCTATGTACCTAGACTCTGACAAGTCAAGCATCCTCTTAGATATATCTCTATAGATCCGGATCCCCAAAATGTATGATGCTGCCCCTTATGGAGAAGTTTTTGGATAGCCAAGCCTTAACTATAGAGAGCATTCATACATCATTCCCAATAATTAGGATGTCATCCACATACAACATCAGAAAGGTGATCGTGCTCTCACTTACCTTCCCGTACACACAAGACTCATCTTTATTATTAATGAAGTCATAAGATCAAATCACCTCATCAAATCTCATGTTTCAACTTCGGGAAGCTTGCTTCAGTCCATAGATGGACTTGAGAAACCTGCACACTTTATCTAGACTCTCTTTGGATACAAATTCCTCTAGTTGTATCATATACACATCCTCCTCGAGGTTGCCATTGAGAAATACAGTTTTCACATCTATCTGTCAGATCTTATAGTTATACTGTGCTACAACAGCCAAAAGAATTCTGATTGAGTTTAGCATGGCTACTGGTGAGAAGGTTTCATCATAATCAACTTCTTGTCTTTGATGATATCTTTTGGCCACAAACCTTGCCTTATAGGTCTCCACCTTTCAATCTTCTCTGATCTTCTTCTTGAAGATCCATTTGCAGCCGATGGGTACGATACCCTCAGGTGCATCCTTAAGGTTTCAAACCTTGAGAGTACATGGAGTCCATTTCAAAATTCATGATTTCTTGCCACTTCCTAGAGTCCATTTCAGAATTCATGGTTTCTTGCCACAAATTTGCATAATTCTATCATTGATTCCAACTTGTAGAGGCAGTGTCTTCTAACGTAGGCAGGGCAGTAATCAATCTTAATAATCTTAAGATCAAGCTTCCTTCCTTTCCATATCTCATATGGTATAGATGCAACCGATCTAGATGAAACTCTATTTAAAAGGTAAGCTATGGTCTCTATGGCATATCCCTAGAATGAGATGGGTAGGTTAGTGAAACTCATCATGGACCGTACCATGTCTAACAACATGTGATTCCCCCTTTTTGATACACCATTGAACTGAGGTGTATCAGGAGGTGTCTACTAGGATAGAATCCTATAGTCCGTAAGGAAATGAGTGAACTCAATACTCAAGGAAATGAGTGAACTCAATACTCAAGTACTCAAGTACTATATATGAGTTCCAACAATTTAATGGCTCTCTCTCCAATTTCACTAAAAGGAGAGTTGGTCAACTTTTCACGAAGGTAAGGTTTGTAAGTTGCATACGACTCATAGTCGAATGGATCTAAGTATCCATCTTTTAGTAATTTTTGTATCATTCCCTCATAGATATGACCTAGTCTACAATGCTATAGGTATGTGTTGTTCACCTCATCACGTTTCCTTTTAGACGTACTTACATTCATTATATGTGGAGAAATGTCTATCATGTATAAGCCATTAATCAAGATCCCTCTTGTGATAATATCATCATCCAAAATCATTAAATAACTATTATTCTCAAAACTAATTTATATTCACTAATTGTCAAATAAGAAATAAAAATAATATCTTTGATAATAGAGGGAACATAATGACATGCATTTAATGCAATGGTAGCTCCATCAAGCAGATGTAGGGTAACCTCACTAATAACAACTGTAGCAACTCATACTCTATTACCCATCTTAAGTCCATCTCACCTCTCACCAATCTCCTAGGTTTTGCTTGAATTTGCAATAAATTGTATATATGATAAGCACTCCCAATATCCAATACCCATGTATTATCACAAAAATCTAACAAATGGAGATTGATCATCAATGTACATGAAGCTTCTCCAAGCTTTTGTTTCGCCTTCTTTATAAGGTAATCCTTACAGTGGAAGCACTGGCCTTTGTCCTTGATCGGATCTTTCTTAGCAACCTTTGCCTTACCCAGTCTGCCCTTGCCCTTACCCTTCTTAAGAGACTTATCAGCCTTTTCTTTTTGGTCTTATCAATATAGAGAACTAGCTTCTATTTCTTAGTATAATCGTGTCAAGGACATATGCGATTTTCTTCGTCGTGAGAATAATTCTAAAACTACAAAGCCAATCTGTGTAGTTTGGACTAATTAGGCGATTGGCATCAAGTATACAATGTAGGGGGTTTGTAAGCGACATATTTCCGACAAACAAGATGTAGCATAAATGAATATTATGTAGATTTTGTAGAAAACTAATTAAGATACAAACTTCTATCTTAATCTACTCCCACTATTTTTCTGATGAATCACGTGACACCCTTGGATATGAAACAAAAGTTTTCGACAGATTTCTAATAGGGACCGGGATCCAATCAGCATCTTAGTATAACCTCGAGGGACTCGACTAATCACACTAAGCCTAAAAAGATAGGCAACTCTTGCCAATCACAATTCCTTCATGGTCTTGACCTCTCGACCAACCATGTTGTTAAGTTAAGTTATCACCATTGTTAACAGATAAGTTTGATATGATGATATATGATATGCCATCGAGGGACTCGACTAAGCATACCACGTCCTCAAGTCACCAGTGACATCTCTATGTCGTAGGTAAGATCTCGAATCACGTAGATAGATGAGCCTCAAGGGACTCGACCAACTCAACCTATGCCATGATTCAATTTCTTCCTATAACGATGGAAGGCCACATAGGTCAATCTTATTACCTCATTCTTTCTAACTTAATATTATCATAAGAGGGAGATTTTGTTTTTGTTTTGATCTCCAAATATATCGTGTCATACACATACATATTTAATATATATATATATATATATATATATATATATATATATATATATCTGTGTGTGTGGGTGGGTGTAATCATATATCACATATGCATACTACACCGGATCATCATGAACCGTTACCTAATGCGATCAAGCCCGAGCTAGTAGGCCCAGTCACTTATAGTCGGTATTTGTGTGTATCGGTGCATCTCCATGCCTCTATGATCATCCATCTCATCATCATCGATTTTGTCAGATCCTCGACGCATCACCATGCGTCGTGATCATCTGTCTCGATATCATGGGTCCTACGAACACCTCCACACTCTCACCGTACCTCTTCATGTAATTACAATATAATCACAAGCATACAAGCCCAACAATAAACGAGAAAAATGGAGGCTCACAGGCCCCACTAATAATAATAATCACATATACACACATCACAACACATAGTTCATGATCATCCATCCACATCATACATCACATGTACACATCAGTACATAGGATTACTAGATAATTAATAATTAATTAAACTATTTAAGGAATTATATTTCTAGAATTCAAGATATATCGGAGATCTCCAAAATTATTAAGGGTATTTATGAAATTCTAAATTAAAGGATAGACCTCGAAATTAATCAAATTTTGAGCGGTAGAATCATCCTTTAGGAAAAACCCTAACCTCTCTACCCCTTTCCAATGGGCCATCGATGATCACTGCCTCTGTGGGCGATGCCTCTGTCTACAAGCCTACTCGAGGGTGTTGTGCCCACTAGCGTCGCCCCTGGATGCAATCGTCCTTATAGGTGGCTTGCCAGCAAGCGATCGTCCCTACAGGCAGCATACTCCAGGCGGTCGCCCCCTGTTGGCGGCCTTGGCCACGGGCGACCACCCTAGTAGGGTGCCTAACCGCAAGCGACCACCCTTGTAGGGGGCCTGATAACGAGCA
Organism: Ensete ventricosum; assembly: GCA_029747655.1. Lineage (NCBI taxonomy): Eukaryota > Viridiplantae > Streptophyta > Magnoliopsida > Zingiberales > Musaceae > Ensete > Ensete ventricosum. Next base: position 21,518,544 of record JAQQAF010000002.1, read on the forward strand.
ACCACCCCTATAGGTAGCCAGCCTGTAGGTGGTAGCTCCTGCACACAAGCAGTTTGCCTACAACCGTTGTAAGAACGCATAGAACAATTATACGTAATTCAATCTCATCACACGCAGTTTAAAAGCCAATCTTTTGCACAAGCAATCTGGCTCTGATACTACTGTTGAGAAACCACGAAAGAGCATCACATGCATATTGAAAGAATAAAATAAAATTAGTTTCCCAAAATTATCACGTTGTCATGGAAAGATTGGTGCGAGAAAAAAATGCAAAACCAAAAACTGTGATACGTGAGAGATTGATTACCTAGGGATATCATATATCTCAAAAATTTCAAATCTAGATGGAGAGGATGAAGGAGGTCAAATGTTCTCCTCTCTAGCAGTATCCACACACTGGACCATTGCAGCGATGCTCCTCCAATCGTAGCCCAAAAACTCGTAACTCTTGCGTGTCTTCTCGCAACACTTGTCAAAGATCACCTATCTTCTTCACTACCCTCTCCCAGTAGGGAGGGGCTAGTCGACTGAGAAGATGAAGGGAGAGAGGAGAATAGGAGGGGGTGACCAAAGGTTCAACCTATCACTATTATGCCGCCCCTGCCTCCTATTTATAGAGAGCCACCAAAAACCCTAATAGATTTTGCCTTAGTGGGTATTGGATCTCCATACAATTACCTACTCCTCTTGGATTATTGGATCTCTATCTAATAATGTCAATTGGCCTCTAATTGGGTCTTGTGCAAGAAGTTCATCAATGTTAGGTCTCATCCAATGAGATATAGGCTAATTGAATTAACTCATATCTAATCCTCTAGTCGCTGAAACATTCACCATTTGTGTGTGACCCTTTAGGCCTAATACCGAGCTAGCCATGAGTTTTCTTATCAGAAGTATTTTTGACTCAGCGAATTGTTATCCCATAACAATTCACTCAACTCATTGACTATGGACGTACTAAGCCACTGCGCCATAGTCCCCAATCGATACATAGAATCAAATCCATTATACTTGTTTGTCCGTGGTTACCATGTGTCTATAGTTCCTCATCCAACTAATATCAGAGATCACATATTGTGCATGGTATTATCAAGTCACATACGAAATCAGTTCGAATCTTGCTCTAATTGGATTCTGTCGGAGAACTCATTATCTCTCAATCTGAACAACCCTGGCCATGAATTTGTCTAAGTGATAATACATGAGATATTCCTACCGTGATATTGAGAGTGGATAATCCTCTATTGACACTCAATTGCCTTTGTAAGGTTGGCTACCAATCTCGATAACTAGTTATACCAGATTTGAAACTTTCCAGACCTATAAGTCTGACGTCAAAGAAAGGAGTACTCAAACAAGATATCCTTAGTATTCTAAGTTTAAGGACCAAACACACAACTGGGACTACGAAATCCCTATCTGACATTAGGTATCGTTAACCATCCAACATTACGTAAGCGAATCAATCAGTGAACTCATTCTCCAATGAGCACCTATAAACCCTTAGTGTCCCCACATAAGTGGCTGTGAGATCAATCGCCTCCATCATATAAACATATATATAGTACATCGGTCTATCTGGTTATTTTGATATCCCTCTTGAGTAACCTATGATCGGGATTATTTAGTATCTATGTTTGAAGGTGAATCGGTCTCATTATTGTGATCTCATCACGATCCGATTCCTATTGCCCAGAACCAAGGACATCACAATATATATACAACAGACAATATAATTGAGAATATGCCAATAATAATATTAATGTAAAAAGATTATATAGTATGTTACACATGCCATCACTCATATGATTGACTTGCATGACACCTTTAACCAACAGAAATCATTTGATGAATTTATGGAGTAATATACTTTTAAGATAAGTGACATAGGAAAAATATCGATTATGGACAAGAAGAACCATCACATGGTAAATCATCGAAGCAAGAGAATCAGATATTGCACTATGAAAGCATCATGTCAGAGATTGAAAGTCGGGTCGAAAGAATCGGGTATTACGCCAAAAGATCAGATATTGTGGGAAGTCAACATGCTGATAGATCAAGTGATATACTAAAGGAAAGGATGATACGGAGGTTTGGACAAAGTACTGGATGATCAAGTGACATGTTAGAATGCCGGATAATGTGTTGATTGCTTTGTAATTGTGCTATATATATTATTGAGTGGTTAAGTCTTGATCGAGGTTGTTTCGAGTCAAATTAAGATAGTCTTAGGCCAAAACCATGCAAATATAATTGGGAGTCTATTGGGCTTGAACCAGGATTGTATTGGGCCTATTGGAAGGCCAATTTAGCGACCTAGAATTAACCTGGCAGTGGTACTACTAGGCCTAGGAGATGGTATCACCTAGACAGCCCGAAAGTATTGTTTGTGCTTTTTCGGGTACTTTGGTAGTGGTACTGTCCCCTACCGATAATGGTACTATCCAACGATAGTGGTATTGCCTAGGCCAGTGGTAGTACCACCAGAGCCCAGATTCCCGGGCTTTGTTCGACAGTAGTACCATCCAAAGGCGGTAGTGGTATCACTGGTACCTTGAAAACTCAGGGATTTAAATTTTTGGCTCCATTTCTAAAGCCTTTGGGGGTCTATAAATACCTCACTTATACTTACTTGATGCAAGAGTTAGTAAGAGGGAACAAGAGTGGAAAGAGAAAGAATCCTTGAGGTTAAAAGTGTAGTAGACTCTTAAAAGTGTTTGAGTCTCTTCCTCCTTGAGTTTAGCGATTATTCTAAGGAGGTGTGAGATCTTGTGTGAAAGAGTTTGTGTAAAGTTTCTCTCCTGAGCCTGGTAAAATGTGAAGGGTTGTAACAAGGGTAATTGATCTTCACCCGTTAAAAAAAAGATTGGTAGTGAAAGCCGGTGGCTTCGAGAGAAGAGGAATCAGGAGTGGATGTATATCGGGACGACCGGTTTACATTTCATTTTTTGCTTTACCTTATTATTGTTTACTGATTTACTTTACTCACTATCCTCACTTGTACTTTTGGTTAAATGCACTTTCAATACGGATTTTATCGATCAAATTTGATGAATCAGAACCTTTTTGCGATAGCATGGTATTAGAGCTAGGTTCTCTTAGTTGAATTAACACTCAAGAGAGATTTAATGGCTTTTTCTAGTAATCATGAGGGTTAGTTTATCACTCATCCTTCTATGTTTAATGGGACAGACTATACTTATTGGAAAACACGAATGAATTTTGATTTATGGAATGTCATTAAATGTGGTTTTTAGAAATCTTCTAATCAAATGAATGAATGAAATAGTTTTGAAAAGAAAATATTTTCCTTATATGCTAAAGGTATGAACGCTTTATTTTATGCTTTATTCAAAAGAAGTTTAATCGTGTTTCTATACGTGACACTGCATATGATATTTGGCACATACTTGAAGTTACTAATGAAGGCACAAATAGAGTAAAAAAATCTAAAATCAATATTTCAGTACATAGCTATGAATTGTTTAAAATGAAGCTAAGTGAAACTATTGGTGACATATACACCCGTTTCATGAAGGTTGTCAATGGTTTAAAAGCTCTTGGTAAAAGCTATACTAATCTTGAATTGATTAATAATATTTTAGGAACTCTTCTAAAAAGTTGGGATCTAAAAGTAACGGCTATCCAAGAAGCAAAGAACTTAAATAACTTTTCTCTTGAAGAACTTATAGGATCTTTAATGACCTATGAAATGATATGTAAAACACATAATAAACAAGAGGAACACCTTCCAAATAACAGGAAGGATATTGCACTTAAAACCAAAAAAGACCATTTGAGCAAAAGCTTAAGTGATGAATATGACATGGCGAACTATGCATTGATGGCTTTCAATAATAAGGTATGTGACTCACGAAACATCTTTATCTTATGATAAATTACTTGATGCATCTCATGATTTGTATAATGAGCTTAAAAGAGTAAGTAAGAAATATAAATTACTAAAAAAGGATCATGTATCTCTCTCTAATGAATTTGAAAAAATAAGTATGATAATTGTATCTTAACATCTTGCACTAAATGTGAATAGTTAGATTCACTTAAAAAAGAAAATATGTTATTACAATAAACTTTAGAAAAATTTAAAATTGGAAAGAAATCATTAAACATGATTCTTGCTAAATAAGGTTTTGGACTTAGAAAGGAATGTATTAGATTCACATGTAATGGTACATATCAAAAGCCAACTATATTTGTAAAAGGACCTACACTACATATTCTCCTAAAGTTATATGTAATTTTTTTGAAAGATTTGGTCATTATGCTTTTACATAGTCTTTTTAAAAATATAGCTCTATCAATTTGATGCAAAAAGTCAAGAAAGAAATATCTAACTATGAAGGACCCAAAGTTAAATGAGTACCTAGAGTAAACATCTTCTTTTTGTAGGTATGTCTCAATACAAGAGCTTAGAGCAAAAAATGATATCTTAATAGTGCATACTCAAGACACATGACCGGAGATATAACACAATTTTCAAATCTCAGTAGCTAAAATGAAGGATGTGTCACCTTCAAAGACTTGCTTTTCGATTTTAAATGATGATGCATAGCTTTGGCATAGGAGATTACGACATGAAGTATGAAAGCAATCTCACAAATTAGAACCAAAGGACTTTAGTTATTTCTATTTTATAGGAATCTATCCTCATTGTTGTTAATAAATTCTTTGAAGATAAAAAAATAATTTTAATGATTTTTAATTTTATTTGAATGAGAATTCTCCTCTCTAATACAAATTGGATACATCAACTTCTAGAAAAACCTTACCCAAGGAATGAAAATATATAGATGCACATTCTAGGGAGCTAATTATTGGAGATATATCAAAAGGTGTTTAAACTCACTCTCCATTAAAAAATATTTATTTAAATAAATTAATCTAGATCTTTTACTATTTATTCTCCTATAATTCTTTTTTGTTATTTACTAAAGAGGATATTTATCTAATGAATCATGATCGTTCACTTAACTTCTTAATATTCATGATTTGTGATTTGTTTTGTATTTATTCTCCTAAGATTTCTTTTACTATTTATTAAGAAATAGATTTACTCAAACAAATGATTTTGACATCTTAATGTTTATAACTTGAGATTTATTTTATATAAATCAAGATCTTTTATTATTTATTCTCCTATAATTCTTTTTGCTATTTACTGACTTTTCACTTAATTTCTCGATATTCATGATATGAGATTATTTTATATTCATTCTCCTATGATTCTTTCTTTTTGGTAATGCTTAAGAATATGATTTATTCAAATAAATTATGATCTTGACTTCTCGATATTTATAACTTGAGATTTATTATATATGAATCAAGATTTTTTACTCTTATAATTCTTTTTGCTATTTACTAAAAAGGAGATTCATCTCATTGGATCATTATCTTGATTTCTTGATGTTTATGATGTGAGATTTATGTCATATGACTCTTTTGTATTAATATCATTCACATGATGTCAAAGTAGCATTACTATTGGCACATTGATATAAACAAAGAGAAGTAGCACTATGATAAAACGAAATCATTCTCTTCTTTTCGATAATGACAAAGGGGAGAGAAAAGTAGTAGCTTACACTTTTTTTTTCCTCTTTTTGTTGGTGACAGAGGAAGAGAAGTAATGGTAAATTTTTTGATAACGTAGCACTCATATTGATATTGTATTTGATTATATTAACTTATGATACTTGTTTGAGATGTGTAACTATTTTAACATTCAAACTATGTATATGACGTGATTATTTAACACAAATTATGCATATGATTCCTGTAATAATCATTGCTAAAAGTCATTATAATTTATGATAAAATTATTTTGACCTGAATTCAAAGAGTTGAAATGTTATGATTTTTTTTTAAATTTGAGTTCATTATAATATCTCATAATGACATATAGACAAGGGGAGTTTAGTTAAAACTCCATCAATAATCTATTGTCATCATAAAAAAGGGAGAGATTGTTAAATCTCAGATTTTGATGATGAAATCAATTGATGAATTTATGAACTAACATGCTTTTATGATAAGTGATATAGAAAAAACTTCGATCATGGATAAGAACCATCATAGGGCAAATCGTCAAAGTAGGAGAATCTGATGTTGGGCTAAGAAAGCATCATGTCAGGGATTGGATGTTGGGATGGGGGATTGGTTGACATGCCGAATGATGGATTTCGTGTCATAAGTTCGGGCATGGGGTTGGAAGGATCAGGTATTACGTCAAAAGATTGGATGTTGTGGGAAGTCAACATGCTGATAGATCGAGCGACATGTCGAAGGAAAGGATGATGCGTTAGAGGTTTGAACAAAGTGCCTAATGATCGAATGAAATGTTTACAATGTGCTGATTACTTCGTGATTGTGCTAGATATATGATTGAGTGGTTAAGTCTTGATCGAGATTATTTTGAGTTAAATTGAGTTGGTATTGGGTCGAAATGATACCAACTTAATTGGGAGCCTACTGGGCATGAACCAAGACTAAATTGGGCCTGTTGGAAGGCTAATTCAATGATTTGAAATTGGCTTGGGCAGTGGTACCACTAGGCCTAGGCTATGGTACCGCCTAAACAATTAAAATGCACTATTTGTGCTTTTCTAGTTATTCTAGCGGTGGTACTGCCCCCTACTGATAGTGGTATCACCTAGTGATGATAGTACCATCTAGGCCATCGATAGTACCACTAAAGCCCAGATCCCGAGGCTTTGTTCGGTGGTAGCACCGTTCGATGCCGACGGTGGTACCACTAGTATTGTGAAAACTCAGGGATTTAAAGTTTTGGCTCCATTTCTAAAGCCTTTGGGGGTCTAAAAATATGCCACTCTTGCTTGCTTGATGCAAGAGTTAATAAGAGGGAACAAGCGTGAAAAGAGAAAGAATCATTAAGGTGAAAACTGTTGTAAATCTTGAAAGTGTTTGAGTCACTTCCTCCTTAAAAAAAAAAGTCTCTTCTTCCTTTAGTTTAGCGATTATTCTAAGGAGGTGTGTGGTCTTGTGTGAAAGAGTTTGTGTAAAGGTTCTCTCTTGAGCCTAGTAAAAGGAGAAAGGTTGTAAGAGTAGTTAATCTTCATCCGTTGGAAAGAAGATCAGTAGTGAAAGTCGGTAGCCTCGAGAGAAGAGGAATCAAGAGTGGACGTAGGTTAGGACAACCGAACCACTGTAAATCAATTTGTATTTTCTTTCTTTCTTTGCCTTATTATTACTTCTAATTTAACTCGCTCACTATACTCACTTGCACTTTTGGTTAAACTAATTTTCAATTTATATTTTCGTTCGAACTTTTTTGAATCTGAACCTTTTTACGATAGCACTAATTCAAACCCCCCCCCTCTCTTAGTGCCATTATGATTCTAATAGAGAAAATACTCAGGATATGGATCGTCAAACCTACGAGGAGGCTATTATGAGTATAGAGTTCGGGAAGTGGCAAGAAGCTATGAATTCTGAGATGGATTCCATGTACTCCAATAATGTTTGGAACCTTATTGATGCACCTGAGAGTATCATACCCATCGACTATAAATGAATCTTCAAGAAAAAATATCAGAGTAGATGGAAAGATGGAGACCTATAAGGCAAGGCTGGTGGCCAAAGGGTATCATCAAAAGTAAGGAGTTGACTACGACGAAACCTTCTCACCTATAGCATGCTAAAATTCAGCGAAATATTTTTGGCCATTGTCGTACACTATGATATGAGATTTGGCAGATGGACATGGAAACTATGTTCCTTAACGGTAACTAGATCTTATGACTTCGTTAAAAATGAAGATGAGCCTTGTGTGTATAGAAAGGTAAGTGAGTGTGCTATCACCTTCTTGGTATTATATATGGATGTCATCATGATCATTGAGAATGATGTAGGAATGCTCTTCATAGTTTAGGTTGGCTATCTAGACACTTCTTCATAAAGGATTTAGGGGAAGCATCCTATATCTTAGTGATTTAGATCTAGAGAGATAGATCTAAGAGGATGCTTGACTTGTCCTAGTTCAGATACATAGACACCATTGTCAAAAGGTTTGGCATGAAAAATTTCAAGAGATGTCTTATACCAATGAGACATGAAATATTACTTTCTATAAGTATATCCCCAAAGACTCCTGAAGAAAGGGCAAACATGGATATGATACCCTATGTCTTTGCGATAGGGTCTATCATGTACATTGTGCTATATACCTGGCTTGATATAGCTCATGCTTTGAGTGTCACGAGTAAGTCAAGCAGATCTAAGTTTGAAACATTATAAGGTAGTAAAGTGTATCATTAAGTATTTGAGACGGACTAAGGACCTTGTACTAGTATATAGAGGATGTAGCCTCCAGGTTGAGGGCTACATGGACTCAAATTTTTAGTTTGATGTTGATGATAGCAAGTTAAACTCAGGGTATGTCTTCACCCTGAATGGAGGAGTAGTAAGTTAGAAGAGTTCCAAGCAAGATACTATTGTTAACGTACCATAAAGGTAGAGTACATTGCTATCGTAGAAGCAGCAAAAGAGAGAGTCTAGATGAAGAAGTTCATAATGGATTTAGGAGTCGTATCAAGCAATAAGGAGCTAATTCCCATATATTGGGACAACAATGGAGAGATTGCTAAAGCAAAGGAATCCATGTCTCATTAGAAGTCCAAGCATGTTCTCTGGAGGTTCCACCTGATCAGAGAGATAGTGGCTCATAAAGATGTTACAACAGAAAGGGTTCCATCTGAAGAGAACATTGTGGATCCAATAACGAAGTTGTTATGTTATATTATCTTTGAGCGTCACATGGGTCTGATAAGGATCAGACACGTAGGTGATTGACTTTAGGTCAAGTGAGAGATTACTGGTTACAAGTACCCTGTAATCCAATCACGTGAGTGATGGCACGTGTGACATGCTACACAGTCTTTTTACATATTATTATTATTATTATTTTACTTTATGTTACCTGTTGCATATATGGTGATGTCCTTGGATTTGTACAATGAGAATTAGATCATGATGAGATCACAATAATAAGACTCTAAATAATCTCAATCCTAGTTTACTCGAGGGATATCAAGATAATAGAATAGATCGGTGTATTGTATACTCGTTTATGTGATGAAGGCGACTGGTCTTATAGCAAAACATGTGAAGACACTAAGGGCACAATACATATGCTCATGTTAAGACACTAAGGGTATGATGGTACTATCGTCACTTGGGCAGTACCACTACCGCCTGGGTGGTACCATCGTTGCCCACCGACATTACTACCACCAGAAATCTCAAAATATCACTTTTCCTATACTATTTTATACCTGACTCATACCTCTTGTTGACCCCTTTTTAGGTCAATGAATGAGCTCAACTAAGCTCAAATCTAACCCAAAGTGGACCTGGTTGCCTCTCATTGAGTTAATTTGGATTTCTCCAAACATAACTCAATTATGACTCAAAACACACAATGCTAACTACGACATACTAAGACACAATTACAATCATTCTTGTTGTCTGGCATGTCAATCAATCTTTCGAACTCCCGGTGAACTTCCTAATATCCTCCGACGAACTCTCGGTGAGTCTCTCGATCATCTTCTAGCGAGCTCCTGATGTGCTCCCAGTGAGCTCTCGATCACCTTCGGCAAACTCCTGACGAGCTCCCACTACATCGTCTAAACCCCGGCCTGATACCCGAACTTGACTCTGGCCAAACATCAGATTGTATTGCCTTTTTACCGTCATAGTAAATCTTGCATCACTTTCTCTAATACACAAGTTAGATCATAAAACCCATCAATTGATTTTATTATGAAAATCCAAGATTCAACAATCTCTCCCTTTCTTATGATGACAACCAATTGATGACGGGAGTTAACCTTAACTCCCCTTATGTAATGCCAAACAATAAATAGACAAACATGAATTCAAAAGAACCTCACTTTTGAATTCAAGTATAGCATTTTGATAATACTAAAATGTTCACAATTTAACCATTCATAATACCATACATGATAAAATTTTCAAAGCATTCATTTTCTTAGTACACATAACAAATAATTTCAACCAAAAATATGTTTCACATGATAAACATGTCATCAATCATGATACAACATCCATCTTCTTGGTATAAAAATTTCAAACATTTCAAATATCTCATACATTTCTTATGTCATCAATTATGTCATTTCTCTCCCTTTTTCATCAATAAAAATGAGATATGCTCAACTTATATTTGAACATTCTTAAATATTTATCACAACATTTAGTACATAAATAAAGAATATAGTCCATTTCTCCCCCTTTGTAAAATAAGAAGAATGATACGAATAGAATTTTATGTATCACAAATGTCACATCAAATTTCTTTTCCCCCCATTGTAAATGAGATAGATGAAGAAGAAAGGGATGAGGGGTCAAAGATTCAAAAATCAAGTATAGTAAATCAAAATAATTTTTGAGAGAGAGAGGATAAAAATAAATCTCATCACAAAAAGAAATTCGAATCACATTTTCTCTTTTGTAAATATCAATTTCAAAAATGAAAGAATCATTTTGAAAGCGAGCTAAAAAAGCCGAGAAATCTGCGAGGAATATAAGAGCTACTCATTGCATTTCAAAAGATCATCTCATGTAAATATCAAGAAAAAACTTAAGAAATCTAAAAAATAATATGACAAAAAATTATGCATTTAGACTTAATAAGAAGCTCAATTTACAAAATTAAGAAATCCAAAAAATATGATAGTGAATCAAGCTCAATTTGCAAATCATGCATTTATGATTCATTTAGAAAATTTAAAATTCCTAATTTTTTCTAAGCAAATTGTTTCTCATTTAATGATTTTGTTGCAAGATAGCAATTTTATCATATCTAATTCTCTTTTATGTTTATCATGTCAAATTTAATTGTTCCTCATTCAATGTTGAAAGATTTATCATATCCAATTCTTTTCTTATAAAATCAAATTGTTCTTCATTTAAAGACTTTGTTGTTAAGATAGCAATTTAATCTCCCCCTTGGTCATTGTCAAAAATATACAAAGGGGTTATATAGTGAAAATCATGTCATTAAGGAAATAATATGAAAGATCAATTCGTAAGTACTAAAAGATATGATTTATTTTTATAAATCTCTCCCTTTCTTTTTGTAAATAACAAAAATGAGTTCTAGGAGAGCAAATAATCTTGATTCATTCAAGACATATAATTCATTTAGATAATTTTTCTTAATAAAATGAAAGAATGATCTTGATTAAAAATCTCAAATTATAATTGTTAAGATCATAAATCTCTTTTTTATTAAAAAATCATAAAGGTTAAAAATAATTCACATAAAAGATAAGTCAAGTGAAGAAGTCAATGGAAAGTTCATGAAAAAAATATCATTCAATTTTTAACTCATCACAAATTTAAGAAATATTAATTTGGTGATAAGGTATACTTTTCATGAATATAAAGAAGTTATAAATAAATCATGTCATGAAAGATATTAATATCAATTCATGAATACCAAAAGATATGATTTAATTTTGACAAATCTCCTCTTAGATGACAAAAAGAAAAGGAATATTAGGAGATCAATTAATAAGAAGGATCTTGATTTATGTGTAAACAATCAAGTTATCAACATCGAGAAGTTAAATCATGATTAGAATGAGAAAAATAACTTTTCTATAGTAATTTACAAAAAGGGACATAGAAGAACAAATAAAAGATCAGGATTATAGTTCATAATGAAAATATCAAGTTATAAGATCATAAATCTCCTCTTTGGTAAAAAGAAAATTATAGAAGTAAAAAAGTTAATTCCCATAAAAGATACCTTATAAAAAATCATAGGAAAATTTATGATTTGGTTGAGAAAACATCTCATTCAAATTTCAATCATCAAGATTATCTTTGTAGTTTAAGAGATTCAACAATAGTGATATTATTTTATCCCTTTTTGAAAGCTTGATAAGATAAAGATATTTTCAAAGAAGAATTTTCATCTATTTTTTGTTTCAATTTATGTGATTTGTTTTATACAAAAATTCCTTTATCTTTTATGCAAAATTCAAGTGTTGCCATTTAAAACCAAAAATCAAGTTTAAAAAAAAATTATCAAGATCATTATAATAAAATATTTTGAAACAAAAGCTTCGATTTAATTTAATTCCAATAATTTTTCTTTCTTAAGTGAGTGTAACTCTTTAGACTTAGTGAAATGAGTTACCATGCTTATCTCAAAGTGTTTCTTTTTCAAGCTCTAATTTAAGAATGATCCAATATTCAATCATACAACATTCAATCATATTTCAAGTCAATCATTCAATATTAACATTTACATTTAAATCAAGCAATATAACATCAGCAAAATCCCTTTTCGAAAAGTTTCAACATAGATAATTTTCCATTAGCAATAACTAAGGTTCTTCAGTGTAGTTCATTTTTGTACTAGTATGCACTACCTATGCATAAATCATGCATCGTCGAAAAGCAATAATGAACTATCAAAATATTTATTGTTAATAATTTTAATTCTAATATTTTTTCTTATTGTTGTTGTTTAGGCTAGTGAGCTTGAAAAGTGTTTTAGATCTCAAGTCATATGCCTTAAGCATATTTTACTCCTAGCCTTTGTTTGGAGACAACTCTACAATATAGAGGTTTTTGATTTGGGTACCCATTTGACTTTGGGTCCCTCATGAAAAGCTCTACCTAATTTAACTAAAAGCATTTGGTTGTTTATGATTCCTTTAGGAGCCCAAATCAACTTATATAGACTATACTTTCTAAATAAGCATCTATAGACAAAGTGTACACATCTACCATAAAAATTATATTTATTTTTGGGTGAAGAATGCAATGTGGGTCTTCTAACGATGATAGTTGATTTTTTATGAGTATTACCCACAAAACCAATACCTTCTTCATGAAGACCCTTATTAACAAGGACCATGTTCAGAAATTTGTGACCTCAATATTATAGATTTGGAGTCATAAGCCATGACATCGAAATATCTAATCGATGCAAAGTTGGAGACCTTCAAGATGCGTATGGAGGACAAAATACACACTCTCTTTGCGGAATTCAAATTGGGCTGATCATTGAGCCTAAGAAAATCACTGCATGGTGAGAGTTTATATTACAAGGAGAACCACCAGAGAAAGAAGAACAAACGACAAACTTATCATGCCCACGTATGACGGTGGACTTCCCTCGATGGGAAGACGATGACCTAGCTAGGTGGATTTCACATGCGGAATGATACTTTCGCTATCACAAGACTCCGGATGTAGATATGATCCAATGGTATAATTAGTTCGAGCACACCCATGGAGCCCCAACATGGAGGCAATTCAAAAGCGGGCTGTTATTCCGCTTTGGACCATCCGAATACAAAAACATCGACGATCAACTTGCAAAGATGTGCCAAACTTCCAAAATTGTGCCAAACTTCCAAAATTAAAGATACTAGACTAGCTTTTGTTGGGAAATCTAGTGGGAGCATCTGTTAGGACCCTAGCAAAGTTGAGTCCTAGTCGACTGAATTGAGTCCTTAAATTAAGCCTTGTTGGCCAACCTAGACCTGACATTAGGATGACTAAGAGAAGATCTGAGTCCACTGTAATAAATCAGCCCAAATCATAGTAGGTTTAGGATTTGACTAAACTAGAGTAGGGTTAGGAGTCAGAGTTAGATATGGGTTAAAGTCAATGGCGTCATGAATGTAATAAACCCTAATCTAGCCACCACCCGTAATAAAGAAGTGGTTGGCTAGGGTTAGGGAGGAGTCCTTATGGGATGTTGGCTAGGATGAGGGATTGAGTTAGGAGTTGGGGCACATGTAAACCCTAGCTAGCTGTCCCTTACTTTAGTAAAAGGGGTCGACTAGGGTTAGGGTTAACTTGGAGGAGGATTAGGAGTCTAATGCAGCCAGCCTCTCCTAGTTAGGGTCGACTAGGAGGTTACTTCTTAGAAAATAATTAGAGTTGTTAGAAGTAGGAGTTGCTTCTTAGAGAAGGGATTGAAGTTGTTAGAAGTAAGAGTTTGATAGGACTACAGCAAGGTTGAATCCTAATCACATAGAGGTAATCAATAAGAACCTTGTGAGATTTTAATAAAATCTCACTTATTCACTTCTATCATATAAAGAAGTGTGGCTAGGGTTTATTCTGGAGCCTTAGGGCTTCTTGGCCACTACCCCCTTTATTAGGCTAGTCAGCTAGGGTTTCTAGTAGAGGCATACGGCTTATGCAACCACTTAGGCCATCGTGCCCCTTATTTAGGCAGGGCGGCTATAGGTGGGGCAAAAGGGGGAATCCACTTAGGAAGCATCCCCCTAGGGTTTTAAGCCCTATATAAGCCTGTAGACTCAACCTCTTTTGATCAAGCAAGAGATCTATTCTATTCAGCCTTGTTGGCCGACCCTAGGAGGGAGGAACCCCCTCAAAGATCAAAATCTATAGAGCTCCTTTAGGGGTTCAATCATATGGTATCAGAGCAACGTTCCTGCTACCCCTGCTATCATCTCGGGTGCCTCCACCCTTCCAAGCAATTCCCACAATTGCTGCAATATGCGCCTCCACCTTCCTCCCAAGCCGTAGATCAAATCAATCAACCGCTACCCCCTGTGTTTGAAATTGGAGATCTGGTATATTTTCATCACCCATGCCTCTTCAATACTTCAAGATCCTTTACTTTACATGTTGAAAATTTTTTCATATTTTTCTCCGCTGTAAATTTTGTCCATTGCAAATATTATCATTGTTGCGAAGGTGAAACACTGCAGAAATTTTCAACCGCTTATTGGCCTCTTGAAACCAAACTATTGTTCATCCTTTTTGGCCAAAACTTTTATACAATTTCATAGATCATCTTAGCTTTTATTTAAGATCGATCAATAGAAAAAATTCCTTCTGAAATCGATTTTATTGTTTCCTAATTCTTCATCACGTAGTGCTAGAATTTTACGATGAAGAATCTGCTTTCCATCTTTTTCCCTATTTTCCTACCTTTACCAAAATTTTGTCAAACTTTTTACATCTGAACCGAGGATTTCTACATATTTTTCTCAAGTTTTCCTCTGGAATTTACATCGAGAATTCATCGTTTCTCTGATGCAAATTCTGTTAGGCAGGACTACACGTACACAACACTTTCTTTGTTGAATTCCATCTGATTTAAGTGTTATCTTTTGTGGGTTTTTGGACTCTCTTTCTCTCATCCTCAAACCCTACCATCCTCACTAAGAACCCTTCCAAACTGCACCCTAAACTAATTCCAAATAGCCTCCCAAATCAGCCCTAAACTATAGCCTACTTCCTTACCGATCCACATACCTTTTCAGCCAAACTTCCTTACCAATCCGCCTACCTTTTCAGCCAACCTTCATTACTGATCCACCTAACATCATAATCCCAAAACCCAACAAAATTGTAGCCCAAACCACATATAAAATAGAAACCTAATAAGCCTAAAACCGTAGCCTTCTACAACCATCACTTATTCACAGTATACCCCCACCAATCTCTATCAAACCTCTGCTGCCATCTACCCAGATCCAAAACTCTTTTCCTAACATTCATCTACTATTATCATAGCCCTAAAACTCCACCAAATCGCAGCCCTGAACTGCACCCAAAGCAGCCACAAAACTAACCCCAAAAATTATAGCTTTCCACCTTCGGTCCACCAATCTTTCAACCACCCAATCTCCCTCTATCCCTTCAACTGCAGCACACATCTCTTGCTTCACAATGCTACTAGTAGCGATCTCTCACTGTCATCCTCTTTGATCGCAGCCAGCAGTGATCCCTTGTGGTACAAACGCTACTAGTAGTGATCTTTCGCTACCATCTATTTTCATCGTAGCCGCAACAATCTCTCGTTGCCATCTACCATTATCACAACCAGCAGCGACTTGATCACGTCCAGCAGTGATTGTTGGGAAACCTCAGCGGGAGAATCATATGCATCGCAGAAATCAAAATAAAAACCAGTTTACCACGCATATTAAATCATCATGCAAAAGATTGAGGTCGTGAGAAAGCCCTAAAAATCGATAAAACTATGTCATGTGATAGATTGATTACCTAGGGAGATCATATATCCCTGTATTTCTAGATCCGGATGGAAATGATGAAGGAGGTCAAGCGTCATCCTCTCTAGTGGTATTTACATGATGGATCTCTACAACGAAACTCCTCCAATCTGAACTCACAACTCTTATGTAGAGGGAGGGAGGAGAATAGAAGAGGTACGTCAAAGCTGCAGCCTATCAATCATGAGTCTCCCCTCCTATTTATAGAGAGCCACCAAAACTCTAAGGCTCCTACCTTAGTGGGTATTGGATCTTCATCCAATTATCCACTAATCTCTCCTTAGGCCTCTAATTGGGCCTTAAGCAATGAGCCCATCAGCATAGGGTCTCATCTAATGAGAATAAGGGCTAATTGGATCTTCATCTGATCCTCTATTCGCTAAAGCATCCACCATATGTGTATGACCATCTAGGCCCGATACTGAGCTGACCATGAGTCGGTCGCATCAGAACTCCTTCTAATATAATGAATTATTATCTCTATAATAATTTATTCGACTTATCGACTATGAATGTACTAGGCCACTATGTCATATTCCCCAAACGATACAGGGGCATCAAATCCATCGGACCTGTATGTCCACATTTACTGTGTATTTATAATTCCTCATCTAACTAATATCTCAAAGACCGTATATTGGACATGGTAATTTCAGGTCACATACAAAATCAGTTTATCTTGCTCTAATCAGATTCTACCAGAGAACTCTTTCTTTCTCAATCTGAATGACCCTAGCCAGGGATTTGTTTGGGAAAACACATATGGAATATTTCTCTTATGATACCGAGAGTGGATGATTCTCTATTGACACTCAATTGCCTTCGTAAGGTTGGCTATCAATCCCGATAACCAGATGTACCAGATCTGAAACTTTTCAAACCTGTAAGTCTAATGTCAAAGAAAGGAGTACTCAAACAAGGCATCCTTGGTGTCTCAAGTCTAAGGACGAGATACACAATTGGGATTATGGAATTACTGTTTGACATTAGGCATTATTAGCCATACAACATTTCATAAGTGGATCAATCAGTGAACTCATTCTCTAATGAGCACCTGTACTAGATCCTTAGTATCTCTACACAAGTGGCTATGAGACCAGCCGCCTCCATCATATGGATAGGTATATAATGCACCGGTCTATCGGTTATCTCGATATCCCTCTCGAGTAATCTATGATCAGGATTATTTATGATCTATGTTTAAAGGTGAATCGATCTTATTATCATGATCTTATCACGATCCAATTCTCATTGCACAGGACTAATGATATCACAATATATATGCAACAGATAATATAATATGAGAATATGCTAATAATAATCATAAGCAAAAAGATCGCATAGCATGTCACACGTGCCATCACTCATGTGATTGGCTTGCAGTGCACCTGTAACCAGGAATCTCCCACTTGACCTAAAGCCAATCACTTATGTGTCTGATCCCCATCAGACCCTTGTGATGCTCAAATACAATATGAGCCAGCAGCTACATCAGTGGATCTGTAATGTTATCTTCAGATGGAACTCTTCCCATTGTTATATCTTTATGGGTCATGATCGCTCTAATTAGTTGGAACATTCTTAGAATAATTCTGATGAGACTTGGGTTCCTTTGCTAGAGCTATTACCCTATCGCTGTCACAATATATGGGAATCAACTCCATACTACTTGGTACGACTCTCAAATCATGATGAACTTCTTCATCTATACCCCTTCTTTTGCTACTTCTACTACAGCAATGTATTCCACCTCTATGGTTGAGTATTATACTACAGCAATATATTCTGCCTCTATGTATTCCGCCTCTTACTTAGAACTCTTCCAGTTTACTGCTCCTCCATTCAGGGTGAAAACATGCCCTGAGTTTGACTTGTTATCATCAATGTCGGACTAGAAACTCGAGTCCATGTAGCCCTCAAATGGGAGGCTACCTTATCCATATATCAGTAAAAGATCTTTAGTCCTTCTCAAGTATTTAAGGATACACTTTATTATCTTTCTGTGTTATAAACCTGGATCCGCTGATAATTGCTCGTGACACTTAGAGCATGCACTATATCAGGTCCGGTACAGAGCATATCATACATGATAAACCCTATTGCTGAGGCATAGGGTATCCTATCTATGTCTACTATTTCTTCAGGAGTCTTTGAGGATATACTCCTAGAAAGTGATATTTCATGTCTCATCGGTATGAGACCTCTCTTGGAATTCTTCATGTCAAACCTTGTAACAATGAAGTCTATGTACCTGGACTGGGATAAGCCAAGCATCATCTTGGATCTATCTCTATAGATCTGAATCTCCAAAATATAGGATGCTTCCCCTAAGTCTTTCAAGAAAAAGTTCGAGATAGCCAAGCCTTTACTGTGGAGAGCATTCCTACATCATTCTCAATGATTAGGATGTCATCCACATATAGCACCAAGAAGGTGATAGTGCTCCCACTTACCTTCATGTACACACAAGGCTCATCTTCGTTCTTAACAAAGTGATAAGATCTGATCGTCTAATCAAATCTTATGTTCCAATTTTGGGAAGCTTATTTTAGTCTATAAATAGACTTGAGCAGCCTGCATACTTTATCTGGACTCTCTCTTGATATAAATCTCTCTAGCTGTATCATATATACCTCCTCCTCAAGGTTGTCATTGAGGAATGTCGTTTTCATATCCATCTGCCAGATCTCATAGTTATAGTGTGCTGCAATGGCCAAAAAAATTCTAATGGATTTAAGCATGGCTACAGGTGAAAAGGTTTCGTCATAGTCAACTCCTTGTCTTTGATGATATCCTTTAGCAACCAGCCTTGTCTTATAGGTCTCCATCTTTCCATCTACTCTGATCTTCTTTTTGAAGATACATTTACAGCCGATGGATACGATACCCTCAGGTGCATCCACAAGGTTCAAAACCTTATTAGAGTACATGAAATCCATCTCAGAATTCATGGTTTATTGCCACTTCTCGGAGTCTATACTCATACTAGCCTCCTCGTAGGTCTAAGAATCAATATCCTAAGAGTTAGAACTTGTGTGTTAGGTACCTACTAGACTTATACAAAGTTAGAACTTGTGTGTTAAGTAACGGAACAAACTCCGGCTTTGGAATGATGCTTGAGCTAGGTTCTCCAACCTAGCTCAACTCTATCTTACTCCCACTGTTTCCACCAATAATGTGTTCCTTCTTAAGGAACACAACTCTCTTGGCAACAAAGACCTTTAGGTCCTCAGGATGATAGAAGTAATATCCCAATGTCTCCTTAGGGTATCCCACGAATATGCACCATTCCATCTTTAATTCCAACTTATTGGGGTTATGTTTTCTAACGTAGGAAGGACAGCCCCAAATCTTAACCACCTTAAGATCGAGCTTCTTTCATTTCCATGTCTCATGTGGTATAGACACTACCGACTTTAACGGAACTCTATTCAGAAGGTAAGTTACGGTCTCTAGGGCGTACCCCCAAAATGAGATGGGTAGGTCAGTAAAACTCATTGTGGACCGCACCATATCTAACAGCGTGTAATTCCTCCTTTCTGATACACCATTGAGCTGAGGTGTATAAGGAGGTGTCCACTGGGATAGAATCTCATTGTCCTTGAGGAAATGGGTGGACTCTGTACTCAAGTACTTTTATCCTCGATCTGATCGAAGAGTCTTAATACTCTTTCTAATTTGGTTCTCCACCTCATTCTTATATTTCATGAATTCCTCAAAGGCCTCAGATATATACTTCATCAAGTATAGATGTCTATATCTAGAGAAATCATCAGTGAATGTAATGAAGTATGAGTAACCACCTATAGCCTGAGTCGGCATGGGACCACATACATCACTATGTATAAGTTTCAATAACTTAGTGGCTCTCTCTCCAATTTTACTAAAAGGAGAGTTGATCATCTTCCCACGAAAGCAAGGTTCACAAGTTGTATATGACTATAGTCAAATGGATATAAGTATCCATCTTTCAGTAACTTTTGAATCCTTCCCTCATGTATATGACCTAACCTATAATGCCATAGGTATGAATTGTTCACCTCATCTCTTTTCCTCTTAAACGTATCTATATTTATGATATGTGGAGAAGTGTCTAACTCATATAAGCCATTTATCAGGGTCCCTCTAGTGATGATCTCATCATCTATAATTATTGAACAACTATTATTCTAAAAAACTAATTTATATTCACTAATTGTTAAACAAGAGATGGAAATAATGTTTTTGATAATAGAGGGAATAAAATAGCATGTATCCAATGCAATAATAGCTCCACCAAGCAGATGTAGAGTGACCTCCCCAATAGCAACTATAACAACTCTTGCTCCATTGCCAATCTTAAGGTCCATCTCACGTTTGGCCAATCTCCTAGGTCTTGCCAGAACTAGCAACGAATTACAGATATGATAAACACTTCTGGTATCCAATACCCATGTGGTATCATGAAAATCTAACAAGTGGAGACTGAATATACTTGAAGCTTCTCCAAGCTTTTGTTTCGCCTTATCTATAAGGTAGTCCTTATAGTTCATCTTCCAATTTCCGTCTTGGCTGTAGTGGAAACATTGTCCTTTATTCTTTGTCCTTTGTTAGGTATTTCTTGGCAACCTTTGCCTTACCATGTCTTTCTTTGACCTTGCCCTTTTAAGGGTCTTACTAGCCTTCCTTTTCCTATTGGTATCACCAATATAAAGAGCTGACTTCTCTTTCTTGATAGTACTCTCAGCTTCCTTCAACATATTGAGAAGCTCAGGTAGAGTCACCTCAAACTTGTTCATATTAAAGTTAATAATGAACTGTGAAAATGAATCTGGTATGGACTGAAGTATAAGATTAACATACAAGTTATATCTTTTAGGACTATCTTTATACTTCACAGAGCGATCGATCTCATTCTCGCTTGTCCTTTCCTCCAATGTGGGCACAATCGTATTAAGGACATATACGATTTTCTCTTTTGTGAGAATAATTCTAAAATTACGGAGCCTTTGGACCAATGAGGCTGTTGGCATCAAGTATGCCACATAAGATTTTTGCAAGTGACAAACAAGATATAGCATAAATAAATAACATACAGACTTTACAAAAAATACTAATTACGATATGGACTTATATCTTAATGTACTCCGACTATTTTTCTAACAAATTATGTGACACCCTCGACACGTGAGATGGAAGTCTCCGACAGACTCCTAGTGAGGATCGGGATCCAATTGACATCTAAGTGCAACCTCGAGGGACTCGACCAATTACACTAAGCCCAAAATGTAGGTAACTTTTGTCAATCACAACTCCGTGTGATTCCTATC
This sequence comes from Ensete ventricosum, assembly GCA_029747655.1. Lineage (NCBI taxonomy): Eukaryota > Viridiplantae > Streptophyta > Magnoliopsida > Zingiberales > Musaceae > Ensete > Ensete ventricosum. Next base: position 21,539,935 of record JAQQAF010000002.1, read on the forward strand.
ACATTCGGCCTCCGAAGCCTCATGGTCTCGAGGGACTCGAATCACCATGATATTCAGTTAAGTCATCATCATTATTACAAGATGAGTCTGATTTGATGATATGCCCTCGAGGGACTCTACCAAGCATACCATGTCCTCAGATCACCGGTGACATCACTATGTCGTAGGCAATAACTCGATCACGTAGATAGGTGAGCCTTGAGGGACTCAACCTATATCATGATTCAATTTCTTCCTATAACGATGGAAGGACATATGGGTCAATCTTATTGCCTTATGCTTATTGACTTAATATTATTGTATGAGAGTTTTTATTTTGTATCGATCTCCTAATATGTCGTGTCTCACACAGACATATTTAATATATATCTACCTCGCATGCAAATATATATATATATATATATATATATATCTAGTAGGTGTATAACACATCATATATGCAAGCCACACCGGATGATCATGAGCTGTCACCTAATATGATTAAGCCCGAGCTAATGGGCCTAATCACTCACAATAAGATATGTATGGGCATCAATGCATCTCGATGCCCTGAGATTGTTGATCTCGTCATCATCGGTTCCATCGGATCGTTGCATCACCATGCGTCGTGATCTCTCGTCACGCTGTCACCTCTATGCTCCCACTGCACCTCTTTATGTAATTACAAATAATCACAAGCACGCAGGCCCAACAATAAACGAGAAAAACAGAGGCTCGCAATAATAATAATAATTATAATTACACACATCAAAACACATGACTCATAATCATCCATCCATATCACACGTCACATGTACATCACATCATATGTAGGATTACTAGATATATTAATCATAAATTAAATTATTTAATTAATTAGTTTTTAGAAATTAAGAGATACTCAGAATTTCTAGAATTATCAAGGGCATTTTCATAATTCTGGATGAGAGGATAGTCCTCGAAATTTCTCAAATTCAGAGGGGCAAAATCATTCTTTTCTCAAAAGGATGCCCTAGCCCTCTTCCTTTACCCTCACTGTGCCGTCGCCACTACCCCTATGTAGGCGGCGGCTGCCCTTGCCCGTCGACAACCACCCTACCAATGGGCGAGCACTATTGCCTTTGCAGCCAACATTGTGCCCGCGGGTGGCACCTCTATGGGCGCTGCCCCTGCTGGCGCTCCTGTGAGCAGTTGCATTTGCAGGTGGCCTGGCTGCAAAGGTAGCCTACCTATGGGCATCGTGCCCGCAGGCACTGCCCCTGCAGGGGACTGCCTCCGTAGCCTGGCCGTAGGCTGTTGCCCGCCTTTGGCAGCCCCTACCGCAAGTTAGCGCGAGCAGCCTCTGCCGTAGGTTAGCTGTGGCCCGGCTGCGGGCTGGTCGTGGTCGGCCGCTCATGCAGGTTGCCCAAGCCGTAGCCAGTAGCCCCCTTGCAGGGGACCTAGGTCGAAGTCGACCGCCCTCTTGCTAGTGGCCAGGTTGTGGCTAGGCACCCTTGCAAGGGGCCTGACCGTGGCCAACCATCCCTGCAGATGGCTTGGCCATGGTCGGTTGTCCCCTTGCCTCGCTGTGTTTATTGTAAAAACTCCGCAAGAATGCGTAGAATGATTCTATACGATTCAATCTCATCATACGCATTTTAAAACTAATCTTTCATACGAAAACCTTGGCTCTAATACCATTGTTTGGAAACCTCAGTGGGAGCATCACATGCGCAGTGGAAATCAAAACAAAAATCAGTTTTTGATGCATATCAAATCGTCGTGCAAAAGATTGGGGTCGTGAGAAAGTCACAAAAACTGATCGAACTGTGTCATGTGATAGATTGATTACCCAGGGAGATTGTATATCCCTATATATCTAGATTCGGATGGAGAGGATGAAGGAGGTCAAGCATCCTCCTCTCTAGTGGTATCCACACGATGGATCTCTACAGTGAAACTCCTCCAATCTGATCTTGCAACTCTTGCGTAGAGAGAGGGAGGAGAATAAGAAGGGGAGGCTAAAGCTGCAGCTTATCAACCATGAGTCTCCCCTCTTATTTATAGAGAGCCACCAAAACCTAGGGCTCCTACCTTAGTGGGTATTGGATCTTCATCCAATTACCCACTAACCTTGCATTATTGGGTCTCTATCAAATAATCTCCTTAGGTATCTAATTATGCCTTAAGCAAGGAGCCCATCAACATATGGTCTTATATAATAAGAATATGGGCTAATTGGATCTTTATCCAATCTTCTATTCCCTGAAGCATCCACCATATGTGTGTGACCCTCTATACACGATACCGAGTTGGCCGTGAGTCACTCCCGTTAGAACTCCTTCTGATATAATGAATTATTATAATTCACTCGACCCATCGACTATGGATGTGCTAGGCCACTATACCATAGTTCCTAAATAATATAGGGGAATCAAATCCATCGGACTTGTCTATCCACAGTTATCGTGTATCTATAATCCATCATCCAACTAATATCCCAAAGACTGTATATTTGACATCGTACTGTCAGGTCACATACAGAATTAGTTTGTATTGCTCTAATTGGATTCTACTTGAGAACTCTTTCTCTCTCAATCCGAATGACCCTGGCTAGGGATTTGTTTGAGCAAGCACATATGAGATATTCCTCTCATGATACCGAGAGTGGATGATCCTCTATTAACACTCAATTATCTTTGTAAGGCTAGCTACCAATCCCGATAACCAGCTGTATCAGATCTGAAACTTTCCAAACCTATAGGTCTGGAGTCAAAAAAAGGAATACTCAAATAAGGCATCCTTGGTGTCTCAAGTCTAAGGGCCAAATACACAACTGGGACTATGGAATTACTGTCGGACATTAGGTATCATTAACCATACAACATTTTATAAGCAGATCAATTAGTGAACTCATTCTCTAATGAGCACTTGTGTTATATAGTTAGTGTCTCCACATAAGTGGCTATGAGACCAGTCGCCTCCATCATATGGATGGGTATATATTACACCGGTCTGTCCCGTTATCTCGATGTCCCTCTCGAGTAACCTATGTTCGAGTTTATTTAGGATCTGTGTTTAAAGGTGAATCGATTTCATTATTGCGATCTCATCACGATCTGATTCTCATTCCACAGAACCAATGACATCACAATATATATGTAATAGATAATATAATGTGATAATATGCCAATAATAATCATAAGTAAAAAGATCGCACAGCATGTCACACATGCCATCACTCACGTGATTGGCTTGTAGGGCACATGTAAGTAGCAACTATCCCTCACTACACAACATTGCCAATAGCGACACCTCATTACCATCCTCCTTGATTATAGCCAGTAGCAATCCTTTACGGTGAAAAGCTACAAGTAATGATCTTTTTGCTGTAATCTATCTAAATCGTAGCCCGCAGTAATCTTTCGCTGCCAATTGTCTTGATCACGACCAGCAATGAATCGAACACGACCAGCAGTTGTCTTTCGCTCCTTATCATAGCTGCCCCCCTCCGCAAAAGTCATGCACACTACTACCTTGTCTTCCTTCTATTGCAGCCACACCCTTGCTACAACCAATGCCACATGTAGCCACGAAGCCGCAGCGCAACCGCAGCCGACATTGCTGCTGCCCTCTTCCTCCTCCATCATCACTGCTGCCTTCTGACTCAGACTTCTCGGCTGCCATCTTTTGACATATATCGGCCACCTGAAAAATCACAGCCTCGACGACATTGCAGCATCACCACAGAACTGCAGCCAATGTTAGTGCTGCCATCTTCTTCCTCCACCATTGTTACTACCCTTGGCAGCCATCCTCCACTTGGAGACTTCACCACCATAGCCCCGACATTGCTGCCATTTTCTACCTCAAACTTGAAGATTGCAGCTATACTCTTCAATCGGTTGATTTGATAGGTTGGAGATCCTTACGTCATGACATTAGTTGGCTTATTCAAAGCTAAATTGGAGGCTTTCGAGATGCGTATGGATGCTAAATTATATGCTCTCTTCGAGGAGTTTAGATTGGGTCGGTCACCGAGCCCAATAAGATCACAACGTGGTGTAAATTCAGATTATAAAAAGAACCCATCGGAGATAAGAAGCGAGGATAAGACACGACAAACCTACACCTCGACGACATCGATCTCCTTTGCACAACTTCAAGAAGGACACCTCAATCAAGATGTTCAGAGCATGAGAGCCACATCATAACCAAAAGCATATAAGCCTTCAAAACCAATCAATTACAAGAACCTTGACGAAGAACTAGCGATGATCCATCAAACCTCCACCATACAAGAGTATCAAAACAAGTTTAAAAGATTATCAATCAAACTTATGATTGGTCTGAAAAGTAGATATTGAGGACTTTTATTGAAGGCTTGAAGCTAGAGATTCAGGAAGAAGTTAAAGTACGACAGCCATACACACTTAAGGTAGCCATCTCCTTCGCACGACATCAAGAGGAGCGATTGAACTATAAAGTCCGGAGAACTAGGGTCGCTCCTCGACTAGTGGCACCAAAGCTTTTGCCTCCTCCTACTCTCAACCGACCCCCTCAGCCAAAGAAATTAATAAGAGAAGACCTTCATGACGGATTGGCAAAGGGCCTATGTGGGTATTATGATAAACTACGGAGCCTAGAACCCCAATGTAAAAATGAGACACCGCTAATGATTGTGACCACTGAAGAACCCAAACTTAAAGATATCACTCTTAAGTCCAAGGAGAAGGATACACCACAATCGGCCACCCGCATGGTCCCTACCTTAGTCGGCTATACAAACCTATAAAAATTGAAGATCGAAGGGTTTCTCGAGCAGCAGTCCATCATCATCCTCATCAATGTTGGGAGCACACATAGCCTTATGAGCAGTAAGGTTGCTACCCATTTAATGGTCCAAAAAGAATATTATAGCGGGTTCAAAGTCAAGGTAGCTAATGGCCAAATTCTGAAGTGCAACCAGAAGTGCCCATGGGTTAAACTGGTCCTACAGGAGCAAGACGTAGTTGATAATTTTTTCCTCCTCCCTCTCAATGATTTTGATATAGTGCTCGACATTTATTGGTTGTCCACGATTGGAGATATTTTTTAAAGTTTTTGAAGCTAACCATGAAAATTTTCAGCAAAGGAAAACAAGTGGTTCTACGAGGGAGCCAAGCGACTACGACCATAGCACAACACTTAGAGAGGGTACCAAAAGAAGAATCTAGTGGCTTCTCAATCCAAATTCAAGAGTTTTAGGAGATAAAGTCAAAGGAGAATGAAGACAAGAACCCTCTCCCACAGCTTGCTGAAATTTTGGGAGTCGCCACCGAATCGAGCCGACTACCTCCTATCAAGATGCCTGACCCCCTTATGTTGAACTGGCCGAAACTTTCACTATCTGATGCTCGGCCAGATTGCTGCCCACAGAAGATTGAAGATAAGAGGGTCACCCAAGAGATGACAGAGATATGGATTGTTCGACTGTGCTTATTTTTCGCTACGACACATACATACGTCCTTTTCTTCAGAGATAAGTTGCTTCTGAAGTGTTACATCCCGCCGAACTGACCATGATTACTGATGCAGCACATCCAGATCTCAGGTGACTTCCACAACCTTCCCTAGGATTAGATCATGATGCTCAAAGTCTTCTTGGAAGATGACCTCTGATCCACAGCCCAAGACCGCAAGAAAATTGAGCCCCTCCAGTGGCGAAATCAGAGTCTATGGCACAAAAGAGAAGTACATCCAGAAAAATTGTAATCCATGATTATGCCAAAATAGGCTCTCATCATCCTGAACCATACCAGAGGGCAGTCATCATTCCAAAAAATAGATTGGCTATTACTAAAGACTAACCATATGGTAGCACATGCAAAGAAGAAATGGCCTCCCGACAAACTACATAATGGATGAAAAATTGAAGATCAAGTTTTCCTACACCACTAACCCGATCAGCAAGAAACTCGAGCCTTAAGGAAGTGGTCTCCCTATTTCTTTGGGCCTTGCAAAATTGGAGATCACATTGGAGATCCTAACATGGAGATCATATCCATGCACCGGATCAAGATTACAGTTGATCCTCCAAGTATCCCACATCAAGTGAAAATTTAAAGAAGATGGCTCTGCCCAAACTGATGAGGAGGCTAAAGTTCAATTGATGATTATATGAGATTATATGATCATGACACATCACAATCCCGCCACTACTATTGAGGCTGGATCACAGGAGCATGAAACGCATACTATAGGAGCCACATGGGAGGCATATAAGGAGTTGAAGACTCAGTTCCCTGAGTTCATGGAACCTCAGTCTTGAGACCAAGGCTGATTTAAAGAGGACGAGCTTGATAGGACTGTAGCAGCGTTGAGCCCTAATCACCCTAGAAGTAATCAATAAGAACCTTGTGAGATTGTAATAAAACCTCACATAGTCACATTTATCTTATAAAGAAGTGTGGCTAGGGTTTATTCTGGGGCCTTAGGGCTTTCTAGCCGCTGCACCCTTTACTGGGTTGGTCGACTAGGGTTTCTAACAGAGGCACGCGGATTATGCAGCCACTTAGGCCACCGCCTCCCTTATTTAGGTAGGATGGCTATAGGAGGGGCAAAAGGAGGAATTCACTTAGGAAGCACCCCCCTATGGCTAGGGTTTTGAGCCCTATATAAGCTTGTAGCCTCCACCTCTTTTGATCAAGCAAGAGATCTATTCTATTCACCCTTGTTCGTCGACCCTAAGAGGGAGGAACCCCTATAACTTTCCAAGGTTGATCCCCCTCAAAGATTAAAATCTATAGAGCTCCTTTTGGGGTTCTATCAGAGTCTTGAGTAGGAGTCCTATTAGGAGTTAGGGTTTAGAAGCCCTATAAATAACCTTGTAATCAACCACTTTTCATCATCAATCAATATTATTTTCAGCCATTGAGTAGAAATCCTAGGAGGGAGGAACCCCTATAGAGTTCCAAGGAGGCTAATCCCCTATAGAGATCACCCCAAGCTTAGAATCCATAAGGATTTTAACACTTGGTATCAGAGTAGTGTTCTAAAGCGAGAGAGACGATATGATGATTTGCATGCAGCAAATAGAGAAAGTTTTGAATAAAGTGAACAACGGCTTCCTGATGCAACTTCAGCAGCACTCTATGGGGGAGCCAACAAAAATTGAAGACCTAAACCTTCAATGATCGCTTGTAGAATTTTCAGACATTTGCGCCGAACCGCGCAGCCTACATTCTACCTACTAGCATGACCACCGAATTCTGATTCTCCTAGACAAACCATTAGCAAAAACTCGACCATGTCATTATCCTCACCTCCAGAAATCTGAAATAGAGAGGATTGAAGAAGAGATGCTAGAAATAGTGGTCATTCGGTCAAGTTGCAGGCCTTACTCTTCGCTAGTGCTAGCTTTACCCGACTTTGATAAAGTGTTGATTATTGATGCATTGGGAGCTAGAAATTGTGTTATCCACATGCAAGATGGCCGACCCCTAGCCTACCTCAGTAAAGCCCACAATCCAAATCACCTGAAGCTATCAATCAACGATGAGGGAATGCTAAGCTTTGCTAAATTTGTGGCTTGATATAATATAGGACAACCACGTAAAGAGGAGATACAACCAATAAAAGAAAGAAACAGTAACCCGATAAATGCCGGAGTAGAAGAAAGTTTGCTATTAAAGATCGAGACTTTATTCATCTTTATCCCTACCAGTAGAAATTTATGAAGATTTAAGCCTCACAGAAGTGGTCTCCCAGTTTCTTTGGACCCTACAAAATTGAGATCATATTCGAGCCATAACTTGTGGATCGGATCGGCACACTAATTTAAAATTACAATTGATCCTCAAGAATCTTATCATAAATGAAAGTTTATAGAGGATGACAGCCAAATCTATCCACCCAACACCCAAGTTGAGGAGGAGGCCCAGGTTCAGTTGATAATTGCATGGGATCACAGGATCGCGACACATCACCGTCCAGTCACTACTACTGACACCGGACCGCAAGAGCAAGATGTGCCTATTATAGGGACCATGAGGGAGCCTCGTGAGGAGTTGCAGATCAAGACCCGAAGACATTAAACTCAGCCTTGAGGATAAGGCTGATTTGAAGAGGGCGGGTCTTTTAAGACCCTAGCTGAGTTGGGTCATAGTAGATTGAGTCGAGTCCTTAAATTAGGTCTGTTGGCCAACCTAGACCGAACATTAGGTTGGCTATGAGAATATTTGAGTCCATTGTAATAAATCAGCCTAAATCCTAGTAGGCTTAGGATTTGATTGAACTGAAGTACGGTTAGGAGTCAGAGTTAGATACATGTTCAAGTCAATGGCATCATGAATATAATAAACCTTAATCTAGCCACCACCCCTTATAAAGAAGTGATTGACTAGGGTTAGGGAGGAGTCCTTATGGGATGGGAGTCTCCTAGCCCCTCCTCTTAAGAGAGGCTAGCTAGGCTGAGGGAATGAGTTAGGAGGTGGGGCGCATATAAACCCGAACTAGCCACCCCCTACTTTAGTAAAAGGGGCCGACTGTGGTTAGGGTTAACTTGAAGGAGGATTAGGAGTCTAATGCAACCAGCCTCTCTTTGTTAGGGCCGGCTAAGAGGTTGCTTCTTAGAGAAGCAATTGGAGTTATTTGAAGTAGGAGTCGCTTCTTAGAGAAGAGATTGGAGTTGTTAGTCGTAGGAGTCTTGAGTATGAGTCCTGTTAGGAGTTAGAGTTTAGAAGTCCTATAAATAGCCTTCTAATCAGCCACTTTTCATCATCAATGGATCAATATTATTTTTAGCCATTGAGTATAAATCCTAGTAGGGATGAACCCCTATAGAGTTCTAAGGAGACCGATGCCTTACAGAGATTATCCCAAGCTTAGAATCTGTAAGGTTTCTAACGCTTGGTATCAAAGCAGTGTTCTAATGCGGGAGCGATGAAACATTGATTTGCACGCAGTAATAGATAAAGTTTTGAACATAGTGAACATCGGCTTCGTGATGCAACTTCAATAGCACTCTATAGGGAAGTCAACAAAAATTGAAGACCCAAACCTTCTCCAATCGCTTACTAAATTTTAGATATTTTCATCGAACCATGCAGCCTACATTTACCCATCGGCATGATCACCGAATTCTGATTCTCTCGGGCAAACCAGCAGCATAAACTCAGCCCTGTCATTATTCTCACCTCTAAAAAGCTTAAATAGAGAGGATTTAAGAAGAGATGCTGGAAATAGTGGTCATTCAGCCAAGTTGTAGCCCCTACTCTTCATTGGTGCTAGCTTTACCCAACTCCATCAAAGTGTTTATTTTTTATGCATCGGGAGCTAGAAATTGTGTTATCCACATGCAAAATGGCCAACCCCTAGCCTACTTCCGCAAAGCCCTCACTCCAAATCACCTGAAGCTATCAATCAACGATGAGAGAATGCTAACCTTTGCTGAATTTATGATTTGGTATGATATAGGACAACAACACAAAGAGGAGATACAGTTGTAAAAGAAAGAAACAGCCGACCGACAAATGTTGAAGTAGAAGAAAATTTACTATTAAAGATCAAGTCTTCCTTCATCTTCATCCATACTAGTAGGAATTTATGAAGATTCGAGCCTCACAGAAGTGGTCTCTGAGTTTCTTTGGACCCTCGAAAATTGGAGATAATATTGGAGTCGTAACTTATGGATCTGATCAACACACTAATTTAAAATTACAATTGATCCTCCAGGAATCTCACCGTAAATGAAAGTTTAGAGAGGATGACTCAACGCAGATCTATCCACCCAACACCCAAGTTGATGAGGAGGCCCAGGTTCGGTTGATGATTGCAAGGGATCGTAGGATCATAACACATCACCGTCCAATCAGTACTACTGACACTGGACCGCAGGAGCATGATGCACCTACTATAGGGGCCACAAGGAAGCCTCGTGAGGAGTTGTGGATCAAGACCCAAAGACATAGAGCTCAGCCTTGAGGACAATGCTGATTTGAAGAGGGCAGGTTTGTTAGGACCCTAGTTGAGTCGGGTCTTAGTCGATTGAGTCGATTTCTTAAATTAGGCCTTGTTGGCCAACCTAGACCTGAAATTAGGTCGGCTATGAGAAGATTTGAGTCCATTGTAATTAATCAGCCCAAATCCTAGTAGGCCTAGGATTTAATTGAGCTAGAGTAGGGTTAGGAGTCAGAGTTAGATATGGGTTAAATTCAATAGCGTCATGGGTTAAACCCTAATCTAGCCACCACCCCCTAATAAAGAAGTGATTAGCTAGGGTTATGGAGGAGTCCTTATGGGATAGGAGTCTCTTAGCCCCTCCTCCTCTTAAGAGAGACTGGCTAGGATGAGGGATTGAGTTAGGAGTTGGGGCATATATAAACCCTAGCTAGCCGCCCCCCTACTAGAGTAAAAGGGGCCGGTTGTGGTTAGGGTTAACTTAGAAGAGAATTAGGGGTCTAATGTGGCCAACCTCTCCTAGTTAGGGCCGGTTAGGAGGTTGCTTCTTGGAGAAGCAATATAAGTTGTTAGAAGTAGGAGTTGCTTCTTAGAGAAAGGATTGGAGCTGTTAGAAGTAGGAGTCTTGAGTATGAGTCACATTAGGAGTTAGGGTTTAGAAGCCCTATAAATAGTATTGTTTTCATTATCAATAGATCAATATTATTTTCAGCCATTGAGTAGTAATCCTAGGAGGGAGGAACCCCTATAGAGTTCCAAGGAGGCCAATCCCCTATAGAGATCGCCCTAAGCTTAGAATATGTAAGGGTTCTAATAGCATCAAATGCATAGTGAAAGATAAAAAATAAAATAGGTTTCCCACATAGATCAAATTGTTGTGCAAAAGATTCGATCGGAACAAAAACTGCATCGTGTGAGAGATTGTTTACCTAGGGAGATCGTATATCCTTATTTTTTCAGACCTGGATGGAGATGATGAAGGAAATCAAATGTCCTCCTCTCTAACGGTATCCACATAATGGATTTCTGCAATGATACTCATCCAATTACAGACTCAAATCTCGTAACTCTTACATAGAGGGAGGGAGGAGAATATGATAGGTTAGCCCAAGTTGCAGCCTATCATCTATGTGCTACCCCCCTGCCTCCTATTTATAGAGGGCCACCAAAACCCTAGTGTATCCTGTCTTAGTGGGTATTGGATCTCTATCTAATTATCCACTAACGTTGGATTATTGGATCTCTATTTAATAATCTCCGTTGGCCTCTAATTAGGCCTCATGTAAGGAACCCATTAGTGTAGGGTCTCATTTGCTTTCGTTTGGTTGGCTACTAATCCCGATAACCGATTATACCATATTTAGAACTTTCTAAACTTATAAGTCTGGCGTCAAAGAAAGGAGAACTCATACAAGCATCCTTGGTGTCTCTAGTCTAAGGACCAGATACACAACTAAGACTATGAAATCACTATTTGACATTAGGTATCATTAACCATACAACATTTCACAAGCGGATCAATCAGTAAACTTATTATCTAATGAGCACCTATTCTAGATCCTTAGTGTCTCCACACACGTGGCTATGAGACCAACTACCTCCATCATATGGACGAATATATAGTATACCGATCTATCCAGTTATCTCGATGTCCCTCTCGAGTAACCTATGATCGAGATTATTTAGGATTTGTGTAAAGGTGAATCAATCTTATTATCATTACGATCTGATTCTCATTGCACAAAACCAAGGACATCACAATATATATATACAACAGATAATATAATGTGAGAATATATAAATAATAATCATAAGCAAAAAGATCAGGCAGCGTGTCACATGTGCCATCACTCACGTGATTGGCTTGCAAGGCACTTGTAACCAGCAATCTCCCACTTGACCCAAAGCTAATCACTTATGTGTTTGATGCCCATCAGACCCCTGTGACACTCAAATACAATATGAGCCAGTGGCTTCGTTAGTGGATATACAATGTTATCTTTGAATAAAACTCTTTCCATTGCTATATCTTTCCAGGCTATGATCTCTCTAATCAACTAGAACCTCCTCATAACACCTTTGCTGAGACATGGGTTTCCTTGTTAGAGCTATTGTCCTGTTAATGTCATAATATATGGGAATCAACTCCATGCTACTTGTTACGACTCTCAAATCCCTGATGAACTTCTTCATCCATACCCCTTCCCTTGCTGCTTCTGTCACTGCATTGTACTCCTCCTATGTGGTTGAGTCAGTAGTAGTGTCTTGCTTGGAACTCTTCCAACTTACTACTAATCTATTCAGGATTAAAATATACCCTGAGTCTGTGTAGCTCTCAACCTAGAGGCTACCTCCTCCACATACCAGTAAAAGATCCTTAGTCCTTCTCAAGTACTTAAGGATACACTTTACTGCCTTCTAGTGTTTTAAACCTGGATCCGCCTGATAGCTGCCTGTGACACTCAGAGCATACGCTATATCAAGCCTGGTACATATCATAGCATATATGATAGATCCTATCGCTAAGGCATATCCATGTCTGCCTTTTCTTTGGGAGTATTTGGGGACATACTCCTAGAAAGTGATATTCCATGTCTCATCGGTATGAGACCTCTCTTGGAATTCTCTATGCTGAACCCTTTGACAATGGAGTCTATGTACTTGGACTAGGACTAGCCAAGCATCCTCTTGGATCTATCTCTATAGATTCGAATCCCAAAAATAAAGGATGCTTCCCCTAAGTCCTTCATAGAGAAGTTTTTGGATAACCAAGCCTTTACTATGGGAAGTATTCCTACATCATTCCCAATGATTAGGATGTCATCCACATATAGCACCATGAAGGTGATAGCGCTCTCATTTACCTTCCTGTACACACAAAGCCTATCTTCGCTCTTAACAAAGTCATAAGCTCTTATTGCCTCATCAAATCTTATGTTCCAACTTTGGGAAGCTTACTTCAATCCATATATGGACCTTAGCAACCTATACACTTTATCTAGATTCTCTCTGGATACAATCCCTCTGGCTATATCAAATACACCTCCACATCAAGGTTATCATGAGGAATGTCATTTACATCTATTTACCAGATCTCATAATCATAATGTGCTACAATGGCTAAAAGAATTATGATGGATTTAAGCATAGCTACTGGTGAAAAGGTTTCATCATAGTCAATTCCTTGCCTTTGACGATATCTCTTAGCTACTAGCCTTACCTTATAGGTCACTATCTTTCCATCCACTCTGATCTTCTTCTTGAAGATCCATTTACAACCGATAGATATGATACCCTCATGTGCATCCATAAGGTTCTAAACCTTATTGGAGTAAATGCAATTCATCTCAGAATTTATGGTTTCTTACCACTTCTCGGAGTCTATACTCATAATGCTCTCCTTGTAGGTCTAAGGATCAACATCCTAAGAGTCCTCTCCACTAGACCTGCATAAAGTTGGAACTTATATGCTAGGTATCTGAACAGACTTGAACTCTGGAATGGTGCTTGAGCTAGGTTCTCCAACCTCGCTCAACTCTATCTTACTCTCACTATTTCCACCAAGAATGTATTCCTTATCAAGGAACATAGCTCTCTTGGCAACAAAGACTTCTGGTCCTCGGGATGATTAAAATAATACCCCAAAGTCTACTTAGGATATCCCACAAACATGCATTGTTCTATCATTGCTTTCAACTTATCGGGGTTGTGTCTTCTAATAGGCAGGACAGCCCCAAATCTTAACCACCTTAAGATCGAGCTTCTTTCCTTTCCATATCTTATATAGTGTAGACACTACTGACTTTGATGGAACTCTATTCAGAAGGTAAGTTGCAGTATCTAGGGTGTATCTCAAGAATGAGACGGGTAGGTCAGTGAAACTCATCATGGATTACACCATGTCTAACAACATGCAATTCCTCTTTTCTAATACACCATTAAGTTGAGGTGTATAAGGATGTGTCCACTGAGATATAATCCTATTGTCCCTGAGGAAATGTGTGAACTCCGTACTCAAGTATTCTCCTCCTCGATCTGATCGAAGAGTCTTAATACTCTTTCCAATCTAGTTTTCTACCTAAATCTTATATTCCTTAAATTTCTTAAAGGCCTCAGACTTGTACTTCATCAAGTACACATGTCCATACCTAGAGAAATCATTAGTGAATATAATGAAGTATGAGTAACCACCTTTAGCCTTGAGTCGACATGGGACTACATACATCACTATGTACAAGTTCCAATAACTTAATGGCTCCCTCTCTAGTACTACTAAAATGAGAGTTGATCATTTTTCCATGAAGGCAAGGTTCGCAAGTTGCATATTACCCATAGTCAAATGGATCTAATATCCATCTTTTAGCAACTTTTGAATCCTTTCCTCATCTATATAACCTAGCCTACAATGCCATAGGTATTCATTGTTCACCTCATTTTTTTTTTCCTCTTAGGCATATTTATATTCATGATGTGTGGAGAAGTGTCTAACACATATAAGCCATTGCTCATCTTGCTCCATTGCTCATCTTGAGGTCCATCTCACTTCTGGTCAATCTCCTAAGTCTTGCTAGAAACTATAATGAACTACATATATGATAAGAACTCCTGGTATCCAATACCTATGTATTATCATGAAAATCTAACAGGTGGAGACTGATTATGAATATATCTGAAGCTTCTCCAAGCTTTTGTTTCACCTTGTATGCAAGGTAGTCCTTACAATTTCTCTTCCAGTGCATGTCTTGGCCGTAGTGGAAGCACTGTCCTTTATCCTTTGTCGGGTCTTTCTTGGCAACCTTTGCCTTACCCGATCTTTCTTTGCCCTTGCTATTCTTAAAGGTCTTATTAGCCTTCCTTTTCTTCTTGATCTCTGTTAGGACTCTAACTAGGAGAGTTCTAATTTAGTTTCATTAAAGAGGGCAAATATATAAATCCTAAGAGCATTCATGTAAATCCTATCTAATTGACCCCTAATAAAGAAGAAAGGAGGACGGCTAAGTTAGCATTAGATGGGAGGAAGATATTTTGAGGAAAAAATAAGATACATGTCACCCTAATTAACCGCCCTTTATCCTAGTTAAAAAGGGATCAGTTGAGAAGGGGTTAAGTTAGAATATGATTAGGATTAGTTTAGAGGTTGCTTCTTAGAGTTGGAGTAGGAGTTGTTAGGAGTCGTTAGGAGTATGAGTCTTAAGTAGGAATCCTATTAGGAGTTGGGATTTAGAAGCCATATAAATAGCCTTGTATTCTCCCATCTTTCATCATCAATAGATCAATTATATTTCAGCTCATGTAATAGAAAACCAAGAAGGGAGGAACCCCTATAGAGTTCCAAGGAGACCGATCCCTGATAGAACCCCAGTAGGAGCTCTATAAATTTTGATCCTTGAGGGGGATCAACTCTTGGAACTTTGTAGGGGGTTCCTCACTCCTAGATTCGGCACAAGGCTGAAAAAAAATGATAATTGCTTGATTCAAGAGAGGGGGCAGCTACATCATTATATAGGGATCAAAACCCTAGCCTAAGGGGGTGCTTGCTTAAGTAAAATTACTCCTTTGCCCCTCCTATAGTCAACCTGCCTTAATAGGAATAGGGGGCGACTTGGTTGGCTCTATACCCGACCTAAGCAGGGGGAAAACCCTGGCCAACCAACCCAGTAATAGGCGATGGCCACTAAGCCCTAAGGGCTAATCTAAACCATATCCATACTCCTTTATAAGATAGGAGTGGGTTTATTACAATCTAGTAGGGTTTTATTGACTACTTCTAGGGAGATTAGGACTCAACCCTGCTGGAGTCCTATCAAACTCGCCCTCTTAAAATCAGCCTTGTCCTCAAGGCTGAAGTTTCATGAACTCAGGGAACTGGGTCTTCAACTCCTCATCAGCTTGGGTGTCAGTTGGAAGAACTTGAGCTGAGTCGTCGTCTTTAAATTTCCATTTGTGGTGGGATACTTGGAGGATCAACTATAATTTTGATCTGGTGCACAGATCCGATCTCCAGGTTGGGGCCCCAATATGATCCCCAATTTTGTAAGGCCCATAGAAATAAGGAGACCACTTTCTTGAGGCTTGAATTTGATGCTGGTGGAGCTGAAGATGAAGGGGGACTTGATCTTTCTCAGGAAACTTTCTTTTGATCTGACGTTTGTTAGGGGGAAGTTTCTTCCTTGCATGGGCTACCGCATGGTTAGTCTTTAGTGATAGCCAATCTTTCTTCTGGAATAGTGACTACCTTCTGGTATGGTTCAAGATGATGAGAGCCCAATCTGGTGTGAGCATGGGTTGCAATTATTCTAGTTTAACTCATATTTTGTGCCATGGACCTGTATCCAACCATATTTTAAATTTGGTAGTTACTAGTATCTCTTGTAAAAACCTCGTATGAAGTGTGGGGGAAGCCTCAGTGTAAATTAGGAGTCGACCATCTTGCATAAGAATAGCCCAAATTCTAACTCCTGATGCATCAACCTCAATGACCAAAGTATGGTCGAAATCGGGTAGCACTAGGACCGACGTCATCGTCATGGCTGCCTTGAGTCATTCGAAGGCTGCGGAGGCTTTATCCAACCACAAGAAGGAGTCTTTCATAAGTAAGGATGTGAGCGGGGCACTGATCTTGCCATAATCTTTCACAAAATTTTGGTAGTAGCTCGTGAGTCCAAGGAAATCATGTAATGATTGTACGTTTGTAGGTCTCGGCCATCCTTGCATTGCCTCGATCCCTGTCGTGTCCACCGCCACTCCATCCTCTAATATAATGTACCCAAGATACTCCAATTTACGCTGTAAGAAGCTACACTTTGACTATTTAACATAAGGAGTATTCTCCCGAAGAATCGTTAGAACAGTTCGTAAGTGCTGAAAATATATATCAAGCGTAAGGCTATAAATGAAAATATCATCAAAGAATACCAATATGAACGTGCATAGAAAATTTTGGAAGATGACATTCATCAGGCTTTGAAAATTAGAAGGAGCATTTGTAAGTCCGAAAGGCATTACCAGAAACTGGTAGTGGCCGTTATACATACGGAATGCAGTTTTCAGAATATCTTCAGTACGTACCCGAATCTGATGGTATCCAGATCGGAGATCCAATTTAGTGAGGACTCGGGCTCCTTTTAATTCGTCCAAGAGTTCATCTATGAATGAGATATGATATTTATCTTGATAGTGATGACGTTTAGAGCTCGGTAGTCAACGCACATCCGCCACGTACCATCTTTCTTGCGCACTAGCAACACTGGTGAGGAGTAAGGGCTGTAGCTCGGTCGAATCACCCCGATATTAAGCATCTCTTTAACAATGTTCTCGATCTCATCCTTCTGCAAGTGAGGATAGTGGTATGGTCATAAATTTGCTAGAGGTTTGCATGGCAAAATAGGAATGCAGTGGTCATGCGGCCAGTTAGGGGGCAGCCCTTGCGGCTCCAAGAAAACATCCACGAATTCGTTCAGGCAAAGGGCAAGCTTAGGATCTGAGTTTTGTACGTTCTCCCCCATAGATGGCTGCTAAATATGCACCAAGAATCCTCTATGTACTTTGTGCAAAACTTTCTCCATTTGTTGCGACGAAATGGTGAAAATTTGGCTCCCACGCTTGCCTTGTAACGTGACTTATCTCCCTTTGCAATTATATTTCATGATTAATTTAGAAAAATTTCAAGAGATATCACCTAGTGTTGTGAGCCATTCGATCCCACATACGGCTTCATAATCATCAATGGGTAGGAGGAGGAAATCAGCTACCACTTCTTGGTCTTGGAGGAGTAGTTTCAACCGCGGGCACCGTTGGTCGCAATTAAAATTCGGCTATCGGTAACCTTTACATCAAACTTGTTGCAACCTTCAATTTGAAGCACTAAATGTGCAACAACCTTACTATTGAGGAAGTTATTGGTGCTGCCCATGTAGATGAAAATGGTGATGAGTTGCTATTTTAGAAGTCCTCCAACTTTCATCATCTGCGGGTTGGAATAGCCTGCCAATGCATGCACTGCGTAGTTGGTCGGTTGGGACTCTTCCTCCATAGCTTCATCTTTAGGTTCATGGGCTTCTTTAGATGTTTCATTATCCTCATCCTCTGCTGGTTCAATCACGAGGAGCCGACCCTTTTGCAGTGATCTTCGTGCCTCCACAGTTCGTTGCAATGCCAACACAACTCCTTGGCCGATCGTTCGCAAAGCTCATCTCTTGTCTACTTTTTTAGTGCAGGGGCTTGGATGGCAGTAGAGGGGGCAGTAGGCTTGGATGCCAACACAACTCTTTCTTCCCTTTCCTGGATCTCTTGTTTTCTGGCCTCTACTGTCAATCTGCAGTCTTCTTTCTCTCACCCATATTTTCAACCACCGCTGCTCTCTTAATCTTAACCCTAGCCACCTAATCTAGGTTTTAGGTTAATATAAGTGAGGTTTTGGGTTGTGGGCTTCACTAAAGCCCATTATGGGCTGAATCTGGGCCATCTGCCTAATAACCTCCCCCTTCAGCCCATAAGGGAGGCTGTCTCATGACTCCTCAATGTGAAGCCATGCCGACCAGCTGTCGACATCTCCTGTCTCTCTTTCGATAAAGCCTTTCTCAACATGTCTGTCCCATTATCATTTGTGTGAATTTTCTGAAGCTATAACTGCTTCTCTTCAAGCACATTTTTGATCCAGTGATATCTGACATCTATATGCTTTGACTTGGAATGAAATATTGGGTTCTTGCATAAATGGAAGACACTCTAGCTGTCACAATACACCACATAGTTTTCATGTTTCAATCCCAATTCTTGTAAGAATCATTTCATCCATAATATTTCTTTGTAAACCTCTGTAACAGTAATATATTCTGCCTTTGTGGTGGAGAGAGCAATACACCTTTGCAATCTGGACTGCCATGACACAGCTCCCCATGCAAAAGTAAGTACAAAACCTGACGTGGACTTCCTTGTGTTAATATCTCTTATCATATCTGCATCTGTGTAACCTGTCAATACGAGTGGTCCACCTCCAAAGCTTAAACAAACTTTAGAACTTCCTCTGAGATATCTAAAAATCCACTTCACTGCTGCCCAATGCTCTTTACCTGGATTTGCAAGAAATCTACTAGTAAAACCCACTACATATGCGATGTCCGGCCTCGTACATACCATTGCGTACATTAAACTTCTAACTGTTGAAGCATAATGAACCTTTTGCATTTTCTCCTTCTCCTCATCACTTGACGGACTCTGATCTGAGCACAACTTGAAGTGACCTGCAAGAGGAGAACCAACTGGCTTTGCATTACTCATACTGAACCTATCCAATACCTTCTCAAAGTATTTCTCCTGTGACAACCAAATCTTTCTTTCTTTTGTCACGAGAAATCTGCATGCCCAGTATTTGCTTTGCTGGCCCCATGTCCTTCATTGCAAAAGACTCACTTAGGTCCTTCTTCAACCCGTCAATCATAGACATATCTTTTCCGAGGATAAACATGTCATCAACATAAAGTAAGAGAATAATAAAATTCTCACCAAATCGTTTGATGTGCACACAATGATCTGAAGTTGTTCTTTTATATTCATTTTCAATCATAAATGAATCAAACTTTTTATACCACTGTCCTGGAGCTTGCTTCAGCCCATACAAGCTCTTCTTCAACTTGCAGACAAGATTTTCTTTACCTTTGACTTTGAAGCCTTCTGGTTGCTTTATATAAATTTCCTCCTCCAAATCACCATGAAGGAAAGCTGTTTTCACATCTAATTGTTCAATCTCCAAGTCTAGGTTAGCAGCAATACCAAGAGCAACACAGATAGAAGACATTTTAACAACATGAGAAAAAATTTCTTCAAAGTCAATACCTTTCTTTTGACCAAAACCTTTCACAACCAGTCTAGCTTTATACTTTGGTTGAGAACAATATTCTTGAGTCTTCAACCTGAAAACCCACTTGTTCTTCAAGGCCTTACTTCCCTCTGGTAGTTGCACTAAATCATATGTGTGGTTGTTCTGCACAGAATCCATCTCTTCCTGCATAGCAGTAAACCACTTCTTTTTCTGCTCACTTTCAACTGCTTCCTGGTAACTCTCTGGTTCACCTGCATCAGTAAGCATCACATACTCATCTGTAGAGTATCTTCTGGAAGGTTGACGTGGTCTAGAAGATCTTCTTAACTGAGGTTCTGTGGGAACTTGCTCTCTTTCTTCTTCCGGCTCAACATATCCTACAGGTAGATCAACATTTGGCTCTGCACCATCTTCCTGCACATCTCCCCCATCACCCTAATATACTGGAGGAATAACTGGGTCATAGTCTACAAATCCCTCGCAGAAGTCTTAGCTGGTGCCTCATTCTTCAAATCATCAATGGTTTGATCCTCAAAGAAGATAACATCTCTACTTCTGAACACCTTCTGCTTTTCTAGATCTCAAAGCCTGTAACCAAACTGATCATATGAGTAACCAAGAAAAATACATTCTTTTGTCTTACCATCCAGCTTGGACCTCTCATTGTTCGGAACATGTGCAAATGCATGACAACCAAACACTCTTAAATGTCTATAGGAGACATCTTTCCCTGACCATACATGCTCTGCAACATCACCATATAGAGCTGTACATGGTGATAATTTGATTACATCAACTGCAGTCCTCAAAGCCTCATCCCAAAACCTTTTGGGTAGCTTGGCCTGTGAAAACATGCATCTGATCTTTTCCATGATGGTGCGGTTCATTCTCTTTGCAATTGCATTATGCTGAGGCGTACCAAGGACTATCAACTCATGCTGGATGTCATGTGACCTGCAATAATGATTAAACAATCCTGTGTACTCACCACCATTGTCTGATCTTATACATTTCAATTGTCTTTCTGTCTCCCTTTCAACTATGGCATGAAACTCTTTGAAGACATTAATAACCTGATCATTAGTCTTCAAAGCATAGACCCAAACTTTCCTTAGAAAGTCATCTATAAAAGTAACAAAATAAAGTGCACCACTGATACTAGGAACATTAACAGATCCACCAGGAGTTTTTGTCATCAAAGGACCACACACATCTGTATAGACACGGTCCAAGACATGCATTTTTCTAGATAAGACAGGACTAACAAAGGAAACTCTATGTTGTTTACCAGCCAAACAATCAATACAAGGGTTCAAACGTGTACCTCTGAGGTATGGCAAAACCTCTCTCTTAGAAAGTTCTTACAGCCCTTTCTCGCTTATGTGTCCCAGTCGCCTATGCCACAACTCTATACTGAAGTCTTTCTCTATAGCATTCAACTGCTCACCACAAGCTTTAGCTTACAATCTGTACAATGTATGACATTTCTTCCCATTAGCTACAATAAGAGAACCCTTACTGAGCTTCCACTACCCTTTGTGAAATCTGACATCAAAGTCTTCATCGTCCAGCCTTCCAACTAAAATTAAATTCAGTCTTAAGTCAATCACATGTCTCACATCCTTAAGCACCAACTTGCAACCAATGTTGGTTTTTATATGAATATCTCCGATGCCAATAATGTTTGCTGTGCCATAATTGCCCATCTTGACAACACCAAAATTTCCAGACCTATAAGTAGCAAAGAACTCCCTCCGTGGTGTAGCATGATAAGAAGCACCTGTATCAATTATCCACCCGAGATCCTGGCACACACAAGAAAAAATATTATCGGAAGTAGATAAAATCAAATAATCACTACCTTGTACTATAGCTGTGATATTATCTTTTGACTCTGTATGCTCCACTTCTTTCCCCCTTTTCTTGTTCTTCTTAGGTTGCTTACACTTATTCTTGTAATGTCCTTTCTCACCACAATTGTAGCAAACAATATCTTTCCTTGATCTTGACTTGCTTCTACCCACGCGTGAACCACTTCTATCCTTTGACTTTGACCTTCCTCTGTTCTCTGAGACAAGTGCTTGTGAATTAATCTGAGAAGTTGCTGAATTCTTTCTCCTTAACTCCTCATTCAACAAACTACTTGTTACTTGACTCATGGTGACAATACCATCTGGTGTCGAATTACTGAGGGAAACTACGAGTGTCTCCCAACTTTCTAGCAAAGAACTAAGAAGTAACAATGCCTGCAACTCATAATCAAGAGACATTTTCATAGAGGATAACTGGTTAGTAATACTCTGTATTTCATTTAAATGCTCAGGAATAGAAGTACCCTCTTTATATTTCAAGTTCACAAGTTTTCTAATCAGAAAAGCTTTGTTACCAACCGTTTTTCTTTCATAAAGACCTTCTAACTTTTTCCAAAGAGAGTAAGCAGAACATTCAGTAGAAACATTGTGAAAGACACTATCATCTAGCCATTATCGAATAAAGCCAACTATTTTTCGATCTAACCTCTTCCACTCATCATCCGTTATAGATATGGGCTTTGCACTGTCCCCTTGTAAAGGTCCATACAAATCTTTGCAATACAAGAGATTTTTCATTCTTGGTTTTCATATCATCCAATTGTTTCCATTTAAACTAATCATGCGAGAAATAGTACCGACCTCCATGTTCAAATACAAAAGATTAAATGCCACCAAAATCCTGCTCTGATACCAGTTGATGGGAATAAAACAGGAATAAACTTTGTATACGAACAAATACTAGTAGACCGTCACACACAACGGAATGAAACAGAAATCACAATCAGATAAACATCAAGATTTACGTGGAAAACCCCTTCAACTCGAAGGGTAAAAACCACGGGACAAGCCAGAAAAAATCCACTATCAAAATAATGAATATACAGATCTCAAGGTTTCTTTCCCAAGCCCAAAGCAATAGCCACAAGAGAATCACAGGGATATAAGGACTATAATCCTAAGCACAATATCCAAAACCATCCCAAGAGATCATAGTAAGAATCCATTGCAAACTGATCTAACCTAAGATTTGAATGATTGAGAATAGTCTTTTCCTACCCTTGTCTTCTTCCCTTTCCTGGATCTCTTATTTTCTGGCCTCTATTGTCAATCTGCAGTCTTTTTTCTCTCACCCACGTTTTCAGCCGTCGCTGCTCTCTTAATCCCAACCCTAGCCACCTAATCTAGGTTTTAGGTTAATATAAGTGAGGTTTTGGGCTGTGGGCTTCACTAAAGCCCATTATGGGCTGAATCTGGGCCATCTGCCCAAAGGGTCAAAGATTGCACAAAAAAACCAGTTCTAAAAGGATTTTTTTTATGAAATCAAATCCAGATGAAAGCCAACTTGATCTTGAGAATTGTGTAAAAATTTCAGCCAAAAAGGATGAACAAAAGTTTGGTTTCAAGAGCCCAATATCCGTAAGGCAGATTCTGTATTGTAAAATTTTAGTACTATGATGCAATGAAGAATTGCAGTGCTATAACTCCAGATCCGGAAGGAGTTTTTTCATGAGATTAGTCTTAGATGAAAGCTAAGACGATCTATGAAATTGTCTAAATTTTTTAGCCAAAAAAGACAATTAAAAGTTTAGTTTCAAGAAACAACAATTAGTTGAAAATTTCTACAGCCTTTCGCCTTTGCAACAATGATAACGTTTACGATGAACAAAATTTGAGAAAAATATTCAACATGTAAAGTAAGGAATCTTGCAGTATTGAAGAGGTATGGATGATAAAAAATATACTGGAATTCCTGATCAAACGCAGGGGGCAGCGACAGACTGATTTGATCTGCTGCTGGGGTAGAAGGTGGAGGGGCGTGTCGTAGCAATTGTGGGAATTGCTTGGGAAGGTGGAATCGGCTGAGATGGCTACAGGGGTAGCAAGATCGCTGTTGTGATACCAGATGATAAAACCCCAGAAGGAGCTCTATAGATTTTGATCTTTAAGGGGGATCAACACTTGGAACTCTGTAGGGGTTCCTCCCTCCTAGATTCGGCACAAGGCTGAAATAAAATTGATAATTGCTTGATTCAAGAGAGGCCCGCTACATCATTATATATGGATCAAAATCCTAGCCTAAGGAGGTGCTTGCCTAAGTAAAATTATACTTTTGCCCCTCCTATAGCCAACCTACCTTAATAGGTACAGGGGGCAACTTGGTTGGCTCTATACCCGACCTAAGCAAGGGGAAACCCTAGCCAACCAACCCAATAAGGGGGCCATGGCCACTAAGCCCTAAGGGCTAATATAAACCCTATCCATACTCCTTTATAAGATAGGAATGACTTTATTATAATCTAGCAAGGTTTTATTGACTACTTCTAGGGAGATTAGGACTCAACCCTGTTGGAGTCCTATCAATCCCCTATAAAGATCACCCCAAGCTTAGAATCAGTAAGGTTTTTAACACTTGGTATTAGAGTAGCATTCTTGGCATCTTGCTGCCCTTCCATAGCTATCCATCAGCCCCCCATAGCTGTCCAAAGCAATTCCCACAATTGCTTGAAGATCGTCACAAAATTTCGTCGTCATCTCCACTACCGCAGATCATCTTTGATCCCCCTGTGAATTGCAATAGGTTCTAGTTTCCTACCTTACTGCTACTACAATTTAGTTATCCCTATTAAAAAAAAGATCCTATTTGTTGCATAAACTTTTCATTGCAATGTTTTTATCTTTACGACGAAAGTTACGCCGTTGAATTCCAGCCGCACACCCCTTACTTTTTGATTTGCTGCTGTGTTTTTACTGATCCAATTTCTATGAAATTTCTACCATGGCTTTATAACTTCCTATCCTCAGATCTCCCTTTGGTTTCGTAAAAAAATCATCAAGATAGCCTGCTCATCTTTTACGTCCAAGCTGCTGCAGTTTAGATATAAAAATATGCTATAGTACCTTCCCGTGATCTTCAATTTTGCCAAATCTTTTGCTGTCATTTTCTTCCATGAATTTTTTGTCCATATTAACTTTCCCTTACCAGTAGATTCTCTTTGAGTTTTACTTAAATCCTTATTTTGAACTGCTAAAAAAATATCTTGTCTATACTATTGAAATCTTTCGACGAAAAAATTCTGCCGCAGTACCTTCTCGTATTCCTTGATCTTGCCAAAACTTTTGCTGCCGATTTCTTCCACAAATTTTTTGACAGTATTACTTTCCCTTGCTAGTGGATTTCCATTGAGTTTTACTCTATTCTTTGTTACAAACTGCCGCAAAAGATTTCGACTATAATACTGAAATCTTTCGCTTAAAAAATTCATCTTTAAGGCACCTTCTTGCAATCTTTGATTTTGCCAAAATTTTTGCTATCATTTTTTTCCAAACAATTTTTGATGACATTACCTCTCCCATACTAGTAGATTCCCCTTAAGTTTCACTTAAATTTTTATTGAGAATTTTTTGATAAAATTATGTCTTCACTGGTGGAATTTTTTTGACAAAAAATTTGCTGCTGCACCTTTGTCTTTCTTCTTCTCCTTAACCTAATGAAACCCAACTATCCTGCTGCCAACACCCAAGACATCTTTAGGGCATCCCTTTAGCCTTAAGATGCAGCCATCATAATCTATTTTTATAACCCAAACAGCACCCAAATTCGTAGCCCAAAATATTGACCTATTGCAGTCTATCGATGCAGAATTCTATAGCACTACATTTTCGTGTTTTTTTGCTGCACCCATATCTGATCCTTACCGAAATTGTTGCTGCCACCCACATCATCTTTAGGGCACCCCTCTAGCCTTAAGATGCAGCCATCATAGCCTATTTTCAGAATCCACAGCAACTCAAACCATATCCTAAACAGTGGTCTTCCGCAGCCACCGAACCTTCCACTGATCCTTAACCTCCGCAGCCACCAATCCTACAAAACTGATTGTTGCCATCAATAACAACCCTAAGCCATCCCTCTAACCCTAAACCTCTGTCATCAAACCCCCATATAGCAGCCCTAAATCATAGCCCCAATAGCAACTAAAAATAGTAACCTTTCAACCCCAAACCATAATCATCTACCCTTGATCCACCACCTCTTTCGACCATCAATCCACCCAACCAGTTCATACCACTAACCCAATAGCAAGAGAAGGACATTGGCATCTTAGATATGGAGACACACGCAATGACATCTCAAGGTCCAATCAATGCCAAGTTGGAGGCGTTTAAATCATGCATAGAGGACAGATTGTGCGCATTATTCATCGAATTCGGATTGAGCTGATCTCTAAGGCCAATAAAATTCCAGCTAGGTCAAAGTTTAGAGAGGCCTCTCAAAAAGAAAGAATAAGCCACCGATATGAGATAGCCATGCATGAGGGTAGACTTCCCTCGATAGGAAGAAGGAGACCCGACGAGATGGATTTTGCATGTCGAACGTTACTTCTATCGTCACCAAACACCGGAGGATTCCACGGTGGACACCAATGTCATCCACCTTGAAGGAGATGCTATACAATGGTACAATTGGCATGATTATAACTATGGGACTCCGACATGGATACAATTCAAGTATGTGCTGCTGAACCGCTTTAGGCCGACCAAGTATGAGAATATCAACGGACAACTTGCCAAGATCTGACAAACCTCCACGATCCAAGAATGCCAGACAAGGTTTAAGGAATTATCTTACTTTGCTCGTGATTGGTTTGACAGATAATTATTAGGAACGTTCATCGAAGGACTCAAGTCAAAAATTAAAGGAGAGGTTAAAGCACGGCAGCCCCCCACCGTGAATGCCACAATCTCTTTTGCCTGAATCCAAGAGAAACGGTTGAACCAAGATGCTCGAAGGATGAGAACCACTCCTAGACCCATGGCATATGAACCTCTTTCTGCTTCCAACCATCCTTTGCTGTCAAAAAAATTGACAAGAGAAGAACTATGCGACCGATCGACAAAGGGTCTTGGTTAGCATAGCAATGAACTTTGGAGCCGCAACCATCGCTACAAAAAGGGCCACCTCTTATTGATTGAACCTCTTGAAGACATGGAGGAGGAGGTCCAAAAGCATGAGGAAGAGGTCATGGATGAAGAATAGCAGCCAGTTGATTTTACGACGCATACTCTTGCCGGATATGCGAACCTCCAACGGTGAAAATGGGAGGACTTCTAAAGCAACAACCGATCACCATTCTTATTGACACCATGAGCACCAAAAACTTTATGAACAATAAGGTTGCTGCCCAATTAATGCTCCAAAATGAAAATTGCAGTAGGTTAAATGTTGAGGTCACTAACGGCCAAATTTTGAAGTGTGCCGAAAGATGTCCGTGGGTGAAATTATTGTGACAAGACCAAGAGGTACTTGCTGATTTCTTCCACCTTCTTCTTGATGATTATGAGGCCGTGCTCGACATCAAATGATTGATTATGCTAGGTGATGTTCCTTGAAAATTTTCTAAATTGATTATGAAATTTTTTATCCATGAGGAACAGGAGATCCTACACGGAAAACGCGGGAGTGACATAACGACGACTTGCACGTAGCTAACGGAGAAAGTTTTGAACAAAGAAAACAACTGCTTCCTAATACAACATCAGCAGCACTCTATAGGGGAGCCAACAAAATTTAAAGACCCGAACATACTCTAATTGTTTACTAAATTTTCAGATATTTTTGAGAACCGCACAGCCTACTTTCTAACCGTCGGCATGACCATCGAATTCTAATTCTCCCAGATAAACCAGTAGTAAACTCTCGACCATATCATTATCCTCACTTCCAAAAAGCTAAAATAAAGAGAATTGAAGATGAAATGCTTGAAACAGGGGTCATATATCCAAGTTGCAACCCCAACTCTTCGTCGGTGCTAGCTTTACCCGACTTCGATAAAGTGCTTATTATTGATACATCGAGAGCTAGAAATTATGTTATCAACATGCAAGATGGCTGATCCCTAGCCTATATCGGCAAAGCCCTCACTCCAAATCACCTAAAGCTACCAATCAACGACAAGGGAATGCTAACCTTTGATGAATTTGTTGCTTGGTATGATATAGGACAATAGCATGAAGAGGAGATGAAAGTAAGTCTTGAAAAATTACATCTTCTACTCCTTCCAAACTCAGATCGAGCTCAACTTACCATGGACTTTGCTAGAAGGTAGCTACCATCACAGAGGAAGGCCTAGCTATCAATAAAGAACAACCACATGTCAGTCTGCACAAGAAAGAAACTGCCACCCGATAAATGTTGAAGTAGAAGGAAGTTTGTTATTAAAGATCGAGTCTTTCTCCATATATATCCCTACAAGCAGGAATTTATGAAGACTCGAGCCTTACGTAAGTGGTCTCCTAGTTACTTTGGACCCCACAAAATTAGAGATCACATTAGAGTCGTAAATTGTGGATCGGACTTGTGCACTAATTCAAAATTACAACTCATCCTCCAAGAATCTCACCACAAATGGAAGTTTAGAGAGGACAACTCAGCCCCAACTTATCCACCTAACATCCAAGTTGATGATGAGACCCAAATTCAAATGATGATTGCATGGGATCACGGGATCGTGACACATCATCGTCCAGTTACTACTGTTGATGCTAGACCCCAAGAACAGGATGTGCCTACTATAGGGCCAAGAGGGACCCTCGTGAGGAGTTACAGATCACGACCTAGAGACATGGAGCTTAGTCGGGTGGGTCTGTTAGGACTCTAACTAGGAGAGTCCTAATTTAGTTTCATTAAAGTGGGTAAATATGTAAATTCTAAGGGCATTCATGTAAATCCAATCTGGTCGATCCCTAATAAAGAAGCAAGGAGGCCGGCTATGTTAGAATTAGATAGGAGAAAGATATTTTGAGGGAACAATAAGATACATGTCACCCTAATTAACCACCCCTTATCCTAGTTAAAGAGGGGTTGGTTGAGGAGGGGTTATGTTAGAATAGGATTAGGATTAGTTTGGAGGTTGCTTCTTAGAGTTGGAGTTATTAGGAGTAGGAGTCTTAAGTAGGAATCCTATTAGGAGTTGGGGTTTAGAAGCCATATAAATAGCCTTGTATTCTCACCTCTTTCATCATCAATAGATCAATTATATTTCAGCTCATGTAGCAGAAAACCAAGGAGGGAGGAACCCCTATAGAGTTTCAAGGAGGCCGATCCCCTGTAGAGACCACCCAAACTTAGAATCCGTAAGGTTTCTAATAGTCTCACCAATATAGAGAACTGGCTTCTCTTTCTTGATGCCACTCTCAGCTTCCCTCAACATATTGAGGAGCTCAGGGAGAGTAACCTCAAACTTGCTTATATTAAAATTCATGATGAAGAGAGAAAAAGAATGTTGTAGGGATTGAAGTATAAAATCAATACACAAGTTATCCTCTAGGACTATTCCTAGACCTGTGAGTTTCTCGATCCACTTTATTATCTTTAGGACATTATTCTCAACCGAGGTCCCTTTTATCATCCTGGCTTCAAAGAGTCTCTTGAATATCTTATATTTTTTACTTCCTCCCTGTTTCTCAAACAGCTTGCGGATATGAAGGATAGAATTTGCATTCAT
Organism: Ensete ventricosum; assembly: GCA_029747655.1. Classification (NCBI taxonomy): domain Eukaryota; kingdom Viridiplantae; phylum Streptophyta; class Magnoliopsida; order Zingiberales; family Musaceae; genus Ensete; species Ensete ventricosum. Next base: position 21,569,190 of record JAQQAF010000002.1, read on the forward strand.
GCTCTCATGTTGCCTCTGTAACTCAACGGTCATGGAGGCCGACATGTAACATTTTGCCAATGTGGAATCATCTATATACTTCACATAGCGAGTGATCTCATCCTCGCCCCTTCTAATGGCGTAGGCATAATTGTATCAAGGACGTACGTGATTTTCTCAATCGTGAGAGCAATTATCAAATTATGGAGCCAATTCATGTAGTTAGGACTAGTGAGGTGGTTGGCATCAAGTATGCCACGCAGGGGGGGTTTCGAGCGATATGTTTCTCACAAACAAGATATAGCATAAATAAATAACATATATATTTTACAGAAAAACTAATTAAGATATAAACTTCTATATTAATATACTCTCACTATTTTTCTAAAGAATCATACGACACCCTCGGCATGTGAAATGAAAGTCTCCAACAGACTTCTAGTGGGGATCGAGATCCAATCGATGTCTTAGTGCAACCTTGAGTGACTTGACCAATTACACTAACCCCGAAAGGTAGACAACTCTTGCAAATAACAACTACTTATGATTCCCATCATGTTTGGACTTCGAATCATATGGTCTCGACTGCTCGACCAACCACGAAGTTTGGTTAAGTCATCACCATAATTACATGATGAGTCTGATTTGGTGATATGCTCTCGAGTAACTCGACCAAGTATACCATGTCCTCAGGTCACCAATGACATCTCTATGTCGTAGGCAAGATCTTGATCACATAGATAGGTGAGCCTCGAGTGACTCGATAAACTCAACCTATGTCATGATTCAATTTCTTCCTATAATGATGGAAGACCACGTGGGTCAATCTTATTGCCTCATGCTCATCGACTTAATATTATTGTAGGAGTGGTTTTGTTTTGTATCGATCTCTTAATATGTCGTGTCATAGACATACATATTTAATATTATATATATATATATATCTAGTAGGTGTACAACACATATCATATATACAAGCAACACCAGATGATCATGAGTCGTCACCTAATATGATTAAGCCCGAGCCAATGGGCCTAATTACTCACAATATGATCTATGTGTGCATCAGTGCATCTTCATGCCCTTTGATCGTTGATTTCATCATTATCAGTTCTATCGGATCCTCACCGCATCACCATGCGTCAAGATCTCCCACCGCGGCATCGTGGGTCCCGTTGTCACATCCATGCTCCCGCCGCGCCTCTTCAGGTAATTACAAAATAATTAGACACATGGAGACCCGATAATAAACAAGAAAAATGAAGGATCGTAGGCCCCAATAATAATAATCACAATTACAAACATGATAACATATGGCTCATGATCATCCCTCTACATCATACATCGCATGCAGGATTACTAGATATATAATAATTAATTAAACTATTTAATTAATTATTTTTTAAAAATCAAGGCATACCAAAAATTTCCATAATTATCAAGGGCATTTTCAGAATTTTGAACAAAAGGACAGACCTTAGAATTTTTAAAATTATTAAGGGTAATTTAAGAATGCTGAACAAAAGGATAGATATTAAAATTTCTCAATTTCTCAAGGGCATGTTTGTCCTTTTGCCAAAAATTCCCTAGCCCTCCTATAGGTAGCCAGCCCATAGGTGGTCACCCCTCGGCTGCAGGCAACACTCCCTTCACTGCCAATCGTTGAAACAAACACATAGAACAGTTCTATGCAATTCAATCTCAACACATGCAGTTTAAAATTAATCTTTCGAACGAATAACCTTGGCTCTGATACCATTGTTGGGAAACCTCAGTGAAAGCATCATATACGTAGTGGAAGATCAACAAAATAAGATTCGCATGTAGTTCAAATCATCGTGCAAACGATTGGATCACGACAAAAATTGTAAAACAAAAAATCGCATCATGTGAGAGATTATTTACTTAGGGAGATCGTATATCCCTATTTTTTCAGATTCGGATGGAGAGGATGAAGGTGGTCAAACATCCTCCTCTCTAGCGGTATATGTTGAATCGTATATTTTGATAATGAAATCAATTGATAGGTTATTGATCTAACATGGGTTGTTAGGAGTTGATTGATGCAGGATTAACTACGATAAAGAGACTATGACAATCAGGATTGACCAAAGTTAAGTCCATGCATCGAGCTGGGTTCGGACGATGCAGTTGGAAACTTGCTAGGAGTGCGTCGGGAGCTCACCAAGGGTATCGAGAGTTTGCTATGATCGCGTAAGGAAGTTCGCCAGAAGAACACCGAGACTTGTCGGAAGATTGTCAGGGGTAGGCGAAAAGCTTGCCGGGAGTTAGAAAGGTCTTGAAGTGGATGTGTTTGACAATTATGATTGTAATTAATTAAGTCGTAGTTAGCATCTGCAGGTTTAACTATGACGGGAGAAGGAGTTATAGATCAGACATGGACCCAGGATCAAGATTAGGCATCAGGCTGGGTTCGAACGATGCAATAGGACCTCGCTGGGAGTTCGCTAGGAGATTCACTGAAGGGATCGAGAAGCTCGCTAAGAACATACTAGGAGATCGCTGGAGGAAGACCATGAGACTCATCGCTATAGAATTCGGAGGTTGTTGGATTGTGAGAGTGAGGCCATAAGCTTGGTGGTCATATCTAATTGTGAGTCTGATTTTAGTGTGATTTGGAAATCAACTCAAAGAGGTAACCGGGTCCACTATTGGGATTTGATTGAGCTCAGGTTGATCTCAATTAGTTGACTAGAGGATTGATCAACTGATTGTTCAAGCTGGAATTTGAAAAGTGGAGGGAACCATTTTTTCGGAGATTCTGACAGGTAAATCGCTAGTAAGTGATGGGTAAACCACCGCCGCCCAGGTTTTCGGGCGACTAACGGTGGTTGAACTACCCAGGGCCGACGGGTAAACCACTTGTACCCAGGATTTCGGGCGGCTGAGCCACCCAGGTCGACGGGTGAACCGCCCATACATGAATTTTCTGAGTATGTTTAAAATTTGGCTCCAAAATTTTGAAGCCATTTGGGACTATAAATACCCAAGTTTTCTTGCATTCTACTCAACATTTTTGTGGATTATATTTTGAGAAAATATTGTGTGTAAATTATAAGAAAAAGAAAAAGGGTAAGGGAGTGTTCCAAGAGTTGTAATCTTGTCTCCCTTGTAAGTGTTGTAAGGGTTTGATCTTTACCCAAAGGAGATCAATAGTGTACGCCGGTATGCCTCAAGGAGGAGGACTCGGAAGTGGACGTAGGTCGATTAGTGTCGAACCACTATAATTGTAATTGTTCTTACTTCTTTGATTTACTACTTATAATTGTTGGGTTCTTAATTGATTTCAAAACACAAATAGATGCTTCCAATTTCTTTATTTACATTTTGAAATCAAGGCTTCGAAATCAAGCACTTCACTTATGATATTGTCTATCTCCTTATTCAGATTGCTTGTTCTCTTTTAGTCATCTTTAAGCAAGAAGCTTAGCACTTCTCTATAAGATTCACTTGCTTAACTTAAACGAAAAGTTTCAGATTTTCTATCTTGCTTCAAGCAAAAGTTTTTTGTTTAAAACGTTAATTTACTCTTGCACTAATTCGCCCCCCCCCCCCCCCCCCCCACCCCCCCTCTCTTATTGCCAATTGATCCTAACAGTATCCACACGATGGATTGCTATAGTAATACTCTTTCAATCGCAGCCCCAGTCTCGCAACTCTTGTATAGGGAGAAGGAAGAGAACATGAGGGGGCGACCAAAGATGCAGCCTATCATCTATATGCCACCCCTACCTCCTATTTATAGAGAGTCACCAAAATCTTATTAAATCCTGCATCAGTGGGTATTGGATCTTCATTCAATTACCTACAACCTTGGATTATTGGATCTATATATGATAATCTCCTATGACCTCCAATTGGGCCTCATGCAAGGAGCCCATTAGTGTAAGGTCTCATCTAATGAGAATAGGGGCCAATTGGATCTCTATCCAATCCTCTATTCGCTGAAGTATCCACTATATGTGTGTGACCCTCTAAGCCCGATACCGAGTTGATCGTGAGTCACGCCCATCAGAACTCCTTCTAATATAGTGAATTATTTTCCTCATAATAATTCACTCGACTCATCAACTATGGACATACTAAGCCACTGCGTCATAGTCCCCAAACGGTACAAGTGGATCGAATCCATCGAACCTGTCTATTCATAATTACTGTGTATCTATAGTCCCTCATCCAACTAATATCCCAAAGACCGTATATTGGATATTGTACTATCAAGCCACATACGGAATTCATCCGAGTCTCACTCTAATCAGATTCTTCCGGATAACTCATTCTCTCTCGATCCGAATGACCCTAGCCAGGGATTTGTCTAAGCAAGCACACATGGGATATTCCTCTCGTGATATAGGGAGCGGATGATCCTTTGTTGACACTCAATCGCTTTCAAATGGTTGGCTACTAATTCCGATAACTAGTTGTACTAGATTTGAAACTTTCAAAACATGTAAGTCCAACGTCAAAGAAAAGAGTACTCATACAAGGCATCCTAGGTGTCTCAAGTCTAAGTATCAAATATACAATTGGGACTATGGAATTATTGTTTGACATTAGGTGTCATTAACCATACAGTATTCTATAAGCGGATCAATCAGTGAACTCATTTTCTAATTAGCATTTGTACTATATCCTTAGTATCTCCACACAAGTGGCTATATCACCAGCCACTCCATCATATGGACAGGTATACAGTACACCGGCCTGTCCAGTTATCTCAATGTCTCTCTCGAGTAACCTACAACTGAGATTATTTAGGATTTATGTTTAAAAGTGAATCGATCTCATTATCATGATCTCATCACAATCTGATTCTCATTGTACAGAACCAAAGATATCACAATTTTATGTGAGAATATGCCAATAATAATCATAAGTAAAAAGATCGCTCAGCGTGTCACATGTATCATCACTCATGTGATTGGCTTGCAAGGCACCTGTAACTAGTAACTTTCTAACCAAACAAGAGACTAGACTGAAAAATAGTTGCTAGTGACTTTCGTTGAGGGGCTAAAATTGGAGATTCGAGGATAAGTCAAGGTGTGACAACCCTACATGTTGATGGTGGCTATTTCCTTCGAGTGACTACAAGAAGAGCAGTTGAACCAAGATGCTCGAAGGACTAAAGTCACCACTCGACTAACAGCACATAGATCTTCAGCCCCTCCTACTACTAGCCGACCTTCCTAGCCGAAAAAATTAATGTGAGAAGAGCTTCACGAAAGATTAGCAAAGGGATTATGTTGGCACTATGACGAGCCCTAAAGCCACGGCCATTGTTGTAAGAAGGGGAGGCTTATGATAATTGAGCCTATTGAAGAATCTGAACCTGAAAATACAAACCTCGAGTCTGAGAAGGAAGATATGAAGGTGGACCCACAGCTAGTCGTAAGCATGGTTCACGCTTTAGCCGGCTATGCGAACCCACAAACGATGAAAATTGGAGGGTTCCTTAGGCACCAGCCCGTCACCGTTCTCATTGACACAGGGAGCACTAACAACTTTATGAATAGCAAGATTGCTACCTCGTTGACACTCCAAATCGAAGATTATAGTAGGTTCAACATCAAAGTTGCTGATGGCCGAATCCTAAAGTGCAACCAAAAATGCCCGCGGGTGAGATTGATTTTGTAGGGCTAAGAGATCGCTGCTGATTTTTTCCTCCTCCCACTCGACGATTATGAAGCAGTGCTCGACATTGAATGACTATCCATGTTAGGTGATGTTTCCTGGAACTTCTCAAAGCTAATCATGAAATTTTTCAGTAAAGGGAAATAGGTGATCGTACAAGGAAAATGCGGGGAGCGAAGTAACGATCGTTTCGACATAGCGCATAGAGAATGTACTGTAGAAAGTGCACAACTGCTTCCTAATTCAACTTCAAGGGCTACAAACGAAGGAGCCGACAAAGATTGAAGAACTGAACCTTCTTTCATTACTTACTGAATTTTCAGATGTCTTTGTCGAATGGAGCAGTCTACCTCCTACATGGCTACATGACCACCATATACCGATGGGAAACTACCAGCCAATGTTTGGCCATATCGCTATCCTCATCTTCAGAAAGTCGAAATTGGGAGGATTGTACAGTAGATGCTTGAGAAAGAGACCATTTGATCAAGTTACAACCCTTACTCTTCACCGGTGCTCCTCGTACGTAAAAATGATGGAACATGATGAATGTGCATGGACTACCAAGCCCTCACCAGCAGTACAGTTAAGGATAAATATCCTATTCCAATGGTGGATGAACTACTCGATGAGTAAGGGGAGCACAAGTCTTCATAAAGTTAGATCTGCAGTCTGGATACCACCAGATTTGAGTGCATAAAGAGGACATACCAAAGACCGCCTTCTAGATGCATAACAACTATTACAAATGTCTATTAATGCCCTTCGGTCTCACCAATGTTCCCTCCACCTTTCTGAGCCTAATGAATGATATTTTTTGGGGTTATCTTCGTAAGTTTATCATGATCTTCTTCGATGATATTCTTATTTACAGCCCTTCACTTGAAAGCCACATTTCTCACTTATGACTTATTTTATCGATTCTCTAAGAGTATACTATTTTTGCCAAACAGTCAAAGTGCAGCTTCTTACAAAACAAGGTGGAGTATCTCAGGCATATAATCTCGAAGGAAGGTATGGTGGTAGACCCCTCAAAGATTAAGGCAATGCAAAGCTGGTCGATGCACAAAAATATAAAGGCATTACGGGGATTTCTTAGGCTAACTAGCTACTATCATAAATTTATAAAAGATTATGGAAAGATCAATGGCCCCCTCACATCCTTGCTAAAGAAATATGCCTTCCAGTGGTTGGACAAAGCATCCACAACCTTTGATGCTCTCAAATCAATGATGATATCTACACCCGTGCTGGCGATACCCAATTTTGACAAAACATTCGTGATTGAAGTAGATGCATCCAGAGCTGGGATCAGCACCATCCTCATGCAAGAAGGCCGGCCCCTCACCTACACCTATAAGGCCCTATCTATGACAAGGGGATGTTGGCAATAATGCAAACGGTGACAAAGTGGAGACCCTACTTGATCGGCTGATGCTTCCACTTAAAAACTGACCACAAGAGTCTTAGATACTTCCTAGAACAAAAGATTTCATTTCTCAAATAGCAAAAATGGGTAACAAAACTCCTTGGATATGATTATGAAATAACTTATAAAAAGGGGAAGGAGAATGTGGTTGCAGATTCGCTCTCTCGACTACCCGAGCAAACTGAACTTTCGACCATCTCTCTTTCGATCAATGACCTCCTTGAAGGCATCAGGAAAGAGTGGCAAGATGATCTAGAGATCCAGGAGATTATCAAGAAATTGGAAGAAGAATCAGGCTATGTAGCACATTACAGTTGGGATTCGAAGAAACTATTTTACAAAGGACGTATAGTACTAGTGCATAATTCTCCCTGCTTGAAAACCATCCTATAGGTGATGCATTCCTCACCGGTGGCTAGGCACTCTGGATTCCTTCGAACCTATAAGAGGATTTTGTTGAATCTCATATTTTGATGATGAAATCAATTGATGAATTTTTGATCTAAAATATATTGTTAGAAATTGATTGATGTAGGATTAATTACGACAAAATAATTATTACAATTAGGATTGGCCAAGGTCAAGTCCATGCATCGGGTTAATGCGATTGGGGACTCATCAGGAGTGCGTCGGGAGCTCGCCGAGGGTATCGGGAGTTTGCCAGGATGGTGCAAGGGAGTTCGTCAGAAGAAGATCGAGACTCACCGAAAAATTATCGCGGGTAGTCGAAAAGCTTACCGAGTGTTGGGATGGTCTTGTAATGGATGTTTGGCAATTATGATTGTATTTAATTATGTCATAATTAGCATCACGCAGGTCTAACTATGACAGGAGCAATAAAGTTATAACCAGATAATGGCCCAAGATCAAGCTTAGGCATCGGGCCGGGTTTGGACGATGCAGTGGGACCTCATCGGGAGTTCGCTAGGAGATTCGTTGAAGAGATCGGGAAGCTCGCTTGGAGCACATCAGGAGATCACTAGAAGAAGACCGAATGACTTACCGCAAGAATGCCGGAGGATACTGGATTGGCGGAAGTTGGGTCTTAGTTTAAGCTTGTGGTCTTTAAGTGTTGTAATCATTGAGTCATAGTTAGAAGTCAGTCCTAATTGAGTTGGATTTGGATAAAATCCAATCAACTCAATAAGGAAACTGGGTCCATTATTGGGGTTTGATTGAACTCTAGTTGAGCTCATTGGTTGACAAGAGGGTTGGTCAACATCAAGTTCAAGTCGTAATTTGAAAAGTGGAGGGAGCCACTTCTGTGGAAATTTCGACAGTTAAATCGCCGATGAGTGACGGGTGTACCGCCACCGCTAGGCTTTTGGGTAACTGACGACAACTGACCCGCCCAGGCTGGTCGGTTGAACCACATGTACCCAGGAATCTGGGTACTTTTGGCGGTTGACCCACCTAGGCCGGCGGGTGAACTGTCCGTACCCAGATTTTTCGGATACGGTTGGATTTTGGCTCTGGTTTTAAAGCCAATTTAGGGCCTATAAATACCCTAAGTTTTCTTACATTCTAGACAATAATTATTGGGGATTATATTCAGAGAAAATATTATGTAAAAATTATAAGAAAAAGAAAAGGGGTAAGGGAGTGATCAAAGAGTGTAATATTATCTCCCTTGTAAGCAAAGTGTAAGGGTTTGGTACTCACCCAAAGAAGATCGGTAGTGGAAGCTAGTGTGCCTCAAGAAGGAGGACTCAAGAATGGACGTAGGCCATTGGTGACGAACCACTATAAAAATTATAAGTTCATCTTTTGCTTTCCTTATTAACGCTTCCAATCTTGTTTATTCTTTGAAAGCAAACGTTTCACTTACGATGTTTCTTATCTTTCAGATTTCCTTGCTCTTTCTTAAGTAATTAGTAAGCAAGTAATGTAGTAATCTTCTTATCATTCACTTACTTTATTTGAACAACAAGCTTTGGATCTTCCTATCGTCCTTAAACTAAAACATTTTTATTTAAAATGAAAAATTTGCACTTGCACTCCCCCCCCCTCCCTCTCATAGTGCTAATTGATCCTAATAATTTGTATCAGAGGTTCACTTTTTTTCATTTGGTTTAACACCCAAGAGAAATGGCTCTTATTAGCTTTCAGGATGGCTTTTCTATTGTTCGTCCTCCCATATTCAATGGGACGGACTACACTTATTGGAAAACTCGGATGAGAGTTTTTTTACTTTCTTTATACCTTGATTTATGAACTATCATTGAAAATGGATTTGAAATGTCTTCTCTTCTAATGAACAATTGAAATGATCTGAAGAAAAAGACTTTGTCTTTAAATGCTAAGGCTATGAATGCCTTGTTTTGCACCTTAGATAAAAATATATTTCATCGGGTTTCTTATTTTGATTTGACTTTTGATATATGGCTTGTATTAAAATAGCATATGAAAGCACACTTAATATAAATGAATCATTAAATAAAAATACTTCTAAAAATGAATAAGAATAACACATTCTTAAGAACCAGAAGGAATGTGAATCAAGAATAACACATGACTCCTTGAGTAAAATCTCGAGTGATGATAACCTTGAAATTTTGACAAATGAACCAGAAAAATTAACGAACTTGAACCTTAAAAATAATGTAAAGATGGACAAAACCTCTTGCTATGAATGCAAGAAGTCGAGGAGCTCCAAAGATCAAATGCACAACCAAGAAGTGGAGAACCTTGTTCTTATGGCCATTGACAATGAGGTTAGTGATTCATTAAGTAATTCTTTTTCAGAATTATTAAATATGCTTCATGATTTGTTTGATGAATTTAAAAAAACATAGTAAATCTTTTAAGTTGCTTAAACATGAACATGATTTGTTAGTTGGTAAAGTTGTTGAAATGCATAAGTTATTAGCATTACACAATCCTAGTTCTAAAGGTGAAATGCTAGACAACATTAAAGAAGAAAATATCATGCCTAAGACAACGATATAAAATTTTGAAATTGGTAATAAATCCTTGAATATGATCCTTGCCAATAAGGGTAATATTAATAGAAGAAATAGAATAGGTTTTGTGGGCAATAATACCTAACAAAAGCCAACTATTTTTGTTAAATACCAACAAAAGCCAACTATTTTTGTTAAAAAATCAACCTTAAATGTGCCACCAAGAATTAAGTGTAATTTTTGTAGTAGATCATGACATATAGCTTACAAATGTCCATTCAAAAATTATAGTTCTCATAAGTTAGTTTGGGTTCCTAAAGGAACCATAAACAATCTTATGCCATTAGAGAAAATGGGAAGAACATGTCATGATGGACCCAATGTTAAATGGGTACCTAAATCAAAACCTCTCATAATATAAAGTTGTTTCCTAACAAAGATAGGAGCAATAAAAATATTTTGAAAGTAGATGCTCAAGTCATATTACTTGAGATCTAATACTCTTTCAAACTTACTAGCCTAAGCAGTAATAAGAAAATTATTATAATTAAAATTATTGACAATGAATCTTTTAATGGTTCATCATTATACAATTAATATTGATGATGCATAGCTAGAGTATACATGTATGAAAATGATTAAGAACCTGAGAACCTTAGTTATTGAAGAACATATTTTGAGTGAATGCTAAAATCATTGGCTTGTTTAAATGTAAAGACTGTTATTAAATGGTTCAAATATTAACAAAGTCTATGGAATGATTGATTTAAATTATTATGATTCAATAATTGTGTTGAATGATATAATTTTAGCACAAAATAATATAGAAAAGGGAGAGAAAAATCATGCCTCATTGTCTAATATTTTTATAAATTAAAAATATATTTAATGAGCATGAAGTGAGCAAGGTGACTCGCTACACTAAGTCCAAAAATTATTAGAATTGAAATAAATCAAAGTTTTCATTTGAAAATATTTTATTGCAATGATGTTGATAAAACTATGTTTTTGACTTTAAATGACATTGCATTCTTGAAATAAATTTGAAAAGAAGGACAATTAGTCTTGAAATAATTTTTATTCTATTAATCCTTCAACAAAAGATAAAATAATACTATTATTGTTGAATATCTTAAACTACAAAAATGGATTAGAGAATTTTAGCTATTAAAAAATAATCTATGATGCTTTCATTGAATTTTTTGAAAAGCAAATTTTGATGATGATTTTGGATATGTTTTCAAATGATTTTATTTTAAAATGAGATTAATTAATCGATTATGTTATTTTTATGACTCTTTGGAATAATGAAAGTGATTTTGATGATTTGATACTTTGAACTTGAATAAATTATTATCATGATTTTGGCAAGTTTTAGAAAATAAAACTTGAAAATCTTCTATTTTATCATCTAAGAAGAGATTTATTAAATTAAATCATGTCTTTAATATTTATGAATATCTTTTGATATCAATATTTATCTTAACATGATTTATTTCAAAACTCATGAATGACATAACTTATCACCATAATTAATATTTCTTAAATTTGTGATAAGTTAAAAATTGAAAGAGATTTGTATTATCATGAATATTCCCTTAATTTCTTGACTTGACTTATATTTTTTGGGAATCACATTATTGATCTCTATAATTTTCTCTTTTAAATAAAAAATATAAATTATGATCTTAACAATATTAATTGAAATTATTATCAAGACATTCTCTTTTATTAAAAAGATTTATCTTGGATGAATAGAGATTATCCTAGAAGGCTCATTTTATTATTCATAAAAAAGGGGAAAGAAACTTATTAAATGAAATCGTGTCGTTTGCCATTCAAAAATTAGATTTTACCTTTAATGACATGATTTCCTTATATTTTTTAGCGTAATTTTAATATGAATGCTAAGAAGAAATTATGTCATCATATTTCTTTCTTGATAATAACAAAACGGGAGAGATAAAATTATTAATATGATTAGAAGTAAATTAGATATGATAACCTTGAATGAGTAACAATTTGCTTGGAAGAAAATTTAGAATTTTCTAAATGCATGCAAAATACTTGAAATTCTTGAAGCTTTTTATCAAAATTTACAAGAGATGATTTTTTGCTATACTTGAAATTACAAGAGATGATTTTAAATGCATGAGTAGCTCTTAAACTTTTTAATCTCCTTGAATATCTTGAAGTTTTGAGCTTAATTTTAAAATTTACATCTATAAAATTTACATCTTTAAAATTGAGTATTCTTTTAATATGATATTTCTCTACCTTGATTCTACCTTCTTGCTCATACATGTGGAGAAAGGAAATCACTAGTATTTTAAGAGACTAATAAGTCTATTAATTATATTTTGAATCTCCTAAAAGTGATTTTGATGATTTTGAAATTGAATGGGTGATTTATCTATATCGTCGTTTTGATTTCTTAGAATTATAACTTGAAATCTTTTATGAATTAAAATCTTTTGTTATGTGTCTTCATATTATTTAAAAGGAAATTTTTATACAAATCATGAACTTGACAACCTAAGATTTATTATGGATAAATCAAGAGATTTTATTTATTTCTCCTATGACTTGTCTTTTGATATTCACAATTTGTTTCCATAAATTGAATATCTCATCACCATGTTAATTTTCATTGATATATATTTCATGTGATGATTGGTATATTTCTTGATTTCTTTCTTGAAAAATGATATAATGGGAAAAGTTTTGCACTATTCTAACCATCTCTTCTTTTTGATAATGACAAAGGGGGAGCAAAACTTGTTAACTTATAAATTGCTAGCTTGAACAATGCAAATGAGGCAAATATTTGCTAGCATACACTTCTCAAAAGAGAAGAATAAATTCACTAGCTCACATGTTCTAAAGTAATGAAAAATTTCTTAAATTACTAAGCTTTCATATATCAAAAATTTGCTAATTGCACTTCTCCTTTTGTTGATGACAAAGAGGGAGAAGGTATAATGATGTGACATCATATATGATGATTATGCATGTAATGATGATTTTGAAAATCTACATAAAGATAATAATTTATTATTGTTTAGATTTATTTGCTATATTTTCTTAAAATTTATATGAGACAAATTTGTTGAGCTCATACTCGAAATTTTATATATACAAGATTGAGGTTGAGACCTAGAAATGTTAAATCATAAAAATATATAAATTACTAATATAGATATCATAAAATGAAGCCTTTTTGGATAATATTTTTTTTGAAAACTTTCTCCATGATTTTATCATATTATTTTCGAAAAAGGGAAAAAATTTTGCATGAATATGTGCCACATTTGAAATTTACAAGAGATAATTTTTGATATTAAGAGATGACTTTTGCTATATTTGAAATACATAAGTAATCTTTAAATCTCTGAAACTTTTGAGCTCATCTTAGTATTGCTTTTCAAAATTATTAAGAGCTCTTCTCTATGATGAAATGATTCAACAACATGATAGGACTCCAATAGGGTTGAGTCCTGATCATCTTAGTATTAGTCAATAAAAACCCTGTTAGATTATAATAAAGCCACTCTTATCTTATAAAAGAGTATGGCTAGGGTCTAGATTAGCCCTTAGGGCTTAGTAGCCACCACACCCCTTACTGGGTTGGTCAGCTAGGGTTTCCCCCTGCTTAGGTCGGCTATAGAGCCACTTAGCCGCCTCTTGTTCCTATTAAGGCAGTTTGGCTATAGAAGGGGCAAAGGGGTAATTTTACTTAGGCAAGCACCCCCTTAGGCTAAGACTTTGTTACCTATTTAAAGATGTAGCCGCTCCCCATCAATTTTATTTTAGCTTTGTGCCGAATCTAGGAGGGAGGAACCCCTACAGCGTTCCAAGGGTTGATCCCCCTCAAGGGTCAAAATCTATAGAGCTCCTTCTGGGGTTTTATCATCTGGTATCAGAGCCACATTCCTACTGCCCTGTAGCCATCTCAATCGCCTCCACCTTCCCAAGAAATTCCCATAATTGCTATGACATGCGCCTCCACCTTCCACCCTAGTAGGAGATAAAATCAGTCTGTCGTTTCCCCCTACGTTTGATCTAGAATTCTGGTATATTTTTATAACCCACGCCTCTTCAATACTACAAGATACTTAATATTATACATGGGAGAAGTTTTCCAAAGTTTTCTTGTCGCAAATTTTTACCGTCGCAAACGTTATCATCGTTGCGAAGGCAAAATGCTGCAGAAATTTTTAGCGATTGTTGCTACTTAAAACCGAACTTTTGTTCATTCTTTCCAGCCAAAATTTTTACACAATTCTCAAGATCAAGTTGGCTTTCATCTGGATTTAGTTTCATAAAACAGCTCCTTCTGGAACTAGTTTTCTTGTATGATCTTTCACCATCACGCAGTTTTGGAATTTAACGATAAAGGAATCTACCTTGCATCTTTTGCCCTATTTACCTACTGTTATGTTGCCAAAATTCCATTAAAGTCTCTACTGGTATTGATAACATCTAAACAAAGAGTTTCTGCATAATTTCCTTAAACTTTCCTTTGGAATTAACGTTGAGAAGTCATCATTTCTTTGACGTAAAAACTGGTTTAGTAGGACAGCACATCGTAGCACTTCTTTTCATCGAATTCTATCAGATTTGAGTGCTATTTTTAGTGGGATTTTGGACTCTCTTTTCCTTATCTCCAAATCCTACCATCCTCACTAAAAACCCTTCCAAATATTTCCCTAAACTGAATCCAAACAGCCCCCCAAATCAGCCTATTCCTATCTAAACCAATTCACCTTCCAACCGGCCACCCCATTTCCCATAACTCTCATGCCACTAACCCAACAACAAAAGAAAGATCTTAATATTACAGATCTAGAGGCATATACCATGGCATCAGAGGAGGCCATCAACGCTAAGTTTGAAGCCTTTGAAAGCCGCATGGAGGAGAAGATGTGATCCTTATTCACCGAATTCAGCATAGGTCGACCATCAAGCCTGAGGAAGTCACACCATGGAGAGACTTCAGATTGACGAGATGATCCCCAAGAGCATGGATACATCACCTCTGATCCCAACAATCCATGCATGAAGGTTAACTTCCTAAGATGGGAAGAAGGAGACCCGATCAGATGGATTTGGCATGCAGAGCGTTATTTTCGGTTCTACCGAACCGCCAACGCCACACGGGTGGAGATTGCTGCCATCCACCTCGAGGGAGATGCTATTCAGTAGTTTAATTAGTTTGAGCATACCTATGGAGGACTCTCTTGGCAGTAATTCAAGGAAGGACTACTAAATCACTTCGGACCAACCGATTTCAACAACATCAATGGACAATTGGCTAAGATTCGTCAAACCTCTACAATATAAGAATACCAAACAAGGTGTGAGCATTTATCTAACAAAACTGAGAATTAGTCTAAGAAACAACTTTTAGGTACTTTTATCGAGGGCCTAAAGCCGGATATCCGAAGAGAAGTAAAGGCGCGGCAACCATACACTCTTATGGCGGAGATTTCCTTTGCGCGTATCCAGGAATAACAATTGAACCACGTGGTATGAAGGACAAGGGTCACTTCCCGACCAGCCATGCCGAGGCCTACTACCCCCCTCTACTACCATCAAAGCCCCCGCACTAAAAAAGTTGACAAGAGACGAGTTGTCAAAAAGGGTCGGCTGCTCGTGATTGAACCAGCGGAGGATGAGGACAATGAAACATCTAAAGAAACCTTTGAACTTAAAGAAGAAGCCATGGAGGAAGAGTCCCAATTGGCCGACTATGTAGTGCACGCATTGGTCGACTACTCCAACCCGCAGATGATGAAAGTTGGGGGACTTCTAAAATAGTAACCCATCACCGTTCTCATCAACACGGGCAGCACCAATAACTTCCTCAATAGTAAGATTGCTGCATGTTTGGTGCTTCAAATCAAATGTTACAATAAGTTTGACGTAAAGGTCGCCAATGGTCGAATATTTAATTACGACCTACGGTTCCCGTGGGTGAAACTACTCCTCCAAGACCAAGAAGTGGTAGTTGATTTCTTCCTCCTACCCATCGATGATTTTGAAGCTGTACTCAGGATCGAATGGCTCACAACACTAGGTGATATCTCTTGGAATTTTTCAAAATTAATCGTGAAATTTTATTACAAAGGGAGACATGTCACGTTACGAGGCAAGCACGGGAGCCAAATTTCCACCATTCGTCACAATGAATGGAGAAAGTTTTGCACAAAGCACATGGTGGATTCTTGATGTATATTCAGCAGCCATCTACGAGGGAGAATGTACAAAACTCAGATCCTAAGCTTACCCTTTGCCTGAATGAATTCACGGATGTTTTCTTGGAGCCGCGCGGGCTGCCCCCTAACCGGTCGCATGACCACCGCATCCCTATTTTGCCAAGCAAACCTCTAGAAAATTTATGACCATACCACTATCCTCACTTGCAGAAGAATGAGATCGAGAACATTGTTAAAGAAATGCTTGACACTGGGGTGATTGACCGAGTTGCAGTCCTTACTCCTCACCGGTGTTGCTAGTGCGCAAGAAAGATGGTACGTGATGGATGTGTGTTGACTACCTAGCTCTAAATGCCATCACTATTAAGGATAATTATCCTATCTCATTCGTAGATGAACTCTTGGATGAATTAAAAGGAGCCAAAGTCTTCACTAAATTGGATCTCCGATCCGAATACCATCAGATTCGGGTATGCACTGAAGATATTATGAAAACTGCATTCCGCACGCATAACGACCACTACGAGTTTTTGCACTTACAAACTATTAAACAGTCAAAGTGCAGCTTCTTATAGCATAAAGTGGAGTATCTTGGGCACATTATATCAGAAGATGGAGTGGCAGTGGACCCGACAAAAATCGAGGCAATGCAAGGATGGCCGAGACCTACAAACGTACAATCACTACGCGGTTTCCTTGGACTCACGGGCTACTACCAAAATTGTATGAAATATTATGGCAAGATCAGTGCCCCACTCACGTCCTTATTGAAGAAAGACTCATTCTTGTGATCAGATAAAGCATCCGCAGCCTTCGAACGAAACAAGGCAGCATAACGATGACGTCGATCCTAGCATTGCCTGATTTCAACCGCACTTTTGTCATTGAGGTTGATGCATCATGAGTTTAAATTGGGGCTATTTTTATGCAAGATGGTCGACTCCTAATTTACACAGAGGCTTCCCCCACACTATATACGAGGTTTTTACAGGAGATACTAATTACTATCAAATTTAAAATATGGTTGGATACAGGTCCATGGCATGAAAGAGGAGTAAAGCTAGAAGAATTACAATCCATGCTCACGCCAGATTGGGCTCTCATCATCCTGAACCATACCAGAGGGTAGTCACCATTCCAGAAGAAAAATTGGCTATCACTGAAGACTAACCATATGGCAGCACATGCAAAGAAGAAACGACCTCCTGACAAACTTCAGAATGGACGAAAAATTGAAGATCGAGTTTTTCTACACCTCCAGCCCGATCAGTAGGAAACTCGAGCCTTAATGAAGTGGTCTCCTTATTTCTTTGGGCCTTGCAAAATTGAAGATCACATTGGGGCCCAACCTGGAGATCAAATTTGCGCACCAGATCAACATTACAGTTGATCTACCAGGTATCCCACCTCAAATGGAAATTTAAAGAAGATGACTCAGCCCAAATCCTTCCAATTAACACCCCAGCTGATGAGGAGTCCAAACTTAAGATAATGATAGCATGAGAGTCACATGAGGAGTTGAAGATCCAATTTTCAGAGTTTATAGACTCTCAGCCTTGAGGACAAGGCTGATCTGAAGAGGGCGGACTTGATAGGACTCCAGCAGGGTTGAGTCCTGATCATCTTAGTACTAGTCAATAAAAACCCTGTTAGATTATAATAAAGTCACTCATATCTTATAAAGGAGTATGGCTATGGTCTAGATTAGCCCTTAGGGCTTAGTAGCCGCCACACCCCTTACTGGGTTGGTCGGCTAGGGTTTCCCCCTGCTTAGGTCTGCTATAGAGCCACTTAGCCGCCTCTTGTTCCTATTAAGGCAGGTTGGCTATAGGAGGGGCAAAGGGGTAATTCTACTTAGGCAAGCACCCCCTTAGGTTAGGGTTTTGATCCTTATTTAAAGATGTAGCCACCCCCCCTCTTGAATCAAGTAATTATCAATTTTATTTTAGTCTTGTGCCGAATCTAGAAGGGAGGAACCCCTACAGCGTTCCAAGGGTTGATCTCGCTCAAGGGTCAAAATCTATAGAGCTCCTTCTTGGGTTCTATCATAACACCTCCCTTATTTCTCTCCTTATTAAAGGGGAAGAAAATTTTATAATGCATATACTAAGGGGGAGTAATGTCATCTTGTGCTTTGAAATTATTAGCTATATTTCACCTTTTTGTTGATGACAAAGGTGGAGAAATATATTTAATGACACATAATGAATACATTGATGACACATGATCTAGTTGAAATACATGGATATCTTGGATAAGGATATGAATTGGACATCTTGGATACATATGCTTAATTCTTTTTTACTCATGAGATGACTTGATACAAATTTATGTTGAAATTTGCAAAGAATGTTGATTGCTTGAGTTTATGAGTGTGTGCTTCTCTTAAATTTAAGTGGCATGGATTTAGGGGGAGTTAGGATTAACTCCTGTCATCAATTGACTATCATCAAAAAAAAGGGGGAGATTGTTGAATCTCAAATTTTGATAATGAAATTAATTGATGGGTTTTTGATCTAACATGGATTATTAGAAATTAATTGATGCAGAATTAATTACCACATAATAATTATTACAATCATGATTGGCCAATGTCAAGTCTATGCATCAGATCAATGCGGTTGGGAACTCACAAGAGTACGACGGGAGCTCACTGAGGGTATCAAGAGTTTGCTAGGATGGCGCAAGGAAGTTCGCTAGAAGAAGACTGAGACTCATTGGAAGATTGTCGGGGGTAGCCGAAAAACTTGTCAGGAGTTGGGATGGTCTTGTAATGGATGTTTGGCAATTATGATTGTATTTAATTAAGTCATAATTAGCATTATGCAGGTCTAACTATGACAGGAGCAATGAAGTTACAACCAGATAATGGACCAAGATCAAGCTTAGGCATTGGGCTGGGTTTGGACAATGCAGTAGGACCTTGCCGGGAGTTCGCCAAGAGATTTACCGAAGGGATCAGGAAGCTCGCTGGGAGCACGCCAAGAAATCACTGGAAAAGGACCGGATGACTTGCCGCAAGAATGATGGAGGTTACCAGATTGACAGAAGTTGGGTCTTAGTTTAAGTTAGGGGTCTTTAAGCATTGTAATCATTGAGTCATAGTTATAAGTCAGTCCTACTTGAGTTGGATTTGGATGAAATCCAAATCAACTCAATTAGGCAACTGGGTCCACTATTGGGGTTTGATTGAGCTCTGGTTGAGCTCAATTAGTTGACTAGAGGGTTGGTCAACATCAGGTTCAAGCCAAAATTTGAAAAGTGGAGGGAACCACTTTTGCAAAAATTTCGACGGGTAAACTGCCGATAAGCGATGGGTGTACCACCGCCTCCTAGGCTTTCAGGCAGCTAACCCACCCAGGCTAGGCGGTTGAACCACCCGTACCCAAGAATCTAGGTACTTTCGACGGTTGACCCACCCAGGCTGACGGGTGAACCGCCCATACCCAAACTTTTTGAATACGATTGAATTTTGTCTCCGGTTTTGAAGATAATTTAGGGCCTATAAATATCCCAAGTTTTCTTACATTCTAGACAACAATTTTTGGGGATTATATTCTGAGAAAATATTGTGTGACAATTGTAAGAAAAAGAAAAGGGGTAAGGGAGTGATCAAAGAGTGTAATCTTGTCTCCCTTTTAAGCAAAGTGTAAGGGCTTGGTCCTTACCCAAAAAAGATTGGTAGTGGATGCCGGTGTGCCTCTAGAAGGAGGACTCGGGAGTGGACGTAGGTCGTTGGTGCCAAAACACTACAAAAATTATGAGTTCATCTTTTGCTTTCCTTATTAACACTTCTGATCTTGTGTACTCTTTGAAAGCAAATATTTCACTTACGATGTTTCTTATCTTTCGGATTTTATTGCTCTTTCTTAAGTAATTAGTAAGCAAGTAACTTAGTAATCTTCTTATCATTCATTTGCTCTATTTGAATAGCAAGCTTTGGATCTTCCTATCATGCTTAAACCGAAACGCTTTTGTTTAAAATGAAAAATTTACACTTGCAATAATTCAGCCACCCCCCCCCCCCCCCCCCCCCCCCGCAACCTTCTTAGTGCCAATTGATCCTAACAGATTTGACAAAAATTTTATTGAAAGGGTATTAAGAACATCTTTGCTGAATTTGTAGTGTGATACGACACGTGTCAGTGACAAAGGTGAAACAGTGGCGAGCCTTGGAGAATTACAGTTACTACCTATTCCAGACTTAGTATGGACTGATGAAATCATGGACTTCATAGAAGGACTACCCTCATCCCAAGGGAAAGGCACTATCCTTGTTGTGGTCCAATGCCTCACCAAATATGCTCACTTTTGTATTGTTCGCAACTCCTACGCCGTTACTAGCATTGCTCGGATCCTCATGGATAATATTATAAAATTACATGGGATGCCTAGATTCATGATAAGCGATCAAGATAGGATCTTCACCAGTAAGTTCTGGACATAACTCTTCCAATTGCTGGGCACAAAATTGAAGATAAGTACACATACTACCCGCAGACCGATGGTTAAACTGAAGTGGTGAACATATGTTTGGAGACCTATCTCAGATGCTTCTATTAGGACCTCAGCTGAGTTGGATCCTAGTCAATTAAGTCGAGTCCTTATATTGGGCCTTGTTGGCTAACTTAGACGTGACATTAGGTCGGCTAGGAGAAGATTTGAGTCTATTGTAATAAATCAGTCCAAATCCTAATAAGGTTATGATTCGGCTAAACTTGAGTCTGATTAGGAGTCAAAGTTGGATACAGATCAGAGTCAATTGAGTCATGAATATAATAAACCATAATCTAGCCGCCACCCTAGTAAAGAAGTGATTGGCTAAGGTCAAGGAGGAGTCCTTATAGGATGGGAGTCTCCTAGCTGCCTCCTCCTCTTAAGAGAGGCCGACTAGGGCAAGAGGGGGAGAGTTTCACTTAGCTTAAATTCTCACTAGGGTGGAATAAGAATAAAATTAGGAGTTGAGGACCCTTATAGCCACCAACCACATCATGGTTAGGAGTTGGCTAGGGGTTAGTATTTGAGGGGAAGTGTAGTCTTGGTTTACTTAGAGTAGAAGTTGACTAGAAGTTGAGGTTTGTTGGAGTAGGAGTCATATTATGAGTTAGGGTTTGAAAGCCCTATAAATAGCTTGTATTCTCTCCTCTTTTCATCATCAATAGATTAATTATTTTTCAGCCTTTGTGCAGAAAATCAAGGAGGGAGGAACCCCTATAGAGTTCCAAGGAGGCCAATCCCCTATACAGATCACCCCAAACTTAGAATCCGTAAGGGTTCTAACATTTGGTATCAGAGCAGGGTTCTTAGAGTCTCGCTGTCCTTCCAAGTCACCCATCATCCTTCCAAAGCCACCCAAGCAATTCCCACTATTGCTTAAGATCATCACTGAATTCCGCTATCATCTCCACTACAGCAGATCATCCTTTGATATCTCCATGAATTGCAATAGGTTCTAATTTCCTACATTACTACTGCTATAATTTAGTTATCCTTATTCCAAAACCCAAAAAAAATTGTTCCTATCACTGCATAAACTTTTCGTCGTAAAGTCTCCATCTTTACGATGAAAGTTGCACTACAGAATTCAACCACATAACACTGCCTATTTTGATCTTGCTGTTGTGATTTTTCTTTCTAATCTTCCATAAGTTTTTTATGAAGGCATTGGCACTTTTTAATAGTGGATTTCCTTTTGGTTTCATAAAAAAAATGTTGATATAAACTGCTGATTTTTTACGTCCAAACTACTGCCTTTTAGATGTAAAAATATACCGTAGTACCTTTTCATGATCTTTGATCTTGTCAAACCTTTTACTACCATTTTCTTCCGCAAATGTTTTTACAGTATTATCTCTCCTTTACCAATGGATTCCCCTTGTGTTTTACTCAAATCCTTGTCTTGACCTGTTGGAAAAAATTGCATCTATACTGCTAAAGTTTTTTGATGAAAAATTCTACTGTTATACCTTTGTCTTTCTTCTTCTCTCAACCCACCAAACCCTAACCATCTTACTGCCACCAACTATGTCATCTTTAGGGCACCCTTCTAGCCTTAAGATGATGCCATCATAACCTATTTCCATAACCCTAGTAACACCTAAAATCGTAGCCTAAGACAGTGACCTATCACAGCCACAACCCTCCACCACCGATCTTATCTTCCATGGCCACCAATCCCTACCGAATTGGTTGCTGCCAACAATATCAACCCTAACCTCTAACCCTAAACCTCTATCACCAAACCACCCTTACATCCTCTATAATAGCTCTAAATAGCAGCATCAACAGCACCCTCTTTGACGAAAAATGTTGTTGCACTACCTTCGGTACTACTTGCTGCATCCACACACGATACCTACCAAATCCATTGCGGCCATCAATTGCAACCCTAAACCATTCCTCTAACCTTAAACCTGAGCCATCATATTCCCTATATGATATCTACAACAGCCCTAAATCATAGCTCAATAGCAACCAAAAAATAGCAACTTGTCAGCCCCAAACCACAGCCATCTCCCCATGATCCACCATCCCTTTCAGCCACCAATCCACCTAACCATTTTATACCACTGACCCAATAGCAATAGAAGGATATTGACATCTCAAATTTGGAGGCACATGCAATGGCATCTCAAGGTTCAATCGATGCCAAGTTGGAGGTGTTTGAATCATGCATAAAGGATAGATTGCGCACCTTATTTGTCGAATTCGGATTGGGCCGATCTCCGAGCCCAACAAAATTCTAGTAAGGTGAAAGTTCAGAGAGGCCTTCCAAAAAGAAAGAACAAGCCATTGATATGATGTAGCCACGCATGAGGGGTGGACTTCCCTTGATGGGAAGAAGGAGATCCGTTGGGATGGATTTCACGTGCCAAACATTACTTTCACTACTATCAAACACCGAAGGATTCCATGGTAGACACCGGTGTCATCCACCTAGAAGGAGACGTTATACGGTGATACAATTGGCTTGAATACACCCATGGGGCTTGACGTGTATACAATTCAAGAACACACAACTGAACCACTTTGGGCCGACCAAGTACAAGAATATCAACGAACAATTTGCCAAGATCTGACAAACCTCCATGATCTAAGAATACCAGACCAAGTCTGAGGAATTATCTTATGTTTCTCATGATTGGTCTGACAGATAATTATTAGGGACGTTCATCGAAGGATTCAAGCTGAAAATTCAAGGAGTGGTTAAAGTGCGGTAGTCCCGCACTATGACGGCCGTAATCTCTTTCACCCGAATCCAAGAGGAACGACTCAACCAAAATGCTCGGAGGATAAGAACCACTCCTAGATCAGTAGCATATAAACCTCCCTCTGCCCCTAGCCATCTTTCGCTGCCAAAAAATTTAAAGAGAAAAGAGCTACGCAACAGATCAACGAAGGATCTTTGTTGGCATTATGATGAATCGTGGAGCCGTGACCATCGCTACAAAAAGAAAAGCCTTCTACTTATTGACCCTATTGAAGATTTAAAGGAGTTCCAAGAGCATGAGGACAAGGTCACAGAAGAAGAACAGCAGTCAGTTCATTATACGATGCATGGTCTTACTGGCTATGTGAACCGGCAGACGACAAAAGTGGGAGGACTACTTAAGCAATAACCAAACATCATCCTCATCAATACCGGGAGCACTAATAGCTTCATGAATAACAAGGTTGTGATAGAACCCCAGGAGCTATGAATTGATTTTTTCATGCCCTTCCAATAGAAGTTTTTTTTCACCCTCTTGTAAGTTCTTAGAAATCCAGAGTGCCCTGCCGAAGGTAAAGAGTGCATCTCATGTAAAATAACTTGAATGTAAGGGGAAGAACGAATGACAACAATTCGATCTTTATAACGTAAGGCCTTCGAATCCCACGTGTAGTATGACCTATGGAACCCGGATCCTTCTCTAATTTTTCTATAATGTCTCTGGTCTCTGAGTCATTCTTCCATTCCTCCCTAATGTCTTTGAGGAAGTCGGTGGAAGGAAGGGAGATGGCTGAAATTTTGGCCTATCTCGGTAGCCATGATAAAGCATCTGCAGCAACATTCTCTTTCCCTTTTCGATAAGTAATTTCATAATCAAAGCAAAGAAGTTTAGTTACCCATCACTGCTGCTCTAGGGAAGATATTTTCTACTTCAAAAAATATTTAAGGCTATAGTGGTCAGTCTTAATCTGGAAGCATCGGTCGATCAGGTAGGGTCTCCACTTCATGACGACATGTATGATGGTAAGCATTTCTTTATCATACATGGACATTTTAAGATGTACGAGAGATAAAGCTTTACTGTTGTAAGCAAGGGGTCGACCATCTTTCGTTAGAATAGCTCCAATTTCAACTCCTGACGCGTTGGCCTCAATGACGAAGGTACGACTGAAATCAGGCAGCGCTAGGAGCGGTGTCATTGTCATGGCTTCCTTGAGTCGTTCGAAGGCTATAGAGGCTTTATCTAATCATAAGAAGTCTTTCTTTAGTAGGGGCATGAGTGGGGCACTGATCTTGCCATAATCTTTCATGAATTTTCAGTGGTAGCCCGTGAGTCCAAGGAAGCCGCGCAGCGATTTTATAATGTGCCATATGTTCGTAGGTTTCGGCCATCCTTGCACTGCCTCGATCTTCGTCGGGTCTACCACCACTCCATCCTCTTATATAATGTGCCCTAGATACTCCACTTTACGCTATAAAAAGTTACACTTTGACTATTTAACATAAAGGGTGTTCTCTCGAAGAATCGTTAGAACTGTTGATTAAGTGCTGAAAATGCATATCAAGCGTAGGGCTATAAATGAGAATAGCATCAAAAACTACCAACACAAACTTGCATAGAAAACTCTGGAAGATGTCATTCATTATGCTTTGAAAAGTGGAATGAGCATTCGTAAGTCCGAAAGGCATTTCCAGAAACTCGTAGTGGTCGTTATGTGTGCGGAATGCAGTTTTCGGGATATCTTCAACGCATTCCTGAATCTAGTGATAACCAGAATAGAGATTCGATTTTGAAGACTCGGGCTCCTTTCAATTTATCCAAGAGCTCATCTATGACTAGTATAGGATATTTATCTTTGATGGTGATGGCGTCCAAAGCCTGATAATCAACGCACATCCGTTATGTACCATCCTTCTTGCGCACTAGGAACACCGACAAAGAGTAAGGGCTGCAGCTTGGTCGAATTACTCCGGTGTCGAGCATCTCCTTGTCGATGTTCTCAATCTCATCCTTCTGCAAGTGAGGGTAGTGGTATGGTCTCAAATTTGATGGAGGTTTGCCCGGCAGAATAGGTATGCAGTAGTCATGCGACCAGTTAGGGGGCAGCCCGTGCGGCTCTGTGAAAACATTCACGAATTCATCCAACAAGAGGGCAAGCTTAAGATCTGAATTTTGCATGTTCTCCTCCTTGGATTGCTGCTAGATATGCATAAAAAATCCTCCATGTGCTCTGTACAAAATTTTTCCATCCGTTGCATCGAAACGGTGGAAATATGGCTCTCGCGCTTGCCTCACAATGTAACCTATCTCCCTTTGCAATAAAACTTCATAATTAGTTTAGAAAAATTCTAGGAGATATCACCTAGCATTGTGAGCCATTTGATCCTGAGCACAACTTCATAATCATCGATGGGTAGGAGGAAGAAATCGGCTACCACTTCTTAGTCTTGGAGGAGCAATTTCACTCATGGGCACCGTTGGTTGTAATTGCGGATTCGACCGTTGGTGACCTTTACGTCAAACTTGTTGCAACCTTTAATTTGAAGCACCATACGTGCAGCAACCTTACTGTTGAGGAAGTTATTTGTGTTGCCCGTATCAATGAGAATGGTGATGGGTTGCTGTTTTTGAAGTCCTCCAACTTTCATCGTTTGCGGGTTAGAGTAGCCGACCAACGCGTGCACTGCGTAGTTGGCCAATTAGGGCTCTTCCTCCATGGCTTCCTCTTTAAGTTCAAGACCTTCTTTAGATGGTTCATTGTCCTTATCTTCCACTTGTTCAATCACGAGGAGCCGACCCTTTTTGCAGTGATGTTCTTGGCTCCACGGTTCATCGCAATGCCAACACAACCCCTTGGTCTAACGTTCACGAAGCTCGTCTCTTGTTAATTTCTTTAGTGCGGGGGCTCGGATGGTAGTAGAGGGGGCTGTAGGCCTCAGCATGGCTGGTCGGGGAGTGACCCTTGTCCTTCGTACCTCATGGTTTAATCGTTCTTCTTGGATATGCGTAAAGGAAATCATCGCCATAAAAGTGTATGGTTGTCGTGCCTTTACTTCTCCTCGAATCTCTGACTTTAGGCCCTCAATAAAAGTCCCTAAAAGTTATTTCTCAAATGAATCCACAGTTTGGCTAGATAAACATTCAAACCTTGTTTGGTATTCTTGTATTGTAGAGGTTTGACGAATCTTTGCCAATTGTCCGTCAATGTTGTTAAAATCGGTTGGTCCGAAGCCGTTTAGTAGTTCTTCCTTGAATCGCTACCAAGAGAGACCTATATGGGTGTGCTCAAACCAATTGAACCACTGAATAGCATCTCCTCAAGGTGAATGACAGTAATCTCCACCCATGTAGCGTCAGCGGTTCGGTATAACCGAAAATAGTGCTCCGCGCGCGAGATCCATCCGATCAGGTCTCCCTCTTCCCATCTTGGAAAGTCCACCTTCATGCATAGATTATTCTGATCAAGGATGATGTGTCTATGCTCTTGAGGATCGTCTTGCTAATCTGAAGTCTCTCCATGTTGTGACTTCCTGTGACTTGATGGTCGGTATATGCTGAATTCGGTGAATACGGATGGCATCTTCTTCTCTATGCGGCTTTCAAAGGCTTCAAACTTGGTGTTGATGGCCTCCTCTAATGCCATGGTGTATATCTCTAGATATGTAATATTGAAATCTTTTTTCTGTTGACGGGTCAGTGGCATGAGAATTTTTGGAGAGGTGGTGGTCGGTTGGATCGGTGGAACGACGGAGATGCGGGTAGGCTGCAGTTTAGGGCTAATTGGGATGGTTGTTTGGCTGTGATTTTGTTATGTTTTTTGAGAGGTAATAGTAGAGATTGAAGATGCGAAGGAGAGTCTCAAATCTGGAAAAGCTGGCAGTGAGATCCGATAAAATTTCAATGAAAGATCGCTGCGGTATACATTGTTAATTCCCATCGAAGAAGCAGTAGTTTCTCGACGTTAATTCCAACAAAAATCTGAGAAATTTATGAAAAATTTCAATATCAGAATCTCACTTCAGATGGTGACAATAGTAGTAATTTAGATCAAGAAAATTTTGACAGTGTAATAGTAGAAAAATTATTGCAAACAAGATTGCAGAATTCTCGTTGTAAACTTTTAGGACTGCACGACGAAGAATTGCAGTGCTATAAGTCCAAATCCAGAAAGAGTTTTTTCCATAGATCAGTCTTAGCTTGTGTAAAAGTTTTAGCCAGAAAGGATGATCAAAAGTTTAGGTTCAAGAGGTAACAATCAACCGAAATGTTTCTACAGCTTTTCCCCTTCGCAACAATGATAACGTTTGCGACGGTTGAATTTTGTAGCAAAGAAACTTTGGAAAAACTTCTCCCACTTATAAGATAAAGGAATAGCAGTAGCAAGAGGCATGGGTTGTGGAGATTTTACCAGATCTATGATGTTGACGCAGAGGACAGCAGCAGATTAATGGATCTGCGACTTGGTGGGCGACGGTGGATGAAGGCGACGTCAAAAGCAATGTGGGAATTGCTTGGAAGATGGAGGTAGCAGAGATGGCTACAGAGTAGTAGGAATGCAGCTCTGATACCAGATGTGGGAATGCAGGTCTATAGATTTTTTGACCCTTGAGGGGGATCAACCCATGGAACGCTGTATGGGTTCCTCCTTCCTAGACTCGGCACAAGGCTGAATAAAAAACAATATTTGGATGATAAAAAGAGGGGCGGCTATATGATTATATAGGGTTCTAAACCCTAACCCATGGGATACTTAAGTAAAATTATCCCTTTGCCCCTTCTATAGCTGACTTACCTAAGTAGGAACAGGTGGCGGCTAGGTTGGCTCTATAGCCGACCTAAGTAGGGGGAAACCTTGGCCGACCAACCCAGTAAAGGAGGTGGTGGCCACTAAGCCCTAAGGCCCTAATCTAAACCCTAACCACATTTCTTTATAGGATAGAAGTGGCTAGGTGGGGTTTTATTACAATCTCACAAAGTTTTATTGACTACTTTTAGGGAGATTATGACTCAACCCTACTAGAATTCTATCAGGCTACTATTCGGATGGCCCTACATATCCTAGATTGCAGTAGGTTTGACGTTAAGGTCGCTGACAGCTAAAATTTGAAGTGCGACCAAAGATGCCCGTGGGTGAAATTGTTGTGGCAGGACCAAAGAGATACTTACTGATTTCTTCCTCCTTCCTCTCGATGATTACAAGGTTGTGCTTGACATCAAATGGCTGACTATGGTAGATGATGTTCCCTGAAATTTTTTTAAATTTATCATGAAAATTTTCAACCATGAGAAATAGGAGATCCTATGCGGGAAATGCAAGAACGACGTAACGATGATTTGCACGCAACAAATGGAGAAAGTTTTGCATAAAGTGAATAGCAGCTTCCTGATACAACTTTAGCAACATTTTATGGGGGAGCCACAAAATTTGAATACATAAACCTACTCCAATTGCTTGCTGAATTTTTAGAAGTTTTCGTCGAACCACGTAGCCTATTTCCTACCCGACAGCATAGCCAGCGAAGTTTGATACTCTCGGGCAAACCAGCAACAAACCCTCAGCCATATCACTGTCTTCACCTCTAGAGAGCTGAAATAGAGAGGATTGAAGAAAAGATGCTTGAAACATGGATCAGTTAGCCAAGTTGCAGCCCCTACCCCTTGCTGATGCTAGCTTTACCTGACTCCGACGAAGTGTTTGTGATTGATGCATTGAGAGCTAGAAATGGTGTTATCCACATGCAAGATGGCCAACTCCTAGCCGACATTAGTAGAGCCCTCTCTCCATATCACCTAAAGCTACCAATCAAGGATGAGGAAATGCTAACCTTTGCTGAATTTGTGGCTTGGCATGATATAGGACAACGACACAAAGGGGAGATAAAAATAAGTCTTAAAAAATTACAGCTTCTACTCCCTCCAAATGTATATCAGGCTCATATTATCATGGACTCTACTAGAGGGTAGCCACCTTCTCAGAGGAAAGCCTAGCTACCATTAAAGAACAACCACGAACTAGCCTGCGGAAGAAAGAAATAGTCGATCGACAAACATTGGAGTAGAAGGAAGTTAGCTATTGAAGATTGAGTCTTCTTTTGTCTTCAAACCTACGAATAGTAAATTGGAGATCACCTTAAGTCATAACTTGTGGATCGGATCTACATACTAATTTAAAATTACAACTAATCCTCTAGGAATCTCATTGAAAATGAAAGTGACTCAGCCTAGATCTATCCACCCAACACCCAAGTTGATGAGGAGGCCCAAGTTCAGCTGAAGATTGCATGGGATCGTAGGATCATGATGCACCACCATCCAAATACTACTACCCCTGATAGAGAGATACAGGACATTGTTGGACTGCCAGACCATGGTGCGCCTACCTTAGAAACCATGAGGAAGCTTTAAGAAGAATTGCAGACCAGGACCTAAAGACCATGGAGCCTCAGCCTCAAGGACAAGGCTGATTTGAAGAGGGTGGGTCTATTAGGACCCCAACTAAGTTGGGTCCTAGTCGATTAAGTCGAGTCCTTAGATTGGACCTTATTAGCCAACTTAGACCTGACATTAGGTTAGCTAGGAGAAGGTTTGAGTCTATTGTAATAAATCAGCCCAACTCCTAGTAGGGTTAGGATTTGGCTGAACTGGAATCTGATTTAGGAATTGGAGTTGGATAATGGTTAGAGTTAATTGAGTCATGAATGTAATAAACTCTAATCTAGCCGCCACCCCTAGTAAAGAAGTGGTTGGCTAGGATTTGGGAGGAGTCCTTATGGGATATGAGTCTCTTAGTCGCCTTCTCCTCTTAAGAGAGGCCGGCTAGGGCAAGAGGGGAAGAGTTCCACTTAGCTTGGAGTCTCTTTAGGGTAGAATAAGAATAAAATTAGAAGTTTGAGACCCTTATAGCCACCAACCACATCATGGTTAAGAGTTGGCTAGGGGTTAGTAGTTGAGGGGAAGAGGAGTCTTGGTTTAGTAGGAGTCTTGGTTTACTTGGAGTAGAAGTTGATTAGAAGTTGGAGTTTGTTGGCGTATAAGTCATATTAGAAGTTAGGGTTTATAAGCCCTATAAATAGTTTGTATTCTCCAATATTTTCATCATCAATAGATCAATTATTTTTCAGCCTTTGTGCAAAAAACTAAGGATGAACCATTATAGAGTTCCAAGGAGGCAGATCCTCTATAGAAATCACCCCAAGCTTAGAATCCGTAAGGGTTATAACAGCTTCACCAATGATCAGCCAAGAGAATGGACAAAGTGGCTCCCTTGGGCCGAGTGGTGGTATAACATAACTTATCACTCTTTGACAAAATGTACCCCTTCTGAATTTGTGTTTGGTCGGCCACCCCCTATAATTCCAAAATATGTAATCATCACATTTAAAGTAGACCAAGTAGATCAAGAGCTAATGGACAAGGATAAAATCCTACACTTATTGAAGGACAACCTCTCGGTCGTCAAAGCAAGGAGAAAGCAGCAGGCCGACATGTATAGGAGTGAAAGAGAGTTCTCTATTGGAGATTGGGTCTTCCTTCGGCTCCATCCCTACAAGCAGAAATCCATCAATACACGAGCATCCATGAAATAGTCTTCCCACTTTTACGGGCCTTATCAGATCACAGAGCCCATTGGAACTATGGCGTCAAGATAGGACCTATCTGCTGATTCCAAGATCCATCCAGTCTTCCATGTATCCTATCTGAAACTCAAGCTTGGAGAGAATGAGTTAACATAAAGTCACCTACCGAACACTACCATGGATAGGGAAATCCAGATCCAGTTGGAGGCAATACTAGATCGTAGGATTATGATGTGTCACCGATGTCCCTCTACTAAAGTGTTAGTACAATGGACAAATCTATCTGCCGAAGCTACCACATGGGAGACCTATGAAGATTTAAAGATCAGGTTCCCAGAGTTCATGAAGCCTCAACCTTGAGGACAAGACTGATCTGAAGAGGGTGGGTCTAATAGGACCCTAGTAGGGTCAAGTCCTATTCAACTAGGTCATGTAAATAAAACCCTAGCTATAACCGCCTACCACCTTATTAAGGAAGTCGGCTAAGGCATTGAGAGAAGGTGACTAGGGTTGAGCGAGTAGGAGTTTTAGTAGGAGTTGGAGTCTATCTCTAGGATTAGGATTTTGAGTCTTATTCAAGCATGTAGTCACACCCTTCTTTTCATCAAGGAATATAATTTCTCTTTAGCCAATTGACCAACTACCAAGGAGGGAGGAACCCCAATAGAGTTCCAAGGAGGGCTGATCCCCTACAGAGATCAACCCAGTCTTAGAATCCTGTGAGGTTCTATCACTAGGCCATAACTATGAGGGAAGGATTCAAAAGTTACTGAAAGATGGATACTTAGATCCATTCGACTATGAGTTATATACAACTTGCGAACCTTGCCTTCGTGAAAAATTGACCAACTCTTCTTTTAGTGGAACTAGAGAGAGCCATTGAGTTATTGGAATTCATACATAGTGATGTATGTGGTCTCATGTCGACTCAGGCTATAGGTGGTTACTCATACTTCATCATATTCACTAATGATTTCTCTAGATACAAACACATATACTTTATGAAGTATAAGTCCAAGGCCTTTGAGAAATTTAAAGAATATAAGAATAAAGTAGAGAACTAGATTGAAAAGAGTATTAAGACTCTTTGATCAGATCGAGGAGGAGAGTACTTGAGTACAGAGTTCACCCATTTCCTCAAGGACCATGAGATTCTATCCTAGTGGACACCTCCTTAGACACCTCAACTCACTAGTGTATTAGAAAGGAGGAATCACACACTGTATTCATGGTGTAGTCCATGATGAGTTTCACTGACCTACCCATCTCATTCTGGGGATATATCATGTGATCGTAGCTTACCTTCTGAATAAAGTTTCATCAAAGTCGATAGTATCTATACCATATGAGATATGGAAATGAAAAAAGCCCGATCTTAAGGTGGTTAAGACTTTGGGCTGCCCTACCTATATTAGAAGACACAATCCCAATAAGTTATAATCAATGATAGAAAGGTGCAAGTTCGTGGGATACCCCAAGGAAACTTGGGGGTGTTATTTCTATCATACCGAGGACCAGAAGGTCATTATTGCCAAGAGGCCTGTGTTCCATGAGATGAAATATGTTCTCGATGGAAACAATGGGAGTGTGATAGAGTTGAGTGAGGTTGAAGAACCTAGCTCAAGCATCATTCCAGAGCCTAAGTATATTAAGGTACCTAGCACATAAGTTCTAACTTTACGTGGGTCTATCAGAGTGTCTCACCCTCCTGAAATATAAGTGGGACATATCAGTGGAGGACACTCAAGATGTTGATCCTCATACCTTTAAGGTGGCTATTATAAGTATAGACTCCGAGAAGTGGCAAGAAGCCATGAATTCTGAAATGGATTCTATGTACTCCAACAAGGTTTGGAACCTTATGGATGCACTTGAGGGTATCGTACCCATCGATTGCAAGTGGATCTTTTAAGAAGAAGATCGGAGTTGATAGAAAGGTGGAGACCAATAAGGTAAGGCTGGTGGCAAAGAGTTTACTATGACAAAAACCTTATCACT
The DNA here is from genome assembly GCA_029747655.1 of Ensete ventricosum. NCBI lineage: Eukaryota > Viridiplantae > Streptophyta > Magnoliopsida > Zingiberales > Musaceae > Ensete > Ensete ventricosum. The sequence continues at coordinate 21,602,157 of JAQQAF010000002.1, forward strand.
CATAGATATGCTAAAGTCCATCATCATTCTTTTGGCTATTGCAATACACTATGACTATGAGATCTGACAAATGGATGTGAAAATGATATTCCTCAATAGCAACCTTGAGAAGGAAGAGTATATGATACAACCAAAGAGCTTCATATCCAGGGAGAGTCCAGATAAGGTGTACAGGTTGCTCAGGTCCATCTATGGATTGAAGCAAGCTTCCTGAAGTTGGAACATAAGATTTGATGAGATAATCATATCTTATGACTTCGTTAAGAATGACGACGAGACTTGTGTGCATTGAAAGGTAAGTGAGAGCACTATCACCTTCTTGGTACTATATGTAGATGACATCCTAATCATTGAGAATGTTGTAGGATTGCTCTCCACAATTAAAGTTTGGCTCTCTAGAAACTTCTCTATGAAAAACTTATGGGAAGCATCCTATATTTCGGGGATCTAGATCTATAGAGATAGATCCAAGAGGATGTTTGGCTTATCTCAGTCTAGGTACAAAAACTTCATTGTCAAAAGGTTTGGCATGAAAAATTCCAAGAGAGGTCTCATACTAATAAGACATGGAATATCACTTTCTAGGAGTATATCCCTAAAAACTCCTGAAGAAAGGACAGATATAGATAGGATACCCTACGCTTCAGTGATAGGATCCACCATGTATGCTATGCTATGTACTAGGCCTAATATAGCACATGCTTTGAGTGTCATGAGCAGGAATCAGGCGGATCCAGGTTTGGAACACTAGAAGGCAGTAAAGTATACCCTTAAGTACTTAAGAATGACTAATGATCTTTTACTAACTAGTGAATTCAAGTGATGCTACATGTATTTCTTCAGTTTATTAACTAGTGAATCGTGCTCTTTCTCAAGTAGTTTATAAGACTTGCTAATCTTTCTAAAATTATCATAAAGCTCATAAAAAGAACTTAATAACTCATTAAAAGTAAAAGAACTTTCATGTGGCTTACTTACCTCATCGTGGTTGGCCACAAGCGCGAGATTTTTCACTTCTTAGTTTTGCTCCTTATCTTTGAAGTGTCTTAGCTTCTTACATTCATAGCAAGATGTATTGTCCAATTTAAGTTCATTTTTATGATTTTTGTTTATTAATTTTTCTGATTCAATTATCAAAAGTTCAAAGTTCTCATCACTCGAGGGTTACTCGAGGAGTCATCTGTTGTTCTTTGTTCAAATTTCTTCCTGTCCCCTAGAAGGTCATGTTCTTATATTCTCAGTTCAATATCCTTCCTGTTCTTTGGAAGGTCTTCTTCAAATTCATTTTTGCAAGTCTTTTCGTTTAATGATTCATTTAGTTTAATCATATTTTTTTTATATCATTTCTAATTTATGTCAAATCTCAAAAGCCGAATCACATATAGAAACCCGATCAAACTCGTCTTTATTTAAAGCAGGAAACAAAGCATTCATAGCTTTAGTATTTTAAAAAAAATATATTTTTTATTATCATTCTAATCATTTATTTGATTCGATGACTTCTGAAAATTATTTTTGATAATATACCATAAATCAAAATCTAGCGAAATTAAGAAAATACGCATTCGAATTTTTCAAGAGGTGTAGTATATCCCATTGAACATAGGAGGACTTGTGATGCATTAACCCTTGTTAATGCCATAATAAGCCATTTACTTACTTAGGTGTTAATCCAATGAGTACAACGTGGCTCATATACTAATTGTTAGAATCAAGTGGTACTAAGAGGGGTGAGGGGGTTAATTAGTGAAAGTGTTGAAAATACTCGATTTGGAAAACTTGCTTAAAGTAAAGAAGAAATTGGAAGCATTTCTTGGACTTTATTCAAAGCGAATAAGTGAGCAATTTAAAACAAAGTCGAAAGATGATGTTCGTGCCTTTTTTCAAACTAATTAAGAATAATTAAATATAATAGATAAGGCAAGAGTAGCAATGCTCACAGTTTATAGTGCTTTGGCATAACTTTGTCTACGTCCACTTCCTGAGTCCTCTTTGTCGAGGCTTGCCGGTGTCCACTACTGATCTTCGGGTGAAGACCAAACCCTTACACTTTCCACTCTTTCCCTTTCACAAGTTCAGGAGAGGAACCTTTACAAGTTTTTCTCACTTCCCTTGGATGTTGACCTTTACAAGTTTTTCTCACTAATGACAAGTTTTTCTCAATTCCCTTGGATGTTGACCTTCGGGTGTTGACCTTCACAACTCCCGGTGATCTTCCCGGTAACCTTCGGCGAACTCCCGACAAGTCTCGGTAATCTTCTGGTGAACCCCTAGCGCATTCCTAGCAAGCTCCCAATCACCTTCGGTAAGCTCCCGGTGAACTCTCGATAAGCACCCAATACTTTCGGCGAGCTTCCGACGATCTCCCGACGAGTTCCTACTGTATCGTCCGAACCCCGGCCCAATGCCCAAACTTGACTCCGGCCTAACATATGATTATATTACCTTGTCATAGTTAATCATGCATCATTCATCTCTAACACACATGTTAGATCAACAAACCCATCAATTGATTTCATCATCAAAATCTGAGATTCAACAGAGCATCACTACAATGATCTATCATGTGTATGCTACTAGAGAGAAGGACCTTTGACCTTCTTTATCCTCTCCATCTGAATCTGAAATTTCAGGTATATATAATCTCCCTAGGTAATCAATCTCTCATGTATAGTAGCATTATGGTTTTGTAGATTTTTTACGCACCAATCGTTGCACAATGACTTGATGCACATGGGAAACCTTTTTTGTTTTCTTTCTTCTGTTGTATATGTGATGTTCTGATGCTTTCATAACACTAGGCTTTGCTAGAACCTACATGAGTTACAAATATGATAAACACTCTCAGTATCCAATACCCATGTGTTATCATCATAGTTTGACAAATGGAGATTGATCATGAATGTACCTGAAGCTTCTCCAAGCTTTTGTTTCATATTCTCTGCAAGGTAATCCTTGTAGTTCCTCTTTCAGTGCCCATCTTTGCCATAGTGAAAGTACATATTTTTGTCCTTGGTGGGGTCTTTCTTGGCAACTATTGCATACCTAGTTTGCCCTTGCCCTTGCCCTTCTAAAGGGACTTATCTGTCTTCCTTTTCTTTGTGTTCTTACTAATATAGAGAACTGACTTCTCTTTCTTGGGTAGACTCGTAGCAGGGATATATACGATTTTTTTTCCTATGAAAATAATTACGGAGCCAATCCGTGTAGTTTGGACTAGTGAGGCGATTGACATCAAGTATGCCATGTAGGGGGTTTGCAAGCGACATGTTTCTGACAAACAAGATGTAGCATATATGAATTGCATGCAGATTTTGTAGAAAACTAATCAAGATATGGACTTCTATCTTAATCTACTCCCACTATTTTTCTGACGAATCACACGACACCCTCGGCATGTGAAACAGAAGTCTCCGGCAGACTTCTAATGGGGATCGAGATCTAAATAGCATCTTAGTGTAACCTCGAGGGACTCGACTAATCATACTATGCCCAAAAAGGTAGGAAACTCTTACCAATCACAACTCTTTATGATTCTCATCCTATACGACCTCCAAACCATTATGGTCTCTGCGGGTTAGAGGTGTATTTTGATTTTCGCTGCGCATGTGATACTCCCGCTGAGGTTTCCCAACAGTCTCAACCTCTCAACCAACCATACTGTTCAATTATGTCATCACCATCATTACAAGATGAGTCTGATTTGATGATATACCCTCGAAGTACTCGACTTAGCAAACCATGTCCTTAGGTCACTAGTGACATCTCTTTGTCGTAGGCAAGATCTCGAATCACGAAAATAGGTGAGCCTCGAGGGACTTGACCAACTCAACCTATGTTGTGATTCAATTTCTTCCTATAACAATGGAAGGCCACACGGGTCAATCTTATTGCCTCACACTTTCTAACTTAATATTATCGCAGGAGGTGTTTTTTATTTTATTCTGGTTTCCTAATATGTTATGTCATACATACATATTTAATATATATCTACATCACATGCCAATATATATATATATATATATATCTAGTAGGTATATAATCATATATCATATATGCATGCCAGACCACATGATCGTGAACTATCATATAATATGATCAAGCTCGATCTAGTGGGCATAATCACTAACAATATGATCTATATGTGTATCGATGGATCTTCAAGCCCCTGTGATCACCCATCTCGTCATCATCGATTCCGTCATATCCTTGGCACATCACCATGCGTCGCGATCACCTATCACGACATTGTGGGTCCTGCTGACATATCCACACTCCCACCGCACCTCTTTGTGTAATTGTAACATAATCAAAAGCATGCAGACCCAAAAATAAACGAGAAACATCGAGGCTCGCAGGCCCTAATAATAATAATAATCACACATACACATATCACAACACATAGTTCATAATCATCCATCCACATCATACATCACATGTACACATCATCATGCAGGATTACTAGATAATTAATAATTAATTAAACTATTTAATTAATTATATTTTTGGAGTTTATGATATATTGAGAATTTTTAGAATTGTTAAGGGTATTTTTAGAATTCTAAATTAAAGGACAGACCTTGAAATTTCTTAAATTTCAAGGGGTAGAATCATCCTTTAGGAAAAACCCTAATCTCTCTGCCCCTTTCCAACGGGCCGTCGTCGTCGCCCCTGCGCAAGTGGCACCCTTGTGAGCCACCGACGGTCGCCCTATTAGGAAACCTCAGCGGGTGCATCACATACGCAGTGGAAATCAAAATAAAAAATGGTTTCCCACATAGATCAAATCATCATGCAAAAGATTGGAAAAAAATGTAAAATCAAAAAATCGCATCATGCATGAGAGATTGGTTACCCAAGGATATCATATATCCCTGTATTCTAGATCCGGATGGAGAGGATGAAGGAAGTCAAGCGTCTTCCTCTCTAGTGGTATCCACGCGATAGATCTCTACAGTGAAACTCCTCCAATCTGATCTCGCAACTCTTGTTGAGGGCGAGGGAGGAGAATAGGAGGGGGAGGCCAAAGTTGTAGCCTATCAACCATGAGTCTTCCCTCCTATTTATAGAGAGCCACCAAAAGGCACTAGGGCACCTGCCTTAGTGGATATTGGATCTCCATCCAATTACCTATTAACCTTACATTATTGGATCTCTATCCAATAATCTCCTTAGGCCTATAATTGGGCCTAAATCAAGGAGCTCATCAGCATAGGGTCCCATCTAATGAGAATAGGGGCTAATTGGATCTTCATCCTCATCCAATCCTCTATTCGCTGAAGCATCCACCATATGTGTGTGGCCCTCTAGGCCCGATACCGAGCTGGTCATGAGTCACTCCCATCAGAACTCCTTCTGATACAGTGAATTATTATCTGCATAATAATTCACTCGACTCATCGACTATGGACGTACTAGACTACTACGCCATAGTCCTCAAATGATACAGGGGGATCAAATCCATCAGACTTGTCTGTCCATAGTTAACGTGTATCTATAATCCCTCATCCATCTAATATCCCAGAGACCGTATACAAGATATGGTACTGTCAGGTCACATACATAATCAGTTTGTCTTGCTCTAATCAGATTCTACCGGAGAACTCTTTCTCTCTATATCTGAATGACCCTGGCCAGGGATTTGTTTGAGCAAACACATATAAGATATTCCTCTCAAGATACCGAGAGTGGATGATCCTTTATTGACACTCAGTTGCCTTCGTAAGGTTGGCTACCAATCTTGATAACCAACTGTACCAGATCTGAAACTTTCCAAACCTATAAGTCTGGCATCAAAGAAATGAGTACTTATACAAGACTTCCTTGGTGTCTCAAGTCAAAGGACCAGATACACAACTGGGATTATGGAACCATTGTTTGACACTATGTATCATCAACTATACAACATTCCATAAGCAGATCAATCAGTAAACTCATTCTCCAATGAGCACATGTACTATAACCTTAGTGTCGCCACACAAGTGGCTATGAGACTAGCACCTCCATCATATGGATGGATATATAATACACCAATCTGTCTAGTTATCTCGATGTTCCTCTCGAGTAACCTATGACTGGGACTATTTAGGATCAGTGTTTAAAGATAAATCGATCTCATTATCGTGATCTCATCACGATCTGATTCTCATTGCATAGAACCAATGACATCACAATATATATGCTACAGACAATATAATGTGAGAATATGACAATATTAATCATAAGCAAAAAGATCACATAGTGTGTCACATGTGCCATCACTCATGTGATTGGCTTACAAGGCACTTGTAACCAGCAATCTCCTACTTGACCAAAAGCCAATCACCAATGTGTCTGATCCCCATCATATCCCTGTGATGCTCAAATACAATCTGAGCCAGTGGCTTCGATAGTGGATCCATAATATTATCTTTATATTGAACCCTTTCCATTGCTATATCTTTTAGGGTCATGATCGCTTTAATCAGATAGAACCTCCTCAGAACAATTTTGATAAGACCTGGGTTCCCTTGCTAGAGTTATCACTCTATCGCTGTCGCAATATATGTGAATCAGCTCCACGTTGCTTGGTACGACTCCCATATCATAATGAACTTCTTCATCCATACCCCTTCTTTTGCTACTCCTGCTGTAGCAATGTATTTTGCCTCGGTGGTCGAGTGATAAGAGTCCAGCAGGGTTGAGTCCTAATCTCCCTAGAAGCAGTCAATAAAAGCCTATGAGATTGTAATAAAACCTCACCTAGCCACTTATATCCTATAAAGAAGTGTGGTTAGGATTTAGATTGAGGCCTTAGGGTTTAGTAGCTTTTGCCCCCTTTACTCGGTTAATCGACTAGGGTTCCCCCTACTTAGGTTGGTTATAGAACTAACCTAGCCGCCACCTATTCCCTCTAAGGCAGGTAGACTATAGAAGGGGCAAAAGGATAATTTTAGTTAGGCAAGCACCCCCTAGGGCTAGGGTTTGGAGTCCTATATCAGCATGTAGCCTCCACCTCTTTTTATCAAGCAAGATCAATCTATAATTCAGCCATATAGCCGACTACTAGGAGGGAGGAACCCCTATAGTGTTCCAAGGGTTGATCCTCCTCAAAGATCAAAATCTATGGAGCTCCATCTGGGGTTCTATCATCTGGTATCAGAGCAGCGATCTTGCTGCCCCTGTAGCCATCTCAGCTGCCTCCAGCTTCCCAAGTAATTCCCATAATTGCTGCAACACGCGCCTCCACCTTCCACCCGAGCCGCATATCAAATCAATCTACTGCTATCCCCTACGTTCGATCTGGAGATCTTGTATATTTTTATCACCCACGCCTCTTCAATACTACAAGATCCTTTACCTTACATGTTGAAGAATTTCTCCAAATTTTATCCGCTGCAAATTTTGTTCATCGCAAACGTCATCGTTGTTGCGAACGTGAAACGTTGCAAAAAATTTTAGCCACATATTTGCCTTTTGAAACCATGTTATTTCTTCTCTTTTTTGGCTAAAATCTTTACAAAATTCCATAGATCAACTCAGCTTTCATGTGAGATTGATTTCTAAAAAAAAATTCCTTCTAGAACCAGTTTTATTGTGCCTTCTTTCATCATCATGTAGTGCTGGAATTTTTACGATGAAGAATCTGCCCTTCGCCTATTGGCATCTTGAAACCAAACTTTTGTTTATCCTTTTTGTTTGAAATTTTTACACAAATTCATGGATTATCTTAGCTTTCATCTAAGACTAATCTCTAGAAAAAACACCTTCTGAATCCGGACTTATAGTGCTGCAATCCTTCATCATGCAGTGCTGAAATTTTACGATGAGAATTCTGTGATCTTGTTTGCAACAATTTTTCTACCGTTACACTACCGAAATTTTCTTGATCCACATTACTACTACTATCACCATCTAAACCGAGATTCTGATATTGTAATTCTCCATAAATTTCTCAGATTTTTTCTGGAATTAATGTCGAGAAACTGCTGCTTCTTCGACGGGAATTCTGTTCAATAGTACAACGTATACTGCAGCGATCTTTTGTCAAAATTTTATCAGATCTCGCTGCCATCTTATCCAGATTTGAGACTCCCCCTCTCATCTTCACTTCCTACTATTACTCGCCAAAAAAACCCTAACAAAACTGCAGTCAAATAGCCATCTCAATCAGCCCTAACCGTAGCCTATTTCCTTCTCGATCCACTTACCTTTTTAGCCACTTTCCTTACCGATACACCTACCTTTGCTGCCATCTATTTCAGATTAAAATATATTTTCCTAACCTTCATCTACTACTATCACAGTCCTAAAACCATACCAATTCATAGCCTAAACTCCATAAAATCATAGCCCCAAATTACACCCAAAACAACCACAAACCGTACCCAAAAACCGAAGCCTTCAGTCCACCAACCTTTCAGCCGCCAAATCTCCCTTATCCCTTCAACCGCAGCATGCATCCTTCACTGCCCAACACTACCAACAACGACCTCTTGTTGCCATCCTCCTTAATCGCAACCAACAGCGATCCTTGCGGTAAAAATTTACCAGCAACGATCTTTCACTGTAATTTGTTTACATCGTAACCCACAACAACTGTTCGCTGCCAACTATCTTGATCATGGCCAGTAACAAATTGCATACAACAGCAGCTGTCTCTCACTCCATACCTCTAATGCTCTCCTCCATAACAGCCATGTACATCGCTGCCCCATCTTCCTCCTATTGCAGCCGCACCCTTACTACAACCGACGCCACCTATAGCCACGAAGACGCATCACAGCCGTAGCCGACGTTGCTGCTGCCCTCTTCTTCCTCCACCATCACTACTGCCTTCTGACTCAGATTTCTTAGCTACCATCTTTTGACAAATATCTAAAAAATCATAGCCTCAATGACATTGCAGCGTCAACATTACAGCATCACCGAAGGACCGCAGCCGATGTTACTGCTGCCATTTTCTTCATCCATCGTTGCTGCTACCCTTGGCTGTCATCCTCCACTTGGAGACTTCACCACCATAGCCCCAACATCGCTGCCATTGCTGCCTTCAACCTGAAGAATGCAGCTACACTCTTTAATCGATTTGATTTGACAAGTTAGAGATCCTTACGTCATGACATCGGTGGGCTTATTCGAAGCAAAATTAGAGGCTCTTGAGATGCATAAGGATGTTAAATTATGTGCTCTCTTTAAGGAGTTTAGATTGGGTCGATCACCGAGCCCAATAATATCATAATGTGGTGCAAATTTGGATTGTAACAAGAACCTTAACGAAGAACTAACGATGATCCGTCAAACCTCCACCATCCAAGAGTACCAAACCATGTTTGACAGGTTATCTAATCAAACTTATGATTAGTCTGAAAAAGAGATATTGAGGACTTTTATTAAAGGCTTGAAGCTGGAGATTCAGGAAGAAGTTAAAACGCGACAGCCGTACACACTTAAGGCAGCCATCTCCTTTGCACGACATCAAGAGGAGCGATTGAACTATGAAGCTCGGAAGACTAGAGTTGCTCCCCGACCAGCGGCACCAAAGCTTTCACCTCCTCCTACTGTCAGCCGACCCCCTCAGCCATAGAAATTAATAAGAGAAGACCTTCATGACGAATCGACAAAGGGCCTATGTGGGTGTTGTGATAAACTATGGAGCCTAAAACACAAATGTAAAAAGGAGTCACCACTGATGCTTGCGCCCACTGAAGAACCCAAACTTGAAGATACGACTCTTGAGCCTAAGGAGAAGGATACGCCATAATCGGCCACCTGAATGGTCCCTACCTTTGCCGGCTACACCAACCTGCAAAAGTTAAAGATCGAAGGGTTTCTCGAGCAGTAGTCCGTCATCATCCTCATCGACGCCGGGAGCACACACAACTTCATGAGCAGTAAGGTTGCTGCCCACTTAATACTTCAAAAAGAAGATTATAATGGGTTCGAAGTCAAGGTAGCTAACGACCAAATTTTGAAGTACAACCAGAAGTGCCCACGGGTAAACCTGATCCTACAGGAGTAGGACGTAGTTGCTGATTTTTTCCTCCTCCCTCTTGATGGTTTTAATATAGTTCTTGGCATTGATTGGTTGTCCTCGATTGGAGATATTTTCTAGAATATTTCAAAGCTAACTATGAAATTTTTCATAAAAGGAAAGCAGGCGATTCTACGAGTGAGCCCAGTGACTACAACCACAACACAACACTTGGAGGGGGTACCAAAAGAAAAATCCAGTGGTTTCCCAATTCAAATTCAAGGGTTTCATGAGATTGAAGATAAGAACCCTCTCCCGCAGCTTGCTGAAATTTTGGGCGTCTCCACCAAACCGAGCTGATTACCTCCTTTGAAGCTGTCCGACCCCCCTATGCTGAACAGGCCAAAACTTCTACCAGTTGTTGCTCGGCCAGATTGCTTCCTATAACCTCAAAAGGTCGAAGATAAAAGGGTCATCCAAGAGATGATAGAGGTACAGATTGTTCGGCCATGCTTATTTCCCGCTACGACACATCCCTACATCCTTTTCCCAAGAGATAAGCTACTTCTAAAGTGTTACATCCCGTTCCATGGTTGCTGATCTCAGGTGACTTCCACGACTTTCCCCAGGATCGGACCATGATGCTTAAAGACTTCCTTGATGATGACCTCCATTCTATAGCCCAAGACTGCAAGAAAATTGAGCCCCTCCAATGGCGAAATGAAAAACGAAGAAGGATCATTCGCAGGACTCAACGAAGTATGAACATCATCCCTCTTATTATAAAGAAAGATGCACTACCTTGGCCGAGTGGTACTATAGCCCTCATGACCACGATGCCATCCATACCAAATCGTGGTCATATGTTTATTATTGGAGCAGACACATCCAGAGTGGGGGTCAGCACCATCCTCATGCAAGATGGTCAACAGCACGAAGAAGTGAAAATGGGCCCTGATAAATTACCACTCTTACCCACCTTAGACTCAGATCAGGCTCACACCACTAGAGATTTTATTAGAGGACAACCCTCACTCCAAAAGAAGGCACGACTACTATTACATAGTAACCACGTGGTATCCTATGCAAGGAAGAAACTTCCCCTTGTTAAACGTCAGAGCAGAAGAAAGTTTCATGAGAAAGATCAAGTCCACTTTCATCTCCAACTCCACTAACACGAAATTCAAGCCTCAAGAAAGTGGTCTCCCTATTTCTTTTGGTATTACAAATTAGGGATCACAATGGGGCCCTAACATGAAGGTCAGATCCGTGCACCATATCAAAATTATAGTTGATCCTCCAAGTATCCCACCTCAAATGGAAATTTAAAGATGATGACTCAGCTCAAATTCTTCCAACTGACACCCAAGCTGATGGGGAGCTGAAGACCCGGTTCCTAGAGTTCATGGACCCTCAGCCTTGAGGACAAGGCTGATTTTAATAGGACAACTTTGATCGGACTCTAGTAGGGTTGAGTCCTAATCTCCCTAGAAGTAGTCAATAAAACCCTGTGAGATTATAATAAAACCCCACCTAGCCACTTCTATCCTATGAAGAAGTGTGGTTAGGTTTAGATTGGGGCCTTAAGGTTTAATAGCCGTTGCCACCTTTACTAGGCTGGTCGGCCAAGGTTTCCCCCTACTTCGGTCGGCTATAGAGCCAACCTAACTGCCACATGTTCTCTCTAAAGCAGGTAGGCTATAGAAGGGGTAAAAGGATAATTTTAATTAGGCAAGTACCCCCTAGGGCTTGGGTTTGGAGTCCTATATAAGCATGTAGCCTCCACCTCTTTTTATCAAGCAAGATCAATCTACAATTCAGCCATATGGCCAATTACTAGAAGGGAGAAACCCCTATAGTGTCACAAGGATTGATCCCCCTCAAAGATCAAAATCTATAAAGCTCCATCTAGGGTTATATCATCGAGTCAGCAGTAGTATCTTGCTTGGAACTCTTCAAGCTTACTGCTCCTCTATTCACGGTGAAAATATACCCTGAGTTCGATTTACTATCACCAATGTTGGACTGGAAACTCGAGTCCATGTAGCCCTCAATCTGGAGGCTACCTTCTCCATATACTAGTAAAAGATTCTTAGTCCTTCTCAAGTACTTAAGGATACACTTTTATTGCCTTCCAGTGTTCTAAACCTGGATCTGCTTGATACCTGCTCGTGACACTCAGAGCATGTGCTATATCAGGCCTTGTACATAGCATAGCATACATGATAGATCCTATTGCTGAGGCATAGGGTATCATATCCATGTTTGCTCTTTTTTCAGGAGTCTTTGGGGACATACTCTTAGAAAGTGATATTCCATTTCTCATCGGTATGAGACCTCTTTTGGAATTCTTCATGCCAAACCTTCTAACAATGGAGTCTATGTACCTAGACTAAGACAAGTCAAGCATCCTCTTGGATCTATCTCTATAGATCCAAATCCCCAAAATATAGGATGCTTCCCCTAAGTCTTTCATGGAGGAGTTTTTAGATAGCCAAGCCTTTACTGTGGAGAGCATTCCTACATCATGCCCAATGATTAGGATGTCATCCACATACAACACCAAGAAGGTGATAGCACTCACATTTACCTTCCTATACATATAACATTTATCTGTATTATTAACGAAGTCATAAGATCTGATCGTCTCATCAAATCTTCTGTTCTGACTTCGGGAAGCTTGCTTTAGTCCATAAATGGACTTGAGCAACCTGCACACTTTATCTAGACTCTCTCTGGATATAAATCCCTCTAGTTATATCATATACACCTCCTCCTCAAGGTTGTCATTGAGGAATATCATTTTGACATCCATTTGCTAGATCTCATAGTCATAGTGTGCTGCAATGGTCAAAAGAATTCTAATGGACTTAAGCATGGCTACAGGTGAAAAAGTTTCGTCATAGTCAACTCCTTGTCTTTGACGATATCCTTTAGTTACTAGCCTTGCCTTATAGGTCTCTACCTTTTTATCTACTCTGATCTTTCTTTTGAAGATTCACTTGTAGCGGATGGGTATGATACCCTCAAGTGCATCCACAATGTTCCAAACCTTGTTATAGTACATGGAATCTATCTCAGAATTTATGGCTTCTTGCCACTTCCCAGAGTATATACTCATAATAGCCTCCTCATAGGTTTGAGGATCAACATCCTAAGAGTCATCTCTACTGATATGTCCTACATATATTTCAGGAGAGTGAGATACTCTGCTGGACCTATGTAAAGTTGGAATTTGTATGTTAAGTACCTGAACAGACTCAGGCTCCTAATGGTGCTTGAGCTAGGTTCTCCAGCCTTGCTTAATTTTATCTCACTCCCACTATTTCCACCAAGAATATGTTCCTTCTTAAGGAACATAGCTCTGTTGGCGACAAAGACCTTTCGGTCCTCGGGATGATAGAAATAATACCCCAAAGTCTCCTTAGGGTATCCCACGAACATGCACTATTCCATCCTTGATTCTAACTTATCGGGGTTGTGTCTTCTAACGAGGGCAGGACAGCCCCAAATCTTAACTACCTTAAGATCAAGCTTCTTTCCTTTCCATATCTCATATGGTGTAGACACTACCGACTTTGATGAAACTCTATTCAGAAGGTAAGCTATGGTCTCTAGGGTGTACACCTAGAATAAGACGGGTAGGTCAGTGAAACTCATCATAGACCGCACCATGTCTAACAACGTGCGATTCCTCCTTTCTGATATACCATTGAGCTGAGGTGTATAAGGAGGTGTCCACTGGTATAGAATCTCATTGTCCCTGAGAAAATGGGTGAACTCTGTACTTAAGTACCCTCCTTCTCGATCTGATCGAAGAATCTTAATACTCTTTCCAATTTGGTTCTCTATTTTATTCTTATATTCTTTGAATTTCTAAAAGGCCTCGGACATATACTTCATCAATTACACATGTCAATACCTAGAGAAATCATCAGTGAATGTAATGAAGTTTGAGTAACTACCTATAGTCTGAGTTGACATGGGACCACATACATCACTATGTACTAGTTCTAATAACTCAGTGGCTCTCTCTCTAGTTCCACTAAAAGGAGAGTTGGCCATCTTCCCATGAAGGCAAGGTTCACAAGTTGCATATGACTCATAGTCAAATGGATCTGAGTATCTATCTTTCAGTAACTTTTGAATCCTTCCCTCATGTATATGACCTAGCCTACAATGTCATAGGTATACATTGTTCACCTCATCTCTTTTCCTCTTAAATGTATTTATGTTCATGATGTGTGGAGAAGTGTCTAACACATATAAGCCATTTATCAAGGTTCCTCTAGTGATGATCTCATCATCTATAAATATTGAATAACTATTATTCTTAAAAACTAATTTATATCTACTAATTATCAAACAAGAGATGAAAATAATGTTTTTGATAATAGAGGGAACAAAATAACATGCATCTAATGCAATAAAAATAGCTCCACCAAGCAGATGTAGGGTGACCTCCCCAACAGCAACTCTTGCTCCATTGCCCATCTTGAGGTCCATCTCGCCTTTGGTCAATCTTCTAGGTCTTGCTAAAACTTGTAATGAATTGCAGATATGATAAGCACTCCCGGGATCCAATACCCATGTGTTATCATGAAAATCTAACAAATGAAGCCTGATCATAAATATACCTGAAGCTTCTCCAAGCTTCTGTTTCGCCTTAATAGAACCCCAGAAGGAGCTCTATAGATTTTGCCCCTTTAGGGGGATCAACCCTTGGAACGCTGTAGGGGTTCCTCCCTCCTAGACTCAGCACAAGGCTGAAATAACATTGATGATTGCTTGATAAAAAGAGGTGGAGGCTACATGCTTATATAGGGCTCTAAACCCTAGCCCTAACGGGTGTTTGCCTAATTAAATTTATCCTTTTAACCCTTCTATAGCCTACCTGCCTTAGAGGGAACAGATGGCGGCTAGGTTGGCTCTATAGCCGACCTAAGAAGGGGGAAACCCTAGCCGACCAGCCTAGTAAAGGGGGCGACGACTAATGAACCCTAAGGCCCCAATCTAAACCCTAACCACACTTCGTTATAGGATAGAAGTGGCTAGGTGGGGTTTTATTATAATCTCATAAGATTTTATTGACTACTTTTAAGGAGATTAGGACTCAACCCTACTAGAGTCCTATCAAACCCGCCCTCTTAAAATCATCATTGTCCTCAAGGCTGAGGGTCCATGAACTCTGGGAACTGGGTCTTCAGCTCCTCATCAACTTGGGTGTCATTTGATAGAATTTGAGTTGAGTCATCATCTTTAAATTTCTATTTAAGGTGGGATACTTGGAGGATCAACTGTAATTTTGATCCGGTGCATGGATCTGACCTCCATGTTAGGGCCCCAATGTGATCCTCAATTTTATAAAGCCCAAAGAAAAAGGGAGACCACTTTCTTGAGTCTTGAATTTTATGTTAGTGGAGTTGGAGATGAAATGAGACTTGATCTTTCTCATGAAACTTTCTTCTGCTCTGACGTTTAACAAGGGGAAGTTTCTTCCTTACATGGGCTACCACGTGGTTACTATGTAATAGTAGTCGTGCCTTCTTTTGGAGTGAGGGTTGTCCTCTGATAAAATCTCTAGTGGTGTGAGCCTGATCTGAGTCTAAGGTGGGTAGGAGTGGAGATTTTTCGGGGCTCATTTTCTCTTCTTCGTACTGTTGACCATCTTGCATGAGGATGGTGCTAACCCCCACTCTGGACGTGTCTGCTCTAATAATAAACATATGGCCACGATTTGGTATGGACGACATCGTGGTCGTGAGGGCTATAGTTCCACTCGGCCAAGGTGGTGCATCTTTCTTTATAATGAGAGGGATGATGTTCATACTACGTTGAGTCCTGCGAATGATCCTTCTTCTTTTTTTATTTCGCCACTGGAGGGGCTCAATTCTCTTGCAGTCTTGGGCTATAGAATGGAGGTCATCATCAAGGAAGTCTTTAAGCATCATGGTCCAATCCTAAGGAAAGTCTTGGAAGTCACCTGAGATCAGCAACTATGGTGAGTTCAACTAGATGTAATACTTTAGAAGTAGCTTATCTCCGGGGAAAAGGATATAGGGATATGTCATTGCGGGAAATAAGCATGGCCGAACAATCCATGTCTCTATCATCTCTTTGATGACCATTTTCACTTCGACCTTCTGAGGTTATAGGAAGCCATCTGGCTGAGCAACAACTGGTAGAAATTTCGGCCTATTCAGCATAGGGGGGTCGGACAACTTTAGAGGAGGTAATCGGCTCAGTTTGGTGGAGATGCCTAAAATTTCAGCAAGCTGTGGGAGAGGGTTATTATCTTCAATCTCATGAAACCCTTGAATTTGAATTGGAAAACCACTGGATTTTTCTTTTCGTACCCCCTCCAAGTGTTGTGTTGTGGTTATAGCCGCTCGGCTCCCTCGTAGAATCACCTGCTTTCCTTTTCTGAAAAATTTTATAGTTAGCTTCGAAAAATTCTAGAAAACATCTCCAATCGTGGACAACCAATCAATGTCAAGCACTATATCAAAACCATCAAGAGGGAGGATGAAAAAATAAGCCACTACGTCTTGCTCCTATAAGATCAGTTTTACTCGCGGGCACTTCTGATTGCACTTCAGAATTTGGCCGTTAGATACCTTAACTTCGAATCTGTTGTAATCTTCTTTTTGGAGCATTAAGTGGGTAGCAACCTTTCTGCTCGTGAAGTTGTGTGTGCTCCTGGCGTCGATGAGGATGATAACAGACTGTTGCTCAAGAAACCCTTCGATCTTCAATTTTTGCAGGCTGGTATCGCCGGCTAAGGTAGGGACCGTACTGTCACGGATAACAATGTAAACAAGGTGTTCGATGAAATACTCATGTTTGTCTTTGTCCTTCAGTTTTTGTACATACCTTGTACAACAAGTAGCGTGCTTGTAGTAGGCTTAGCAGCCCTAGTTTGGTTTGTTTTGTGGTCGATTTTGGCTTGTAAATACAAGTGTGTCTTGTAAACACTTGTGGGGACTTCGGTCTATAATGGACTATTATCCTTTGTGTGCAACCTCTCTGAGTTTGTAATGTCAATGGGTGTAATTTGTATCTGGCTTTATAAACTATTTGCTTGAGCAGTCGCTTGTGGATCCCGATGGAATTGCTTCTTCTGGCCCATTTTCTCTTTTGTAAGTCTAATGGACCTTAGGAGATCTTGAGGAAGGCTGACCTTTACAGACAGACACGCATGGGTGGCGCACGGCTTAGGCAAATTCAGCTAAGCCCATGACATTGTGGTATTAGAGTCGGACAAGCACACGTAGAAACACTCGCCATACAAACGTGGGGGACCTAGCTGGGCTGTATGGAGGACAGCCAGCACGCGCAATCGTTTGAGGGAAACAGACACTGAGATATAGGGAAAGGAGTCGCTAAGAGGAGCGGACATCCAGGTTTGGCATTCAGAGGAATGGCCAACCCTTTGCGCGAGAGGCACCACGAAGACAAGCAAGCGAAGAAGAATGTGTAGCGCACAAAGATTGAGATGGTTGAGTTTGAGCTATGGCTCGACGTTAGCAACCAAACTTGACAGTGCTCAAGGCAAAGCGGGGCGCTTGGTGAAAGATGAGATCATGCAAAGTGGGAGGTGTTGCGTAACGACCGAAAAAGTTATGCAAAGCTCACAGAGGTGAGGGGAATTGCAAACTCGAAGGATTCAGTACTCATGCAAGGGCTTGTACACAGACGACGGAGTGTTCGTGGCCATCCTAAGGAGCAATCGGAACTCAGTGCCATGGAGCATCAGAACTTTCTCTTCGACATGGAAAGGATATATCCGTAGGCGGCTGAAATGTGCAACAAGTTCATTACGTTGCTAGACCTTCAAGGGTGCAGTGGGGACTGTATTAGCAAAGGGTCGCAATCTAACAAGTACATTTACGGGGGCAGAACAAGGCACAAGTTGTTCTGCAAGACGTAGTAGTCCAAAAGGGATGGTGGTCTCTGAAACTTCCAGTGGGAAGAATGTAAAGAGGAAAGTTACTCTAACAGGATAAATATCCAGGAGGGATAAGTCCTAGTTCTCCAGAGGGAGAGTCATGTACAACAGATCGCACATATTGAGGAAGAGTTTCTCAAGGTAATATCTCCACAAAGCTCAACGGACCGAGCGAGTGACGAAGAGTCGTCGTATAATCTCGAATGAGGTAATGCATTGGTGGCATTTCAAGATCAAGTGGGGGAGCAATCCAAGGCAACATCATATGAAGGCACACTTGGAGTCGGTGTGGAAATCGAACTCAACGGAGGGTTGACCCCTGGAATGGTGGACGCGAGGGCCACTATCAACTCAATGCAAATCGAGGAGCGGAGCGACTTGGGTGGAACTTGGTGAAGTATCCAAGCCGCATGAAGAGAGTCGACATAGAAGATAAAACATGGAGTGGAGGCACGGAGCTTTCCTTGGATAGAGGTCAAGGGCATGAACTCTTATAGAGGCAAGAGTAGGATCATGTCGTTCCATTGGTTCTTGATTCTACTGGGGCGGACATATCTTCCATGGTGCCAAAGATAAAGGAAGCTTTGAGGCACATGCAAGTTACCTCAGAGATGCTTTTGACGGAGTAACTAAGGTGATTCAACTCGCGGAGGCAAAGTTGGGATCAGGATATCTTAGCATGGGGCAAGAGGATGTAGAGGTGGGTACTCTTGAAGAATATGCCATCGTGTTGCCATTCGAGTTGTCAGGAACAAGTGGTACATAGTGGAGATTATGCTGGTAGGGGATAGAGGCCCAGGATCCAAACAATGGTGCGCCAATTCTAGCGAAGTCAGGGGACTTCAGGAGCTACTAGGCGACGGACTATCCTAGAGCTATGCTTCGTCCGGGTGTGACCCAAGAGTAGGTGGGCGAAGGTGAATTGCCAAGGGAGTTAACAAACAAAAATTGGAGATGACGGAGGCCCTACGATGTGTTGGCAGAGGCCACACATGGAGAAGTCATAGTCCAATTTCATTAAACGAGAATCTGTATGCAATGAAGATGTCACCAGGAGGCGACATGGAGCAGCGGATCATGGTGGAATAGTTCATGGCAATACAACGCAAGCGATCATGTCTCGTGAGGGACAGGATCATGGGAGGTATGATCAGGAGTTAATGGGAGCTCCACTTTGATGTACGACACAACAAAAAGGACTATAGATTCAATGAGTGAATGTCGTGGTACCTCATAGGTGAGTCTTCGTTTGTGCATCGGAGCTTGCATTGGATGAAAGCCTTAGTCTATAGGGGCTGTATACCACCGAGAAAGAAGTCTAAGTGTAAGTACCAGTGAGTCCCATGGAAGGGGACGTGATCATGTGAATGATCAAGAGCTACTGGGAGCTCCACTTCGGTGAACAATGCAACGGCAAGAAGGGCTATGAATTCAAGGGGTGAATGCCATGGTACCAAAGAGGCAGGTCTTCCGTGTGTGCACATCGAAGCTTGCATCAGATGAAAGCCTTGGTCATCAGTATATGAGGGCTATGTACCATTGAGGAAGAAGTCAGATTACAAGTACCAGTGAGTCCCATAGAGGGGGACTTGATTATATAAAGGTACGATCGGAGCGACTGGAGAGTTAGACTGCTTCAGTGCTCACATTCGCTTAAGGTAGCCCGACAAGTTAGAGGACACCGCCGAGTAAGTGAACATTGCTACCAAGGAAGCTAAGGAGAATAGAATTGGCGCGAGCCTTGCTACAAGATGGTGGAGGCCATGCATGAGAGTTGCAGTCTGTCTTTCTATTGACCAAGGAGAACTGCTAGGAGGACACAGTGATGTTGGAGCAGGTGGTCGATAGGGGTGAGGAAGCGACGATGAGTCTAGTGGGGCTCAGCTACCTAAAAGCAAAACGTCGGTTAGAAAGGAGGTGGACTCGGAGGAGCACCACAGTGCCATAAAGGCGGATCTACCGATCGCGAAGGAAGGGATGCAGATACAAGACAACAGATAGTAGGGCTATGGGCTTGGCAGCACCATGGTACCGCAGAGGTGGGTCATGGAGTCATCGATCCCTTGCTCTCATGGAGGGAGAGCATTGGTCATAAAAGGGGCCGAGGAGGTGGAGAATGCAAAGACAAACTCCAAGTACCAAGATAGGGCGAAAGGACAGAGGCCAAGGAACTTCATAAGACTAGTGTCAATGAGCTTCTCATCAAGATAGCCGAAAGTGAGGGACTTTGGGTTGATACAGGAGTGCTCGACTAAGGAATAAAGTAGGCAGTACGTGGTACTATACCTTTTTCTACTTAGAGGAGTAGGCGACAAAGGTGATAGAGAAGACGGTATAATCCTAGAGGCTACCAAATCTATCAAAGACTTACTCAAAGTTGGGGACTCCAAGTTGGGGTAAACTTTTTGCTCTTTTCGAGCAAAACTTCTTGTATTCCAAAAGTTCAATGGCAGTGGGAAGGCGAATCACAGTAGCTAACTCAACACAAGGAGTGCAAACACTTCTAGTGCTTCAGAAGTGTGAGCAAAGAGCGGGCGAATGTTAGTAACCAGCTCAATGCATGAAGTACAAACTCGAGAAGGCAGGCGAAACAGAGTAACCTTTGCCTTCTCAACTCAAGAGAATGGCCGAAACTGAGTACCCTAATTCTCTTAACTCGAGGAGGTGAGCGAAGCCAAGTAACCTTGCCTTCTCAACTACTAAGAGAATTGGTGAAGTCAAGTATCCTAATTCTCTTACCTATCTAGCAGAGGAGCTCTGTATAAGTTTAGTGACCCTTCAAAGAAAGCTTCTGGAAGACAATAGTTGTCAAATCCTCACTATTGGTGATCAGTCCTACTAAGAGTAGATTGTCCGCTTCATTTACCAATTGATGCCAATCGAAAGTGGGAGTGATGCGAACCTACTTGGAAGTAACAACTAAACGTGGAAGAAAGATCAATGAGCAAACATTATGGAGGAAGGACCTCAAAAACCTTAAAGTCAAAGTTCTAATAAGCATCAACCCAGTTCAAGCAACATGAGTATATTACGATACTAGCGCATAATAAGGCAGGTCTTTTCCTTCATCAAAAGGATCCGCGAGAACCAACAAGGATCAACACAACTCAATCAACCCCATGCCAGATTCAGTCATTGGTGAGTTGAAGCAGCATGGCGGATCAGAGTTCGACTACTCAACAACAGTGGAAGAGAGTGGCTGGGAGCCAAAGGGGCGTGTTGCAGCCAAAGCAAAAGATTGAAGATTCAGCAAAATGCGAGGAGATACAGTGCCTATAGTGGCTTCGATGAGGACGTCGAAGGAATAAGTGGGGGAGAATGTCACAAACAACAATGTAAACAAGGTGTTCGATGAAATACTCATGTTTGTCTGTGTCCTTCGATTTGTGTACATACCTTGTACAACAAGTAGTGGGCTTGCAGTAGGCTTAACAGCCCTAGTTTGGTTTGCTTTGTGGTCGATTTTGGCTTGTAAATACGAGTGTGTCTTGTAAGCACTTGTGGGGACTTCGATCTGTAATGGACCATTATCCTTTATGTGCAACCTCTCTGAGTTTGTAATGTCCATGGGTGTAATTTGTATCTGGCTTTATAAAGTGTTTGCTTGAGCAGTCGCTTGTGGATCCCGATGGAATTGCTTTTTCTGGCCCGTTTTCTCTTTTGTAAGTCTATGGGACCTTAGGAGATCTCGGGGAAGGTTGACCTTTGCGGATTGACACGCATGGGTGCCACACGACTTAGGCAAATTCAGTTAAGCCTGTGATAGTATGGGTGGTCGGTTGTGGTGTATCCTTCTCCTTGGGCTCGAGTGTCATATATTCAAGTTTGAGTTCTTTAGTGGGCGCAATCATCAACAATGACTCCTTTTTACATTTGTGTTCTAAGCTCCACAGTTTATCACAATATCCACATAGGCCCTTTGTTGATCCGTCATGAAGGTCTTCTCTTATTAATTTCTATGGCTGAGGGGGTCGGCTGACAATACGAGCAAGTGAATACTTTGGTGCCGCTGGTCAGGGAGCAACTCTAGTCTTTCGAGCTTCATATTTCAATGGCTCCTCTTGATGTCGCGCAAAGGAGATGGCTGCCTTGAGTGTGTACGGCTGTCACACTTTAACTTCTTCCTAAATCTCTGGCTTTAAGACCTCAATAAAAGTCCTTAATATTTATTTTTTAGACCAATCATAAGTTTGATTTGATAACCATTCAAACTTGGTTTAGTACTCTTGGATGGTGGAGGTTTGACGGATCATCGCTAGTTCTTTGCTATGGTTCTTTTTATAATCCAAATTTATACTATGTTGTGATCTTATTGGGCTCGGTGATCGGCCCAATCTAAACTTCTCAAAGAGAGCACATAATTTAACATCCATACATGTCTCAAGAGCCTCCAATTTAGCTTCAAATAAGCCCACCGATGTCATGATGTAAGGATCTCAAACCTGTTAAATTAGTCGATTAAAGAGTGTAGCTGCAATCTTTAGGTTGAAGGCAGTAATGGCAGCAATGTCAGGGCTGTGGTGGTGGAGTCTCCAAGTGAAGGATGGTAGCTAAGGGTAGCAGCAATGGTGGAGGAAGAAAATGGCAACAGTAATGTTGGTTGCAGTCCTTCGGTGATGCTGCAATGTTGATGCTACAATGTTGTCAAGGCTACAACTTTTTAGGTGGCTGATATTTGTCGGAAGATGGCAGCCAAGAGATCTGAGTTGGAAGGCAGCAGCGATGGCGAAGGAAGATGAGGGCAGCAGCAATGTCGGCCACGGCTACGGCTGCAATGCGACTTCGTGGCTGCAGGTGGCATCGGTTGCAGCAAGGGTGCGACTGCAATAGAAGGAAGATAAGGCAGTGATGTACACGGTTGTTGTGGAGGAGGGCAGTAGTGGTATGGAGTGAGAGAAGGTTGTTGTTGTGTTCAATTTGTTGCTGGCTGTGATCAAGATAGTTGACAGCGAATGATTATTGCGGGCTGCGATGTAAATAGATTGTAACGAAAGATCACTACTAGTAGCTTTTTGCCGCAAGGATCGCTGCTGGCTGTGATCAAGGAGGATGGCAGCACGAGGTTGCTTTTGGCAGCGTTGGGCAGTAAAAGATGCATGCTATGGTTGAAGGGATAAGGGAGATTGGGCGGCTAAAAGGTTGGTGGACTGAAGGCTACGATGTTTGGGTACGATTTGTGATTGTTTTTGATGTGATTTGGGGCTGCGGTTTTGTAGAGTTTAGGCGGTAAATTGGTATAGTTTTAGGGCTATGATAGTAGTAGATAAAGGTTAGGGAAATAAATTTTAGATCTGGGATAGATGGCAGCAAAGGTAGGTGTTTCGGTAAGGAAAGTTGGTTGAAAAGGTCAGTTGAGCGATAAGAAAGTAGGCTACGGTCAAGGCTGATTGGGATGGTTGTTTGCTTGTGGTTTTGTTAAGGTTTTTTAGGGAGTAATAGTAGGAATTGAAGATGAGAGGGGGAGTCTCAAATCTAGAAATGATGGCAGCGAGATCCAATAAAATTTCGATGAAAGATCACTACGGTATACGCTGTACTGCCGAACAGAATTCCCGTCGGAGAAGCAGCAGTTTCTCGATGTTAATTCCAGTAAAAATTTGAGAAATTTATGGAGAATTTCAATATCAAAATCTCAGTTCAGATAGTGATAGTAGTAGTAATGTGGATCAAGAAAATTTTGGCAGCGTAATGGTAGAAAAATTATTCCAAACAAGATCATAGAATTCTCATCGTAAAATTTTAGCACTCTGTGATGAAGGATTGCAGTGCTATAATTCCGGATCCAGAAGGATTTCTTCCAAAGATCAGTCTTAGATAAAATCTAAGACAATCTATGAATTTGTGTAAAAATTTTAGCCAAAACGGATGAACAAAAGTTGTCGTAAAAATTCTAGCACTGTGTGATGATGAAAGAAGGCACAATAATACCAGTTCTGGAAGGAATTTTTTCTAGAAATCAATCTCAATGAAAGCTGAGTTGATCTATGGAATTGTGTGAAAATTTTAGCCAAAAAGAAGAATAAATAACCTGGTTTTAAAAGGCAAATAGGCAGCTAAAAATTTCTGCAACGTTTCACCTTCGCAACAATAATGACGTTTGTGACGAACGAAATTTGCAGTAGATAAAATTTGAAGAAATTCTTTAACATGTATGGTAAAAGATCTTGCAGTATTGAAGAGGCGTGGATGATAAAAATATACCAGATCTCTAGATCAAACGTAGGGGGCGGTAGCAAATAGATGGATCTATGGCTTGGTGGGCGACGGTGGATAGAGGTGACGTCAAAAGCAATTATGGGAATTGCTTGGAAGATGGAGGCGTGGATGATGGCTACAAGACAGTAGGAACATGGCTCTGATACCAAATGATAGAACCCCAGAAGGAGCTCTATATATTTTGACCATTGAGGGGATCAACCCTTGGAACGCTGTAGGGCTTCCTCCCTCCTAGACTCGGCACATGACTGAAATAAAATTGATGATTGCTTGATAAAAAAAGGTGGAGGCTACATGCTTATATAGGGCTCTAAACCCTAGCCCTATGGGGTGCTTGCCTAACTAAAATTATCCTTTTGCCCCTTCTATAGCCTACCTGCCTTAGAGGGAACAGGTGGCGGCTAAGTTGGCTCTATAGCCGACCTAAGCAAGGGAAAACCCTAGCCGACTAGCCTAGTAAAGGGGGCGATGGCTACTAAACCCTAAGACCCCAATCTAAATCCTAACCATACTTCTTTATAGGATAGAAGTGGCTAGGTGGGATTATATTACAATCTCACAGGGTTTTATTGACTACTTCTAAGGAGATTATGACTCAACCCTACTGAAGTCCTATCACGCCTTCTCTGCAAGGTAGTCCTTAAAGTTTCTCTTCTAATGCCCGTCTTGGCTGTGGTGGAAGCACTGTCCTTTGTCCTTTGCCGGGTCTTTCTTGGCAACCTTTGTCTTACCATGTCTTCCTTTGCTCTTGCCCTTCTTTTGGGTCTTACTTTCATTTTTTTATTGGTCTCACCAATATAGAGCATTGGCTTCTCTTTCATGATGGTGCTCTCAGCATCCCTCAATATATTAAGGAGCTCAGATAGAGTCACCTCAAGCTTGTTTATATTAAAGTTAATAATGAACTGTGAAAAGGAATCTGGTGGAGACTGTTGTATAAGATCAACACATACGTTATCCTCCAGGACTATCTATATACTTCACAAAGCGAGCGATCTCCTCCTCGCTTGTCCTTTCCTCCGACGTGGGCACAATCATGTTAAGGACATATTGGATTTTCTCCTCCATGAGAACAATTCTCAAATTGTGGAGCCTTTGGACCATTGAGGTGGTTGGCATCAAGTATGTCACATAGGGGGTTTGTGAGTGACATATTTCTGACAAACAAGATATAGCATAAATAAATACATGCAGATTTTATAAAAAATATTAATTAAGATATGAACTTCTATCTTAATGTACTCCCACTATTTTTCTAGCGAATCACGCGACATGCTCGACACGTGAGACGAAAGTCTCCGGTAGACTCCTAGTGGGGATCAGGATCCAATTAGCATCTTAGTGCAACCTCAAGAGACTCGACCAATTACACTAAGCCCAAAAGGTAGACAACTCTTGTCAATCATAAAATCCTTGTGATACCCGTAATGTTCGACCTCCGAATCATCATGGTCTCGAGGGACTCGACCAACCATCATGTTCAGTTAAGTCATCACCATCATTACAATATGAGTCTGATCCAATGATATGCCCTCGAGAGACTCGACCAAGTATACCATCTCCTCAGGTCATTGGTGACATCTCTATGCCGTAGGCAAGATCTTGATCACGTAGATAGGAGAGCCTCGAGGGACTCGACCAACTGAACTTATATCGTGATCTAATTTCTACGTGGGTCAATCTTATTACCTCACGCTTACCAACTTAATATTATCGTAGGAGGGGCTTTCGTTTTGTATCAGTCTCCTAATATGTCGTGTCACACACATATATATTTAATATATATCTAGATCGTATACAAATATATATATATATATACATATATCTAGTACGTGTATCTACGGTAGGCCCACTATGGTCTGACGGTCCAGCATTATCTTGTATCTCTCTATCAGGAGTAGTAGTATTTGGATGGTGGTGCATCACGATACTACAATCCCATGCAATCATCAACTGTACTTGAACTTTCTCGTCGGTTGGGATGTCAGGTGGATGGATCTGGGCTGATTCATCCTTTCTAAACTTCTATTTGCGATGAGATACTTGAAGGATGAGTTGTAATTTTAAATTAGTGTGCAAGTCCGATCCATAATTTATGGTTCTAATGTGACCTCCAATTTTGTAGGGTCCAAAGAAACTAAGAGACCACTTCCGTGAGGCTCGAGTCTTTATAGATTTTTGCTGGTATGGATGAATATAAAGAAAGACTCGATATTTAATAACTAACTTCCTCCTACTCCAGCATTTTTCAGGCGATTGTTTCTTTCATGTGCGGACTAGCGTGTGTATTGATAGCCAAGCCTTCCTCTGTGATGGTAGTTGCCTTCTAGTGAAATCCATAGTAAGGTAAGCTCGATTTGAGTTTGGAAGGAGCAGAAGCTATAATTTTTTTAGACTTACTTTCATCTCCTCTTTGTGCTGTTGTCCTGTATCATACCAAGCAATAAATTTAGCAAAGGTTAGCATTCCCTCGTCATTGATTGGTAGCCTTAGGTGATTTGGAGCGAGGGCTTTGCTGATGTAGGCTAGGAGTCGGCCATCTTGCATGTGGATA
This sequence comes from Ensete ventricosum, assembly GCA_029747655.1. Classification (NCBI taxonomy): domain Eukaryota; kingdom Viridiplantae; phylum Streptophyta; class Magnoliopsida; order Zingiberales; family Musaceae; genus Ensete; species Ensete ventricosum. Next base: position 21,628,827 of record JAQQAF010000002.1, read on the forward strand.
ACATAATTTCTAGCTCCCGATACATTAATAATAAGCACTTTATCGAAGTCGGTTAAAGCTAGCACCGGCGAAGAGTAAGGGCTGCAACTTGGTTGTATGACCCCTATTTTAAGCATATCATCTTCAGTCCTCACTATTTCAGCTTTCTGGAGGTGAGGATAATGATATGGCCAAGAGTTTGTTGCTGGCTTGCCCGAGAGAATCATAATTTGGTGGTCATGCTGGCGGTAAGAAAGTAGGCTACACGGTTCGACAAAAATATCTTAAAATTCAGCAAACAATTGAAGCATATTTGGGTCTTCAAATTTTTTTGGCTATCTCATAAAGTGCTGCTGAAGTTGCTTCAAAGAGCCATTGTTTTCTTTGTTCAAAACGTTCCCCGTAGCTGCGTGCAAGTCGTCATTACGTTGCTCCCGCGTTTCCCGCGTAGGATCTCCTATTTCTCATGGCTAAACAAATTTTATAATAAATTTAAAAAAATTCCAGGGAATATCACCTAGCATAGCCAACTATTTGATGCTGAGCACGGTCTCATAATCATCAAGAGAAAGGTGGAAGAAATTAGCAAGTATCTCTTGGTCCTATCGTAACAATTTCACCTGAGGACATCTTTTGTCGCACTTCAAAATTTGGCTGTCGGTGACCTCAACATCTAACCTGCTGCAAACTTCATTTTCGAGCATTAATTGGGCAGCAGCCTTGCCTTTCATAAAGTTGTTGGAGCTCGGAGTGTCAATAAGAACGGTGATCGGTTATTGCTTCAGAAGTCCTCCCACTTTCATTGTTTGCAAGTTCGTATAGCCGACAAGAGTATGCATCGTAAAATCAATTGGCTACTGTTCTTCATCTTCAACCTCTTCCTCATACTTCTAGACCTCCTCCTCCATGACTTCAAGAGGTTCAATCAGTAGGAGGTGGCCCTTTTTGCAGCGATGATCGTGGCTCCAAAGTTCATTGCAATTCCAACAAAGACCCTTTGTTGATTGGTCGTGTAGTTCTTCTCCTGTCAATTTTTTTGGCAGCAAAGGATGGCTGGAAGCAGAAGGAGGTTCATATGCCATGGGTCTATGTGTGATTCTCATCCTCTGAGCATCTTGGTTGAGCCATTCCTATTGTACTTGGGCGAAAGAAATTGCAGCCGATACGGTTCGGGGTTGCCACGCCTTAACCTCTCTTTTAATCTCTGACTTAAGCCCCTTGATGAATGTCCCTAATAATTATCGGTCAGTCAATCACGAGCAAGGTAAGATAATTCCTCAAACCTAGTCTAGTATTCTTGGATCGTGGAGATTTGTCGGATCTTGGCAAGTTGTCTGTTGATATTCTTGTTCTTAGTCGGCCCAAAGCAGTTAAGCAGTGCGTACTTGAATTGTTTCCACGTCGGAGCCCCATGGTTGTATTCAAACTAATTGTACCATCGTACAACATCTCTTTCAAGGTGGATAATAGTGATGTCCACCATGGAATCCTCTGGTATTTGGTGATGACGGAAGTAAAGTTCGGTGTGCGAAATCCATCCCATTAGGTCTCTTTCTAGCCATCGAGGGAAGTCCACCCTCATGCATGACTGTCTCATATTAGTGGCTCGTACTTCCTTTTTGAGAAGCCTCTCTGAACTTGGTGCTACAATTTAAGGGTGCTGTGGAGGCTGTAAAGGATTTTTGTGGCAGTGGTTTGAGGTTGGGAAGGAAGGTTTAGAGTTGTTGTTGGGGCAGCAACCGGTTTGGCAAGGTTCGAAGGCTACGAAAGATAAGGATCGGTGGAAGGTTCGGTGGCTGTGGAAGACCGTTGTTTGGGCTACGGTTTGGGTTGGCTATGGAAATAAAAAAAAGACTACGATAGTTGCGTCTTAAGGTTATAGGGGTGCCCTAAAGACGACATGGGTGGCAGCAACAATTTTGGTAAGGATCAGATATGGGCGTAGCAAGAAACACTGAACGGTAGTACTGTAGAATTTTACGTCGAGAGGCTACGATAGTTGCTGTATTGGGCTGCGATTTTGGGTGCTGTTAGGGTAAGGAAAATAGGTTATGAGAGTTGTGTCTTAAGGCTAAATGGATGCCCTAAAGAAGTCTTGGGTGGTGGCAGCAAGTTAGTTGGGTTTCGGTGGGTTAAGGAGAAGAAGAAAGACAAAGGTGCAGTAGTACATTTTTTGTCAAAAAAATTCCAGCAGTGAAGACATAATTTTTTCCAAAAATTTTCAATGAAAATTTGAGTAAACCTCAAAGAGAATCTACTGGCAAGGAAGAGTAATATCATAAAAAATTTCATGGAAGGAAACAACAGCAAAATGTTTGGGAAAATCAAAGATTACGAGATGGTGTTGTTGAAGAATTTTTTCAGCAAAAGATTTCAGCAGTATAGTCAAAAATTTTTGCAGCAATGTATAACAAGAAATTGAGTAAAACTCAATGGGAATCCACTGGAAAGGGAAAGGTAATACTATCAAAAAATTTGTGGAAGAAATCGGTAGCAAAAGTTTTGGCAAGATCAAGGAATACGAGAAGGTACTGCAATAGAATTTTTTCATTGAAATATTTTCAGCTGTATAGATGAGATTTTTTTCCATCAGTTCAAAATAAGGATTTGAGTAAAACTCAAAGAGAATCTGCTAATAAGGGAAAGATAATGCCAACAAAAAATTTGTAGAAGAAAACAGCAGCAAAAGGTTCAACAAAATCGAAGATCACGGGAAGGTACTACAGTAGATTTTTATGTCTAAACTATAGCAGTTTGGATGTAAAAGATGAGCAGGTTATCTTGATGATTTTTTGATGAAACTAAAGGAAGATTTGAGGATAGGAAGTTATAAAGTCGTGGTAGAAATTTCATAGAAATTTGATCAGTAAAAATGCAGTAGCAAATAAAATAGTAAGGGGTGTGCGGCTGGAATTATGCGACGTAACTTTCATCATAAAGATGAAAACTTTACGATGAAAACTTTATGCAGCAATATGGGAATAATTTTTTCAGGTTTTTGGATTAAGGATAACTAAATTGCAGCAGCAGTAAGGTAGAAAATCAGAACATGTTGCTATTCACGGAGAGATCAAAGGATGATCTGCGATAGTGGAGATGACGGTGGAGTTTGGTGATGATCTTCTAGCAATTGTGGGAATTGCTTTGGACGGCTGAGGGGGGGGGGACTGATGAATAGCTGTGGAAGGGCAGTGAGATGCCAAGAATGTTGCTTTTATACCAAGTGTTAGAACCCTTACAGATTCTAAGCTTGGGGTGATCTCTATAGAGGATCAACCTCCATGGAACTCTATAGGGATTCCTCCCTCCTTAGTTTTTTGTACAATGACTGAAAAATAATTGATCTATTGATAATAAAAAGTGAATGATTACAAGGCTATTTATAGGCCTTCAATCCTTAATTTCTAAGAGGACTCCTACCATCAACTAAATCCTAAGTAACTCCTAATGCAACTCTAAGTCCAACCACCAACCGGCCCATCTATGGGTGGTCGGTTGCTTTATTGTTTCCTAATCCTATTCTAATTTAGCCCCTCCTCAACCAACTCCTCTTAACTAGGATAATAGATGGTTAATTAAGATAATATACATCTTACTCTCCCCTTAAATATCTTCCTCAATTAATCCTAATCTCGCCGGCTTCCTTACTTTCCTTAATAGGGGTCGGCTAGATAGGATTTACATGAATACTCCTTAGATTTTACATGATTGTCCTCTTCCATGAAACTAAATTATGACTCCTCTAGCTAGAGTCCTAACTATCTCATGTGAACAATAAGATAATTTTGCTCGTTACAGGTGCCCTACAAGCCAATCACGTGAGTGATGGCACGTGTGACACGCTATGTGATCTTTTTGCTTATGATTAATATTGGTATATTCTCACATTATATTATTTGTTACATATATATTATGATGTTCTTGGTTTTGTGCAATGGGAATCGAATCATGATGAGATCATGATAATGAGATCGATTCACCTTTAAATACAGATCCTAAATAATCCCGGTCATAGGTTACTCAAGAGGGACATTGAGATAACCGGATAGATCGGTGTATTATATACTCGTTCATATGATGGAGGCGGCTGGTCTTATAGCCACTTGTGTGGAGACACTAAGGATATAGTACAGGTGCTGATTAGAGAATGAGTTCACTGATTGATCCACTTTTGGAATGTTGTATGGTTAATGATACCTAATGTCAAATAGTGATTCCATAGTCCTAGTTGTGTATATGGTCCTTAGACTTGAGACACCAAGGATGTCTTGTATGAGTACTGCTTTCTTTGACGTCAGACTTACAGGTCTGGAAAGTTTCAGATCTGGTATAGCTGGTTATCGGGATTGGTAGCCAACTTTACGAAGGTAATTGAGTGTCAATCGAGGATCATCCACTCTCGGTATCACGAGAGGAATATCCCATATGTGCTTGCTCAGATAAATCCCTAGCCAAGGTTATTTGGATTGAGAGAGAATGAGTTCTCTAGTAGAATCCGAATAGAGTAAGATAAACTGATTCCGTTTGTGACCTGACTGTACCATATCTAATATATGATCTCTGAGATATTATTTGGATGAGGGATTATAGATACATAGTAACTGTGGACAGACAGGTCCGATGGATTTGATCCCTCCTGTACCATTTGGGGACTATGACGTAGTGGCCTAGTACATCCATAGTCGATGAGTCAAGTGAATTATTATGGGGATAATAATTCACTATATTAAAAGGAGTTCTGATGGGAGTGACTCACGGCCAGCTCGATATCTGGCCTAGAGGGTCACACACATATGGTGGATACTTTAGCGAATAGAGGATTTGATAAAGATCCAATTAGCCCCTATTCTCATTAGATGAGACCCTATGTTAATAGGCTCCTTGATTAAGGCCCAATTATAGGCCTAAGGAGATTATTGGATAGAGATCCAATAATGCAATGTTAGTGGGCTATTGGATCGAGATCCAATACCCACTAAGGAAGGAGCCCTAGGGTTTTGTTGGCACTCTATAAATAGGAGGGGAGACTCATGGTTGATAGGCTGCAGCTTTAGCCACCACCTCCTATTCTCCTCCCTCCCTCTGAGCAAGTGTTGCAAGATCAGATTGGAGGAGTTTCGCTGTAGAGATCCATCATGTGGATATCGCTAGAGAGGAGGATGCTTGACCTCCTTCATCTTCTCTATCCGGATCTGGAATAGAGGGACACAGGATCTCCCTAAGTAAAATCACTATCTCACACATCGCAGTTTTTTCAGTTTTTGTGATTTTTCTCGTGACCCCAATCTTTTGTACGACGATTTGATCTATGTGGGAAATCAAATTTTCTTTTGATTTCCATTGTGCATGTGATGCACCCGCTGAGGTTTCCCAACAGTGGTATCAGAGCCAGGTTTTCGTGCGAAAAATTGGTTTTAAACTGCGTGTAATGAGGTTGAATCACGTAGAACTATTCTACGCGCTTGTTGCAGCGATTGGCAGCGAAAGTAGGCACTGCCTGCCGGGGAGGGGCGGGCACATGCATGCAAAGGTGGTTGGCCACGGCAAGGCCCCCTGCAGGGGCGGTCGACCATGGCCTGACTACCTGCAAGGGGCGACCGGCTGCGGCAAGGCCCTGTGTATGGGGCGATCGCCCGCAGGGGCAGTAGCCCGCAAGGGCCAACCGGCAGTGGCCAGCCCTACCGCTAGCAGGGGCGGTGGCGCCGGTCACAGGGGTGGCCGCCCCTTGGCAGGGCTACTGCTGACCGCAAAGGCAGCCGTTGCCTGCACAGGGGCAGCGACGCCGCCGGCGCAGTGAGGGTGAAGGAGGGCAAGGGCATCTTTTTGAGAAAAAGATGGTTATGCCCCTCAGAATTTTAGAAATTCTAGCTCTGTCCCCTTTATACAGAATTTCTTAAATGCCCTCAACATTTCTGGAAATTTTAAGGACTATCCTCTCATCTAGAATATCGAAAACACCCTCAATAATTCTAGAAATTCCTAGGACTGTCCTCTCATCCATAATTATAAAAATACCCTCGATAATTCTAAAAATTCTGAGTATATCCTAATTTCTAAAAAAATAATTAATTAAATAGTTTAATTAATTATTATATATATCGAGTAATCCTACATATGATGTGATGTACATGTGATGCAGGATGTGGATGGATGATCATGAGCCATGTGTTGTGATGTGTGTAATTATGATTATTATTATTATTGGGGCCTGCGAGCCTGCATTTTTCTTGTTTATTGTTGGGCCTGCGTGCTTGTGATTATTTGTAGTTATGTGGAGAGGCGCAGCGGGAGCATGGAGGTTACAGCGTGACCCACGATGCTATGGCAAGAGATCATGATGCATGGTGATGCAACGATCCGACGGAATCGATGATGACGAGATCAACAATCATAGGACATAGAGATATGCCAATGCACACATAGATCCTATTGTGCGTGATTAGGCCCATTGGCTCGGGCTTAATCATATTAGGTGACAGCTCATGATCATCTGGTGTGGCTTGAATATGTGATGTATTATACACCTACTAGATATATATATATATATATATATATATATATATATATATATATATATACATGCGATGTAGATATATATTAAATATGTATGTGTGTGACACGATATATTAGGAGACCGATACGAAACAAAAACCCCTCCTACAATAATATTAAGTCGGTAAGCGTGAGGCAATAAGATTGACCCACGTGGCCTTCCATCATTATAGGAAGAAATTGAATCACGACATAGGTTGAGTTGGTCGAGTCCCTCGAGACTCACCTATCTACGTGATCGAGTTCTTACCTACGACATAGAGATGTCACCGGTGACTTGATGACATGGTATGCTTGGTCGAGTCCCTCGAGGGCATATCATCTTGTAACGATGGTGATGGATTAACTGAATATCATGGTTGGTCGAGTCCCTCGAGACCATGATGATTTGGAGACCGAATGTGACGGGAATCACAAGGAGTTGTAATTGGCAAGAGTTGCGTACCTTTTGGTCTTAGTATAATTGGTCGAGTCCCTCGAGATTGCACTAAAATACCAATTGGATCCCGATCCCCACTAGGAGTCTGCCGGAGACTTCCGTCTCACGTGTCGAGGGTGTCGCGTGATTCGCTAAGAAAATAGTGGGAGTACATTAAGATAGAAGTCCATATCTTAATTCATATTTTCTGTAAAATCTGCATGTTATTTATTTTTGCTATATCTTATTTTGTTAGAAACATGTCACTCACAAACCCCCCTACGTGGCATACTTGATACCAACTGCCTCACTGATCCAAACTATACAAATTGGCTTCATAATTTGAGAATTATTCTCACGGTAGAGAAAATCGCATATGTCCTTGATACAATTCTGCCCACAACGGAAGAAGGGGTAAGCGAGGATGAGATCGCTCGCTATGTGAAGTATATAGATGATTCCACACTGGCAAAATGTTACATGTTGGCCTCCATGACTCTTGAGTTACAAAGGCAACATGAGAGCATGGATGCAGATTCTATCCTTCTTCATCTCTGCCAGCTGTTTGAGAAATAGAGAAGAACTCAAAGATATGAGATATCTAAGAAACTCATCCAAGCCAGGATGACAGAAGGGACATCGGTTGAGAACCATGTACTAAAAATGATAGAGTGGATCGAGAAACTCACAAGTCTAGGAATAGTCCTAGAAGATAACATGTGCGTTGATCTTATACTTCAGTCCCTACCATATTTATTTTCTCACTTCATCATGAATTTTAACATGAGCAAGTTTGAGGTGACTCTCCCTGAGCTCCTCAATATGTTGAGGGAAGCTGAGAGTGCCATCAAGAAGGAGAAGTTAGTTCTCTATATTGGTGAGACCAAAAAGAAAAGGAAGACCATCAATACCCTTAAGAAGGGCAAGGGCAAAGAAAGACCAAGTAAGGCAAAGGTTGCCAAGAAATACCCGAGAAAGGACAAGGGACAATGCTTCAACTGTGGCCAAGACGGACATTAGAAGAGGAATTGCAAGGACTACCTTGCAGAGAAGGTGAGACAAAAGCTTGGAGAAGCTTCAGGTATATTCATGATCAGTCTCCACTTATCAGATTTTCATGATAACACATGGGTATTGGATACCGGGAGTGTTTATCATATCTGTAATTCGTTGTAGGTTCTGGCAAGACCTAAGAGATTGGCTAGAGGCGAGATGGACCTCATAATGGGCAATGGAGCAAGAGTTGCTGCAGTTGCTGTTGGAGAGGTCACCCTACATCTGCTTGGTGGAGCTATTATTGCATTAGATGCATGCTATTTTGTTCCCTCTATTATCAAAAATATTATTTCTATCTCTTGTTTGACAATTAGTAGATATAAATTAGTTTTTGAGAACAATAGTTTAATAATTATGGATGATGAGATTATCACTAGAGGGACCCTTATAAATGGCTTATATATGTTAAACACTTCTCCACATATCATGAATATAAATATGTTTAAGAGGAAAAGAGATGAGGTGAATAATACATACCTATGGCATTATAGGCTAGGTCATATATATGAGGGAAGGATTCAAAAGTTGCTGAAAGATGAATACTTAGATCCATTTGACTATGAGTTATATGCAACTTGCGAACTTTGCCTTCGTGGGAAAATGACCAACTCTCCTTTTAGTGGAACTGGAGAGAGAGCCACTGAGTTATTGAAACTCATACATAGTGATGTATGTGGTCCCATGTCGACTCAAGCTATAGGTGGTTACTCAACTTCATTACATTCACTAATGATTTCTCTAGGTATGGACACGTGTATTTAATGAAGTACAAATCTGAGGCCTTTGAGAATTCAGGGAATATAAGAATGAGGTAAAGAACCAAATTGGAAAGAGTATTAAGACTCTTCGATCAGATCGAGGAGGAGAGTACTTGGGTACGGACTTCACCCATTTCCTCAGGGACAATGAGATTCTATCCCAGTGGACACCTCCTTATACACCTCAGCTCAATGGTGTATCAGAAAGGAGGAATCGCATGCAGTTAGACATAGTGCGGTCCATGATGAGTTTCGCTGACCTACTCGTTTCATTCTGGGGGTACGTCCTAGAGACTGCAGCTTACCTTCTGAACAGAGTTTCATTAAAGTCGGCAGTGTCTACACCATATGAGATATGGAAAGGAAAGAAGCCCGATCTTAAGATTGTTAAGATTTGAGGCTGTCCTGCCCGCGTTAGAAGACACGACCCCGATAAGTTAGAATCAATGACAGAATGGTGCACATTCATGGGATACCCAAAGAAAACTTGTGGGTATTATTTCTATCATCACGATGACCAAAAGGTCTTTGTTTCCAAGAGAGTTATGTTCCTTGAGAATGAACACATTCTTTGTGGAAACAGTGGAGAACCTAGCTCAAGCACCATTCCAGAGCCCGAGTCTGTTCATGTATCTAACACAAAAGTTCCAACTTTACGTAGGTCTAATAGAATATCTCACCCTCCTGAAAGATATGTGGGACATATCAGTGGAGATGACTCTTAGGATGTTGATCCTTAGACCTACAATGAGGCTATTATGAGTATAGACTCTGGGAAGTGGCAATAAACCATAAATTCTGAGATGGATTCCATGTACTCTAACAAGGTTTGGAACCTTATGGATGCACCTGAGGGTATTGTACCCATCAGCTGCAAATGGATCTTCAAGAAGAAGATCGGAGTGGATGGAAAGGTAGAGACCTATAAAGCAAGGCTGGTAGCTAAAGGATATCATCAAAGACAAAGAGTTGACTATGACGAAATCTTTTCACCTGTAGCCATGCTTAAGTCCATTATAATTATTTTGGCCATTACAACACACTATGACTATAAGATCTATCAGATAGATGTCAAAACGGTATTCCTCAATGGCAACCTCAAGGAAGAGGTGTATATAATACAACCAGAGGGATTCGTATCCAAAGAGAGTCCAGATAAAGTGTGCAGGTTGCTTAGATCCATTTGTGGATTAAAGCAAGCTTCCCGAAGTTGGAACATAAGATTTGATGATGTGATCAGATCTTATGACATTGTTAAGAACGAAGATGAGCCTTGTGTGTATAGGAAGGTAAGTGGAAGTACTATCACCTTCTTGGTGATATATATGGATGACATCCTAATCATTGGGAATGATGTAGGAATGCTCTCCATAATAAAGCTTGGCTATTAAGAAACTTCTCCACGAAAGATTTAGGGGAAGCATCCTATATTTTGGGGATCCGAAGCTATAGAGATAGATCCAAAAAGATGCTTGGTTTGTCCCAGTCTAGATACATAGACTCTATTGTCAAAAGGTTTGGCATGAAAAATTCCAAGAGAGGTCTCATACCGATGAGACATGAAATATCACTTTCTAGGAGTATGTCCCCAAAGACTCCTGAAGAAAGGACATACATGAATAAGATACCTTATGCCTCAGCGATAGGGTCTATCATGTATGCAATGCTATGTACTAGGCCTGATATAGCACATGCTCTGAGTGTCACGAGCAGGTATCAGGAAAATCCAGGTTTAGAACACTGGAAGGCAGTAAAGTGTATCCTTAAGTACTTGAGAATGACTAAGGATCTTTTACTGGTATATGGAGGAGGTAGCCTCCAGGTTGAGGGTTACACAGACTCGAGTTTTCAGTCCAACATTGCTGATAGCAAGTCAAATTTAGGGTATGTTTTCACCCTGAATGGAGGAGTAGTAAGCTGGAAGAATTCCAAGCAAGATACTACTGCTGACTCGACCACAAAGGCAGAATACATTGTAGTAGTAGAAGCAGCAAGACAAAGGGGTGTGGATGAAGAAGTTCATCAAGGATTTGGGAGTCATACCAAGCAGCATGGAGCTGACTCCCATATATTGTGACAGCGACAGGGCGATAACTCTAACAAAGGAACTTAGGTCTCAACAGAATTGTTCTGAGGAGGTTCCATCTGATTAGTGTGATCATGACCCAAAAAGATATAGTAATAGAAATAGTTCCATCCGAAGATAACATTGTAGATCCACTGACGAAGCCGCTAGCACAGATTATATTTGAGCATCACAAGGGTCTGATAGGGATCAGACACATAGGTGATTAGCTTTTGATCAAGTGGGAGATTGCTAGTTACAAGTGCCCTACAAGCCAATCACGTGAGTGATGACACGTGTGACACGTTGTGTGATCTTTTTACTTATGATTAATATTGGCATATTCTCATATTATATTATTTGTTACATATATATTGTGATGTCCTTTGTTTTGTGCAATGGGAATCAGATCGTGATGAGATCATAATAATGAGATCGATTCATCTTTAAACACAGATACTAAATAATCCCGGTCATAGGTTACTCAAGAGGGATATTGAGATAACCGGATAGATCGGTGTACTATATACCCATCCATATAATGGAGGCGACTGGTCTCATAGCCATTTATGTGGAGACACTAAGGATATAATACATATGCTCATTATAGAATGAGTTCACTGATTGATCCGCTTATGGAATGTTATGGTTAATGATACCTAATGTCAGACATCAATTCTATAGTCCCAGTTGTGTATCTGGTCCTTAGACTTGAAACACCAAGGATGTCTTATATGAGTACTCCTTTCTTTGACGTCAGACTTACAGGTTTGGAAAGTTCCAGATTTGGTACAGTTGGTTATCGAGATTGGTAGCCAACCTTACAAAGGTAATTGAGTGTCAATAGAGGATCATCCACTCTCGGTATCACGAGAGGAATATCCCATATGTGCTTGCTCAGACAAATCCCTAGCCAGGGTCATTCGGATTGAGAGAGAAGGAGTTCTCCTGTAGAATCCGAATAGAGTAAGACAAACTGATTCCGTATGTGACCTCACAATACCATATCCAATATACAATCTCTGGGATATTATTTGGATGAGGGATTATAGATACATGGTAACTATGGACAAATAAGTTCGATGGATTTGATCCCCCCTGTACCATCTGGGGACGATGGCATAGTGGCCTAGTACGTCCATAGTCGATGAGTCGAGTGAATTATTATGGGGATAATAATTTACTATATCAAAAGGAGTTCTGATGGGAGTGACTCACGACCAGCTCAGTATCTGGCCTAGAGGGTCACACACATATGATGGATGCTTCAGCGAATAGAGAATTGGATGAATATCCAATTAGCCCCTATTCTTATTAGATGAGACCCTATGTTAATGGGCTCCTTGATTAAGTCTCAATTATAGGCCTAAGGAGATTATTGGATAGAGATCCAATAATACAAGGTTGGTGGGTTATTTGATGGAGATCCAATACCCACTAAGGAAGGAGCCCTAGGGTTTTGTTGGCTCTCTATAAATAGGAGGGGAGACTCATGGTTGATAGGCTGCATCTTTAGCCACCACCTCCTATTCTCCTCCCTCCATCTGAGCAAGAGTTGCAAGATCAGAATGGAGGAGTTTCGCTACAGAGATCTATCGTGTGGATACCATTAGAGAAGATGATGCTTGACCTCCTTCATCTTCTGCATCCGAATCTGGAATACAGGGATATACGATCTCCCCAGGTAAAATCAATCTCGCACACATCGTAATTTTTTCAATTTTTACTGTTTTTCTCGCGACCCCAATCTTTTGCACGACGATTGATTTGCGTGAGAAATCGATTTTTGTTTTGATTTTCACTATGCATGTGATGCACTTGCTGAGGTTTCCTAATAAATTTCATATGAACAATAAGATAATTTTTTAAAAACATTATCACAGAATTTTAATGTCATAAAATCTAGATTAGCAATTCATATATTTTCATGATTTAGCATTCTAAGTTCTCTTCTAAGAAAATCAAATTATTCTTTATTTAAAGGTTTTATAAAAATATCCACTAATTGATGCTTAGTGTCAATAAATTCCAAGAAGATATCTTGATAATTTGCATGATCCCTTATAAAATGATGTCTAATGTCAATATGTTTAGTTCTCGAATGTTGAATAGAATTTTTGGTTAAACATATAGCACTTGTGTTATCATATTTTATAGGAATATTTTTTAATTTCATTCTATAATCTTCTAGTGTGTTTTTCATCCAAATGACTTGGGCAAAACATGTATTAGCTGTAATATATTCTGCTTCCATATTAGATAAAGCTACTAAATTTTATTTCTTGGAAGTCCAAGAAACAAGTGCATGCCCTATAAATTAACATGTCCCGGTGGTACTCATTTTTTCTATTCTACATCCACCAAAATCAGCATCTGAATAAGCAATCAAATCAAAGTTTTTTTATTTTGGATACCATAATCCTAGTTTTGAGGTTCCTTTTAAGTATCTAAAGATTCGTTTAACTGCTTTCAAATAAGAGAGTTTATGATTAAATTAAAATCTTGCATGCAATCCAACACTAAACATGATATCCAGTCTAGAAGTAGTTAAATATAATAAACTTTCTATCATTTCTCTATAGGTTTTTTTATCAAAGTTTTCTCCTTCATTGTCTAAGTCCAACTTTGTAGATGTGCTCATGGGAGTGTTTAATGCTTTAGCATTTTCCATCCCAAACTGTTTTATCAACTTCAAGATGTATTTAGTTTGACTAATAAAAATATCATCATTTAGTTATTTTATTTGTAATCGTAAGAAGAATATTAACTCACCCATTAGACTTATTTCAAACTTTTGGCTCATTTCTTTAGCAAAAGACTCACACAAATATTCATTTGTAGATCCAAAAATGATATCATCAATATAAATTTAAATAACAAGAATATCATTTTTTAAATACTTAGAAAATAATGTGATATCAACCTTACCATTAGAAAATTTATTTGAAATAAAAAAGAACTAAGCCTTTCATACCAAGCCCGAGGGGCTTGTTTTAATCCATAAAGAGCTTTTGTAAGTTTGAAAACATGATTAGGAAGAAGATTATTTTCAAAATCAGGGGGTTGTTTAACATACACTTCTTCGAAAATAAAACCATTTAGAAAAGCACTTTTAACATCCAAAATAACTTTAAATTTTTAAAAGATATAAAAGCAAGGAGCATCCTTGTTGCTTCAAGTCTAGCCACGGGAGCGAAGGTTTCATCATAATCGACTCCTTCTTCTTGGTTGAAACCTTTGGTCACTAATCTAGCATTGTTTCTAACCACGATATCATTTTCATCTTACTTATTTCTAAAGACCCATTTAGTATCAATCACTAAATGGTTATTAGGTCTAGGAACAAGCTCTTGTACCTTATTTCTCAAATTGATTAAGCTCTTCATGCAGTGCATTAACCCAAGAATCATCACTTAGAGCCTCATTAATGCACTTTGGCTTGATTTGAGAAAGAAACGCAACATTCACACAAAAATTTCTAAAAGAAGGTCGAGTTTAAACTCCTTATAATGCTTCTCCTATTATATGCTCCTTAGGATGATCATTCATATACTTTCATTTCTTAGGTAAGGATTTGGAAGTAGATTCATCTAAGTTACTTTTAGGAGTATTATCATTTAAATTCAAGTTACCAAGATCAATTTCATCATCAAAATCAATCTTCTTAAATTTGAAAAACTCATTAAAAATAACATGAATGGATTCTTCTATTACTAATGTTCTTTTATTAGAAACATGATAAGCTTTTGAAATAGAAGAATAACTTAGAAAAATGCCTTCATCTGATTTTGCATCAACTTTACTTAAAGCATCCTTTTCATTTAAAATAAAACATTTGCAACCAAATATTTTAAATAAGAGATATTGGGTTTCTTACCATTCCATAATTCATAAGGAGTTCTACTGAGTAAAGGTCTTACAAGAACGTTATTTAAAATATAGCATGTCGTATTAATGGCTTCGGTCCATAAATATTTGGGTAGACTATGTTCATTCAACATTGTTCTAGACATTTCTTGTAAGCTCCTATTTTTTCTTTCTACTATTTCATTTTGTTGTAGATACCGTGGGGTAGAGAAATTATGGATATACCCATTCGAATCACAAAAATTTTGAAAATTATTATTTTAGAATTCTCCACCATGATCACTCCGTATTGAAGAAATCATACATCCTTTTTCATTTTGAACAATTTTACAAAATTTTATAAAATATTTAAATGTATCACTTTTATGTGCCAAGAAATAGGTCCAAGTATATCTAATAAAATCATTCACTATAACAAATACATATTTACTACCACCTAAACTTGTAATGTCAATTGTTCCAAATAAATTCATATGTACCAATTAAAGTGGCCTAGATGTGCTTATTTGATTTTTCAACTTAAAGTTACTCTTTATTTATTTTTCTAATTGATAAGTGTCATATACTTTGTCTTTGATAAACTTAAGAATTGGTAAGCCTCTTACTAGTTCCTTGGTAGAAGTTTGATTTAGAAGTTTCATGCTAGCATGACCTAGTTTTTTATGTCAAATCCAAGCATCAGAATTCAATGCCGAAAAATAAGTTTCATCACAAATTTTTTTAATATCTATGGTGTATACATTTTTGTTTATTAAGGCAATCAAAGATTTATTTTTGTGTGGCAACTCAATTATGTAAGTGTTAGGTTGAAATGTAACCACATATCCTTTATCACATAATTGACTAATGCTAAGCAAGTTATGTTTCAAGCCATCAACTAACAACACATCTTCAATCAATAGTTTGATGTGTTACCTATTGTTCCTTTTCCAATGATTTTACCCTTGTTGTTGTCTCCGAAGGTAACAACTCCTTCACTTAAGCTAGTGAGCTTAGAAAAATAAGATGGATCTCCGATCATATGTCTTAAGCATCCACTATCCAGATACCATTTGGTGCTCCAGCTTTAGTTTGGAGACAAACCTACAAGAAAGATATTTTTGGTTTAGGTATCTATTTTAACATTGGGTCCTTCATAAAGAACTTAATCTTTCCTTTTCTAATTATTTGTTGTATTAAGTTCCATTGGGATCCCAAACTAGTTGATGTAGATTACATTTCTAAATAGACATTTGTTTACCTTATATCCTAATTTTTCACAAAAGTTACACTTGATTCTATATGGCACATTTAAGGTTGGTCCTTTAACAAACATAGTTGGCTTTTTTTTAATATTACCAACAAAGTCTATGACATTTATTCTATTAATATGACCCTTATTCGTAAGGATCATATTTAGAGATTTGTTCCAAATTTTAAATTTTTCTAATATTAGTTTAAACATGATATTCCCTTTTTTAATATTATCTAGTATATCACATTTAGAACATGGTTTATGTAATACTAATGAATCATATATTTCATCAAGTCTACTAACTAATAATTCATGATCATTCTTAAGCAACTTAAAAGATTTGCTAAGTTTTCTAAACTTATCAAACAAATCATAAAACATATTTAATAACTCCAAAAAAAAATACTTAAAGACTCACTAACCTTATCTTCAATCGCTATTAGAGCATAGTTAGTAACTTCCTCTTTGGAGTGGTCTTCATCATCCGAAGAGCTTGAATCGTCCTAAGTGGCCGAAAGTGATTTCTTCTTGTGTGTTGGCTTTTTCTTCAAATGAGGACATTCATTTTTGAAATGTCTTGATTTTTTTGCATTCATAGCATATGACATTGTCCTTCTTTGGTTCCTTGTGTTTTTATAGTTTTTGTTCATTTTTATAAAAATTTTAAACTTTCTTGATAATAATGCAATATCATGGTCCTCATCACTCAAGGTTTCACTCGAGGAGTCATTTGTTATTCGAAATGCTACATCCTTCCTGTTCTTTGGAAGGGGTTCATCAAGCTCAACATAAGCTTTACAGTTTAGTTCATATGTCGTAAGAGAGCCAATGAGTTCTTCAAGAGGTAAGTTATTTAAATCTTTGGCCTCTTGAATATCGGTTACTTTAGGATTCCAAATTTTAAGTAAAGATTTAAAATTTTTACTCACAAGTTCAAAATTCGAAAAATATTTTCCAAGTGTTTTAAGGCCATCCATGAAACGGGTATACATGTCTCCAATGGACTCACTTGATTTCATTTAAAATAATTCATAGTTATGAACTAAAATGTTAATCTTAGATTCTTTTACTCTACTAGTCCCTTCGTATGTGATTTCTAGTGTGTGCCAAATATCAAAAGCTGATTCACAAATAGAAATACTATTACACTCATTCTTGTCAAGAGCACAAAATAAGACATTCATAGCCTTTGTATTCAAGGAAAAACTCTTCCTTTCCAAATCATTCCACTCATTCATTCGATTGGAAGATTTTTCAAATCCATTCACAATAATATTCTATAAATCAAGGTCCAAAGAGATAAGAAAAATACGCATCCTTATCTTCCAATACGTGTAATCCATCCCATTAAACATAGGAGGACGTGAGATGGAATGTCCCTCATTCATTCCAAAATAAGTCATTTACTCAAGTGGGTGTTAATCTAATGAGCAACTACATTGCTTTGATACCAATTGTTAGGATCAATTGGCACTGGGGGGTGGTGGCGAGGTTGAATTAGTGTAAGAATAAATTCTCGTTTTAACTTAAACCTATTCGCTTAAAGCAAGAAAGAAAAAATTTGAAGCTTTTCGTTCAAGTAAAGCAAGTGAATGATTCAAAGAGAATGCTAAGTCTCTTGCTTAAAAATTACTTTAGAAAGAACAAGCAAATCCTAATAAAAAGATAAGCAACGTCGAAGGGAAGTGCTTGACTTGAAACTTTTCTTTAAAGAGTAAGTAGAAATTGGAAGCATCTATTGGTATTTAGTTCAAAACGATTAAGAACTTGACAATTGCAAGTAGTAAATGCAACAAGTAAAAACACTCACAATTATAGTAGTTTGGCACCAACCGACCTACGTCCACTCTTGAGTCCTCCTCCTTGAGGCACATCGGTGTCCACTATCGATCTTATTTGGGAGAAGACTAAACCCTTACACTTGAGCTTACAAGGGAGACTTCAAGATTTTTTCTAACTCTAAGCTTTCTCCCTTCCCCTTTTATTTTTCTTATAATTCACACAATTCTTTTCACAGAAGTAATCCCAAAATTATTATATGGAATGCAAGAAAACTTGGGGTATTTATAGGCCCCAAATGGTTTGAGAAATTGGATCCAAAATTCAAACATACCTAGAAAAACTGGATACGGGTGATTCAGCCACAGGCCTAGGAGGGTCAACCATCGAAAGTACCCAGAATCCAAGATACGGACGGTTCAACCGCCCAGCCTAAGCAGTTCAACTACTAACAGCCACCCAAAATCCTGGTACGGGTGGTTTACCCGCCCGTCTTAGGCGGTTCAGCCGCCCGAAAATCTGGGCGACGTCGATTGAACCATCGCTCACCAATGGTTCATCCGTCGGGAATCCCGAAAAAGTGATTCCCTTCACTTTTCCAATCCTGATTTGAACCATCAGTTGACCAATCCCCTAGTTAACTAATTGAGCTTAACTTGAGCTCAATCATATCCCATAGTGGACCTGGTTACCTTATTGAGTTGATTTGGATTTTATCCAAATCTAACTCAATTAGGACTCAATCCCTAACTATAACTCAATAATTATAATTATAATGACCATCATGCTTAAACAAGACCTAACTCCACCTAATCTGATAGCCTCCGATATTCTTGCGACGAGTCTTATAGTCTTCTTCCAGTGATCTCCCAGCGTGTTCCTAGTGAGCTTCCCTATCCCTTCGGTGAATCTCCTAGCGAACTCCAATGAGATCCCATTACATCATCTAAACCCTAGCCCGATACCCAAGCTTGATCTTAGCCCATCATCTGGTTATAACTCAATTCCTTTATCGTAGTTAGACTTGTAATACTTCCTCTAGCACACATGTTAGATTAAATACTCATCAATTGATTTCATCATCAAAATATGAGATTCAACACAACCCTAGTGTGGTGTAGCACTGACTCAGCCTCCTTCTCGGAGATTGGCCGATTAGGTAGAGATTATGTCATTTCACACCCGACTGCTAGTAAGCATTCAATGCCAAGGTAGACAAGAAATTAGGCACAAGGTTTATATCTAAAATGTAGTATCTCTAGTGGTTAGCTAATGTTGTACTTATTAAGAATGCTAATGGAAATTGACAAATGTGCATTAATTATACTAACTTGAACAAAACTTATTTGAAAGATAACTATCCCCTCCCTCAAATTGACCAGCTAGTAGATGCCATGTTTTCTCAAGTTGCTAACCTTCATAGACTCTTTCTCAGGATATAATTAGATATACATGGCTTTGAAAGATCGAGAGCTCACATCTTTTATCACTGACCAAGAGATATACTGCTATGAGGTTATGTCCTTCAGACTTAAGAATGTAGGAGCAACCTATCATAGGATGTTTGACAAGATATTCTAAGGGCAAATATGGTGAAATATTAAAGCATATATTGAGGACATGAATGCCAAAAGCAAAATGATAGACATTCACTTAGCCTACCTGACTAAGACCTTCCAAACCTTGGAAGAAATTCAGCATGCGCTCAGCCCGACCAAATGTGCCCTTGGCAAGAACTCAAAAAAAATTCTCAGATTTATTGTGTACCACATGGGTATAGATATCAACTTCGAGAAGGCCTGAGCAATCATGGAAATGCGCCCTCCTAGGTTAGTTAGGGAAGTCCAGCAATTGATGGAGAGGATAGTAGCCCATGTTGAATCTCAGATTTTGATGATGAGATCAATTGATGAATTTATGAACTAATATGCTTTCAAGATAAGTGCGCAAAAAAGACTTTGATCACTAATACGAACCATCATAGGGTAAATTATCTAAGTAGGAAATCAGACGTTGGACTGACGGAGGATCATGTTAGAGATTGGATGTCAGGCTGAAGGATTGGACGACGTGCCGAAGTATGGACTTCGTGCCATAAGCTCGGGTATTGGGCCGGAATGTGGGTATTGCGCTAGAAGATCAAATGTTACGGGAAATCAACTTGCCAATAGATTGTGCGATATGCAAAAGGAAAGGACAATGCGCCAAAGGTTCAGACAAAATGTCAGATGATCAGATGATATGCTGAAATGTTGGACAATGTGCTGATTGCTTTGTGATTATGTTGGATATACGATTGAGTGGTTAGGCCTTGATCATGATCGTTTAGAGTCGAATTAAGCTAGTATTGAGCTGAAACCATGCCAACTTAATTTGGGGCCTATTGGGCTTGAACCTAGGTTGAGTTGGGCCTGATGAAAGACCAAATCAGCAACCTGAGTTTGACCTGGGTGGTGGTACCGCTAGGTCTAGGTGGTAGTACTGCTCAGACTGTGAAAAGCATGTTTTTGTGCTTTTCCAGAGTTTCCGGTGGTGGTACCGCCAACGACTGTGGTACCACCTAGTCCGGTGGTAGTACCATCCTAGATTCTCGGGCTTTATTCGGTGATAGTACCGTATGGTGCCGATGATGGTACCGTTAGTGTCCCAAAATATCAGGGATTTAAAATTTTGGCTCCAATTTTAAAGCTATTGGGGGTCTATAAATACCCCACCCATTCTTACTTGATGAAGCAGGAATAAGGGGTGAAAAAAGGTTGAGAAAGAGAAAGAATCCTTAAGGATAAAGTGTTGTAAACTCTTGAGTCTATTCCTCCTTGAGTTTAGTGGTTATTCTAAGGATGTGTGAGGTCATATGTGAAAAAGTTTGTAAAGGTTCTCTCCTGCGCTTAATAAAAGGAGAAAGGTTTTATCGATAGTTTTTCTTTGCTCGTCGAAAAGAAGATTGATAGTGAAAGTCGGTGGCCTCAAGAGAAGAGGAATCAGGAGTAGACATAGGTCTGGACGACTAAACCACTATAAATCAGTTTGCATTTCCTTCTTGCTTTTCCATATCGTTTGATTACTGATTTATTTACTCATTACTTCTACTCACACTTTCAAGTTAAACGGATTTTTGATTCGAATTTTCATCCGAACGATTTCAAATCAGATCTTTTTTCAGTAAGCACTAATTCACCACCCCCCCTAGTGTCATTACGATCCTAATAATTGGTATCAGATCTAAGTTCTCTCAGTTGGATTAACACCCAAGTGAGTTTTAATAGCTTTTTCTAGCATTCACCAGAGTCACTTTATCACTCGTCGTCCTATGTTTAATGCGACGGACTACACTTAATAGAAAACATGAATGAGAATATTCTTCATTTTCTTGGATTTTGATTTATATAATTTCATCCAAAATGATTTTAGAAAATCTTTTAATCTAATGAATGAACTAAATAATCTTGAAAAGAAAATATTTTCTTTGAACGCTTTGTTTTGTGCTTTGAATAAATGAGTTTAATCATGTTTCTACTTGTGACACTGCAAAAGACATTTGGCATACACTAGAAGTTACTCATGAAGCACAAATAGAATAAAAGAGTCAAAAATTAATCTCTTAATACATGCTATGAACTATTTAAGATGTAAAGCCAAGCGAAACCATTGGTGACATATACACCCATTTTACGGATGTTGTCAATGGTTTAAAAGCTCTTGGTAAATGTTATACCAACCTTGAATTAGTAAATAAAATTTTAAGATCATTTTTTAAATCTTAAAGTAATAGCTATTCAAGAGGCAAAGGACTTAAACAATTTTTCTCTTGAAGAACTCATAGGGTCTTTAACGACCTATGAAATGACTGTAAAGTACATGATAAATAAGATGAAAACCTTCCAAAGAATAGGAAAGATAGTAGACTGAGAACAAAAAAGATTCCTCGAGCGAAAGCTACAATAATAGCTCCATCAAGTAAATGTAGGATGACCTTGCCAATAGCCACTATAGCAATCTTACTCTATTGCCCATCTTGAGGTCTGTCTCACCTTTCAACAATCTCCTAGGCCTTAACAAAACCTACAACAAATTACAGATGTGATAAGCACTTCTAGTATTCAATAGTCATGTGTTATCATAAGAATCTAACAAATGGAGACTGATCATGAATGTACCTGAAGTTTTCTTAAGATTTTATTTCACCTTTTCTAGAAGGTACTCTTTGTAGTTCCTCTTCTAATGCTCGTTTTTACCATAGTAGGCACTACCCTTTATCCTTTATCGAGTCTTTCTTGGCAACCTATGTCTTACCCGGTTTTCCCTTACCTTTGCCTTTTTTAAGGGACTTGTTAGCCTTCCTTTTCTTTTTGGTCTCACCAATGTAGAGAACTGGCTTCTCCTTCTTGATGGTGCTCTTAGCCTCTCTCAACACATCGAGAAGCCCAGAGAGAGTCACCTCAAGCTTTTTCATGTTAAAATTTATGATAAATTATGAGAAGGAGTCTGGGAAGGACTAAAGTATAAGGTCCTGATAGAATCCCGTAGGATTCTATCGTGGATGGAGATAGAGAAAGGGGAGATAATCGGTCTCTTCGAGAGGATCGGGCCTCCTAGATCACTTCGAGGGGATCTACCTCATAAGGTTTTGCCTTTTGGCAAAAACTAAGACTTCTTCATTGATCAATCATAAAAGAGTTTATAGCCTTATTTATATGGCTCTACCAAGAGTCCTTCTAGGCTTGGACTCAGAGTCCACTAAACTTGGACTCTTAATTGAAAATAATAACTACAGGCTTCGAAGGCTTCAAATCTCTCATTGATAGGTGTTTGCTACTAGGATGAGGTCGTCGAGGTTGCAACAGCCAAGGCGATGCTAGGATGAGGCGTCGTTGACGATAGCAAAGGAGGATACAGGGGAGGAAACAGGTAGCGGTGACTATTAGCAGGGGAGCAGCAATGCTGCTGGTGCAGATGGAGAAGAAGGCAGCAGCAACAACAGTGATGGTTGCATGGACTGCAGGGGGAGATGGGGGAGAGCAGCGATCGTGATGGTCGCATCGGGCGAGGGAAGAAAGGTAGTAGTGTTGGGATGATCGGTAGTGGCGGTTACGACAGAAGCATGGCCATGGTAGAGGGAAGAAGGGTAGCAAGGCTGGCATCTCGACTGCGGCTATAGAGCAAGAGAGGGGCAGTGGCAAGGGGAAGAGTAGCAGCTACTGCTTTAGGTAGCTGTGAGAAGGAGGTTACAGTAGAGGCGACTGCAGTAGAGGCAAAAGGGGAGATGGCAACGATGGGTGGCAGCGAGCAAAGAAAGGCAGCGGCGACAATACTGCTATGTGTGGCAATGCTACAGTAGAGGGAAGCAGCAGCGACGCTACCATGCACGAGTGGGCTGCGATAGCGGGAAGCAGCGACTACATTTGGAGATGGCAGGGATGGCCGGCGACGGTGAAGAGGAGGGGAGGAACTGCAGTGGCAGAGGTGGCAGGGCCGGTGGGCAGAGGTTGAGGAAGGCAAGGTGCGATTGGCAGAGAAAGAGGACATCGACGGGGAAATGATAGCGGTCGAGGACTTAAGGTGGAGGGCACAACTATAAGCGGTTACGACAGCAAGGGAAGAAGGTGAGGAGATGGAGGGACAATGGTGGCGGGTGGAGAGATACTGGCGACGGGAGCAGTAGTAGGCGGCGACGGCAAACGAAGGCTGAAGGAGAGGTAGAGGACGACACCATTTCTACGATTGTTGAGAGGTGGTTGCGCGGCTGGACCGATCACTGGCGATAATGTCAGCGTCGTGCAACGGTCGTTGGAGCAGGGGATCAGTGGCTATGCGTGGGTTGAGTAACGGTCGAGGAGAGCAAGGTAGCGATGACCAACAACTGGGAAGAGAAGCGGTAGGGGAAAGGAGTAGCAGCAGGAGCACTGGGCATTGGGGATTGGGAGGAAGATGTGGCTGCGTGAAGATGGCTACGAGAAAAAGGGAGATAGCGGTTGGACAGTGGTAGTGGTAGGGGAGGTTGGGAGCGATGGTGGAAGTAGCAAAAGAAGGCAACATTAACAACAGCTGTAATACAGGAGGGTGGAAGATGGCAGGGATGGCCGATGATGATGAAGAGGCCTTTGGGCAGGATGATGCTACCTGCTTCTTTTCCTTTGTTCCCCTCTTCTTCTTCTTCTTCTTCTTTTTTTTTGCAGCGAAATTACCAAGGAACGCTGCTCTGATACCAATTGACAGAACTCCATAGGATTCTATCATGGATGGAGATGGAGAAAGGGGACATAATCGATCTCTTCGAGGGGATCGGACCTCCTAGATCACTTTGAGGGGATCTGCCTCCTAGGTTTTATCTTTTGGCTAAAACTAGGACTTCTTTATTGATTAATGATAAAAGAGTTTACTACATTATTTATAAGGCTATGCTAAGAGTCCTTCTAGATTTGAACTCAGAGTCAACTAAACTTGGACTCTTAACTAACTGATAAACTCCTAACTGAAAATAATAACATACTCCATCCTAACCGAAGATAAAAATCAACTCCAACCAATTCATAATTAACTCGATTGGGCTCACCCGACCCATAACTAACTCCGACTGAACAGACTAACATGACTCAACTCGAATTAATTATGAATAGATGGACCTGGCTTGGCTAGGGTCCTAACAGGTCCACACAAAGGTTATCCTCTAGGACCATTCCTAAACCTATGAATTTCTCAATCCACTCAATCATCCTTAGGACATGATTCTAAATCGATGTCCCCTTTGTCATCCTGGTATGGAAGAGACTCTTGGAATTTGCATCCATTCTCTTCCTTGTTCCTCAAATAACTAGCAAAGATAAAAGCGGATGAAATTTGTATCCATGCTCTCATGTTGCCTCTGTAGCTCAGAAGTCATAGAGGCCAACATATAGCACTTAGCCAGAGTGGAATTATCTATGTACTTCATGTAGCAAGTGATCTCATCCTCATTTGCCCCTTCCTCTGGCGTGGGTAATATTATGTTAAGAACATATGTAATTTTCTCTACTATGGGAATGATTCTCAGGTTGCGGAGTCAATCCACGTCATTTGGACCAGTAAGGCGGTTGGCACCAAGTATGCCATGTAGGGGGCTTACAAGTAACATTTTCTAACAAACAAAGATGTAGCATAAATAAATAACATATATATTTTACAGAAAAATAAACAATTAAGATATGAACTTCTATCTTAATCTACCCCCACTATTTTTCTAGCAAATCATGTGACACCATCCAACGTGTGAAATATAAATCTTTGACAAATTTCAAGTGGGGATCGGGATTCAATTGACATTTTAGTGTAATCTCAAGGGACTCGAACAATCACACTAAGCCCAAAATGGTAGGCAACTCTTATTGATCACAACTCCTTAATTCCCATCCTGTTCGGCCTCCAAACCACTATGGCTTTGAGAGACTTAACTAACCATGATATTTGGTCAAGTCATTAACACCATTACAAGATGAGTCTAATTCAATGATATGCCCTCGATGGACTCGACCAAGTATATCATATCCTTAGGTCACCGATGTTATAGGTAATATCTCAAATCATAGTATAGGTGAGCCTTGAGGGAATTGACTAACTCAACTTACGTCGGGATTTAATTTCTCCCTATAATGATGGAAGACCACGTGGGTCAATCAAATTACCTCACGCTTACAGACTTAATATTATCATAGGAGGGGGTTTTGATTCGGTTCCTAAAATGATGTGTCACACATGTACATATTTAATATATATCTTCATTACATGCGAATATATATAAGTATCTAGTAGGTGCATAAACATCCACATATCACATATAAGTAATCACATAAGATGATCATGGACCATAGTCTAATGGGATCAGACCCAAGCTAGTGAGCCTAATCACTCACATCATCATCTATGAGTGCATCAACGTATCTCCATACCCTGTAATCATCCATCTCATCATCATCAATTCTACCGACACCTCGGTGCATCTCCATGGATCGCGATCATCCATCTTAACCTCGTGGGCCTCGCTGGCACATCCACGCTCCCATTTTGCCTCCTTATGTAATTACAATATAATCACAGTCATGCAGGCCAAATAATAAATAAGAAAAATCAAAGGCCCTTAGGCATAATAATAATAATCACATATATACATCATATTATATGGTCCATGATCATCCGATCATGTCATACATCATCATGTCGGACTACTAGATAATATAATTAATTAAACTATTTAATTAATGATTTTATTAGATTTTGGGATACTCTACTATAAGGTGCCCCATATGGCAAAAAAATAACCCTTATGTGGCTATGAAACCCTAATCGTTAGGGACACCCCTATGGCCAAGAGTTTCTAGCCATAGGGCAGCCTTAGGCTGCTAAGAAACCCTTGCCCCCAAGGTGTCCCTTGCAGCTAACACCCTTGGCTGCAATCTGCCATGGGCGGCCAACAAAGCTTTGGCTACCATGCTGCCCCCTATGGCTAGGAATCCTTGGTCACAAGGTTACCACAAGTTACTAGGAAACCCTAGTTGCCATGGTTCCCCATGCGGCTATGACTCCTTGGCCATATGGGGTGCCCAGCCATGGTTGAGAACAACAAGTTCTGCTCTCGGCCATGGTGGTTTTTGGTTAGGCAAAGAGCTCCAAAATTTGTGCCCAACCATAGTTGAGAACAACAAGTTCTGCTATCAGCCATGGTGGTTTTTGGTCAGGCAAAGAGCTCCAAAACTTGCTCTCAGCAAAGGCTACAAGTAGCCTTCGGCTAATCTACAAGGTAGCAACAATTGTTGTCATTTCTCCTAAGTTTTGCATCAATAATTTTGATATCAAAACATCAATCTGAAGCACCTTTCACTGTTGAGAAAATGTGCTATCCATATTTGAAAACTAAGATGAAATCATAACGAGTTGTGTAGAAAACAATCTACATGATTCATAACAACACATGTAGTTTATAGCCAATCATCGCACGATGAATCTGGATCTGATACCACTATTGAAAAACCTAGTAGGAGTATCATATGCGTAGTAAAAAATATAATAAAACTAGTATTCCACATTTATCAAATCATCGTGCAATGATTGATGTGTGATAAACTATAAAACCAAAAAATATATGTTAGGTGTTAGAGTTTTACCAAGGGAGATCGTATATCCCTAAAAAAATCAGATCCAAAGGCGTAGATGAAGATCAGATGTTATCCTATCTAGTGGTAATCCACACAGCAGATGACATGATAATGCTCATCAAATCGCAGTGTGATCTTCCCCTCCATGCACACCAAAAAGACTGCACTTTCTCCAAGAAGGGGTCAGCCATTCTTGCTATCCACACACCCCAAATAGGTGTTGTTGGCTGAAGAGGAGAGGGAGGGAGGAGAATAGGAGGACAAGGCCAAAAGGTCTCTCGCCTATGAGCCCTGTGGCCCCTTCCTATTTATAGAGATCTCTGTCAACTTAGCCCTAATGGATCATGCCATGTTGGGCACTAGATCTCTATCCAATTACCCAAGCCTCTTAGATTAGTGAAGTTCTATCCAATAACCTCTTATTAGCTCTAATTGGATGTAATCCATAGAATCCAACAGTACAATGACTTATTGGATATCCAATAAAATAAGGGCTCCGTGGATATCTCATATCTGAACCTCTACTCATTACTATTGAATCTCAAATTTTGGTGAAGAAATCAAATGATAAAGTTATGATCTAATGTGCATATGAGTGACATTGGACTAGCTTCGATCGAGGAGAGAGAAATTAATTAAAGCTGGAAGAATCAATTATTTGGCCACAGTGGAACATATCAGAAGATTGGTCGACGTGTTGGTAGAAGGCTTCATTCCATGAGTTCGAGCATCGGCCCAGAAGGATCAGACATTATGCCAAGGAGATCATATGCTACAAAGGTCAACATGCCGATTAAGTAATACACCATAAGAGAAGACGATATGCCGAAGGGTCGGACAAAGCGTCGGATGAACCAATAACATATTGGACAACATGTGATTCATGCCTTGTAATAATTTGTCTAGATAGTAGTTTAGAGTCTTAATTGAGTTATTTTTTAATGTAATTAGGCTAACTCAATTAGGGGCCCATTGAGCCATAATTAAGCCTTGGTTAAGATTGATTTGAGCCCATTATGAGGCTTATTTTGTTGACTTGGGAATAGGTATCATCAGGTCAAGAGATGGTATAGCCTAGGGTACAAAAAGTACTAAAACACACTTTTCTAGGGTTCCCAAGCAGTGGTACCATCAACTATCGATGATAATACCACCAAGTGATGATAGTACTACCTATTCCAATGATGGTACCACCAAAGCCTAGATTCCTGGGCTCTGTTCGGCGGTGGTACCACCCAGTGTCGATGGTGGTATTGTCTGTACCCTAAAAATTCGAGGATTTAAATTTTGCCTCCAAGATTTGATGCCTTCAGGATCTATAAATACCCCAGGTATTCTTACTTGGAATAACAAGAAATGAGATTATAAACTTACGTTTTATAGTGAGAAAGCCTTGTTAGAAAATTGAGTTCCTTTCTCTAGAAGCTTAGAGGTTGTTTTGAGGGAGTGTGAGGGATACTTGTAAAGGGTTATAAAGGTTCTCTCTTGAGCCTAAGAAAAGGTGAAAGGGTTGTAAGGAGTGGTTGATTTTTGCCCGTTGGAAAAGATTAGTGGTGGAAGTTGGTAGCCTCGAGTAAAGAGGAATCAAAAGTGGAGTAGGTCACGTGGACCGAACCACTATAAATCTGGTGTGCCTTCTCTTATTTGTCGTTTAATTACTTTGCAAATTGATTTACTTGTTCGTTACAGTCCTACGGATGTTTTTAAGTTTAAGCATTTTTTTGATACAAGCTTTATCGAACGAAGCTTCAAATTGATGAAAGTTTTAACCCCCCCCCCCCCCTAGTGCTTTAAAGCTTCAAAACTTTATCGAACGAAGCTTTATTCTCATATTATATTATATATTGAATATATATATTGTGATGTCCTTGGTTTTGTACAATAGGAATCGGGTCGTGATAAGATAATGATAATGAGACCAATTCGCTTTTAAACACAGATCCTAAAGAATTTTGGTCATAGGTTACTCGAGAGGGGCATCGAAATAACTGGACATACCAGTGTACTATATACCCATTCATTTGATAGAGGCGGCTGATCTTATAGTCATATATATGGAGACATTAAGGAGACAATACAAGTGCTTTGTTTGAGTACTCCTTTCTTTGACGCCAAACTTATAGTTTTGGAAAGTTCCAGATCTAATACATCAGGTTATCGAGATTGGTAGTCAACCTTACAAAGGCTATTGAGTGTTAATAGAGAATCATCCACTCTCGGTATCATAAGAGGTATATCTCATATGCTCTTGCTTAAGCAAATCCCTGATCAGGTTGTTTGAATTAAGAGAGGAGTTCTTCGGAAGAATCTAATTAGAACGAGAATCAGATGGATTCTGTATGTTGCATGATAGTACCATACCCAATATACGATCTTTGGGATATTAGATGGATGAGGGACTATAGATACATGGTAATTGAGGACAGATAAGTCTAATGGATTAGATCCCAAGTACCATATGAGGACTATGACACAGCAGCCTAATAAATCCATAGTCGATGAGTCAAGTGAATTATTATGGGATAACAATTTACTAAGTTAGAAGGAGTTCTAACAAGGAGGACTCATGACCAGCTCGCTGTTGAGCCTAGAGGGTCATACACATATGCTGATGTTTTAACTTGTAAAGAATTAGATATGAGTTATCCAATTAGCCTCTGATCTCATTGGATAAGACCCAATATTTATGGGCTCCTTGTATGAAGCCCAATTAGAGACCCATTAAGATTATTGGATAGAGATCTAATAATTCAATATTAGTGAGTAATTAGATGGAGATCTCATACCCACTAAAGCATGATCCATTAGGGTTTATGATGGTCGAGGCAGGGGTGGCATATAGATGATAAGCTGCACCTTTGGTCGCCCCCCTCCTATTCTCCTCCCTCCCTCATTTTCTATGCAAGATTTATAAGATTTTGGCTACGATTAGAGGAGCATCGCTGCAACGATCCATCGTGTGGATACCGCTAGAGAGTAGGACATTTGACCTCCTTCATCCTCTCTATCTGGATCTGGATTTTCAGGGATATATGATCTCCCTAGGTAATCAATCTCTCATATCACAGTTTTCATTTTTACAAGTTTTTTGTGCACCAACTTTTGTACAATGACTTGATACACGTGGGAAACATATTTTATTTTCTTTCTTCAGCTATGCTTGTGATGTTCCCGTTGGGTTTTCCAATATAGTTGGTATCGGAGCCAAGTTTTTCTCATTAAGTTTAACCGAAGAATTTGCTAGCTTGCACATTTCAAGAAGAAACAAATTTCTAGCTTTCACTTCTCAAAAGAGAAGAAAGAATTTGCTAGTTGCACATCTCAAGAGTAGCAAAAATTGCTAACTTGCACATCTCAAAAATTGTTATCTTGCATGTTTGAAAATCTTACTAGTTGCTATTTTCTCCTTTTTGTTGATGACAAAGGGGTGTTGAATCTCATATTTTGATGATGAAATCAATTGATGGGTTATTAATCTAACATATGTGTTAGAGATGATTGATGCAGGATTAACTACGATAGAGAGAGAATTACAATCAGATGTTGGGCCAGAGTCAAGTCCGGACATCGGGCCAAGGTTCGAAAGATGCAATGGGAACTCGCCAAGAGACTCGTCGAAAGCTTGTCAAAGGTATCGGAAGCTTACTAGGAGATTGCTGGAAGCTTGCTGAAGATATCAGAAGCTTGCTGGGAGTTTGTTGGAAGCTTGCCAAAGGTGATTGGGAGCTTGTCAGGATGATATTGAGAGTTCACTAGAAGAAGACCAAGAGACTCATCAGAAGATCATCAGGGGTTGCCAAAAAACTTGTCGAGAGTTAGCAGGGTCTTCATTGAACTTTATAGTCACATTGATTATAATTAATTAGTCATAGTTAGCATTAGTTAAGGTTTGAGTCCTACTTCAGTAAGATTTGGATGGAATCCAAATTAACTTAAGTGAGGCAAACCGTGTCCACATTTGGGATTGGATTGAGCTCAGGTTGACTTAATTGGTTGACCTAGAAAGGGGTCAACTAAAAGTACAAATCGAGATTAGAAAAGTAGAGGGAATCACTTTTCTAGGATTCTCGGTGGTTGTACCACTAGTGGGCGACTGTCGTACCACCCAAGCGATGGTTGTACCGCCTAAGGTGGTGGTTATACCACCATCGCCCAATTTTTTGGGCACCTTTCGATGACAGCATCGCCGACGCTGATAGTTGTACCACCTGTACCCCGATTTTTTGGGATATGTTTAAATTTTTTGCTCTATTTTTTAAGCCAATTGGAGTCTATAAATACCCTAAGATTTATTGCATTTAGCACAATACATTAGGCTAAAAATTCTATAAAAAATAGTATGAAAAAATTATGAGGAAAAAAAAAAGGCACAAGGGAGTGAGGAGAAAAGTTGTATTCTTGTAAAGTTTCGCTTGTGAGTTTATAAGGTTCCTCTCTTGAGCCTGTGAAAAGGAGAGTGAGAAGTATAAGGGTTTGATCTTCACCCAAAGAAGATTGATAGTGGACATTGGTGAAGAGGACTTGAGAGTAGATGTAGGCTAGGTTGAGGTTGAACCACTATAAATTAGTGAGTTCTCTAGTCTTGCATTATTTACTACTTTTAATTACTCTTAACTAGTTTAAAGTAAGATGAGCATCATTTCGTGACTTTCTCTTAAATTATTTTCTTAATTATTTCCAATGATTTTTTTAATTGCTTTTGATTTTTTTTTCTTTTTCGTAAGCAAGGTTTTCAAATTGAACACTTTTACTCTTGCACTAATTTAAACCCCCAAACCCCCCCCCCCCCCCCCCCCCCCTTCCCACCCCACCTCACCTCCCTTTTAGTGTCAATTGATC
This sequence comes from Ensete ventricosum, assembly GCA_029747655.1. Classification (NCBI taxonomy): domain Eukaryota; kingdom Viridiplantae; phylum Streptophyta; class Magnoliopsida; order Zingiberales; family Musaceae; genus Ensete; species Ensete ventricosum. Next base: position 21,660,499 of record JAQQAF010000002.1, read on the forward strand.
CTAACAATTGATATCAAAGTCATGTGCTACTCATTGGACTAAAAACCAATAAGTAAATGACTTTGTTTGGCATAAACAAGGGATATTCTATTGCATGTCCTCCCATGTTCAATGGGATGGATTGGAAAACTAGAATACGTATTTTTCTGATTTTTCATGGATTTTGACTTATAACACATTGTGGAGAATGATTTTGAAAAATCTTTCTAAACCCATGAACGAATGGAATAATTTTGAAAAGAAAATGCAAAAGCAATGAATGGTTTATTTTATGCACTTGATAAGAATGGATTTAATCAGATTTCTATTTGTGATTCGACTTTTAATATTTGGTATATATTAAAAATCACACTTGAATGCACGATTAAATTAAATGAATCAATGAGTGAAATGACTTACAAAAATGAACAAGAAGAATACCTTCCAAAGAATAGGAAGGATTTGACATTGAGAACCCAAGAACACCTTCCAAAGAACAAGAAAGATTTAGCACTGAAAACTACATATGACTTCTCGAGTGAAACCTCGAGTGATGAGGACAATGACATTGCACTATTATCCAAAAAAATTAAAAAATTTATGAAAAAGAACAGAAATTATAAAAATAAAAATGAACCAAAAAGAGATAATATTATATGCTTTAAATGTAAGAAGCCAGGACATTTAAAAAACGAGATCAGTGAGTCCTCCAATATTCTATTTTTTTAATTACTAAATATGTTTCATGAACTTTATGATAAGTTTAGAAAAATTAAGAAGTCTTATAAATTACTTAAGAAAGAGCATGATTCACTAATTAGTAAATTTAAAGAAATGAATGTAGCATCACCATCACCGAATGTGAAAATTTAGATGAAGTTAGAAAAGAAAACCTTGTATTAAAATAAACTTTAGAAAAATTTAAAATAGAAAATAAATCCGTAAACATGATCCTTGCAAATAAGGGTCATGTTCATATGAAAGAAAGTACAGGCTTTGTTTAAAATACTCAACAAAAGTTAACTATCTTTATTAAAGGACCTACTCTAAATTACCACAAAAAATAAAATGTAACTTTTGTGGTAGATTAGGACATAAAGCCTAGAAATATTGATTTAGAAAATATGCTCCACATAAATTAATTTGGGTTTCTAAAGGAACCATAAACAACCTCAAGGCATTAGAGAAAATGGGAAGAACCTTTCATGAGAGACCCAAACTCAAATGGGTACCTAATGTTATGATCAATTGGCACTAAGAGGGAGAGAGCGAGTGGGTGGGGGGGGTGGTGAATTGGTTCAAGAGTGAAAGTGCTCTATTCAAAAACCTTGCTTTTGAAAAAGAAAATCAAAAATGTCTTTTTGTATTTCATTGGAAATGAATAAGCAAGCGATTTAAGAGAAAGTCATAAAATGATGCATGTATCTTTCTTTAAACTAGCTAAGAGCAATTAAGAGCTTGGTCAACCAATTAAACTCAACCTAAGCTCAATACAATCCTAAATATGGACTTAGTTTGCTTTACTTAAATTAATTTAGATTTTATCCAAATCTAACTCAAGTAGGACTCAAACCTTAACTAATGCTAACTACGACCAATTAATTACAATCAATATGACCGTCAAGTCCAATCAAGACCCTCCTAACTCTCGACAAGCTTTTCGGTAACCCCCGACAATCTTTCGGTGAGTCTCTTTGTCTTCTTCCAGTGAACTCCTAATGCTATCCTGGCAAGCTCCCGATCACCTTCGGCAAGCTCCCGGCGAACTCCCAACAAGCTTCCAATACCTCCGGCAAGCTTCTGACGAACTCCTGGCAAGCCTCTGATCCCTTTGGCGAGCTCCCGACAAGCTTTCGAGACCTTCAGCAAGCTTCCGGCGAGTCTCTAATGAGTTCCCACTACATTGTCCGAACTTGGCCCGATGCCCGGACTTGACTCTAGCCCAACATCTGATTGTAATTTTTTCTTTCTGTCGTAGTTAATCTTGTATCAATCATCTCTAACACATGTTAGATCAACAACCCATTAATTGATTTCATCATCAAAATCCAAAATTCAACACCTAAAACAAAACCTTTCATCTTGTAGAGTTGTCTCCTAACAAGGCTAGGTGCAAAAAAGAATGGTATCTTGATAATGGATGCTCAAGTCGTATGACTTGAGATCTAACACACTTATTAAGCTCTCTAGCCAAAATGACATAGATAAAGAAAAAATATTTGAATCAGGATGATTGAAACTTAATGATCTTTGTTTTAATTATGATAAATCTTTTTCTTAAAAATGGTTCATGGTTATAATCTTGATGATGCATAACTAGAGCATGCTTGTACAAAAATAAATTTAAAAAAGGATAATGTTTAATGGAAAGTTATGATTTTATGAAAAAGAATTTTGATGATAATGATATCATTGTTTCAAAATCATTGGCTTGGATGTTGGTTGATTTAAATGTAAAGGCTATTTTTAAATGATTTAAATATTATATTAGTATTGACTAAGTTTGTGGAATGATTGAATTAAATATTATGTTGATTTAAATACTATGATAGTTGTATGTTAAAATAGGTTGTATGTTATATGATTAGATGATGGTTTTTGAATTGGAACTTGAAATAAAATATATAAAAAAATTTCATATTTCTCCTTCTAGTGTTTTTAGAAATATATATATTTGAAATGCGCGACAAGAGCATGATAACTCCTTTTACTAAGTCTAAAGAGTTGGACTCATTTAACAAAGAAAAATCATTGGATTAAAAATAAACCAAAGATTTTGTTTAAAAAAATCTTATTATAATAATCGTGATGATTTCTTTTGAAAATTATACTTTTTTCAGTTTTAAAATGGTTGAAAATATCTTATTATGATCTTGATGTTTTCTTTTGTAAATAAAACTTAGCTTTTTACCACAATGCATAAAGGTATTATTGAAACAAATCACATGAAACAACTAAAAAAGAGGATATTTCTTCTTGAAAACATCTTTATCCTATCAAGCCTTCAATAAGATATCATTATTGTTGAATCTCTAAAACTACAAAATTATTTGATGATTTAAACTTGAAAAATTATTGTCCAAATCATGATCTAGGCATCTTGAAAATTACAACTTGAGATCTTTATATAAATCAAGATCGTTTATCATGATTCCTACATTTTAGAAAATTAGCGAAATATGTTGAATCTTGGATTTTGATGATAAAATCAATTGATAGGTTTTATGATCTAACTTGTGTGTTAAAGAAAGTGATGCATGATTAACTACGACAATAAAGGGAAATACAATTAGATGTTGGGTCGGAGTCAAGTTCGAGCATCGGGTCGAGATTCAGACGACATAATGGCAGCTCGCCGAGAGTTCACCGAAGGTCGACCGAGGTTCGGACGATGTTGTCGGGAGCTTGCCAAGAACTCACCATAAGTTTGCCATGATGTTCGTTGGGAGTTTACCGATAGGTTGTTGGGAGCTCGCCAAGAGTTCGCCGGAAAAATGCTGGAAGTTCATTGGGTGTTCACCAAAGGAAATCGGGAGCTCGCTAGGGGTTCATCGGAAGGATGTCAGGAGTTCGTCGAAGAGATGATCAGACAATGAAGATTGTACGTTGAGTGTCATAGTTAGCATCATAATGAAAGTTAGTTTTACTAACTCAATTAAGAAGCCATTATGCCTTAATTGTAGCTGATTTGGACTTATTATAAAAGTCATTTCAGTAACCCAAGATCAAATAAGACATGATTTTCGAAGACACGGTCTCCAAGATGGCATAGTCTTTGAAGATGTGTCAAGAGATTGACCCGCCCAGACATAGTCTCCTAGACTGTGTCAAGTGGTTAAACTACCCATAACACAGTCTTCGAGACCAGCACCTCGGGAACACTTAGAATTTAAATTTTGACTCCAATTTTGAAGTCATTTGGGCCTATAAATACCCCACTCATTCTTGCTGAAAGTAAGAAAACATTAAGAGCAAAAACCTTATGTAGTTTTAGTGTTTAAGGGAGAGCTTAGAGACTTGTAAAGGTTATCTCCTCAACCTGTAAAAGGAGAATAGTGTTGTAAGAGGGTAGTTGATCTTTACCTGTTGAAGAAAGATCAATAGTGGAAGCTGGTGACCTCAACGGAGAAGGAATCGGGAGTGGACGTAGGTCACGAGACCGAACCACTATAAAATCGGTTTGCTTCCTCTTCTTTGCTCTTTATCTTTAATTTTTTTATTATTTAACTGTCTACTACCTTTACTTGCACTCTTACAAACATCTCTACGCTAAAACGCATTTCTAATATGATTTTTATTGAGCAAATATTCAAATCGATGTAAATTTTTCATAAACACTAATTCACCCCCCCCCCCCCCCCCCCCCCCCCCCCCCTTAGTGCCCGCTTTAATCCTAACAAAATGAACTATGGTCTTGATCTTTTATTTGTTCTCATATGTCTCCTTTGCAACTTACTAAAGAAAAGTTTTTATCTTAATCATGATCTTGATTTTTCAGTATTTATAACTTGATATTTCTATATGAATCAAGATCCTTGTTATTATTTGATCTCCTAAGATTTCATTTTGTTATCTAAATGGATTTTTTTTAATTAAATCTTGTCTTTTGGTATTGATGAATGTCTTTTGATATTAAAATCTTTCTTGACATGATTTATTTATGATCTTTTTTATAACTCATGAATAGTATAACTTACCACCAAAATTAATATTGTGATAAGTTGAAAATTAAATGAAATTTGTTCTTTCATGAATATTTTCTTGATTTCTTGACTTGACTTATCCTTTATGGGAAACACATTTAAATCTCTATGATTTTTTCTTTTTAATGAAAAGGAGATTTATTATCTTAATAATTATAATTGAGATTTTTATCAAGATCATTCTTCTATTTTATTAAAAAGATTTATCTAAATGAATTGGGTGTCTTAAGATTTATCTTGGATGAATTCAGATTATTTAATCCCCTAAGACTTATTTTTATTATTTATAAAAGAAAAAGAGGGGGAAGATACTTCTTAAAAGAAATCATACCTTTTGGTACTTATAATTTGATTTTCAACATTAATGACATGATCCTTTTGTACTAATGACCATAAAAGAAAAAGTATACTATCATATTCCTTTTTTTTAATGACCAAAGGGGGAGATAAAATTATTAATATGATTGGAAGAAAATTAGATATGATGGATCTTATAACATTGAATAAGAAATAATTTGCTTAGAAGAAAATTTAGATTTTAAAATTTTCTAAATGCATGTGAAATGCATGATTTATTATTTAAGCTTGATGTATTATCATATTTTCTTTTGGATTTCTTGACCTATACAAATTGAGCTTCTTATCAAAATTTACATGAGATGATCATCAAAATACATTATTAGCTTGATTTGTTAGTCTTGTTTTAAATATATATAAAATGAATTAAATTGAATGGGTAATTCTTAACTTATGAATTTTGAATTTTACTAAATTAAGCTCTATTTTTGTGATGATGTTTTTCACTTCCCTTTTCTTGTTTTTACTTTCTTATTAACAAAAAGGGAAGAAAATTTTCATAAGAAAATTAGGTTTTTATCCTATTTTACTAAGGGGGAGCAATGAAGCAAGTAAATGTTTAATCATATTTATTTTGTATAAATATAAAAAAATTTGACACATGATGAGTGTACGTATCATGAAATTACTTGCTCATTATTTCATCTTTTTTTTTATAAAGGGGAAGAAATAGCATATTGATGATGCAAATATAAAAAATAATATATATATATATATATATATATATATATATATATATATATATATATATATATATATATATATATATATATGATAGAGGGGAAGAAATAGCATGAAAAATGATACATATATGACAAAGGGGAAGAAAATAACATTTCTTCTTAAAGAAAGGAAATTTTGAAATTCATTGTATGACCAATGCATAAATTTTGAAATTTTTGAAAATTTAATGATTCATGATTTATTGGTTGAAATTAATCTTATAAGGAAATTTTGCATGAATTTTTGAAATTCTTAGAATATCCTTAAAAATTTGATGATTCATGATTAGTTGAAATTAATATCATGTATCATTGATAATTTGATGATTTTGAAATTCATGATATATCATTTCAAAATTTGATAAATGGATGATATGATAATTGAATTTAAGAGTGTTTTGTTCTCTTGAATTTAACTTTTCCTTATTTGAATTATGACATGGATTTAGGAGGAGTAAGATTTAACTCCCGTCATCAATTGATTGTCATCATCAAAAAGGTAGACACTGTTGAATCTAAGATTTTGATGATGAAATCAATCAATGAGTTATTGATCTAACATGTGTGTTAGAGATGATTGATGCAGGATTAACTACGACAGAGAGAGAATTACAATCAGATGTTGGGCTAGAGTCAAGTCCGGGCATCTGGCCGGGGTTCGGACGATGCAGTGAGAACTCACCGAGAGACCCACCCGAAGGCATCAAAAAGGTTACCGGGAGTTCACCGAGAGCTCATCGAAGGGATTGGAGGCTTACCGGGAGTTCGTCGGAAGCTTGCTAAAGGTATCAGAAGCTTGCTGGGAGTTCATTGAGAACTTGCCAAAGGTGATCGGGAGCTTGCCAAGACGGCATCGGGAGTTCACCGAAAGAAGACCAAGAGACTCGCTGGAAGATCATCGGGGGTTACCGAAAAGTGAGTTAGGAGGGTCTTGATTGGACTTGATGATCACATTGATTGTAATTAATTAGTCGTAGTTAGCATCGATTAAGGTTTGAGTCCTACATGGTTTAGATTTAAATGAAATCCAAATTAACTCAAGTGAGGCAAACTGGGTCAACATTTAGGATTGGATTGAGCTTAGGTTGAGCTCAATTGGTTAACCTGGAAAGGGGTCAACTAAAGGTACAAGTCAGAATTGAAAAAATAGAGGGAATCACTTTTCTGGGTTTCTCGATGGTTGTATTGCTGGTGGACGACTGTTACACTGCCCAAGCGATGGTTGTACCACCCAGGTCAACGATTGTACTATCATCACCTAGTTTTCTAGACACCTTTCAATGGTAGTACTGCTGGTGCAAACGGTTGCACCACCCATATCCGATTTTTCCAAATATGTTTGAATTTTTTGCTCCATTTCTGAAGCAAATGGGGTCTATAAATACCCCAAGATTTATTGTATTTAGCATAATACATTGGGCTAGAAATTCTATGAAAAATAGTATGCTAAAATTATAAGAAAAAAAAAGGGGCAAGGGAGTGAGGAGAAGAGTTGTATTCTTATAAAGTCTCCCTTGTGAGTTTGTAAGTTTACTCTCCTAAGCCTATGAAAAGGAGAGTGTGAAGTGTAAGGGTTTGATCTTCATGCAAAGAAGATTGATAGTGCAGTGGACCTCGGAGAAGAGGACTCAGGAGTGGCGTAGGCCAAGTTGCGGCAGAACCACTATAAATTTGTAAATTCTCTTCTCTTGCATTATTTACTACTTTTAATTGCACTTAACTAGTTTAAAGTAGGATATGCATTCCATGACTTTCTCTTAAATCATTTTCTTAATCATTTCTAATAAAATATAAAAGGTACTTTTGATTTTCTTTCTTTTTCGTAAGTAAGGTTTTGAAATCGAGCACTTTCACTCTTGCACTAATTCACTGTTAGGACTCCAGCTAATTGATAGGACTCCAGTAGTGTTGAGTCCTAATCTCCCTAGAAGTAGTCAATAAAATCCTGCTAGATTGTAATAAAGTCACTCCTATCTTATAAAGGAGTATGGCTATGGTTTAGATTAGCCCTTAGGGCTTAGTGGCCGTCGCCTCCTTACTGGGTTGGTTGGCCAGAGTTTCCCCCTGCTTAGGTCAGCTATAGAGCCAACCTAGTCACCCCTTGTTCCTATTAAGGCAGGTTGGTTATAAGAGGGGCAAAGGGATAATTTTACTTAGGCAAGAACCCCCTTAGACTAGGGTTTTGATCTTTATATAATGATGTAGTCACCCCCTCTCTTGAATCAAGCAATTATCAATTTTATTTCAGCCTTGTGCCGAATCTAGGAGGGAGGAACCCCTACAGCGTTCCAAGGGTTGATCCCCCTCAAGGATCAAAATCTATGGAGCTCCATCTGGGGTTCTATCATCTAGATCAGAGTAGCGATCTTGCTGCCTCTGTAGCCATCTCAGCCGCCTCCACCTTCCCAAGCAATTCCCATAATTGCTCTGACACACGCCTCCACCTTCCACCCTAGCCGCAGATCAAATCAATCTGCTGGTACCCCCCTGCGTTTGATCTGGAAATCTGATATGTTTTTTATCATCCACGCCTCTTCAATACTGCAAGATTCCTTACTTTACATGTTGAAGATTTTTTTCAAATTTTATCCGCTGGAAATTTTGTTCGTCGCAAAAGTTATCATCGTTGCAAAAGCGAAACGCTGCAGAAATTTTCAGTCGATTATTGCTTCTTGAAACTAAACTTTTAATCATCATTTTTGGTTGAAACTTTTATATAATTTCATAGATCATCTTAGCTTTCATCTAAGACTAATCTCGTGAAAAAACTCCTTCTGGATCTGGACTTATAGCATTGCAATTCTTCATTGCACAGTACTAAAATTTTACAATGTAGAATCTGCCTTCCATCTATTGGCCTCTTGAAACCAAACTTTTGTTCATCCTTTTTGACTAAAATTTTTATACAATTCTTAAGATCAAGTTGGCTTTCATCTGGATTTATTTCACGAAAAAACTCCTTCTGGAAATGATTTTTTTGTGCAATCTTTGACCATCACACAGTTCTGGAATTTTACGACGAAGGAATCTGCCTTTCGTCTTTTGCCCTATTTCCCTACTATTATGCTGCCAAAATTTCGTCAAACTTTTTACTGATATTAACAACTTCTGAATCAAGGGTTTCTACATAATTTCCTTGAACTTTCCTCAGGAAATTACATCAAGAAGTTATCGTTTCTCCGACGTAAAATCTGTTTGGCAGGACTGCACATTGCCACACTTTTTTTTCGTCGAATTCTATCAGATTTGAGTGCTATTTTTTGTGGGATTTTGGGCTCTCTTTTCCTCATCACCAAAACCTACCATCCTTACCAAAAACCCTTCAAAACCCTACCCTAAACCTAAACCAAACAGCCCCCCAAATCAGCCACCCAAATCAGCCTACTTCCTTATCGATCCACTTACCTTTTTAGCTAACTTTCCTTACCAAGACACCTACCTTTGCTGCCATCTATCCCAGATCTAAAATCTATTTTCTAGCCTTCATCTACTGCTATCATAGCCCTAAAATCACACCAATTCATAGCCTAAACTCCACAAAACCGCAGCCCCAAATCTGCCCTAAACCGCAGCCTACTTCCATCCAAACCGATTCACCTTCCAACCGGCCACCCCCTTCTCCAAAATTCCCATGCCACTAACCCAACAACAGAAAAAAGATCTCAATATTACAGATCTAGAGGCATATACTATGGCATTAGAGGAGGCAATCGATGCAAAGCTTGAAGCCTTTGGAAATCGCACGGAAGAGAAGATGTGATCCCTTTTCGCCGAATTTAGCATTGGCCGACTGTCGAACCCGAGGAAATCACAACATGAAGAAACTTCAGATCGGCGAGATGATCATAAAAAACATGGCCACATCACCTCTGATCTCAATAATCCACTCATGAAGGTTGACTTCCCTAGATGGGATGAAAGAGACCCGATCGGGTGGATCTCGCGCGCGAAGCGCTATTTTCGGTTCTACCGAACCGCCAACGCCACACGGGTGGATATTGCTGCCATCCACCTCGAGAGAGATGCTATTCAGTGGTTTAATTGGTTTAAGTATACCCATGGAGGACTCTCTTTGCAGTGATTCAAGGAAGGACTACTAGACTGCTTCGAACCAACCGATTTCAACAACATCGATGGACAATTGGCAAAGATTCGTCAAACCTCTACAATACAGGAATACCAAACAAGGTTTGAGCGTTTATCTAACCAAACTATGAATTGGTATGAGAAACAACTTTTAGGTACTTTTATCGAGGGCCTAAAGCTGGAGATCCGAGGAGAAGTAAAGGCACGGTAACCGTACACTCTTATAGCAGCGATTTCCTTCGTGCGTATCTAGGAAGAACAATTGAATCACGAGGTACGAAGGACAAGGGTCACTCCCCAACCAGCCATGCCAAGGCCTACTGCCCCCTCTACTGCCATCTAAGCCCCTGCACCAAAAAAGTTGACAAGAGACGAGCTTCACGAACGATTGGCCAAGGAGTTGTGTTGGCATTGCGACGAACCGTGGAGCCGCAACATCACTGTAAAAAGGGCCAGCTCCTCGTGATTGAACTAGCGGAGGATGAGGATAATGAAACATCTGAAGAAGCCCTTGAACCTAAAGAAGAAGCCATGGAGGAAGAATCCCAACCGGCCAACTACGCAGTGCACGCATTGGCCGACTATTCCAGCCCGCTGATGATTGCGCCCACTAAAGAACCCAAACTTGAATATATGACTCTCGAGCCCAAGGAGAAGGATACACCATAATCGGCCACCCGCGTGGTCCCTACCTTATGGTAGTCTGTCATAAGTAGTAAGGTTGCTCCAACCTGCAAAAATTGAAGATCAAAGGGTTTCTCGAGCAACAGTCTGTCTTCATCCTCATCGACATCGGGAGCACACACAATGTCATGAGTAGTAAGGTTGCTACCCACTTAATGATCCAAAAAGAAGATTACAACGGGTTTGAAGTCAAAGTAGCTAATGGCCAAATTCTAAAGTGCAACCAGAAGTGCCCGCTGGTAAAACTGATCCTATAGGAGCAAGATGTAGTTGTTGATTTTTTCCTCCTCTCTCTTGATGGTTTTGATATATTGTTTGGCATTGATTGGTTATCCATGATTGGAGATATTTTCTAGAATTTTTCGAAGCTAACCATGAAATTTTTCAGAAAAGGAAAGCAGGTGATTCTACGAGGGAGCCCAGCAGCTACAACCACAACACCACACTTAGAGGGGGTACCAAAAGAAGAATCCAATGGTTTCTCAATTCAAATTCAAGAGTTTCATGAGATTGAAGATAAAAAACCACTCCCATAGCTTACTGAATTTTTGGGCGTCTCCACCCAACCGAGCCGACTACCTCCTCTGAAGCTGGCCGACCCCCCTATGCTGAACAGGTTGAAACTTCTACCAGTTGTTGCTCGACCATATTGCTTCATACAACCTCAGAAGGCTAAAGATAAAAGGGTCGTCCAAGAGAAGACAAAGACACTGATTGATCGGTCGTGCTTATTTCCCGCTATGACACGTCCCTATATCCTTTTCCCTAGAGATAAGCTACTTCTAAAGTGTTACATCCTGTTGAACTCACTATGGTTACTGATGCAGCACAGTCGAATCTTAGGTGACTTCCATGACTTTTCCCAGGATCGGACCATGATGCTTAAAGACTTCCTTGATGATGACCTCTAATCTACGGCTCAAGACCGTAAGAAAATTGAGCCCCTCTAGTGGCAAAATCAAAAAAGGGGAAGGATCATTCGCAGGACTCAATGAAGCATGAACATCATCCCTCTCATTATAAAGAAAGATGCACCACCTTGGCCAAGTGGAACTATAGCCCTCACGACCACGATGTCATCCACACTAAATCGTGGCCATGTGTTTATTATTGGAGCAGACACATCTAGAGTGGGGGTCAGCACTATCCTCATGCTAGATGGTCAACAGCACGAAGAAGTAAAAATGGACCCTGAAAAATCACCACTCCTACCCACTTCAGACTCAGATCGGGCTCACACCACTAGAGATTTTAATATAGGACAGTCTTCACTCCAAAAGAAGGCACAACTACTATTACAGAGCAACCACGTGGTAGCTCATGCAAGGAAGAAACTTCCCCCTGACAAACACGAGCAGAAGAAAGTTTCCTGAGAAAGATTAAGTCCCCCTTCATCTTCATCTCTACCAGCATGAAATTCAAGCCTCAAGAAAGTAGTCTCCTTATTTCTTTGGGCCTTGCAAAATTGGGGATCACATTAGGGCCCTAACTTGGAGATCAGATCCGTGCACCAGATTAAAATTACAATTGATCCTCCAAGTATCACACCTCAGATGGAAATTTAAAGCCGACGACTCAGCTCAAGTTCTTCCAACTGACACCCAAGCTAATGAGGAGCTGAAGACCCGATTCCCTGAGTTCATGAAACTTCAGCCTTGAGGACAACGTTGATTTTAAGAGGGCGGGTTTCATAGGACTCTAGCAGGGTTGAGTCCTAATCTCCCTAGAAGTAGTTAATAAAACCCTGCTAGATTGTAATAAAGTCACTCTTAACTTATAAAGGAGTATGGCTAGGGTTTAGATTAGCCCTTAGGGCTTAGTGGTCGTCGCCCCCTTACTGGGTTGGTTGGCCAGAGCTTCCCCCTGCTTAGGTCAGCTATAGAGCCAACCTAGTCACCCCATGTTCCTATTAAGGTAGGTTGGTTATATGAAGGGCAAAGGGATAATTTTACTTAGGCAAGAACCCCCTTAGGCTACGGTTTTGATCCCTATATAATGATGTAGCCGTCCCCTTTCTTAAATCAAGCAATTATCAATTTTATTTTAGCCTTGTGCCAAATCTAGGAGGGAGGAACCCTTACAGCGTTCCAAGGGTTGATCCCCCTTAAGGATCAAAATCTATAGAGCTCCATCTGGGGTTCTATCACTAATGAAGTCCTAATTTTAAATTTATTGAGGGAGCACACATGTAAAACCCTATTTGACCGGCCCTATTAATAGATGAAGGTGCTAGTTATGTTGGGGTCTTGGGTTAGGCATTGGACTTATGTAAACCTTAGCTAGCCGCCCCCTACTATAGTTAAAGAAGTCGGCTAGGGTAAGGGACTAAAGTAGATGAGGATTAGTGCTAGTTACAAGTGCCATACAAGCCAATCACGTGAGTGATGGCACGTGTAACACACTATGTGATCTTTTTACTTATGATTAATATTGGTATATTCACATATTATATTATCTGTAGCATATATATTGTGATGTCCTTGGTTTTATGTAATGGGAATCGAATCATGATGAGATCACGATAATGAGATCGATTCATCTTTAAACATAAATCCTAAATAATCCCGATCATAGGCTACTCGAGAAGGACATCAAAATAACTGGACAAACGGTGTACTATATTCAGTCCATATGATGGAGGCGGTTGGTCTCATAGCTACTTGTGTTGAGACACTAAGGATATAGTATAGATGCTCATTAGAGAATGAGTTCACTGATTGATCCGCTTATGGAATATTATATAGTTAATGATACCTAATATCATACAGTAATTCCATAGTCCCAATTGTGTATATGGTCCTTAGACTTAAGACACCAAGGATGCCTTATTTGAGTACTCCTTTCTTTGATGCTAGACTTACAGGTTTGGAAAGTTCCAGAGTTGGTACAACTAGTTATCGATATTGATAATCAACTTTACAAAGGTAATTGAGTGTCAAGAAATGATCATCCACTCTCAGTATCGCGAGAGAAATATCTCGTATATGCTTGCTCAGACAAATCCCTGGCCAGGGTCATTCGGAGAGAAAGAGTTCTCCGGTAGAATCCAATTAGAGCAAGACAAATTGATTTTGTATGTGACCTAACAGTACCATAACTAATATACGGTCTTTGGGATATTAGTTGGATAAGAGATTATCGATACAGGGTAATTTTGGATAGACAGGTCCAATGTATTTGATCCCCCTGTATCGTCTGGGGACTATGGCGTAGTGGCCTATTACGTCCATAGTCGATGAGTCGAGTGAATTATTATGGAGATAATAATTCACTATATCATAACAAGTTCTGATGGGAGTGATTCACGACCAGCTTGGTATCGGGCCTAGAGGGTCACACACATATATTGGATGCTTTAGTGAATAGAGGATTGGATGGAGATCCAATTAGCCCATATTCTCATTAGATGAGACCCTATGTTGATGGGCTCCTTGCTTAGGGCCCAATTAGAGGCCTAAAGAGATTATTGGATAGAGATCCAATAATACAATGTTAGTGGGTTATTGGATAGAGATCTAATACCCACTAAGACAGGACCCCTAGGGTTTTGGTGGCTCTCTATAAATATGAGGGGAGACTCATGGTTGATAGGTTATAGCCTTGACCTCCCCCTCCTATTCTCCTCTCTTCTTCTATAAGAGTTGCAAGATCATGTTGGAGGAGATTCGTTGCAGAGATTCATCGCGTGGATACCACTAGAGAGGAAGATGCTTGACTTCCTTCATCATCTCCATCCGGATTTGGAATATAGGGATATACGATCTCCTTAGGTAAAATAATCTCTCACATGATGTATTTTTTTAGGTTTTTACGGCTTTCTCGCGACCCAATCTTTGTACGATGATTTAATCTACATGAGAAACTTATTTTGTTTTGATTATCGTTGCGCATGTGATGCTCCCACTTAGGTTTCCCAACAATTAGGGCCAAAGTAGAGGAGGATTATGAGTCCTAATTGCCGGCCACCCTTAGCTGGGCCGTCTAGGAGATTGCTTCTTAGAGTTGGAGTAGGAGTTGTTAGGAGTAAGAGTTTTAAAGTAGGAATCTTATTATGAGTTAGGGTTTAGAAGGCCTATAAATAGCCTTGTAATAAGCCTCTTTTCCTCATCAATAGATTAATTTCTTTTCAGCCTTTGTGCAGAAAACCAAGGAGGGAGGAACCCCTATAGAGTTCCAAGGAGGTTAATCCCCTATAGAGATCACCCCAAGTTAGAATAGGATTAGGATTAGTTTGGAGGTTGCTTCTTAGAGTTGGAGTATGAGTTGTTAAGAGTTGTTAGGAGTTGTTAGGAGTTGTTACGAGTATGAGTCTTAAGTAGGAATCCTATTAGGAGTTGGGGTTTATAAGCCCTATAAATAGCCTTCTATTCCTCCATTTTTCATCATTAATAGATCAATTATATTTCAGCTCATGTAGTAGAAAACCAAGGAGGGAGGAACCCCTATAGAGTTCCAAGGAGGCCGATCCCTTATAGAGATCACCCCAAGCTTTGAATCCACAAGGGTCCTAACACTTGGTATCAGAGCACCATTCTTGGCATCTCACTGCCCTCCCACAGCCATCCATCATCCCTCCATAACTGCATAAGCAATTCTCACAATTGCTTAAGGATCATCGCTAAATTCCATCGTTATCTCCACTATCGCAGATCATCCTTTAATCTCCCCATGAATTACAATAGGTTATGATTTTCTACCTTACTACTGCTGCAATTTAGTTATCCTTATTCCAAAAATCTAAAAAAAGTATTCCTATCTTGCTGCATAAACTTTTCATCGCAATGTTTCCATCTCTACGATGAAAGTTGCACTGTAGAATTTCAGCCACATAGACTGCTTATTTGAACTTGCTGCTGTGATTTTTCTGTCCAATCGTCCACAAGTTTTTTATAACCGCTTTGGCACTCTTTAACGGTAAATTTTTTTTTTGGTTTCGTCAAAAAATTCTCAATATAAATCACTGATCTTTTACGTCTAAACTTCTGCACTTTAGACGTAAAAATCTGTCACAGTATCTTCCAGTGATCTTTGATTTTGCCAAATTTTTTGCTACCATTTTCTTCCATGAAATTTTTGACACCATTAACTCTCCTCTTTACCAGTAGATTCCCATTGAGTTTTACTCAAATCATTATACAAACTTCTGGGAATTTTATGTCTTTACTATTGAAATTTTAGATGTAAAATTCTACTACAGCATCTCGTTTTCCTTGATCTTGCCGAATTCTTTTCTATCGTATTCTTCCATGAATTTTTTTGTTAATATTACATTTCCCTTACCAGTGAATGCCCTTGAGTTTTACTTAAATCTTTGTTTCAAACTGCTGGAAAAATTTGCATCTATACTGCTGAAATTTTTTCGATAAAAAATTTTGCTGCTGTACCTTTTGTAGTTTTTCTTTTTATAACCCACCAAAACACAACCAATCTTGCTACCACCAACCATGTCATCTTTAGGACACCCCTCTAGCCTTATGATGTAGCTGTCATAACCTATTTTCAGAATCCACAGCCAACCCAAACCACAGCCAAAATCGTAGCCCAAACAGCGGTATTCCCTAGCCACCAAACCTTGCCAAACCGGTTGTTGTCCCTAACAGCATCCTTAAACCTTCCTTCCTAACCTCAAACCACTACCATAAAAATCCTTTACAGCCTCAACAGCACCCTCAAACCGCAGCACCAACAACAACCTAAACTGCATCTTATCAACCCTAAACCGCAACCTTGATCCAACACCCTTTTGGCCACAAATCCTTACCAAACTGGTTACCATCAATAGCAATCATAAGCCACCCTTCTAACCCTAAACCTCTATCATCGAACCCCCCTTATAGCCTCTATAATAGCCCCAAAACATAGCATCAACAGCACCCTCTTTGACGAAAAATTTTGCTGCACTACCTTCGATACTACTTACTGCATCCACACTCGATCGCCACCAAATCCATTGTTGTCATCAATAGCAACCCAAAATCATTCCTCTTACCTTAAATCTCAGCCATCATACCCCCTATACAACCACTACAGCAACTCCAAACCATAGCCCCAATAGCAACCAAAAATAACAACCATTCAGCCCCAAACCGTAGCTATCTACCCTTGATCCACCACCTCTTTCGGCCATCAATCCACCCAACCAGTTCATTTCATTAACCCAACAGCAAGAGAAGGACCTTGATATTGCATATCTAGGGTTTTAAGTCATGGCATCGGTATATCTCATCGGTGCCAAGTTAGAGGCGCTTGAATCATGGATTAAATCACGCACGGAAGATAGATTGCATGCCTTATTCGTCGAATTCAAAATTGGATGATCTCCAAGTCCAACAAAATTTTAGTAAGGTAAAAGTTCAAAGAGGCCTCCCAGAAAAGAAGAACAAGCCTCAGATGTGATGCAGCCACGCATGAGGGTGGCCTTCCCTCGGTGGGAAGAAGGAGACCCGATGGGATGAATTTTGCATGCCGAATGTTACTTTCGCTACTATCAAACACCGGAGGATTTCATGGTGGACATTATTGTCATCCACTTTGAAGGAGATGCTATACGATGGTATAATTATCTTGAATACAACCATGGAGCTCTGACATGGATAAAATTCAAGAACGCGCTGCTGAACCACTTTGGGCCGACCAAGTATGAGAATATCAACGGACAACTTGCTAAGATCCAACAAACCTCCACGATCCAATAATACCAGACCAAGTTTAAGGACAATTATCTTACTTTACTTGTGATTGGTCTGATAGACAATTATTAGGGACATTCATCGAAGGACTCAAACCAAAAATCAAAGGAGAGGTTAAAGCACAACAGCCCTGCACCGTAAAGGCTGCAATCTCTTTCACCCAAATCCAAGAGAAATGGCTGAACCAAGATGCTCAGAGGATAATAACCACTCCTAGACTAGCAGTATATAAACCTCCCTCTGCACCCAGCCATTCTTCATTGCCAAAAAAATTGACGAGAGAAAATCTACACGACAGATCGGCGAAGGCCCTTTATTGGCATTGCAACGAACTTTGGAGCCACAATCATCGCTGCAAAAAGGGAGAGCTTTCCATGATAAAATATATTGAAGAATCTGAAGAAGAGGTTTAGGAACCTAAGGAGGAGAACACCGAAGGAAGACCCATAGCTGGCCGATTGCACGACTCATGCTTTAGTAGGCAATGCAAACCCGCAAGCCGCAAAAGTTGAAGAATCTCTTAAGCAGCATCCTGTCACTATCCTCATCAAGACTAGGAGCACCAACAACTTTATGAACAGCAAGGTTGATGCCCAATTGATGCTCTAAAATGAAGATTGCAACATGTTTAACGTTGAGGTCACCGACGGCCAAATTTTGAAGTGCGACCAAAGATGCCCGCAGGTAAAATTGTTATAGCAAGACCAAGAGATACTTGTTGATTTCTTCCTCCTTTCTCTTGATGATTATAAGGCCATGCTCAATATCAAATGGCTAACTATGCTAGGTGATGTTCCCTGAAATTTTTCTAAATTTATCATGAAATTTTTCAGCCATAAGAAACAGGAGATCCTATGCGTGAAACACGGGAGTGACGTAATGATGATTTGCACACAGCAAACGAAGAAAGTATTGAACAAAGTGAACAGTGGCTTCCAGATGCAACTTCAGCAGTATTCTATGGGGGGAGCCAATAAAAATTGAAGATCCAAACCTTCTCCAATCACTTGCTAAATTTTCAGACATTTTCGCCAAATCACGCAGCCTACTTTTTACCCGTTGGCATGACCACAGAATTCTGATTCTCCTAGGCAAACCAATAACAAACACTCAGCCGTGTCATTATCATCACCTCCAGAAAGCTAAAATAGAGATGATTGAAGAAGAGATGCTTGAAATAGGGTCATTCGGCCAAGTTGTAGCCCCTACCCATTACCGGTGCTAGCTTTACCCGACTCTGACAAAGTGTTTATTATTGACGCATCATGAGCTAAAAATTATGTTATCCACAGGTAAGATGGCCAAACCCCAACCTACCTCAACAAAGCCCTCACTCCAAATCACCTGAAGCTATCAATCAACGATGAGGGAATGCTAACCTTTGTTGAATTTGTGACTTGGTATGATAGAAGACAACATCACAAAGAGGAGATAAAATTAAGTCCTAAAAAATTATAGCTTCTACTCCCTCCAAACTCAGATCGGGCTCACCTTACCATAGACTCTATTAGAAGGCAACCACCATCACAGAGGAAAGCCTGGCTACCATTAAAGAACAACCACACGCTAGCCCGCGTAAGAAAAAAACAACCGCCCAACAAACGTCGGAGTAGAAGGAAGTTTGCTATTAAAGATCGAGTCTTCCTTCATCTTCAATTCTACCAGCAAGAATTAATGAAGACTTGAGCCCCACAGAAGTGGTCTCCCAGTTTCATTGGGCCCTACAAAATTGGAGATCACATTAGAGCCGTAACTTGTGGATCGGATCAGCACACTAATTCAACATTGCAATTGATCCTTTAGGAATCTCACCACAAATAAAAGTTTAGAGAGGATGACTCAGTCCAGATCTATCCACCCAACACTTAAGTTGATAAGGAGGCCCAGGTTCAGCTGATGATTGCGTGGGATCACAGGATCACAACACATCACTATCCAGTCACTACTACTTACGCTGGACCGCAGGAGCAGGATGCACCTACTATCAGGGCCACGAGGGAGCCTCATGCGGAGTTATAGATCAAGACCTAGAGACATTGAGCTCAGCCTTGAGACAAGGTTGATTTGAAGAGGGCGGGTCTATTAGGGCTTCAACTAATGAAGTCCTAATTTTAAATTTATTAAGGGAGCACACATGTAAAACCCTATTAATAGATAAAGGGGCCGGCTATGTTGAGTTCTTGGGTTAGGTATTGGGCTTATGCAAACCATAGCTAGCTGCCCCCTACTATAGTTAAAGGGGCCGTCTAGGGTAAGGGACTAAAGTAGAGGAGGATTATGAGTCCTAATCATCGGCCACCCCTAGTTGGGCCAACTAGGAGATTGCTTCTTAGAGTTGGAGTAGAACTTGTTAGGAGGAAGAGTCTTGAAATAGGAATTCTATTAGGACTTCGGGTTTAGAAGGCCTAGAAATAGCCTTGTAATAAGCCTCTTTTCATCATCAATAGATCAATTTCTTTTCAACCTTTGTGCAGAAAATCAAGGAGGGAGGAACCCCTATAAAGTTCTAATGAGGCCGATCCCCTATAGAGATCACCGCAAGCTTAGAATCTATAAGGGTTCTAACATTCACCCCCCTCTTAGTGTTAATTGATCCCAACAAAGGGGAGAAGTGATAGGACCCTAATAGGATCAGGTCCTAGTCAATCGAGTTATGATGTAATAAAACCCTGAAGCATGGATGAAACCCTAACTAGCTGCTGCCCACTTTGCTTAGGCGAGTCGCTAGGGTTAGGAGAGGAATTTTATAAGAAGTAGGAGTCTCTCTAGAGTTTGGATTTTGGAGTCCTATATAACCATCCAGCCGCCCACCTCTTTTGGAAAGCAATTCATCTATTTTATTCAACCTTATGGTCAACTACCTAAAGGGAGAAACCCCTATAGAGTTTCGAGGGGGGCCAATCCCCTACAGAGATTAATCTACCTATGTTAGAATCCCTTAGGGTTCTATCATTGGAATCAGAGCGACGTTCTTAGCATCTTGTTGCTCTTCCACCATCACTACTACCATCAACCGCCCCACATATGCTGATCTCGTTGTCGACTCTACCGTCATCACCCTCTGCCATAGATTCCACATCTACTATTGTTGGCCTTATTGTAGTCAGGATCTAGCGTTGCTCCATCTTGTGCAATCCTTACCACTGTTGTAATTTCTCTTATCAATATCATAAAAATTGTTACATCTATCCTTGCTGCAAATTATTGCATCATCTTTATCTTCATCGCAAAAAACTGCAACATCAATCTTTCATCTTTGTTGCAAATTGCGCTGCTTCTACCGCATCATATATTACTGCCATCTTGCTATCATATTTGCCATCATATCGCTATCATCTACATTGTTGCTATCCTTGTTGATTTCGTGCTACCATATTTCTCAAAATATTGCTGCAATATTGCTGAAATTTTTGTCATGAAACTGCTATCTTTTCAATGAAAATTCTACGGCTACACTTTTTACTGTTTATTACTACAAACATCACTAATCTCTGCCAAATTTGTTGCTGCCATATTGTATCACTATTTGCATTTATCTTGCTCCCATCCTTATCGGTTTCTTGTTGTCAAAATCATCTATATACTACTACCATATTACTGGAATTTTCATCGTAAAACTACTATCCCTTTGATGAAAGAATTCTACTGTTATATTTTCGGTGTTTTTCACTGCATACACAACCGATCCTTGCCAAACTTGTTGCTGTCATCAATAGCAACCCTAAGCCATCTCTCTAGCCTTAAGCCACTACCGTCATAGCCCCCTTGCAACCTTTACAACAGCCCCAAACAATAGCATAAACCCCACCCCCAAATAGCAGCACAAACTGCACCCAAACAGTAGCCTACCACAGCCCTTCACCCCTGATCCTTGTCTCTTTCGACCACCAAACTATCCAACCGATCTATGCCCTTAACCTGACAACAAAAGAAGGATCTTAATATTACAGATCTGGAATCATATGCCATGGCATCAGATGTCAGATCGATGCAAATTTAGAGGCCTGCGAGGCACATATGAAGGACAAACTACACACCCTCTTTACGGAATTCATATTCGATCGATCACCGAGTCTGAGGAAATCATAGCATAATGAGAGTTTAGATCATAAGGAGAACTCTCGGATGCGTCCATGGTCAATATTGCTATCATACATCTAGAAGGAGATGTGATACAATGGTACAATTGGTTCGAGTACACCCACAGAGTCCTTACATGGAGGCAATTCAAAGGCGACCTGCAACTCCGCTTCAGACCACCCGAGTACGAAAACATTGACAACCAACTTGCAAAGATCTATCAGACCTCCATAGTTCAAGAATACAAGACCAAGTTTGAACTTCTTTTTAATTAAACAAGAGATTGGTCTAAAACATAGTTGCTAGGGACTATCATCGAGGGGTTGAAGCTGAAGATCCGAGGAAAAGTCAAGGCGCGGCAACCCTACACATTGATGGCGGTTATTTCCTTCACGCGACTACAAGAAGAGCGGCTGAACCAAGATGCTTGGAGGACTAAAGTCACCACCCAACTAGCAGCACAAAGACCTTCAGCCCCTCCTACTACCAGCCGACCCTCTTAGCCAAAAACATTGACACGAGAAGAACTTCACAATAGATCCACGAAGGGATTGTGTTGGCACTACGACGAGCCCTAGAACCACGATCATCATTGCAAGAAGGGGAGGTTTCTAATCATTGAGCCTATTGAATAATCTAAACCTGAAGATGTAGACTTCAAGTTCAAGAAGGAGGACATGTAGGAGGACCCGTAGCCAGCCATTAGCACGATTAACGCTTTAGCCAGCTATGTGAACCCACAAACAATGAAAATTGGAGGGTTCCTTAAGCACTAGCCCATCACCAATCTCAGCGATGTGGGAGCACTAACAACTTTATGAACAGTAAGGTTGAATCAAAGATTGTAGCAGGTTTGATGTCAAAATTGCTGATGGTCAAATACTAAAGTGCAACTGAAAGTGCCCGCGGGTGAGATTGGTTATACAGGGCCAAGAGATTATTGTTGATTTTTTCCTCCTCCCATTCGACGATTATGAAGTAGTGCTCAGCATTGAATGGCTATCCACATTATGTGATGTTTCCTGGAGCTTTCAAAGCTAATCATGAAATTTGTCAGCAAAGGGAAATCGATGATTCTACAAGGAAAACACAAGAGCAAAGTAACGATGGTTTCGACGTAGTGCATGGAGAAGGTACTGTAGAAAGTGCATAGTGGCTTCCTAATTTAATTTCAAGGGCTACAAACCAAGGAGATGATGGAGATTAAAGAACCGAACCTTCGATCATTACTTGCTGAGTTTTTAGACATCTTCGTCAAATCAAGCAGTCTACCCCCTACCCAACTACATGATCACTGTATATTGATCCTGCCAGGGAAACCACTAGCAAATGTTCAACCATATCACTATCCTCATCTTCAAAAAGCTGAAATTAAGAGGATTGTGTAGGAGACGCTGGAGATAGGGACCAATCAGCTAAGTTGCAGTCCTTACTCCTAATCGGTCTAGTACACAAAAAAGACATAACATGATGGATGTGCATGGACTATCAAGCCCTCAATAGTATTACATGTTAGGATCAATTGGCACTATGAGGGTGGTATGAATTAGTGCAAGATTAATCGTGCTCGTTTAAAAAACTTTGTTTTCAGAAAGTGAAGAAGGAAAAGTGGAAGATTCTTTTTATATTTCGACAAAACCAATTTAAAGCCGATTTGAAAGAAATAGAGACATTGAAGCTCGATTTTAACTATAAGCAAATTGAGAGTAATAAAGAGCAAAAAGCAAAGCAAATAAAGACACTCACAGTTATAGTGGTTCAGCCTCAACCTGGCCTACATCCACTCCCGAGTCCTCTTCTCTAAGGCCCACTAGCATCCACTATCAATCTTCTTTAGGTGAAGATCAAACCCTTACAGCTTCCTCTCTCCTTTTATCAGGCTTAGGAGATGAACCTTACAACCTTACAAGGGAGATTTACAAGTATTACAAGACTTTCCTCACTCCCTTACCCCTTTTCTTTTTCTTATAAGTTTAGCACACAATTTGTTCTCAGAATTTCTAACCTAAAATTTTGTGAGAAATGCAAGAAAATTTGAGGTATTTATAGACCCCTATTGGCTTCAGAATTTAGAATCAAAATTTCAAACGCACCCGGAAAGTTGGGAACGGGAGGTATCACCATCGGTGCCAACAATGCTGCCGTCAAAAGCAACCAAAAAAATAGGGCGACGGTGATACAACTACCGACCTGGGCAGTACAACCATCGGGAATCCCAGAAAAATGATTACCTCTACTTTCTAATCTCATCATGTACCTTTAGTTGACCACATCCCTGGTCAACTAATTGAGCTCGATCTGAGCTCAATCCACTCCCTACAGTGGACCCGGTTTGCCTCACTTGAGTTAATATTGGATCCCTTCTAAATCTAACTCAAGTATGACTCAACCTTAACCGATACTAACCATGACTTAATTAATTACAATGACCATGGCCAACAAATCCAATTCAAGACCTTACCAACTCCTAGCAAGCTTTTCGGGTACCCCCGATAATCTTCCGACGAGTCTCTCGGTCTTCTTTCAGCGAACTCCCTTGTGTTATCTTGGCAAGCTTCTGATCACCTTCGGCAAGCTTCCGACGGATGCCCAATAAGCTTCTGATACCATCGGCAAGCTCTTGACGCACTCCAAGTGAGTTCCCAACAATATCATCCTAACTCTAGCCCGAGTCTAGACTTGACTTTGGTCAAACCTCTGATTGTAATTTTCTCTCCATCGTAGTTAATCTTGCATCAATCATCTCTAATACACATGTTAGATCAATAACTCATCAATTTTGAAATGATATACCTTGAATTTCAAAATCAAATCATCAATGATATAACATTAATTTCAACCAACAATGAATTATCGAATTTTCAAAGTATATAATATAGTTTTCAAATTATACATCAATGATACATTCAATTGAAATTCTCTTCCTTAAGTCATCAATTATTTCTCTCCCTTTGTTTATCAGCAAAAATAAGAGAAATATCAATTTTTTATTTTTCTACATGTGTCATCAATATGTCATTTCTCCCCCTTTGTCATCAACAAAAAGGTGAAATATTACAGCAAATAATTTCAAGGCACATGTGTCATTGCTCCCCCTTAGAAAAATAGGATATGAGCCATAATTGTTTTATGAAAAATTTTCTTCCCCTTTGTCATGTATCATTTTTCATATATGTGTTATCAATATAATATTTCTCCCTCCTTGTCATCAACAAAAAAAAGGTGAAATAATGAACAAATAATTTCATGATATATAAACTCATCATGTGTCAAAATTTTCATATGTTTACAAAATATATATTGATTGAATATTTAATACTTCATTGCTCCCCCTTAGTAAAACATAATTTTCTGATAAAAATTTGTTTTCCTTTTTTATAAATAAGAAACTAGTAGAAACAATGAAGGGGAGTTAAAAACATTATCACAAAAAAAAGAGCTTATATCAAGCATCAGTCCATGTCATATATTTTTCTTTTGTAAATATTCATCAAGATTCATGAAACAAGAATAATCTTTAAACAAGTATCTCATCACAAAAGTTTGAATCCCCTTCTTAAGTTAATTTTAACAAGAATCATTTCAAAAATAAACTCAAAAATCTGAGAAATCTAAGAAGAATTAGGAGCTACTCATACATTTATCTTATGTAATCTTCAATAGCAAATCATGTTTTTTTAAGATTATTTTGATGTAAATTTTCTTTCCTTTTAGTAAACAAAAAAGTACAAAAAACGAAGGGAAGTGAAAAACATCATATACAATAATACACAATTTTGTAGATATAAATTCTAAAATAAAAGAAATTCAAGAGCTACCCATGCAATTTAATTCATCTTATGCAAATTTCAAGCAATGTAGCAAATCATGCATTTTGCATGTAAACTTTGATAAAAAGTGCAATTTATAAAGGCCAAGAAATCCAAAGAAAAATATGATGGTAAATCAAGCTTAATTAATTAAGCAATTCATATGTGTTTTTAAATTCTAAATTTTCTTCTTAGCAAATTATTCCTCATTCAATGCTATAAGATCCATCATATCAATTTTCTTCTAATCATATTGATAATTTTATCTCCTCATTTGTTATTTGTCAAAAAGAAATATGATGGTTTAATTTTTCTTTTGCATTTAAGTTCTAAATATGACCATGAGTACAAAGGGATCATGTCATTAAGGATGAAAAAATTAAATGAAAGTACCAAAAGACATGATTTCTTTTAAGAATTATCTTCCCCTTTTTTTGTAAATAATGAAAATAGGTCTTAGGGGATTAAATAATCTTAATTCATCTAAGATAAATCTTAAGACACCCAATTCATTTAGATAAATCTTCTTAATAAAATAGAAGAATGATCTTGATAAAAATCTTAATTATAATTGTTACGATCATAAATCTCCTTTTTATTAAAAAGTGAAAATCATAGAGATTTAAATGTGATTTTCATACAGAATATGTCAAGTCAAGAAATCAAGGAAATGTTCATTATAAAATAAATATCTTTTAATTTTCAAATTATCTCAAATTTAAGAAATATTAATTTTGGTGATAAGATATACTAAGAAGGAAGTCATACATATATGTCATTAAGAATGTTATTATCAAATCATGAATGTCAAAGGTCATGATTTATTTTGATAAATCTCTTCTTAGATAAGATTCAAAGTTTTAGAAAATTAAAGAGATCAAATAAGAGTCTTCATTGATAAAAATATCAAATTATAAATTTCAAGATCATGAATAAATTGCAAAGAAAAAAAGATAGAAGATCATGATTTGTTTATAGGAAACTTCAAGTTTCAAGTATATGGTTCATAAGAAGATTTTCAAGTTATAGTTTCAAAGTGACAAATTATGATTCATTTATATAATTTTCTTTAAATGAATTTAATTTATATAAGAATTTCAAGTTGTAATTTTTTAAAATATCAAGATCATGATAAAATCATTGAAATATCAATAAAATTGGATAGATTCATCAATCCTTTTGAAAACATATCCAAAATCATCAAAAAATCACTTTTCAAAAAATTTCAATTAAGACAACATAGATTGTTTTTCAAATGAAAATTGCTAAAGTTCTCTAATTCATTTTTGTAGTTTAAGAGATTCAACAATAATTGTATCATTTTATCTTTAGTTGAAGGGTTGATAGGATAAAAAAAATTTCAAGTAAGAATTTATCCTCTTTTTAGTTGTTTCATGTGATTTGTTTCAAGAATGCTTTTTAGATCAATAAAGTATCATTTAAGACCAAAAACCAAATTTTATTCTAGAAGAAATCATCAAAAGTCATCACTATAACATATCAAAATGATAAACCATCTTCAAAGCAAAATTTTAACATGTCTTAATTTCAACTTTTAAATAAATCTAACTCTTTACACATAGTGCAAGGAGTTGACAAACTCATTTTCAAAGTTTTATTTATTTCATATTCAAATTCAGAAGTAATATATCATTTAACAACACACATTCAATCTTAACATTCAACTATTCAACCATTTAAATCAATCATTCAACAATGATATTTATAAGCTAACTTAGTCAAAAACATCATAATATTTAAGTCATTCAACAATAGCCTTTGCATTTAAATCAACAAATATTCAAGCCAATGATTTTGAACCTATCATTCAATCATCATCAAAATCTCATTTTCGTAAATTTCAATATAAATATTTTTTTATTAACAATAACTTAGGTTCTTTAGTTCTAGTTTTAGCATGCTCTAGCTATGCATCATCATTCATAATCGAAACACAATTAGATTAATGAATCTTCATGAGATTTCTTATCAATAAAGTTAAGTTTTCTTATTTTTGTTACTTAGGATAGTGAGCTTGAAAGAGTGTTAGATCTCAAGTCATGTGGCTTGAGCATCAACTTTCAAGATATCATTTAGTGCTCCTAGCCATGTTAAGAGACAACTCTATAAGATGGGAGTTTTTGTTTTAGGTACCAATTTGAGTTTGGGTCCCTCATAAAAGGTTCTTCCCATTTTCTTTAATGACTTGATGTTGTTTATGGTTCCTTTAGGAATCCAAATTAATTTATGTGACTATATTTTCTAAATAAATATTTGTAAGTTTTATGTCCTAATTTATCACAAAAGTTATATTTAATTTTTGGTGTTAAGGAGTGTAATGTGAGTCTTCTAATTAGCTTTTGATGAGTATTGCTCACAATACCAATACCTTCCTTATGAACATGACCCTTATCAACATGGATCATGTTCAGATATTTATTGTCTATCTTAGGCCTTTTTAGGGTTTATTGTAGAATGTCATTTTCTTGTTTAATTATCTCTAGTGGCCTACACTTAGAACAAGAAAAATGTTGATGCATCATTCAAGGTTTCATGTTTAATGCATGAATTGTGTGATGGAGTTACTTCATGCATTTTTTCAAGTTTACTAACTAGTGTGCATGCTCCTTTACATAATTTATAGGATTTATTAATCATTCTAAATTCATCATAAAGCTCATGACAAAAAAGTAATAACTTATTAAAAGCAAAAGAGCTTTCAGTTGGGTTACTTACCTCATCGTGATTTGCCACAAGCACAAAATTCTTCACTTCTTGATTGTGCGCTTCATCTTCAGAGCGCCTTGGCTTCTTGCATTCGTAGTAAGATGTTTTATCTGATTTAGGTTTTTTTATAATTTTATTCATTAATTTATCTGATTTATTTGTCAAAGGTTCAAGGTTCTCATCACTCAAGATTTCACTCGAGGAGTCATATGTTCTTCTCAGTTTAAATTCCTTCCTGTCCTTTGGAAGGTGTTCTTGAGTTCTCAATGTCAAATCCTTCCTATTCTTTGGAAGATATTCTTCTTCTTCATTTTTGTAAGATATTTCATTTAATGATTCATTTAGATTAAGTATGCTTTTATATGTTAATTCTAATATATGTCAAATCTCAAAAGCCAAATCACAAGAGAAAATCCGATCAAATTCATTATTATCAATTGCATAAAATAAGGCATTTATAGCCTTCGCATTCAATGAAAAAGCTTTCTTTTCAAATTCGTTCCATTCATTCATGGGCTTAGAAGATTTTTCAAAACCATTTTCTCCTATATGTCATAAATCAAAATCCATAGAAATGAAGAAAATACGTATTCTAGTTTTCCAATAAGTGTAATTCGTCTCATTGAACATAGGCGGACGTGCAATAGAGTATCCCTCATTCATTCTAAGAAGTCATGTACTCACTTGGGATTTTAGTTCATTTAATAGCACGTGGCCACTAAGAGGGTGGGGTGGTGAATTAGTACAAGATTAATCGTGCTCGTTTAAAAATCTTTGCTTTCGGAAAGTGAAGAATGAAAAGCGAAAACTTTTTTTACGTTAAAAAAAACTGATTTAAAGTCGATTTGAAAGAAGTAGAGAGATTAAAGCTCGATTTTAACTATAAGCAAATTGAGAGCAATAAAGAGTAAAAAGCAAAACAAATAAAGACACTCACAGTTATAGTGGTTCGGCTCAACCTAGCCTACATCCACTCCCGAGTCGTCTTCTCCGAGGCCCACCGATATCTACTATCAAGTACTATAAGACTTTCCTCACTCCCCTACTCCTTTTCTTTTTCTTATAAGTTTAGCACACAATTCTTTTTCAGAATTTTTAGCCCAAAATTGTTGTGTGAAATGCAAGAAAACTTAGGGCATTTAAAGGCCTCAATTGGCTTCAGAATTTTAAGCCAAAATTTCAAATGCACCTGAAAAGGCTGGGTACAAGTGGTACCACTACCGGTGCTAGAGACGCCGTCGCCGAAAGCAGCCTGGAAAACAAGGCGGTGGCGATACAACCGTTGGGAATCCCGAAAAAGTGATCCCCTCTAGTTTTTCAATCTCATCTTGTACCTTCAATTGACTACTTCCCTAGTCAATTAATTGACCTCGACCTAAGCTCAATCCACTCCCTAAAGTGGACCCGATTTGCTTCACTTGAGTTGATTTGGATCCTATCCAAATCTAACTCAAGTAGGACTCAACATTAACCGATCCTAACTATGACTTAATTAATTAGAATCATCATGGCCAACAAATCCAATTAAAGACATTCCCAACTCCTAGTAAGCTTTTTGGCTACCCCCGACAATCTTCCGATGAACTCCCTTGCGTCATCTTGGCAAGTTTTTGATACCATCGGCGAGTTGCTGACGCACTCCAAGCGAGTTCCCAATAGCATCGTCCTAACTTCAGCCCGATGCCTGGACTTAACTTTGGTTGGTTGTAATTTTCTCTCCGTCGTAGTTAATTTTGCATTAATCATCTCTAACACACATGTTAGATCAATAACTCATCAGTTGATTTCATCATCAAAATTCAAGATTCAACATTACAATTAAGGACAAATATCCTATTTCGATGGTGGACAAACTACTTGATTAGTTGAAGGAGCACAAGTCTTCACAAAGTTAGATCTGTAATCCAGATACCACTAGATTCGATTGCACAAAGAGGACATACCAAAGACTACCTTTCGGATGCATAATGGCCATTACAAATTTCTAGTAATGCCCTTCGGCCTCAACAATGCCCCCTCCATATTTCACAGGCTAATAAATGATATCTTCTAGGGTTATCTTCATAAGTTAGTGCTGGTCTTCTTCGATGACTTTCTTATTTATGGCCCTTCACTTGAAAACCACATTTCTCACTTATAACTTGTTTTGTTGATTGTCTGGAGTATACTCTTTTTGTCAAATAGTCGAAGTGTAGCTTCTTGCAGAACAAGGTGGAGTATCTCGGGCATATAATCTCGAAAGAAGGCGTGGTAGTAGACCCCTCAAAGATTGAGGCAACGCAAAGCTGGCTGATGCCCAAAAACATAAAGATGCTGCAGGGGTTTCTCGGGCTGACTGGCTACTACCATAAATTTGTAAAAGATTATGAAAAGATCAGCACCCCTCTCACATTCTTACTAAAGACAGATACTTTCCACTGGTCAGACAAAGCATCTGCAACCTTCAACGCTCTCAAATCCACGATGACATCTGCACCTGTACTAGGATACCTGATTTCAACAAAACATTCATGATTGAAGCAGATGCATTGAGGCTGGGATCGGCACCATCCTCATGCAAGAAGGTCGACCCCTTGCCTACACTAGTAAGGCCCTATCTCCTTCACACCTGAAGTTGTTCATCTACGACAAGAAGATGCTGGCGATAGTACATGAGGTGATATAGTGAAGACCCTACTTAATTGGTCGACGCTTCTAGATAAAAACCAATGATCGAGCACTCTGAATTCCTTCAAATCTATAAGAGGATTTGACAAAATTTCTATTAGAAGGGGATGAAGAACACCATTGTTGAATTTGTAGCATGATGCGATATGTGCCAGTGACATAAAGGCGAAACAATGGTGAACCTTGGAAAGCTACAGTCGCTACCTATTCCAAACTCAATATGGACATATGTAACCATGGACTTCATCAAAGTGCTGCCCCCATCACAAGGGAAAGGTACTCTCCTTGCTGTGGTTAATCGTCTCACCAAATATGCTCACTTTTGTACTGTTCGTAACCCATACACCCTACTAGCATTGCTCGGATCTTCGTGGACAATGTTATAAAATTGCATCGGATGTCTAGATCTATTGTAAGTGATCGTGACAAAGTCTTCACCAGAAAGTTTTGGATAGAACTCTTCTAGTTGCAGGGCACAAAATTAAGGATGAACATGACATACCACTCACAGACCGATGGCCAGACTAAAGTGGCGAACAAATGTTTGGAGACCTATCTCAAATGCTTCACCACGATTGGCTAAGAGAATAGATAAAATGGCTCCCTTGGGTCGAGTGGTGGTATAACACAACTTATCGCTCTTTGACGAAATGTACCCCTTCTGAAGTTGTGTATGACCAGCCACCCCTTGTAATTCTAAAATATGTAATTGACACTTCTAAAGTAGACTAGGAAGACCGGGAGCTAATGGACAAGGATAAAATCCCGTAACTATTGAAGGACAGCTTCTCAGCTACCCAAGCAAGGATAAAGCAGTTGGCTAACATACATAGGAGTGAAAGAGAGTTCTCTGTTGGAGATTGGGTCTCCCTTCAGCTCCAACCCTAAAAGCAGACATCCATCAAAACACGGGCATCCATAAAGCTATCTCCTCGCTTTTACAGGCCTTATCAGATCATAGAGCGTATTGGAACTATCGCGTACAAACTGGACCAACTTGTTGTATTAAAGATTCATCCAGTCTGTAACATGTCCTGCCTAAAACTCAAGCTTGGAGAGAATGAATCAGCCCAAAGCCACTTGTCAAATGCCACTACTGATGGAGAGATCTAAGTCCAACCGAAGGCAATACCACAGTGCTAGTTCAATGGACTAATTTACCTACCGAAGATGCCACGTGGAATCCTATGAACACTTGAAAACCCAGTTTCTAGAGTTGATGGAGCCTCAACCTTAAGGACAAGGCTGATCTGGACAGGGCCGATCTGATAGGACCCTAGCAGCTCGGGTCATAGTCAATCAAGTCATGATATAATAAAACCCTAAAGCATGTGTAAAACCCTAACTAGCCGCCACCCACCTTGCTTAGGGGAGTCGATTAGGGTTAGGAGAGGAGGAGTTTTACTAGAAGTAGGAGTATATCTAGAGTTAGGTTTTGGGGTCCTATATAAGCATGTAGCCACCTAACTCTTTTGGCGAGCAATTCAACTATTTTATTCAGCCTTGTGACCGACTACTTGTGTTAGAATCCCTATAGAGTTCCGAGGAGTGCTGATCCCCTATAGAGATCGATCTACCTGTGTTAGAATCCCTTGGGGTTCTATCAAGAAGTTATAATGATGATTTAATCATGCATGATATGATGTACTTTAAGAGAGTTAAGTTATAATGATAACTTAAAATTTGAATCATGCATGGTACGATGTACTTTGATATTTTAAAATTATGATTATACATGAAATGCTCATGATTTTATGATGCATGCAATGATGAAATACTTATAATTTTCTAGATTCAAAGTTTCTATCAATATAACATATTGATAGGGGCAGTTTAGTTAACTTCTGTCATCAATTGGTTGTCATCATAAAAAAGGGAGAGATTGTTGAATCTCGAATTTTGATGAAGAAACCAATTAAGAAATTATGATTTAATATGTGTATGAGTGATGCAGGACTAGCTTTAATCAAGGAGAGGCAAATTGACTAAAGTAGGAAGAATCAATTGTTGGGCCGAAGTAGAACATGTCAGAAGATTGGTCAACGTGTCAATAGAAGGCTTCGTGCCATGAGTACGGGCATCAAGCCAAAAGGATCGGACATTGTCCTAAGGAGATCAGATGTTGTGGAAGTCAATATGTCGATCGGGCAATATGCCGTAAGATCGAACGAAGCGCCGGATGAACCAATGACATGTCGAACAAATGCAATTCATGCTTTGTAATAATTTATCTAGATTGAAGTAGTTCAGAGTTCTAATTGAGTTGGTTTTGAACGTAATTAGGCCAACTCATTTAAAGACCCATTGGATAATAATTAAGCCTTAATTAATACTGATTTGAGCCCATTAAGAGGTTAATTTCATTGACTTAGGAGGAGATACCACTGGATCAAGAGATGGTATAGCCCATAGTATAAAAAGTACTGAAACATACTTTTTTAGGGTTCCCGAGCAGTGGTACCATCGGCTGTCAATGGTAGTACCACCTATTTCATGCGGTGGATCGCTATCCCTGGGCATTGTTCAGCGATGGTACCGCCCGTACCTCGAAAACTCGGGGATTTAAATTAGCTCCAAGATTGGAAGTCATTTGGGGTCTATAAATACCTCAGGTATTTTTGCTTGGAATAACAATATCTAAGATCATAAACTTAAGGTTTATAGTGAGAAAACTCTGTTAGAAAGTTGAGTTCCGTTCTCTAGAAGCTTAGAGGTTGTTCTTAGGGAGAGTGTGAGGGAATACTTGTAAAGGGTTGTAAAGGTTCTCTCTTGAGTCTAAGTAAAGGAGAAAGAGTTGTAAGAGGTGGTTAATCTTCATTTACAGGAAAAATTACAGTAGTGAAAGTCGGTGGCCTTGAGTAAAGAGGAACCGAGAGTGGATGTAGGTCACATGGACCGAACCACTATAAAATTAGTGTGTCTTCTCTTCTTTGTTGTTTAATTACTTTGCATATTACCGTACTTGCTCATTATAGTCCTACGAACGTTTTCAAGTTTAAACGGTTTTTCAATACAAGCTTTATCGAATGAATATTCAAATCAAGGAAAGTTTTTCAAAAGCACTAATTCACTCAACTCATTTGTTAGAACTCTTTCTAACTTTGTGAATTGTTATCCCATAACAATTCACTCAACTCATTGATTATAGATGTACTAGGCTACTACGCCATAGTCCTTAGATGGTATACGGAGATTTAATTTATTCGACCAATCTGTCCTCAATTACTATGTATCATTAATATAACACATTTAAAATAATAAACTATCTTCAAACAAAATATTCAATTTAATGATAACACATTTTCCCTCTTATATGAGTCTAACTCTCTACACTTAGTGTAAGGAGTTAACATGTAATTGTCATTCTCATTTAAATAATAATAATTTTCCAAATATACTAGGAAGAGAAACATGATTTTTTTTTATTTCAAGTCTCAATTTAAGAACAATCAAACATTCAATCATACTACCCATCTAATTTTCAAATCAATCATTCAATAACAATCTATACAACATTTAACCTATTTCAAGTCAACCCGTCAACATAACATTCAAATTATCAGTCATATCTAAAGTCAATATTTTAATGAAAGTTCAAACTTCACTTCTATTTTAAGATGAGCAAGTCAATAATTTTTTTATTAAGTGAATCATCTCTTTAAGAAAAATCATTTGAAAACACATCCAAAATAATCATCAAAATTACTTTTCGAGAAATTTCAATGAAGACTGTTGGGAAACCTCAGCGGGTGCATCACATGTGCAGCAAAAATTAAAACAAAAACTGGTTTCCCACGAAGATCAAATTGTTATGTAAAAGATTGGGATCACAAAAAAAAACCGTAAAAATAAAAAAATCATGATATGTGAGAGATTGATTTTACCTAGGGTGATCGTATATCCTTATATTCCAGATTTGGATGGAGAAGATGAAGAAGGTCAAGCGTCCTCCTCTCTAGCGGTATCCACACAATGGATCTCTGCAGCGAAACTCCTCCAATCTGATCTTGCAACTCTTGCTCAAAGGGAGGGAGGAGAATAGGAGGCTGTGGCTAAAGCTGCAGCCTATCAACCATGAGTCTCCCCTCCTATTTATGGAGAGTCACCAAAAATCCTAGTGCTCCTGCTTTAGTGAGTATTGGATCTCCATCCAATTACCCACTAACATTGTATTATTGGATCTCTACCCAGTAATCTCCTTAGGCCTCTAATTAGGCCTCTAATTAGGCCTTAATTAAGGAGCCCATCAGCATAGGATCTTATCTAATGAGAATAATGGCTAATTGGATCTCTATTCAATCCTCTATTCGCTGAAGCATCCACCATATGTGTGTGACCCTCTAGGCCCGATACCGAGCTGGCCGTGAGTCTCTCCCATCAAAATTCCTTCTTATATAGTGAATTATTATCCACATAATAATTCACTCGACTCATCGACTATGGATGTACTAGGCCACTACGCCATAGTCCCCAGACGGTACAGGGGGATCGAATCCATCGGACCTGTCTGTCCTCATTTACTATGTATCTATAATCCCTCATCCAACTAATATCCCAAAGACCTTATATTAGACATGGTACTATCAGGTCACATACGAAATCTATCATAGTCTCGCTCTAATCAGATTCTCCCGGAGAACTCTTTCTCTCTCAATCCGAATGACTCTGGCCAGAGATTTTTCTGAGCAAGCACATATGGGATATTTCTCTCGTGGTACTGAGAGTGGATGATCATCTATTGATACTCAATTACCTTCATAAGGTTGGCTACCAATCCCGATAACCAACTGTACCAGATCTGGAACTTTCCAAACTTGTAAGCCTAGCATCAAAGAAATGAGTACTCATACAACGCATCTTTGGTGTCTCAAGTCTAAGGATCAGATATACAATTGGGACTATGGAATCACTGTCTGACATTAGGTATCATTAACCATATAGCGTGTGATTCCACTGGGATAGAATCCCATTGCCCCTGAGGTGTACCCCTAGAATGAGACGGGTAGGTTAGTGAAACTCATCATGGACCGCACCATGTCTAACAGCGTGCGGTTCCTCCTTTCTGATACACCATTGAGCTGAGGTGTATAATGAGGTGTCCACTGGGATAGAATCTCATTGCCCCTGAGGAAATTGGTGAACTCTGTACTCAAGTACTCTCCTCCTCAATCTGATCGAAGAGTTTTAAAACTCTTTCCAATCTGGTTCTCCACCTTATTCTTATATTCCTCGAATTTCTTAAAGGCCTCAGATTTGTACTTCTTCAAGTACATGTGTCCATACCTAGAGAAATCATCAGTGAATGTAATGAAGTATGAGTAACCACCTATAGCTTGAGTCAACATGGGACCACATACATCACTATGTATGAGTTCCAATAACTCAGTGGCTCTCTCTCCAGTTCCACTAAAAGAAGAGTTGGTCATTTTCCCACGAAGGCAATGTTCACAAGTTGCATATAACTCATAGTTAAATGGATCTAAGTATCCATCTTTTAGCAACTTTTGAATCATTCCCTCATGTATATGACCTAGTCTACAATGACATAGGTATATATTTTTCACCTTATCTCTTTTCCTCTTAGACATATTTATATTCATGATATATGGAGAAGTGTCTAACACATATAAGTCATTTATAAGGGTCCCTCTAGTGATGATCTCATCATCTATAATTATTGAATAACTATTATTCTCAAAAACTAATTTATATCCACTAATTATCAAACAAGAGATAGAAATAATATTTTTGATAATAGAGGGAACAAAATAGCATGCATCTAATGCAATAATAGCTCCACCAGGCAGATGTAGGGTGACCTCTCCAACAGCAATTGCAGCAACTCTTGCTCCATTGCACATCTTGAGGTCCATCTCGCCTTTGGCCAATCTCCTAGGTCTTGCCAGAACCTGCAACGAATTACATATATGATAAGAACTCCCGGTATCCAATACCATATGTTATCATAAAAATCTGACAAGTGGAAACTAGTCATGAATATACCTGAAGCTTCTCCAAGCTTCTGTTTCTCCTTATCTGCAACGTAGTCCTTACAGTTCCTCTTCCAATGTCCGTCTTGGCCGTAATGGAAGTAATGTCCTTTATCCTTTGTCAGGTCTTTCTTAGTAACCTTTGCCTTACCTAGACTTTCTTTGCCCTTGCTTAAAGGTCTTACTAGCATTCCTTTTCCTATTGGTCTCACCAATATAGAGAACTGACTTCTCTTGATGATACTCTCAGCTTCCCTCAATATATTAAGGAGCTCAAGTAGAATTACCTCAAACTTGTTCATATTAAAGTTAATAATGAACTGTGAAAAGGAATCTGGTAGGGACTGAAGTATAAGATCAACATACAGGTTATCCTTTAGGACTGACTATCTTTATACTTCACAAAGCGAGCGATCTCATCCTCGATTGTCCTTTCCTCCAACGTGGGCATAATCATATTAAGGACATTTATGATTTTCTCTTTCATAAGAATAATTCTCAAATTATGGAGCTTTTGGATCAATGAGGCGGTTGGCATCAAGTATGCCATATAAGAGTTTTGCAAGCGACAAACAAGATAGCGAAAATAAATAACATGCAAACTTTACAGAAAATACTAATTAAGATATGGACTTCTATCTTAATATACTACCACTATTTTCTTAGCGAATCATGCAACACCCTCGACACGTGAGACGGAAGTCTCCGGTAGACTCCTAGTGGGGATCGAGATCCAATTGGCATCTTAGTACAATCTCGAGGGACTCGACCAACTACACTAAGCCCAAAGAGTAGACAACTCTTGTCAATCACAACTCCTTATGATTCCCGTCATGTTCGACCTCCTAATCATCATGGTCTCGACTACTCAACCAACCATGAAGTTCAGTTAAGTCATCACCATCGTTACAAGATGAGTCTGATTCGATAGATATGTTCTCGACTGCTCGACCAAGTCATACTATGTCCTCAGGTCACCAGTGACATATATATGTCGTAGGCAAGAACTTGATCACATAGATAGGTGAGCCTCGAGTGACTCGACTAAGTCAACCTGTGTCGGGATTCAATTTCTTCCTATAACGATGGAAGGCAACGTAGGTCAATCTTATTGCCTCACGCTTACCGACTTAATATTATCGTATGAGGGGTTTTTATTTTCTATCGGTCTCCTAATGTGTCGTGTCACACACATATATATTTAATATATATCTACATCGCATACAAATATATATATATACATATATCTAGTAGGTGTATAACACATCACACATGCAAGCCACACCGGATGATCATGAGCCATCACCTAATATGATTAAGCTTGAGCCAATGGGCCTAATCACTCACCATAGGATCTATGTGTGCATTGGTGCATCTCCATGCCCTGTGATTGTTGATCTCATCATCATCGGTTCCATCGGATCGTCGCATCACCATGTGTCGTAATCTCTCGCCACGGTATTGTGGGTCCCGTTGTCACCTCCACGCTCCCGCTGTGCCTCTCCATGTAATTACAAATAATCAGAAGCATGCAGGTTCGACAATAAACGAGAAAAACAGAGGCTTGCATGCCCCAATAATAATAATAATTATAATTACACACATCACAACACATGACTCATGATCCTCCATCCACATTATACATCACATGTACATCACATTATATGTAGGATTACTAGATATATATGATAATTAATTAAACTATTTAATTAATTATTTTTTAGAAATCAGGACATGCTCAGAATTTCTAGAATTATCAAGGGTATTTTTGTAATTTTGGATAATAGGATAGTCCTCGCAATTTTTAGAATTATCAAGGATATTTTCATAATTCTGGATGAGAGGATAGTCCTCAGAATTTCTAGAATTATTGAGGGCATTTTTAAAATCTGTACATGTCAAAAGTTTCAAAATTCAGAGGGACAGGATCATCCTTTTCTCAAAAGGATGTCCTAGCCCTCTCCTTGCCCCCTCTGCACCGTCATCGTCGCTGGCCCTGCGTAGGCGACGGCTGCCCTATGCGGCCGGCAACCGCCCTGCGAAGGCGACGGCTACCCTACGGCTGGCCCTGCGTAGGCGACGGCTGCCCTACGGCTGACATTGTCGCCCCTGCTGGCGACAAGGCCAGCCACGGGCTGCAGCCCCTTGCGGGCGCCCTACAGCCAGCGACTGCCCCGCAGTGCTCGCAGGTGCCGCCCTTGCAGGCTGTCGCCCCTGCGGGCCGCTGCCGCTTATAGAGGGCCTGCCGGCCCTTGCAGCCGACCCTGCATGGGGGCTGGCAGTGGCTGGCCGCCCCTCCTCCTTGCTACCTTCACTGCGAAAATGCAGCAAGAACGCGTAGAACGATTCGACGTGATTCAATTTCATCACACGCAGTTTAAAACTGAATCTTTTGCACGAAAACCTTGGCTCTGATACCATTTTTGGAAAACCTCAGCGGGTGCATCACATGTGCAACAAAAATCAAAACAAAAAAAGGCTTCCCACGAAGATCAAATCATCATGCAAAAGATTGGGGTCGCGAGAAAACCACAAAAATTGAAAAATTGAAAATTGATTTTACGTAGGGAGATCGTATATCCCTTTATTCCAGATCCGGATGGAGAAGATGAAGGAGGTCGAGCATCCTCCTCTTTAGCGGTATCCACACGATGGATCTCTGCAGTGAAACTCGTCTAATCTGATCTTGCAACTCTTGCTCAGAGGGAGGGAGGAGAATAGAAGGTGGTGGCTAAAGTTGCAGCCTATCAACCATAAGTCTCCTCTCCTATTTATAGAGAGCCACCAAAAACCCTAGGGCTCCTGCCTTAGTGGGTATTGGATCCCCATCTAATTGCCCAGTAATTTTGTATTATTGGATCTCTATCCAATAATCTCCTTAGGCCTCTAATTGGGCTTTAATCAAGGAGTCCATCAACATAGGGTCTCATCTAATGAGAATATAGGACTGATTGGATCTCCATCCAATCCTCTATTCGTGAAGCATCCATCATATTTGTGTGGCCTCTAGGCCCGATACCGAGGGCCGCGAGTCTCTCCCATCAGAACTCCTTCTGATATAGTAAATTATTATCCTCAAAATAATTCATTCGACTCATCGATTATGGACGTACTAGACCACTACGTCATAGTCCCCAGACGGTATAGGGGGATCGAATCCATCGGACCTGTCTATCCTCAGTTACCATGTATCTATAATCCCTCATCCAACTAATATCCCAAAGACCATATATTGGACATGGTACTATCAGGTCACATACGAAATCTGTCATAGTCTCGCTCTAATCGGATTCTATCGGAGAACTCCTTCTCTCTGAATCCGAATAACCCTGGCCAGGGATTTGTCTGAGCAAGCACATATAGGATATTCCTCTCGTGATATCAAGAGTGGATGATCCTCTATTGACACTCAATTATCTTCGTAAGGTTGACTACCAATCCCGATAACTAATTGTACCAGATCTGGAACTTTCCAAACCTGTAAGTCTAGTGTCAAAGAAAGGAGTACTCATACAAGGCATCCTTGGTGTCTCAAGTCTAAGGACCGGATACACAACTGAGACTATGGAATTGTTGTCGGACATTAGGTATCATTAACCATACAGCATTCCATAAGCGGATCAATCAGTAAACTCATTCTCAAATGAGCACCTATACTATATCCTTAGTGTCTCCATATAAGTGGCTATGAGACCAGCCGCCTCCATCATATGGACGGGTATATAGTACACCAATCTGTCCGGTTATCTCGATGTCTCTCTCGAGTAACCTATGACCGGGATTATTTAGGATCTGTGTTTCAAGGTGAATCGATCTCATTATCATGATCTCATCATGATCCGATTCCCATTGCACAGAACTAAGGATATCACAATATATATGCTATATATAATATAATGTGAGAATATGCCAATATTAATCATAAGCAAAAAGATCACATAGCTTGTCACATGTGTCATCACTCACGTGATTGGCTTGTAGGGCACCTATAACCAGCAATGACAACGTAGATAGTTTTTCATTAATAATAGCTAAGGTTCTCTAATTCATTTTTGTACTAGCATGCTTTAGTTATGTATCATCGAAAAACATTCAAGATTAGTTGTATAACGATGAACTATTTTAATAAAAAAGATTTGTTATAATCGAAACAAAGATCATTAAGTTTCAATCATCTTGATTCAAATATTCTTTTCTTATTTTTGTTGCTTTGGCTAGTGAGTTTGAAAAGTGTATTAGATTTCAAGTCATATGCCTTGAGCATCCACTATCAAGATATCATTTTATACTCCTAGCCTTTATTCGGAGATAAAATTATAATGAAGTGAGTTTTGGTTTAGGTACCAATTTGACTTTGGGTCCCTCATAAAAAGTTTTATCCTTTTTTACTAATGCTTTGAGTTGTTTATGGTTCCTTTAGAAACCCAAACTAACTTATGTGGACTATAGCTTCTAAATAAATATCTATAGGCAAAATGTCCAAGTCTACCATAAAAATTACATTTGTTTTCGGGTGAAGAGTATAATGTGGGTCCTTTAACGAAGATAGTTGGCTTTTGTTGAGTATTACTCACAAAGCCAACACCTTCCTTCCTGTGAATATGACCCTTATTGGCAAGGATCATGTTTACAAATGTATTGCATATTTTAAACTTTTCTAAGGTTTTGTCATAATATGACATTTTCCTTTTTAGTTGCATCTAGAATCTCACATTTAGAGCAAGAAATATATTGTGTTGATGCCTCATGCATGGTTTCAAATTTATTTGCAAGTAATGCATGAACCATTTTGAGCGATTTATAAGTTTTACTAATCTTTTTACACTCATCAAATAATTCATGAAAGGCATTAAGCAACTCATTAAATGTAAAAGAGGCTTCAAGAGAGTCACTTACCTCATCATTGATAGACATAAGGGCGTAGTTCGTCATTTCTTCTTGGTTATCCTCTTGATCTTCGGAGTGCCCCGGCTTCTTGCACTCATAGTGAAAGGTTGTGTCTTCCTTGAGTTCATTTTTGTTGTTAATATCTTGTTTTGTTTTATTGCTTTTCATATATTTTTTATGTTCTTTAGTCATAAGTTCAACATCATAGTCTTCGTCACTCGAGGTTTCACTCGAAGAGTCTTCTTTTGTTCTAAGTTCAATGTCCTTTATGTTCTTTGAAAGGTGTTCTTCTTGTGTTCTCAGTGTCAAATCCTTCTTATTCTTTAAAAGGTTATTCTTATGTTCGTCTTTACAAGTCTTTTCATGATTATGTACTAAGAGATTTATTTTTTATTTATTTATTTTACTTGTGCTTTCATGTGTGACTTCTAATGTGTGTCATATATCAAAAGCATAATCACAAGTAGAAATTCGGTTAAATTCTTTTTTGTATAAAGCACAAAATAAAGCATTCATAGCTTTGGCATTTAAAGAAAACATCTTTCTTTCATAATCATTCTAATCATTTATAGGATTAGAAGACTTCTGAAACTCATTTTCAACTAAACTCCATAACTCAAAATCCATATAAATCAAAAAAATTCTCATCATAGTTTTCCAATAGATATAGTCCGGCCCATTGAATATAGGAGGACGTGTGATGGAATGATCCTCGTTAATGCCAAAAATAACCATTAAACTCACTTAAGTGTTAATTCAATTGAGTCGAACGTGACTCTGATACAGACTATTAGGATCGAGTTGGCACTAGTGGGGGTGTGAATTAATGCACGAGATAAAAACTCGGATCAAAATTTTTTGCTTGAAGTAAAACTGAAATCGAAATTGCTTTTGGTCGGAATTCGTTAAGAGCAAATTTGAGAACGATTTGAAAGCAAATGAAGAAGCTTAAGCCTGCCTTAAAACTAGTTATAAGTTACTACAATCAAGAGCAAATAGAAAGAAGGACAAAGAAGATATGCTCATAATATTTTATAGTGGTTCGGTCAAAACTTTAACTTACGTCTACTTCTGATCCCTCTTCGCTCGAGGCCAACCGGTGTCCACTATCGATCTTCTTTCACGGGCGAAGATAAAACACCCCTACACACCTTTCTGCTTTTCACAGGCTCAGGAGAACAATCTTTACACTCCTTTTTCTCATGCATAGGAGATCAACAACTTTTACAACTCAATCAACCCTTCCTTTAAACTCACTTTTCACTTGAAAGACAAAGGGAGAGCTCTCAATCAATTTTCACATAATTTACCCATACCACTTTCTTGCTATCCCTAGCAAGAATATTTGGGGTGTTTATAGACCCTAATTAGCTTTAAGAATTGGAGCTAAAAAATTAAACAGTCCAAAATTTCGTGGTACAAGCGGTACCACCATTGGCACTGGCGGGCGGTACCACCACCAAAAGTGCCCAGAGATTTTGGACAATAGTGGTACTATCGCTATCTAGGCAGTACCACTGCCTCTTAGGTGGGTACTACTATCACCCACCTATAGTACTACTACTTTTCAATACTATTTTGTAACCGAGTCGTATCTCATTTTGACCTCCTTCTAAGTCAATGAAATGAGCTCTATCATAAGATCAAATTAAACCCAAAGTGAACTCGAGCTAGTAAAACTAACTCTAATCAAGATGCTAA
The DNA here is from genome assembly GCA_029747655.1 of Ensete ventricosum. Classification (NCBI taxonomy): domain Eukaryota; kingdom Viridiplantae; phylum Streptophyta; class Magnoliopsida; order Zingiberales; family Musaceae; genus Ensete; species Ensete ventricosum. The sequence goes on from JAQQAF010000002.1 coordinate 21,703,580, forward strand.
CTATGACACTTTAAAACAAATAATTACAACACACAATCTTCGTTGTCTGGTATGTTAATTGATCTTTCAATGAATTCTCGGCATCTTTCTGACGAACTCCCGATGAGCTCTCGATCTCCTTCCCGTGAACTCTCGGCGAACTCCTGACAACCCAGTCGACGAACTCCCAGCAAACCTCCGGCAAACTCCCGACGAGCTCCCGTCACATCGTCTAAAGCCTCGACGTACCCCTGATTCTTCTAGTCCGATGTCCGGTCTTGACTTCAACCCAACGATAAATTCTTCCTTAATTTTTTTATCTTTTTCTAATCATAGTTAATCATGCATCATCTGTCTCTAATATAAAGGTTAGATCATAAATCTATCAATTAATTTCATCATCAAAATTTGAGATTAAATAATTGTTAGACCTTATATGAAATCTATCTGAGTCTTGCTCTAATTGAATTCTCCCATAGAACTTCTCTCTTAATTTGAATGACCATGGCCAGGGATTTGCCTTATAGCACGTAGGATATTCTTTTTATGATACTGAGAGTGGACGATCCTTTGTTGACACTTAATAGTCTTCGAAAGGTTAGCTATCAATTTCGATAACCAACTATACCATATATGAAACTTTCAAACCTATAAGTCTGGCATCAAAGAAAGGAGTATTCAAACAAGACATTCTTAGTGTCTCAGGTCTAAGAATCAGACACTTAATGCTTACTACGGGATCGTTGTATGATGTCAAGTATCATTAACCATCTATCAGACACACAATTGGAACTACGGGATCAGACACACGATTAGTGAACTCATTTTTCAATGAGCACCTTTATTAAACCCAGTGTCCCCACATGAGCAACTATAAGATTAGTCATCTCCACCAGATAGATGAGTATATAATACATCGATCTATCCAGTTATCTCAATATCCCTCTCAATCAACCTACGACTAAGATTATTCGGAGTCTGTATTTAAAAGTGAATTGATCTCATTATCGTGATCTCATCACGATCAGATTCCTATTACACAGATCCAATGACATCAAAATATATGTAATAGATAATATAAAGTGAGAAAATATCAATAATAATAATAATAATATTTGAAAAAACTATGTGACACTGCTTGTATCTTAAATGGTCCAAATGATATTCCTTGTTTTTTTTTTTTTTTTTTGAATGGACATGGTATTGGTTGGAACGATGGTGGCGTGGTCAATTGAATATGTAGGGTTTTTTACTATTTTCTTATCATTTTTTTGTATTTAAATTCTCTATAAATACATTATCAAGCGTGATGGATTGAGGCAAATAAGTTCTATGGCTTTTAACGCATTCTCGGAGCTAAAAAAATGTGGTCTGAACTTAATTTACAAGCCAAACAACTACAACTGCTGAGAGCAGTATCAAAATATTTTGAAGGAAAACATATAACAATAAACCCACTAGTAAGGTCCAATGAGTAAATGATAAGATCTCTTCCCTAATTACAATGTTGTGAGGCTCGACAGATGAAAAATGATCAGATTATAATGAAGAAAATGAGTTTCTCAACAAGAAAGGGAAAAAGAATAAGAAATAACACCCCATCGCTGTGTTTGGCTAGGATTTAAAATATCTAGATTAAATTTATTTTAATTCTTCATGTTACTATTGGCATTTTATCCGAAAAGGGACTTTATTAGCAGATGACATCCCCCTATTCATTTTTACCTAGAGTATTGTTTTAATTGACAGAAAGATTTATGAACTAAATCAATTGAAATACGATAGGTTCTAAGATCGAGTATAACCTAGTTCAATTTCGAGTATAATCAAATAACTTCCACTAAATTAACCTAAATTTTCATAAAATCACTAGAACATAATTCTTAGATGTTTAATACGTATTTTACTTTTTGATAATTTATGATAATTAATTATCAAATTTTAAAATTTTTGAATTATACCATAATTGAGTGTAACTTTATCAACTTCTATTAAACTAATTCAAACTTCACTACCTAAATATGGTTCTAAGATTATTAATAATATTTTTATATTAAAATTTATGACAAATAATTATCAAAATTAATAGTTTTTAATCGAATATAATTGAGTTCAATTTTGAGTTTAACTGGCCAACTTTATTAAATTAACTCAAAATTCCATCAAACTATGACTCTAAAATGATTAATATCTTTTTTATAAGTTTTATGATAATTAATTTTAGAATTAAAGATTTTTAATAATTTCTTTGATCGTGTGTAACTTAGTTCAATTTTGAGTATAACTTAATTAAATTTCAAGTATCATTTTTTATTTTTTTAAATATTTTATAATAATTAATTATCAAAATTAGAAAAATTTAAACAGATTTTATGATGAGTGTAACTTAGTTCAATTTCAAGTTTAACTTGGTAAACTTTCATTAAATCAACTAAACATTTTACAAAATCACTAGGACATGATTCAAAGATAAACAATGATTTTTTTAAAATTATGATAATTAATTAAAATATAATTTATTATTTATAACCCCTAATTGGCCTATTGGTTAATTAACCTATTGATAGTAATACACTCATTGGGCCTCCGTAACGAGATGTTCCAATTTAGGTGTTACAATCTTTGTTGTTTGTACATAGTGATGAGACCTTTGGCTCTATCTCTGGATAGTCCATTTTTACTTGTCTAAATACTAGATTAGCTCTGATCAAATGTTATGATTTGGGTATGACGGACTAACTGACTTATCAACTTCATTTGACTCAAACCACTGGTCGAAATGTTTAAGCTAAAATTGATAATAATATATTCATCATACCCTTATAAACCCCATCTAAGACTAATTGAGGGTGTTATAGTAATAACGATATCAGTAACTATTGATATCACTTATCATTGATGTTGCTCACTATCAATGTCGCTCGCTACCTCATTAACAAAGAGTGGGAATATATCCATTTATAAAGAGATATTTTAGAAATATTAAAAAATATATATAAATAGTAAAAGAAAAGTTACGAATAGAAATCTCTAAAATTAAATATGAGACATCATTTGATAAAAAATCAACAATGAGATTTTTTTCCAGTAAAATGCCCAACCACCATTCCCATTATCCATTTGTCTGAACTAGACCTCCTTAATCGGATTAAACTAATACCTGTTTAACTATCGAAGGTTGTAGGGGAGGGTGACTCATTCCGTAAAAAATCAATAATGAGATTTTTTTCCAATAAAATACTTAATTACCATTATCATCATCCATTTATCTGAATTAGACCTCTTTAATCCGATTAGATTAACAAAAGGTTGTATATGATGGGAATAAAACAGGAATCAACTTTGTATACGAACAAATACTAGCAGACCGTCACGCACAGCGGAATGAAACAGAAATCACAATCAGATGAACACCAAGATTTACGTGGAAAACCCCTTCAACTCGAAGGGTAAAAACCACGGGACAAGCCAGAGAAAATCCACTATCAAAATAATGAATATACAGATCTCAGACTTCTTGCCCAAGCCCAAAGCAATAGCCACAAGAGAATCTCAGGGATACAAGGACTATAATCCTAAGCACAATATCCAAAATCTTCCCAAGAGATCACAGTAAGAATCCACTACAAACTGATCTAACCTGAGATTTGAATGATTGAGAATAGTCTTTTCCTGCCCTTGTCTTCTTCCCTTTCCTGGATCTCTTATTTTCTGGCCTCTATTGTCAATCTGCAGTCTGCTTTTTCTCTCCCACGTTTTCAGCCGCCGCTGCTCTCTTAATCTCAACCCTAGCCACCTAATCTAGGTTTTAAGTTAATATAAGTGAGGTTCTGGGCTGTGGGCTTTACTAAAGCCCATTATGGGCTGAATCTGGGCCATCTGTCCAACAACCTCCTCCTTCAGCCCATAAGGGAGGCTGTCTCATGACTCCTTAATGTGAAACCATGTCGACCAGCTGTCGGCACATCTCCTGTTTCTCTTTCGGTAAAGCCTTTGTCAACATGTCTGCCCCATTATCATCTGTGTGAATTTTCTGAAGCTGTAACTGCTTCTCTTCAAGCACATTTCTGATCCAATGATATCTGACATCTATATGCTTTGATTTAGAATGAAATGTTGGGTTCTTGCATAAATGGATGGCACTCTGGCTGTCACAATACACCACATAGTTTTCCTGTTTCAGCCCCAATTCTTGTAAGAATCCTTTCATCCATAACATTTCTTTGCAAACCTCTGTAGCAGCAATATATTCTGCCTCTGTGGTGGAGAGAGCAATACACCTTTGCAATCTGGACTGTCATGACACAGCTCCCCCTGCAAAAGTAAGTACAAAACCTGATGTGGACTTCCTTGTGTCAATATCTCTTGCCATATCTGCATCTGTGTAACCTGTCAATACAGATGGTCCATCTCCAAAGCTTAAACAAACTTTAGAACTTCCTCTGAGATATCTAAAAATCCACTTCACTGCTGCCCAATGCTCTTTACCTGGATTTGCAAGAAATCTACTAGTAACACCCACTGCATATGCGATGTTCGGCCTCGTACATACCATTGCGTACATTAAACTTCCAACTGCTGAAGCATAAGGAACCTTTTGCATTTTCTCCTTCTCCTCATCACTTGACGAACTCTGATCTAAGCACAACTTGAAGTGACTTGTAAGAGGAGAACCAACTGGCTTTGCATTACTCATACTGAACCTATCCAATACCTTCTCAATGTATTTCTCTTGTGACAACCAAATCTTTCTCTTTCTTCTGTCACGAGAAATCTGCATGCCCAGTATTTGCTTTGCTAGCCCCATGTCTTTCATTGCAAAAGATTCACTCAGGTCCTTCTTCAACCTGTCAATTATAGACATATCTTTTCCGAGGATAAGCATATCATCAACATAAAGTAAGAGAATAATAAAATCATCACCAAACCGTTTGATGTACACACAATGATCTGAAGCTGTTCTTTTATATTTATTTTCAATTATAAATGAATCAAACTTTTTATAACATTGTCTTGGAGCTTGCTTCAGCCCATACAAGCTCTTCTTCAACTTGCAGACAAGATTTTCTTTATGGCAATAAACCACTTCTTTTTCTGCTCACTTTCAACTGCTTCCTGGTAACTCTCTGGTTCATCTGCATCAGTAAGCATCATATATTCATCTGTAGAGTATCTTCTAGAAGGTTGACGTTGTCTAGAAGATCTTCTTAACTGAGGTTCTGTGGGAACTTGCTCTCTTTCTTCTTCTTGCACAACATGTCCTGCAGGTAGATCAACATCTGGCTCTGCACCATCTTCCTGCACATCTCCCCCATCACCCTGATATACTGGAGGAATAACTGGGTCACAGTCTACAAATCCCTCTGTAGAAGTCTTAGCTGGTGCCTCCTTCAAATCCTCAATGGTTTGATCCTCAAAGAAGACAACATCTCTGCTTCTGAACACCTTCTGCTTTTCTGGATCCCAAAGCCTATAACTAAACTGATCATGTGAGTAACCAAGAAAAAGACACTCTTTTGTCTTACCATCCAGCTTGGACCTTTCATTGTTTGGAACATGTGCAAATGCAGGATAACCAAACACTCTTAAATGCCTATAGGAGACAACTTTCCCTGACCATACATGCTCTGCAACATCACCATCTAGAGTTGTACATGGTGATAAGTTGATTACATCAACTGTAGTCCTCAAAGCCTCATCCCAAAACCTTTTGGGTAGCTTGGCCTGTGAAAGCATACATCTGATCTTTTCTATGATGGTGCGGTTCATCCTCTCTGCAATTGCATTATGCTGAGGCGTACCAGGGACTGTCAACTCATGCTGGATGCCATGTGACCCGCAATAATCATTAAACAATTCTGTGTACTCACCACCATTATCTGATCTTATACATTTCAATTGTCTTTTTGTCTCCCTTTCAACTCTGGTATGAAACTCTTTGAAAATATTAATAACTTGATCTTTAGTCTTCACAGAATAGGCCCAAACTTTCCTGGAAAAGTCATCTATAAAAGTAACAAAATAAAGTGCACCACTGATACTAGGAACATTAACAGATCCACTAGGAGTTTTTATCCTCAAAGGACCACACACATCTGTATAGACACGGTCCAAGGCATGCATTTTTCTAGATAAGGCAGGACTAACAAAGGAAACTCTATGTTGTTTACCAGCCAAACAATCAATACAAGGGTTCAAACGTGTACCTCTGAGGTATGACAATACCTCTCTTTTGGAAAGTTCTTGCAGCCCCTTCTCGCTCATGTGTCCTAGTCGCCTATGCCATAACTCTATACTGGAGTCTTTCTCTGTAGCATTCAACTGCTCACCACAAGCTTTAGGCTACAATCTATACAATGTATGACATTTCTTCCCATTAGCTACAATAAGAGAATCCTTACTGAGCTTCCACTGCCCTTTATGAAATCTGACATCAAAGTCTTCATCGTCCAGCCTTCCAACTGAAATTAAATTCAGTCTTAAGTCAACCACATGCCTCACATCCTTAAGTACTAACTTGTAACCAAGGTTGGTCTTTATATGGATATCTCCCATGCCAATGATGTTTGCTCTGTCATAGTTGCCCATCTTGACAACACCAAAATTTCCAGACCTGTAAGTAGCAAAGAACTCCCTCCGTGGTGTAAGTCAACCACATGCCTCACATCCTTAAGTACCAACTTGCAACCAAGGTTGGTCTTTATATGGATATCTCCCATGCCAATGATGTTTGCTGTGCCATAGTTGCCCATCTTGACAACACCAAAATTTCCAGACCTGTAAGTAGCAAAGAACTCCCTCCGTGGTGTAGCATGATAAGAAGCACCTGTGTCAATTATCCACTCGAGATCCTGTCACACACAAGAAAAAATATCATCGGAAGTAGACAAAATCAAATAATCACTACCTTGTACTATAGCTGTGATATTCTCTTTTGACTCTGTATGCTCTACTTCTTTCCCCCTTTTCTTGTTCTTCTTAGGTTGCTTGCACTGATTCTTGTAATGTCCTTTCTCACCATAATTGTAGCAAACAATATATTTCCTTGACCTTGACTTGCTTCTACCCACACGTGAACCACTTCTATCATTTGACTTTGACCTTCCTCTGTTCTCTGAGACAAGTGCTTGTGAATCAATCTGAGAAGTTGCTGAATTCTTTCTCCTTAACTCCTCATTTAACAAACTGCTTGTTACTTGACTCATGGTGACAATACCATCTGGTGCCGAATTACTAAGAGAAACCACTAGTGTCTCTCAACTTTCTAGCAAAGAACTGAGAAGTAACAATGCCTGCAACTCATCATCAAGTGACATTTTCATAGAGGATAACTGGTTAGTAATACTCTGCGTTTCATTTAAATGCTCAGGAATAGAAGTACCATCTTTATTTTCAAGTTCACAAGTTTTCTGATTAGAAAAGCTTTGTTGCCAGCCGTTTTTCTTTCATAAAGACCTTCTAACTTTTTTCAAAGAGAGTATGCAGAACATTCAGTAGAAACATTGTGAAAGACACTATCATCTAGCCATTGTCGAATAAAGCCAACTATTTTTCGATCTAACCTCTTCCACTCATAATCTGTCATAGATGTGGGCTTTGCACTATCTCCTTGCAAAGATCCATACAAATCTTTGTAATACAAGAGATTTTCCATTCTTGGTTTCCATATCATCCAATTGTTTCCGTTTAAACTAATCATGTGAGAAATATTACCGGCCTCCATGTTCAGATACAAAAGATTAAATACCACCAAGACCCTACTCTGATACCAGTCGATGGGAATAAAACAAGAATCAACTTTGTATACGAACAAATACTAGCAGACCGTCACGCACAGCGGAATGAAACAGAAATCGCAATCAGATGAACACCAAGATTTACGTGGAAAACCCCTTCAACTCGAAGGGTAAAAACCACGGGACAAGCCAGAGAAAATCCACTATCAAAATAATGAATATACAGATCTCAGACTTCTTGCCCAAGCCCAAAGCAATAGCCACAAGAGAATCTCAAGGGTACAAGGACTATAATCCTAAGCACAATATCCAAAACCTTCCCAAGAGATCACAGTAAGAATCCACTATAAATTGATCTAACCTGAGATTTGAATGATTGAGAATAGTCTTTTCCTGCCCTTGTCTTCTTCCCTTTCCTGGATCTCTTGTTTTCTGACATCTACTGTCAACTGCAGTCTGCTTTTTCTCTCCCACATTTTCAACCGCCGCTACTATCTTAATCTCAACCCTAACCACCTAATCTAAATTTTAGGTTAATATAAGTGAGGTTGTAGGCTTCACTAAAACCCATTATGAATTGAATTTGGACCATCTATCCAACATTATATATATGGGCGATTGACTACGCAACGAGGCAATAGATAGCAGGACATGGATTCTGCGCCACTAAACCCCTTGGAGAGATGCTAATCATATTCTTGCGTTCACTTGAGATATAGTCAACATGTTGGTGCGGGTCAAATGCACGCTTGTGTCGGAAACGACAAACAATTCTTATATCTGGAGTCGACAAAATGTAATTGAGACGCCGAAATCCTATCCTCTCGGGTGGCCACCGGATATTCTCAGGTCAGCGGAAGTAACTCCTGGTTCTCATCGCGCAAATGTCGCCACACTGCGGGGACATCTACTAAGTGAGTTGAGACCTCAAATCGAAAGCACAGAAAGCAGAGATGAGGGAAGTGAACTGGGCCTGGTTGCTGATCCTGTTACTGCTGCTATGTTTGGAGGAAATGCTGGTTGTAGGGCAGCTCATGGAGTCCAGCTTCAGCCGGGATGCCTTCCCACCAGATTTCATCTTTGGTGCTGGAACTTCGGCTTATCAGGTGAGGTTGCCTTGAGAGATGCACTTTGGCAACCACTTCATTCATGGCCATGAATTGAAGACATGTTCAATTAAATGTTGCTTTTGCCATTGATTCATCCTGTTCACATGATTGAAAGATATACAATCTGTCGAGCGAGAAAGAGGTAGAAATATTTCCATTTCGTTAGTTTGTGTGGTTGTGTATGTGTAAGGTGGAGGGGGCGGCAGCTGAGGATGGGAGGAGTCCAAGTGTTTGGGATACCTTCACTCACACAGGTGAACTGCCCTCTTCATTCCCCATTCTGTCTTCTCAACTTTCATGTACCGTTGTTCTGAGGCTAGGCAGAATCGACACAACTCGTTAGGTTTCCAAGTCGACTTGGCAGCAAACACGGTGCATTTGGTACTCATATTTAAATTAACTTGGTCTAACACGACGAGAAACTCGCTCCTCGGTCCCTTTCGATGGGTACTTCCATCGAGTGCTTCACGATCATGGAAACTGATACAATTAATTCACAAAGTTTCAGGGGCTTCGGTGCACTATCTGGGAGGCTGAATGCTTTGTTTTTATGAGAGCCCCATTGATATCTTTCATACCTATTTATTGGTTTTGGAAGAGCCCTGTGATGATCAGATGATTCTGCGCTCGAGCTTATTTGGTCTAGTTTTTCTAAAACTTCAATTGCAATTGTGAGGTGTTGAATGGCTGAGTACGTCTTTAGATATTTTTATTTTATGAAACTGCCTTCTGAACTAGTCCAATCCATTCATGATTGAAGAAATTTATGTTAAACAGAACCTTTAGTGTTATACTCATGAACATAACAGAGTCATTCTGGTGATTGTGTTTTTTTTTTTGACTGATTTTTAACAATCACTTAAACATAGAACTACCAAAGTTGATCATTTCTTGATTGTTATGTATATATAGTTCTAAATGTGATAGTTGTGTCAGGGCGAATGATAGACAAGAGCACAGGAGATGTGGCTTGCGATGGGTATCACAAATACAAGGTATATTACGTTTACCTTAATCTGTATTGGTTCCACCTTAATGGTATCTGCAATTACATAGGAACACTCAATTGATCACCAGAACTTTGAGCAAACTTATTCCCTCAGTGAAGTATATTCCACAATTTATGTATAGTTGATAATACGATACATGATCTAAGTGTACATTTTCAAGGTCATTTTATATTGAATATTGGATCATTTTCTCATTAGTAATTGAAGAAGAGAACTTCCCATTCTTTATCAGTTATTATATTTATTTCCCTGCAAATAAAAACCATTTAGCACCTTGAAAGAACTGACACATTCCACTAGATATTCTGTTGAAGATCTGCCTTTTCTTTTCCAGACTCACTGGATTCTCCAATCCCTAATCCATTATTTCGATAAAACAATTTGTGGATGAAGAAATGTTGATCTCACATTAATAATATTAATGCCATGATGGAGGCATCCTACTAAAGTTCATAAATGTGCATAGGCTGCATAAGCTCAATTTTTCTTATAGACAAAAATGCAAAGATTATCAACCAGACAAATTCTACTGCTCCGTACCAGCATACTGAGTTTATCTCGATATGGTACGGCACCCGGTATCAAGTGGTACATATAATGTATACCATTTGGTATAATATTATATTATATTATTATTATATTAATATAAATATATATTAGAAAAACAAAAACGGATGTATCATGAGGGTGAGGAACCGCATGGGCTATGGACCCGCGGGGGAACCAGTGAAGAGCAGCGCGTGCGAGGTTTTTTTTCCCTCTTCTTCTCCTTCTTCTTCTCCCTCTTCTTCTTTCTCACTCAATCAACTGCCGAGGGTCGACCACCGATGGCCGAAATTGATTGCCAACGGCCGAAATCGACCACCGACGGTTGATTTCGGTGGTACCGCTCGGTAGCGGGCGGTCCGCGTACCGTACCACCCGGTACGGGGCCTTATCGCTCGGTAAGGCAATCCTAATGTGAATATGAATCAACTTATCCATACTAACAAAAAAATTTCAGGAAGATGTCAAGCTGATGGCTGATACAGGATTGGATTCCTACAGATTTTCCATATCTTGGTCAAGGCTTATTCCAAGTATGAATATTGCAAGTTCCAGATTCTATCATATGAAAATAAATTGTTCCTGTTTATGTAAACGTCTTGTAATCAGTGCGAAATATATTTGCTTTCTAGATGGAAGGGGAGCTGTTAATCCAAAGGGCCTACAGTTTTACAACAACTTTATCAATGAGCTTGTAAAATATGGTCAGTTTTTCCACTAAGTGGACTTCCAGTTAGTATTTTATCAATGGGGGAGGAACCCCTACAGCGTTCCAAAGGAGTTGATCCCCTTCAAGCGATCAATCCGCAATAGAATTCTCTGGGGTTCTATCAAAGACACCATAAGCAATAAAAGATGAATGCTTTTGAGTTACTATTCATTCTGTATTTACATTTGAAATTTCACTTTGTGGAGTCAGCATTCAGTTCTTATTCTTATTCTTTTCTAATTTCCTTTTCTTTCACATTACAGGAATCGAGCCACATGTTACGCTATACCATCTTGATCTTCCCCAAGTACTTGAGGATGAGTATGTAGGATGGCTGAGCCCCAAAATTGTGTATGATGTCCTTGACACAGCTGTATCTATTGCCAGTAAATTTTATCTGTTTATAGTTTATGAAAATAATCCCAACTAACCTGTAAATATGTGACTCAGGGATGATTTCACGGCATATGCAAATGTTTGCTTTACGGAATTTGGTGACAGAATTCCCAGGTGGACCACAATTGTGGAACCTAACGTGATAGGCATGGCTTCTTATGACAGTGCAATATTTCCACCAGCCAGGTGCTCTAATCCATTTGGTGTCATCAATTGTACTATTGGCAATTCGACAATAGAGCCATATATTGCAGTGCACAGCCTCCTATTGGCCCATGCTTCAGTCGTCAAACTATACAGGACAAAATATCAAGTTAGTCATCTACAATTTTCTCTCTTTCCATCTTCTCATGTTACAGTTGTCTAATATTTCTTAGAAGTAACTACCGCCTGTTAAACCATTATACCAGATTATGTTATCATTAACTAAAACATCAAACTTTGCCATCTGATGGCTAATTTTGAAAGGACTACATTTAGATTTTGCAAAACATTAGTAAAAGCTTATTCTAGGTCAGTGAACAAGCAGTGTTCTGATAAGTATTAATTTAGTGTTTCTACAAGATTATCTGCACTATTACCATCAAGGTTCAGAACTATTAGTACCCCTTTTCAGCAAAGGCTAAATCTATATATTTCTGGTAATTGGAATGTCAACCTGTCATAAGTTCTTACTACCATGATCTAGTTGTTATCATAAGTTTATTTGTTGAAAGTTCATCTCTAATAATATCTGCTCCCCTTCCAAATTTATGTTAAACATTTATTCTTATTTTCACCATTATTCTTTCACTTCATATCAATTGTGTGAATTTTTCGAGCATTTTAGCACTATGAAGAACGAATTTGGTCACCATGCTTCAGTGTTTTTTACATTACCTGAATCTTGAAGATTGTTGATTAAAAGAAGACTGTCTAATTCCAAAATCTTTGTTAATCTCCATCCTGATTACAATCAGAAATTTTTCTCCATAAGTAACTGGCTATTTAGAGCAAAGATTTAAATTTCAGTCTGATACATCACCAATATAGACCCTTAGCGACATGCTAATTGCTTTTATTCCCTTTTGATTTGTTGCTACATTATTTAGTTGTTATTAATCAGTCATGCATAGATGTTTTCCACTTTAAATTTCAGTCTGATACATCACCAATATGATCCCTGAGCAGCATCCTAATTGCCTTTATTCCCTTTTGATTTGTTGCTACATCATTTAGTTGATTATTAATCAGTCATACATAGATGGTTTCCACTTTAAACCTCTTCCAATGTCCGATCTCTGTCATAAACGTTCGTTGTTGTCATAGTTCAAAGTTTTTGGTCAACGAGAAGCAGGGCGTATCTACTTCATGTTGGAAGTAGTGTTTATTCCTATCATATGAAGCATGGACTACGTTGTGCCTGTTTGTTGTATCTGTGTTGATAGAGGTTTTACGTACCGGTCCATACCGGTGTACCGATATTTTATCGGTACCGATACGGTACCAGTACCGAGCGGTATGCACAGTATATACCGCCCGGTATATTAAATAATTTATAATATTTTTATAATATAATATAATATAATATTAGAAAATATTAAATATATTAAAAAAAGCAAATAAAGGGGCGACGTTGCCGACACCTCGTTCTCTCTCCCGGCGCGGGATCCGTCTCCCCGCGTGGGGAGAAAAGTCGCCCGCAGGCAGCAAGGGCGCGCTGGCGAGGTACTTTTCCTCTTCTTCTCCTCTTCTTCTTTCTTCTTTTCCTCTTCTTCTTCTTCCTCTTCCCTTTTCTTCCTCAATCGACCACCGACGGTCGATTTCTCCTTCAATCGACCGCCGACAGTCGATTTATCCTTCAATCGACCATCGACGGCTGAAATCGACCGCCGACGGTCGATTTTAGCTGTATCGCCCGGTAGCGGTCGGTTCGCATACCGGTCATACTGGGCGGTACGGGCCTTACCGCTCGGTAAGTAAAACTTGATACCCATACTTACTGAACACTCCTTGACATGTATCCAATAGTTCAGACATATTAGGAAGCTTGTCCAAATGATATATATTTACACTTGTATATTCTGTACATTTTTGACAAAACAGTCCACATAGATCTTCAGCACATGTATAATGTCACCACCATATGTATGTACTGTTACGCTTCTTACAAGTTTTTATGATAATAATAAATTATTTAGCATCACTCAGAGTATAAAAATTGTAATTGCATATGTAATTGTATTAATTTTCATGTCAATCCTGTTTCATATCTTGTACTAGATTTACCATGTATTTATGAAAAGAAAAAATTTGCTCGTTGTCCATTGTCTTGTGGATGTGTTCGTACCGTACCAGATGTTCAGTGGCATTTTTTCCAGTCATCTGCTTCAAGTGCCAAAGGGCTTCATAACTTCTCGCTCTTCTTCATCCATATAATGCATATGGATTATTTGCTGCTTCTGCTTTATACATTTTGCAGCGATCGTCATTATTCATTCCTTTTATAAATAAAGTTAGCATCTGTTGTTCAAGTCTCGTGAAAGGTTCCCGGAGTAAATAATTTCATCTGTGTGGGGATCTTCATGTCCATAAGCTTTTTTCATGCACTCTTTTTCTGCATCATGCATTTGACATGACAAACCCTTTTCTCTGTGAATACATTGCAAGGTGATACACATTTTGACTGTATAATAACCATATTTAATAAATTTCCAAACTCTCTCATTTTTTTATTAAAATATTGATGGTCTAATTACCCCATTCTTCAAGAAAAAAAAAAGAACTACTTCAAACTAGTCAAGAACACATAAGAAAAGATATTGGAGCACCCAGTTTAATATGTTTCATAAGCTCATCCACTCTTGCTTTAGTATTCAAGAAAGTGTGCAAGGAGCAAGACTTTGAAACCAACTTGAGAAATATGTTGGTTTGGTAACATTTACAATAAATGGAAATAAAGCTAATTATTTATAACTATTCACTATTGTCAATTGAGACACCAACATGATGACGAGAGTAACATGATCTTCAACACAGGCTGTGCAAAAAGGACAGATAGGCTTGAATTTGTACTCTTTTTGGTGTTATCCATGGACGAACTCTGCTGCAGATATTGAAGCAACACAAAGAACGCTCGACTTCAACGTTGGCTGGTAAGTGCATGTCTTGATATTGGTTGAGTTAGCATCCACTCTAGCACATGGCAACCAAAAACTTGAGGGCAGTTTATGGTTTCACATGACATGTAGTACCACCATATGCAATAATAAAGCTCATCAACTTCAGGATCCTAAACCCACTGGTTTTTGGAGACTACCCTGAGGTCATGAAGAAGATTGTCGGTTCAAGGCTGCCATCCTTCACCAAATATCAGTCTAAACTGTTAAAGGATTCATTTGACTACATTGGCCTAAATTACTATACTTCAGTCTATGTGAAAGACAACTTCAATGCTTCCATGACGGGTCCTCGCGACTTCAACACAGATGTATCTGTCTTTTTAGCAAGTTAGTCATCTTATTAGTTGGTTGAAAGCAGCTTTTATTCTCTATCTTTCTCTGTTTCATGAGATCTAACCAATTGCTCACACTACAATGCAGGATCAAGGAATGAAACACCAGGCGGCCAGGTAAAGAGCTATCTCTTGTATGTTTCATCTATAGATTGGATTGGCTAACTTCTGTTGTACCTTGACCAGTTCGATCCTACCATACCACCACTCATCGATCCTATAGGACTGCAACACCTGTTGGAGTATTTCAAGGATGCCTATGGAAACCCTCCTATCTTTGTTGAAGAAAATGGTCGGTCCAGCTAGTCTGAGATAAAATCTATTTGATTAAGAGGATATAGTGCATCCGCTTCAATATGTAACTTACAAAGGCAAAATTTTGTGTAACAGGTAATGGAGTTACAAGAAAAGGAAGTGAAATCAACGACACTTCCAAGGTCGATTTCTTGAGTGGTCACATCAGTAGCATACTTGATGCTATCAGGTATTAATGATCATGTTTTGATCATATGAATGCAACACACAACTAAGTACAGTAAGGAAAATTTTCAGATTTACGATCAAACTCTGACCTTGGAAGAGTCTCTGGTGTTATAGGAATGGAGCAAATACAAAAGGATACTTTGTTTGGTCATTCATGGATGTATTCGAGTTAATAACTGGGTATCAATCAAGGTTTGGCCTATACTTTGTGAATTTTGATGATGAGAATCGCCCAAGGAAACCGAAGCTCTCTGCCCAATGGTACTCCAGCTTCCTCAAACAGAAGAAGAAGGCGGACATGAGAATTAATATGAACGATTTGGATGATAACTTTCATGCTCGTTATTGATTTCTCTGCAGTATCTTGAATAGCTTCAGTCGAATGAGTCCATTCCCATTGTCTTTTTCTTTGAAGCAACTATGTCCTGAATAGACTCGGTCGGATTAATATTAAAATTTTCTCAGTTGTTATTGTTCCTTTTTCTTCTAAATCATAATCAGGAGACAACCTCATTTTGCACATATGATTTTAAAATATGATAATTAGTAGATCACAACAAGCTTCTGCAAGATAAATTCCAAATGACAATCTGAACATTGAGAAGATAAGCACATGTGTGTTTTAAATTAAACTCATTTGAAATTAAACATACATATATATATATATGTGTGTGTGTGTGTGTATGACAACAAAAGGAAAGGGAATAGACTTACAATCAGCTTGTTTGGATTATCTTGATATATACTTTCAAAGAATAACGATCAAGATTGGATAAAGCATAAGAAGCATGCACTCAAAATGTGCAGGCTAGCACACATCATTTCTCTAATAATAAGTGAGTTGGTGTCATGGGAAAAAGGCCTTTTTCGTGGATCTCTTACTGGCACTCGAAGCACTTGCCTTTTCGTCGTCAACTCTTTGAGGAAAAAGATAACCGACCAACTGCAGCTTAGCTTATAACTCTTGATACTGGCGTGGCACTGCTGGATGCTTCTGATCAATAGTAAGAGGAGGACTGATGAGCATCTATTTGATTGAGTCGATCATTTCCAAGATAGATAAGATAATTCCAATTTTGTATTTTATGTAGTGGAAATATGCCTTACAATCTGAAGTTTTAGGCTTAAGGGAAGAAATGAAATGTATTATTATTGGTAGATGCAGTAAGGGACCCCCTCTTTCTTTGTATTTGTAGGCCCCTTAGAATTTGTATGCAAGATGAGCCTACAGGAGTGCCCTAATAAACCAGTTTGAAGGAGTGCCAATGAACCACCAGTTTGAGAATAAGGTGGCTAGCCGGTGAATCACTGATCAAAGAGCGAGATTAAGAAGCATATCGCTTTGAACGGACAACCTACTACTCTCTCTTCAACCTTTGAGCACATCTTTGACTTGGAGTTTTCGGGTCTTGTTTCTGTCTTAGCCCTGAGTCTTCTATTCTGTCTTAGTAGACCTTACCCTGTTCAGAGAGACTCTTCCAACTTTGGAGCACCCGAATGTGTGGTCATTGAGAACAAAACTCATAGATTAGTTTGCTGCCAACTAGATCTGATTGATCACAACTAACGGGTAGTACGATACTTTTCTAGCAGCCCCGATTGAATTGTTTGATTCACTGGGCACACAAGAACGCAAAGAGCCCTTATTGATTGTCCAAACTTGCCCTAAAAGCTGCCTATTCTATAAAAAGAGAGAGCATTCGATGCATTTTCCTTATTATTTATTTCTTTATATAAATTTATATAAACATAAACTATTAAATGAAACTATGAAATTTCGATGCTTCAAGAATCTATTGAAGGTTAGGTTAGCGGCCCTCTAACTTGGCTGGTGACACATCAGACCTCTTTCTTTTCCTTTTTGAGAAAGGCCTTGATTAAAGCATCAAAAAGAGAGTGACAGGGGTACCAATTAAGTTACTTTCTTTGTTTTACCGATTGTTGGCTTCTATCTCATTTCCCTTTCCCTTTCCCTTTCCCTTTCTTGCGCAAAGCGCTTATTCGAGCGTAGTGGAGTCATGAAAAAGAGTAGCCAGTCACTTCCTTATCTACGCTATTTTTAGTTAGTTTCCTCCCCTTCAATAGATTCTATTGAACCATCTCACCTTCTAGTAACTCGCTACCTTAAATCATGCCTTTACTCCAAGAGCTAACTAGATGGGACTTGCTTTCCTAAAAAATGTCCCTTGGCCTCGAGCCTGCTTCATCGCACTGCGCTAACGCCCTTTTGTTAGAGCCAAACTATTATAGTTAAGGTAAAGGTAAAGGTATCTTAAGTTATTAAAGGCATAGACGCTCATTCCTTTGCTTGTTTGGCCTACTCTTGCCGGGGGTTTCTTGGTCCTAAGCTGTTTTGAATTCATTCCCGTACGAATGGACCTGCGGTCATAGCACTTGATGGCTATCCATTATTGTTCCAATTGATGGCTATCCTTTCTTTTTCAGACCGGCTTAGCTACGTCTCTTCGACTCCCCTTGCTGTTCCCTGTCAACTGGATGGACCTTTCCTCTCGACGGAGCCCTGCCCGAATCACTCCTTTACTCAATGAATAGCGCTTATCCTCTTTCAATCAACAAAAAATGATCATCATATGGGGAAGAAAGAAAAGAAAGAGGTCGGTTATTGAATGAAGAGTTTTTGCACCTGAAATAAGATTAATAAAGAAAGATGCAGAATAATGTGTTTGGGCTTTTAAAAAGATTAAGATGTAAAAAAAAAGAAATATATATGAAAAAGTATTTTGAACAACCATCCTAACATAAGGATTATAGCTCGCTCACTTATAGCATATGGAGATTATCGAATGAGGAAAAACGGTACTCGACATCAAACAACACTAGTGATGATTGTCATGAATGCTGCCCTCGACTCTAGGAAGTGTACAAGAAGATCTTTGTTGTTTCCTATCAATTTGGATCTCAGTTATTTTAAAGAAAAGAGGTGGAATACGGTTGAAGCGTAATTGATCAAACGTCTATAATGCATCATTGTATGTCCCGATCTCATAAAATTATTATACCCTTTACCGGGAGTCGATTACTATTCATAGTTATTACCTTTACACCAAAGAAGAGTTTAACCCAATGCTTTATTTCTGTTCCTCAAAGAAGAGTTTGACCTAATGATTGAAGTCTGTCATAGTTGATCCTAATTCAACATCAGAAGAATATATTATCGGACGAAATATAGGACTCTAGAGAAGACTGTGAGTTTCTGTGTTCATGAACAAACTCTCACGTAGTTTGCTTTCCGGGCGAGACACGCTTTGAAGAATTATTTGTTATAGTAGTTTGAATAATTCTTTGTTATAGTAGTTATGCTTTAGCATCCTTCTAGAGCCTAAAGAGATCCTCCCCGCTATTATTTTTTTTGAGATTTAAGAAAGCGGGCATCCAACAAGTTAAGGATCCTTTATTCCCCCTTCCTTTGAATCTTTTGAAACAAAAAAGGAAAGAGATATACGGGCATGAGTGAGCCTTCTTCATTCACTGCCTGGGCCTTTCAATCCTTTGTTTGAAACAAAAAAGCTATTTCTAGGTTTCAGTGCCGGTTGTCATTGCCTAAGTAAGATCCGGCTCTCGTTTGCGCCCATCACGAAGAGTTGGTGGAAGGCTACTTTACCTAGCATACAGAGAAGAAGTAAGAGAAGCCTAAGAAGAGAGAGACTAGACGCATAGCCATCACACAAGATCCAATCTTTTTTCTAGTTTGAAAAGAGAAGTTAATTCCAAAACACCACCTCTAAGCAAGCTATTTGACCTCACTTCTATGCATGTGTTAGCTTGTCTCAACCAATATGAGCTCGCCGCTTTCATCAGTCAATGCACACAAACAAATATGCTTGCTTGGACAGACACAAAGATATGGTTGCCTTTCCGTAACGGAAGCCCTGTGGATCCAATACTCTAAGATAGGGCTAGACTCGGTTTCAACACTAATAAAAGGCCCCCACATGCAGCATTCTCGACGGTGGCCTATGATGTATTTGCAATATATTTACAATATTCTATACCATATGGAAAAAGAGAAAGATGAAACCAAAAGATAGAAATGAAATTACTGTCTCTGTTTCCACACTAAATATATGAGAAATTCAAGATGAATATAGTCGTTTCACTTCTGGGATAGGTCGAGTCGGGCACTAGTCTAGGTTAATCGGTTTATTCTTAAGGCTCCACCTCAAGTACATACCTTAAGTTACATCTTCTGTACTAACATTTTGCATTTGCTCTTTCTCTATCTATTCCAAAGGTGTGTTTAGTTCCCAAACTCATATACAAGGGAAAGCTAACCACTACTAAGGTAAAGGAGTAAGAAAAGCATAGATAGAATTCACGTAGGAATATCAAAGCACATATTAGAATTCAAAAGGGTTGTGGGCGCGCACATTCATTACGAATTATTTAGTTGGACAGTTGGACAAGATAGGTTTTGTTTACTTAAAGCTATAGAGAATCAATTCTTTTAGTTTCCTTGTCTGCTTGCTCCGTTACTCATCCTATCATGTTTCGTTGCTTCGAATTCTCGTTAGTAATTTGTCGAACTATTACTTCAGTCACATTCATTACTTAGCGTTTCAGAGGAACCTCTCCCATAATCAGTAAACTTAAGAAGAACCCTCTCCCATAATCAGTAAAGGCAATTAGTGACGTGTGTAAATAAGTTCAAGTTCCATAGGTCAACCACGTGATAGGCAAAAGAAAAGCAACTAACGTTTAAGCAACGGGTACCTCCGTTCAAAAGAAGCAAGGGAATAAGTACAGTAAGCCAGAACAGTATCATAAGCAAGAAAATGAGTAGGTGAGGAAGCAACAGAAAGTCAATCTAAATCAATAGTTAGTAAATCAACAGTAAGGCATTGTATGAAAATAGGTAAAAACACAACACTTAAGTCCGCTTGCCGAAATCAAACTAGAATGATTGTATGAAACTAGAAAGATTGTCTTCCATATAGATAGAGCATGGTTAAAAAGAGATAGGTAGCTGAACACCAGCATATAGTAAGGAAAGTAAAGTAAAAAGTAGAGTTGAATTAGTTGTTGCAGACAGTTCGGTTGTAGTACCTCGCATCAAGAAGAAAGAGATTCTCGTCTTTCATCTCTCTTACTACTCGATCTTCAGTGGGCAAACTAATTACCTTATCTGTGTTTTCCTAATTAGCCCTATAGTTCAGATGCAGACGCTCTTTTGAGTTGGGTGCTAAAGTAATCCAAAGTAGAGAGGCAGTGAAATTCCATTCAAGTCGAGACCAGATAATGAATCAACGGTAAGTACTACAATAGAAGCCGAATGGTAATATCATGCTTAAGTTCAATATCAAGTTAGGGTAAAGTGAATGGGCATATATAGAATAGAAGCTGATAAGAATAAGTTAATCGATGTTGGCGCTTGTCAGCTATAATTCAATTCTATTTGAGTGGTTAGCATCTTGCTTGTTCAATAGAACTATAGTAATTCAATTAGGAAATTGCACATGATAGAGAAAATAGTAAACATACAAAATAAGAAGAATAGTCTAATTTTCAAATAATAAGAATCGGATAATTTAGGGTGCTAATCATGTAATTAAGTCAAAAAAAACCAAAGCTTAATGCATCCTGAAACAAACAAGAAAATCATTTAAACACGTATACAACAAATAAGAAAATAATTGAAACACTATATAAATAATGTCTTATTCTACCAGGTAATATTCCAAACTTCTATACTATAAATGAAATGCTAACGGAGCCAGTGGAGTATCTCACCCTACATCTAAGTAAATGTGAAGTTTCCAGTTTCAAGTCCCACTCTTAAAGCAAAGGTGAAAGGTATGTAACAAGTTCAGGCAATTATCTAAGTGAATGGGGGAATGCAGACTTCTTTCTCATTGGTTAAGTCGACAAGTAGACAAGTGGCACACGGACAAGCAACGACGCTAAGGAGTTCGAGCAAGGATCTATGTTAATGGAGTTAAGTATCAAGGTTAAGGCGGTGAGTCTCTTTTTGTTCGGGTTGAATCTATAAGAAATGTTTTCGTTTTATAATTTTTTATTTAAGCTGGAAGTAGATGAAAAGTAAGGATCATCAGCTGTATAAAGTCTAGGATCAGTATCGAAGTAAGTGAAGTCAACACTAGAATCAGCTCTATCAAGAGAATCAATAGTTCTAATCTCATCTTATGGTTATGAGGGTTCGGGTGTGGATAGCCCATGTAGTGTTAAGTGGATTAATTGGCATAAATTTCACTTCAAAGTTAGTGATGGAAATAAAATAAAAATAAATTTTATATACGAATAAATATTAGCAGGTCATCATACACAACGGAATCAAACAGAAATCACAATCAGATGAACAACAAAATTTATATGGAAAACCTCTTCAACTCCAAGGGTAAAAATCACGGGATAAGTCAGAGAAAATCCATTATCAAAATAATGAATATACATATCTCAATGCTTCTTGCCCAAGCCCAAGCAATAGCCACAAGAGAATCACAATGATACAAGGACTATAATATCAAATACAATATCCAAAGCCTTCCCAAGAGATCACAATAAGAATCCACTGTAAACTGATCTAACCTGAGATATGAATGATTGATAATAGTTTTTTCTTGTCCTTGTCTTATTCCCTTTCCTGGATCTCTTATTTTTTGGCATCTACTGTCAATCTGCAGTTTTTTTTTCTCTCTTCCACGTGATTTTTATTGACAGATTGATAGTAGATGCCAAAAATTGTAACCCTGGCCACCTAATCTAGGGTTTAGGTTAATATAAGTGAGGTTCTGAGCTGTGGGCTTCACTAAAGCCCATTCTGGACTGAATCTGGGTCATCTACCCAAAAATCCCCCACCCCCCCCCCCCCCCCCCCCCCCCACCCCCTTCAGCCTATAAGGGAGGCTGTCTCATGACTCCTCAATGTGAAGTCATGCCGACCAGCTGTCGGCACATCTCCTGTCTCTCTTTCGGTAAAGTCTTTGTCAATATATTTGTCCCATTATCATCTGTATGAATTTTCTGAAGCTGTAACTGCTTCTCTTCAAATACATTTCTGATCCAGTGATATTTGACATCTATATGCTTTGACTTGGAATGAAATGTTGGGTTCTTATACAAATGGATGACACTCTGGCTATCACAATACACAACATAGTTTTTCTGTTTCAACCCCAATTCTTGTAAGAATCCTTTCATCCATAATATTTCTTTGCAAACCTTTGTAATCTGGACTGCCATGATATAGCTCCTCCTGCAAAAGTAAGTACAAAATATGATGTAGACTTTCTTATGTCAATATCTCTTGTCATATATGTATCTGTGTAACCTGTCAACACAGGTGGTCCACCTCCAAAGCTTAAATAAACTTTAGAACTTCCTCTGAGATATATAAAAATCTACTTAATTGCTGCCCAGTGCTCTTTGCTTAGATTTGCAAAAAATCTGCTAACAACACCCACTGCATATGCGATGTCCGGCCTCGTACATACCATCGCGTACATTAAACTTTCAACTGCTGAAGCATAAGGAACCTTTTGTATTTTCTCCTTCTCCTCATCATTTGACAGACTCTGATTTGAGCACAACCTGAAGTGACTTGCAAAAGGAGAACCAACTGGCTTTGTATTACTCATACTGAACCTATCTAATACATTCTCAATGTATTTCTCCTGTGACAACCAAATCTTTCTCTTTCTTCTGTCACGAGAAATCTGCATGCCCAATATTTGTTTTACTAGCCCCATGTCTTTCATTGCAAAAGACTCGCTTAGTTCCTTCTTCAACCTGTCAATCATAGATATATCTTTTCCGAGGATAAGTATGTCATCAACATAAAGTAAGAGAATAATAAAATTTTCACCAAACTGTTTGATGTACACATAATGAACTGAAGCTATTATTTTGTATTTATTTTTAATCATAAATGAATCAAACTTTTTATACCATTGTCTTGGAGTTTGCTTAAGCCCATACAAGCTCTTTTTCAACTTGCAGACAAGATTTTCTTTATTTTTGACTTTGAAGCCTTCCGGTTGCTCCATATAAATTTTCTCCTCAAAATCACCATGAGGGAAAGCTGTTTTTACATCTAACTGCTCAATCTCCAAGTCTAGATTAGCAGCAATACCAAGAGCAACACGAATAGAAGACATTTTAACAATAGGAGAAAAAATTTCTTCAAAATCAATACCTTTCTTTTGACCAAAGACTTTCACAACTAATCTAGCTTTATACTTTGGTTGAGAATAATATTCTTATATCTTCAACGTGAAAACTCACTTGTTCTTCAAGGCTTTACTTCCCTTTGGTAGTTGCACCAAATCATATGTGTGGTTCTTCTGTAGAGAATCCATCTCTTCCTACATAGCAACTTCTTTTTCTGCTCACTTTCAACTGCTTTCTGATAACTCTCTGGTTCACCTGCATCAGTAAGCATCACATACTCATATGTAGAATATCTTCTGGAAGGTTGACGTGGTCTAAAAAATCTTCTTAACTGAGGTTCTGTGGAAACTTGCTCTTTTTATTCTTCATGCTCAACATGTCCTACACGTAGATCAAAATCTGGCTCTGCACCATCTTCCTATATATCTGCCCCATCACCCTGATATACTGGAGGAATAACTGGGTCACAGTCTACAAATCCCTCTGCAGAAGTCTTAGCTGGTGCCTCCTTCTTCAAATCCTTAATGGTTTAATCCTCAAAGAAGATAACATCTCTGCTTCTGAACACCTTCTGCTTTTCTGGATTCCAAAACCTGTAACCAAACTGATCATGTGAGTAACCAAGAAGAATACACTCTTTTGTCTTACCATCTAGCTTGGACCTCTCATTGTCTAGAACATATGCAAATGCACGATAACTAAACACTCTTAAATGCCTATATGAGACATCTTTCTCTGATCATACATGCTCTGCAACATCACTATCTAGAGCTGTACATGGTGATAAGTTGATTACATCAACTATAGTCCTCAAAGCCTCATCCCAAAACCTTTTGGGTAGCTTAGCCTGTGAAAGTATATATCTGATCTTTTCCATGATGGTGCGGTTCATCCTCTCTGTAATTGTATTATGCTGAGGCGTATCAGTAACTGTCAACTCATGCTGGATGTCATGTGACCTACAATAATAATTAAATAATCCTATGTACCCACCATCATTAACTGATCTTATGCATTTCAATTGTCTTTCTGCCTCCCTTTCAACTCTAGCATAAAACTCCTTGAAGACACTAATAACCTAATATTTGGTCTTCAAAGCATAGGCCCAAACTTTCCTAGAAAATTCATATATAAAAGTAACAAAATAAAGTGCACCACTGATACTAGGAACATTAACAGATCCACCAAGAGTGTTTATCCTTAAAGGACCACACACATCTGTATAGACACGGTCCAAGGCATACATTTTTCTAGATAAGGCAAGACTAACAAAGGAAACTCTATGTTGTTTACTAGCCAAACAATCAATACAAGGGTTCAAACGGGTACCTCTGAGGTCTGGCAATACATCTCTCTTGGAAAGTTCTTGCAAGCCCTTCAACTGCTCCAATCGCCTATATCACAAGTCTCACAATCAATACAAGGGTTCAAACGTGTCCCAGTCGCCTATGTCACAACTCCATGCTGAAGTCTTTTTCTAAAGCATTCAACTGCTCACCATAGCTTTGGCCTGCAATCTGTATAATGTATGACATTTCTTCCCATTAGCTACAATAAGAGAACCTTTACTGAGCTTCCACTACCCTCTGTGAAATCTGACATCAAAGTCTTCATCATCCAACCTTCCAACTGAAATTAAATTCAGTCTTAATTCAACCACATGTCTCACATCCTTAAGCACCAGCTTGTAGCTAAGATTGATCTTTATATAGATATCTTTCATGCCAATGATGTCTGCTGTGCCGTAGTTGCCCATCTTGACAACACCAAAATTTCTAGAACTATAAGTAGCAAAGAACTCGCTCCGTGGTGTAGCATGATAAGAAGCACCTGTGTCAATTATCCACTCGAGATCCTATCACACACAAGAAAAAATATCATCAGAAGTAGACAAAATCAAATAATCACTACCTTGCATTGTAGTTGTGATAATCTCCTTTGACTCTATATGCTCCACTTCTTTTTTATTTTTCTTAGGTTGCTTACACTGATTCTTGTAATATCCTTTCTCACCATAATTGTAGCAAATAATATATTTCCTTGATCTTGACTTGCTTCTACCTCTGCATGAACCACTTCTATCTTTTGACTTTGACCTTCCTTTGTTCTCTGAGACAAGTGTCTGTGAATTAATCTGATAAGTAGCTGAATTCTTTCTCCTTAACTCCTCATTCAACAAACTGCTTGTTACTTGACTCATGATGATAATATCATCTGGTGTCGAATTATTAAGGGAAACCGCTAGTGTCTCCCAACTTTCTAGCAAAGAACTAAGAAGTAACAATGCTTGTAACTCATCATCAAAAGATATTTTCATAGAGGATAACTAGTTAGTAATACTTTGCATTTCATTCAAATACTTAGGAATAGAAGTACCCTTTTTATATTTCAAGTTCACAAGTTTTCTGACCAGAAAAGCTTTGGTGCTAGCCATTTTTTTTTTCATAAAGACCTAACTTTTTCCAAAGAGAATAAGTAGAACATTTAGTAGAAATATGATGAAATACACTATCATCAAGCCACTAACGAATAAAGCTAATAGTTTTTCGATCTAACCTCTTCCACTCATCATCTGTTATAGTTATGGGCTTTGCACTATCCCCTTGCAAAGGTCTATACAAATCTTTACAATATAAAAGATCTTCCATTCTTGGTTTCCATATCATCCAATTGTCTCCATTTAAACTAATCATGCGAGAGACATTACTGGCCTCCATGTTCAAATACAAAAGTTAAATGCCACCAAAACCCTGCTCTGATACTAGTTGAGGAGAATAAAATAGGAATAAACTTTATACACGAGCAAATACTAGCAGGCCGCCATACACATCGGAATCAAACAGAAATCACAATCAGATGAATACCAAGATTTATGTGGAAAACCCCCTCAACTCCAAGGGTAAAAACCACGGGACAAGCTAGAGAAAATCTACTATCAAAATAATGAATAAACAGATCTCAATGCTTCTTACCCAAGCCCAAGCAATAGCCACAAGAGAATCACAGGGATACAAGGACTATAATACCAAACATAATATCCAAAGCCTTCCCAAGAGATCACAGTAAGAATCCACTGCAAACTGATCTAACCTGAGATATGAATGATTGAGAATAGTCTTTTCTTGTCCTTGTCTTCTTCACTTTCCTGAATCTCTTATTTTCTGGCCTCCACTGTCAATCTGTAGTTTTCTTTCTCTCTCCCACATTTTCAATCGCCGTTGCCCTCTTAATCTCAACCCTAGCTATCTAATCTAGGGTTTAGGTTAATATAAGTGAGGTTCTTGGCTGTGGGCTTTACTAAAGCCTATTATGGGCTGAATCTGGGTCATTTGCCCAACAGTTAGTACTTAATATTTATACTCGACATCAATTATATTTGTCAGATCAATTGACACTGGTGGGTTGAATTAATGCAAGCTTAAAGCTTTATTTCTAAAGCAAAAAACTTTTCGAATAAGATAGAATATGAAATCTGAAGCATTTCATTTTTAATAAAATAAGTGAGTGATTAAAAGTAAGTTGCTAATAAAATAAAAAAGTTAATCATATTTGAGAAAAATAACTTATCATTTTGCTTTCAAGGAGTTTAGTTAAATTGGAAGTATCAATACAATAACATTCAAGCAATGTAAGTATGAAACACTTCCAATTTTATATTGGTTCGGCGCCAACGGCCTACGTCCACTTTCGAGTCCTCCTTCTTGAGGCACTCCGACTTCCACTACCAATCTTCTTTGGGTAAAGATTAAACCCTTACACTTGCTTACAAGGGAGACTTAAGACAAACTTTCTATCTGTAAGCTTTCTCTCCTCCCTTTTCTTTTTCTTTACAAATCACTCATAATTTCTTTTGTTAGAATTTAATTGTCCAAAATTATTTCTCAGTTATGCTAAGAATGCAAGAATACTTGGGGTATTTATAGACCCCAAGTGGCTTCAGAAATTGGAGCCAAAAATCAAACATACCCGAAAAAATCGAGTACAAGCAGTTTACCTGCCGACTTGGGTGGTTCACCCGCCGTCAGCTGCTGGCCGTTGCTGCATTTTATGGTACGGGCTGTTTAACCACCACTTGGGCGATTGACCCACCGAAAGTTAATGGCCGCCGCTCGGATTTTGTGGTACTGGCAGTCCAACCACCGCTCACCGACGGTTTCCCTGTCAGAATTTTCACAAAAGTGGTTCCCTCAATTTTTCAAACTTTGGATTTGACTTAATGTTGACCAGCTCCTTGGTCAACTAATTGAGCTCAACCAAACCCAATAGTGGATCCGGTTGCTTCATTGAGGTGATTTGGATTCCTTCCAAATCCAACTTAAATTAGACTCACTTTCTAACCACGACTCAATAATTATAACTTTTAATGACCACAAGCTTAATTATGACCTAACTTCCGCCAATTCGGTAACCTCCGACATACTTATGGCAAGTCTTCTGGTCTTCTCCCTGGTGATCTCCCGACGTGTTCCCAGTGAGCTTCCCGATCTCTTGGGCGAATCTCCCAGCGAACTCCCGGCAAAACCCACAGCATCGTCCAAACCCCGGCCCGATGCTGAAGCTTGATCTTAGCCCATTATTTGGTTGTAACTTCATTGATCCTACCATCGTTAGACCTGCATGATGCTAATTATGATTTAATTAAATACAATCATAATTGCCAAACATCCATTACAAGACCATCCTAACTCCCGGCAAGCTTTTTGGCTACCCCCGATAATCTTCTGGCGAGTCTCGATCTTCTTCTGGCGAACTCCCTTGCGCCATCCTGGCAAGCTCCCGAGACCCTCAACGAGCTTCCATCGCACTCCTGGCGAGTTCCCAACCGTATCGACTCGATGCATAGAGTTGACCTTGGTCAATCCTGATTATAATAATTCTTCTATTGTAATTAATCCTACATCAATCAACTCTAACAATCATGTTAAATCAATAATCCATCAATTGATTTCATCATCAAAATTCAAGATTCAACAATCTCCCCCTTTTAATGATGACAATCAATTGATGTCAGGAGTTAATCCTAACTCCCCCTAAATCCATACCACTTAAATTTAAGAGAAGCACACACTCTTAAATTCAAGCAATCAATATTTTATGTAAATTTTAACATAAATTTACATCAATTCATCAAATCATGAATTATAAAATATCTAAGTTATATCATCAAGTGTTACCAATGAATATTTTTCAATGTCATGTATCATCAATATATATATTTCTCCTCCTTTGTCATCAACAAAAAGGTGAAATGTATAGCTAATAATTTCAAAACACATGATGACATTACTCCCCCTTAGTATATACATTATAAAATTTTCTTCCCACTTATAATTAATAAGGAGAGAAACAAGGGAGGTGTTGTTGAATCATTTCATCATGAGAAGAGATCATAATAAATTTTAAAAGTAATATTAAGATGAGCTCAAAAGTCCAAGAGATTTAAAGACTACTTATGTATTTCAAGTGTAGCAAAAGTAATCTCTTGATACCAAAAATTATCTCTTGTAAATTATAAACGTAGACATCTTCATGTAATTTTTCTCCCCCTTTTCGTAAGATAAAAAACATGGAGAAGGTTTTCAAAAATATTATCATAAAAAGTTTAATCTCATGAAATCTAGATTAGCAATTTATATATTTTCATGATTTAGCATTCTTAACTTTCAACCTTAATCTTGTAGATATAAAAATTTAGAAGAATATTTCGAATATGAGCTTAATAAATCTCTCTCATGTAAATTTCAAGAAAATATAGCAAATAAAGCTAGTAAATTCTTTCTTCTCTTTTGGGAAGTGTAAGGTAGCAAATTTTTGATTCCTTTGCATTGTTCAAGCTTGTAATTTTACAAGCTAACAGGTTTTGCTCCCCCTTTGTCATTGTCAAAAAGATGGGATGGTTACTATACTACAAAACTCTTCCCATTATATCAATTTTTAATAAACATATCAAGAAATATATCAATCATCACATGAAATATATCAAGAACAATTAACATGGTGATGAGATATTCAATTTAATGAAGACAAATTGTGAATAGAAATAAATCATAGAATATCTTGATTTATGCATAATAATTCTCATGTTGTCAAGATCATGATTTATGCAAAAAGCTCCTTTTAAATAATACGAAGACATAAGAGATTTGATTTATAAAAGATTTTAAGTTATAATTCTAATAAATCAAAATCATGATATCATTTAATTTCAAAATCATCAAAATCACTTTTAATAGATTCAAAATAAAATCAATAGATTTATTAGTCTCTTGAAATGCTAGTGATTTTCTTTCTCTACTTTGTGTGAATACGAAGGTAGAATCAAGGTAGAAAAGTGAAAAACATCATAAAAATATTTAATTTTATAGATTTCGATTCCAAAATCCAAGAAAAAATCAAGAGCTACCCATGTAATTTAATTTATCTTATATAAATTTCAAGCAAGGTAGCAAATCAAGCAAATCATATCTCATGTAGATTTTGATAATTATCATCATGACTTCCAAAAGAAAATATGATAGTAGATTAAGTTCAAATTGTAAACCCAATATTTAGTATGCATTTAGAAAGTTCTAATTTTCTTCTAAGCACTTGTTCATCATTCAATGTTTGCTTCTAATCATATTAAAAATTTTATCTCCCACATTTTGTTATTATCAAGAAAGAAATATAATTGCATAATTTCTTTTCATCCATGTTCAATTTATGCCAAAAAGCATAAGAGATATTATGTCATTAAAAATTCAAATTTAAAAGACATGATTTCTTTTAATAAGTTTCTTTCCTCTTTCTTTTTGTAAATAATACAAATGAGTCTTAGGGGATAATCTTAATTTATCCAAGATAAATCTTTTTAATAAAAGAATAATCTTGATAAAAATTTTAATTATAATTGTTAAGATCATAAATCTCCTTTTTATAGAGATCAATAATGTGATTCCCATAACATATAAGTCAAGTCAAAGAATTTAGGGAATATTCATGATAATGTAAATATCTTTTAATTTTTAACTTATCACAAACTTAAGAAATGTTAATTTTGGTGATAAGTTATATTACGAAGAAAGTCATAAGTAATCATGTCATGAAGAATATTATTAACAAAACATAAATGTCAAGAACATGATTTATTTTGACACATTTATTCCTAGATGAAATTTTAAAGCTTTTGAAATCTTAGGAGACAAAGTAAGAAGGACCTTGATTCTTATAGTAATATTAAGTTATAAATATTGAGATGTCAAGATCATGATTAGGATAAAAACTTTTCTTTAATAAAGGGTAGAAATCTTAGTGAATAAATACATCTCAAATTATAATTTTTAAGATTTCAATATCATGATTTAAGTTATCAAATAATCAAAAGCAAAATATCAATGAAGTTGGATAGATTCAAACGTATCTATTCTTTAAAGTAAAATCATTTGAAAATATATCCAAAATCATTATCAAAATTTAATTTTCAGAAAATTTCAATAAAGTCATCATAGATTGTTTTCCAAAAGAAAATAGCTAAAAGTTTTTCTAATTTATCTTTGTAGTTAAAGAGATTCAATAATAATAGTATCATTTTATCTCTTGTTGAAGGATTCATATGATAGAAATATTTTTAAGATTAATTATCCTCCTTTTGGTTGTTTCATGTGATTTCTTTCAAGAATAATTTTCAAATCAATGATTTTTAGTTTAAGACTAAAACCCAAATTTCATTTCAACACGGTCATTACTATAAGACATAAAATATTTTTAAAGCATAAATTTAACCAAACTCAATTTTAATATTTAAATGAGTTTAACTCTTTACACATAGTGTAAGGAGTGACAAACTCATCTTAAAAATGAAGCATATATATTTTCTATGCTCTAATCATAAGCATTCAATCATCATGGCATTTCAATCAATGTAACATTTAAATCAATCATTCCATAAACTTAGTCAATATTTGAAGTATTTTAATAATAGTTTTTATATTTAAATAAGTCAATGATTTTAGCATTCACTCAAAATCTTATTTTCGTAAGTTTCAATATATTTTTCAATAACTAAGGTTCTTTGGTTCTAATTCATTTTCATACTTGTATACTCTAGCTATGTATAATCAATATTAATTATATAATAATGAACCATTAAAGGTTTCATTGTCAATAATTTTAATTTTAATAATTTTCTTATTACCACTTAGGCTAGTAATGTTGAAGGAGTGTTAGATCTTAAGTAATATGACTTGAGCATCTACTTTCAAAATATTTTTATTAATCCTAGCTTTGTTAGGAAACAACTTTATATTATGGGAGGTTTTAATTTAGGTACTCATTTAACATTAGGTCCTTCATGACAAGTTATTTCCATTTTCTCTAATGACTTAAGGTTGTTTATGGTTCCTTTAGGAACCCAAATTAATTTGTGCGGACTATAATTTCTAAATAAATATTTATATGTATTATGTTATAATTTTTTACAAGAATTATATTTAACTTTTGATAGTAAAAGTAAGGTATGTACTTTAATAAAAATGGTTGGCTTTTGTTAACCATTCATTACCAATGAAGTCTATATCATTTCTTCTATTAATATGACCCTTATTGGCAAGGATCATATTTAGTAATTTATTCCCTATTTCAAAATTTTCTAATGTAGTTTTAAGCATGATATTTTCATCTTGTCTAGCATTTCACATTTAGAACATGATTTATGTGATGCTAATAAATCATGCATTTTGTCAAGTCTTTTAACTAACAAATTATGATCAACTTTAAGTAACATAAAAGACTTGCTAAGTTTTCTAAAATTATTAAACAAGTCATGAAACATATTTAATAATTCTAAAAAAGAAATATTAAAAGACTCACTCACCTCATTTTCGATTGTCATTAAAGCAAGGTTCTCCACTTCTTGGTTGAGCATTTGATCTTTGGAGCTCCTCGGCTTCTTGCGTTCATAGCAAGAGGTTACGTTCATAATTTTTATAAGGTTCAAGTTCATTAATTCTTTCAGTTCATTCGTCAAAAGTTCATGTCCAAGGTTCTCATCACTCGAGATTTTACTCAAGGAGTCATATATCATTCTTAGTTCATAATCCTTCATGTTCTTTGGAAGGTGTTTTTCAAGTTTATTTTTATAATATATTTTATTAATTGATTCATTTATATTAATTATGTTTTCATGTGTGATTTTTAAAGTATGCCAAATATCGAAAGCCGATTCACAAGCGGAAACACGATTAAACTCATTTTTATCAAGTGCATAAAATAAGACATTCATAGCCTTTGCATTTAGAGAAAAATTCTTTATTTCCAAATCATTTAGATCATTCATTGGTTTGGAAGATTTTTCAAATCCATTCTCAACTATATTCCATAGATCAAGGTCCAAAAAGATAAGAAAAATATACATCCTTGTCTTCCAATACGTGTATTCCATCCCATTTAACATGGGAGGACGTAAGATGGGATGTTCCTCACTTATGTCAAAACAAGTCATTTACTCAAGTGGGTGTTAATCCAAAGAGTAATAACCTTGCTCTGATACCAATTGTTAGGATCAATTGGCACTAAGAGGGGGAGGGGGGGTGAATTAGTGCAAGCTTAAATTTTTCTTTATAAAGTAAAAGCTTTTCGAATAAAATAGAATAGAAAATCTGAAGCTTTTTATTTTTAATAAAATAAGTGAGTAATTAAAAGTAAGTTGCTAAGGAAATCGAAAAGATAATCACGTTTGAGGAAAAGAACATATCGTCTTGCTTTCAAGGAGTTTAGTTAAATTGGAAGCATCAATACAATAACATTCAAGCAATGCAAGTATAAAACACTTACAATTTTATAGTGGTTCGGCGCCAACGGCCTTCGTCCACTTCCGAGTCCTTCTTCTTGAGGCACTCCGGCTTTCACTATCAATCTTCTTTGGGTGAAGTTTAAACCCTTACACTTGCTTACAAGAGAGACTTAAGACAAATTTTATATCTTTAAGCTTTCTCTCCTCCCTTTTTTTTTTCTTTACAAATCACTCACAATTTCTTTTGCCAGAATTTAATTGCCCAAAAATATTTCTCAGTTGTGCTAAGTACTCAAGAACACTTGGGGTATTTATCGACCCCAAGTGGCTTTAGAAATTGGAACCAAAAATCAAACATACTCGGAAAAATCGGGTATGGGCGGTTTACCCGTCGACTTGGGCGGTTCACCCGTCGTCAATTGCTAGCCGTCGCTGCATTCTGTGGTATGGGCAGTTTAACCGCCACTTGGGCGGTTGACCCACCGAAAGTTACTAGTCGTTGCCTGGATTCTGTGGTACGGGCAGTCCAACCGCCAATCGTAAAAGTTGTACCCTTCACTTTTCGAACTTCGGCTTTGACTTAATGTTGACCAACTCCTTGGTCAACTGATTGAATTCAACCAGAGCTCAACCAAACCCAGTAGTGGATCCAGTTCATTAAGTTGATTTGGATTCCTTTCAAATTCAACTCAAATTAGACTCACTTTTTAACTATGACTCAATAATTACAACACTTAATGACCACAAGCTTAATTACGGCCTAACTTCTGCCAATCCGGTAACCTTCGGCATACTTGCGGCAAGTCTTCTGG
The DNA here is from genome assembly GCA_029747655.1 of Ensete ventricosum. Classification (NCBI taxonomy): domain Eukaryota; kingdom Viridiplantae; phylum Streptophyta; class Magnoliopsida; order Zingiberales; family Musaceae; genus Ensete; species Ensete ventricosum. The sequence continues at coordinate 21,737,767 of JAQQAF010000002.1, forward strand.
TCTTCTCCCCAGTGATCTCCCAGCGTGTTCCCAGCGAGCTTCATGATCCCTCCAGCGAATCTCCTAGCGAACTCCCGACGAAACCCACTACATCGTCCGAACCCCAGCCCGATGCTCAAGCTTGATCTTGGCCCATTATTTGGTTGTAACTTCATTGATCCTGCCATAGTCAGACCTACACAATGCTAATTAGGACTTAATGAAATACAATCATAATTGTTAAACATCAATTACAAGACCATCCTAACTCCCGACAAGCTTTTCGGCTATCTCCGATAATCTTCCGGTGAGTCTCGATCTTCTTCTAGTGAACTCCCTTGCGCTATCCTGGCAAGCTCCCGATACCCTCGGTGAGTTTTCGACGCACTCCTTGCGAGTTTCCAACCGCATCGACTCGATGCATTGACTTAACCTTGGTCAATCTTGATTGTAATAATCCTTCTATCGTAATTAATCTTACATCAATCAACTCTAACAATCTTATTAGATCAATAATCTATTAATTAATTTTATCATCAAAATATATGAGATTCAACAATATTACTAATTACTTTTGAACAAATATATAATTTCTATCTTAACTTGAGAGAGCGAAGAGCTTGTATGGAGTCCAAAACAAACACAGATTACTTTTGAAATTAGAAAAATTAGTTTCATATATTGCTACTCTGACTTCGCCACCACCACTTGCAACTTCAACTCGAACTGACAATTCTCCTCGTATCTTTCTTTGGCAACTGCTCTTGCTCTTTAAACTCAAACATCAATTTGTGCATCTGATCTTACTGCAACAGAATAACCTCCTTCCATTTTCATTCCGTATTTCAGCCAAACGGAGAGTTCTGGTCGTTTCACCTCTGTTTCACTCTGCCTATAGCTCATCCATCATGGCATATGTGCTGTAAATACATAAAAACACTCTAAACTCTAAAGAAAGAAAAGGAGCCCTACAATAAAGAAAGAATTAGATTGCTGTTGCTTGTTCTAGAAGCTCACTTATAGGGGAATAGTAACTTAACACTAATTATTCCTTCTGAAGTGCAGTGTACTTAAGTAGATAGAAGTTATAGTGTATTTACGATGAATATCCATACCCTGCTGATGATTCGAATCTCATCGATTCCACTTATTCACTTTCTTTACTCGCATTTGAACTAGACTTGAAGTTAAGATTACCCACTTGTTGGTGACTTAAAGCTTTCTCTCTTTCAAGTCTAGCCACAAAAGCGAAGGTTTCTTTATAATTGATTCATTGTTCCTAGTTGAAACCCTTAGCCACTAATCTAATCTTATTTATAACCATGATACCATTTTAATCTTGCTTGTTTCTAAAGACCTATTTGGTACCAATCACTAAACGATCATTAGGTCTAGGAACAAACTTTCATACCTCATTTCTCTTAAATTTATTAAGCCCTTCATGCATTGCTTTAACCCAAGAAACATCTCTTACGGTCTTATCAATGCACTTTGGTTCTATTTGCGAGAGAAATACGGCATTTGCACAAAAATTCTTAAAAGATGATCGAGTTTAAACTCTTTTTGATGTATCTCCTATTATAAGCTCCTTAGGATAATCATTTACATACTTTCATTCCTTGGATAAGGATTTAGAAGTAGATTCATCTAAGTTGATTTTAGGAATATTATCATTTAAATTTAAAATAACAAGATAAAATTCATCATCAAAATCAATTTTTTTAAGATTAGAAAACTCATTAAAAACAACATGAATGAATAGATTCTTCAATTACTAAAGTTCTTTTATTAGAAACATAATAGGCTTTTGAAATCAAGGAATAACCAAGAAAAATGTCCTCATCTGATTTTGCATCAAATTTTTCTAAGACATCTATCATCTATTTTATTTAAAATAAAATATTTACAACCAAAACTTTAAAATATAAAATGTTGGGTTTCTTACCATTCTTCATACAGAGTTTCAGAGAGTAATGGTCTTACAAGAACTCAATTTGAAACATAACACGTCGTGTTAACGGCTTCGGTCCAAAAATATTTGGGTATGCTATGTTTATTTAACATGATTCTAGCCAATTTTTGTAAACTCCTATTTTTTTTCTTTCTACTACTTCATTTTGTTGTGGATTTCTTGGATTAGAGAAATTATGGATGTACCCATTTGATTCACACAAATTTTGAAAATCATTATTTTGAAATTCACCACCATGATCACTACGTATTGATAAAATCAAAAATTTTATTTTAAATAATTTTATAAAATATTTAAATATATCACTTTTGTGTGCCAAAAAATAAGTCCAAGTATATCTACTATAATCATCTACTATAACGAATGCATATTTGCTTAAACCTAAACTTATAATGTCAATTGGTCCAAATAAATCCATATGGATCAATTGAAGTGACATAGAGGTGATTATTTAATTTTTTAGCTTGAAGCTACTCTTTATTTATTTTCCTAATTGATAAATATCACATATTTTATCTTTAATAAATTTTAAGCTAAGTAATCCTCTTACTAAGACTTTAGTTGAAATTTGGTTTAGAAGTTTCATGCTAGCATGACCTAGTCTTCTATGTCAAATCTAAGCATCATCATTCAAGACCGAAAAGCAAGTTTCATCAAAAAAAAAATTCAATATCTATAGTATACACATTGTTGTTTCTTAAGACAATCAAAGATTTATTTTTGTGTGGTAATTCAATTATGCATACATTAGGTTAAAATTTAACCATATAATCTTTATCACATAATTGACTAATGCTAAGCAAATTGTATTTCAAGCTATCAACTAACAACACATCTTCAATCAAAAGGTTTGATGTGTTACTTATAGTTCTTTTCCATATGATTTTTCTTTTGTTGTTGTCTCTGAAGGTGACAACTCCTTCGTTTAGGCTAGTGAGCTTATAAAAGTAAATTGGATCTCCGATCATGTGCCTTGAGCAGCCACTATTAATATACCATTTGGTGCTCCTAGCCTTAGTTTGGAGACAAACCTACAAAAAATATGATTTTAATTTAGGTACCCATTTTATCTTGGGTCCTGCATGAAGAGCTTTACCCAAATTAATTTATATGGACTATACTTCTTAAATGAACATTTGTGAGCTATATGTCCTAATCTATCATAAAAGTTATATTTTATTTTTTATGACAAATTTAGAGTAGGTCCTTTAACGAAGGTAGTTGGCTTATGTTGGGTATTACCTACAAAGTCTATATTATTTCTTCTATTAATATGACCCTTATTAGCAAGAATTATATTAAGGGATTTATTCCCTATTTTAAATTTTTCTAATGTTTGCTTTAGCATCATGTTTCCTTCTTTAACATTATCTAGTATTTCACATTTAGAACAAGGATTATATGATACTAATGAATCATGCATTTCATCAAGTTTACTAACTAAAAAATCATATTCATTCTTAAGCAACTTATAAAATTTACTAATTTTATAAATTCATCAAACAATTCATAAACATATTTAATAACTTGACAAAGGAAATGCTTAAAAAATCACTAACCTCATCTTGTGTCGCCATTAGAACAAAGTTAGCAACTTCTTCTTTGTAGTAGTCTTCTTCATTCGAGGAGCCTGAGTCATCCTAAGTTACCAAAAGAGCTTTCTTCTTATGGGATGTCTTCTTCAATTGCAGACATTTATTTTTGAAATGTTTTCATTTTTTATATTTAAAGCATATGACATTGTCCTTTTTTGATTTATTTTTATTTTTATAGTTTTTATTCTTTTTTATGAACTTTTTAAACTTTCTTGATAATAATAAAATATCATGGTCTTCATCATTCGAGATTTCACTTGAAGAGTCATTTGCAGTTCTTAGTGCTACATCCTTCCTGTTCTTTGGAAGGAGTTCATCAAGCTCATCATGAGCTTTACAGTTCAGTTCATATGTCATGAGTGAGCCAATAAGTTCTTCAAAGGGATGTTATTAAAATCTTTGGCTTCTTGTATAGCAATTACTTTAAGATCCCAATTTTTAGGTAGAGATCTTAAAATTTTACTCACAAGTTTAAAATTTAAAAAATATTTTCTAAGCACTTTAAGGTCGATGGACTCACTTAGTTTCATTATAAATAATTCATAACTATAAACTAAAATATTAATCTTAGATTCTTTAACTCTACTAGTGCCTTTGTGTGTGATTTCTAGCGTATGCCAAATATCATAAGCGGATTTACAAACGAAAACATGATTAAATTTATTTTTATCAAGAGCATAAAATAAGGCATTCATAGCCTTTGCATTCAAAGAAAAAATTTTCATTTCCAAATCATTCCATTCGTTCTTTGGTTTAAAATATTTTTTAAATTCGTTGTCTACAATGTGTCATAAATCAAGATCCATAGGGGTTTGAAAGATTTTTTAAATTCATTTTCTACAATGTGTCATAAATCAAGATCCATAGGGGGGACGTGAAATTGAATATCCCTCGTTTATGCCAAACAAAGTCATTTACTCAAGTGAGTGTTAATCAAATGAGTAAGTACCTTGCTCATATACCAATTGTTATGGGGTGGGGGGGTTGGGTGGGGAGGGGTGAATTAATGCAAAAGTGAAAGTGCTCGATTCGAAAACCTTACTTTCAAGAAGTAAAGAAATAAAATCAGAAGCGTCTTTTGTATTTAGTTCGAAACAATTAAGAACCTGAAAGTCGTGAGAATGATAATTGTATGAACTAATTAAGAGCAATAAAAGGTAGTAAATAAGACAAGTAAAGATCACTCACAATTTATAGTGGTTCGGCTCCAATCTTGGCCTACGTCCACTTCCGAGTCCTCTTCGTCGAGACCCACCAGTGTCCACTACTGATTTTCTTTGGGTGAAGACCAAACTCTTACAAACTTTCAACTTCCAAGCGAGACTCTTTACAAGAATACAACATTTAGCTCACTCCCTTCTCCCTTTTCTTTTTCTTATACACTTTTAGCACACACTTTTTTCACAAATTTTTGCCCAATGACTTGCTAAATGCAAGAAAACTTGAGTTATTTATAGACCTCATTTGGCTTCAAAAGACTAGAGCTAAAATTCAAATGCAAATTGGGTACGAGCGGTATAACCACCGGTGCCAGTGGTATAATCATCAAAAGCTACCCTGAAAATAGGGTATGGATAGTACAACCGTCGGCCTTGGCAGTCCAACCATCGCTTGCTGCTCGAAATCCTAAGCGATGACTGTACAACCGTCGACCTGGGCGATACAACCATGAGGATTTTTAGAAAAATGATTCCCTTCACTTTTCAAATCATGACTTATACCTCTTGTTGACCAATTTTTAGGTAAACCAATTGACCTGAGCTCAATCCATCCCCTTAGTGGACCCGGTTACCTTACATTGAGTTGATTTGGATTCATTCCAAATCAAACTCAATTAGGACTCAATCATAAGGACCATCAAGCTAAACAATGACCTAACTCCTGCCAATCGACAACCTTCAGCATTCTTGCGGTGAGTCTTACGGTCTTCCTCCGGCGATCTCCTGGTGTGTTCCTAACGAGCTTCCCGATTCTTTCGACGAACTCCCGGCGAGCTCTCATAACATTGTCTGAATCTTGGCCCGATGCCCATATTTGATTCTTGTTCATCATCTAGTTGTAACTCAATTTCTCCGTCGTAGTTAGACCTGCATTAGTTCTTCTAACACACAAGTTAGATTAAATACTCATCAATTGATTTCATTTTCAAAATTTGAGACTCAACAGTTAAAAGCTCCCGATGAATAAAGTACTTCTGATGAAGTGCTAAGTTAATAAGTAGAATCGTAAGCAGTTCGAGAAAAATCTACATCGATAACAGAATTAGTTGTTTGAGTTAGGTTTGAGTTTGGTGCTTTATTTTCATAGTCTATAGAGGTTGCTAGAGAGATTCCATTCTGAAATTACTAACTAAATGATATGCATGTTAGGAGTTAGCTAATGAATGAATTAAAGTAAGGTGGGTAAAGATAAGGCTGGATGGAAAGAATATTAGTTTAGTATTCCTCTAAGGTCTATGTTATTAGGCAAAAATGTAGTGTAACATCTGATAGAGAGGCAAGATGAGCTTTCCACATTTGCTTAGTTAATTGGCGTTAAAAGACTTTTTGTATGACATTTTTCAAGCCCCTTATAGATTAGCTATAAAAAGAGTTTCCCTAGCCTGAGTTAAACAACTTGAAATAGGGCAGGCATTGAAGGCATCAAACTCGAAAACAACAATAGAACCTCGATATAAAGAATTCACCTTGTTAGCCTAAGTAAGGCTGAAAACAAAGCATAGGAATATGCAATATGAGAGGAGGTCACATGGAATCAAACCCTAAAGCAGAGGAATTCACCCCATTAGTCAAAGAAAAGAATGGACACCGGACACTAGGGGAACCTAGCTATAAGGTGGCAGGCATTTCCGGACTTAAACTCGACACAACTAGGAGTGAATTTAGTAGCCTAAGACAACAACTCGACACAACTGGGTGTCGGACTTACCCCGAGGGCCTTGAATATTCAAACTCATAACTTAAGACTTTGACTACTGACCTAAAAGCTGCCTTGCCTTTTAAAACCTGTGACTACTTTATATCAGTCTATCTCTCCTGCTTTCAATGGCTATGTTTGGGTTTGGCTCTGCTACTCGGCTATCAGTCGAATCCAATTTTCCTTGCTTTCATTCCCAAATTGTTGTTACTCCCCTCTTCTATTTTTGTATTTCTATCCCTATCAAGCTTAGGCTCCGTCGAGCAACTACTAACTCGAAATCTTGGGCCCCCCACTCTATTCTGTAGTCTCTGGGCTCGGTATCAGTCTTACTTTACTGTATCTAAGGCTTCCCTTCTCGCCAACACCTATAGATGATGAAAACAGGACTCGCTACAGGCGTAACATACTAACGGTGAAAGCATAACCTATTTGTGGATACCCACTTCTATATTAAAGTAAGTGAAACAATAACTTAACTTTCAACAAATGACTCCTTATTTGAAACTTTACTTTATCAGTTAGCGCAACTAAAGCTTTATTCTGGCTTTGGGCCTGTGCCAACTAATACTGAATTAGATATATACTCGCATATTATATAAGTTAGTAAAACCACTTCACTTCAGACTCAGTTACCTCATGCGAACTCCCTTAATGCGCAATGATGTTTGTTTTAGCACCACAAGAAACACTAAAAGATAGGTTACTTCTGTTAGCTGATGAAATTAGACTCGGTTACCTCATGCGAACTCCCTTAATGCGCAATGATGCTTGTTTTAGCACCACGAGAAATAATAAAAGATAGGTTACACCCTACAACTTTTGTTAGCTGATGAAATTAGACTCAGTTACCTCATGCGAACTCCCTTAATGCGCAATGATGCTTGTTTTAGCACCACGAGAAACAATAAAAGATAGGTTACACCCTACAACTTCTGTTAGCTGATGAAATTAGACTCAGTTACCTCATGCGAACTCCCTTAATGCGCAATGATGTTTGTTTTAGCACCACGAGAAACAATAAAAGATAGGTTACACCCTACAACTTTTGTTAGCTGATGAAATTAGACTCAGTTACCTCATACGAACTCCCTTAATGCGCAATGATGTTTGTTTTAGCACCACGAGAAACAATAAAAGATAGATTACACCCTACAACTTCTGTTAGCTGATGAAATTAGACTCAGTTACCTCATGCGAACTCGCTTAATGCGCAATGATGTTTGTTTTAGCACCACGAGAAACAATAAAAGATAGGTTACACCCTACAACTTCCGTTAGCTGATGAAATTAGACTCAGTTACCTCATGCGAACTCGCTTAATGCGCAATGATGTTTGTTTTAGCACCACGAGAAACAATAAAAGATAGGTTACACCCTACAACTTCTGTTAGCTGATGAAATTAGACTCAGTTACCTCATGCGAACTCCCTTAATGCGCAATGATGTTTGTTTTAGCACCACGAGAAACAATAAAAGATAGGTTACTACACCCTACAACTTCTGTTAGCTGATGAAATTAGGACTTGACTTGTTCTTGACTGATAATAACTCCAGAAACTTTTCTTTCACTTGCTTTTACAGAAGATTGCTTTAAGAGCAGTGTATCTAAGATTTGATCTCTTTCTTATAACTCAACAGGACTTAGCGCTACAGAAAGAAGATATAATTCTGCTTTTGATCTTGTCGACTTTCCTGTTCATTGATGATCCTTCCCTTGGTTGACCCCTTGCCCTTGAACGAGCTTCTTCACTTGAAGCAGACTTTCGCTAAAAATACCCGCACTTGCTTGAGCACTAGTTCAGATCTTTCAACTGAAACTACTAAGAGGCAAAAGAGAAAGAGGTGCAGGTTAGTTATCGGATTGGATTCTATCTTACCTTGCTAATTCTTCTTTGTATTCTGTCGAAACAGCCTATGATGTAGATCTTTATTCCGATGCTTATCTTGCGTATGTTGAATGATCTTGCTTTAGTACATGATCCTGCTTATTACTAATAGCATGTACCTATCCTATGACCTTCACCCTTATTTAAGAACTGGAAATTATCTACTTATCTGTAAGCACTTCAACAAGTTTAGTTAATAGTTGAATCCTGTTAATAAGCTGTACGAAAGTAAGCAACAAGCGAGTAGAAAGGAACTAGAAAGATTAGAGGCTAATATGAATTAGAACAGTTCGATGCGCTAACGGAGTTTCTGTGACATTCCTTTCAGATAGAGCTTCGTTTCAAGTGGGAAATGTTCAATTCCTGTTTTACTTGAGAGTTAGAGTAGAGGATAGAAAAGATTAGATGCCCCGCAAGAGTTTAAAGAGAGAAAATCAGATCTTACCCGCTAAAAAGATGACTACTCAACTAGCTTAAAGTTTCTTCCTATTTATATATATAGAGAGCATCCACATAAGTGAAATTAAGTATTGATTTTATATCCGCTAGTGCAATTCATTCCTCTTGTATATCGAGCACATGCAGTAATATTGATTTGGACTGTTTTCCTAGCTTATTTCTTTTCTTGGTGCACCAAGGGAGCTCACAGTTAAATCTTATTATGCTTTAACGGAGTTTGCTTTCTTGTTCGGTTAAGTAGAGCACTTACAGATGAGATTGAGATTGAATAAGAGTGAGTAGTGCGCCTAATAGAGTTGGAGTTCCTAGCCTAGCCTTATCTTAGTGAGTTCAAATCAACAAGTGTATCATAACCATAAGCAATATGAGGGAAGTATTATACGGAAGCTTAAGATCATATAAGGATGGGAGTGCAAGTCTAATATGTGCAGAAGCTTCCCTAAAAGGATACTTATTTAACTCTGATTATATGGAAGGAATCCATCTCTCTCATTGGGGTACTATAAAGGCTCTTATTATGAATTTTTCTTAAGAAAGAAAGAAACATAGATTTGAGAGCTTGCGTAAGCATTAAGGTTAGTTAAGTATTGCCAGGTACCCTATTATTCAAGTTTAGTATGGAACGACTGCACGTTGTCCTTTGTATTTTGGATATTAGTGGAGCGGGCTTTCCTTCTAGTTTCGTAGAGTATACGGTCGGGTGTATTAGCTTACTTTTGTAGGTGTCGATACGAATAGTGGTTGACCTATGGCTGGTAACACAACAGATTGTCTTGGTTATAGGCTCTGCAGTAGAAGGTTCATTAGTAGTGCGAGCTTCTACTCCTAATGCTAGGATATGTTACAATCAATTGACATTAAGAGAAGGGTGAATTAGTGTAGGTATAAAATTCTCATTTGAAATAAGAAACTTTTCGTTTAGAGCAAAATCACATATCGGAAGCGTCACTTGATAATTTATAGATAACAATTAAAATTTCGATTAAAATCATAAGGAAGAAGATTGTATTTCTCAATGAACTAATTTGGAACGTTATCAAGAAGTAAACAAGATAAATAAAGGGAAAAACTTACAATTTATAATGGTTCAGCACCAAAGGCCTACGTCCACTCCCGAGTCCTCCTCCTGGAGGTACACTGTCGTCCACTATCGATCTTCTTTGGGTGAAGACCAAACCTTTACACTTGAGCTTACAAGGGAAACAAGATTACAACTCTTTGATCACTCCCTTACCCCCTTTTTTTTCTTACATTTCACACAAGTTTTTCATAGAATTTTTCCACCAAAAGTGTTGTGTGGAATGCAAGAAAACTTGGAGTATTTATAACCCCAAATGACTTCAAAATTTTAGAGCCAAAATTTAAACTCACCCGGAAAATCCGGAGATGGGCGGTTCACCCGTCGACCTGGGCAGGTCAACCGCTGAAGCGCCCAGATTCCTGGGTACGGGTGATTCAGCCGCCCAGCTTGGTCGATTCAGCCATTGACAGTCGCCCAAAAACCTGGGCGATGATAGTTTACCCATCGCTTACCAGTGGTTTACCTGCTAGAATCTTCAGAAAAGTAGTTCTCTCCACTTTTCAAATTCTGACTTGAACCCAATGTTGACCAATCCTTTGGTCAACCAATTGAGCTCAACCTGAGCTCAATCAAACCCCAATAGTGGACTCGGTTGTCTCTTTGAGTTGATTTCAAAATCACACTCAAATCAGACTCACTCTTAACCTACGACTTAAAGATTACAATCAAACATGACCACCAAGCTTACGATCTCACTCCCGCAATCTGACAACCTCCGGATTCTACAGCGGTGAGTCTCACGATCTTCCTCCGGCAATCTCCTGGCGTGTTCCTGGCGAGCTTCCCGAACCCTTCAGCAAATCTCCTAACGAACTTCCGGTGAGCTCCCACCCATCGTCCAATCCTTGGCCCGATGCCTAAGGTTGATCCTGGGTCCATGTCTAATCTGTAACTCCTTCTCCCATCGTGGTTAAACCTACACGATGCTAACTACGACTTAATTAGTTACAATCATAATGGCCAACACATCCACGTCAAGACCTTCCCAACTCCCGACAAGCGTTTCGGCTACCCCCGACAATCTTCCGACAAGTCTGGGTCTTCTTCTGGTGAACTCCCTTCAGCCATCCTGGCAAGCTCCCGATACCCTCGGCAAGCTTCCGACGTACTCCTGGCGAGTTCCCAATTGCATCGTCCAAACCTTGGCCCGATGCATGGACTTGACTTTGGCCAATCTTAATTGTCATATTCTCTCTGTCGTAGTTAATTCTGCATCAATCAACTTCTAACAACCTATCAATAACCCATCAATTAATTTTATCATCAAAATAGGAGATTCAACAATCTCTCCCTTTTTGATGATGACAATCAATTATGATAGGAGTTAATCCTTACTCCCTCTAAATCCATGTCACTTAAATTTAAGAGAATCACAAACTCTTAAATTCAAGTAATCAAACATTCTATGAAAATTTCAACACAAATTTATATCAAATCATTAAATCATGAGTTTCAAAAAGAATTATGCACTCATATCTATGATATCCAAGTATATGATTAGTATCATGTGTCATCAATATATATTTCTCAACGTCTTGTGTCATCAATATATACTTCTCTCCTTTTGTCATCAATAAAAAGGTGAAATATAGGGCTAAGAATTTCAAGGCACATGAGTTTTTGCTCCCCCTTTATAAAATATGACATGGGTCATAAAGAACTTTTTTCCTCTTGTGAACAAGAAAGAAATAAAATAAGGGAGGAGTTATAAAATATCATTATGTATAGCTCTCAATTTTGTATAGGTGAATTTCGAAAATAAGCTCAAAACTCCAAGATATTTAAGAAGATTCAAGAATATAGGAGTACTCATGCATTTAAAATAATCTCATGTAATTTTAAATATAGCAAAAATCATCTCTTGATACTAAAAATCATCTCTTATAAATTTCAAATGTAGCACATCTTCATGTAATTTTTTTTCCCTTTTTGTAAACAATAAGATAAAATCATGGAGAAAGTTTTCAAAAATATTATCATAAAATGCTTAATCTCATGAAATCAAGATTAACAATTTATATATTTTCATGATTTTAGCATTCTTAAATCTTGTAGTTTTAAAAGAATAATTTAATATAAGCTCAACAAATTCATTTTATATAAATTTCAAGAAAACATAGCAAATACAGCTAGTAAATTCTTTCTTCTCTTTTGAGAAGTGTAAGCGAGCAATTTTTTCTTTCCTTTGCAATGTTCAAGGTAGCAATTTTATATAATCAAGCTAACAAGTTTTGCTCCCCCTTGATAGGATATAAACATAATTTTCTTACGAAAGAATTTTCTTCTCTTTTTTTGAATAATAAATAGGAAATAAGGGAGGGAGGTAAGAGACATTGTATCACAAAAATAAGGCTCAATATTTTAGATGTAAATTCCAAGATCTAAGAACTAAGAGCCACTCATGCATTTAAATTATGTGATTTTCTAACACAAATAGCAAATCATGTATTTTTGTAGATCATCTTTCACGTAAATTTTGACAATAAGCATCAAGAATTCCAGAAGAAAATATGATAGCTCAAATTGTTAATTAAGTATTTTGCATGCATATTTTTATAAGAATTGTAATTTATAAATTCCAAGAAATCCAAAGGAAAATATGATAATACATAAAGCTCAAATTGTGAATTATGCATTTTGCATGTATTTAGAAAATTATAAATGTACTTCTAAGCAAATTATTTCTCATTCAAGGTTATCATATCCAATTTTTTTAATCATATTAATAATTTTCTCTTATTTTTTTTGTCATTGTCAAAAAATATATATAATGACATAATTTCTTCTTAACCATGTTCAATTTATGCCCAAAAGTATAAGAGGTATCATGTCATTAATAATAAAAATTTAAATCTAAAAGACATGATTTAATAAATTTATTTCACCTTTTGTTTGTGAATACAAGTAATCAAGACATCTTTTGTATTTCCAAGAAAAATTATTAAATCATGCATATTTCATTTAATTTTCAACTTATTACATTCATGAGTTATAAAATAAATCATGTCAAGAAAGACACTCATGAATACCAAAAGATATAATTTACTTTAATAAATCTCTTCTTAGATAATAAAAATTTTAGGAGATCAATTTTGTAAGAAAAATCTTAATTCATAAAAATTGTCAAGTTACAAGTATGATTTTGTAAAATGAGATATGGAAATATAGGATCTTGACTTATTTATATGATTTCAAATCATCAAGATCATTGTTTAGATTCATGTTGTAATTCCAAATAGATAAAATTATGATTCATTTATAAATTTATTCAAATGAACTTGATTTATGTAAATATTTCAAGTTGTAATTTTTCAACTTGTCAAGATCATGATAAAATCATCAAAAATAATAATAAAATTGGATAGATTCATCAATCTCTTTTTAAAATAAAATTATTTGAAAACTTATCCAAAATCATCATCAAAAATTATTTTTTGGAAAATTTTAATAAAGTCAACATAGATTGTTTTTCAAATGAACATAGCTAAGGTTCTCTAATTCATTTTTGTAGTTAAAGTGATTCAACAATAAATATATCATTTTATCTTGTTGAAAGATTCAAAGGATAAATATATTTTCAAGAATAATTATCATTTTTTTAATTTATTTCAAGAATGTAATGTCATTTAAAGTCAAAAAATGAAATTTCATCAAGATCATTGTAATAAAATATTTTAAACAAAAACTTTGATTTATTTTAATTCCAATAATTTTTAGACTTAATGTAGTGAGTTACCATGCTCATTTCATTCTCATTAAATATATTTTAAATTTACAAAAATACTAGATAATGAAGCATGATTTTTCTCTCCCTTTTCTATATTATTCTATACTAAAATTATATCATTCAATCATAGCATTTCAATTAATGTAATATTTAAATCAATCATTCTATAGATTTTGTCAATATTTGAATCATTTAGCAATTATCATTAAAATCTTATTTTCATAAATTTGATTATATATATTTTCATTAAAAATAGCTAAACTTTCTTGGTTCTAATTCTATTATGCTCTAGCTAACGCAAAGATAATGCATTATTGAGATCAATCAAAATTAATTATAACAACGAATCATTCTTAAGATTTATTACCAATAATTTTAGTTTCAATAATTTTTTTTGTTATTTACTTAGGCTAGTGAGCTTGAAAGATTGTTAGATCTCAAGTTATGTGTCTTGAGTATATACTTTCAAAATATTACTTAGTCCTCCTAGCCTTGTTAGGAGGTAACTTTATATTATGGGAGGTTTTAATTTAGGTACCATTTGAGTTTGGATATTTTATGATATGTTCTTCCCATGTTCTCTAATGACTTAAGGTTGTTTATGGTTCCTTTAGAAACCCAAATTAATTTATGTGGACTATAATTTCTAAATGAATACTTATAAGCAAAGTGTCTACATCTATCACAAAAATTACATCTATTTTGGGCAAAGAGTGTAATATGGGTCTTCTAATGAGGATAGTTGGCTTTTGATGAGTCTCACACACAATGCTAATACTTTCCTTATGAACATGACCCTTATCAACATGGATCATGTTTTGAGACTCATTGTCTATATTAAGCCTTTTTTTAGTTTGTTGTAGTATGTCATTTTCTTGTTTAATTACCTCTAATGACTCATAATTAGAACAAGAAAAATATAATGTTGATGCATCATTCAAGGTTTCATATTTAGTACATGAATTATGTGATGGTGATGTATCATGCATTTGTTCAAATTTACTAACTAAAGAATCATACTATTTTTTAAGTAATTTATAAGATGTGCTAATAATTCTAAATTAATCATAAAGCTCATAAAAAGTATTTGATAATTCATCAAAAGTAAATGAGACTTTAGAGGAATCACTTACCTCATTGTTGATGGTCATAAGCGCGAGATTCTCCATTTCCTTTTGATTGTGTTTTTCATCTTCGGAGTGTCTTGGCTTCTTGCATTCAAAGCAAGAGTTCTTGTCCATGATTTTAAGATCATTTTTATGGTTTATATTTATTAATTTATCTGGTTCAATTGTCAAATATTCAAAGTCCTCATCACTCGAGATTTCACTCGAGAAGTCATATGTTCTTCTTGGTTCACATTCCTTCCAATTCTTTGAAAGGTGTTCTTCAGGTTATTTTTATAAGATATTTTATTTATTAATTCATTTGATTTAGTTGTGCTTTTATATCTCATTTCTAATGTATGTTAAATATCGAAAGTCGAATTACAAGCAGAAACATGATAAAACTCATTTTTATCAAGTGCACAATATAAGACATTCATAGCCTTTGCATTCAACGAAAATATTTATTTTTCATAATCATTCCAATCATTTATTTGATTGGATGACTTCTGAAAATCTTTTTCAATAATACACCATAAATCGAAATCTATTCAAATCAAAAAGATACTTATCCGAATTTTTCAAGATGTGTAGTTTGTCCCATTAAACATAGGAGGACTTGTGATGCATTGACCCTCGTTAATGTCGAAAAAAGTCATTTCTCTTGGATGTTAAACCAAATGAGAAAAATATAGCTCTCATACTAATTGTTAGGATCAATTGGCATTGGGGGGGAGGGGTGAAGTAGTGTAGGTATAAAATTCTCATTTTAAACAAGAAATTTTTCGTTTAGAGCAAAATCACAGATCAGAAGCATCACTTGATAATTCATAGATAACAATTAAAATCCTGATTAAAATCGTAAGGAAGAAGATTGTATTTCTCAATGAACTAATTTGGAATACTATCAAGAAGTGAATAAGATAAGCAAAGGGAAACACTTACAATTTATAGTGGTTCGACACCAACGGCCTACGTCCGCTCCCAAGTCCTCAATTTATAGTGTTTCGACACTAACGGTCTACATCCACTCTCGAGTCCTCCTATTTGAGGCACACCGGCATCCACTATCGATCTTCTTTGAGTGAAGACCAAACCCTTACACTTGAGCTTACAAGGGAGACAAGATTACAACTCTTTGATCACTCCCTTATCTCTTTTCTTTTTCTTACACTTCACACAAGTTTTTCACAGAATTTTTCCCCCAAAAGTGTTGTGTAGAATGCAAGAAAACTTGGGGTATTTATAGCCCCAAATGACTTTAGAATTTTGGAGCCAAAATTCAAACTCACCCGAAAAATCTAGGTACGGGTGGTTCACCTGCTGACCTGGGCGGGTCAACCGTCGAAAGTGCCCAAATTCCTAGGTATGGGCAGTTCAGCCGCCCAGCCTGGGCGGTTCAGCCATTGACAACCACCCGAAAACCTGGGCAGTGATAGTTTACCCATCTCTTACCAGTAGTTTACCCGTCTGAATCTCCGGAAAAATGGTTCCCTCCACTTTTCAAATTTTGGCTTAAACCTGATGTTGACCAATCTTTGGTCAACCAATTGAGCTTAATCAAACTCCAATAGTAGACCCGATTGTCTCTTTGAGTTGATCTTCAAATCACACATAAATCAGATTCACTCTTAACCTACGACTTAAAGATTATAATCAAATATGACCACCAAGTTTACGACCTCACTCCCACAATCCGACAACCTCTGGATTCTACAGCGACGAGTCTCATGGTCTTCCTCCAACGATCTCCCGATGTGTTCCTAGCGAGCTTCTCGAACCCTTCGACGAATCTCCTAACGAACTCCCGACGAGCTCCCACCGCATCATCCAATCCTTGGCCCGATGCCTAAGCTTGATCCTGGGTCCATGTCTGATCTGTAACTCCTTCTCTCATCGTGGTTAAACCTACACGATGCTAACTATGATTTAATTAATTATAATTATAATGGCCAACACATCTATGTCATGACCTTCCCAACTCCCGGCAAGCATTTCGGCTACCCCCGATAATCTTTCGACGAGTCTCGGTCTTCTTTTGGCGAATCTCTTGCGCCATCCTGGCAAGCTCCCGATACCCTTGGTGAGCTTCCGACGTACTCCTGGCGAGTTCATAACTGCATCGTCCGAACCCCGGCCCGATGCATGGACTTGACTTTGATCAATCCTAATTGTCATATTCTCTCCGTCGTAATTAATCTTATATCAATCAACTTCTAACAATCCATATTAGATTAATAACTCATCAATTGATTTCATTATCAAAATCCAAGATTCAACAAGATAAAGTATATACTCCTAATGATAGCATAAGTCATCTATGAGCGATGGAATTCTCACTTGCCCATTAACTCGTTATAATACCAGACACAAGCTTATTCTTAACACGTTATAACACGTTTTGTACTTTAGTAGCTGTCACGGCGAACACATGACTCGTTTACAAAACTTTCTAATTAGGAATAGGGACTTCATTTAGAACTCATTATGTAACACGTTTATGCTTGTTGTCTTTCACTACTTATACACATTAACTACTAGCCTTAATATACATTAACTACTAGCCGTTGCTTGTTGGGATTCCACTCTACCACTTGGGGCTTTCAAAGCCAGTAGTGAATCTTATTGCCCTCACTCGACTTGCTCGAATTGAAGGGGATTTTGCCTCTTGTAGCTGACACAGATGAAACTCAAACAGAAACATAATTTCCTCGCACTGCTTCTATACAACAGTAGGATTCTAAAGAGAAAAAAGTAAAGCAACACAGAGCCAAAGTCCAGAGATGCATGCTTCACCGAACAACCTCTTCTCCCTCGCTGTCAACCCGACCCGAACTACATTTGATACTTGACCAAGAAACTAGATAAGGAGTTAAGCAAACTCTATTTTCTGAATCAATCATAACCTGAACTCCACAAGTAGATTTGGAACTCTATCTGAATCTGGAACTCCACAAGTAGATTGGGATCGAACAGCTTACATTCTTGCCCCTTGCTTCTTCCGCTTTCCATCACTCTACTACTTTCCCTGCACTGCTTAAGCGTTACGTGGGTATTATCTTTCAGCGCTCAGATCTTATCCAGCTACGGCTTCCTCTCTTTACCTACTCCGGACAAGGATGTCTTACTTGTTGCTTAAACTTATTCGCCTCTGTACTTGCCCGATACGATACTGCTTCGGCGCAAAGATATATTCCTGTTTTCAGGCGTTAGGAACTCAGTTAGGAATCAAAGTATTAGTAAGCACAATTCCTGCTTTTATTTTACTTGCACTGACGCTGCAAGAGAGTCCTTGAAAGCAAGGTCACGCTCCAGCTAACTCTTTTTTAGGGTTCAGTTAAGCAAACAAATAGGGTTCAGGATTCCTTCCATATCAATTTGCTGGTAGCATTTATAAACTCTTCATACTGAAACAATAAAGTGAGAATTGAGCTTCACCTTACGTGGAAAGACCTCCTCTTTACGGCATTACCTCCTCTTCTTTGTATGCTACCTTAACTTCATTTCCATCTTGATTCTTTCGAGCACCTGCGCCAACACCAAGATATCATACAGCTTCTTATTATCTCTTACTCCCCCGGCTAATGATTCTGTTTATTATAATCTGGGTACTTTATGATTCCCCGACCCGAAAGAAGCTGTTCGAGAACGAGAATAAACTGTGTGGTGAAAGAAAAGGTTCAGTTCTGGTGTGTGTTGTCGACAGGAGAGGTGCTTCTTTCTTCTACGTTAAGTAGTGTTGTTTGAAGGAAGGGCTTTTCCGCTCGTGTTAGCACAACTGCTTGTTTCTGGAACTCACTTAACTAACGCACAACGTCTTTCTGAACTCACTTCAGCTATAGTATGGAGCTGCTTGTTTGCTTGTTCCCTTGCTCCTCTCCTTTTTGAAACTACCCGTGGTCTTAGCTTGGATAGACGTCTTTCCTCCATAGTGGCATGGCATAGAGGGGAAGGGGTTGAGTCGGACCATATACCCGACAGCTTCTTTCCTTGTAATCCTACCTATATAATAGAGAATCCTTGTTATCCTACCTTAATCCTTATCATCCTACCTTAATCCTTGTCATCCTACCAACCAATAGAGAAAGAAATATGGTTTCTTGCAAGTTGTATGGTAAAATTATAGCATTATAGCTTCGCTCAATAGAAATGCTACTCCTTTTTTTGACTGACATTGGTACTCTCTCATTTTTCATCCAACTACAGTACCACAAAGTAAGTGCCTATATTAATCTCAATCTCTTATATGATACATCCTATAGTTATTTATGCAGTTCATTTCAACACAGAAGAATTTCTGTGAAAATCCAATACAATAATAAGGTCTATTTGTAGATCCGGCCAGTAGAAGCTGGCATTACCAGTGGGACAAGCGCGGATCTAAATAAACAATTAATTAGAGAAAATGCTTTGATGTCGATACAAGCAACTATAACATCATCAAATGTTGAAATGCAGTAGATAAATGGGCATGAGATACAAAGAGCAAAAGCTTATTCTCTTTTGGGCTAAAAAACAGGAGATTGAAAGGATGTATGGCTCTTATCAGACTAAAGATATGAGCTACAGAAATAAATAGAATGATAGGAGCAGCAAAGGGGAAATAAGGATGTTTACTAATAACTGAAGATATGAGGAGCTACAAAAAAATAAATAGAATGATAGGAGCGGAAAAAGAGAAATAAGGATGTTTAGCACCCTCTCATAACATTAGGCATGTTCACTCTCATAAAATGGGTTTTTGTTAAAGTAAAAGTGAGTTAATTTTATTGATTTGTTCATGTGTACATCAGCTTTATTTATAGATCAGGGAAGTTATTAAGGAAGAGGATTTCCCTTAACTAAACAACGAAAATTCTTAGTACAGTTGAGGAAATGATGCGGTTGAGAAAAATCTTATCTTCTATTGTGCTTCCACAAGATTGAGCTCCTGTCAAGAATGTCGATCTTGGACCGATGCAGTAAAAAAAATTTATTGGCAAGAGGCTTCATAAAAGAGTCTGCTAGTTGATCAACGTATAGATATGGGAGACACGTAATTGACGTCGATACTTGGTCTCACACGAAGTAGAAATTAATGACAATATGCTTCATATGGGAATGAAATACTAAATTAGCACAGAGGTAAGTGGCTCCAATATTATCATAATATATTGTAGGAGTAAAAGTAGAAGTGAGGTTAAGTTCTTTGAGCAGATTCATGATCTAATTGAGTTCAGCAGCAGTAGTGTCGATGGCACGGTACTCAACTTCGGTTGTGGATCGTGCGACCGACTTCTGCTTCTTAAAACTTCAACAAATGCATGCAGATGAAACGGGGAGTGTTTGTTAAGAAAAATATCATGATTGAGAGTCCCCTTAAGATATTGCAGAATTCGTTTGACTGCAAACCAATGTGTAATTGATGATTGATGCATGAATTGTGATAGTTTATTGATTGCAAATGAAATGTCTAGACAAGTGAGACCTAAATATTGTAAGGAGCTAACTACTTAATGATATTGAGTAGAGTCTGTAGTAGGACTTCCATCACATAATTTAAGGGATGCATTAGTAGAGAGTAGAGTGGTAACCTCTTTTACATCCTACATATTTGTCTTTGACAATAGATCATGAATATATTTTCTTTGGAAGAGAAAGAGTCATGAAGACATATATATGGCATCTACTCCCAAAAAATAACTCAAGGCTCCGAGATCTTTGAGAAAGAATCAATCTGCCAATTGTGTGATGAATGTTTGAACCTCCGAAGAATTACTACCTATGACATATATACTAAGAGATATATTGTGCCTCTAGGTCGTTGTCATAGAAATAGTGAGGTATTAGAATTAGAGTTAACAAAGCCAATAAAAGCCAAAAATAAGTCAAGTTCAGTATACCAGACTCTTGGAGCTTGACAAAGTCCATAAACTTACAAACATATCTTGGATACTGAGGATGGACGAAGTCAGGAGGTTGCTGCATAAAGACATCTTCCGTAAGAGTCTCTTGTAAAAAGGCATTATTGACATACAATTGTCTTAAGCACCAGCCTTTTAAAATAGCCAAACTTAGGATAAGTTGAATTGTGGTGGATTTGACAACGAGATTGACTGTCTCCATGAAGTCAACACTAGGTCGTTGATGAAACTCTTTGGCCACTAGACGTGCTTTGTATCAGGCAATTGAGCCATCGGGGTTTCGCTTAATTCAAAAAACTCATTTACACCCAATGTTATTTTGTGTATGATGACAGGGAATAGGGGTCCATGTAGAGTTATGGAGGAGAGCATCATACTCCTCACACATGGCTTTACGCCAGTATGAAGATTTTTGTGCTTGAGTAAATGAAGTTGGTTCAACAGCCTCAGCAGAAGATTCAGTGCAAGCATATAAATCAAGAACACGACGTTGTTTGAAAATATCACTTTTAAAATGAGTTGCCATGGGATGCCTAGGGACTATAATATTATTAGAAGTCACGAACATGGTTTGAGTCAGACTAAGGAGCTGTAGTGAGGCTAGGTGAAGGTGGTGGTACCTCTAAGGTTAATGGTTTAGTGACAGGAGAAACTTGTGGTAATGTAGAGGAGGGAGCGAGGACCTACAAAATTGAAGTAACAAAAGGGTGCAGAGCTAGAGGGGAATGACTATATGGTGTGGATGGAGGCTCGTTTGACGGATTCGAAGGTGTAATCCATTGATGCATATTTTGTGGAGTTGGATATATAGTAGAAGCTTGGTGTTATGAAAAGGGAAGATAGACTCAACAAAGGTAACATGATGTGAAATAAAAACTTTGTGAGAATGAGGATCATAGCATCGGAAGGCATTATGGTCAAGAGAGTATTCGATAAAAACACAAGGTTGAGATCTAGGTGTTAACTTATACAAGGCATAGGTACGTAGCCATGGATAACACAAGCATCCAAATATTTTAAGCTTCTGAAGATTTGGACATTTCTGAAATAGTTTTACAAATGGTGATTGATATTGTAGAATGGGAGTAAGCATACGATTAATGAGGTAGACTACAGTTTGAAAGGCTACTGACCAAAAAATCGGAGGCATGGAGGCTTGATGCAGAAGTGTCAACCTAGTCTCAACTATGTGTCGGTGTTTGCGTTCGGCGGAGCCAACTAGTTAAAGAGTATATGGAGGTAACTTTAGATGTTGAATACCACAAGCTGACAAGCATGAGGTGAGAGCTTGAAATTCACCTCCACTGTAAGAATAGACTGTTTTAATTGTAGTCTCAAAGAAATTCTCTACCAACTTTTGAAAATTGGTAAAGACGGTTGAAACCTCATATTTACGACGAAGAGGATAAAACTATGTGTACTTAGTGAAATAATATACAAAAATAACATAAAATAAAAAATTATCAAAATAATTTAGTGGAACAGGACCCCAAACATCTGTATAAATAATTTCAAAAGGTTGAGAACATAAGTTGAGGAGTTTCCAAAAGGTAGACAATAACTTTTAGAACTAAGACAAGCATCACAATGGATTATGCTACTATGGGAATTAAAACTAGGAAGAGAATAACGAGAAAAAAATTTCTGCATAATAAAGGATAAGAGATGACACAGACGACGATGCCATACATCAATCGGAGCTGTAATGGATGAGTTAACAGTAGGCTTTGTTATTTATGGAGTAAACAACCACTCATAAATATTATCTTTATTTTAGCCGTGAACTAAGGATGCCCCCATGTTCAAATCCTTAATAAGAAAGAAGTCATGAAAGAATTCAATGGAAATATTATTTTGGTTGCAGAATTGAGAAACGAAAATGAGGTTTCATTTAATATGTGTTGCACATAGAACATCATCGAGTGTAAAAGTAATATGAATTAAGTGTTGCAGAACCAGTATGAGTAATCGGGAGTCCTTTACCATCACTAATGATAATATCTTCATTCCCATCATAATTTCTATAGATGGACAGGTTCTGTAAGTCAGAGGTGATATGCTGAGAAGCCCTAGAGTCCACAATCCAATTAAGCTGAGTTGTAAGTGAAGTAGTCATGAGATTCGCCAGAGGCCAATTGGATGGAGCTGAGGTCAGGGTCGAGACCGATAGACTTTTGCTGAGTGTCCGACTTTATCACACAACTGACAGACTACTTATTGTTAGGTTATGTGGGCAGGATGCCATGACTGAAAGATGCCTCTAGGATAGTTGTTGATGTTGGGGTTGACATGTGGAGGAAGCAAGGGTACATTGTTGTTCATAGAGGCAGAAGGTAGCATATACAAACCTTTGTTTTCTTTTTTGTTATACTGATTGTCTTTTCATTTAAATTTCTGACTGACCTAAGCGATGAAGGTTGGTCTTGGCACCTTCTCTTCATGATTCAAATATGTCTCGTAGACAATCAACTTATCATAAAGTTCTTCAAACGATATTAGTGAGTTGCGTGCTCGAATTGTGACTCCCAATTCCTTGAACTCACCTCTCAGGCCATTAAGAGTGTAGATGAGGACATCCTCATCACTGAGAGAATGACCTATCAAAGCCAGGTCATCAATGATAACTTTGATATTCTGTAAATAATAAGCGATAGTACTTCCCTCTTGTTTTATGTTTATTAGATTGGAGAGGAGGCCGAGTATACGAGTACGCTAATGATTTCGCCAATATAGTTTGCAACTTGCACCATGCCTCTACAGTAGTAGCATAGGAAGATATGAGTGGGGCGACGAACCCAGCGATGGAGGCTTAAATTGCCTAAAGAATGAGACAATCTTGGCATAACCATAATTTGTGCTCCAGATTTGGTACTTGACTTGCTGCCCTTGAGATGTTGATCATAGCTGGTGGACAGCTGAAAGATTTGTCGACATAACCTAATAGATCATATCCAAATAGGAGATTTAAAAATTGAGCATGTCAGGACACGTAGTTGCCTCCTTTTGATAATTTGAAAGGGATGAGAGCTATAGCATTCATGGAAACAAGCTCTATATTCTGAGAAGTACTATTGCTCCCTGTTGGGACAGTGATAGGAACGTGAGAGGTAGATGATGAAGACATTGAGAGGAGAAGTACCAATCATTGTCTCGACTAGATCTAGAAGATGAGAGCTGTCGTATGACAAAAGGTGTTGTAGCACAGACAAGAAATGCCTTCCACGCTCGGTAAGGAAGGGGAGCCCACGATAGAATAAATTGATGCAGTTATGTTTATGAAGGCTGTTGAATCTCGGATTTTGATAATGAAATCAATTGATGAGGGTTTAATCTAACTTGTGTGTTAAAGGAAGTAATACAGGTCTAACTACGATGGAGGAATTGAGTTACAACCAAATGATGGGCTAGAATCAAGTTTGGGCATCGGGCTAAGATTCAGACGATACTGTGGAAGCTCGCCGGGAGTTCACTAGGAGTTCGCCGAAGGAATCAGGAAGCTCGCTGGGAACACGCCGGGAGATTGCTAGAGGAAGACCGTAAGACTCACCACAAGAATGTCGGAGGCTACCAGATTGGTGGGAGTTAGGTCATTGTTTAGCTTGATGGTCCTTATGGTTGTAATTAATGAGTCGTAGTTAGGGATTGAGTCCTAATTGAGTTTAATTTGGAAGGAATCCAAATCAACTCAATGTAAGACAACCAAGTCCACTAAAGGGGTGGATTGAGCTCAAGTTGAGCTCAATTGGTTGACCTGAAAATTGATCAACAAGAGGTACAAATCAGGATTGGAAAAATGAAGGGAATCACTTTTTTTGAAAATCCTAGCGGTTGTACCATCGCCCAGGATTTTGGGCAACAAGCGACGGTTGGACCACCCAGGCCAGCGATTGTATCGCCCATACCCTTTTTTTAGGGTAGCTTTCAGTACCGTCGACGTCGGTGTCAACGGTTGTACCGCCCGTACCCAATTTTTTCGAGTGCATTTGAATTTTGGTTCCATTATTCTGAAGCTAATTGGGGCATATAAATATCTCAAGTTTTCTTACATTTAGCATAAGTATTCACACAAGTCATTGGGCAAAAATCTGTGAAAAAAAAATATGCGCTAAAAGGGTGTAAGAAAAGGGGGAAGGAAGTGAGCCAAAAGTTATAATTCTTGTAAAATGTCTCCCTTGTAAGATTTAAAGGCTGTAAGGGTTTGATTTTCACCCAAAGAAGATTGGTAGTGAAAACTAGTGGGCCTCAACGAAGAGGCCTCGGAAGTGGATGTAGGCCAAGATTGTGGCCGAACCACTATAAAATTGTAAGTGCTCTTTACTTGTCTTATTTGCTACTTTCAATTGTTCTTAATTAGAAATGCAAGAGCATCATATTTCGATTGTGTCTGAAATCATTTACTTATTCGCCTTAAGTCCAAGAAACACTTCTGATTCTGATTTTATTTAAATGAAAAGTTTTTTCTTTAAAATGTGATTTTACACTAGAACTAATTCACCCCCAAGTGCCAATTGATCATAACAATTGGTATCAGAGCAAGGTATTTACTCATTGGATTAACACTTACTTGAGTAAATGACTTTGTTTGGCATGAATGAGAGACATTCTATTTAATGTCCTCCCATGTTCAATGAGACAGATTACATGTATTGGAAAACAAGGATGTGTACTTTTCTCATTTCTGTATATTTTGATTTATGGCACATTATAGAGAATAGATTTTAAAAATCTCTAAACCAATAAACAAATGGAATGATTTAGAAAGGAAGAATTTTTTTTTAAATGCAAAGGCTATAAATGTCTTATTTTGTGCTCTTGACAAAAATAAATTTAATCGTGTTTCCGTTTTTAAATTCACTTATGATATTTGACATACACTAGAAATCACACACGAAGGCATTAGTAAAGTTAAATAATCTAAGATTAATATTTTAGTTCATAGTTATGAATTATTTAGAATAAAACTAAGTGAGTAAGTACATTGGAGACATATACACCCGTTTCACGAATGTCGTCAATAGCCTTAAAGTGCTTGGAAAATATTTTTTAAATTTTAAACTTATGAGTAAAATTTTAAGATCTCTACCTAAAAATTGATATCCTAAAGTAAATGCTATACAAGAAGCCAAAGATTTAAATAACTTACCTCTTGAAGAACTTATTAGCTCACTCATGACATATGAACTGAACTGTAAAGCTTATGATGAGCTTGATGAACCTCTTCCAACGAACAAGAAGGATGTAGCACTAAGAACTTCAAATGACTCCTCGAGTGAAACCATGAGTGACGAGGATCATGATATTGCACTATTATCAAGAAAGTTTAAAAAGTTTATAAAAAATAAAAACTATAAAAATAAAAAATGAATAAAATTAGAACATTTCCAAAATAAATATCCACAATTGAAGAAGAAGGTATCCCACAAAAAGAAAGCTCTTTCGGCAACTTGGGATGACTCAAGCTCTTATATTTAAATATTTTATAAAATTTTATAAAATTATTCAAAATAAAAAAAGATTTATGATTTCATCAATACGTAGTTTTCATGATGGTGAAATTCAAAATAATGACTTTTAATATTTTTGTGAATCAAATGGGTACATCCATAATTTATCTACTCCAAGAAATCCATAAAAAAATAGAGCAGTTGAAAGAAAAAATAGGAGTTTACAAGAAATGGCTAGAACCATGTTAAATGAACATAGCCTACCCAAATATTTTTGGGCCGAAGCCGTTAAAACAATGTGTAATGTTTCAAATAGGGTTATTGTAAGATCATTACTCTCCAAAACTATATATAAATTATGAAATTGTAAGAAACCCAACATTTCATATTTTAAAGTTTTTTGTTGTAAATGTTTTATTTTAAATGAAAAAGATGTCTTAGGAAAATTTGATGCAAAATGTGACGAGGGCATTTTTCTTGGTTATTCTTTGATTTCAAAAGTCTATTATGTTTTTAATAAAAGAACTTTAGTAATTGAAGAATCTATTTATGTTGTTTTTAATAAGTTTTTCGATCTTAAGAAAATTGATTTTGATGATGAATTTGATCTTGGTATTTTGAATTTAAATGACAATACTCCTAAAAGCAACTTAGATGAATCTACTTCTAAATCCTTACCCAAGGAATTGAAGTATGTAAATGATCATCCTAAGGAGCTTATAATATGAGATACATCAAAAAGAGTTCAAACTCGATCCTCTTTTAAGAATGTTTGTGCAATTGCCACATTTCTCTCTCAAATCGGACCAAAATGCATTGATGAGGCCCTAAGAGATGTTTCTTGGGTTAATACAATGTATGAAGAGCCTAATCAATTTGAGAGAAATGAGGTATGGGAGCTTGTTCCTAAACCTAATGACCATTTAGTGATTGGTACTAAATGGGTCTTTAGAAACAAGCAAAATAAAAATGGTTCGTGGTTAGAAACAAGGTTAGATTAGTGGCCAAGGGTTTCAACTAAGAAGAAGGAATCGATTATGAAGAAACATTCACTCCTGTGGCTAGACTTGAAGCCATAAGGATGCTCCTTGTCTTTGCATCTTTTAAAGATTTTAAATTATTTCAAATGGATGTTAAAAGTATCTTTCTAAATGGTTTCATTTTCAAAGAAGTGTATGTTGAACAACCCCTTGGTTTTAAAAATAGTATTCTTCCTAATCATATTTTTAAACTTTCTAAAGCTCTTTATGGATTAAAACAAGCCCCTAGGGCTTAGTATGAAAGACTTAGTTCTTTCCTTATTTCAAATAATTTTTTGAAATATAAGGTTGAAGCATTTTGAAAATGATTTTCTTGTTATTCAAATTTATGTTGATGATATCATTTTTGGTTCTACAAATGAATCCTTGTGTGAAATAAGTTTAATGATGAGTTAATATTTTTCTTAAGACTACAAATAAAACAAATAGATGATAGTATCTTTATTAGTCAAACTAAATACACCTTGGACTTACGAAAACGTTTTGGTATAGAAAATACTAATGTCATAAACACTCCCATAAGCACATCTATAAAGTTAGACTTAAACAATGAAGGAGAAAATTTTGATCAAAAAAACTATAGATGAATGATAGGTAGTTTGTTATACTTAACTGCTACTAGACCAGATATCATATTTAGTATTGGATTGTGTGCAAGATTTCAATCCAATCCTAAGTTTTTTCACCTTAAAGCGGTTAAAAGATATTTAAAAATAACTTCAAACCTAGGATTATGGTATCCAAAATCCATGAACTTTAACTTGCTTGCTTATTCAGATGCTGATTTTGGAGGATGTAGATTAGATAGAAAAAGTACTACTCGAACATGTCAATTTTTAGCGCATGCACTTGTTTCTTGGTCTTCCAAGAAATAAATTTTAGTTGCTTTATCTGCTATTGAAGTTGAATATATTGCAGTTAGTGTTTGTTGTGCTCAAGTCATTTGGATGAAAAACACATTAGAAGATTATGAAATTTATCTAAAAAATATCCTTATAAAATGTGATAATACAAGTGCAATATGCTTAACCAAAAAACTCATTCAACACTCAAGAACTAAGCATATTAGACATCACCTTATTATGAATCAATAATCAAAACATCTCTTTGGAATTTATTGACACTAAATATTAATTAGCATATATTTTTATAAAATTATTAAGTGAAGAGTAATTTGATTTTATTAGAAGAGAGTTATAAATGCTAAACCATGAGAATACATGATTTGTTTGATTTTAAATCAAATTGCATGAATGTTTGATTTATACACTTACTTGAAACTTTACTAACTTCGGATATTAAAATTTTCTAAGATGAAGATCTATTTTTATGATGATGTTTTTCACTCCCCTTTCTTGTTTCTGCCTTCTTGTTTATAAAAAAATGGGAAGAAAATTTATATGAAGATTATGATTTACTATTTTTCAGATTTATTTACTATGTTTGCTTGAAATTTATATGAGATGATTTTAAATGCATGAGTAGCTCTTAAATTTTTTGATCTTCTGGATTTCTTGGATTTTTTAGCTTATTTTCAAAATAGTCTTTTTGAAATTCACTTCTATAAGATTAAGAGCTCTTCTTTATGATCTAATGTTTGTATACTCCTCCCTTGTTTCTTTACTCACAAAGAAGAAGAAATCTTTAACCCTACATTTCACCTTTTTGTTGATGACAAAAGGGGAGAAATGGATATTGATGACTTATGTAAAATTGATGCATAATTTTTTAAATTCATGAAAATCTTTGATGAGTTTATGGTTTGATAACTCAAAGCAAATTTTTTTTCAAATCACAGCCATAGAAGCAGTAGTAGACCTCAACTATTCTGAGCAGAGATTGATTGGCAAGGAGCACTTCATCGTTGAGGGGAAGCCACGAGTTGCTTAGTGCAGATCAGGTGTTGGTAGAAGAAAAAGGAGGACAGCGGTTGCTACGGCAAGCAGGCAGATGAGGGCAATGATAACAGCGAGATGTGGAGATCAAATGCAGGAGTGGCAGTCGACGGTTACTACCGAAGTGGAAGACTTCGCATCATGCAAGAGGTTAGAGCCCAAGAGCGTCGGGGTCCCAGGGGTTTGCCAACTCGGAGGACTCTATGGGATCAGCGGCGACGTGGAGGAGAAGAGGGGCTGGTGGGGTGGCGCTTGTAGCAATGAAGAGAAGGAGTGGCAGAAGACGTCGTTGGTGCTGGTGGGGTGGGTGCCTACCGCCAGGCGCTTGAGATGGAAGGGGGGCTATAGCTTCGAGAGAGCGCTGGTCGACGACGGTGAAGGAGCGACCACCAACATAGAGGAAGGAGGCGAGGTTACCAACTGTATGCAATGGAGGGGCTGTGCTGGCGGCTGGGAGATTGCAGTGGCTGCTTGTGGAGGGAAGGGAAGCGATGGGGCAGGTGGAATGATAGAAGCAGTAGAGGATAGCTTCTGGCCGAGTCAAGGTAGGGTGTTCGGGCTAGAGAAGGCGAAGCGATTCGTGCGCTAGTGGCATCACTGAGCTCTCAGCAGAGGAGGTTGCTACGGCGTCTCGAGCGAAGCAGGAAGCAGAGAGCGGCTTCGCTGGCGAGAGAAGAAGGCGACGTGTCACGAAGGCATCGCCTCTACGGGATGGAAGGATGGGCAGTGACGATAGAGACGAACGGGGGGGGGGGGGGGGGGGGGGTGGGGGGGGGTGAAGGGGTGGGAGCAACAACGTCGCCGCTGTTATGCGCGGCCAAGGGCTACTGTTGCTGAGGCCAGCATTGTGGCAATCGATAGGGAAGGAAGAGGACTCGCCCTCAGTAGTTCCGTTGGCGTGGTTCGATGGTGCTAGTGGGGGAGCGAGAGAGAGAGTCGACCGCCTGAAACTAGGTTGCGAAGGGGAGGAAGAAGCCGTCGATGAGAGATCGCTATCTTAGACAATCTATGGGATAATCTCTCAACCTTGCTATGATACCATGTTAAAGGAAAAGTGAGTTGATTTCATTGATTTGTTCATGTGTACATTAGTTCTATTTATAAGCTAGGGAATTTGTTGAGAAAGATGATTTCCCACAACTGAATAGAGAAAGTTCCTCGTGCAGTTGAGTATGCGATTGAGGAAAGGATACGGTTGAGAAAAATCTTATCTTCTATCAGTTCTCTAGTTTTTCATCTTCATTGCATCCTTGTTTCTCAATTCATATCTATGTGAAAAATGTAAGAACATGCTTATCTTTGCAAACTAGAAAAACTCTATTTATCATATTATTTATCTTTCTTTCCCTTGACTAGTAGTGATGGCAACAACGAAAATGACAATGACAAAGTGGTGGAGATGGATTAGTAAGAGATTAGAGATACTATGATGAATTATAAGGATACTCCGTAAGAGCTGCCTGCTACGTGGGATGAAAAGAGAATAGAAAAATGAAATGAAAAGTGGTAGTAGTTGGAAAAGTACAAGATTATAAGTTAGATAAGCTATGGAAGAGTAGCTTTAACTCTGTAGTGTGGAAAGAGGTGCATAAGCTTGGTCTATCTAGATATCCTTGTAGAAAGAAAAGAGGTGCATAAGCTTGGGACTGTTACTTCTTGCAACATATCTTCCATACTCATTCCTTATTTTAGACTTCCATACTAATTCCGTAAGGAATTAGAATTAGAGTATATGGATCAGCACGCACCATCTTCTTTTACTATATGGATCATCACCCATCTTCCTTCTTCAATGCCTGCCCACCACCCAACAACCTGCATGTCTTCCCGAAAAGCATCAATTTCCACTGAAGCAAAAAGTACCAGAAACCATTGTTACTTAAATAAACCATTGTTGACTTATAACTAGGCAAGGATCTCAATAGAATCTATAAATTAGCCACTTTCATAACCTAAAATAAATAATCATGTAAATCCCTTCCAATAAGCAAGCTAGTATCTAAATGCCTTTGAAAATACGCTATCTGGACAATTCCTCTTTACTTTTAGTTTTAAGTTCAATCATAAACTTATTAAGGGACATGTCATCATCCCATAGGAAAACCATTCGTAATTCATTATTGGTTGGGTACACAGCTTATTCAATCCAATCCAATGGTTGGTGTACAGCTTATATTACATCTGAATTAAAGAACAGATGTGCACTCGGTCGTAGGTAAGTAAAGTGAAAGATTGTTGGAGGGGTGCAACGGGAGGGGAGGGGCTTTTCGCTTCTGGCCCCCCTAACACCTGTTTTCATAATGATTTTTACATGGGCTTTGCCAAGCTACTTTTTACCTATATCCTTCTCTTCTTTCATTCGGAGTTGAGTTATTTGCTTTGGGTTCCTCCAAAAAGTTATAGCAATCATAAAAATCAATGCTTCGCCTTAGAAGATATTTCCTTAATCAATCCTGCCATGCCAGCCGTAATACCTTTCGAAGCCTTAGGAGTTTCATTGGCCCGGTTTTTTCTTTGTTATTACTTTTTTTTGTTATCCAAATATTTATTCTTTGTATTATAGGTATTATAAATTATTTGTCCGATAGCTCTCGGGACATTAATCGAGTGATCAAGTCCGATAGCTCTCGGGACATTAATCTATCCTTTACCAAGACATTAATCTATCTTTTACTAAAAATATGGGACCCGTCTCATATAGGAAAGAGTTGTTAGGAGTAAGAGGAGCGGGAGTCAGATATATATGTGGGTTCTTAGAAAAGATAGGCTTTCGATCGGCTAACAGGTTTTTGTTCGACTAATAGGTTTGCTTGGATTGTATCATGTCTGAGTCCAACTAGTTTGACAGTTTCAGATCGATCCCTCCGACAAAGAGAACAACCCCTTGATAATTCTATTCAACCGTCTCCTTCTTTTTGAATCGCTCGAACCCCAAAGGGAATCAACAGAGAATAAAGCGTTACTTAGATTTGGAACTGAAACAAATAGAGTTGGCTTGTTTAACCTATATATAGAAGGAATCCATCTCTCTCATTGGGGTACTATAAATATAAATAAAGGCTCTTATTATGAATTTTCAAGGAGTTAAGTAAACTCTTTTTCCTAGCTTGTCAAAGTAACTTAATAAACGTTACTAAAAGGAAATCTCTGCCCGCTCGGCCTTTCTTTACCCAGAGAGCTATATATATATATATATATATATATATAATTTGACAAAATTATATAATGGCATTTTTCGCTGAAGAAACTTAGCATGATGCAAGATTTGACAAAATGGCATCATCCAGGAGTCCATTAGAAATGAATCCGTTGGGATGGAGCTCCTAGCTTTCAGCAAGTTCTTAAAGACATCTTTACCGGAAACAGAAGATTGAACAAGCTCAGGACTTGTCTATTATGGTAAGGCTTAATGTTGTTGAATAATTTAAAACCCATGTGTCACAATTAGTTGCGATATTATGGCTTATTATTATCCGCTCCTTGTTTGTTATCCAAAGTATATATTCCGATTTTTCTTGTGTATGATGTAATTTTCAAGGTAAGCTTAGCAAAGGATATAATGTTGAGGTCTCCGAGGGAGTGCAGAGAGTATTATTATAAATGACGTTACATACTTGGGTTTTTCATTGAGCCTGTTTTTAATTTGCTCATATGAATCTTAGAAATAACCCGAATTAAGAACCTAATTGGGGGGATTGATAAGACCAATACGGCATCATATTGGGGCATATCAGTATCGGTTTCTCATCTGGAGATTTATATTCATCAATCTTCATTTGAGCAAAACTTATTTTTTGAGCATATCATTATGGAGAACCAACATAGCAACATAGCAAGCAAATGAATGGTGTAAGAAACAAAGGATATCACCCACTATCAGTGCTACTTGAAACAAATAATAATAATTATAAAGCATCTAAAGATCCTTAAAATTCATTATAGGTAAGACACATGATATCTACCTGTTGTCGGTCATGAGTTTGCTAAAATTCCTAGAGAAGTAGAATCTACACATACGTTCTAACAGTAACATTAGAACAATGCATATCAACAAATATATTTATTTCTTCAAAGAATGCATGGAGAGTAACCTGTTGTGAATTTAACCTTGTTCAGTGGGTGCAAAGTTTTCCTCTGGCCTAAGCTGCACCATGTAGTATAGACATATGGCTAACATGAGGTACATCAAAAAATATACAGCATCAAACAGTTATAAGATTCCTTCGGGAAGGAGCTTCACCTAGCATCAGGGAAGATGTGTCAGAATGAACCTGCAAGTCCAACATGAGTACCTAGCGAAATTTTACTTTTATTCTCCTTTGGCAGGGGCTTTTCTTTCTTAGACATTTCACATGGCTGAAGTGAAGGGATGGTATAGAACTATGAAGCTTGTGCGAAACTTTGACAACAGGAAAATTCAACAGAATGATTCAATGCGTTAATACAACGCAAGCACAAATAGTTTGAGTTACTTCAAGGAACACCACGGTTTCACCTCCACTCATCAAAGTATGATACAATTGGAACAGAATCTATCTGTGCAACCTTCAGGTCAAGAGACAAAAAAATTTGTGTTCCTAAAGGGAAGGAGAGGAAGAATAAGCAAAAAATCCTGAATGTATCCAGAGACTGAGAAAACAAACATAATGAGAAAACGTAATACAGGAATATATGCATAAAAGAAAAAGAATCAGTTCGGTTGGTCAACATCTCTAGACTGCATGTAACTCATAAACTGTCTAGGTAACTCTGCAAGAAGTGACTGAATTACGGATACCTCACCACCTGCATGTTAAGAACAACAAAACTCAGCATTTCCATATATCTCATAGGATCTGGAAAAGAAAAATATTTGGTAAAATATTATTGTCTAAGCTTGTCAGGGACATTTATGACTTTGTTGTTGATCCAGGCTTCATACTGTAATATTACTTGAGGCAAGAATTGTACAGGATGCATATATCTAGTGTTAAGTACAGCAAATACAGGGTTAAGTACTGGATTGATTGTTTGAAAGTTAGATACATAATTTTTGTTTCATTATTTTCTGAGATAGCCATCAAGTTTATCTTGTCTAGTCAACACCATTTTCAAAGAACCCATATTGTTGAACCCTTATTCATCATAATGTTCCCTGGACTCTACATGCAAAAGAAAAAGGAAGTTTCTAATTTATAAAGATGTTTTTATTCTCGGCCCAGAAAAACAATCTGATAGTTCCTTTTATGACAGCTTGTCCAGTCAACTATAATTTCTCTCAGATTCAGTGCTTTTACAATAGGGTACACAAAGGAAAGTTCAAGACGCTTCCATGAAAGCCCGTTTGTTTATCCAAAAGATTACTGTGGCCTTCATAGACCACTTGGAGAACAAATTAGTTGTTATGGCATGGAATTGGTGTATGTCAACTACATAACTTCTGATCTGTAAACAAGACATGACTTTCTTGTACAGTTGATGATAAAAAATGTAGCCCTATTTCTAGGTGTTCAATGTATTCATTTTAATTAAAGTAAACAAATACATATAACAGATCAGTGTATCCCTTCTATGATTCTTTTATATGTCATAAAAGTATGTCACCGTATAGGGCAGCAGTTAAAAGGGGGAATGGAAGATCCACGTGAATAGAGGATAGCTGAAGAGTACATACTTTGTGCATCCCGCATAGCTACAAATTGCACTATATCTCGTGATGCAACTCGTCCAGTTGGGCTCTCTATTCGCTCCCCTTTCTCTGCATCTAAGATCTGCAAGAATGAAACCTGCAAACTCAAGAACTATGTTGCAGAATTGAAAGCCTACAGTAACCTGTGATGTTTACAGAGAAAACAAAGAACCCAAGGTGTTATATTCTGTTAACAGTGTGACCTTTGCAAGCCAAAAGAAAGGGGGAAGAAAAAGGGTAGTGTGGGGTTTCAATAAAAGAATATTCTTCAAGATCAACAGATAAAAGAAGGTTGCAATGATCTGACGATAAATTCACCTCCATTTCCTTGAAGTCAGCCCCACCAACTCCAACAATGAGAATTGACAAAGGTAGATCAGATGCCTTCACCAGAGCATCTTTTGTTTCCTGCAAATCAGTAATCACCCCATCCTGGACAAAGTTTTTGCAGGATTAAAATAAAAGGACTGCACTATAGAAGTACAAAATTTTTGATGTAACATACCGTGACTATCAGCAAAATAAAGTACTTCTGTTTACTGTTACTCAGTGACTGGCCAGCTATTAGTGCAGCAGCACTGATTACATGCCCAAAGAGCGTAGGGCCTGCCAATGATACATTGTGAAGAGCACTAATATAAGCTGACATTATACCTTGGATACCTTCTACCTGAGAACAATTAGACATGGTCAAGTTAAACATCAACTTTCCAAGGGAATAGGTGGATGTCTTAACTTTACTGGTTCCAGACAACAGGGAAAACTATTATCCACAGAGCATGACCAGACAAAGTGATAAAAAGTAAAGCCACCTGGCAAAAGGATGAGAAAAACCATTTAATTCATTTTTCTTTACAGTTCAGGTTGTTGGAGCACCTCAGGCTGATAAGTGCTTCCATTAAGGTTAAAACAATGAGAAACAGGACCATCAATCGGCCTTGCACCAAAACCCCAGGCAGGAAAGCGCCTATGTGCATCATAAAACTGCAGGACCTCCCCAACTTCTAGAATTGCCTGTAGATACCCAAATAACAAAATGCAAAAAATAGTGCATGCCTTAAGAAGGCAATAGAAGTCAACAAAGAAACTAAAATCATCACTAATATTCATAAATAGTTGCTCACTCTCTGATATGCATTTGGCCGACCTGAGGGGTCAATGTAGTGCAAGGAATCGGGTAGGCGAGGATTTCCATTTGAGGCTGACAGAAAAGAAGTCACAAGATTTATGCAAATGTCAAAGTGATAATGTGCAAAAAGAGCAAATAATAGTCTAAGATAGCTCCAACCAGGTCAAACCATTAATTCATCCATACCTGTAAAATCTATAGCAACCATGAAGTTCAGTTCACAACCATCTGAGATATAATCCAAGAAAGTCTTACTTCTGCTATGAGAAAATCGTTCCACAAAAATCTGACTTTTCAATACCTACATAGGTTCAGCAATTTCAGAGAGGAAAAAAGTATAATTCAACTAGTACCCAGAAAGTAAAAACTTTAGAATATCAGTAAAAACCATCCTCTCACCTTATCCTCATAATCATTACCAACAAGAGTAGGTAAAAATAGGTCTTCACCATGCTGACTATGATGAAGCTTTTCCAATTCAGCCAACGATTTTATGACTTTGCTGTCAGTAAAAAGAAAAATCATCATTTTGGTGTACCAAGTTTATCTCAGTATGATACTGTACCTGGTATCAAGTGGTACGCATAGTACATACTGCTCAGTATTATATTTATATTATATTATATTGTATTATATTGTATTATATTGTATTATATTATATTATATTATATTAACAAAAATGAAAACATACGAGGCGTCGCCTCGCCTCGCAGGAGAACGATGCCTCGTTCTCCCGCTGGAAGACGATGCGTCGCCTTGTTCGCCCGCTGGAAGACAAGGTGGCGCCTCGTCCCCCGCGGGAAGACGAGGCGTCGCCTCGTTCTCCCGCTGAAAGACGAGGCAGCACCTGGTTCCCGCGCAGAAAGATGAGGCATCACCTCGTTCCCGCGCTGTCACGGGCTTACCTGATTTTGCCTTTGCCTAAGCCGTGCAGCACCCATGCGTGTTCGTCTGCAAAGGTCAGCCTTTCCTCAAGACTTACAACAGAGAAAACGGGTCAGAAGAAACAATTCCAAAGGGATCCACAAGCAACTGCTCAAGCAAACACTTTATAAAGTCAAATGCAAATTACAACCACGGACTTGACAAACTCAAAAAGGTTGCACACAAAGGATAATGGTCCATTACAGACCGAAGTCCCCATAAGTGCTTACAAGACACACTCGTATTTACAAGCGAAAATCAGCCACAAAGCAAACCAAACTAGGGTTGCCAAACTTACTGCATGCTCGCTACTTGCTGTACAAAGTATGTACACAAACCGAAGGACACGGACAAACATGAGCATTTCATCGAACACCTTGTTTACATTTTTCTCCGTGACATTCTCCCCCACTTATTCCTTCGACGTCCTCGTCGAAGCCGCTGTAGACGCTGCCTCTCCTCGCCTTTGGCTGAATTTTCAATCTTTTGCTCTAGTTGCATCACGCCTCTTGGCTCCCAGCTGCTTTCTGCTGCTGTTGTTGAGTAGTCGAACTCCGATCCGCTATACTGCTTCAACTCGTCAGTGACTAACTTTGATATGGGGTTGGCTGAGCTGTGTTGATCCTTGTCGATTTCTGTGGATCTTTCTAGTGAAGGAAAAAGACCTTCCTTGTTATGCGCCAGAGTTGCAAGCGGTCTCATATTGCTTAAACTGGATGGTTGCTTGTTGGAGCTTTAATGAGCATCGTCTCGCAGACTTTAAAGTTTTTGAGGTCCTTCCTCCACGATATTTGCTCATTGATCCTTCTTCCACTTTTAGTTGTCACTTCCAAGTAGGTTCGCATTACTCCTACTTTCGATTGGCATTCAATTGGGAAATGAAGCAGACAATCTACTCTCAGTAGTACTGATCACCAATGGTGAGGATTTGACAACTATTGTCTTCTATAAGCTTTCTTCGAAGGGTCACTGAACTTGTACAGAGCTCCTCTGCTGGATAAGTAAGAGAGCTGATACTCGACTTCACCCATTCTCTTAGGAGTTGAGAAGGCAAAGGTTACTAGATTTTGCCAGCCTCCTCGAGGTTGTACTTCATGCATTGAGCTAGTTACTAGCATTCGCCCGCTCTTTGCTCACACTTCTGAAGCACTTTTAGTGTTTGCACTCCTTGCATTGAGTTAGCTACTATGATTCACCTTCCCACTGCCATTGAACTTCTAGAATGCAAGAAGTTTTGCTCGAAAAGAGCAAAAAGTTTACCCCAACTTGGAGTAAGTATTTGATAGTTCTGGTCGCCTCTGGGATTATACTGTCTTCTCCATCATCTTTGCCGCCTACTCCTCTAAGTAGAAAAGGTACAACACCGCGTACTGCCTACTTTGTTCCTTGGTCGAGCACTCCTGCATCAACCCGAAGTCCCTCATTTTCGACTATCTTGATGAGAAGCTCGTTGACACTAGTCTTATGAAGTTCCCTGGCCTCCTGCCTTTCTGCCCTGTCTTGGTACTTGGAGTTTGCCTTTGCATTCTCCACTTCCTCGACCCCTTTCGCGACCAACACTCTCCCTCCATAAGAGCAAGGGATCGATGCCTCTACGAAAGTCCCGCCTCTACGGTACCATAGCACTGCCAAGCCCATGACCCTACTATCCGTTGTCTCGCATCTGCACCCCTTTCTTGCCATTGGTAGATCCGCCTATGCGGCACTATGACACTCCTCTGAGTCCATCTCCTTTCTAACGAACGCTTTGTTTTTGGGTAGCCGAGCCCCACTGGACTCGTCGTCGCTTCCTCGCCCCTTTCGACCACCTGCTTCAACACATCTGTGTTCTCCAAGCAGTTCTCCTTGGTCGATAGATAGACAGACTACAACTCACATGCATGACCTCTGCCATCTTGTTGTAGGGCTCGCGTCGATTATGTTCTCCTTAGCTTCCTTGGTAACAACGTTCGCTTACTCAGCCTTGTCCTTTGACTTGTCGGGCTCTCTTAAGCGAATATAAGCACTGAAGTAGTCCAACTCTCCAGTCGCTCCGATCATACCTTTATATGATCAAGTCCCCTCTAACTCTCCAGTCGCTCCGATTATACCTCTGTATGATCAAGTCCCCTCCATGGGACTCTATGGTACTTGCACTCGGAATTCTCCCTCGGTGGTACACAGCCCCCATATGCTGATAACCAAGGCTTTCATCCGATACAAGATTTGATGCGCACACACCGAAGACCCGCCGCTGCGGTACCATGGCATTTACTCCTTGAATCTATAGTCCTTTCCGTTGTATTGTTTATCGAAGTGGAGCTCCCAGCAGCTCCTGATCATCCACATGATCCCATCCCCTCTATGGGACTCATTGGTACTTGCACTTGGACTTCTTCCTCGGTGGTATACAGCCCCCATATGCTGATGACTAAGGCTTTCATCCAATGCAAGTTATGATGCACACACAAAGACCGCCTCTGCGGTACTATGGCATTCACTCCTTGAATCCATATCCCTTCTTCTTGTTGTGACGTACACCAAAGTGGAGCTCCCAGTAGCCCCTGATCATTCACATGATCACGTTCCCCTCCATGGGACTCACTGGTACTTGCACTTTGATTTCTTCCTCGATGGTATACAACCCCCATATGCTGATGACTAAGGCTTCCATCCGATGCAAGCTCTGATGCACACACGAAGACCCGCCTTTGTGGTACCATGGCATTCACTCCTTGAATCCATAGCCCTTCTTCTTGTTGTGTTGTACACCAAAATAGAGCTCCCAGTAGCTCCTGATCATACCTCCACATTATCATGTCCCTTACGGGACACCGCCCGTGTGTTTTGTATTACCGTAAACTATTCCACACGATCCGCTGCACCATGTCGCCTCCTGGTGACATCTTCATTGCACACAGATTCTTGTGTGATGAACTCAGACTACGACTTCTCCTTGTGTGGCCTCTGCCAACACATCGTAAGGCCTCCGCCACTTCCGATTTGTTCGCTCCCTTGGCAATTGACATTCGTCCACCCACTCTTGGGTCACACTCGGACAAAGCATAACTCTAGGACAGTCCGTCGCCTAATAGCTCCCGAAGTCCCTCGACTTTATTGAAATTGGTGCACCATTGTCTGGATCCTGGACCTCTGTCCCCTCACCAGCACAATCTCCGTTACACACCGCTTTCTTCATGACAACTCGAATGACAACACTGTAGCATATTCTTCAAGAGTACCCGCCTCTGCGTCCTCTTGCCCTATGCTAAGGTCTTCCGATCTCAACTTCGCCTCTGCAAGTTGAGTCACCTTAGTTCCTCCGTCAAATGCATCTCTGAGATAAGGTGCATATGCCTCGAAGCTCCCTTCGTCTTTGGCACCATGCAAGATGAGTTCGCTCCATCAAAATGAAGAACCCATGGAACAACATAATCCCCCTCTTGCGTCTACAAGTGTTCATGTCCTTGATCTCTGTCCAAGGAAAGCTCTGTGTCTCTGCTCGATGTTTCATCTTCTATGTCAACTCCCTTCATGTGGCTTGGATACTTCATCAAGTTCCACCCAAGTTGCTCCGCCTCTCAATTTGCATTGAGTTAGTGGTGGCCCTCGCGCCCACCATTCCACGGGTCAACCCTCCGTTGAGTCTGATTTTCACATCGACTCTAAGTGTGCCTTCGTATGATGTTGCCACAGTCGCTCCCCCACTTAATCTCGAAATGCATCCACCAAGGCATTACCTCATTCGAGATCATACGATGACTCCTCGCCGCTCGCTCGGTCCGTTGAGCTTTGTGGAGAAATGGTCTTGAGATACTCTTCCTCAACATATGCGGTCCGTTGCACATGATTCTCCCTCTAGAGAACTAGGACTTATCCCTCCTGGATATCTGTCTTGTTGGAGCAACTTTCCTCTTTACATTCCTCCTACTGGAAGTTTCAGATACCACCATCCCTCTTGCTGAACAGCTTGTGCCTTGTTCTGCCTCCGCAAATGCACTTACTAGATTGTGACTCTTCGCCAATACAGTCACCACTGTACCCCTCAAGGTCTAGCATCATGCTGAACTTGTTACACACTTCAACCTCCTACGGACGTATCCTTTTCATGCTGAAGAGAAAGTTCTGATGCTCCATGGCGCCGAGTTTCGTTCGCGCCTTGGGGTGGCCACGAACACTCCGTCGTCCGTGTACAAGCCCTTGCATGAGTATCGAATTCTTCGAGTTAGCAATTCCCCTCACCTCTGTGAGCTTGGCACAACTCTTTCGATCATTGCGCAATACCTCCCACTTTGCACGGTCTCATCTTTTACCAAGCGCCCCGCTTACCTTGAGCACCGTCAAGTTTGATTGCCAGCGTCGAGCCATAGCTCGAACTCAGCCATCCCAACCTTTGTGCGCTACGCATTCTTCTTAGTTTGCTTGTCCTCGTGGTGCCTCTCGCGCAAAGGGATGGTCATTCCTCTGAATGCCAAACCTGGATGCCCGCTCGTTTGAGCGACTCCTTTCCCTACATCTCCATATTCGTTTCCTTCAAACGGTTGCGCGTGCTAGTTGCCCTCCACACAACCCAACTAGGTCCCCCACGTTTGCATGGTAAGTGTTTCTACATGTGCTTGTCCCGCTCTAATACCATAATGTCACGGGCTTAGCTAATTTTGCCTAAGTCGTGCGGCACCTATGCGTGTCCATCCGCAAAGGTCAGTCTTCCCCGAGATCTCCTAGGGTCCCTCAGGACTTACAATAGAGAAAATGGACCAGAAGAAGCAATTCCAAAGGGATCCACAAGCAACTGCTGAAGTAAACACTTTATAAAGCCAAATGCAAATTATAACCACGGACTTGACAAACTCATAAAGGTTGCACACAAAAGATAATGGTTCATTACAGGCCGAAGTTCCCACAAGTGCTTACAAGACACACTCGTATTTACAAGCCAAAATCGACCACAAAACAAACCAAACTAGAGTTGTCAAGCTTACTGCAAGCCCGCTACTTGTTGTACAAGGTATGTACATAAACCGAAGGACACGGACAAACATAAGCATTTCATCGAACACCTTGTTTACATTTTTGTCCGTGACAGCGGGAGACGCACGGTACCGGGCGGTCCGCGTACCGATATCCTGTTGGACCGGTACATACCGTCGTACCGAGTGGTATAGATCAAAACAAAGAACCTTGATAATATGTAACATCAAACAGCATATACACAGTACAACTGTTTCTGCAACATCATATACTTAAAGAGATTCACACAACTCTTGTGCATGCCCATGTACAATCATTCTTTTTAAATTGTGTGAGGAGAGTGAGAGAGGCTAAACATCATATGAGAGGTGAAAAATCATTACCCAATCAATTCATGCTTGCCATTGCTATTGAAGTTGAAACACTCTATGGCAAGAGGATTTTCCTGCAAAAGTCTTAACCAAATGAGACTGCATAAAGTAACATGATAACTAAAAGAGCATGAAGGTACACATACTTTGCTCACAATTTGTTGAAGATTTACAATCAGTGGTTTCCAAATAGGATGGCGGTCATTCTTTTTCACTTCAGTCTTAGAGATTGGAACAAGTACTCCACTCTCCTCTTTTCTAGACATCAATAAGAAAGGGTCCTTTGGCAATCAATAAAAGAACAATCAGTAATTCATACAGATTCAGTCGAGAGTTTTTCATAAACTAGCAAATGCTTACACTTCTTGAGAAAAGGTCTTTGGTTTCCAACTCCGAACAGCGGAACACTATCTCCATGATAGTTTTTGAACCAAGACTCTCGTTGACACAAACATTGAGCTTGCCTAACTTTCTCATATGAGTTTTATTGTTTTCTTTCCGGTCAAGATTTAGTGTTAATGATCTGGTGGGTGTAGTGACCACCTGTAAGAAACAAAAATGGCAAAAACTCTTCATTATGCATTAGCTATAAGTTAGCCATCTTTTGTAAGACATTATTGCTTTACACAAAACATGAGTTCATCTTCCATTTGACAACAGAACAGAACAAAGGAGACCAACTAACCTTCGTTATACTAAATAAGGATGATCATGATAGCATCATATGCTGCATCATCTGCCACTGTCAGTATAAATCATTATAATACTAAATAATATGGCTGTTACATGGACCAGAAACATGGGTTCCTCATAAATTCTGGCTTCGTGCTGGTGCAAATTGGCATATGATCAGTTGGCCCATTAATATAGACCAAACTTTGGCAAATGTAAGACTGCCAAAGTTTACATTATCAATAATAAGCACCATTAAGTCTTTATATACAAGCCCACCATTGAATTATCTTCAACAGTAGGACTATTGGAGCGCCATAATCTCCAAGGTGCCATCTCAGTTTATACATCATTTAGCACGTGTAAGCATACAGCGGAAGGTTTCAATCGCATTAATATTATCTATGTTATGCACGCCTGGACTCGTATGTACAGACATTAGCATACTTATGCATTGTAAGCCAAGTTAGAAGGGTTCATCACAAGTTATTGGGTCAATCAACACTGAACTTGGGTAATGTTACATTATATTAAAATAGCAATTACCATTAAATTAATATCTTGCCTAACAAAATGACAATTGGATTCCAAGTAAAATTCCTGTTTTTAAAAGTTCCTCAAGACAAGGAAGAGAAGAAAAAAAGGACTAGCATTGATGCAATCCAGATTCACTTACAGGTTCATTAAGTCAGATTGCTGATTTCCTATGTTAATTAATTTTACATCAACTTTCAAATTTTCTTTTTCAGACTTCAACATGCTCAAAGCATTTTATTCACCTTCACGTATTTTAGAGTTTTAGTTGTACAGTTCAATTGATCAACCATAGTCTCTTCTACTAATCTCACACTTTATCTTGTCACGTCAATAACTTAATCGGACATATCAGCCCTATGTTATTAGGTGGTGTCATGACTAGTACATAGTCATCCCCTCTTCTACAAACAAAAAGAAACCAAAAGGATACAACGAAGATTAGCAAGGTCCCTGAGCAAGGATGACACGCACAAATCGAGAAGCAAAAGGATCCACATTCATCATAATTGTTGAACTCTTCCTGCAGAATGAACAGCAGTATCGACAAAAGGCTCTTCTTGGGTTTGGTAGGCATGAATTCTCATGGCTGCTGGTGATTCCTCGCCAGCGGCAATGCACCCCCTCATAGGATACTGTTGGTGCAGTGTCACAGTTCCCCCCTGCCCTCACGGGCCCCACAAACCATGAGTCGCAATTCAAATTTCACCACTTCCCTTGATGCGATGTAATTGATGGCAGCATCCATCATCCGATGGTATTTCAAACCACTAGCCCTATCGCTAGTGTTAGGGTGCGTCACAATCGCCGCATTATTGCATGCATCCCCATTGCTACCAAAGCATATAGGGCTAGTAGACAACCGCTCACATCCACGTTGTCCCCTGCAATTGCCCTACCTAGTATTTCTTCGCCGATGGCCGATCCTTCTTCTCTGTTGGTCGGAATCAATCTTGATTTGTCAAGTTCCAACTATTAAGGGTCCACCACTACCAATTCTAGCTGTTGGCATCGAATCGCAGACCCCTATTTTGCATCCCATGCCGAATTTGCCTAGTCCGCAGATCGATTCTTTGATGATTAGAGCTGGTGAAGGGACATCAACTTTCAATTCTTCTCCATCGCCCACAATCGCTCTTGATCTGACAATGTCTCTAGCCACTAGGGGTCCTCCATCGGCAAATCTTGTTGTTGGCATGGAATCACAGCCTTCGTAGATTGCTTCCTCAGTGACTTTGGCTATGCTACATCATA
The DNA here is from genome assembly GCA_029747655.1 of Ensete ventricosum. Lineage (NCBI taxonomy): Eukaryota > Viridiplantae > Streptophyta > Magnoliopsida > Zingiberales > Musaceae > Ensete > Ensete ventricosum. Next base: position 21,782,275 of record JAQQAF010000002.1, read on the forward strand.
GGTGCTCGGGCCATTTCCTCACCGCCAGCGGTGGTCCCACTCATGTGGGTCCATGCTGCTTATGACAGAGTCGCACTCCCCCGCTCCTAGATCGCCGGTGATCACAGCCATCTCCTCACCACCAATGGTGGTCCTACCTGTGTGGGTCCCTTCTGCTTAAAACGGTGGAGTCACACTCCCCCTACGTTTGTTGCCAGTGGTGGTTCATCACTGGGAACCACAGCGTTTTCCTTCCCGCTAGTGGCCACGTCCATGTGGGTCCCACCTCCATTACCCTTGTGTGCGCCCACCACTATTGCTGCTGTAGTGTCGGCTTCTGTGCCATGCTCCCCTTGTCCATCAAGTAAATGCAAGGGCTTGGCACAAAGAGCATGGAGCTCCATATTAACTCCAAGTTGAAAGTCATCATGCACCTCCCTCATTCACACATGATGGAGTTCTCAAAATTCAAGCTTCTGAGGAGGAAATCCTTGAGGGGGAAGAGTACTGGAAGAATTCTCTAATTGGTTATTTTATCGGCTCTTGTCCGCCCTTCCTTATAGTTAAGAACTGGGTACATGCATTAAGGAAGTCTGATTCCTTGGAAGTTCTCTCTATGGATGCGGGTTTTCTTATTTTCAGCTTTGGAGACCAAGATGATCTTACTAGAGTGCTTGAATCTAGCCCCTAGTAAGTTCATAACAAACTCCTTATTCTCGAACCCTGGGAACATGATATTCAGCTCGAGAAGATCGACTTTTCTACTATTCCAATCTGGGTAAAAGTATTCAACCTTCCTTTTTTTATGTGGACTCCCAAATTTCTCGGCACTATTGCCAGAAGCATTGGGAAGCTTTTATTTATGGATCGGCTCACTAGTAATAAGGAACATTGGATTTGCATAAGTGTGTAGAAAGATTTTCACTGCTTTATCTCCTTGATGTCCTATGCTTTTCCCTTAACGATGCCAAAGACTATATTGTTAGACTGAGGTATGATTGAAAACTAGTAAGATGTTCACTTTTTAATATCTTTGGACGTTCTCTCAAGAACTGTTATAAACACAACTAAATGGGTCTCAAAGCAGCCAGTGGCTCCTGTCTCACCTATGTCAATGGAGATCCCCTCCACTATTTTGCCTGCTGCATGTAACATTGGCCTTTTCATGCCAATTGTGTCAAAGGTGACTCTTGTATCAGTTGTACATAATGTTGATCCTACTGAGTCAATGATTCTTGTGCCACCTGAGTTTAAGCAAATTGTCTCTACTATCTTTGCATTAGTTGAATGTGATAACAGGCCTCCCACAAGAAACGTGACTTCTTATGGTTTCTCTAAGCAGTCATCTACCATGGCTGACAGTCTCGTAGCCGTGACAACCTCTAACAAATATGACGCCCTCACGAGTACTTATGTGGTTGATGACTCTGAGGTGGAAGAAGATAGAAAGTCTACATTTCCCAACCGTCAATTCAGTGTGGAAAAGTAACACGACTCTAAGAGATAAGTAGAGTGCAGCATGGGAGACATTCTATACGATTTTTATTCTGATTCTGAATTTCTGATTGTTGATGGGGCCTTGCTTTATATTACTTTGTATGCTGCCTTCGTTTCATAGGCTTTGATGTGTCTCTTTTTGTCCCTATGCTTTGTCATAATGGAACGAGTCCGTGCTACATACTATTATTTGATTTTTCTTTATGTCAATACTATTCTTGCCTTTTTGCACCAAAAGAAAAACAGAAAGTAGAAAAGGGCAAGGGCCCCATGAAAAGAAAGGCAAAGACAAACACTAATACAGTGTCAAATTAAATGTGAAATATGAAAAGGTGCAGCTCAAAGAAGAGCAAGGACAAAAGAGAAGAAAAAGGAATGAAAAGAAATAAGCACGCAAAGCTATAATGTGGGCAAAAATCTCATCTTAGGCTTCAAGCTGTAAAGAGTTACAACACAAATAAGTAGGGTTAGCTGTACCGATGTGTACCTCCTACTACGGGCAGTATGTACAGGTACACGGACCACCCTATATCGGGCGGTACTGATCACTTGGCCTCATATCGAACAATATGAGATTTGTACTAGGCAATAACAGTCGGATTTTGACCATTATTGATCATGAGCTGAGATTGTCCTATTTCAAATGGTCAATCTCTTAAACTCTTTCACTCTTTTTCACTCACATCATCTCTTATTCTCACATTTCACTCTCCTAAACTCAACAAGGCTATGATTTATGGATTGGATCAAATTTAGGAGGCTAATTTGGGATAACTAAAAGGAAGAACACTCTAATCAAGAGGTACGTTATCTCTTCCTAAATTTTTATTAATTTATAAGATGATTAAGCTTATTATATGTGGTGCATAACTTAATGTCTAATACATTATTTGATATATTTTTTATGGTAGAATAGTGTTAATTAGAGAGTAATTAAGGTATTTAATGTTGTGATTAGTGTGTTTAATATTGAATTTTATGAAATTAAACACTTAACAGGTCAAATCTTTATATTTCATACATATTAAGGATTAGATCTATGTTTGTGATGGTATAATAGGTTTAATTAGGTTTTAATTAATTTTTTTAATAATGTGATTAATGATTTTAATGATAATTTAATCAAAATTTGATCGATATTGGATCAATTTATATTGTTTTTGCAAAAATTATACTAAATTTATATTTATTTCTAACTTAAAACCCTAATCTAACTCTTTTGTATTTTTCAAGAATTTTTAGAGATTTTTTTATGATTTTGGGCATACAATTGGTATGCTCTAATGTATCGTTGGTACGCCTCGATACGTACTGTACCAACCAAGGCTCGGTTCACTGGTACAAACCGAAATTGCAATCTTTTCAAATAAGCATACAGAAATTTTAAAATATTGCTGATTATCAAGGAAAACTTAATTTTCTTTTCTATTTATTTACTCACTAAGTTGATATTTTCAATTAAATATCACAAAATTGACCCTGGTGCCTTATGTGAATGCCCACATATAGAATTTTGTTACCTATCAATTTCTAGAATACCTTTGGAACTTTTTTCTAGATTATATCCATGTATTTTGAACAAGCTCATCCACATCATCTTGGAAAAAGGCAAGTAAGATGATGCAACTAACCATTGTACATATTCAGATGAATCAATTTAGTTTGTGTTGGTAAAAACAATCAATATATACTCTATAATCATGATATCTTCAAATTTTGACCCTAATTTTTTTCCGATGACAAACATGCATCCTTCTGATAGCATGACGAATGAGCTTTGATATATATTGATTCCTATATTCATTTGAACAGAAGTCAGAGTAGCCTGAAGGCTGACTTTTATAATTTTCACTTAAGCTTTACCTTTGATGTAAAATGTCACATTTTGAGTGCAGTTGTTGACTCATCTTTATGTGTAAGTTATATCACGAAAGGTACGAAGCTGTCATGAGCTTGTTTGGATTATCTTGATATATACTTGCACATGGATTTGAATATTCTGTTCACATAATTTCACAGTTAAAGCTGTGCGTTAAGCATTACTTAAACATGAGGTTATTTTTGTTATTTGGAAGCCATCTCTTGGTTCTGTTTCGAATCAATGTGAGTAGCACACACCTCTCCCTATCCTTTTTTTGACCCATTCTTCTTACTTTTTTGTTTTTCTTAAGAAACACCTAAATTGGACCATGCGTGACTCATATCTCAAAAGTGGCCACCAAATTCCTTCTTGCAATTAGCTATCAACAGGACTCCTGAGATAATTGGTTGAGTTGGTCAGAAACAATCAAATTGTCAATATGTCAATTGTTGAAAATATTTGTAAAAACATGACTATCAAAATCATCGTGAACCAATTAAGGTAACCTATACAAGAAATAAATACTCCATGATACAATAAATTTATTTTTACTTCCTTAACAAAAACAATGGTGAGAAAGAAAAGTTTCCAAACTATATCTAATGTAAACCATACTAAGTCCTCTAGAACATTCTGAAGTAATCAAGTGCCATACCTCAGACAGAACACTGCTTGCTTCACCAAGCAGTTGTTGCTCCTCCAACTTAAGCATCTGCATGGATGCAAATCTTTTTGAACATATCACATAGCTACTTTGCAAATAACTGCAAACGTATGAATGCCCTCAAACAAAAGTAACATACAGAAGCATAGTAAAGATATTGTAAGAACAAGCAGCCACAACTACAGGAATAGAAATAGTGCATGGGCAGTAATGATAACTAAAATACATATGTGATAATTGTGAACAAAATTGAACTTTATCCATGTAAAATCAAAATTAACATTTGTTCAAATATTTTTGTAGTAACATGCAACCAGAAAAAGGCATTTGTTGGTGTATACAAAGAATGGAATTATGATAATAGTTCAATGATTATCAGATGATCAATAAGGGCATTGCAAGAACTTCCAAAGGCCACTTTGGTGATGGATAACAGCTGCCGGATAGTAACAACCTCGGGACATACTTCACTGTGTACTTATGTACAGAAGTCAACAATTCTAAATATACGTTGTTAACAGGCATTAGTATTAGTCTTTAGATAGACACATAACAATGTTACCAAGGCACTAATTGGAAATAGCAAAGGAATTGAATAAAAGATTTATCTCATAATTGGGGACCATCTATGTTTGAACTTTGAATAATGCCCCGTAAAATCTGTTGGCCCCTGTATACATGAATTTGAAATATGCTAAGGTTCACTAGAACAATGCAGTGTCTCATCCCAGATCTGGCAGATAAAATGACAAGAAAAAATTATCTGCTTTCGTTGTGCATTTTTAATAATAAGCATTCAAGGTGATCTCTCAAACATACTAGATTCGCCTGTATAACTAGACGAGAATAGATATTTTACTGCCACGAGATAAATATGCACTTAATGAGAATCAAGGCAGATCTTGGAAATACAATACAAAATAGATTTACCATAAATGTTCATGCATTCACTATAAGATTCATATCCAAGTGAACTAATTGCAAACGATTATTTTGAATTTTGTGTCATAGCAACAAAAAGATGATTACCTTTGCAGGTACATTGTGAAAGACTGACTCAACATCATACACCTGGAACCTGTGAACAGACAACATGAACAATCACTAAGAATCAAGGAATGCAATACTGATCGGTACCGCTCATACTGGGCGGTATGTACGGGTCTGCCAGCTGACCAGTATGTGGACCGCCAGCTACCGGGCGGTACCGCCAATTGGGGCTGTTTCCGTCCTATTACCACCCAAAATCGACTGGTAACGGTCGATTTCGACCATTGCCGACCGCTGTCGGGCGGTAACGATCGATTTTGACCGTCGACAGCCAATTTCCAGCGGTATCAGCCGAGGGAGGGAGAAAGAATAAGAGGGAGAAGAAAAACCTGGAGTTTGGCACTACTCTTTGTCCGCGCGATTCATTGCCCGCGAGTGATTTCTTCTCCCCGTACGGGGAGAAGAAACGTCCGACATTGGCGATGTCACCCCTTTTTTATTTTTTAACTTATTTTTATTTTATATTATAATATATATATACCGAGCGGTACACTTGTAAATACCGCTCGATACCGACGTACCGTATCATATCGAGCTGAGCTTGGTACGCCGGTATGAACCAGTACAACCAACCTTACTAAGAATTAAGGTAAAAAGACAGAACAAATGTTCTTCATATGTGGGGCAAAAGAATCAACTGATATAGATTAAAGTTTGCTGAAATTAGACTGGTAGCCTTTAAAACTTACACAAGATGTTGCAGAACCTCAAATTCGTAATTGATGATAATCTTTTGTGTCCACACTGGATTTGCTGAATTTAGTATCACTTCAGTGCGACCAAGCTCTTCAAGTTTTCCATCTTTTTTTTTGGCATAAACAATAGCCAAAGAATCACTCTACAAAAGATATTAGATTTACCAGGACCTAAAAATTCATCCTTTAAACAACAACTACAAAACTACCATCATCTGTTAGCACAAGCCATAGGGTCTAAGGAAGGATGATGCATGATACCAGGAAGTAAAAACTAAAAACAAGATATACAATTGCTGGATGGCACATAGATCCCTCAAGATCTAATTTACATAACAGAAAAAGGGGATATGACAAAACTCAGCAGTATTCTCACTTTTCAAAGAACAAAGCAATAAGATTATCTTATTTCAGACCTCGATATACAATTATGATCAAACCAATGTGTAGTTAGATAAGAAAAGAAATTACCTGACTTTAAACAAGCCCTTAAACATAAGAGAGTGCAGAGACAGGAGAAATAATATATCACAATCTAACTAGACGCTTGAAAAAGAAAAGAAATTACCTTATTTTGAACAAGTCCATACACATAAGAGAGATGAGGGATGGAATAAATAAAATACCAAAATCTAAATAGATGGTACAGTGAGACTAACAACTCCAACAGAGATAAAAAACCATCAATCTTAAACAATCCACCTTTTGTGATGCAAGGCAAGAAAGAAAATAAATTTCTCCTGGAGGTACAAAATTTCTAGGTTAATAAAATGGAGAATGAGTCAATAAGAATGCATGCAAACTCAAACTTAAGCACTTAATGTCAAACTGGAATATAATGCTAACTGAATAAATGTATTTAAATATTTCAAGCCAACAAGAAAATGCAATTTAACTTGCAGAAATGAATAAAATAAAGAAAGTGTACCATTGAAAGCACATCCTCATCACACAAGTCTGTAGCAGACAAGGAGAGCTGTCAACAATGCCATAAAAAGAAATTAGTTAACTACAAAAAGGTAGTCACAGAGACATAACAATTGCTGAAGCATGTCACAAGCAAGTAAACCAACATAATATTAAATCTCAGGTAATCAAAACGCCCATAAGCATATGATACATTATTCTTCAGGACAAAACCTTTTTAAATTGTCATATTTTTTCCTCACCAGCAAACGACTGAATGCCAAACCTCAGGATATCAGTGACCTATATAGCTTTAAACTTCCACTCCAAACACACTACTGCAGGCAAGAGGCAACTGAAGAAATAGGTTGAATTAACATGCATACTTTTTCACTCTTTAACTAGCAACGCGATGTAATCAGTAACTGTTGTATTTCTATCATCAACCATTGATTGACGAATTTCAACTGTGACTCCACCTCAATTAGCATATTTGTGAGATCAAAAAATAATGTTTTGCCATTTTATTCTTGCAACATGTCATGCATCAAGAAAAGCGAGCATTCTAAAGCTCATCAAAATAGAATTTATGATAAGAGTGTCGGAATGTCTCAAAAAAATTTACCACCCGAAGGCATCATCTCGACACACATATGAAAATTAAGCAACCTTAAACCACTGAACTCAAGCATTTCCATTACCGCCCAATGAAATCCACAGCGACCTAAGTCGCGAAATTCCGGAACAAGAACGAAAGGAACAACGGAGCTACTATCTAGGGTTTTACGATGAGGGATCCGGATGGAGATGCCGACCTCGATCTGGGTATAGGGACTACGTAGGCATCCAGATTTGAGGAAGAGGTTGACGGCACCGTCGGCGCCGCTCTTCAACCCGGCACCACCGGCTGCGGCGGCGGCGCCACCGACCAGGCGCCCGCCCTGGCCACCGCCGGAGAAGCAGTTACCCATGGACGCAGAGTCTACCGGTACGGACTGCGAGGAGGAAAAGTAGGAACGAAGAGGGGAGGCGGCGACAGAGGCACTCCGAGAGCCGAGAGACGTGCGTCGAAAGGAGAGACAAGTGAGAGCAGGGGCTGAAGAGAGGGAGAAAGCGCGTAGGAAAGAGAGCGACGTGTTCACATGGCACTATCTAAGTGGGGATGTTCTGCATGACAGAAACAGAATTCAGCATTTTTGTGCAATAAATTTATCTCACAAGTGGGGCCTTCCAAAACACAGCAGTCGAGATCTTTGAACGCTAGAATAAACAACACAGAAGATCGAGAACACGGTACGTTGAGCTCGAGCGAGTGCTGTTACGGGGGACCTGAGGCAGCTTATCGCCATTGGATACGAGGTCCGTTCTTTGAGATGAGCGCACTAGCTCCTCGGCTCGGTTCGGGATCCGCCCTCTTGCGACCGCGAGGGGAGTTAGAAAGTCAAAAACACCGATTGGAAACCAAAGTTTTGGGACTAAGCATTGGCTTTGACCAATGAAGCCATTTATGTAAACGACATCAGTAGCAGTTAATTACAAGCATTCTGCTATTGAGATGGACCCGATCGATCAAGTTTTTTTCTGACTTTATGTCGAAAAATGGCAATAATTAGAGACAAGGAAGACGTGGAACGTCAATTCTGTTCTTTTTGTCCCTAGCTATCAATATTTGTTTAATCCAAGAATCTTAGAAATAATGAGTAATCTTATCTTTTCCATAGTTTCACTTGAGAAGGAACTCAAGATAAATGAGCCAATTACAAATATCGATGATCCTGTGACGTGCTTCTATGCATTCGTGAACTTGCCTTGTATTAGTTGCCACCATTTCATAAATAAGTGCAATGAAGCATCAAGCGCATCTCGTGCAACTTTACCATAAACTCGATACATAATATCGATGATATTGTGATGTGCCGTCCACTCAAACACTTCAGAATTATAGAACCTAGACTTCAAGAGTACACGGTGATATGTGCGACCACAAGACCAAAGCACACTCTCATTCGACGATCAAGAAACAGCTAGATTTTAAGGTTGCAATTTGAAACATCTGGCACATTCATTCCACAATAATAATAATAAAAAATAGCTAGAGTTTAAGGTCTGCAAAGTTGCAACATCCAAAAGGAAAACAGGGACAAACTCAAACAAGAATAGGGATGGAAAGAGCACACAGTTAGTTGTCAACGGACAGCCTCCGCCGCTTGTATCGGACCATCACTTCACCTTTGACACCAACTACCATGGCATTCCAGTCATTCTCGGGGAAGGGAGATATCAACTCAAACTCAAAGTTCCTCAGCAAGTGGCTCCATATCGCCTTGATCTGCATGTAAGCAAAAGGCTCTCCCAGGCACCCATGCCTGCCACCGCCAAATGAAATGTATGAGAAGGCTCCCGCAGCCTTGTCTTCCTCTCTCCCGGGTAGAAACCTGTCAGGATCATAGGTATCTGGGTCCTTGTAGATGTACGGGAGCCGGTTTGCGAAAGATGGGGATGTGGCTACAATGTGGCCCTTGGGAATATCATACTCCTTTCCTTCTCTCGTTGTGACGGTGAAGTCACTGTGAGAATAGCGGAGAAGCATTATCAACGGAGGGTGAAGCCTCAGAGCTTCTTTGATGCAACGGTAGAGGACATCCATCTCGGATAGAATATCATGATCCACCTTATCCCCATGCCGCCTCATTATCTCCTGCTGCTCCTCCAGAGCAGCTGAAAGATACTTCCTGAAACACAGCAAGTAAGCTCCAGTCCAGGTGGAAGTGATGGAACTGGTGTGCTGGCCTGCAAAGAGTGCAGCGATGAGCAACCCTGTAATCTCTCCTTCTGTGGTTGCACGGCCATCCTTGTATTTTGAATCAATGAAGCACTGCAACATGTCATCCTCTGATTTGCCAGAAGTCTTGCGTGAACTGATAATGGTCGAGAAGATCTCTGCTATCCTAGCACGGGCACGATCCCGCCTGCGGTGGGCTGGGATAGGGAGGTAAGGGAATATGACACTGATGGGCTGCATGCCATTGTCAAGGTCATGAAAGAGGGCAGAGACATCATCAAAAAGCTTGTCCCTTACTTCTCTGCCCAACAGGCATCGACTTGCTGTCAATATGATGAGATGCTCCAGCTCGTACTTCAAATCCACTGTACCACTCTCTCCCCATTTTGAGAAGTAGTCCTGCAGAAAGTAATGATAAATATAATCACTTAAAACTGTAGAACATAGGTGGTGCAATGTGAGGAGAGCAAGTCAGGAGTACAGGTAACACAGTCCTGGCAGGAATATGTTGACCAAGTCAATGGAATAAGGTAGCTAAGCCAACATTTTATCATTCTAAACAAGAATAGTTAGGGCATGAATGCTATAAGCAACGAAATGAAGACAAGATGAAATTCAACTGTTCTACAAGGTAAATGATTAACCATTCATTTTGTTTGGTGTGTATGTTTTACAAAACAAGAAAGGAGCAGTATCTTCAGACCCTTGACCAAAAGATGCTGTAATTTAGGTGCACAAAATCACCCTTGAAAATGGCCATCGGAGATGTCATACCTCACAGACCTGATGAGTGGGCCCATATGTGTGGATCACAGGCATCAAGTCTATGAGATACCATAACTCAGTCCACCTATTAAACAACTTTTCCTTTGGCAAAAACAGCACATAGAATGATGAATAATATTAAATGTCAACTAATTAAAGTGTCATTAAAATGTCAGGTAGTTATGCCACATCATATTATATGTCAACTAATTACTGTCATTAAAATGGTCACAAGTCTGAAGTTGAAGTCGAGCTCAATGAAATAACATATATATATATATATATATATATATATATAACTGAACGAGCGGAATGAAAAATCTAGATAAACAACAAAATCATATTCAAATAGGTAAGGAGGAAAAATGTGCTTTATTGTAGTTTCAGTTCCTCTAATGTTTCCCTTCTTCCTTAACATAGTCTACATTCAAGTCTGGAAAATATACTAGTATCAAGAAATGAAATGATTTGAAAAATACTACCAATAGAACTTGCAGGAAATAAATCAGATTAAGAAAATATAATGCACCTGAAGCAAACCATCATTTAATAAACATATGTTGTAGGAAAATAGCAAAGTGTTCTGAATTATGACTACAAAGGATCAATCAAGTAAAGCAAACCTTCGTATTACAAGAACTGCATGAAGAGTAAGTAGTAACAAACATTTTTTAAAGCCATGAATAGTACTAAGGAGTAACTAACCATTTTTTAGGAACTTTATGAAGAGTTTGGGGCATATATAGAACTTCTAGTTTGACTTACAAGTTTCAAGTTCATGGCATCCAACTAGGAAAAAAAGTTACAGAATATGCACCACCACATTTATCCATGCGTCTCACCATTTCATATATGACTTCGACAAAATTCAATGGAGGAGCAAATTGCTCATAAACAATCTAGATTTCACCACAAGCTTGTTCATTTGATTAAGATAATTAGCAACAATTGCTCAAATGAAAGTTAGGGCATATTACTCTAGACAAAAGTAGGCAATGTAGATCATGGATCCAGAGTCTGATGCTAAAAAAATTTGATTTTAAAAGGCCTAGTTCATTTGATTATTATAATCTGCAAAAAATGCACAAACTGGAAGTTAGGGCATACTGTTCTGAACAGAAGTAGCTAATGTATATCATGCATCTAAACTTGGAGAAACAAATGCTTATAACAATCTGGCTCGCCAGAAGCTCGTTCATTTGATTTAGATGAGTGCCATTTATCAACAAATGCCTAAATAGCATAGATTCAAGCAATCGGGGTTTTCTGCCAATGGAAAAGCAACTGAGGCAGATAATTACCTTAGTCTCGACAACCATGTGATCCACGTAGCTCCTCAGTTTGGTCACCCTGAGCGCCTCCGTGAAGAATCGAAACTGCTCCTGCCGCACCGAGTAGTCGACGTCAAAGACAACACCTGGCCCAAAGGTCGGAACGTTGAACTGGTACACCTCCTGCTGGCTGAGCTGCGCTTCTGGTGCCTTGAAGAAGTGGCCCGACACCTCAGGCCCGATGAAGAAGGTGATCTTCCGGTTGACGACGTTCACCGTGAACACACTTCCGAGCTTTGTGTACTCCTCGCGGATCATCAAAATCGGGCCCCGCATGAACCGCAGCAGGCCGCCGATGACCGGCACCGCGGCGACCATCGGCGGCAACCGCTTCCGGGCCTTGGGCGCCAGGGCGGCAGCCACGAGCTTGGCGAGGATGAGGGTCGCCAGGAACAAGAACCCCGCAGCGAAGAACTTGTGCTCCTTGAGATCCGTCGCCGAAATCATGATCTGCACGGAGGAACACTCAGCAAGGTTCGATCTTTATGACCAAAAAACCTTCAGATCTAAGCAGAACCGGTGTGAGACATTGGCAAAAGAAGAGCGGGAAGGCAGAGATTTAGATTATTGCCAAGAACTGCGCGGTGAAAAGGTCAAGAAATCGAGTAGAGACGACGGAAGAAGGAACAAATCGAATGGAAAACAAAGGGAAGAACAAGAGGGAGGAGATCGAAGGAAGTGTTTACCTCAAATCCTAGAGGGACGGGCAACCGACTGGGGCAGGAGACACGACAATAGGATTTGGATGGGGAGAGGTCGAGATGAGAGGCTTTAAGCACAGGCGGGCAGAAAGAATAGCCCCAACGAGTGGGAGACGCACGGAGAGAGTGAATCGTGGAAGATCAAAACGTGCATTTACATTACTAGCTCTCGAACTTGGAGCAAATTTCATTTCCAATTTGAATTTTTACGTAAATTTATTCCCTAATTTTTAATTAGCATTTGGATTCTATTTAACCCGTTTAATTAATCAACTTCTATTAAATTTCCTGATTCTTGACCAGAAAAATTGATTGGATTGTCTAGTAAATTTCCTAAATCTTGACCAGAAAAATTGATTGGGTTGTATAGTACAACTTAATCTGTGTCTCAGCATCAATACCCATATTTTTTTTACACTAAATGATGAAAGTGAAATTTGATTTCAGGCCAATGCAATTTAACGTGGCATCTTGACATAAATATAGATATGTTTCATAAAATTTAATTGTATGGGTAGTCAAAAATTTTATCTAGTATACCCAATCAATACCTTGAATTTTAATCCCATGGGATATATTGTGCCTTGTTATGAAAATTTTGGTGGTATATATGTGGGTTCCAAAAAGTTACTTTCCCTATATAAATTTTGATACATGTTAATGGTGTCTATAAAAAAAATTATCAATTAGTTTAGATTACATTTTTCATTTATTTTCTTAAGATAAGAATTATTTTATTTAGGATATGAGTTCCAACCTTCTACATAACATATAATTTTATCTATGTTTAAACATTATATTATTTGACAAATGATATATCTTATATTTGAACTTATTGGTGAGCATTATGTTATTTAATATAATGAAGATATCTTTTAATTAAAAAATATAAAAATATTACTATAATTTACCCTGCATTATGTATGTACCTAGAAAATAATGTGGATTAGACAAATTAATCATGAAATTTTGAATTTAATATGTCTCAAATTTTAATTTTTACAGCATCGAGTTAAACAGCACTCTTGTGAGCTGTCTCTCGAGTCCGCATTAATCTCCAGAAACGTGGAATTGCACTGTTAGATTTCCAATCTCGATTTGGAGGAATCTCGTTCGATAATTTTTCATACATAAGATATTAATAAGGTGATGGTATGTCAGATTCATCGATCAAAGGATTCGATACCACATTTAATTTTTTTAATATTTTATATCCAAAATGATTTTTTTTTCTTAGAATATCGTATTTTAAAACTTCACCTAATCGGTGCACCATCATAACTAGATTTCATTGGAACACATCGAGTTTAATCAACTTTAATCATACTTTTATCAAAAATAAATAAAATTATGCATTGTTTTTAGAGATCAGATCAAGTAAAGATGAATATGCTCTCACTTATCCCCACCTCGAACACTTAATTCTCATATCCATGTCTTCATTCCTTGAGAAAAATGGTATCATAGAATTTATTTTATATAATTACTCGTATCACATTAGTTATAATAATATCTCACATTTATACATTAATAATACAAAACTTATTCTCATAATCTGTTTACATAAACATGAAGATATCATCATCTTGTGTTTGTTAAATTGGATTAAAGGCAACATAAATAGATTGCGTAAAACCCATCGGTAGCCTTGCTGCAATCCCTAATTTGAGAAGGTAAGACTTTCCCCGGCCAAACATCCCCATTACATGGGAAGGCTTGAGGGGTTAAAGGGGAAGTCCAATGCACAAGATTTCCACCAATAAAGAAAATTAAGTTCAGATAAAGGGGGGGAAAAAACGCAGATCCAGCGATTGCGAATTGTTGCTCCAGATAAATGACATTTAAGATCACAGCCCAGAATAAATGAACAGTTTCCAGTTTGTAGATGATCATATAAAGGCTGTGTAATTCTTATGTTTACACTGATATCGCTGAAACAACAGAAAGACGTGCATAAAAGCATTTAGATTTCGATCCCTGTGGTTTGATAGTGATAGAAAATACGATGTCTTAACTACATGAAGATATTATTTTATCTAATAATAGTAAAAATCTTCTTCTCTAACCTGAATAAATATAACTTATATTAATAAAATTTATGAGGTTTTATTCTATAATTTATCATGATATTAGAGCATCTTTTGCTCTAAGAGAGATTATATTTTTCTTCTTCATTGTCGTTCGATAACAATCTTCTCACTGATTATCCCGAGCACCCCCCTTCTCCAATCATGCTTCTGTGGAGGCGAACGTAAGGAGGGAGCCGTTTCCAACCTGTCCTTCCCCTCTGACGGCCTCCGTTAGCGCTACAAGTCGATCCCAAGATCTAGGATCTTTATCGCTTTCCCCGGCCCATCCCTTCCCACTCGCTCCTCTAACGCGTGGAGCGCCACGTCCGCTCATCTCTGTAGCAATATCACCTAGCGACAAACTATGCTTACACCCACAACCATCCCCTTCACCTACCGCAACGAGCCCGATGTCATCACACCACTGCAACACCCTTGACATATCTGTCGCCCTACATCTATTTGATGAGTGGTGCGTGCATCTCACAAATAGTGTATTTACTTAAAAAGACCCTCTTCTCGTCTCTTCTCCTGTAGTCATTTTGTGCCAGGGTCACTCTGCCTCGCTGCAACTTTGATCTCTTTCTATCCCATGATCACATGCTCCAAAAGTGATATTTTCAGACCACGTCAAGTCCTCGACCTTTATGCTATAATAAAATTAAAGGGACAACTACAACTTCCTCCCCCCTCTTCTTCCTCTCTTCTTCTCTGAAGTAGTTCTTCCTCATTGATGCCAATTTTTCCTAGTGCAACGCTTCCAACCCCTGTTCCTCCTCTGACGGCATTCCTTACCTTTAGATCTTATGGAATTCGATGAGGCTCTCTCGCTTCTTCCTCTCCGAATGTCGCACCTTGCTCAGTGGCCTATTATGTTCGTCGCCAACCAAATCACAATCGCCAGCCATAGTCATATGTCTGATGACAACTACAAAGATGACATCCTCTTCTGCTAATCTTCTCTATCTCCGTCCAACAACGACATCCTCCTCTCGACCTCCCATGAACCTCCTCACTACTTTTGCTAAGATCTACTGCTAATGTTCCCTTTCCCTTCCTCTCTATCCGACGATGATATCTCTATCTCTACCAACAAAATTCTTCTTCATTGAAAGTATCTCTGTTCTTCACCAACGAAGCCTCTTTGTTCTTCTTCACCAGCAAAGTTCTACATGTCCTTCCTCACTGATGAATTGATGTGACCCGTTGCCAACCTCACATTGGTGCTACTCATTTGATGGCCTCCTCTCATGGACCGACCTATTGTTGCTACTGCCATCCTACTACTGTTGAGATCACAATAATGAGATTGATTCACTTTTAAACGTAAACCCTAAATAACCCTGATCATAGGTTACTCAAGCGAGATATCGAGATAATCGAACAAACCAGTGTACTTTATACTGGTTACAGGTGCCCTGTAAGCCAATCACATGAGTGATGCCACCTGTAACATGCTGCATAGTCTTTTTGCATCATTATTAATGACATATTCTCATATTATTTTATCTATTGAATATATATATTATGATATCCTTGATTTTGTGCAATGAGAATCTGATCATAATGAGATCACGATAATGTGATTGATTCATCCTTAAACACATATCCTAAATAATCTCAGTCATAGGTTACTCGAGAGGGATATCGAGATAACCAGATAGATCGGTGTATTGTATACCTATCCATATGATGGAGTTGAGTGATCTCATAATCACTTGTTTGGAGACACTAAAAGTACAGTACAGATGCTTATTGGAGAATGAGTTTACTAATTAATCTGCTTATGGAATGCTAGATGGTTAATGATACCTATTGTCAGACAATGATTTCGTAGTCTCAATTGTGTGTCTGTTCTTTAGACTTGAGACACCAAGGATGTCTTGTTTGAGTACTCATTTATTTGACGTCAAACTTACAGGTATGAAAAGTTTCAGATCTTATAGCTAATTATTAGGATTGATAGCCAACCTTACGAAGACAATTGAGTGTCAATAGAGGATTATCCACTCTTAGTATCACAAGAGAAATATCTCGTGTATTATCGCTCGAATAAATCCTCGGCCGGGGTCGTTCAAATTGAGAGAGTTCTTTGAGAGAATCTGATTAGAGCGAGACTCAGACAGATTTCGTATATGGCCTAATAGTACCATGCCCAATATACGATATCTAGGATATTAGATAAATGAGGGACTATAGATATACGGTAACAAATGATAGATAGATCTAATGGATAAGATCCCCTGTACTATCTGGGGATTATGGTGCAATGGCCTAGTACGTCCATAGTCATTGAGTCGAGTGAATTATTTTGAGATAACAAGTGAGTCAGAAGGAGTTCTGATATGAATGACTTACGACCTACTAGGTGTTGGGCCTAGAGGGTCACATATATGGTGGATGTTTCAGCGAGTAGAGGATTGGATATGAGTTATCCAATTAATCCTTGTTCTTATGAGATGACCCAACATTGATGGATCACTGCATGAGGCCCAATTAGAGGCTAATTAAAATTATTAAAAATAGATCCAATAATCCATGATTAGTGGGTACTTGAATGAAGATCCAATACCCACTAAGGCATCATCTACTAGGGTTTTTGGTGGCTCTCTATAAATAGAAGGCAAGGGCAGCACATTGGTGATACCTGCACCTTTGGCCACCTCTTATTCTCCTCCCTCCCTCATCTTCTTAACGGACTAGTCCCTCCTTGCTACTAGAGGGTAGTGAAGAAGATATGTGATCTTCTTCCATGAGTGCTACGAGAAGATGCACAAGAGTTACGAGTCTTGGGTTGCGATTGGGTGAGCATCGCTACAATGATCCATCGTGTGGATACCACTAGAGAGGACAACGTTTGACCTTCTTCATCCTCTCTATCTGAATCTGAAATTTCAGGGATATACAATCTCCCTAAGTAATCAATCTCTCATGCATCACAGTTTTCGGTTTTATGGATCTTTCGCGCACTAATCTTTGTACGACGATTTGATATACGTGAGAAATATGTTTTATTTTCTTTCTTCCACTGCACAAATGATGTTCTCACTAGGTTTCTCGACAGTGATATCAGACCCATGTTGCTTGTGCAAAAGATTGGCTTTTAAATTACATGTGATAAGATTAAATTGTGTAGAACTATTCTACGTGTTCTTACAGTGAACGCAGTGCCCGCAGGCAAGTCGCCTACGAGCGGGGGAGCAGTCGCCCGTGGCAGGCTGCCTATAAGGATGGGAGCCTGCGGGTGCTGATGGTCGTGCGAGGTAGCATCACACGCAAACGTATGTGCGTGTGATGCTTGTGGCATCGCAAGCGGCAAGATGCTTGTCGGCCAAGTGGCTGCACGAGGCAGCGTCGACCCGTAGGGGCGGTGGTGGTGGCCTAGTGGAGGGGGCAAAGAGGGTTAAGGTTTTTTTTTCTCATTAAAAGGATGATTTTACCCCTCAGAATTTGAGACATTTCGAGGTCTATCCTTTCATTGAATTTCAAAAATACCCTTAACAATTTAAAAATTCCTAATATATCCTGAATTTTAGAAAAAATAATAAATTAAATATCTTAATTAATTATTATTTATCTAGTAGTCCTACAGGATGATGTGTGTACATGTGATGTATGATGTGGACGGATGATCATGAACCATGTGTTGTGATGTGTGTATATATGATTATTATTATTATTGGGGCCTGTGATCATTCGTTTTTCTCATTTATTGTAAGCCTATGTGCATATGAAGAAATATGACAGGAGCGCGAAGGTGTCAATGGGACTCATGATGTCATGACGGGCGATTACAACGCATGGTGATACGCCAAGGATTTGACGGAACTGATGATGACAAGATAAATGATTACAGCGCATAGAGATGTGTTGATACACACATAGATCCTATTGTGAGTGATTAGGCCTGAGCCAGTGTGTCGATACACACATAGATCCTATTGTGAGTGATTAGTCCCATTGGCTCGGGCCTAATCACATTATGTAATGGTTCATGATCATTTGGTGTGGCATGCATATGTGATATGTGATTATACACCTAATATATATATATATATATATATATATATATATATATATATATATATATATATATATATATATATATATATATTATATACGATATGGATATATATTAAATATGTATGTGTGTGACATGACATCTTAGGAGACTGATACAAAAAAAAAACCCTCCTACGATAATATTAAGTTAGTGAGTGTGAGACAGTAGATTGACCCACATAGTCTTTTATTATTATAAGAAGAAATTGAATCACAACATAGGTTGAGTTAGTCGAGTCCCTCGAGGCTCACCTATCTACATGATTGAGATCTTGCCTACGGTATAGAGATGTCACCAATGACCTGAGGACGTGATATGCTTGGTCGAGTCCCTCAATGGCAAATCATCAAATCAAACTCATCTTATAACGATGGTGATGACTGAATTGAACATTATGGTTGGTCAAGTGGTTAAGACCATGATGATTCGAAGGTCGAACATGATAAGAATTATAAGGAGTTATGATTGGCAAGAGTTGCCTACCTTTTTAGGCTTAATGTGATCGGTTGAGTCCCTCAAGATTACACTAAGACACCGATTAGATCCCAATCCCCACTAAAAGTCTGTTGGAGACTATCATTTCACATGGTGAGGGTGTCTCATGATTCACCGAGAAAATAACGGGAGTACATTAAGATAGAAGTCTGTATCTTAATTATTTTTTATAAAATCTACATGTTATTAATCCACACTACATCTCATTTGTCAAAAATATATCGCTTGTAAAACCTCTGCATGACATACTTGATGTCAACTGCCTCACTAGTCCAAACTATACGGATTGACTCCACAATTTGAGAATTATTCTCACGACGAAGAAAATCGTATACATCCTTGAAATAATTATGCCCACGTCAAAAGAAGAGGCAAGCGATGATGATATCACTCGTTATGTGAAATATATTGACAATTCTAGCTTGATAAAGTGTTATATATTGGCCTCTATGACTCCCAAGTTACAGAGGCAACATGAGAGCATGGATGTTAACTACATCCTTCTTCATCTTCACTAGTTGTTTGAGGAACAGGGAAGAACCCAAAGATATGAGATATCCAAGAGTCTCTTCTAAGCTAAGATGACAGAAGGGGCATTAGTTTAGAACCATGTCCTAAAGATGACAAAGTGGATTGAGAAACTCACAGATCTAGGAATAGTCATAAAGGATAACCTTTGTGTTGATATTATACTTTAGTCCATGCTAGATTTCTTTTCATAGCTCATCATTAACTTTGACATGAGCAAGTTTGAGGTGACTCTACCCGAGTTTATAAATATGTTGAGAGAAGCTGAGAGCACCATCAAGAAAGAGAAGTCAGTTCTCTATGTTGGTAAGACCAATAAGAAAAGGAAGGCTAATAAGACCCTTAAGAACTGCATGGACAAGGGCAAACTGGGTGGGACAAAGGTTACCAAGAAAGACTCAGCTAAGGATAAAAGTCAGTGCTTCTAGTACGACAAAGACATGCACTAGAAGAGGAACTATAAGGATTACCTTGCAGAAAAGGCAAAATAGAAGCTTAGAGAAGCTTCAAGTACATTCATGATCAATCTCCATTTGTCAGATTTTCATGATAACACATGAGTATTGGATATCGGGAGTATTTTTCATATCTACAATTCATTACAAGCTCTGATAAGGGCAAGGAGACTAGCGATAGGCGATATGGACCACAAGAAGGGCAATGGAGCAAGAGTTGATGTGTTACCGTTAGCGATGTCACCCTACATATGCTTGATGGATCTACTATTATATTGGATACATGCTATTATGTTTCCTTTATTATCTAAAATATTATTTCTATTTCTTGTTTGACAGTTAATGGATATAAATTAGTTTTTGAGAATAATAGTTGTTCATTAATTATGGATGATGAGATCATCACAAGAGAGACCTTGATTCATGGCTTATATTAGTTAAACACTTCTCCATACATCATGAATGTAAGTACATCCAAGAGGAAATGAAATGAGGTGAATGAGACATACCTATGATATTGTAGGCTAGGTCATATCCATAAGGGGGGATTCAAAAGTTGCTGAAAGATGAATACTTAGATTCATTCGAGTATGAGTCAATGCAACTTGTGAACATTGTCTTTATGGAAAGTTGACCAACTCTATTTAGCGGAACTAGAGAAAGAGCTACTTTGTTATTGGAACTCATACATAGTAATGTATATGGTCCCATGTCGACTGAGGCTATAGGTGGTTACTACTATTTATAATATTCCTTATTTTTAAAATATTATAATGATCTATTTTAAATTGTTAATGATGATTTGGTTAATAATAGATTATTTGTGAGGACATATTTATAAATATGAGATTTGTTTAATAATTCTTTTGATTAAATAATTTTATATTAAAAACCTTATTGTTAGGGACCTAAATGTGAATCTTAAAAATATGAGATAAATTATGGAAGATTCATATTAAGTTATATAAAAAAATGGAGAAGACATGTGCCATTACCTAGTTAAAGGTGGTGCCACTTATGCATATTGCATAGGTGACACATGTGCACCTTACATGCATGTTTGCCACCTATACACCATATATTAGCTTAAATAATTAACAATTAGAGAAGAAAGGGGTTTTGGCTGTAACGTGAACTTGAGGAGAAGAAGAAGAAAGAAGAAGAAGAAGAAGAAAGAAGGAAAGAAGAAGAAATTTAGAGATTTTGAGATTGTGATTTAATCTACACATTTGGGATCAAAATATTCAAAGTCAAGTATTCTATCTTCCTCCTACTGAAATTTATCTTTGTTTTTTTACCTTAATTTATGAAGAAAATTACGAACAAATCCGAAATCTTTTGTTGGCTACCTAAGTATGTATCTATAATATTTTTAAGATTATGACTTATCTGCCTTATTCTTGCTTTAACTTTTAGTATAGACCTCTGATTTAGACAAAACTTAGATTTTTTAAAAGTAGATTAACATACCTTTCTTTGAACTTGAGTTTGAAGAATTTAAAGTTCATTTGCTAGCCCAAACATTTATTTCAATTGAGCATATGAAATCTGTAAAATAGAGTTTATAGCTCCTGACCTTTTATCACTATATTGCTTATATCTTCCTATTGGAGTTTCTGATTTATGTAAAACTTAATTTGTTAGAAAATAAGCTCATAAATCTTTTATTTGATATAAGAATTGAAAGATTTGGAGTCTAAATCAATATCAAAATTTCTATTTTATTAGACCTTATAGATTCTATAAAATAGGGATCATAGGTCCTGACCTTTCATCACTATATTGCTTATATCTTTCTATCATCACTATATTGCTTATATCTTCCTATTCGAGTTCCTGATTTATGTAAAACTTAATTCATTAGAAAATAGGCTCATAGATATTTCATTTGATTCTAGGATTAAAAATTTTGGAGTCCAAATCACTATCGAAGTTTTTATTATGTTAGACCTTATAGATTCTATAAAATAGGGATCATAACTCAACCTTTGGTTGTGAAATCATTAATAACTCTTTGTAGAGACCTTCAATTTGTATAAAACTTATTTCATTTGAAAATAGATTAATTTGTCTTTCCAACAATACCTTTTTGAGTAATTTGGAGTATGTTTGATTATCTAAATAACTTTACAATTTGCCTTTAGAATTCTACAAAAAGAGGGATTGTATCAATTCTGCCTATACTTGCTTCATCCATTTCAAAACTGAAATCTCTAATGCTCTTGTCCTTGACTTCATTACATATTCTGATATGTTATGTATTAATCAATGTTATATTATATTATTCTATTTAGGTGCATGTATGATTTATTGTTTCGTATGTGCTTATGATATATGTCAAATTCATTGCTCGTGTCCTTTTATACTCTGGTGTTTGTGGGACAATGTGAACCTTTGCCAGAAATGATAAAGAGAATTATGCTTAGAGCCTGCGTGCTCTGCCGGCCCTCTATGACTTCACTCAAACGTGGGTGGATGGAGCTCCCAAACATGGGAGACTTATGTTTGGTGGTCATTCAGCGATGGATGATCCACATTAGTTTTATGGTCTCACTACACCCTCTATGTCTTTGATATGATATCCAAATCATTACTTATGAGTTTGTTTCTATGCTTTGGGTAAGAATGAAATGAATGTTATGTCTGAATAATATTTGAGCTTTTGTTCGTTACTTGTTCATTTGATAAGCTTTTGAGATTATTTGTACAATATTGATATGCTTCAAAATATGTCCTATGCATCTTTGATATGTTTCGAAATATTTTATTTGCTATTGATATATTCCAAACATTTCACACATAATTGATATGTTTCGAAATGTCCTATACCTCTTGATATGCTCTGAAATATTTCGTATTCTCATTGATATGCTCCGAAATATTTCGTTTGTCATTGATATGTTGCTTGACATACTTACCGTATGATATTCATCTAATTTCAAATGTGACATACAAGCTTAAGTTCAATATTTGTTCCCTTGACTTGTTCAGAAGTATTTCATGTGTTATTGATATGCTCCTAAAACTTTATATGCCATTGATATATACCAAAATGCTTCTGATTGCCATATATGCTCCAATTACCTTTACAAATTGTTATGGATTTAAGTATGCTTCAAACGAGATGAACCTTGTGGTTGTGAATCTGATTTGATGCTATATGTGAAAACTTTTGTATTCCCTACGTTGCACTCTTATACTAGGTTCAATTTGTAAACACATTTCTTTGCCTTGAACTCGTTTGATACTTGTTGGGCTTCTTAGCTCACTATGTTGCTATATAATCTTCTTCAGGTTAGCTTGGCATTTATTGAAATACTTGATACCGGCTAAAGCAATGGGAAAGTAAGAAGTTCTTGGGCTAAATCTTTATTTGACAATATGTTATTGTTGTATGTGTATATCTTATATCTAATATAAAGTTGTAGACATATTTTGAAGTGGGGTAACTATGTAATGGTCTTAAGATTACCCCCTTGTTTGGGATATCAAATGTTAAACTTGCTATATAACATATGAAGTGGTAGTATATGGTTATTTTTAAGGTCATATTTATCGCATTTGTGGACTTTATGAATGTAGATTATATTTAGCTGCATTGGTTTTAGATCAGTTTTGTGATTCATTAGGAGAATGTGAAGAGATTATAATATGCACAGGTTGGTTTTAGATCATTTTTGTGATTCATTAGGAGAATGTGAAGAGATTATAATATGCACAGGTTTCTATGAAAGTAATTGAATGACTCTACATGTTATTCTTAGTATCATCAAATGATTGTGTGGATCATGGATGGATTATGTTGTTGATAATATTATTGATATTTTTAAGATAATGTCACACCTCTCGAATGTGATATAATTCGGGGTGGCGTGACACTATTTTATTACATTCATTGACAATTCTCTAGGTATGGACACATGTACTTGATGAAATATAAGTCCGAGACCTTCAAGAAATTCAGGGAATATAAGAATGAAGTAGAGAACTAGAAGAGCATTAAGAGTCTTCGATCAGATCGCGGAGGAGAGTACTTGAGTATAGAGTTCACATATTTCCTCAAGGACCATGAGATTATGTTCCAATGGACACTTCCTTATAGGCCTTAGCTTAATGGTGTATTAGAAAGGAGAAATCACACATTGTTAGACATAGTGTGGTCCATAATCAGTTTTGTTGACCTACTCGTCTCATTTTGGGGATATGCCTTGGAGACCGCACCTTACCTTTTGAATAGAGTTTCATCTAGGTCGGTAGTGTCTATACCATATGAGATATGAAAAGGAAAGAAGCTGATAGGACCCTAGGGTTCTATCGTAGAGGAAGAAAGTGGAAAAGAGGGGATAATCGATCTCTTCGAGGGGATCAGGCCTCTTAGATCACTTCGAGGGGATCTGCCTCCTAGGGTTTTGTCTTTAGGCTAAAACTAAGACTTCTTCATTGATTAATCATAAAAGAGTTTACAGCCTTATTTATAGGGCTCTACCAAGTGTCCTTCTAGGCTTGGATTAAGAGTCCCACTGAACTTGGACTCTTAACTAACTAATAAACTCATAACTGAAAATAATAGCTGACTCTATCCTAACCGAAGATAAAAACCAACTCATAACTGACTCGATTGGGTTCACCGGACTCATAACTGACTTCGATTGGATAAACTAACATAACTCAACTTAAATTAATTATGAAAAGATAGACCCGACTTAGCTAGGGTACTAACAAACCCGCCCTCTTTAAATCAACCTTATCCTCAAGGCTGAGCAGCATCAAGGGGGTACATCAGTCCATGATATTTACCACATATCATAATCTTTTGATCAACTAAATAAGGTCTCCACTTTGTGTAAGCAATGGTTCGACCTTCTGATGCAGCCATCATTGAAGTCTTATGAGGAACCCTCTTCATTCAATGGTTATTGGTAGTTATGATCTTGCTTCCATGTCTTCCTTTGAGGATCACCTGCTTTCTATTAATAAAAAACTTCATAATTAGTTTAGAAAGATTTTAGGTAACATCACCTAGGGTTGACAATCATTCAATTCCAAGCACTATTTTGAAGTCCTCCAAGGGTATAAAAAAGATATCCATCCATAGTTCTTAGCCTTGTACTATCAGTTTGACTTTTGAACACTTACTATTATAAGTTAGAATTCGTCCATCAGCAACCTTGACTTCAAATCTGTCATAATTTTTAATTTGATAGGCTAACCGGTCAGCAAACTTTCTGTCTGTGAAATTATTACTACTACCGATATCGACTAAAACAGTAATAGGTTATTGTTTCAAAATTTCTTCAATTTTCATAGTCTGTGGGTTAGAGTAGTCTGCTAATGCATGCACTATATGTATGAAAGGCCCAATACCTTTATCAGATTCTGTATCTTCTTGATCAGAATCCACATGATCATTTTTTGGTTCCTCCTTAATTAGTTATATCATTAGAAGTTGGTCATGTTTGCATCGATGTCCTCTACTCCATTTTTCATCATAATGCCAGCATAACCCTTTTGCTGATCTTTCCTGGAGCTATTCTCTTGTAAGTTTTTGAGGGTTTTGAGTGTCGGGAGGTGGGGTGATAGAACCCTAGAAGGAGCTATATAGATTTTGATCTTTGAGGGAGATCAATCCTTGAAACGCTATAGGGGTTCCTCTCTCATAGTAGTCGGCCATATGGTTGAATTATAGATTGATCTTACTTGATGGAAAAGAGGTGGAGGCTATAACTTATATAGGGCTCAAAACCCTAGCCGTAGGGGGGTGCTTCCTAAGTAAATTTACCCCCTTGCCCCTCCTATAGCCCACCTGCCTTAATAGGAGTAGATGACGGCTTAGTTGCCTACATAACTGACTCTGGCATATGAAAACACATTAGAAGCAGCTTATCCCAAGGAAAAGGATGTAGGGATGTGTCGTAGCGGAAAATAAGCACAGCCAAACAATTTGTGCCTCTGTCATCTGTTGGGTGACCCTTTTATTTTTGATCTTCTGTAGGCAGCAATCTAGCCGAGCATCAGATAGTGGTAATTTCAGCCAGTTCAGCATAGGGGAGTTAGGCATCTTGATAGGAGGTAGTAGGCTCAGTTTGGTGGAGACTCCCAAAATTTCAGCAAGCTGTGGGAGAGGGTTTTTATCTTCAATCTTCTTTAGCTTCATCTTCTGAAACTCTTGAATTTGAATTGAGAAGCCATTGGATTCTTCTTTTGGTACCTTCTCCAAGTATTATGTTGTGGTCGTAGTCGCTTGGCTCCCTCGTAGAACCACCTATTTTTCTTTCATGAAGAATTTCATGGTCAGCTTCAAAAAATTTCAGAAAATGTCTCCAATCGTGGATAACCAATCAATGTCGAGCACTATATCAAAATCATCGAGAGGGAGGAGGAAAATATCAACAACTATGTCTTGCTTCTGTAGGATCAGTTTTACCCGCGAGCACTTCTGGTTGCACTTCAGAATTTGGTTGTTAGCTACCTTGACTTCGAACCTCCTGTAATCTTCTTTTTGGAGCAAACAACCTTGCTGCTCATGAAGTTGTGTGTGTTCCCAACGTCGATGAGGATGATGACAAACTACTGCTCGAGAAACCCTTCGATCTTCAATTTTTGAAGGTTTGTGTAGCCGATTAAGGTACGGACCATGCGGGTGACCGATTATGGTGTATCCTTCTCCTTGGCCTCAGGAGCCGTATCTTTAAGTTTGGGTTCTTTAGTGGGCACAATTATCAGTGGTGGCTCCTTTTTACATTAGTTTTCTAAGCTCCATAGTTTATCACAATTAGTCGGAGGAGGTGAAAACTTTGGTGCCATTGGTCGGGGAGCGACCCTAGTCCTCCGGGCTTCATAGTTTGATAACTTCTCTTAATGTCGTGCGAAGGAGATGGCTGCTTTAAGTGTGTATGAATGTCACACTTTAACTTCTTCTCGAATCTTCGGCTTCAAGCCCTTAATAAAAGTCCTCAATATCTACTTTTTATATCAATCATAAGTTTGATTAGATAACCTTTTAAACCTGTTTTGGTACTCTTGTATAGTGGAGGTTTGACGGATCATCACTAGTTCTTCCTCAAGGCTCTTGTAATTGATTGGTGCTGAAGGTGTATATGCTTTTGGTTGGGATGTGGCTCTCATGCTCTGAGCATCTTGATTGATGTGTCCTTCTTGAAGTTGTGCAAAGGAGATCGATGTCGCCGAGGTGTAGGGCTGCCGTGTCTTAACTTTGCTTCTTATCTCTGGTGGGTTCTTTTTGCAATCAGAATTTGCTCCATGTTATGATCTTCTTGGGCTCGACGATCAGCCCAATCTAATCTCCTCAAAGAGAGCGTGTAGTCTAGCATCCATATTCATCTCGAAGCCTCCAATTTCTTCGAATAGGCCCACCGATATCATGACGTAAGGATCTCCAACCTATCAAATAAACCAGTTGAAGAGTGTAGCTGCAATCTTCAGGTTGAAGGGAGCAATGACAGCAAAAAGATGAGAAAGTGCTGTTGTGATGTTGCTGCAAAATTATTCGAGCTACGATGGTGAAGTCTCCAAATAGCTGTTGCATTGATAGAGGATGACAGCCAAGGGTAGCAGCAACGATTGAGGAAGAAGACAACAATAGTAACATTGGCTGCGGTTCTGATATGATGCTGCAAAGTCATCGAGGTTGTAATTTTTTAGGTGGCTGATATATATTGGAAGATGGCAACCAAGAGATCTGAGCCAGAAGGTAGCAATAATGATGGAGGAAGAAGAGGGCAGCAGCTACGTCAACTGCGGCTGCGGTGCGACTTCGTGGCTGCAGGTGGAGTTGGTTGCAGCAAGGATGCAGCTGCAATAGGTAGAAGATGGGGCAATAGAGTGCACGACTATTGCAGAGGAGGACAACAACGACATGGAGCGAGAGACCGCTGCTAGTCATGTTCACTTTGATACTGGCCGCAATCTAGGCAGTTGGCAGCGAAAGATTGCTGTGGGCTACGATGTAGACATATTATAGTGAAAGATCGTTGCTGGTATTTTTGCCACAAAGAATCACTACTGGCTGTGATCAAGGAGGATGGTAGTGAGAGTTCGCTATTGGCAGCATTGTGCAGTAAGAGATACGTGCTGTGGTTGAAGGGATATGCTGTGAATATGTGCTGGTTGTAGAAAGCTGCAATTTTAGGCTGTTTTATGGCTGATTTGGGTATGGTTTTGGCTACAGTTTGGTAGGGTTTTGGGGCTATGATGGTAGAGGGTGAAGGTTAGGGAAAGTTGGTCTGAGATTTGGAAGAGATGGTAGTGAAGGTTTGATAGAATTCAAAGAAGTTCGCTACAGTGTATGCTGTCTTGAAGAAGCAGAATTATCATCGAAAAAACAACAGTTTCTCAATGAAAATCCAAATGAAAAATTATGAAATTTGGGACTGTGGTGGTAGGGAATGAAGATGACGAAAAGAGAGTTTCAAATCTAGAGAAATAGCAGCGAGAATCTGATAGGATTCAACGAAAGATTATTGCGTATGTGCTGTTCTGTTGAACAAAATTTGTGTCGGAGAAGCAACGAGTTCTTGACGTAAATTCCAGAAGAGAATCTAAGGAAAATATGTAGAATTTTGATAGCCAAATCTCGATTCAGATGTTGCCAATATCAATAAAAGATTTGACAAAATTTTGACAATATAGCGGTAGGAAAATAGGTGAAAAGAAGGAAGGCAGATTCTTCGTTGTAAAATTCCAACAATGCGTGATGAGGAATTACAGCACTATAAGTCTGGTTTCAGAAATAGTTTTTTTTTTTCCAAAGATCAATCTTAGATGGAAGCTAAGATGATCTATGAATTTGTGTAAAAGTTTCAACCAAAAAGGATGAGCAATAGTTTGGTTTCAAGAAGCAACAATCGGCTAAAATTTTCTGTAGCATTTCCCCTTCGCAATGATGATCACATTTGCGACGGTAGAATTTTGCAGCAAGGAAAATATAGAAAAACTTATCCAATATGTAAGGTAAAGGAATAACAGTAGCAAATAGGTGTGAGTGATGAAAATATACCAGATCTCCAATTTCAAATGTAGGGGGTATCAACAGATTGATTTGATCTGCGGCTTGGGTAAAAGGTGGAGGCGCGTGTTGCACCAATTGTGGGAATTGCTTGGAAGGGTGGAGGTAGCAGAGATGGTAGCAGGGGTAGGAGGAATGCTCCTCTGATACCAGATAATAAAACCCCAGTAGGAGCTCTATAGATTTTAATCTTTAAGGAGGATCAACCCTTGAAACGCTAAAGGGGTTCCGCCCTCCTCGGCCATATGGCAGAATTATATATTGATCTTGCTTGATGGAAAAGAGGTGGAGGCTATAGCTTATATAAGGCTTAAAACCCTAGCCCTAGGAGGAGGGGGGGGGGGGGGGGGGGGGGCTTCTTGTTAGGATCAATTGACACTAAGAGAAGGGGGTGGGGAGTGAATTAGTGCAATTGTAAATTTCAGTTTAGAGGAAAACTTTTCGATTAAAGCAAGATAGGAAATCTAAAGCTTTTCGTTCTTAGTGAAACGAGTGAGTGATTCAAAGAAAGTTGCTAAGTTAGTAAGCAAACCAGAAATATAAGCAACGTTTGAAGGAAAGAACTTATCGTGAAAACTTTGCTTTCAAAGAGTTGAGTTAAATCAGAAGTGTCAATACAAAAATATGTAAGCAATGAAATCAAAGAAACACTCAAAATTTTTATAGCGGTTCAACGCCAACCACCTACGTCCACTCCCGAGTCCTCCTTCTTGAGGCACACCGGCGTCCACTACTGATCTTCTTTGGGTGAATACCAAACCCTTACACTTTGCTAGGAGACAAGATTACATACACTCTTTGATCACTCCCTTACCCCTTTTCTTTTTTCTTATAATTCTCACATAATATTTTCTCAGAATATAGACCCTAAATTGACTTCAAAATTGGAGCCAAAATCCAACCATATCCAAAAAATTCGGGTACGAGCGGTTCACCCGTCGGCCTGTGCGGGTCAACCGTCCAAAGTGCCTAGATTCCTAGGTACGGGCGGTTCAGCCACCTAGTCTGAGCAGGTCAGTCGCCGTCAGTCGCCCGAAAGCCTGGGCTATAGCGGTACACCCGTCAAAATTTTCGCAAAAGTGGTTAGCTCCACTTTTCGAATTCTGGCTTGAACCATCAATTGACCATTCCCTTGATCAACTAATTGAGCTCAACCTGAGTTCAACAAAACCCTATAGTGGATCCGGTTGCCTTATTGAGTTGATTTGGATTTCATCCAAATCGAACTCAATTCCTAACCATGACTCAATGATTACAACACTTAATGACCAACAAGCTAAACCAAGACCTAACTCCTGCCAATCTGGCAGCCTCCGGCATTCTTACGGTGAGTCTTCCGGCCTTCTTCTGGTGATCTCCCTACATGTTCCCAGCGAGCTTCCCGATCCCTTTGGTGAATCTCCTCGTGAACTTCGGCGAGATCCCACTACATCGTCCGAACCCCGGCCTGATGCTCAAGCTTGATCTTGGCCTATCATCTAGTTGTAACTCTATTGCTCCTGTTATAGTTAGTGCTGCACGATGCTAATTATGACTTAATTAAATACAATCATATTTACCAAATATCCATTACAAGTCTATTATAACTCCCGACAAACTTTTCGACTACCCGTGACAATCTTTAGCGAGTCTCGGTCTTCTTCTTGCGAACTCCCTTGCGCCATCCTAACAAACTTTCGATACCCTCGGCGAGCTCTCGACACACTCCTAGTGAATTCTCAACCACATCGACCTGATGCATGGACTTGACCTTGGCCAATCCTAATTGTAAGAATCATTCTGTCATAATTAATCCTGCATCAATCAATTCTAACAATCCTGTTAGATCAATAACCCATCAATTGATTTCATCATCAAAATTTGAGATTCAACAATCTCCCCCTTTTTTATGATGACAATTAATTGAGGACAAGAGTTAATCCTAACTCCCTCTAAATCCATGCCACTTAAATTTAATAGAATCACACACTCTTAAATTCAAGCAATCAATATTTTATGCAAATTTTAACATAAATTTACATCAAGTCATCAAATCATGAATTTCATTAAGTCATCAAATCATAATAAGAATTATGCTCTCATATCCATATCCAAGATATCCAATCCATATCCATATATCATGTGTTATCAGTGTATATAAACAATATCATGAGTTATCAATCAATATCACGTGTCATTAATGTATATTTCTCCCCCTTTGTCATCAACAAAAAGGTGAAATATAGGGCTAAAGATTTTAAGACATATGAGTCTTTGCTCTCCCTTTGTAAAATACGACATGAATCATAAATAATTTTTTTCCTCTTGTGAAAAATAAGGAAAGAAAATAAGGGAGTAGTTGTAAAATATCATTAATAAGAGCTCTTAATAAATTTCAAAAAAATATTAAAATGAGCTCAAAAGTCCAAGTTGAAACTATTTTAACCACATTATATGCAATACATCATATTATAAAATTATGATTATTATTCCAAATCATCATGTATATTTTTAAAAATCAACATGCATTATCATCATACATGATTTCACATCATCATATCTTCTCCCCCTTTGTCATCAACAAAAAGGAGAAGTACAATTAGAGCTTAGTAATTTAACAAAATTTTCATCACTTTAGAATATGCAAGCTAGTAAGTTCTCTCTTCTCTTTTGAGAAGTGTAAGCTAGCAAATTTTTGCTTCCTTTGTAATATTCAAGCTAGCAATTTATATCATGCAAACAAACAAGTTTTGCTCGCCCTTTGTCATTGTAAAAAAGAAGAGATAGTGCAAAACTTTTCCCATTACATCATTTTTCAAATCATCATATGAAATATATTAAGAAAATTAACATTGTGATAAGATGTACAATTCATGAAGACAAATTGTGACTATCAAGAGACAAATTATAAGAGAAACAAATAAAATAAAATATCTTGATTTATTAATAAGAAATCTCAAGTTGTCAAGTTCATGATTTGTATAAAAATTTTCTTTTAAATAATACGAGAACACATAACAAAAGATTTTGATTCATAAAAGATTTCAAGTTGTAATTCTAAGAAATCAAAACCACGATATAGGTAAATCACTCATTCAATTTCAAAATCATCAAAATCACTTTCAAGAGATTCAAAATGTAATTAATGGACTTATTAGTCTCTTGAAATACTAGTGTTTTCAATTCTCTACTTTACGTGAGCAAGAAGGTAGAATCAAGGTAGAGAAATGAAAAATATCATATCATAAGAATGCTCAATTTTAAAGATGCAAATTTTGTAGATGTAAAATTTGAAATTAAGCTCAAAACTTCAAGATATTCAAGGAGATTCAAAAGTTTAAGAGCTACTCATGCATTTAAAATCATCTAATGTAATTTAAAGTATAGCAAAAAAATCATTTATCGTAAATTTTGATAAAAAGCATCAAGAATTTCATAAGAAGGCATGATAGTAGATCAAGCTCAAATTGTAAATCAAGTATTTTGCATGCATTTAG
The DNA here is from genome assembly GCA_029747655.1 of Ensete ventricosum. Lineage (NCBI taxonomy): Eukaryota > Viridiplantae > Streptophyta > Magnoliopsida > Zingiberales > Musaceae > Ensete > Ensete ventricosum. Next base: position 21,814,617 of record JAQQAF010000002.1, read on the forward strand.
AAAGTCCTAATTTTCTTCTAAACAATTGTTCCTCATTCAATGTTATCATATCCAAATTTAATACTAATCATATTAATAATTTTATCTCTCCTTTTTTTTGTCAATGTCAAGAAAGAAATATAATGGCATAATTTCTTCTTAGCATTCATATTCAAATTACGCCGAAAAGTACAAGGAGATCATGACATTAAAGATAAAATCAAATTTTTGAATATCAAAAGACATGATTTCATTTAAAAAGTTTCTTTCCCTTTTTTTTTATGAATAATAAAAATGAGTCTTAGGAGATAATATCAATTCATCCAAGATAAATCTTTTTAATAAAAAAGAAGAATTATCTTGATAAAATTTTTAATTATTATTGTTAAGATCATAAATCTCTTTTTTTATTAAAAAGAGAAAATTATAGAGATCAATAACGTGATTCGCATAATGTAAAAGTTAAGTCAAGAAATTAAGGAAATATTCATGTTAATACAAATCTCTTTCAATTTTTAACTTATCATAAATTTAAGAAATACTAATTTTGGTGATAAGTTATGTCATTCATGAGTTTTAAAATAAATCAAGTCAAGATAAATATTAATATCAAAAAAATTCATGAATATTAAAGATATGATTTAATTTAATAAATCTCTTCTTAGATTTTAAAATAGAACCATAAGAGAACAAAGAAGAGTCTTCATCTCATAAAAATATCATATAATAGATGTCAAGATCATGAGTTAATTTTAAGGAAGAAAAAAAGTATAAGATCTTAATTTATATATATGAAACTTCAAGTTTTCAAGAATGTAGTTCATAAGAAGATTTTCAAGTTTTATTTTCTAAACTTGCCAAAATCATGATAATAATTTATTTAAGTTCAAATCATCAAATCGTCAAAATTATTTTTATAATTCAAGAGAGTTCTAAAAATAACATAATCGATTCATTAATCTATTTTTAAAAGAAAATCATTTGAAAACTTATCCAAAATTATCATAAAAAATCACTTTTCAAAAAATTTCAATAAAATCATCATAGATTGTTGTCCAAAAGAAAATAGCTAAAGTTTTCTATTTATTTTTGTAGTTAAAGAGATTGAACAATAAATATATCATTTTATCTTTGTTGAAGGATTCATGGGATAAATATTCTTTCAAGAAGAATTATCCTTCTTTTGAAATTTATTTCAAGAATGCATTGGCATTTAAAGTCAAAAACAAAATTTCATTATGATCCTTACAAAAATATTTTCAAACAAAAGCTTTGATTCATTTTAAATCCAATAATTTTTGCATGTTGGAAGATTCTATCATGTTATCAAGAAGTTTTTCTTTTAAAAAAAAATGATTTCATATATGATTTTTAGGTTAAAAAACAACATAAATCATCAACACAAGTTAATACACATCAACACAATAATCATCATCAGAATCTTTCTTTCATACATATGACTTATATTTAAGTTAACTATACTTTCTTCTTTCTAATTTTAGCATGCTCTAGCTATGCATCATCAAGATTAATTATATAATGATGAACTATTTTCAATAAAAGGATTTGTTATAATAGAAATAAGGATCATTAAGCTTCAAATATCTTAATTCAAATAAGTTTTTTGTTATTGTTCCATAGGCTCGTGAGCTTTGAAAGAGTATTAGATCTTAAGTCTTAAGCATCTACTTTCAAAACATTACTTAGTTCTCCTAACCTTGTTAGAAGGTAACTTTATATTATGAGAGGTTTTGATTTAAGTACCCATTTGAGTTTGGGTCCTTCATGGTATGTTCTTCATATTTTTTCTAATGGCTTAAGGTTGTTTATGATTCCTTTAGGAACTCAAATTAATTTATGTAGACTATAATTTTTAAATAGACAATTGTAGGCCATATATCCTAATCTTTCATGAAATTACACTTGATTTTTGGTGGCACATTTAATGTAGATCCTTTTGTAAAGATGATTGGCTTTTGTTGAACATTACCAACAAAGCCTATGCCATTTCTACTATTAATATGACCCTTATTGGCAAGGATCATATTCAAGGATTTATTTTTAATTTTAAATTTTTTAACATTGTCTTAAGCATGATATGGACGAACGCTAAGATTGAATAAGTATGTTAATATGCCCAATGTACCCCGCTATAATCCGATGAGAGTCAATTAATTCCTCCGGGAACAAAAGAAAGGAGAAAAGCTTTCTTTCTGTGCCGGACTGTAAGGTTGTACTTATCTAGTTAAGTTAGTCCATAAGGATCAGACACCCATATATCTTAGGACCATAAAAACCTGTTATATGAAATGCGCCCAACCCTGAGAGAAAGAAAGGAATTCCAATGATCTTAGGCAAATCCAAAGATGTTGTCCTCACCCTCCATCATAGAATATTGATATGTATCAATACACGCAATCCCAGATAGCTGCCAAGAAACACTAGCCAGAAAACACAATACCCCCCTTACTAACTCCAACGGGATTTACCTCCTGAAAGACTCCAACCACCACCTTAATTAGTTATGAAGAGTATAATGAACATACCTTATCTACACATTGGATCGATAGGGATCACGCTTATTCGTATAAAGCTATCGAACCGGACAACTAACCAGCATTATATGGACAGAAAGCAATCGACTGAGATCATTCAATACGAACCAAAGAATGAACACGATAATATGGAAATATCCCTTTATAAAAAAAAAATGGACACAAAGTGAACTCTCTTTTATAGCATTGGAAAAGATGTTTATTATAGACTTTTGTAAGAATAATAACGTAACAATTCAGTTCGTAAGAATAAAGAGAACACAATGGGAGGATGTGTTCTACTTTCTTTCGGGGGGCATATAGACTTTTGTGTTTCTTATTCCAGCCGTAAGTTTCAATTTATCTTTATTCATTCTGTCTTACTATGGAAAACCCTCCTACTCCTAATATTGTAATAGAGATATATAAGTATAATAAAAACAAACAAAGAAAAAGGGCTGAAGACGATAAAGCCATTGTTACCTTTCCATATTAAGGTGAAGTGTATGGTACTCTATTTCTCTCTTTCATTTCATGCCCAATTTCGGAGTCCTCTGGAGAGGAAGATGTAGTATGGGTTGACTACTAGTGCTAATCTTCTGGGTCATATGACGTTCTCTCCTCCCTCCATCGAGATATCCTCAAATAAGAAAATGATTCCAACAGTAGTAATGAGTATTGACATATATAGAACAAAGTAGGTCGATAAAGTATTCAAACATCATAAATACTATGCATTCGCCCTTAGAAAGCATAAGAATAATAAGAGACTATGTCTCAGAACATAAGAATAATAAGACTATGCATTCCCCCCCTATATAAAATTTCATAATAAGTTCTATATGAAGAAACCATTATTCTAATAAAGTCAATACGAACAATCAAATAAAGTAATATTGAAATTGATGTTTGAGCTGCTGAAATGACTGGTTTTCCTGTTTCACTTGACTCCAACAAAGAGTTAGTTTGTCACAACTTCTGTTAGCGCCGATCAATACTTAAGGTAAGAGGCACCCTATTAAACAAGAAAATGAGAACTGGCCGACAAGGAGCTAGAGCCTTAGATACAAACAAAAACTCTAACTTCTCTCATCACCAACAAAGACAGATGAAACTTGAACTTAACACTGCCACGCACTTTGGCTTTCTGAATTCACCAACAATGACTCGCTTAACTATTGATTCAAACTTACTCCTCAGGCTATTTTGATCAAAACGACTTTACTCTACGGGACTTAACAATCTCTGGCGCAAGACCACTCTCCAGTAACTGTACTCTCTCTGGCGTCGGCAAACTCACCCATTGAAATAGTACCCCCTACCTAAACTCATAGTCTGGAAGCTAAGCGTGAGCACTTGTTCAAAAGACTTTAATTAAACTAACTTCGTCAAGGGCAAAATACAATAATGGAATGGAACTTACAGTAACTTAGTCAAGGGCAAAAAGACAATCTAGAGTGAAAAGGGCGAAGAATCCACCTCGTATACGTAAATCAGCTACAAGTGGTTCTTAACGTGGAGTACGGTATCAAGTGTCAGAACAGGCGCAAAGAGGTTAACAGTAAGAGGGTCTGCAAGTTCTGTTCTTTCGAAGGGAGGGGAAGAATCCAATCGAGCCGGAGTATGACGTTCAACAAGATGTGAGTCACCCCTGAGAGAATATAATTCATCAGTATTCAAGTTCGTTAGCTGCCCCGCTCACTAACAAGTGCTTCTGTAACGGCTGGCTAAGCATTTCCTGCATGTTTATAAACTAAAAGTGATTTTATTTCCCGCCTAGCTACATGCTGTTAAGATTAATTCAATTAATTAGGATTGATTTAATTAGTTAGGATGGAATAAAATAAATAATAGATCTAAATTAGTTTAGATGAGGATGAATTTGCTGAGATACGATGGATTTTTTGGTATTTTGAAATATTTGTATTCTATCCTTTAATCAATATAAATAGGTGTTTTTGGTTCATTCCAAACCACTACAAATTGAAAGTACTCCTAGTTCTCTCTACTAGTTTCTTCTACTTCTCCTTGAAGTTCTGCATAAAAGTCAATAGTGGTCTCAAAACCAAGTTCAAAGAAGATCAACAGGAGTACGCCGATAAAAGGAAGGAAAGACTAGTAGATCCAGAAAAAACAAACAAGAATATGACAAGTATTGGAGTAAGTATTCATAATCAACTTCTTCATATTCTAAAAGGTGATAATTATTAGTTTTGGGCTATTAAGATGAAAACTCTACTTATTTCACAAGAATTATGAAATTTGTTAGAAAATAGTTTTGTTGAATATGATCTACATGATCCTAAGATTACTAAAGATCAAAAGGGTCAAATGAGTGAGAATATACAGAAAGATGCAAAAGCCCTCTATATGCTACAACAAGCAAGATGATTCCCTATTTCCCCGAATCATGATGGCATCAACATCAATAGAAGCCTAGAAGATATTAAAATGTGTGTTTGGAGGTATAGAAAAGGTAAAAATTTCAAAGCTTCAAATTCTTCATCGTGAGTTCGAAACTCTTATGATGAAAGATTCAGAATCGATCACTGATTTCTTTTCAAAAGTTTCTTTTATTGTGAATCAAATGAGATCGTACGGTGAAAACCTAAAAGATCAAATTGTAATAGAAAAAGTTTTATGAAGTTTATCTCCGAAATTTGATATGATCTCTACTGCTATAGAAGAAGCTAAAGATATAAGCATATTATCTATTGATAAATTAATGGGTCATCTTTTAGTTCATGAATAACAGATGAACAGATCTTCAGATGAGATTTCAGAACATGCTCTCCAAATGAAGATAGACCAGAAAAAGGAACAGAAGAAAAATTCAGAAACCAGATCTCAAGGGAGAGATCAAAATGGCAGAGGAAGAGATCGATCAAATGAAGGTAATAAAAAAACTCGACAATGCTTTTATTACAAAAAAATAAGACATATTGAAAGAGATTGGTGGTATAAAAATAAAAATTTAAATATTCCTCTTTGCTCTTACCGTAAAAAATATGGACATCTTGAAAAAGATTGTTGGAACAAAAATCAGACAAATTATCATTAGGAAAATAATAGTGAAGAAATGAATGAAGAAAATATTCTCTTTATAGTATCTGATGAAGAATATTCTAGATCTGTATGGTTTTTGAAGTGGATGTAGTAATCATATGACAAGGGATAGAAGCTTATTTCATAGACTCGATGACTTAGTCAGATCTACAGTGCAGATGGGAAACGACAACAAAATTAAGTGGAAGGAAAAAGAATAATTATTGTGAACACCAAATATGGTAAAATAATTATTAATGATGTGATGTTTATTCCTGATTTAAAACATAATCTCATTAGTGTAGGACAACTGATTAGAAAAAAATATTATATTATTTTTTTATGATGAAAAATATTTGATTTATGATAAAAAAATTGGTAAATTAGTAGCAATAGAAAGGATGACAAAAAATAAAATAATTCCCTTAGTACTTTCTGATTTCTCCTTATATGTATTCGTTGCTGTTACTACTGATGAATCGATACTATGCATAGAAGATATGGTCATCTGAATTATGATGAACTAGAACTATTAAATCAAAAAAATATTATAGTTGGCTTGCCTGAGATTAAAAATAAAGATACAATTTGTGAATCTTGTATTTTTGGAAAATAACATAGAAATACCTTTCAAATAGGTTATTCTTGGAGAGCAAAAAATTGATTAGAACTTGTGCATGCAGATATTTGTGGGCCTATGAAAACTATCTCACAAGGTGAAAAAGTAGATAGTTTGTGCTATTTACATATGATTGTACAAGAATGATGTGGGTATATTTTCTCAAAGAAAAGGCTGAGGTTTTTCATGTTTTTAAAATTTTCAAAGCATTTGTGTTAAAATAAAGTGGTTGTTTCATTAAGCCTCTGCGTACTGATAGAGGGGGTGAATTCACTTCCAAAGATTTTCTTGATTTTTGTAAGAATACAGGCATTCACAGGGAACTAACTACAAGCTATACCCTCCCAACAAAATGGAGTAGTAGAGCGAAAAAACCGAGTGGTGGTTGAGACTGTTAGATGTATGCTTAAAGAAAAAATAGTGCCAAAGGAGTTTTGGGCAGAAGCTGTGAATACATCGGTGTATTTACTAAATCATTTTCCTACCAAGGCAGTACAAGAAAAAATACCTTATGAAGCATGGTTAAACAGAAAGCCAGATGTAAGTCATTTAAAGGTATTTGGTTGTACTGCTTACTTCCATATTCCTATTGAAAAAAGAAGTAAACTTGATGAGAAAAGTATTAAATGCATATTTGTTGGGTATAGTAACAAGACAAAATGTTTTAGACTTTCTGATCCTACAACTAAAAAATTAGTTATAAGTCGTAATATTATTTTTAATGAATAAGAAGCTTGGAACTCTAAAGCAGTTAAAACAACAATATCTGTTGAAGAAGAAGTAGATAAAGCACATGATCCATTGCCTATTAATACCTCATATGACTCTTCTCATATTTTGAATGACTCAAGTGAACCTAGTGATACTGAATCACTTCCATAAAAATTTCGTAGTATTTTAGAAATATATCAATCTGGTGATTTTGCATGTATTGCTTTCGAACCTACTTGTTTTGAAGTTGCAACTCAGAAAGAAGAATGGGTACAAGCAATGAATAATGAGTTACAAGCTATAGAGAAAAATAAGATTTGGGAATTGGTAGATTTACCTCCAGAAAAAAAAGTAATCTGACTTAAACGAGTGTATAAGTCAAAATTTAATGCTAATAGCTCATTGTAAAAACATAAAGTCCACTTGGTTGCCAAAGGATATACTCAAATTTTAGGTATTGATTTTTCAGAAACTTTTTCTCCAGTTGCTAGAATTGAGACAATTAGAATTATATTAGCATCGACGACCAAAAAAATGACAGATTTATCAATTTGATGTTAAATCAGCATTCCTGAATGTAAAGTTGCAAGAGGAAGTATATGTTAAGCAGTCCGAAGGAGTTGAAATTAAAGAATCAGAAGATAAAGTGTACAAATTAGACAAAGTATTATATGGCTTAAAACAAGCATCAAGAGCATGCTATAGTCGGATTGACAAGTACTTTCTTTAACATAATTTTTAGAAAAGTTTAAGTGAGCCAACTTTATATATAATAATTCAAGGTATGAAGATTATTATGGTATGTTTATATATGAATGATATGATTTATACTGGAAACTCATCAAATATGCTTATCAAATTTAAGAAAAATATGATATTAGAATTTGAAATGACTGACCTAGGGCTTTTACACTATTTCTTGGGAATGAAAATTATTCAAGATGCAAATGAGATTTTTTTATGCCAAGAAAAATATGCTAAAGATTTGTTAAAAAGATTTCATATGTCAACTTGTAAGCCAGTGAGTACTCCAATGAATACAGATGATAAATTTATATTAGATGATAGAGTGAAAAAAATAAATGAGCAATAATATAGAAGTTTAATTAGAGGGTTAACTATTATGTTTATAGTTAACTTGTTATCTAGATTCATGCACAGTCCTAGCAAGTATCACTTTGGAGCAGCTAAAAGAGTTCTTAGATATATCAGAGGGACTCTTAATTATGACATTCATTATGAACAGGTAAAATATTTTAAGTTATATTTGTATATCGATAGTGATTGGGCTGGTTGTGCAAATGATAGAAAAAGTACTTTATGATTTATTTTCAGCCTTGGCTCAGGTGTGATTTCATGGACAACGAAAAAACAAGAATGTGTTGATCTCTCAAGCACTGAGGCAGAGTATGTTACGGCTACAAGCACAACATGTCAAACAGTTTGGCTTTGAAGAATTCTAGCATATCTTCAAGAAAATCAAGATGGACCAACTAAAATCTATTACGATAACAAGTCTACTATTGCAATGACAAAGAATCTTATCTTTTATAAGCGTACCAAACATATTTAAGTTCATCATCATTTTATTCGTGAATTGGTTGATAACGAAGAGATTCAAATAAACTACTGCAACACCGAAGAACAACTTGCTGATATCTTCACAAAAGCTTTGGCAAAAAAAAAAATTATTTTTTTTTCGAAAACAACTTAAGATTATAACTATTTGAATTAAGGGGGTGTGTTAAGATTAATTCAATTAGTTATGATTGATTTAATTAGTTAGGAGAGAATAAAATAAATAATAGATCTAAATTAGTTTAGACGAGGATGAATTTGTTGAGATACGATAAATTTTTTGATTTTTTAAATATTTATATTTTATTCTTTAATCAATATAAATAGATATTCTTAGTTCATTTGAAAACATTATAGATTGAAAATACTACTGATTTTCTTTACTCGAGGGTTCCGTGACAGAGAGAGTACAAGAGAGGAGAAACCGTATTCAAAAGAGAAAGGTGCGCAAAACTAGGAACTCTCTAACGTGCAACATCTTGTTGAGTAAAGAGGAGATGCTACATATTATATTCGAATTTAAGCATTCGGGCGTGTAAGGATGCAAAGGGTAGAAACATGGGCGCAAGAAAGACAACAAACAAATGAAAACAGTGTTTTGTTACTTTATGATATTGGTAGTTGCGAGATAGGATTCAATTCAAAAGAGTGAACTCGCCATGTCTTTACCTTTTTTTTTTTATCTATATCACTTGGTGCTTAATAATCAATTAAGTATTATCTCGGCGCACAAGGGCTTTCGACAAACTAATTCCCTTCCTCTTTCATTTTTTTTTTCCCAGTATAGCATAGAGAGCCAACGGCTTCGTCAGTAGATGTGTAATGTTATCTTCGGATGAAACTCTTTCCATTGTTATATCTTTACGAGCTATGATCTCTCTTATCAGATGTAACCTCCTCAGAACATGCTTAAACTTCTGATGAGACCTGGGTTCCTTCGCTTGAGCTATCGCCCCATTGTTGTCGCAGTATATGGGAATTGGTTCTACGCTGCTTGGTACGACTCTCAAATCTTTGATGAACTTCTTCATCCATACCCCTTCCTTTGCTGCTTCTGCTGCAGCAATATATTCTGCTTTTATGGTCGAGTCAGCAGTAGTATCTTGCTTGGAACTCTTCCAGCTTACTGCTCCTTCATTCATGGTAAAAATATACCCTGAATTTGACTTGCTATCATCAATGTCAGACTGAAAACTTGAGTCTGTGTAGCCCTCAACCTGGAGGCTACCTCCTCCATATACCAGTAAAAGATCCTTAGTCCTTCTCAAGTATTTAAGGATACACATTACTGCCTTCTAGTGTTCTAAACCTGGATCTGCCTAATACCTACTCGTGACACTCAGAGCATGTGCTATATCAGACCTAGTTCATAACATCACATACATGATAGACCCTATCGCTGAGGTATAAGGTATCTTATCCATGTCTGCCCTTTCTTCAGGAGTCTTTGCGGACATACTCCTAGAAAGTGATATTTCATGTCTCATCGGTATGAGACCTCTCTTGAAATTTTTATGCCAAACCTTTTGACAATGGATTCTATGTACCTAGACTAGGACAAGCCAAGCATCCTTTTGGATCTATCTCTATAGATCCGGATCCCCAAAATATAGGATGCTTCCCCTAAGTCTTTCATGAAGAAGTTTCTAGATAGCCAAACTTTTATTGTGGAGAGCATTCCTACATCATTCTTAATGATTAGGATGTCATCCACATATAGCATCAAGAAGGTGATAGCGCTTCCACTTACATTCCTATACACACAAAGCTCATCTTCATTCTTAATGTAGTTATAAGATCTGATCACCTCATCCAACCTTATGTTCCAACTTTGGGAAGCTTGCTTCAATCCATAAATGAATCTAAGCAACCTGCATACTTTATCTGGACTCTCTTTGGATACGAATCCCTCTGGTTGTATCATATATACCTCTTCCTCGAGGCTGCCATTGAAGAATGTCATTTTGACATCCATCTGCCATATCTCATAGTCATAGTGTGCTGCAATGACCAAAATAATTCTAATGGACTTAAACATGGCTACAGGTAAAAATGTTTCATCATAGTCAACTCCTTGTCGTTGACGATATCCTTTAGCTACCTGTCTTGCTTTATAGGTCTCTACCTTTCCATCCACTTCGATCTTCTTCTTGAAGATTCATTTACAGCCGATGGGTACAATACCCTCAGGTGCATCCACAAGGTTCCAAACCTGGTTAGAGTACATGGAATCCATCTCAAATTCATGGCTTCTTGTCACTTCCCGGAGTCTATACTCATAATAGTCTTCTCGTAGGTCTGAGGATCAACATCTTGAGAGTCATCTCCACTAATATGTCACATATATCTTTCAGGAGGGTGGACCTACGTAAAGTTGGAACTTGTGTGTTAGGTACCTGAACAGACTTGGGCTATGGAATGGTGCTTGAGCTAGATTCTCTAACCTCGCTCAATTCTATCTCACTCCCATTGTTTCCACCAAAAATGTGTTCATTCTCAAGGAACACAACTCTATTAGCAACAAAGACCTTTCGGTCTTCGGGATGATAGAAATAATACCCACAAGTTTCCTTTGAGTATCCCACGAATGTGCACCATTCTGTCTTTAATTCAAACTTATTGGGGTTGTGTCTTCTAACGTGGGCAGGACAGCCCCAAATCTTAATAATCTTAAGATCGGGCTTCTTTCCTTTCCATATTTCATATGGTGTAGACACTATCGATTTTGATGGAATGCTGTTCAGAAGGTAAGCTGCAGTCTCTAGGGCGTACCCCCGGAATGAAACGGATAGGTCAACGAAACTCATCATGGACCGCACCATGTCTAACATCGTACGATTTCTCCTTTCTGATACACCATTAAGCTAAGGTGTATAAGGAGGTGTCCACTGGGATATAATCTCATTGTCCCTAAGGAAATGAGTGAACTCCGTACTCAAGTACTCTCCTCCTCGATCTGATCGAAAAATCTTAATACTCTTTCCAATTTGGTTCTCTACCTCATTCTTATATTCCCTAAATTTCTCGAAGGCCTCAAATTTGTACTTCATTAAGTACACGTGTCCATACCTATAGAAATCATCAGTGAATGTAATGAAGTATGAGTAACCACCTATAGCTTGAGTCGACATGGGACCACATACATCACTATCCAATAACTCGGTGGCTCTCTCTCTAGTTTCACTAAAAGGAGAGTTAGTCATCTTCCCACGAAGGCAAGGTTCGCAAGTTGCATATGACTCATAGTCAAATAGATCTCAGTATCCATCTTTTAGCAACTTTTGAATCATTCTCTCATGTATATGACCTAGCCTATAATGTCATAGGTATGTATTTTTCACCTCATCTCTTTTCCTCTTAGACATATTTATATTTATGAGGTGCGGAGAAATGTCTAACACATATAAGCCTTTTACAAGGGTCCCTCTAGTGATGATCTTATTATCCATAATTATTGAACAACTATTATTCTCAAAAACTAATTTATATCCACTGATTGTCAAACAAGAGATAGATATGATATTTTTGACAATAAAGAGAATAAAATAGCATGCATCCAATGCAACAATAGCTCCACCAGGCAAATGTAGGGTGACCTCTCCAATGACAACTACAGCAACTTTTGCTCCATTGCCCATCTTAAGGTCCATCTTGCCTCTAGCCAGTCTCCTAGGTCTTGTCAGAACCTTCAACAAATTACAGATATGATAAGCACTCCTGATATCCAATACCCATGTGTAATCATGAAAATATGACAAGCGGAGACTGATCCTGAATATACCTGAAGCTTTTCCAAGCTTCTGTTTCGCCTTATCTACAAGGTAGTCCTTACAGTTCCTCTTCCAATGCCCATCTTGGCCATAGTGGAAGCACTATCCTTTGTCCTTTCCTGAGTATTTCTTGGCAACCTTTGCCTTACCTGGTCTTTCTTTGCCCTTGCCCTTCTTAAGGGTCTTGCTAGCCTTCCTTTTCTTTTTGGTCTCACCAATATAGTTCTGGCTTCTCCTTCTTGATGGCATTCTCAGCTTCTCTCAACATATTGAGGAGCTCAGGGAGAGTCATCTCAAACTTGCTCATGTTAAAATTTATGATGAAGTGAGAAAAGAAATCTGGTAGGGACTGAAGTATAAGATCAACGCACAGGTTATCCTCTAGGACTATTCGTAGACCTGTGAGTTTCTCGATCCACTCTATCATCTTTAGGACATAGTTCTCAACCGATATCCCTTCTGTCATCCTAGCTTGGAAGAGTCTCTTAGATATCTCATATCTTTGAGTTCTTCCATGTTTCTCAAACAGCTAGCGGAGATGAAGAAGGATCGAATCTGCATCCATGCTCTCATGTTGCGTTTGTAACTCAGGAGTCATGGAGGCCAACATGTAACATTTTGCCAACGTGGAATCATTTATGTACTTCACATAGCGAGTGATCTTATCATCGCTTGCCCCTTCTTCCGGCGTGGGCACAATTATATCAAGGACGTATGTGATGTTCTCCACCATGAGAATAATTCTCAAATTACTGACAAAACAAGATATAGCAAAAAATAAATAACATACAGATTTTGTAGAAAATACTAATTAAGATATGGACTTCTATCTTAATGTACTCCCACTATTTTCTTAGTGAATCACACGACACCCTCGACACGTGAGACAGAAGTCTCCGACAGACTCCTAGTGGGGATCGGGATCTAATTAGCATCTTAGTGCAACCTCGAGGGACTCGACCAATTACACTAAGCTCAAAAGGTAGGCAACTCTTGCCAATCACAACTCCTTGTTATTCTCGTCACGTTCAGCCTCCGAATCATCATGGTCTCGACGGACTTGACCAACCATGATATTTAGTTAAGTTATCACCATCGTTACAAGATGAGTCTGATTTGATGATATGCCCTCGAGGGACTTGACCAAGCATACCATGTCCTCAGGTCACCGGTGACATCTCTATGTCGTAGGCAAGATCTCAATCACGTAGATAGGTGAGCCTCAAGGGACTTGACCAACTCAACCTATGTCATGATTCAATTTCTTCCTATAACGATGGAAGGCCACGTGGGTCAATCTTATTGCCTCATGCTTACCGACTTAATATTATCTGAGGAGGGGTTTTTGTATCGGTCTCCTAATATGTCGTGTCACACACATACATATTTAATATATATCTACATTACATATAAATATATATATACATATATCTGGTAGGTGTATAACATATCACATATGCAAGCCACACCGGATGATCATGAGCCATCACCTAATATGATTAAGCCCGAGCAAATGGGCCTAATCACTCACAATATGATTTATGTGTGCATCGACGCATCTCCATGCCCTGTGATAGTTGATCTCATCATCATCGATTCTGTCGGATCGTCGCATCACTATGCATCGTAATCTCCCACCACGGCATCGTGGGTCCCGTTGTAACCTCCACGCTCCCACTGCGCCTCTCCATGTAATTATAAATAATCACAGGCACGCAGGCCCGACAATAAATGAGAAAAACAAAGGCTCACATGCCCCAACAATAATAATAATAATAATAATAATAATAATAATAATAATAATAATAATAATAATCATAATTACACACATCATAACATATGGCTCATGATCATCCATCCACATCATACATCACATCATATGTAGGATTACTAGATATATATAATAATTAATTAAATTATTTAATTAATTATTTTTTTTTGAAATCAAGATATGCTCAGAATTTCGAGAATTGTTAAGGGTATTTTTATAATTTTGGATGGGAGGACAACCCTCGAAATTTTTAGAATTATTGAGGGTATTATGGGAATCATGTACATGAGGATAATCCTCGAAATTTTTTAAATTCATAAGGGCAGGATCATCTTTTTCACCAAAGGATGCCATAACCCTTTCCCTCTCTGGCCGCCGTCGCCGTCGCCGCTGCCTTGCGCAGGCAACGACGCTGCACCATAGGGGCAGGAATAATGAAACCAATTTTTGTTTTGATTTCCGCTGTGCATGTGATGCACCCGCTGATGTTTGGGGGGTAGTGGCAGAGAGGTACTCTAACCTAGCCATATGGTTAGGGGGGTAGTGGCAGAGAAAAGAAGTAAGAGTGGGCTAAAAAAGATGATTTATTTTCTGTTTATATGTTAAAAAGAGAAAAGAAGTTGCTGTTTTTGAGTCTAATTCGAAAATGCTTTGATGTTGATACAAGCAACTATAACATCATCAAACGTTGAAGTGCAGTGGATAAATGGGCATGAGATACAAAGAGCAAAAGCTTATTCTATTTGGGGCCTAAAAAACAAGAGATTGAAAGGATGTATGGCTCTTATCAGCTATATCAGATAAAATCTTGAGATTGAAAGGATGTATGGCTCTTATCAGCTATATCGGAGAGAATCTTAAACTAAGAGAAAGAAGGGTGTATGGCTGGCTAATAACTAAAGATATGAGGAGCTACAGAAATAAATAGAATGATAGGAGCATAAAAAGAGAAATAAGGATGTTTAGCACTCTCTCTCATTTATAACCTATTGTTTATAATGTGTTTTAGTGAACCTTATAGTTTTAATCTTTATTTATCTTAACCTAAATCCTAGATTTGGTGGTTAGGGTTGTGGAAAAGAAGATAGCGACAGCTGAAAACGTCGGAGAGAGAAAGAAAATTGCGAATTGACAATAGATGGCCGAAAATAAGAGATCCATGAAATCAAAGAAGACAAGGCCAGAGAAAGACTATTCTCAATCATCCATATCTTATGTTAGGTCAGTTTGTAGTGGATTCTTACTATGATCATTTGGGAAGGTTTTAGATATTATGCATAGTAATATAGTCCTTATATCTATGTGATTCTCTTGTGGGTGTTGCTTGAGTTTAGGCAAAAAGTCTTAAAATTTGTATATTCATTATTTTGATAATAGATTTTCTCTAGCTTGTCCTATGGTTTTTACCCTTTGAGTCGGAGGGGTTTTCTACGTAAATCTTGGTATTCATTTGATTATGATTTCTGTTTGATTCTGCTGTGTGTGACGACCTGCTAGTATTTGTTCGTATACAAAGTTTATTCTTTTTTTTTCCCATCAACTGATATCAGAACATGGTTTTGGTGGCATTTAACTTTTGTATTCGAACATGAAGACTGGTAATGTTTCTCGCATAATTAGCTTAAATGAAAACAATTGAATAATATGAAAATAAAAAATAAAATATCTCCTGTATTGCAAGGACTTGTATGGACCTTTGTAATGAGATAGTGCGAAACCAACAACTATGATAGATGATGAGCGGAAGAGATTAGACCAAAAAATAATTAGATTTATTCTACAATGGCTTGATGACAGTGTTTTTCACCATGTTTCTACTAAAAGTTTTGCTTACTCTCTTTGGAAAAAAGTTAAAAGGTCTTTATGAAAGAAAAACGACTGGCAACAAAGCTTTCTTGATCAAAAAACTTATGAATTTGAAATATAAAGATGATACTTTTTTTCCTGAGCATTTGAATGAAATGTAGAGTATTACTAACCAGTTATCCTCTATGAAAATGTCTCTTGATAATGAGTTACAGACAATGTTACTTCTCAGTTCATTGTCAGAAAGTTGGGAGACACTAATGGTTTCCATTAATAATTCTGCACTAGATGGTGTTGTCACAATAAGTCAAGTAACAAGCAGTTTATTGAATGAGGAGTTAACGAGAAAGAATTCAGCAACTTCTCAGATTGATTCACAGGCACTTATCTCAGAGAACAGAGGAAAGTCAAAATCGAAGGATAGAAGTGGTTCACACATGGGTAGAAGCAAGTTAAGATCAAAAAAAGATATTATTTGCTACAATTATGGTGAGAAAGTATATTATAAGAATCAGTGCAAGCAACCTAATAAGAATAAGAAAAAGGGGAAAGAAGTGGAGCATACAGAGTTAAAAGAGAATATCACAACTATAGTGCAAGGTGGTGATTATTTGATTTTGTCTACTTCTAATGATATTTTATCTTGTGTGTGCCTGGATCTCAAGTGAATAATTAACACAGGTGCTTCTTATCATTCTACACCACGGAGGGAGTTTTTTGCTACTTACACGCTCTGAAAATTTTGGTATTGCCAAGATGGGCAACTATGACACAACAGACATTATTGGCATGGGTGATATCTATATAAAGACCAATCTTGGTTGCAAGTTGGTGCTTAAAGATATGAGGTATGTGGTTGACTTAAGGCTGAATTTAATTTTAGTTTGGAAGGCTGGATGATGAAGACTTTGATGTCAGGTTTCATAGAGGGCAGTGGAAGCTCAGTAAGGGTTCTCTTATTGTAGCTAATGAGAAGAAATGTTATACATTATATAAATTACAGGCTAAAGCTTGTAGTGAGTAGTTGAATGCTATAGAGAAAGACTTCAGCATGGAGTGTGGCATATGCGATTGAGACACATGAGCAAGAAGGGATTGCAAGCTCTTTCCAAGAGAGAGGTATTGCCAGACCTCACAGGTACATGTCTAAACCCTTGTATTGATTATTTGGCTTACAAACAACATAGAGTTTCTTTTGTTAGTCCTGCTTTATCTAGAAAAATACATACCTTGGACCGTGTCTATAGAGATGTGTGTGGTCCTTTGAGGACAAAAACTCATGCTGGATTTGTTAATGTTCATAGTATCAGTGGTGCACTTTATTTTATTACTTTTATAGATAATTTTTTCAGGAAATTTTGGGCCTATGCTTTGAAGATCAAAGATCATGTTATTAATATCTTTAAGGAGTTTCATGCCAGAGTTGAAAGGGAGACAAAAAAAATAACATAAGATCAAATAATGGTGGTGAGTACACATGATTGTTTAATGATTATTGCAGGTCATATAACATCCAACATGAGTTGACAGTTCCTGATACACCTCAGTATAATACAATTGCAAAGAGGATGAACCACACAATCATGGAAAAGATCAGATGTATGTTTTCACAGGCCAAGCTACTCAAAAGGTTTTTGGATGAGACTTTGAGGACTATAGTTGATGTGATCAACTTGTCACCCTATACAGCTCTAGATAGTGATGTTGCAGGAGCATGTATGGTTAGAGAAGGATGTCTCTTATAAGCACTTGAAAGTATTTGGTTGTTGTGCATTTGCACATGTTCCAGATAATGAGAGGTCCAAGCTGGATGATAAGATAAAAGAGTGTATTTTTCTTGACTACTCACATGATTAGTTTGGTTACAGGCTTTGGGATCCAGAAAAACATAATGTGTTTAGAAGCATAGATATTATCTTATTTGAGGATCAAACCATTGAGGATTTAAAGAATGAGGCACCAGCTAAGACTTCTGTAGAGGAATTTGTAGACTGTGACCCAATTATTCCTCCAGAATATCAGGGTGATGGGGGAGACATGCGGGAAGATGGTGCAGAGCCAAATGTTGATCTACCTATAGGATATGTTGAGCAAGAAGAAGAAAGAGAGCAAGTTTCCATAGAACCTCAGCTAAGAAGATCTTCTAGACCACGTCAACCTTCTAGAAGATACTCTATAGATGAGTATGTGATGCTTACTAATGCAGATGAACCAGAGAGTTAGTTATCAGGAAATAGTTGAAAGTGAGTAGAAAAAGAAGTAGCTTATTGCTATGTATGAAGAGATAGATTCTCTATAGAAGAACAACACATATGATTTAGTGTAACTACCAAAGGGAAGTAAGGCATTGAAGAACAAGTGAGTTTTAGGTTAAAAACTCAAGAATATTGTTCTCAACCAAAGTAAAAAAGCTAGATTGGTTGTGAAAGACTTTAGTCAAAAGAAATGTATTGACTTTGAAGATATTTTTTCTTCTGTTGTTAAAATATCTTCTATCCATGTTGCTCTTGATATTGCTACTAACCTAAACTTGGAGGTTGAGCAATTGGATGTGAAGACAACTTTCCTTCATGGTGATTTGGAGAAGAAATTTTATATGGAACAACCAGAAGGCTTCAAAGTCAAAGGTAAAATCTCTCTCCACTTTAGTACACCACACTTCAGACAGAAGGTGACTACTCGGGACTGTTAACCTATCTTTTCATATCATCCTTAAGCTGCTTTAGTTTAGTTTACTTTATGGAGTGCACAAAAAGAAAAGGAGTGATTGTCCTTTCTTGTTATTTAAATGTTCTATACTAGGGCTCGCCTCTTGTAACCACTTCCTCGCCAGCTTATGATTCTGGAACTAGAACTCTACTTGCAATAAATCATTCAACAACTCTTCCTTGATGCCGAGTAAAGTAAACCTGTAATTTACCCTGAATCAATCAGGAAAAGATCCTAGCGCAAAAGCTGTATAAGGAGTAGGAGTAGTAAAGTATCTTGGTGTTGGTGAAACAGGGTATCTAGTCAGCAGTTATTTGTTAGCTGAACATAATTATAACTGAACGAAAAGATCTCATTCATTAGTTGAGGAAAATCCTCAACTAACTTCTGTATAAATAAGTGTTCACTCAATGAATGAAGTGTGTCTTTTACTTTCTCATTTCTTTTCAAACATGGTATCAGAGCAGCTTGCTTAGAGCAAGCTCTCTTCTCGCTGTCAAATGACATCAAGTTCCCATCACTTCTAGCCGCATGCAGAAGCCAACGTCGACACAAATACCCACTACCCTTCTCTTTATCGTCTGTTGCTCCCATTGTCAACTCCGCTGTAGCATGCGCAGCAGCGAAAGATCGCTGCCAACATCGCAACCTGTGCCATTCCCTACTGCTACCCTTTCTCCACCATCGCCGCTGCTTCCAACTGCCTAGCCGTGCCGACGACGCCCCCTCCTCCACCGTCTCTCCCTCATTAGTGCTGGCACATGCGGTAACAATCTGGACGTTGACCTGGCTCGGGTCGCCGCTCGCCTCCTCGAACAGCGTTAGGGTGTTGGGCTACCCAGCACTTACTGCAGCCAGTCGACCTCTGTTCTCTCGACAAAAATAGAGCATCCCTTTCGACAGCGCACATAGCAAATACTTGTTGCCTTTTCTACGTTGCCGACCACTTCTCCTTCTTCCTCACCTCTTCCATCTTGTCTAAGCGATGTCACCGTGAAGGCCTTGGACACATCGCTGTCGGACCCATCACTATCTTCTTCCTCTATTGCCCCGACGTTGCCCTGCCACACCGCTCCCTTCCCTATCGCAGTAGCCGCCCGCCCAATTAGCACCAGTAGGGGTTATGGTCGTAGCAGACCCCTTCTATCTTCTCGTTGTCACACGACAGCATCAGCAGACTCCTTCTATCTTCTCGTTGCCATCACTCCTCTCGGTGGATCACTGTGGTTCCTTCTCTGTGCTTGCGGCATCCTCTGGTTACTGCATCTGTCGGACTCATCATCATTCAATTAGAGATGAATTGCTCCCAGATTGCATCATCAACACCTTGTTGCTATCTCTCACCAACTAACAGCAGCCAAGTGAAACCGACGATGAGAGCCTGCATCTGCTTCTTCCTCCTTTCTTCCTCCCATATTCAGCTGCTCCTTGCATCATATCACTACTCTGGGAGTAGAATCTGCCAGTGTTTTGTTGCTCCCAGTCATTGCAGCAGAACAACCGTTGCTTTGCTGCACCATTGGCTCCCTTTGTTGTCCACCTTTTCTGCTAGGGTGGGTCGTGCTATTGCAACCGCACGACTGATGTCGTTAATCTGAACCCACCTCGGTGAGAACGACCAATCACTTCCCTTGCAGTTAATGCTCATCTCTCTTCCCCTTTGCCAGCGCTCTCCTGCTACTGCCCAACTGCACAAAGGATGTCATCTCTGCCACCGGCGTTGCCTTCTTGCAATACACTCCACCACCCCGGTTGCTATTTCACAGATCAATCATGTTATACTCCTCCTGACAATCTTCAGCACTCATCCATCTCTGGCATCGGCTCTCACCTCTCCGAAGACTGCAAAGCCATCGGATTCAACTTCAATATGTCCCTGTAGCCCAAGCAACTGTAGTAGTTACTGGAAGGGAGAGTGGCAGCCTCAAAATTCTTGTGTGCTTCATCATTTTAGACATTGGAAGGGCTGGTTCTGCAACCCAAGACTGCTTGCTTCAACACTTGCTATTGGTTTTGGCCTTCAACACACCTCCATTAGTCGACAATCTGCGTGCCTGCGCTCTTGCGGCCTCCACAGGCCTCAGCTTTTCCAGGCCGTAACAGACTACGATGGTTGATTGTAAGGAAGGACTACTACTGCTACTTCTTGCTTCTCTCATATTCGGATTTGCAGCCTTTTCTTCCTAGTGTGGCTTCCATTCTTATTATCGTTGGCTGCCCCTGGTATTCTCCTTTACTTCCACTCCTGCAGTTGCTTTTCTCTACTCTAGTTTGAGGTTCTTTTCTTCTTTCTTCAATATTTCATCGTTGTCACCTTTCTATCACTGTGAAGCCATCTGCTTCTATACTCTTTATTTTGCTCACTATTCTATCATTTCTCTTGAGTTCTTTTTTTTACTTGTTCCATATGTCTTCCTCGTCTACCTCTAACACTACAACTCTCTTATCTGCTGGGAATTGTTCTTCACATCCAGGACTTATTTCCATTAATGCTGCCTCTCTCATTCCCTTTAAGTTATCCAAAGGTG
Source organism: Ensete ventricosum (assembly GCA_029747655.1). NCBI lineage: Eukaryota > Viridiplantae > Streptophyta > Magnoliopsida > Zingiberales > Musaceae > Ensete > Ensete ventricosum. The sequence continues at coordinate 21,835,667 of JAQQAF010000002.1, forward strand.
GCAACTACGCGTTCGGGTATGCTCAATTTTCTAATAATTTATTTGGCTATGATTTATTAGGTTATATTGATGGCTCTCTCAGCAGTCCACTAACAATGATTCATGTTCCCAAAGAACCTAACCCAGTACCAAATTCAGCCTACAAGCTATGGTTACGCCAAGATCGGCTCATTCTCCAAGCAATTCAAGCTTCTGTCACTAGATCCATTGCCCCGCTTGTGTCCTCCTGTGCTACTGCTGCAGAGGCTTGGACCAAGTTACAAACTACCTTAGCGAGTCGCTCATGGACCTGTATGCTTGTACTACTTTCCATCCTTATGACCTTCAAGCAGGAGGGTAATATTGTTGCTGACTATTTACAACATATCAAACTAACGATCGATGATTTAGATAGGTCATTCACTTTCTGATGAAGAGGTACTCGTCCACATGCTTAATGGACTGAGTTCAGAGTTCAAAGAACTGGCAGTAGCACTTCGCGCGCGTGACTCTCCAATTTCCTTTGAAGAACTTTACGACAAGCTGACATACTATGAAACGTACCTAAAGTGGGATGCCAAGCTGCTAGTACCTTTGCCAAGACCTCCCATCATAGCTCAGTTCAACCAAACATTCAAAAGGCACAACCGTAAATACAACAAGAATGCTTCAAAATGTGTGACCAACTTTTCGACCACCTCTATGAGCAATCACGTATCGCTTCCTCCTCCATATCCTCTGTACCTCAACCATCGTCAGAGTAATTCATTCTTGTCACGTCGTCCTCCTCCGACGTTTCAGCAACCGATCGTCTGCCAGTTGTGTGACAAAATCGATCACACTACCAAAGTTTCTCGGTCTCGACCTCGACTCCCTGCTCCATCAAATTGGCCTCAGGCAAATGTCATGATTGCTCCTTCTGACAGTCAGTCCAGTTTGATTGTGGACTCTGGTGCTTCCCACCATATCACTTTCGATCTCCAGAATTTGTCGCTCCACAATAGCTATGGCGAAAATGAAGACATCATCGTTGATGATGGTAAAAGGATTCCTATTACTCATATTGGTTCTTTGAAGTTTAATTCCAATACCACTTTTTTCACACTCGATAATATTTTGTGTGCACCTCACATCAAAAGAAATCTAATTTCTATCTCTCAATTTTGTCACCAAAATCATACTTCCATTGAATTCTTTCCTGATTATTTTTTTTGTCAAGGACTTGAGCGCGGAAGCATTCTTAGTTCGCGGCCCGAATAAAGACAACATCTACGAATGGTCGTCAGCCCTGTTTCTCACTCAGCCCACTGCCAACTCTTCCACTACTGCTCCAATTGACATATGCCATCCTCAGCTTGGTCATCCCTCTACCTCTCTTCAACAAAAATTGCTTTCTCGCTATTCAATTCCTGTTTTTAAATCCAGTAATGTTATTACTCACTGTGATGCTTGTCTTAGCAATAAGAGTCATCAATTGCCTTTTGGTACATCCTCTCTTTCCTGCTCTAAACCGTTTGAGGTTGTCTATACTGATGTTTGGGGTTCTGCATCAGTCGTTTCCTTTGATAAGTTTAGATACTATGTTGTCTTTGTAGACTATTTTATGAAGTACACATGGTTATATCCTCTTCATTAAAAGTCTGATGTCGGTGTTATCTTTTTTGACTTAAAAAACTTAGTTGAAAACTACTTTCAGACCATTATTAAAACTATCTATTCTGATGATGGGGTGAATATCAAGCCCTTGCATCTCGTCTATCATATTACAATATTCAACATCTTAAGTCTCCCCCATATACTCCTCAACTGGTTGGTTCTACCAAACGTAAACATTGTCATATTGTTGAAACTGGTCTAACAATGCTCCATCAGGCTTCCATGCCATCTACCTTTTGATTGTAGCTTTTCAAATTGCTATCTACCTCATTAATCGTATGCCCACTCCTATTCTACAATATCAATCACCATTTGGAAAGCTCTTTCAAAAATGCCCCAACCTACAAATATTAAAAGTCTTTGGCTGTCTATATTATCCATGGTTACATCCCTACAATTCTAATAAAATGCAGCCTCGTTCTTGCCCTTGCATTTTCATCGAATATTCTCTTGAACATAATACTTTTTGATGTTATGACCCTCACTCTGCTAAAGTCTTTGTTTCCAGACATGTCACTTTTGTGGAGTCTGTCTTTTCCTTTCGAGATCATGGGCAATCTATTGTCCCATTGAGTTCCTCTGCCACATCTTCATCCTCCAACATGCCTCTGCCAGATCCACACTCTCTTGTTAATTCTGTTCCACACCTTTCTTCTTCCTCCTCTCCTCCGGCTTCTCCTCTTCTAGAACCTCAGCCTTTATCCTCACCTCGTCCGAGTGATTCTATCGTCCTTCCGTCTGACTCCACTAGTGATAACTCTCAACCCTTACCCTCCAATACTGTTATACCCTCCCGGCATCCAATGCAAACTCGTTCTAGGAGTGGTGTCTTTAAACCTCGTCAAGTTCTTGACCTACATGTTAGCACCAAACATTCCCCCGTCTCTACTGAACTTCATCTTTTACTCAGGCCCAAAAATCTCCACATTGGCGTAAAGCCATGTGTCAGGATTGAAGAAGAGCATTTTTTATTTTTGTGCAAATCTAGTTTTCCACTCCCACATGAAGCATGTTGTCATTGACTTTCATTTTATGCGAGATCAAGTTATCCGCCAGCAACTTTGTGTTTCTCATGTTCACATGGTTGATCAACTTGTTGAATCCCTCACGAAGTCTTTGGCTCGCAAACTCTTTTCCATACATCGATCCAAGATCGACATCCTTGACAGGAGCTTGATCTTGCGGGGGCATGTTAGCTGAACATATTTATAACTGAACGAGAAGATCTCGTTCATTAGTTGTTAGGCTTCCTAGCACTTGCTGTCGCCGGTCGACCTCTGTTCTCTCGACAAAAATAGAGCATTCCATCTGGCAGTGCATGCAGCAAATACCTACTGCCTTTTATATGTTGCCGACCACTTCGTCTTCCTCGCCTCTTCCCTCTTGTCTGAGCGACGTCACCATGAACGCCTTGGACACATCGCTGTCGGACCCATCGCCATCTTCTTCCTCTACTGCCCCAACGCTGCCCTGCCGCACCGCTCCCTTCCCTGTCGCAGCAGTCGCCCACCCCATTAGCACCAGCAGGGGTTCTGGTTCGTGGCAGACCCCTTCTCTCCTCTCGCTGTCACACGACAGCATCAGCGAAAATGATCCCGGAGTGCCATCACTCCTCTCAGTGGATCACTACGGTTCCTTCTCTGTGCTTGTGGCATCCTCTGGTTGCTACGTCTGTCGGACTCATCATCATTCAATTAGAAACGAATTGCTCCCAGATTGCATCATCAACACCTTGTTGCTATCTCTCACCAACTCGCAGCAGCCAAGTGAAACTGATGAGGAGAGCCTGCAGCTGCTTCTTCCTCCTTTCTTCCTCCCATCTTCAGCTGCTCCCTGCATCATATCACTACTCTGGGAGTAGAATATGCTAGTGTTTTGCTGCTCCCAGTCATCACAATAGAACAACCGCTGCTCTACTACGCTGTTGGCTCCCTTTGTTGTCCACATTTTCTGCTAGGGTGGGCCGTGCTGTTACAGCCGCACGACTGATGTCGTCGATCTGAACCCACCACAGCGAGAATGGTCAATCACTTCCCTTCCTGTTAACGCTCATCTCTCCTCCCCTTTGCCAGTGCTCTCCTACTGCTGCCCAGCTGCACGAAGGATGTCGTCTCTGCCACCGGCGCTGCCTTCTTATAATACACTCCACCGCCTCGGTTATTGTTTCACAGATCAATCGTGTTCTACTCCTCCTGACAATCTTTAGCACTCATCCATCTCTGGCTTTGGCTCTTGCCTCTCCAAATACTACAAAGCCATCTGATTCAACTTCAATCTGCCCCTGCAACCCAAGTAGCTGTAGCAGCTGCTAGATGGGAGAGTGGCAACCTCAAAATTCCTATGTGCTTCATCATTTTAGACACTGTCAGGGCTGGTTCTGCAGCCCAAGACTGCTCGCTTTAGCACTTGCTATTGCTTTTGGCCTTCAGCACACCTCCCTCAGTTGACATTCTGCTTGTATGCGCTCTTGCAGCCTCTACAGGCCTCAGCTTTTCCAGGCCGTAACAGACTACGCCTATCGATTGTAAGGAAGGACTGCCACTACTCCTTCTTGCTTCTTTCACATTCAGATTTGCAACCTTGTGTTCCTGGTGTGGCTTCCATTCTTATTATTGTTGGCTACCCTTGGTATTCTCCTTTACTTCCACTCCGGCAGTTGCTTTTCTCTGCTCTGGTTTGAGGTTCTTTTCTTCTTTCTTCACTATTTCATCATTGTCACCTTTCTATCACTGTGAAGCCATCTGCTTCTGTACTCTTTATTTTGCTCACTATTCTCTCATTTCTATTGAGTACGTTTTTTTACTTGTTCTATATGTCTTCCTCGTCTACCTCTGACACTATAACTCTCTTATCTGTTGGGAATTGTTCTCCACGTCCAGGACTTATTTTCATTAATGCTACCTCATTCCCTTTAAGTTATCCAAAAGTGGCAACTATGCATCTTAGTGAGTTTGATTTTTTAATCTTTTATTTTGCTATGATTTATTAGATTATATTGACGGCTCTCTCAGCTGTCCACCAGCATTGATTCATGTTCCCGGAGAACCTAACCCAGTATCAAATTTAGCCTACAAGTTATGGTTATGCCAAGATCGGCTCATTCTCCAAGCAATTTAAGCTTCTTCGTTAGATCCATTGCCCCGCTTGTGTCCTCCTGTGCTACTATTGCGGAGGCTTGGACCAAGTTATAAACTACCTTAGCGAGTCGCTCATGGACTCACATGCTTGGACTACTTTCCAGCATTATGACTTCAAGCAGGAGGGCAGTACTGTTGTTGACTATTTATAACATATCAAACTAATGATCGATGATCTGGCTTTGATAGGTCATTCACTTTCTGATGAAGATGTACTTGTCCACATGCTTAATGGACTGAGTTCAGAGTTCAAAGAACTGGTAGTAGCACTTCGCGCGCACGACTCTCTAATTTTCTTTGAGGAACTTTACAACAAGCTGACAGACTATGAAACTTACCTGAAGCGTGATGCCAAGCTACTAGGACCTTTGTCAGGACCTCCTATTACAGCTCAGTTCAACCAAACATTCAAAAGGCACAACCGCAAATACAACAGGAATGCTTCAAAAGGTTTGACCAACTTTCCTACCACCTCTATGAGCAACCACCCATCGCTTCATCCTCGATATCCTTCGTACCTTAACCATTGTCAGAGTACTTCATTCTCACCATGTCGTCCTCCTCCTACATTTCAGCAACCGGTCGTCTACCAGTTGTATGACAAAATCGGTCACACTGCCAAAGTTTGTCGATCTCGATCTCGCCTCCCTGCTCCATCAACCTGGCCTCAGGCAAATGGCCTGACTGCTTATACTGACAATCAGTCCAGTTGGATTGTGGAATCTGATGCTTTCCACCATATCACTTTCGATCTCCAGAACTTATCGCTCCACAATAGCTATGGCGAAAATGAAGTCATCATCATCGATGGTAAAAGGATTCGTATTACTCATATTGGTTCTATGAAGTTTAATTCCAATATCACTTCTTTCACACTCGATAAAATGAAGAGTTGGTCAACTTTCCATAAAGGCAAGGTTCGCAAATTACATACGATTCATAGTCGAATGGATCTAAGTATTAATCTTTCAATAATTTTTTAATCATTCCCGCATAGATATAGCCTAGCCTATAATATCATAGGTATGTGTTGTTCACCTCATCTCGTTTCCTCAATGGACATATTTATATTCATAATGTGTAAATAAATGTCTAGCATATATAGGCCATTAATTAAGGTATCTCTTATGATGATCTCATCATCCAACATTTTAAACAACTATTATTCTTAAAAACTAATTTATATCCATTAATTATCAAACAAGAAATAGAAATAATATTTTTTAAAATAAAAGAAACATAATAGTATGCATCCAATGCATAGTAGCTCCACCAGACAGATGTAGGGTGACCTTGCCAATGGTCACTACAGTAACTCTTGCTCCATTGACTATCTTGAGGTCCATCTCATCTCTCGCCAATCTCCTAGGCCTTACCAGAGCCTACAATGAATTGTAGATATGGTAAGCACTCTCGGTATCCTATACCCATATATCATCATAAAAATCTAACAAATAGAGACTGATCATGAATGTACCTAAAGCTTCTCTAAGCTTCTGTTTCACCTTCTCTGCAAGGTAATCCTTATAGTTCCTCTTCCAATCCCCGTCTTTGTTATAGTTGAAGCATTGGCCATTGTCCTTAGTCGGGTCTTTCTTAGCAACCTTTACCTTATCCGGTTTAACCTTGTGCATGCCTTCTTAAGGGTCTTATTAGCCTTCCTTTTCTTATTGATCTCACCAACATAGAAAACTAGCTTCAATTTCTTGATAGTGCTCTCAGCTCCCCTCAACACATTGAGGAGCTCAGGTAGAGTCACCTCAAACTTTCTTATATTAAAGTTGATGATGAATTGTGAAAAAGAATCTGGCAAGACTGAAGTATAAGATCAACACACAAGTTATCCTCTAGGACTATTCCTAGACCTGTGAGTTTCTTGATCCATTCTTTCATCTATAAGATATGGTTCTGAACCGATGCCCCTTCTGTCATCCTCACTCGGAAGAGACTCTTGGATATCTCATATCTTTGAGTTCTTCCATGTTCCTCAAACAGCTGACGAAAATGAAAAATGATGAAATTAGCATTCATGCTCTCATATTGCCTCTGTAACTCGAGAGTCATGGAGGCCAACATATAGCACTTTGCCAAGGTGGAATAATTTACATACTTCACATAGCGAGCAATCTCATCCATGCTTGGCTCTTCCTCCGACATGGACATAATTATATCAAAGACGTATACGATTTTCTCCATCGTGAGAATAATTCTCAAATTACGAAGTCAATCCGTGTAGTTTTGACTAATTAGGTGGTTGACATCAAGTATGCCATGTAGGGGTTTTGCAAGTGACATATTTCTAACAAACAAGATGTAGCATGAATTAATAACATGCAGATTTTACAGAAAATTAATTTCGATACAAACTTCTATCTTAATGTACTCCCACTATTTTTCTAGCGGATCATGCAACATCCTCGGCACATGAAACAAAAGTCTCCAGCATATTTCTAGTAGCGATCGAGATCCCATCGGCATCTTAGTATAATCTCAAGGGACTCGATCAATTACACTAAGCCCAAAAATATAGGAAACTCTTACCAATCACAACACCTTATGATTCTCGTCCTATTCGACCATTGAATCATCATGGTCTCAGCCTCTTGACCAATCATGATATTCAATTAAGTCATCACCATCATTGCAAGATGAGTTTGATTTGATGATATGCCCCCGATGGACTCGATCAAGCATACCACGTCCTCAGGTCACTAGTAACATATCTTTGTCGTAGGCAAGATCTCGATCACGTAGATAGGTGAACCTCGAGAGACTCGACCAACTCAACATATGTCGTGATTCAATTTATTCCTATAATGATAGAATGTCACATGGGTCAATCTTATTGTATCACGCTCAATGACTTAATATTGTTAAAGGAGGGGCTTGGCTGTGGGAGGCCACCCCTGCAGCCAGTTTGCATGTAGGTGGCCTCCACCTTCCCGTGAGCAGTTTGCCTACGAGCGGTAAGAACACGTAGAACAATTCTACGTGATTCAATCACATCACATGAAGTTTAAAATCTAATCTTTTTCATAAGCCACTTAGCTCTGATACCACTATTGGGAAACCCAATGGGAGCAACACATGCATAGTGAAAGTGTTAGGATCTAGTTTGCACTAAGAGGGGGGGTTGAATTAGTGCAAGAGTTAAAAAACTCGGTTCAAAAAATTTCGCTTGAACCAAAATCAAAATTGAAAGCGCTTTTAGTTGGAATTTGTTAAGAGCAAATTAGAGAGCAATTTAAAACCGAATAGAGAAGCTTGAACTTATCTTAGAACTAGTTTTGAACTACTAAAATAAGAGCAAATTGAAAGAAGACAAGTGAGAGAAGCTCACAGAATTTATAGTGGTTCGATCAATCTTGACTTACTTCCACTCTCGAGTCCTCCTTCGTCGAAGCCCACAGGTGTCCACTAATAATCTTCTTTGAAGGGTGCAGATCAACTACCCCTTACACACTTTTCTCCTTTTCATAGGTTCAGGAGAAAATCCTTTATAATTTTTCACCTTTATAATATGTGTAATCTGTCTCATTGAACAAGTAAGGACGTGCAATAGAATATTCATCGTTCATGTCAAACGAAGCCATTTTACTCACTTGGATGTTTAGTCAAATGAGTAGAACCTCACTCTGATACCAATTATTAGGATCAATTGGCACTAAAAGGGGGGGTGGGTTTGGGGTGTGTGATGGGTGGGTGAATTAGTATGGAAGTGTGAAAATTCTCGATTCGAAAAGCTTTCTTGAAATAAAGAAGAGAAATCGTAAGTGTTTCGTGAACTTCATTAAAAATGGATAGGCGATTTAAAGGAAAGTTGAAAGATGATGCTTGTATCTTTCTTCAAATTAATTAAGAATAATTAAAAGTAGTAAACAAGACAAGAGTAGAAAGCTCACAGATATATTATGGTTCGGCCACAACTTGGCCTACGTCTACTCCCCGAGTCCTCTTCACTAAGGTCCACTAGTGTCTATTACAGATCTTCTTCGGGTGAAGACCAAACCCTTACATTTCCCATTATAAACACTTACTCTTACAACTCACAAGGGTTACTTTACAAATATTACAACTCTTTTCCAAACTTGTTTGCCCACTTTTCTTTTCTTACACAATTTTAGCAAACTCTTTTTCATCAAATTTCTAGCCCAATGTGTTGTGCTAAATACAAGATAACTTGGGGTATTTATAGACCCCAATTGGCTTTAAAAATTAAAGCCAAAAAATTAAATGTATCTTAAAAATCTGGGTATAAGCGGTACCACCGCTGACACCAGCATACTATCGTCAAAAGCTGCTCAGAAAATAGGGTGATGGTGGTACAACCACTGACCTAAGCGGTACAATCGTCGGGAATCCCAGAAAAGTATTTTCCTCCACTTTTTCATTCTCGGCTTGTACCTTAAATTGACCCATTTTCAAGTCAACCAATTGAGCTCAACCTGAGCTCAATCCAAACCCAAATGTGGACCTAGTTTGACTCACTTGAATTAATTTGGATTCCTTCTAAATCTAACTCAAGTAAGACTCAAACCTTACCGATGCTAACTATGACTAAATAATTATAACTATTGTGACTATCAAGTCCAACAAAACCCTCATAACTACCGACAAGCTTTTCGGCAACCTCCGATAATCTTCCGGCGAGTCTCTTGGTCTTCATCCAGCGAACTCCTAATGCCTTCCTAGTAAGCTCCTAATCACCTATGGTGAGCTCCCGGTGAACTCCTAGCAAGCTCTCGATACCTTCGGCAACCTTTCGGCCAGTCTCTCGGCGAGTTCCCACTGTATCGTCCGAACCTCGGCTCGATGCCCAGACTTGACTCTAGCCCGCATCTGATTGTATTTTTTTTTCTCTGTCATAGTTAATCTTGCATCAATCATCTCTAACACACATGTTAGATAAACAAACCATCAATTGATTTCATCATCAAAATTCGAGATTCAATAATCTCCCCATTTTTTATAATCACAATCAATTGATGATGAGAGTTAAATTTTACTCCTACATCCATGCCATAATCCAAATAAGGAAAACTTAAATTTAAGAGAACCAAACACTCTTGAACTTAAGTATCATAATATCTATATATCAAATTTTAAAATAATATACCATGAATTTCAAAAATCTCAAATTATCAATGATACATAATATAACATTAATTTCAATCATCAAATCATTAAACATTAAATTTTTAAGAATATTATATAAATTTTAAAATTCATGCATTAGTCATACAATTAATTTAAAATTTTTCTTTTTTAAAAAAAAATACCTCATTTTATCATTTTTCATCAATATGCTATTTGTTCCCTTTGTCATATATGTATCATTTTTTATATTTGTGTCATCAATATACTATTTCTCCCCCGTTGTCATCAACAAAAAGAGATGAAATAATGAGCAAGTAATTTCAAGATACATAAACTCAACATGTGTCAAAAAGTTTCATATTTGTATAAAATAAATATTAATTAAATTTTTAATACTTCATTACTCCCTTTTAGTAAAATAGGATAAAAACATAATTTTCTCATCAAAAATTTTCTTTTATTTTTGTAAATAAGAAAGAAGTAGATTTTGAAATCCAAAAATTTAGAGCTATCCATGCAATTTAATTTATTTTATATAGATTTCAAACAAAAAGTAACAAATCATGCATCATGCATTTTGATGATTAAGCATTCCTAGCTCTCTTCTAATAAAGTCAAATTACTCTTCATTTAATGGTTTAGTAAAATATCTGCTAATTGATGCTTAGTATCAATAAATTTAAGAGATATGTCATGATTATTCACATGATCCCTAATAAAGTGATGTCTAATATTAATAATCATAAAATGTTGTATGCATTACAAAAACATTCAAAAGTGCTTTTCAGTATTAAAAAGTACATGTCATAAGAGAATACATCATAAGAATACAATGAGTACAACATATTAAGTTCCACCGACTTCTTCCCTTAGTTCTAAACATAAAAACAACTATTCAGGTCATGGTAATCCGAAGTGCCTAGATAAAACATTAAGCTATTGACAGATTTGCTGCATCTTAGTCATTAATTGATCTTGACGTCATTCAATTCGATCCAGCCGGGTCACTATGGAGTCGTCATATGATGACGGTGCTAGCTGCATCACAGGTGCTGCCTCAAAGGGACTAGTAGGGGGAGATGGACTTTCCCTAAGTATAGGTATTTGAGGTTCTAGCTCAAGTAAGGGAGGATTAGTTCTCCTAGGCAATCTAGTCCAAATACCATTTCTTACAATGCATCTTAGTCTTCTTAAGAGATTTCTATTAATGACATTATATCTATCTAACTTGATAATTTCTTCATTTGGTGGAATAGCTATATTGTGTGCATGTATTAATCTAGTTACTAATCCACCATATGAAAGTATCATATCTTTAGTGAAAGTTCAATCATGTTTTGCCTCAATAGATATCCAAAATAGTAATCATATCATGTCATGATCCAATACATAGTACCTAGTTCCATTTGGTTAATTTCATCATGATGAAATTGTTTATGAAGTAGAATACTAATCGCTATATGATGAAGGAGTTTTATGTTGAAATGTAGCATGTGCTCACAACTTTTAGGAACAATAGATAGATTTGGGTTACTAAAAATGGTGGCACCATTTTTAGAATAAGTAACCCCTATTGATTCAATGTCTCATTGTCCTCTAAAGTAGCAACCACATCTCTTTTCAAGTATTCCTATGAGATTGCAAATTAAATTATCCGTAATAGTTATATGATGGCCCAAGGGATATGTAGATACCCTATCTTGATTATCTACATACAAGTTATTGTAGAATAATCTAACAAGTCTAGGATAAATGGGTTCATTCATTTGAAGGATAGGTAGAGGGTCTAGGTTAGCAAACCATTGGAGATTGGTTCTAAATCTCTTAAATCTTCTAGATCTATATATTTCACCTTATGAACACTTCTAAACTCAAGGGTTGAGAATTTTATGGCATGTTCATAGGTATCAAAGAGTATAGAGTCAAAGGTTTCATCTAATCTCCTCTTTCCTTTGTCCCTTGAAGATCTTCTAGGGGTCATTTGAATTACATATATTGCAAAAAAAAGGTAAGATCAAAGAATATATTAAGAGAAGGATTTTGAGAGTTACATTTGTTGTGATCTCCTAGATATGAAGATTGGTCCTTAGTTTTGAAGAATAGAGGGATTTCTCTTGAGTTTCTAGAGGAAAAGCAAAGAGAAAGAGAGATAGAGAGGGTTTTAGAGAGGTGTGGAGAGGTTTAGGGTCGATTCCACTGCCAGCCCTAAGTGAGGCTTATATAGGCAGGGTTTCGGGTGGTGGAACCGTCACACCGCCAGACCAGTGGTGCCACCATTGGTGCATTGATTTTGACAAATAATTTTTATATATGTGCAATAAATAACCCATTTCAATTATCGTAGCATTTTAAATCAATGTTACATCCAAACTAATATTCAATCATCAAAATCTCATTTTCATAAATTTCAATAATTTTTTATTGAAAACAACTAAAGTTGATTGTTCTAGTTTATACTCTAGTCATGCATCATCAAAAATCAATCAAAATTCATTGTATGACAATCAATCATTAAAATATTTATTATCAATAATTTTAACTCAATTTATATATTTTAGTTATCATTGATTAGGCTAGTGAGCTTAAAGGAGCGTTAGATGTCAATTACTTTCAAAACATTATTTAGTGTTCCTAGCTTTAGTTTGGAGATAAACCTACAAGAATGATGGTTTTAATTTAGGTACCTATTTCACTTTGAGTCCCTCGTGAAGAGCTTTACGAAATTTATCTAAAGGTTTTGGTTGTTTATGATTTTTTTAGGAACCAAGTTAATTTATATGGAGGATACTTTCTAAATGAATATTTGTAGGCTTTATGTCCTAATCTACCACAAAAGTTATATTTTATTTTTGATGGTAACATTAGAGTAGGTCCTTTAACAAAGATAGTTGGTTTTTGTTGAGTATTTTCAACAAAGCCTATACCTTCATTCCTATGAACATGACCATTATTTGCAAGGATCATGTTTAGAGATTTATTTCCTATTTCAAAATTTTCTAATATTTGTTTTAATACCAAGTTTTCCTTTCTAAGTTCATCTAAAGTTTCACAATTAGTGCATGAACTATGTGATGGTGATGCTACATGTATTTCTTCAAATTTACTAACTAGTGAATCATGGTCTTTCTAAGTAATTTATAAGACTTACTAATTTTTATAAACTCATCATAAAGCTAATGAAACATATTCAATAATTTAGTAAAAGAAATATTGGAACACTCACTTACCTCATCATGGATGGCCATGAGAGCATAGTTGGCAACCTCTTCTTTGATATGGTCTTCTTCATCTGACGAGCTTGAAGTATCTCAAGTCATCGATAGTGTCTTCTTCTTGTGTGGCACCTTCTTCTTTAATTGAAAATACTAATATTTAAAATGTCTTGGCTTCTTACATTCAAAGCATATAAGATTGTCCCTTTTTGGTTCATTTTTATTTTTATAATTTTTATTTTTTTTATGAATTTTTTAATTTTTTGGATAATAGTGCAATGTCACTATCCTCATCACTTGAGGTTTCACTCGAGGAGTCATCTACAGTTTTCAGTGCTAAATCATTCATGTTCTTTAAAAGGGGTTCTTCAAGTTCGTCATGGGCTTTACAACTCAGTTCATAAGTTATAAATGATCTAATAAGTTCTTCAAAAGGAATGTTATTTATATCTTTAGACTCTTAAATTATAGTTAGTTTAGGATCCCAACTTTTTGGAAGAGATATTAATATTTTGCTTACAAGTTCAAAATTAGAAAAATATTTACCAAGAGATTTTAGTCAATTGACGACATCCATGAACCAAGTGTACATGTATCCAATGGTCTCACTTGGTTTCATTGTAAACGATTCATAACTATGAATTAAAATATTAATTAGACTCTTTAACTCTACTAGTGCCTTTATGTATGATTTCAAGTATATGCCAAATATCATAAGCCATTTCACAAACAGAAACCCGATTAAATTCATTCTTATCAAGTACACAAAATAAGGCATTCATTGCTTTTGCATTTAATGAAAAAACCTTCTTTTCTAAATCATTCCATTCGTTCATTGGTTTGGAAGACTTTTCATAACTATTTTCAACAATGTGCCATAAATCAAAATCCATATAAATGAGAAAAATATATATTCTTGTTTTTCAATATGTGTAATCCGTCCCATTGAACATGGGAGGACATGTAATAAAATATCCTCGTTCATGCAAAAAGAAGTCATTTACTCACTTAGGTGTTTAGTCCAATGAGTAGAACCTCGCTCTAATACCAAGTGTGAAAATTCTCGATTCGAAAAACTTACCTAAAATAAACAAGAGAAATCAGAAGCATTTCTTAAACTTCTTTGAAAATGAATAGGCAAACGATTTAAAGGAAAGTCGAAAAATAAAGCTTATGCCTTTCTTCAAATTAATTAAGAACAATTGAAAGCAGTAAATAAGACAAGAGTAGAAAGCTCACAGATTTATAGTGGTTCGAACACAACTTGGCCTACGTCCACTCCATGAGTTCTCTTCATCGAGGTCCATCGGTGTCCACTACTGATCTTCTTTGGGTGAAGACCAAACCCATACACTTCTCACACTCCTTTCCATAGGCTCGGGAGAGGAACCTTACAAACTCTTACTCTTACAACTACTCACAAGGAAAACTTTCCAAATATTACAACTCTTTTTTCACACTCCCTTGCCCACTTTCCTTTTCTTGCATAATTTTAGCATACTATTTTTCACAGAATTTCTAGCCCAATGTGTTGTGTAAATTTTAGCACACTATTTTTCACACTCGCTGCCTCGCCCCTTTCGACCACCTGCTTCAACACCACTGTGCCCTCCTAGCAGTTCTCCTTGGTCGATGGAAAGATAAATTGTAACTCTCATGTATAACCTTCACCATTTTGTTATAGGGCTCGTGCCGATTCTGATCTCCTTAGCTTCTTTGGTAGCAACGTTTGCTTACTCGACCTTGTCCTTTGACTTGCTGGGCTCTCTTAAGCGAATGTGAGCACTTAAGTAATCTAACTCTCCAATTACTCTAACCATACCTCTATATGATCAAGTCCCCTCTATGGGACTCACTGGTACCTGTCATCTGACTCCTCCCTCGGCGGTACACAGCCCCCATATTGTCATGAACGGTCATCGCTCAACCGCAATATCTTCGCTCAGTGAACCGTTTATTGCGTTTTCTTATTTGTACATATGTTTGGCATCTTATTTTGCCTTGAATTTATGTGTTTTTACCTAAGAAATGTGAGCGAAAGTAGTGTAGAAGGCTGTAGAATGATCGCTCGTTGCGCGAAGCCAAAACAGACCAAAATAGCCTATTTTTTGGTCTTTTTCGAGTGTTGCGGTGACCACTCCGAGCAGTGTGAAATGTCAGCTATTTCAACACCTTGGAACCCCCCGGGTGGCACCGAGCTAGATGGGGTTTCGGGTATATGTCGGGCATAGGCTTTCATCAATAATTGAACTTGTCTTGCGTCTGATATCTTGGGAACCGTCGTTTGTGGACTTGCGACCGTTCTTACAGCCCTCTAAAGTCCTGTTTCGCTCTCTTTCTCTCTTTTCTCTGTTGCACTCAAGGTGTTCGACGAATTGCTTGTATAGCTTCCTGCTTTGCGAGACGTCGGGACTTATCCATCGCTCGTTTCTAAGCTAATCAACTTCTTCTTTACAAGTCCTACGGGACCGCATGAGGTTGCAAGTGGGCTGACCCTTTACAAACAAATAATGCTTTGGGCATTTCATGACTTAGGCAATCCCAACTAAGTCCAAAACAGTGGGCAAGATTGTTTCATGACTTAGGCAATTTCAACTAAGTCTTCGAGAGTGCCATTAGGGTGCCGCACGGCTTAGGCAAATTTATCTAAGTCCGTGACAGTATGGTATCAGAGCAGGCAAGTAATTCAAATGAACAGCGAAAAAGATTTCCAATCTCGCTAAGGTAAAACATCGTGGTGAATTGAGCAAAATGGGGTAAGCTGGACTCTTTCTCCAAGAAACCGCAAGGGGGCTACAAGTGTAAACTCGCTTGCAAACTGTTGGAGTTGCTCACGAGGAGCACGATAGTGAACAAGACGAGTGTGAAGTTGGGTATTCTCCATGAGTGTATTCTCCACGAGTGGACGAGGCGCCATCTAGAATGTAAATAAAAAAAAAGAGCCACAATGAGAGACTTTCAATGATGAAAACCCGCCTCGATGTTCTTGAAGCAAGCTTGGAGGAACTCTACCAAGGCCAACGAAGGCTCCTTGGGGTAGACAGCTCGCAAGAAGAAGCTAAATCTCGGATCGAGAAAGTTGAATCCCTGGTCGATCGACTAACGGAGGACACCAAAGACTCGGTATGACAACTACACGAAGTTGTAGCGAAACTCACGGCTAAGGTTACGGTGTTAATAAGGACTCTTGATGTGGGAGAGACCATACATGCGCTGCGCCACCACAAAGCTTCAGGGCACCGGAGCCGCATTGCTATAGGGTTGCTAGGGATGCCAAAGAGCTTGAAGATTTCCTATTTGACATGGAACAGTATTTTCATGCTACAAAGCTTGATTCTAAAGAAACCAAAGTTGTTATAGCAATAATGTATCTGAATGGAGATGCAAAACTTAGGTTGCGAACCCGTTGGGAGGAGATCCAGTAAGGTAGATGTCGAGTGGATATATGAGAAGACTTGAAGCGAGAGATAAGAACTCGGTTCTTGCCTGAGAACACAGAGTATGTCGCAAGAAGGAAACGAAAACAACTCTGCCAAAGTACATCAATCCGAGACTATGTAAAATAATTTTCAGCACTAATGCTGGATATATTGGACATGTCTGAGAAGGACAAGCTATTCAGCTTCCTCGATTGCTTGTATTAGAAAACCTTAGCAGGTGCATCACATGCGCAGTGGAAATCGAAACAAAAAACTAATTTTCCATGCAGATCAAATCGTCGTGCAAAAGATTGGGGTCGCGAGAAAAATCGTAAAAGCCAAAAAAATCACAATGTGTGAGAGATTGATTTTACCTAGGGAGATCGTATATCCTTGTATTCCAGATCTGGATAGAGAAGATGAAGGAAGTCAAGCGTCCTCCTCTCTAGCGGTATCCACACGATGGATCTCTACAGCAAAACTCCTCCAATCTGATCTTGCAACTCTTGCTTAGAGGGAGGGAGAAGAATAGGAGGTGGTGGCTAAAGCTGCAGCCTATCAACCATGAGTCTCCCCTCCAATTTATAGAGAGCCACCAAAATCATAGGGCTCATTCCTTAGTGGGTATTGGATCTTCATCCAATAACCCACTAACCTTACATTATTGGATATCTATCTGATAATCTCCTTAGGCCTATAATTGGGCCTTAATCAAGGAGTCCATCAACATAGGGTCTCATCTAATGAGAATAGGGGCTAATTCGATCTTCATCCAATCCTCTATTCGCTGAAGCATCCACCATATGTGTGTGACCCTCTAGGCCTGATACCGAGCTAGCCGTGAGTCACTCCCATCAGAACTCCTTATGATATAGTGAATTATTATCCCCATAATAATTCACTCGACTCATCGACTATGGACGTACTAGGCCACTATGCCATAGTCCCCAAACGGTACAGGGGGATCAAATCCATCGGACCTGTCTATCCATAGTTACCATGTATCTATAATCTTTCATCCAAATAATATCCCAGAGACCATATATTGGACATAGTACTGTCAGGTCACATACGGAATCAGTTTATCTTGCTCTATTCGAATTCTACCAGAGAACTCCTTCTCTCTCAATCTGAATGACCTTGGCCAGGGATTTGTCTGAGCAAGTACATATGGGATATTCCTCTCGTGGTACCGAGAGTGGATGATCCTCTATTGACACTCAATTACCTTTGTAAGGTTGACTATCAATCCCGATAACCAGCTGTACCAGATCTAGAACTTTCCAAACCTATAAGTCTGGCGTCAAAGAAAGGAGTACTCATACAAGGCATCCTTTGTGTCTTAAGTCTAAGGACCAGATACACAACTGGGACTATGGAATCACTGTCTAACATTAGCTATCATTAACCATACAACATTGCATAAACGGATCAATCAGTAAACTCATTCTCTAATGAGCACTTATACTATATCCTTAGTGTCTCCACATAAGTGGCTATAGACCAACCGCCTCCATCATATTGACGGGTATATAGTACACCGATCTATCCGGTTATCTCAATGTACCTCTTGAGTAACCTATGACCGGGATTATTTAGGATCCGTGTTTAAAGGTGAATCGATCTCATTATCGTGATTTTATTACGATTCGATTCGCATTACACAGAACTAATGACATCACAATATATATACAACAAATAATATAATGTGAGAATATACCAATAATAATCATAAGCAAAAAAAATTACGCTGTATGTCACACGTGTCATCACCCATGTGATAGACCTAAAGCTAGTCACCTATGTGTCTGATCCCCATCAGACCCCTGTGACACTCAAATACAATCTGAGCTAACGGCTTCATCAATGGATCTGTAATGTAATCTTCAGATGAAACTCTTCCCATTGTTATATCTTTACGGGCTATGATCTCTCTTATCAAATGAAACCTCCTCAGAACATGCTTAGACTTTTGATGAGACCTGGGTTCCTTCGCTTGAGCTATCGCCCCATTATTGTCGCAGTATATGGGAATTGGTTCTACGCTGCTTGGTACAACTCTCAAATCTTTGATGAACTTCTTCATCCATATCCCTTATTTTGCTGCTTTTATTACAGCAATGTATTCTGCCTTTATGGTCGAGTCAGTAGTAGTATCTTGCATGGAACTCTTCCATCTTACTGCTCCTTCATTTAGGGTGAAAATAAATCCTGAATTCAACTAGCTATTATCAATATCGGACTGAAAACTCGAGTCCGTGTAACCCTCAACCTGGAGGCTACCTTCTCCATATATTAGTAAAAGATCCATAGTGCTTCTCAAGTACTTAAAGATATACTTTACTGCCTTCCAATGTTCTAAACGTGGATCTACCTAATACCTGTTCGTGACACTTAGAGCATGTGCTATATCAGGCCTCAGATTTATACTTCATTAAGTACTCATGTCCATACCTAGAGAAATCATTAGTGAATGTAATGAAGTATGAGTAACCACCTATAGCCTGAGTCGATATGGGACCACATACATCACTATGTATGAGTTCCAATATCTCAGTGGCTCTCTCTTCAGTTCCACTAAAAGGAGAGTTGGTCATCTTCCCACGAAGACAAGGTTCGTAAATTGCATATGTCTCATAGTCAAATGGATCTAAGTATTCATCTTTCAGCAACTTTTGAATCCTTCTCTCATGTATATGACCTAGCCTACAAAGTCATAGGTATGCATTATTCACCTCATCTCTTTTTCTCTTAGACATATTTATATTCATGATATGTGGAGAAGTGTCTAACACAAATAAGCTATATATAAGGGTCCCTCTAGTGATGATCTCATCATCCATAATTATTGAACTACTATTGTTCTCAAAAACTAATTTATATACACTAATTGTCAAACAAGAGATAGAAATAATATTTTTGATAATAGATGGAATAAAATAGCATGCATCTAATACAATAATAACTCTACCAGGCAGATGTAGGATGACCTCTCCAACAACAATTGCAGTAACTCTTGCTCCATTGCCCATCTTGAGGTCCATCTCGCCTCTAGCCAATCTCCTAGGTCTTGCTAGAACCTGCAACAAATTATAGATATGATAAACACTCCTGGTATCCAATACCCATATGTTATCATGAAAATATGACAAGTGGAGACTGATCATGAATATACCTGAAGCTTCTTTAAGCTTCTGTCTCGCCTTCTCTGC
Source organism: Ensete ventricosum (assembly GCA_029747655.1). Lineage (NCBI taxonomy): Eukaryota > Viridiplantae > Streptophyta > Magnoliopsida > Zingiberales > Musaceae > Ensete > Ensete ventricosum. Next base: position 21,855,379 of record JAQQAF010000002.1, read on the forward strand.
AAGGTAGTCCTTGCAGTTCCTCTTCCAATGTCCATCTTGGAGACAGTGGAAGCATTGTCTTTTATCCTTTCCCAGGTATTTCTTGACAACCTTTGCCTTACCTGGTCTATCTTTGCCCTTGCCCTTCTTATGGGTCTTGCTGGCCTTCCTTTTCTTTTTGGTCTCACCGATATAGAGAACTGGCTTCTCCTTCTTGATGGCACTCTCAACTTCCCTCAACATATTGAGGAGCTCAGGGAGAGTCACCTCAAACTTGCTCATGTTAAAATTCATGATGAAGTGAGAAAAGAAATCTGGTAGGGACTGAAGTATAAGATCAATGCACAGGTTATCCTCTAGGACTATTCCTAGACTTGAGTTTCTCGATCCACTCTATCATCTTTAGGACATGGTTCTTAACCGATGTCCCTTTTGTCATCCTAGCTTGGAAGAGTTTCTTGGATATCTCATATCTTTGAGTTCTTCCCTGTTTCTCAAACAGCTAGCGGAGATGAAGAATGATAGAATCTGCATCCATGCTCTTATGTTGCCTTTGTAACTCAGGAGTCATGGAGGCCAACATGTAACATTTTGCCAACGTGGAATCATCTATATACTTCATATAGCGAGCGATCGCATCCTCGCTTGCCCCTTCTTCCAGCATGGGCAGAATTGTATCAAGGACATATGGGATTCTCTCCGTCGTGAGAACAATTCTCAAATTATAGAGCCAATCTGTATAGTTTGGACCTGTGAGGCGGTTGGCATCAAGTATGCCACGTAGGGGGTTTTTGAGCAACATATTTCTAACAAAACAAGATATAACAAAAATAAATAACATGCAAATTTTACAGAAAATACTAAATAAGATATGGACATCTATCGTAATGTACTCCCACTATTTTCTTAGCGAATCACGCGACACCCTCGACACGTGAGACGGAAGTCTCCGGCAGACTCCTAGTGGTGATCGAGATCCAATTGACATTTTAGTGCAACCTCGAGGGACTCGACCAATTACACTAAGCCCAAAAGATAGGCAACTCTTTCCAATCACAACTCCTTATGATTCTTGTCACGTTTGGCCTCTGAATCATCATAGTCTCGAGGGACTCGACCAACCATAATATTCAGTTAAGTCATAACCATCGTTACAAGATGAGTCTGATTTGATGATATGCCCTCGAGGGACTCGACCAAGCATACCATGTCCTCAAGTCACCAGTGACATCTCTATGTCATAGGCAAGAACTCGATCACGTAAATAGGTGAGCCTCGAGAGACCCGACCAACTCAACCTATGTCGTGATTCAATTTCTTCCTATAGCGATGAAAGGCCACGTGTGTCAATCTTATTACCTTACGCTTACTGACTTAATATTATCGTAGGAGGGGTTTTTATTTCGTATCGGTCTCCTAATATGTCATGTCACACATATACATATTTAATATATATCTACATCGTATGGAAATATATATATAGACATATATCTAGTAGGTGTATAACACATCACATATGTAAGCCACACCATATGATCATGAGTCGTCACCTAATATGATTAAGCCCGAGCCAATGGGCCTAATCACTCACAATAGGATCTATGCGTGCATTGGCGCATCTCCATGCCCTGTAATTATTGATCTCGTCATCATCGGTTCCATCGGATTGTCGCATCACCATGCATCATGATCTCCCGCCACGGCATTGTGGGTCCCGCTGTAACCACCACGCTCCCGCTGTGCCTCTCCATGTAATTACAAATAATCACAGGCCCAACAATAAATGAGAAAATAAATGCAGGTTCGTAGGCCCCAATAATAATAATAATCATAATTACATACATCACAACACATGGCTCATGATCATCCATCAACATCATACATCACATGTACATCACATCATATATATGATTACTAGATATATATAATAATTAATTATACTATTTAATTAATTATTTTCTGAAAATCAGGACATGCTCGAAATTTTTAGAATTGTCAAGGGCATTTTCATAATTATGGATGAGAGGATAGTCCTCGAAATTTTTAGAATTGTTAAGGGTATTTTTATAATTATGGATAAGAGGATAGTCCTCAGAATTTTTAAAATTATTGAGGGTATTTTCATAATTCAGTACATGAGGACAGTCCTCAAATTCTCAGAATTGTTGAGGGTGTTTTCGGTACTTTGGATGAGAGGACAGTACTTAGAATTTCTAGAAATATTGAGGGCATTTAAGGAATTCTGTATAAAAGGGACAAAGCTATAATTTCTTAAATTTTGAGGGGCATAACCATCTTTTTCTAGAAAGATACCCTAGCCCTCCTTCACCCTCACTGCGCTGTCGTCGCCGCTACCCTTGTGTAGGCGGCGGCTACCCTTTGCGACCGGCGCCGTCGCCCCTACTATGTGTGACCCTCTAGGCTCAATACCGAGCTGGCTGTGAGTCATTCCCATCAGAACTTCTTCTGATATAGTGAATTATTATCCACATAATAATTCACTCGACTCATCGACTATGGACGTACTAGGCCACTACGCCATAGTCCCCAAACGGTACAAGGGGATCAAATCCATCGGACCTATCTGTCCACAGTTACCATGTATCTATAATTTCTCATCCAAATAATATCCCAGAGAACGTATATTGGACATGGTACTGTCAGGTCACATACGGAATCAGTTTGTCTTGCTCTATTCGGATTCTACCTTAGAACTACTTCTCTCTCAATCCGAATGACATTGGCCAAAGATTTGTCTGAGCAAGCACATATGGGATATTCCTCTCGTGATACCGAGAGTGGATGATCCTCTATTGACACTCAATTGCCTTCGTAAGGTTGGCTACCAATCCCGATAACCAGCTGTACCAGATCTGAAATATTCCAAACCTGTAAGTCTGGCGTCAAAGAAAGGAGTACTTATATAAGGCATCCTTGGTGTCTCAAGTCTAAGGACTAGATATACAATTGAGACTATGAAATCGCTGTCTAACATTAGGTATCATTAACCATACAGCATTCCATAAGCAGATCAATCAGTGAACTCATTCTCTAATGAGCACCTGTATTATATCCTTAGTGTCTCCACACAAGTGGCTATGAGACCAGCCGCCTCCATCATATGGACGGGTATATAGTACACCGATCTATCCAATGTCCCTCTTGAGTAACCTGTGACCAGGATTATTTAGGATCTGTGTTTAAAGGTGAATCGATCTCATTATCGTGATCTCATCACGATTCGAATCCCATTGCATAGAACCAAGGACATCACAATATATATACAACAAATAGTATAATGTGAGAATATGTCAATATTAATCATAACAAAAAAGATTATGCAATGTGTCACACGTGTCATCACTCAAGTGATTGGCTTCCATGGCGCCTATAACTAGTAGCTTGAAGTCATTGGCACAATAAAAACTACATCGGAGGAATATTATTGACATAGTCGGGACAATTGTAGCCGTAGAAAGGCTAACTGACTTTGTTTCTTTGGAGGATTTGGGAAAGAAGAAACAATCTTTGGGAAATTGCCTAACAAAATACTCTCGGACGAAGGAGTATGAGGGCAAACAAAAGAAGAAAATTTTTTACAAGGGACCAAGCTCAAAAGGTAAAGTCTCAAAGTCTGGTGGATGCTTCTTGCACGGAGGACCGCACATGGTGAGGGAGTGCCCGCAAAAGCAGGCACTCAATGCTTTAACTACATCAATATGTCCCCACAAGTCGGACAAGGGCAAAGTTGTCACCCTTAGTTCGAGCAGTTCTGAATCCAGTAGCGATAGCGAGGCATCGCATGGACCCAGGTGGGAGCAATGCATTTGTTGAATGTGTTGCGGGGTCAAGTGAGGGAGAACACAAAGGTAAAGCCATTAAAGGCAGGAAAAAATGAGTTGATGTATGTGGACATCAAGCTTAATGGTCGAACAACCCGTGCAATGGTGGACATGAGCGCTACGCACAATTTTATTATCGATCGTGAAGCTAAGCGACTTGGTCTAATCTTGAAGAAGAGCCCAAATCGTATGAAGGCTGTGAACTCGGAGGCCAAGCGGATCTCCGGACGAGCAAAGGGGGTCCCCATCAAGATCGGAACATGATGTAGGAGCACAAACTTGATGTGGTGCCATTGGACGACTTCCAAGTGATTCTCGGAATGGAGTTCATGCACGCGATGACGTTGGCGCCAATGCCATTCCTGAACTTCCTATGTCTAATAGGAGGCGATGATCCCTATGTGGTTCTAGTTTCTCAAAGAGGAACCAAGAACCCACATCAAATCTCAGCTTTACAATTGAAGAAAGGGGTATGGAAAGGTGAATCAACCTTTGTAGCCGCTATGAAGCTAAAGACACTTGACAGTGAGGTCATTCAAGAACCTGCCGTAGTGGAGAACATCCTGAAAGAGTTTTTAGATGTGATGCCAACGGAGTTGCCAAGAACTCTACCACCACGTAGAGGCGTGGATCATCGGATTGAGCTAGAGCCGAGAGTTAAGCCTCTAGTGAGACCACCATACCGCATGGCCCCTCCAGAGTTAACAGAACTCAGAAAGCAGTTAGATGAATTGCTAAGCGGTGGTATCATCCACAGCTCCAAAGTACCTTTCGGAACTCCAGTCCTCTTCCAGAAGAAACAAGATGGGAGCCTCTGCTTATGCATTGATTATCGAGCCCTCGACAAGGTGAAGGTGAAGGTGAAGAATAAGTATCCCATCCCGCTCATCATAAACTTCTTCGATCAATTGGGCAAGGCAAAGTGCTTCTCTAAACTTGACCTTCGATCGGGGTATTGGCAGGTGCACATTGTAGAAGGTGATGAAGCGAAGACTACCTGTGTGACCATGTATAGAGCATTTGAGTTCTTGGTGATGTCTTTCGGCTTAACCAATGCTCCGACCACATTCTACACTCTAATGAACCAATTGTTTAAGGAGTATTTAGATAAGTTTATGGTCGTCTACTTATATGATATAGTCATTTATAACCAAACACTTGAGGAGCATGTTGAGCACCTTCGGACAATCTTCAAAGTTCTCAAGGAGAATACTTTGTTCGTGAAGATGGAGAAGTGCTACCTTGCTCAGACAAAAAAATTATTCTTGGGGTATCGAATCGACAATGGTTCTATATAAATGGACAAGTCTAAGGTACAAGCTATGGCGGACTAGCAAACACCAAAGAATGTGCTTGGGTTGAGATCCTTCCTTGGGTTTATTAATTATTATCGACGCTTCATGGCTGGATATTCGAAGCATGCAACTCCGCTGACGGAGTTGCTAAAGAAGGAGCAGTCTTGGAGATGGTCGGACAAATGTGAAGAGACATTTCAAGACCTAAAGACGTCGCATACTCAGATTACCAGACCATGGGAAGTCTTTTAAAGTTCATATGGATACTTCTGACTTTACTATTGGGGGAGTTCTTATGCAAGAGGGTCATCTAGTGGCCTACGAGGGTCATAAGCTCAACGAGACCGAGCGACGATATCTTATGCATGAGAAGGAGATGACAGCGGTGGTCCACTATCTACAAGTGTGGCGACACTACCTTATGGGAGCACCATTCGTGCTAAGGATAGACATTGTCGTATTAAGTTACTTCCAAACTCAAAAGAAACTCTCCCCAAAGCAAGCACGGTGGTAGGACTTCTTGGCTGAGTATGACATGGTAATGGAGTATAAGCCCGGAAAAGCAAACGTCATGGCCAATGCATTGAGTTGGAAAGTGGAACTAGTGAATGCTATACAATTAGAGGGCAAAGGACAAGTAAGTCAATTGCACTCCAACTTCCTTTCCAAAATCAGAGATGGATTGTACCATGATCCTCAGGTAGTAACCCTGATGCAACTCATCAAAGAGGGTAAGGCATGATGATTTTGGGTCTAGGAGGGACTCATCTATACAAAATGGAACAGAATTTATGTTCCGCGAGTAGACAAATTGAGGTGTGAGCTCGTAAAAGAGTGTCATAATTCCCTTTGGACGGGACATTCGGGTATTCACCGAATAATGGCTCTCATAGAGGGCCTTCTATTGGTCGAAGATAGGGACAGATGTGGAGAAGTATGTTCGAACATGCCTTACTTGCCAACAAGATAAGGTAGAGTAGCGGAGGCCGGTGGGTCTTTTGGTACCATTGCCCTTACCAAAAAGGCCATGAGAGAGCATTTCCTTAGACTTCATATCAAGCTTGCCCACAGTAGGGGGACTTGGATCGATACTCGTGGTAGTCGATCGAAATTCAAAGTATGCAACATTCATTGTTGCACCCCTACATTGCTCAGTAGATGAGGCGGCTAAGTTGATGATGAAGAATGTGGTGTATTAGGGAGTCATACACAACATAATTAGTGATCGAGATTCTTGGTTCTTGGGATAATTCTGGACCGAGCTGTTTAAGCTGTTGGGACCTAAATTATACTTCTCCACAAGCCTCCACCCTCAGACGGATGACCAGACTGAAAGAATCACTTCGCTCTTGGAGCAATATCTCCGACACTATGTGAGTGCCAACCGACGAGATTGAGTGAAGCAGTTGGATATAGCCTAATTCTCCAATAACTTGCAGTGGAGCTCTGCATCCAACAAGAGCCCCTTTGAGATTATCACAGGACAATAGCCACCGACTCCTCACACCCTGATTATTGGTTATACAAGGAGTAGCCCATCAGCATATCACTTCACAAAGGAATGACATCGTAATATAGATATTGTGCAGGCTTACTTGGAGAAGACGGCTAAAAAGATGAAGAAGTGGGCCAACTTGGGAAGACGACTACGGGAGTTCCAAGTTGGTGACATGGTGTTGGTGAAACTCCAACCAGCATCACTCCAGTTCTTTAAGAACAAAGTACACAAAGGATTAGTACGTAAGTATGAAAGGCCCTTCCCAATCATCAGCAGGGTAGGCAATGTCTTATACAAGTTGCAACTGCCAGCATGGCTCAGAATTCATAACGTCTTCCATGCGAGCAACTTGAAAGTTTACCACTTAGATCTGCAAGATGATTCTTGTAATGTTCCAACTCGACTACCCCCCACTAGAGCCTCCTACGAGAAGTGAGTTAAAACTATTCTGGCGGATCGCAAGATAAAGTTACCCACTTGAGCAAAGCAAATTAAGTACTTTGTGAAGTGACAAAAGCTTCCTCGAACATAAGATAGTTGGGAACCAGAAGATGCCTTATGACATGAAGAAGCCTGCGTCAAAGCCTATCAACAAGCTGATAGAATCCTAGGGTTCTATCATGAAGGAAGAGGGTGGAAAAGGGGGATAAACGATCTCTTCAATGGGATCGGGCCTCCTAGATCACTTCGAGGGGATCTGCCTCTTAGGGTTTTATCTTTTGGCTAAAACTAAGACTTCTCATTTCTTGATTTCATGAAAGGGTTTACAGCCTTATTTATAGGGCTCTGCCAAAAATCCCACTAATCTTTGACTCTTAACTAACTTGATAAACTTCTAACTGAAAATAATAATTGACTCCATCCTATCGAAAGATAAAACCAACTCATAACTGACTCAATTGAGCTCACCCGACTCATAACTAATTTCAACTGGACAGACTAACATGACTCAACTCGATTTAATCATGAATGGATGGACCCGACTTAGCTAGGGTCCTAACAGACCCGCCCACTTCAAATCAGCCTTATCCTCAAGCTGAGCAATATCATATTTCGGGAGCACTTCAATATTTACCACGCATCATGACTCTTTGATCAATTAAGTAGGATCTCCACTTGGTGTAAGCAATGGTTTGGTCTTCTCATGCAGTTGTCATTGTAGTCTTCTGGAGAATCCTTTTCATCTGATGGCTAGTGGTAGTACCATGTCTTCTTTTGGAGATCACCACTTCGAAGTCTTCTTGGGGCATAAAAAAAAATCGATAAGTAGTTGTGTTACCTTTGAGCACCTAATATCACAAATTAGGATTCGCTCATTAGCAATCTTGTCTTCGAATTTAGCACAGCCTTCGAGATCAGACTCTATATTGTCAATTTTAAATTTCTCCTTAGCTGGTTCAATCGTCAAAAGTTTGTCACGACCTTCATATTCGAGCTCCACATTGTCAGTTTTTTATTTCCTCCTTAATTGTCTCAACCGTCAGAAGCTACTCTTGTTTGCGATTATCTATGTTGACCACCTTGAAGTCCTATCTATTGAAGCTTCTATTTCAGTGAGTGTCCATAATGATTTTTCTTTCATGTACACTAGCAAATGATATGGCTGCTATCATGGTGCGGGGATGGTGAGCTTTAACTTCACACCGAATCTCGGGATTAAGTCCCTCAATATTTTTTTCTCACCAATTGTATCTCGGACCAATCTCGGGTTTGGTTCAATAGGTGCTTAAATCTACTATGGTACTCCTGTATTGTAAAAGTCTTACAGATTTTAACGAGCTGTCCATTAATGTTCTTGCACTCCGATGGTCCAAAGTGAATCAGGAACTCTCTCTTGAACTGTCCCCACGAAGGGACTCCGCGATGGGTCTCGTACAAATCATACCATTGGCTTGCGTTTCCTTCAAGTTGAAGGCGATCTCCACCTTGGATTCCTTTGGAGTCATGTGAAAACGAAAATAATTTTCAACATGTGAAATCCAACTGATTAGGTCTCCATCTTCCCATCTAGGAAACTTCATCCTTATGCGTGTGTATCTTGTGTCCTGCCTATGGTCATACTTTCAGATCGACTCCCTTTGAAACTTTCACATGTTGAGTTTTGTTGGGACTCTCTGATCGGCTTCTTCTAATTTCGCGGAGGAGCTCTTGAAATCTGTCTTCCATGCGAGTCTCGAAGACTTTAAATCTTGCATCTAATGCATCATCCGTAGTCATCATGTAGGATTATAGATCAGTGATGTTCAGTTCTTTTTTTTCGTTACCGAGTCAAAGGCATATGTCGTAGATATAGTAGGACTTGACCGCAACAAGATTGTCAACGTCGGCAAGTGGGGGACAGAGACAGTTGGCAGTGGTGAGGGCTGTGGCAGGGGACAGCGATGCGACTACATGGCAGGTGAGGCTGCAATTGAGGAGGAAGGTAGCGATGGCAAGTAGGGGCAGCAGGAAGCAAGGGAGCAGCGGGGGAGGAAGATATGGCAGCAAGGATGGCAGGGGTGGCTGGGCAGCTGATACCGGGAAGGGAGAAAGAAGAATGAAATTCGGAAAGAAACGAGAATACCCGAAAGTTGAGTTGTAGGAAACCAACAAACTCATAACACAACTTGCACAAAATAGTTAAAGATAGTTCACCACCAAGTTTAAAATCGTAATAGGATACAGAAAGTTCACCACCTCAAGGAAATCAAACAGGGATACAGAACTAAAATCAAAAGACTCATCATTCAAGGACGTATCCACGAGATACAGAGTTTTAGAGACTCTAAAGAGCTTCTGCAAATACAATCAACAATCCAAAAAGTTATTTTTAACCCTAGAATATCCAAAATCAGTACTAGAGTATGAAACATCCCTCATGCATAGGGAACTATAACATTAAATGCTTCACATCTGTCAACTAACTTTAAATACATCACATCTGCCAACTAACCCCTTTATGCATTCCTTGGTCATAAAGAAAGGCATCTTGAAATAGGTGTAACTTTATCCAAGGAATATGCTCATGAGCTGTAAATTGAGTGGGCTGGGTTAAAAATTCTGAAAAATTAGACACTCCTGTGTCAATCTCCCCTGGTTGAAAAAGACTTGTTCTCTAGTCTTCATTTGTTTGATCACCATAATAAGAAATTAAATAAGCCACATTGAATGTTGATGATACCCCATATTCTTCAGGTAGATCAATCTCATAACCATTCTCTCCAAATTTTTTAAGCACTTTGAATGGACCATCAGCCTTTGGTTTCAACTTCCCAAATTTTTCTGGTAGAAACCTCTCCTTCCTTAGATGAATCCAAACCAGATCACCTGCATTAAACCTCATTTGCTTTCTATGTTTGTTAGCTGCTTGCATGTACCTTTCATTTTGCTTCTCAATGGTTGCTTTAACATCGTCATGCAGCTTCTTTATCTGTTTAGCCCTCTCGTTAGCATCTCCACTAAATTGTTTATTCGTAGAATGAGGGACTAAGTCTAAAGGACTAGTAGGATTAGCACCATAAACAACCTCAAAAGGACTCTTACCAATGGTATGATGCATGGAACGATTGTAAACAAACTCAATTTGTGGAAGAATGAGGTCTCATTGCTTAATGTTCTTGCCAACATAGCTTCTAAGCAAGTTTCCCAAGCTTCTATTTGTTACCTCTGTTTGCCCATCGGTTTGTGGATGATGAGAGCTACTGAAATTCAAAGACGTACCCAGTTTCCTCCATAGAGTCCTCCAAAAATGGCTAAGAAATTTTAAATCTAGATCAGACACCATAGTTCTTGGAATGTCATGCAATCTAACAATCTCCTTGAAGTACAAATCAGCAATATGAGATGCATCATTTGATTTATTGCAGGAAACAAAATGAGATATCTTTGAGAATCTGTCAACAACAACCATGATAGAATCTTTGTTCCTTTGAGTTCTCGATAGTCCCAAGACAAAATCAAGACTCACATCCTCCCATGGAGCATTAGGCATCGACAATGGAGTGTACAAACCTGAATTTTGTCCTCTTATTTTTGCCAAGTGACACACTTTGTATTGCTTCACAAATTTCTCCACATCTCTGAACATCTTAGGCCAATAGAAATTTGATTGAATAAGAGCTAGAGTTTTGTCCCTACCAAAATGTCCTCCCAAAGCACCACCATAAGCTTCAGCTAAAATTACATGTCTCAAAGAACAAGATGAAACACACAAGGCATTAGCTCGAAAAAGAAATCCATCAAAGATAGTAAATTGCTAAAAAGAACCTGATTTGTAATTCTGCCATATTGAGTTGAAACCCACATCATTATGATAGAGATATTTGAATGTCTCAAATCCAACTACTTTGACTCCCATGACTGATAATAAATAATATTTTTGGCTCAATACATCGGCAACTACATTTTGAACACCAGATTTATGTTTGATTGTGAAGTTATAAGATTGCAAGAACTCCACCCAAGTTTCATGCCTCTTGTTTAGCTTGTGTTGGTGATTAATAAACTTTAATGCCTCATGATCAGAATATAAAATAAATGGCTGGGCAAGAAGATATTGACTCCAATGAGATAAAGCTCGATAAATGACATAGAACTCCTTGTCGTAGGTAGAATATTTCCTCCTTGTATCATTCAGCTTCTCACTAAAAAAGGCAATAGTCTTTGATTCTTGACTCAAAACAGCACCAATTCCCACATTGGAGGCATCACATTCAACCTCAAGCACTTTATCAAAATTGGGTAATACCAAAATAGGAGCTTCGGTCACCTTTCTTTTTAATAGCTCAAAAGCTTTATCAGCCTCATTAGTCCATTTGAATTTATCACCTTTAAGGCATTCGGTGATTGGAGCAACAATCGAGCTGAAACCCTTGATGAATCTTCTGTAAAAGGAAGTTAATCCATGAAAACTCCTCACATCATGCAACGAAGTCCATGTTGGCCAGTTAAGAATAGCTTCTACCTTACTTTGATCCATCATGATTTCATCTTTTGAAACAACATATCCAAGAAACACCACACTATGAGTAAAAAAGTCACACTTCTTCAGATTAGCATAAAGTTTTTGCTGCCTCAAAATAAGAAAAATCTTCTTAAGATGATTCATATGTTCTTCCTCACTTTTGTTGTACACCAATATATCATCAAAATAAACTACAACAAAAGTTCCAATACATGCCTTAAGTATATGATTCATAAATCTCATGAAAGTACTAAGAGCATTAGATAACCCAAATGACATAACCAACCATTCATACAAGCCTTCTCTAGTTTTAAATATTATTTTCCACTCATCTTCAGGCCTCATTCTTATTTAGTGATAGCCACTCCTTAAGTCAATTTTAGAGAAAATAGAAGCACCATATAATTGATCAAGTAAATCATCTAACCTTAGAATGGAAAAACGATAGTCAATAGTGATTTTGTTGATGGCACGACTGTCCACACATATTTTCCAAGAACCATCTTTCTTAGGCACCAACAAGGCTGGAACATCACAAGGACTCATACTTTCCCGAATCAATCCTTTTTTCACTAATTCATCTACTTGCCTTTGAAGTTCTTCATGCTCCTTGGGACTCATTCTATAAGCTGCCTTGTTAGGTAGGATAGCTCCCGGAATAAGATCAATATGATGTTGGATGTCTCTTAATGGTAGAAGACCATATGGAATCTCTTCTAGTGTAATGTCTTGAAACTCCTCCAGGATTGGTTTCATGTTTGTCGGTGGCTCATTGTGATGTTCATTCTCTTCTACGACCACTAGAGCCAAAATATCACTACCTCTTTCCAATTCACCCTTACATTCACCATAGGATATAAAATCACTAACTTCCTTCTTAGGTGCATTGATTTCAGAAGGTTGTAATGGAGCTAAAATAATCTTCTTTTCATTCACCTTAAAAGAATAAGTATGTTTATAGCCATTATACAATACCCTCCTATCATAATGTCAAGGTCTTCCCAATAATAAATGACAAGCATCCATAGGAGCAACATCACACCATACTTCATCTTTGTAGTACTTGCCAATAGAAAATGGAACTAAACATCTTTTAGTTACTTTGATGTCATTTTCCTTTTGCAGCCAACATAATTGGTAAGGATGTGGATGAGAGATTGTCTCTAACTTTAGCTTCTGCACCATCTCGAAAGATACCACATTCTCAAAGCTGTCATTGTTAATGATCACCAAGCACACCTTGTCATTAGAAATGGGAGCAAAAATAGTCTAGAATGCTGTAAAATGATCGCTCGCTGCACGGAGCCAAAACTGCCCAAAACAGCTTCGTTTTGGGGCATTTTTCACGTGCTGTGGTGATCGCTCTGAGTGGCACAAAATGTCAGTCATCTCAGTACCTTGGAACCCCCCAAGTGGCACGGGGATGGATGGAACTTCGGGTATATGTCGGGCGTAGGCTTTCATCAATAATTGAACTTATCTTGCGTCTGATATCTTGGGAACCATCGTTTGTAGACTTGTGACTGTTCTTATAACTCTCTAAAGTCTTATTTCGCTCTCTTTCTCTCTTTTCTCTACTACACTCAAGGTGTTCGATGAATTGCTTATACAGCTTCCCTCTTTACGAGACGTCAGGACTTATGCATCGCTCATTTCTAAGCTAATCAACTTCTTCTTTGCAGGTCCTATGGGACCCACACGAGGTTAAAAGTGGGTTGATCCTTTGCGGACAAATAACGCTTTAGGTGTTTCATGACTTAGGTAATCCCAGCTAAGTTCGAAATAGTAGGCAAGGTTGCTTTACGACTTAGGCAATTTCAGCTAAGTTTTCGAGAGTGCCACTAGGGTGCCACACGGCTTAGGCAAATTCAGCTAAGTCTATGACAGAACCCCAGCTCGATGCCCAGGCTTGACTATGGCCACATCTGATTGTAATTTTATTTCTTCGTCGTAGTTAATCTTGTATCAATCATCTCTAACACACATGTTAGATCAACAAACCATCAATAGATTTTATTATCAAAATCCGAGATTCAACACTATCAAAAGCTCAAATCAAACCCAAAGTGAACCTGGTTGGCTTCTAAATTGAGCTAGTAAGATTTCTCCAAAACTAACTCAAGTTAGGACTCAAACCAAGATGCTAACTACGACACACTAAGACAAACAATTACAATTGATCTTGTTGTCTGACACGTCAATTGATCTTTTGAACTCCTGGTGAACTTTCCGACATCCCTTTGGTGAATTCCTAGCGAGCTCCCAATTATCTTCCAATGAACTCCTGGCATACGCCCGATAAGCTTCCGATCATCTTTAGCAAACTCCCTCTGTGTCATTCAAAGCCTTGACCCGATGTCCGATCTTGACTCCGACCCAACATCAAATTGTTTTCACTTTTCATAGTCGTAGTTAATCCTAGATCACTTAGCTCCAATATATCGATTAGATCATAAACTCACCAATTTGTTTCATCATCAAAATCCGAAATTCAACAATCTCCTCCTTTTTTATGATAACAACCAATTGATAAAGAGTTAACCTTAACTCTCCATATCTATATGCCATAATAAAAAAACTTAAATTCATAAGAAACAATTACCTTTGAATTCAATGTAGTATTTTAACCATTTTGACTAATCATTGAAATTTTAACAATTTAACCATTCATCACCATAATATCATATATGATAAATTTTTAATAACAAACATTCATCTTTTTGGTATCACATTATAAAAATTTTAAACAAAATATTCAAACCAAACATTTAGCATATGTCATCAATCATGCCATATCTCCCTCTTTGTAAAATAAGAAGAAGAAAAGAGAGGAATTTGTTCATCACAAAGAGAATCAAATCACAAGTATCACATTAAATTCCTTTCTCTTCCCCTTTGTAAAAATATAGAAGTAGAAGAAGCATGGAGGAGGAAAGTATATCAAAGAGTCCAAGAATCAAGGATCATGAATCCAAGAATCAAAATATTTTTTCTTAAAAGGGATGATTCAAAAGAGAGCTCATAAATCCAAGAATTCAAGAATCAAATATTAAGAGGGAGGATTCGAAAGAGAGCTCATGAATCACATATCAAGCGTCATAAAAATTCATGAAACATATTTTTTCTTTTATAAATTTCAAGAATGTTGTGAAATCATTTCAAAAGATAGCTCTTTTGTAAAAATCGAGAAATCTGAAAAAATATAATAGCAATTTATGCATTTGGAAGATTTAACATTCCTAATTCTCTTTTACTAAAATCAAACTGATTTTTATTTAATGACTTTATAAAAATATCAACTAATTGATGTTTTGTATCAATAAATTCCAAAGATATATCATGATTATTGACATGATATATAATAAAGTGATGCATGTCAATATGTTTAGTTCTTGAGTGTTGAATGAGAATTTTAGTTAAACATATTGCACTAGTATTATCACATTTTATAGAAGCGTTTTTCAAGTAAATTTTATAATCTTCTAGGGTGTTTTTTATCCAAACAACTTGTGCACAATATGCACCTGCTGCTATGTACTCAGCTTTGGCTATAGATAATGCAATCGAATATTATTTCTTGAAAGACTAAGAAATAAGTGTGTGTCCTAAGAATTGATATGTTCCAGTTGTACTCTTTCTATCTATTCTATAATCTCCAAAATCGACATCCGTATAGGCAAGTAAATCAAAAAAATTTGATTTAGGATATCATAATCCTAAACTATAAGTTCTTTTTAAATATCTAAATATTTGTTTAACTACTTTAGAATGAGAATGTTTAGGATTTGATTGAAATCTTGTGCACAATCTAACACTAAACATTATATCTAGTCTAGTAGCAGCTAAATATAACCTATCTTCCTCTATAAGTTTTTTGATCAAAATTTTTTCCTTCAATATCTAAATCTAATTTTGTGGAAGTGTTCATGGGTGTGCATATGGCCTTAGCATTGTCCATATCAAATCATTTTAATATATATAAGGTGTACTTAGTTTAACATATAAAAATATCATCATTTAATTATTTTATTTATAATATTAAGAAAAAGGTTAATTCACCCATTAAGCTCATTTCAAACTCATGCTCATACTCTTGGTGAAAGATTAATATAATGATTCATTAAAAGAACAAAAAATAATGTCATCCATATAAATTTAAATAATAAGAAAATTGTTTTCCAAAATACTTAATAAATGATGTGGTATCTACCTTGCCTTTCAAAAAATTGTTTGAAATAAGAAAAGAACTAAGTTTCTAATACCAAGCCCTAGGGGCTTGTTTAAAACCATAAAGAGCCTTAGACAATTTGAAAATAGATCATTTTCAAAACTAGGGGGTTGTTCAACATAAACTTCTTCATAAATGAAAAAATTAATAAAAGTATTTTTGACATCCATTTGAAATAACTTAAAATTCTTAAAATAAGTAAAGACAAAGAGCATCCTTATGGCTTCAAGTCTAGCAATAGGAGTGAAGATTTCTTCATAATTGATTCATTTTCCTTCTTAGTTAGAACCTTTGGCCACTAATTTAGTCTTATTTTTAATCACGATATCATTTCCATCTTGTTTGTTTCTAAGACCCATTTAGTATCAATCACTAAATGGTCACTAGGTTAAGGAACAAACTTTCATACTTCATTTCTCTCAAATTAGTTCAACTCTTCATGTATTAAAATAACCCAAGAATCATTTTTTAGGGCTTCATCAATGTATTTTGATTCAAAAATTCTTAAAGGAGGAATGAGTTTGAACACCTTTTGATGTATCTCCTATTATAAGCTCTTTAGGATGAGCATTTATATATTTTCATTCCTTATGTAAGGATTTTGGAGTAGATTCATCCAAGTTACTTTTAGGATGATTTTTATTCAAATTTAAAGTGTCAAAATCAAAATCAACATCAAAATCAATTTTCTTAAATTTGGAAACCTCATTAAAAATTATATGAATAGATTCTTCAATAACTAATGTTCTTCTATTAAAAACACGATAAGCGTTGAAGAATAACTAAGAAAAATATCTTCATCGGATTTTGCATCAAACTTTCCTAAGGTATTTTTTTCATTTAAAATAAAGTATTTACAACTAAAAACCTTGAAATATGAAATATTAGATTTTTTTTATTATTTCATAATTTGTAAGGAGTTTTAGAGAGTAATAGTCTTATAAGAACCCTATTCATAACATAGCATATCATGTTAACGGCTTTAGCCCAAAAATATTTGGGTATGCTATGTCCGTTTAACATGGTTCTGACCATTTCTTGTAAGCTCCTATTTTTTCTTTCTGCTACTCCATTTTGTTGTGATTTTCTAGGAGTAGAGAAATTGTTGTTGTACCCATTTGACTTACAAAAAGTTTGAAAATCATGATTTTAAAACTCACCACCATGATCACTACGTATAGATAAAATCATTAAATCTTTTTTATTTTGAACAAGTTTACAAAATTTTGAAAAATATTTAGAGGAATCACTTTTGTGTGCTAAGAAATAAATCCAAATGTATCTATTATAATCGTCTACAACAACAAATGTGTATTTGCTACCTCCTAAGCTTCTAATATCAATTGGTACAAATAGATCAATGTAGATCAATTGTAGTGGACTAGAGGTACTTATTTGATTTTTTAATTTAAAATTATTATTTATTTATTTTCCTATTTGGCATGCATCATAAACTTTATCTTTGACTAATGCTAAGCAATCCTCTCACTAGATTTTTAGTTGAGATTTGGTTTAATAGTTTCTTGCTAGCATATCGTAGTCTCCTATATCAAATCTATGCATCATCATTCGAGGCCCAAAAACACATTTCATCATAAAATTATCGATGTTAATAATATACACATTATTACTTCTTAAGGCAATCACAGATCTATTTTTGTGTAGTATTTCAATTATACAAGCATTAGATTCAAATTTGATAATGTATCCTTTATCACATAATTAGCTAATGCTTAGTAGATTATGTTTCAAACCATCAACTAATAACACATCTTCAATCAATATGTTTGATTTGTTAGCTATGGTTCATTTTTCAATGATTTTTCCCTTATTGTTGTCTCTAAATGTGACAAATCCTTCATTTAGGCTAGTGAGCTTAGAGAAATGAGTTGGATCTCTAGTCATGTGCCTTGAGCATCCACTATCAAGGTACCATTTTATGATTCTAGCCTTTGTTTAGAGACATACCTACGAGAAAGAGGATTTTGATTTGGGTACCCATTTGAGTGTTGGTCCCTCATGAAAACCTCTACCTAAGTTTACTAAAGATATTAAGTTGTTCATAGTTCTTTTAGGCACTCAAATCAACTTATGTATATTATACCTTCTAAATAAGCATCTATAGGTAAAATGTTCAAGCATCTACCATAAAGATTATATTTGATTTCAGGTGAAAAGTATAATGTAGGTCCTCTAACGAAGATAGTTGAATTTTGTTGAGTGTTACCCATAAAACCAATACCTTCATTTCTTTGAACATGACCCTTATTAGCAAGGATTATGTTCAGAGATTTATTGCATATTTCAAACTTTTTTAAAGTTTGTTGTAGAGCGAGAAACATATGATGTTTCTTTTTAATTGCCTTTAGTGTCTCGCGTTTAGAGCAAGAAACATATAATGTTGATGCTTCATGCATGGTTTTAAGTTTACTAGTAAGTAATGCATATTCCTTCTTAAGTAATTTATAAGTTTTGCTAATTTTTTTAAAATCATCAAATAATTCATGAAAGATATTTAACAACTTATCAAATGTAAATAAGGCTTCGAAGGAGCTAGTTACCTCATCATGGATGGTTATAAGCGCATAGTTAGCCACTTCTTCCTTGTTGTGGTATTTATCATTTAATGAGCTTGAATCATCCCATGTTGCTGTAAAGGTCTTCTTTTTGTTTGGAGTTGACAGCTTTTTCTTCAACTGTGGGCACTCACTTTTGAAATGTCCTGGCTTCTTATATTAACATATTATATTATCCTTTTTTGGTTCATTTTTAATTTTATTATCTTTATTTTTTTTCATGAATTTTTTAAGTTTTCTTGTTAGAAGTGCAATATCATTGTCTTCATCACTCGAGGTTTTACTCGAGGAGTCATTTGTCATTCTACATGTCCTTTCTATTTTTGGAATGTATTCTTCTTTGGTTCTCAATGCAATGTCCTTTCTATTCTTTAGAATGAGTTCTTCATGTTCATCATGAGCTTTGTAACTCAGTTCATAAGTCATCAAAGACTCAATTAGTTCTTTGAGAGTCAAATTGTTCAAGTCTTTGGCCTCTTATATAACAGTTACTTTTAGATCCCAACTTCTAGGTAAAGATCTCAAAATTTTATTAACAAGTTCAAGATTAGTATAAACTTTACTAAGAGATTTCAAACTATTGATCATATCCATAAAGTGGGTATACATGTCACCAATTGTCTCACTTGGTCTCATTTTAAACAATTCATAGTTATGTACAAGAAGATTTATTTTCGATTGCTCTACTCTACTTGTGCCTTGGTGTGTGACTTTTAAGATGTACCATATATCATATACAAAATCACAAGTAGAAACCCAGTTAAATTTACTTTTGGCTATAGCGTAAAATAAAGCATTCATAGCTTTGACATTTAAGGAAAACATCTTTCTTTCATGATCATTCCATTGATTTATAGAGTTGGATGACTTCTAAAATCTATTTTCGATAATGTTCCATAATTCAAAATCCATCGAGAAAAAAAAAATATGCATTCTAGTTTTCCAATAGGTGTAGTCTGTCCCATTAAACATAGGAGGACATGTGACGGAATAACTTTCGTTAATGCTAGAGAAAGTCATTTTAATTCGCTTAGGTTTTAATCCAATAGAGTGAACCTGGCTCTGATACCAACTGTTAGGATTAAATTAGCACTAAGATGGGGGGGTGAATTAGTAAAAGAGTTAAATAAACTCGTTCGCTTGAACTAAAATCGAAATTGAAAGCACTTTTGGTTTGAATTTGTTAAGATCAAATTAGCCAATAATTTAAAATTGAGTGGAGAAGCTTGAGCTTATCTTAGAACTAGTTATGAACTATTAAAATCATGAGCAAATTGAAAGAAGATAAGTAATAGAAGCTTACAGAATTTTATAGTGGTTTGGTCAATCTTGACCTACATCCACTCCTGAGTACTCCTTCATCGAGGCCTATCGGTGTCCACTAATGATCTTCTTTGAAAGGCGAAGATCAACTACCCCTTACACACTTTTCTCCTTTTCATAGGTTCAGGAGAAAAACATTTACAATATTTCACCTCTTCCCTTAAACTCACTTTACACTTGAAGGACACAAAGGAAGCTCTTAATTATTTTTTTATAAAATTTTTCTAAAGATTTCATTCACTTTCTTAGCACTTTCTTGCTTTGTCATACAAGAATACTTAGGGTATTTATATAATCCAATTGGCTTCAAAAATTGGAGCCAAAATTCAAACCTTCTCCGAAAAATCCAGGTACGGGCGGTACTATTACCGACACCAACGGTACTACTGCCGAAAGTGCCCAGAGATTCTAGGTGGCAATGGTACTACCATTGCCTGGGAGGTACCACCACCACCCACTAATGGTACTATCATTGGGAAACTCATAAATAGTACTTTTTCAATATTATTCCGTACCCAAGTCATATCTTATTTTGACCTCCTTCTAGGTAAACGAAATGAGCTCTATCATGAGCACAAATCATACCTAAAGTGGACTCGGTTGGCATCTAATTTGAGTTAATAGTATTTTTCTAAAACTAACTTAAATTAAGACTCAAATCAAGATGCAAACTATGACACACTAAGATAAACAATTACAGTCGATCTTGTTCGGCACGTCAATCGATCTGTCAAACTCTTGACAAACTTCCTAGCATCCCTCTGATGAACTCCCAATGAGCTACCGATCATCTTCTAGCGAACTCCTGGCGAGCTCCCAATCATCTTCAGTAAACTCCCGGCGAGCTCCCGTGGCATCATCCGAAGCCCCGACCCGATGCTCGATCTTGACTCCGACACAACAATAGATTGTTTTGACTTCTCACAATCGTAGTTAATCCTGCATCACTTAGCTCCAGCACATTGATTAGATCATAAACTCACCAATTGGTTTTATCATCAAAATTTAAAATTCAATAGAAATAAAACAAAAAAAGTTCCACATATATCAAAACGTCGTGCAAAGATTAGTGCATGAAAAACTTACAAAAATGAAAACTTTGATACGTGAGGGATTGATTACAAAGGGAGATTATATATTCTTGAAAATCCAGATCCAGAAAAAGAAAATGCAAAAGGTCAAACTTCATCATCTCTAGCGGTATCCACATGATGGATAATTTCAGCAATGCTCCTCCAATCACATCCTAAAAGCTCGTAACTTTTAAGCAGAAGGAGAGAGGAGAATAGGAGGAGGTGGCCAAAGGTGCAGCTTATCACTAATATGTCACCCCTACCTCCTATTTATAAAGAGCCACCAAAAAACCTTATGGATCCTGTCTTAGTGGGTATTAGATCTTCATATTACCCACTAATATTAGATTATTGGATCTTTAGCTAATAATCTCAATTGACCTCTAATTGGCCTCATACAATGAGCCCATCAATTTTGGTCTCATCCAAGTATAACAGGGGCTAATTGGATATCCAATCCTCTACTCACTAAAACATCCACTATATGTGTGTGACTCTTTAGGCCTAATACCGAGCTAGCCATGAGTCCTACCAATCAGAATTTCTTCTGACTCAATAAATTATTATCTCATAATAATTCACTTGACTCATTGACTATGGATGTACAAGGTCATGTGTCATAGTCCCTAGACAGTATAAGAGATCTTATCAATTGAATATTTCTGTCCTCAATTACCGTGTATCTATAATCCCTCATCCATCTAATATCCTAGAGACCGTATATTACGCATGGTACTATTAGGTCATATACGAAATCCGTTTGAGTCTGGCTCTAATCAGATTCTCTCGGAAAACTCTTTCTCTCTTAATTCAAACAACCCAAGTCGAGGATTTATTTGAGTGATAACATATGAGATATTCCACTCATGATACCAATAGTGGATGATCCTCTATTGACACTCAATTGCCTACATAAGGTTGGGTACAAATCCTGATAATCGATTGTACCAAATCTGAAACTTTCTAGACTTATAAGTCAGATGTCGAAGAAATGAGTATTCAAATAAGATATTATTGGTGTCTCAAGTCTAAGGACTAGATACACAACTAGGACTATGAAATCGCTGTTTGACGATAGGTATCATTAACCATCCAACATTTCGTAAGTAGATCAATCAGTGAACTCATTCTCCAATGAGCATATGTATTGTATCCTTAATGTCCCCACACAAGTGGTTATGAGACCAACCGCCTTCATCATATGAATAGGTATACACTACACTGGTTTGTTTTGTTATCTCGATGATCGTGATTATTTAGGATTTATGTTCATTATCGTTATCTTATCACGATATGATTCTCATTGTATAGAATCAAAGACATCACTATATATATATTATACTAGTTACAGGTGTCCTACAAGCCAATCACCTAAGTGATGGCATGTGTGACACACTACCCACCCCTGCGGGTGCCCTGCCTACGCCTTGCAAGCCAATCCTTCCTATCGTCGTGATACACTCCGCCTCGATGTGGCCATTGAGTGACCTTCTCCGTCGCGTCACTATGCCGTAATGTTCCTTCGAGTCCGTTGATCTCACACAACCGCTGATCATAGTAGCGCCGCCACTATAAGTAGCAACACTGCCGCCCAATGCAGCCGCTTCCCACGGAGGGACCAGCGACCACTACAAGCCGTCGCCCTCCGCTGCATCGCTCCGACAACAAGCTGTCGATGGCAGACCGCTGACGAAAGCTGGGCAGCACCTCAGATTCCACTTGCGGGTGCTAGGATATCTCTATGCGAATAGGCAAACACGGAGGGAAGACTAGCATAATCCGAATACTTGTAAGATGCACACGATCGAGTACTCGAAAGTTACTGGATAGTGTAAGCATCGAAACAACCTTTCGTATGAAAGGACGATGATAAGAAAACATGGATAGATTTAACATAAACATTTTAACATTTTAAGTATTTTTTTAATATATGATCATTTGTATTTTAATGGTATGATTGTGATACTAATTATAAATAAAAATATAATATAATTGAACATCGTAGATAAAAAATATATAGTATATATCTTTTGAAGAGGAAGCACCTCACGAGATAGATCTATCTGAAATGTTATTATAATCTTTAGGAGGTCTCTCGCTAATATAAATGTATTATTGGTCATAGTACTATAATTAAAACTTTAAATTATCTTAAAGTTAAATAGAGCCTCAAACATAAAAGAAAACCTTGATTTGACAATTGAGATGCCCAGGAAGCTGAGATGGTCTCGTCAACTTTTTTGGGCTATGGTTTGTTATTTTCCAATTGCAGGTTTGTTTGGTGGGTCGGGGTCGAATTTGTAATCGATTCGACCCGAACTCGGTCAGTTGCGTCTCAACGCTTCTCCGACACCGACGAATGTCGACCGCGTGCAACGCCCGTAAATAACGGCCGTTGCGCTTAAAATATCGTGCTGCCGAGGAGGACCGCCATTATGGTTCTTTAGGCCTCCTTTAGCTTCCTCTTCTTCCTTGGGACTGAGGGGAGCGAACCGGTGAGAAAATGGGGTCGTCCTCCAAAAGCCACCGTCCTCGGTCAAAGAGGGACGATGACAGCGACGAAGAGGGAGTTGGTGGAGGCGCCGCCTCATTGCAGGATCTCCTCCAGTTCTGTAGCAGAGCCGAAACCCTAATCTCTGAGCTCCTCTGCCTTTCCGATCGCGTCCCTCCCGAGTTCCTCAACCGCCACTTCGAATCCGTGCTCTTTGATCTCAGGTGCGTCCACCTCCAAAATCTTAATTGAGTTCTTGTTTCCGATCAGACACCGGGCATTCGATCCTGATTGGCAGGACTTGTTGACGTAAAGTATTCTCCTGATCTCATAAGAATTATGATGACCTACAGTTTAGATAATCCAAATCATGTTTCATCTACTGAGTTGAGCGTTTAGATGCAATGACATTGACAAAAGAAATAAGATGATATCAGAGTGGAAGGTCCTATGTCCGAAACATACCCAAATTATGCATTAAAAAATATGTCACTGATCAATTCGAGTTTCACGTCTTGAGTTTCAATCATCTGTCAACCGGTGACATGAGAGGAGTGTTAAGAATATAAGTCAGATCATGTCTTATTTAGTGACATGAGAGGAATGTTAAGAATATAAGTCAGATCATGTCTTAATTGCTAGTTTCAGCTTTTAGGGCGAGTGATAGTGATTAAACATTTAAGATGATATCTAAGTGGATTGTATTGTGTTGAATTCCAGGCCATGCAATTAATTCAAGTTTCACACATTGGGTTGAGGCATTTGCCACCCACACATAAGGGGGAGTGTTAAGAATATAAGTAATATCATGTCTCATGAACTCATCTACTGGCTTAACTTGTTAGATGCAATGACATTGATAATCAAGACATCTCTGCTTCTCTCACATGAGAATAACATAGGCTTATTAATTCTCATGTGTCACAATCTTCAAAAGCATAATTTGGTTTTCCTTTAATGTAAATACTAACCTAGGCGACATAATAATCTTTATTCCTTTTTTTTGTTTATGGATGATGGATTTTTGGATTTGGTGGAGATTCATAGGATGTGTTTATGGATGCTCGTGTAAGTTTACACATTTGGATGGGGAATTGTACATGCTGTTACTAGGGGAGGGAAGGTATTTATTTTCCCTTTTTTGGTTCTTGTCAACCATTGTGAATCGATAGTTGCCTGCTTAAGGAGACATAAAAAAGATTGTAACATGTTGTTTATAATTATAGTCTGTTGGCATCTGCACGGAACTGATGGAACTTTCATGTACTATAACAAGATCCATATTTGGAAAGGTTTTTGAAACATAGAATCTATCTTCCTGTTTTTCCCTTCCATGTAGGTGTGTGCTCATGCAGAACAAGAATTTTTCTTGAACAGTTTGGATCGAATTGTTTTTTCTTCTAATAAGCCAAACTATCCTTTCTTACAACTCCAAGTTGATATATAAATTCTTTTGATCTGTAATTGTTTTTGGCTTCATTCTTTTATATTCTTACTTGTAAGGTACTTCGACTCTCCTAGTATGTTTGAGTCAAGAATCGAAGGAAACATTAGATTGGAAGCACTTGAAGACCAGCTCCGTGAATCTTGTTCTGCTTTCATGCATAGATTCTTTCTTTTGGCCAATGGTGCTGTTGTATACCACATGGAGCTCCTTAAGTACCTAAATGAGCTGCAGGTAAAGTCATATCACTAATTGATTAATACCAAAACTCTTGTTGAATTGCTAAGTATTATAAAACATATATAGTACTTCTAATCAGGGTTTGCAATACCGTACCATACTGTTCGGTATGGGCAGTACATACCAATTCGATAGATGACCAGTACACTCGGTATGTATTGTACTGACAGCTGATTGGTACATCGTTACGGTATGGTATTCAGAACCTTGCTTCTAATGATTTCATGATACATAAAATTTTCACTGTTTAATCTCATAATTTAATTTGTTATTGGAAGCAATGACCGACATTCGTTCAGTTCTCTTTTAAATATTACTGTTCCTGGTGAATAATTTCATCATGTTAATTTTAGCTTGTGACATGATTAAAGCTTCTACTTTACAAAATATATGGGACTTGAAAAATGTTATTGGTTTTTGCTATTTTTAGATTTATTTTGATCTTTTGAGAGATGCTTATAATGACATATGTTATGTCTTAATGGAAAGTAGCACACATGATGTTTTCCATGCAAGACAAGGTTACCTATTGTGTTTGAGCTGTTGGACGATTGCACAACATTGTTCCATACCTACTGTACCGTGTCAACCTGTTCGTGTCAAGTGCCTTTCTAGATAGAAAAAGGTGTGAAACTATTATTGTTTTCCTCTTTTCCTAATTTGTTGTTCTTTTGTCATGACCCAATTTGATGAGATAATTGACCTATAAACTTAATGAGCTTAAACCATCGATCCAAACTACTTAAATCTAGGTTAATATTAGTTGACCCATCTAGTATTCCTATACACCAACTTAATTCTTCTTGTGTCACATCTATGATTCCACATGTTCCTCAAATTTAACACTTAATATCAAGGTTTGCAATTTCGATTTGTACCGCCCGGTATGCGGTCCGCCAGGTTACCGGTATGCGGACCGCCTAGTACCAGGCCGTATTGCCAAAAATCGATCGTCGGCGGCCGATTGAGGGAGAAATCGGGTCGATTGAGGGAGAAAAAGGGAAGAAGAAGAAGAAGAGGAAAAGAAGAAAAAAATAAGAAGAGGATAAAAAGGGAAGAAAGAAGTACCTAGCGTTGTCCTCGCCCATGGGTCGCTCGCGTGTCGTCACCGCCCATGGGTCGCCCACGCGCAGTCGTTGCCCACACCCGCTTTTTCTCCCGCGCGAGGAGATGGAACGTCACCCCCCGCGGGGAGAAAGTTCGAGGCGATGTCGCCCCTTTTCTTTTCTTTTTTTAATATATTTAATATATTAATTATTATATTATATAATATTATATTATATTTTAATATACCGGGTGGTACATACTGCCCAGTATCAGTACTGTACCGGTACCGGGATAATCTTGGTACACCGGTACGGACCGGTAAGTCAAACTTCGCTTAATATCATGTATTATGGGTTTGTACAACTAGATAGAAGTCAATGTGGGATTAGTACTGGTTACTCGGTGTAGTTCTTTACTACTGTTTGCTTCCATACATTTTCTATCTCTGCATGCCAGGGTCATATAACAGGGTATATTGTTCTTCATAGTAAATACATCCTAGCATCTCCTTGGTTGGTTACTAATGTCTTGAAGATCTTCAAACTTAACTGAAGGCACTCAGGAAATGTTGTGATTGCAATCCCTTACTGGCTTATATGTGTGCGTCTGGGTGGGTGTGTGCTGCTTACGCTATTTCTGTTGCTACTCACCACAAAAGAACATACAGAAATGCACATGTTCAGAGACGTATATTTGAACTTGTGTATATCACTGGGTTTTCTGAAAGTTCATCATGATTGTACCTCAGAAAACCTAGCATTTGATATATTTTACATTTTTAGGAGCTCTATTTTGATGGTATATCTTGCCATTTGACATTAGTGATGACATTATGATACATTTGACAAATGTTCAATCTTTCTGAACTTGGCTCAACATTTTGCTGTTGGGATAGATTTTTTTTAAAGGTGTGATTCATATGGCTTTGTGGAAGATTTATGATCGAGTTATTCAACCTCAATCCCTTGATTTAAGGTGCTTACTGTATAAGATGATAGGTCCAATCTTTAGCATCTGATATGCGGTCTGATAATAATGATATTATTCGAAAAATGGCCCATTGCACGAGGCTTCTGCCATTGTAGAGTCTAAGGAGTCTTAACATGATCTTGCTATGTTGTTGTCTTGTTAAGGATGATGCTATCTAGTTAAGAGGAAAACAACCCACTAATTCTAGGGCTCTTGTGAAGGATTGGGTTGTTCTTGTGAATTATCAGAATGATCTAGTGAAATACAATGTTTAAGTAAAGGATTTTATAGATGATCATCGTAGCAAACTTTTAATTATCTCTGAGCATTTTCTATGTTTGGTGGTACCACTTACAAATTAATCAGATAATCATGTGCTAGAACTTGAGATATAAGTTTGCTACTTGGACTTGTATTTAACTGTTTTCCTTGAAACAAATATATTTTAAACTTAGAATGCTTATTATGTTTTGATTTCTGTTCTATTCTTCCCTAAGGCTATCAAGTATTTGTGTTTTTGATACAGGAAGGCTTGTATGTGCAATGTACTCTAGATAGAGTACTCGATGATGAATGTGGCAGGCAGTTGTTGGCAGAGTCAATACAACTCTTTGGATGTCTTCTATTATTGGTTGAGCACCGAATGGGTGGCTTCTTGAGAGAGAAAATTCTTGTGGCATATCTACGCTATACTCGCTGCTTTGATTACCCAAACATAAAGCAGATCTGCTCATTTTGTCGTGCACACCGACCTATATCTGACACAATCTTGGATGTTAGCTCACTTTCTTTAAGATCGGCAATGATTCTTATAGAGAAGCCTGAAGATATCTTGGCCAGATTTCCTTTTCCCAAATTGGTTGTTGATGCTATCATATTTCGTCTGCGGAGTGATGACTTGTACGATCAAGCACGCCACTATCCAGATCCACAACATCGTACTGTGGCATTGTCATTACAGGCCAGATGTTTGTATATTCTTCTGCTTTATTCAACTGAGTTTTTGCATGATGGTTTTGTTATGCGAGAGATCGTTGATCGGTTTTTCAAAGATCACTGGGTTGTACCTATATTTTTACATTATGCGGTAGATCTGCTTGCATCATGGGATGCATATAAAGAAGCGAAATTGTCGATATCCTCTTGTCATTCTCCAACATTAATACGTGACCGCTGCCATAATCACTGCAGTAAGGTACATGTGCAATTTTGACTCAAGTTCTGAGAAAGAATTATTATGCTACATGTGAGTATGTGTTGGCTTTGGACAACATTTTTCGTATCACCCAGATATCATAACTGAGTTCATTCTTGAGGCTGAAGATAACTTTGCCTTCCTTACTAATATATATGTATATATACATGTGTATAAATATGTGTATATATATACATGTGTATCAATGTATATACACACACACACACACTTATATATATATATATATATATATATATATATATATATATATATATGCTGAAGATAACTTCATTTTAAATTATTGTTATTAATTCTATGTGAAGAAATTAAAAAGTCACATGCCATCGAAACTGACATGTCCTTGGAGTTCTTTGGAGTTTGATACTAACTTGATCGCCTTCCATTGCCAAATGATGCTGTTGATTTTTCGGTAAACATTTAAATCGAATTGCTATTTCATTTGTAATTTGTGCTGATCCCGTTTGTCTTGAACATCTTGGAAACTTGTTTACTGCATGGCAAAGGTCTTGAGTGATTATGTTGGGTTGAGGAACCTAAGGAATAGCTTATGGTTAGCCTTTTTGGTTGAGGTCCTGAATTGTTATATATATTGGAACCCTTGTTTTAAGTGGTATTGTCCACATTTTGTCTTACTAAAAGAAAACAAATATTTGGTTGTGGTACACACTAGCTTCTTTGTACCATCTCTATTAATTAAGTCTATAGTTGTTGATCTAGCTTGTTATCCATGTTTTTATAGTATGTTCATCTAAACTACTTTGGAGTGTTTCGACTTTCTAGTGCTTTTATTTTTTGTTACACTATCTCTTATGATTTTCTTGTTTTTAACTTTTGAGATATTAATTTATTGGGACTTTTTAGGGTAGACATTATGATTAGAATAAGACAACATGTTATTTGTTTACAAGAGACCAAGTGGGAAGGAGAAAAATAGAGACCTTGATAGTGCTGGATTTAAAATTCGATATAAGGGAAAAATTAAATATAGAAATGGTGTAAGAATCATTGTATATAAGAATATTAACAATAATGTTCTAAATAAGAAAATATATGGATATAGAATTATATTTATAAAAGTTATTTTATGAGAGGAGGTTTTGAATGTTATAAGTGCTTTATACCTCTCAAGTTGGACTAGATAATCTAATTAAAAGAGAATTTTAGAAAAACTTAAACAATATCATTCAAAAAATAGCCATAACAGAAAAATTTATAATTAGAGAAGACTGTGAAAAGGGTTTCATAGAGCTTTGGTTATGTAGAGAGGTATGAAGAGGGCGGTAATATTTTAGATTTTTCCATTTTGTATGATTTCATAATCGGTGCTTACGCTTACCCTCTTCCCCAACAACTCATTCCTGTACTACTAAGTTCAGTTCTTTTACTTATACACCTCTTCGCCCTAGACTTGGGAGGAGCACTCAAGAGCTTAATGATGATGCTATAGCTTCAAACCAACAACTCTTCCTTGTATTCTGTATTCCTTATTTGGATTCTCTGCCTTACTTGGTCGATTCTCTCATTTCACACTTTCATTCCCTTAATCACTCGTTTCATCCCGGGGCTACTAAGTTTGATTCTGACTTATGAGTTCACTTCTTCTTACTGCTAGGTGCAAATCTGTATTTCGAGATGGATTCTTATAAAGACTTCTACCTATACTAATCGATTGAAGGTCCAGAGACAGTAAAGGCAGCTTAGGTAGGCACAAAGCCAGGTTTGAGAGCAGCAAGGGAAGTCCTATTTCTTTGTATTAGGTGAAGTCAGCAGCTCTGGTCTGTTAGCAGCCCTAGGAACACATTCTTATAGTAGTGATTTGCATTCTTGTATTCCCCTGTTCAACTCTTTCCAGTAGCCGTTTCAGTCTCGTTGACACTAGCTCAATCCTCTGTTCCCTTTTTGTGAGTCTATTAGTAGTCGTTTTCAGTCTTGGTACCAGTAGCTCAACTCCCTTTCTTGAGTTAGAGTATTGTTAGCCTTGATTGAGTTCTCTTACTACCAGTTCGATTCTTGCTCTCATACTTCAACTCGATAAACGGATCCTGGGTCCTATTATTCTACTGGCCAACAACTCTGCATTGCCTGTATCTCATTCTCCAACTAATGACTTAATTTACTCAGTTTAAGAAGAGAATTATGAACATTTGATTAATCATAAGAGTGGTCATAACCATAGTTCAAAGTTAATATGTAAGAATTGTAAAGTTATGCTTGGTGAACCCTTGACGAATCAAAATAGGTTTATGATATTATATATTTGTTATAGAAAAAATGGAAGAAGAAAAAGATAATAAAAGATTTACTATGACTAGATAGCGAAAATTAAAGAAAATAATATAAGGATTTAAGAATAGGATGGAAAGGAAGCGGCTTGGAACTTAGGTGATGATAATTTTATGGATTCTGAAGACCAATAAGATTAGAAGCTTAATAAAGGAGATTCGTAGAGAAACCAAAAGTAGAGTTACAACTTTGAGAGTTGATGGTGGTGTGAGGTAGTTCAGAAAGCAATTATTACTAAAAGATCATGTCTTAGATTGATGGTGGTGTGAGGTAGTTCAGAAAGCAATTATTACTAAAAGATCATGTCTTAGATTGACAAAATATAAAAATAGAGAGAAAAGGATATATAGAATAAAAAATGAGAAAGAGCTGGTAACATGACAAGATATAAGATTTATGATACTTTTTATAACAAATGAGGTACTAAGGATGGGGAAAAATAAATATATTAAATTTTTACAACTAATAAAAGAAAGTGTAAGGATTTAGATAATATTAGATACATCAGAGATGAAAAAAAAAACTTGTTAATGATAATAAAATTAAAGAAAGATAAAAAAATATTTTTTATGAATATTCTCATAAATAACCTAACTTTAAAGATTGATAATAGTGGTAATTTAAGACATTAAGTAATAATAGATTTGTTCATAAAATTAGAGCTAGTAAGGTAATAGAAGCCTTAAAAAATAAGAATAAGAGTATGAAACTTGATTGTATCCTTATTGGGATTTGAAATGTTTAGGACACGAAGGAATAGTTTAGTTAACTATTTCTTGGTAAACTAGTTTAAATATGCTGATGAATAAAGAGTTTTTTAGTATCAATTTACAAGAATAATTATGACATCTAAGACCTTTCTAATCAAGGTTCGCCTTACCAGTGTACCGGTTGACCAACGGTACGGTACACATTGCTCCATACCGACAACAAGAAAAATGGTTCAAAATAGCTCCAAAAATTCTAAAAAAATAGAGGAAAATTAGATTAGGGTTTTTAAGTTGGAAATAATAATAAATTTAGTATAATTTTAGCGAAAAAACCTAATTTAGGAAAGAATAGTGGTATATATCTTTTTTGAGTTTTGAGGAGTAGCTTTGTGGTATGTTACGGATTGTCTTTCCACTGATATTAAATCATCTACAAAGAAATGATTTGAATTGTTAGATTATTTGTTAAACCACTTAAACCTTAAGATTCAAATGAATCAAATAATCGATCGATAAATATATCTTGTTCTACTACCAAAATGAATGACAGAACTCCACGGGCGGTGGATTGAGGTCCTTGATAGTATGTATCTATATCAAGGTTCGCAATCTCATACCATACTAGCGTATCGATCAGTTATCGGTACGGTACATACCAAGCATATTGACACATGGTGTATTAAGGTATCGAGCTATACTCAGCGTACCGGTCCTTGATTGGATTGGTACATATGGAGCATATCGAGCGGTACCATACGATATTGCAATCCTTGATCTGTATATTAATTTTATATGTTTGTTGGACCAAATCCTTAAATTGATCCCACGACAAATTATACTAGTACACTGTATGCCATTAGTGCATCAATGTGGTGGTGGTTGTAGTTTGATCGTCGTGAACCACACGTGTCTGAGGTGGATCCTAAGGCAAGTACGATTATGACATGTATTAGTGCGATGCATGGAGAATGTTGAAACTTTTACTTTCGCCACTGATTTGCTGCTCTATATCATACGATCGATCATCATGCTGTTGCTCGGAGAAGAATGACCAACTATCACCATACTACTACTTGGAGAAGAATGACCAACTATCATGATGAGCTCTATGATTTAAATTTCGGGTGGTATGCATAAAATACTACTCCTCGGTCCATACATCACCCTCAAACTGTGTGGACAGGATCATTGACTCCCTAGTGTCATCGCTATAATTGGTCGAGGAATTGTTATCTATGTCGCTATCATGTGTCTGGACCGAGTGGGTTGTTGAATGCAATTGAGAAGTTGTCTATATACCTTTGATTAAAGAGTTCTTCCTCTAACTTAAATGCTAATCCTCTTTAATTAGCCTCCCAAGTTTGATCCAATCCACAAATCACAGTTTTATGAAGTTTGAAGACAGTACAAATGTGAGAAAATGAGAAAGAAGTGAGTGAAAAAGAGATTTAGAGAGTGAAAGGAGGTGCAAGAGAGAGAGGAAAGAGTTTAAAAACCCTATCAAATGGATCTAACCATTTAAAAGTGTTAGATATGAGCCGTTCGTCAGCAACAATCGAAATTTGATTATTACCGATTGGTACAGGTCGATAACGGTTGGATTCCGACTATTACCAAGCAGTACAGGCCTATATTAGGAAATACAAAGCCTTTTAGAATATACCACCCGATATAGAGTGGTTTGCATACTGATCCCTCGTTGGACCAATACGTACCACCCATATCGGGCGATATACCGCAGTTCGACAAACCCTGGTTCTAAGTCTAGAGGAGTTTGACAAACTTTGGATTTTGACTATTACCAAGCAGTACAGGCCCATATTAGGCAATACAGAGCCTTTTAGTATATACCACCCGATATAGAGTGGTTTGCATACTAATCCCTTGTTGGACCAATATGTACCACCCATATCAGGCAGTATATCGCAGTTCGACAAACCCTGGTTCTAAGTATGGAGGAGTTAAAACAAATATATCTAAGAATTAATTTGATTTTATGCTTGAAAGATCAATAATAGAAGTTATTTATTTATTAAGATAAATAATGAAAAATTATAAAGATAAACAAAAAAAATTCATATGTTTTTTATTTTATTTAGAGAAGATCTATGATAGACTTCCTAGATATTTATTATGATAAGTTCGAGGAGATGTATGATAAAGTTCCTAAAGTATATGCATGATAATATAGTCATTATTATAAGAGTCACAAGAGTTTTTGTCTAGTGAGTTTCCAATTAGTATGAAACTACATCTAAGTATGGTTTGATGCAAGGAATGCAATATCGGTACACGGACCGCTCGCTACCAAGCGGTACCACCGATTGGGGCTGTTTTTGCCCTGTTACCACCCGAAATCAACCATTACCGACTGATTTCGATTGTCGCCGGTTGCTGTCGGGCGGTAACGGTTGATTTCGGCCGTTGACGACTGATTTCGGGTGGTATCAGCCGAAGGAGGGAGAAAGAAGAAGAGGGAGAAGGAAAACCTGGAGTCCGGTGCTGCTCTTCGCCCGTGCGATCTGTCGCCCGCGTGTGATTTCTTCTCCCCGCGTAGGGAGAAGAAATGTCTCCCCATGTTGTCACGGGCTTAGCTAATTTTGCCTAAGCCGTGCAGCACCCATGCGTGTCCGTCCGCATAGGTCAGCCTTCCCCGAGATCTCTTAGGGTCCGTTAGGACTTACAAAAGAGATAATGGGCCAGAAGAAGCAATTCCAATGGGATCCACAAGCAACTGCTCAAGCAAACACTTTATAAAGCCAAATACAAATTACACCAATGGACATTACAAACTCAGAAAGGTTGCACATAAAGGATAATGGTCTATTACAGACCGAAGTCCCCCACAAGTGCCTACATGACGCATACTCACATTTACAAGCCGAAACCGGTCATAAAAGATAACCAAACTAGGGCTGCCAAGTCTACTGCGAGCCCACTACTTGCTGTAGAAAGAATGTATAAAAACCAAAGGACACGAACAAATATGAGCATTTCATCGAACACATTGTTTACATTTTGTCCGTGACATTCTCCCCCACTTATTCCTTCGACGTCCTCGTCGAAGCCGCTGTAGACGCTGCATCTCCTCGCCTTTTGCTGAATCTTTAATCTTCTACTCTGGCTGCAACACGCCACTTGGCTCCCAGCTGCCCTCCACTGCTGTTTTTAAGTAGTCGAACTCTTCCCAACGGAGCTCTACTTCCAACAAGAGCCCTTTCGAGATTATTATGAGACAACAACCATCGACTCCTCACACCTTGGTTATTGGTTATACAGGGAGTAGCCCATCAGCATATCACTTCGCAAAAGATTGGCATCGCAATGCAGATATTGTGCAGGCTTACTTGGAGAAGGCGGCTAAAAAGATGAAGAAGTGGGCCGACTTGGGAAGGCGACCACAGGAGTTCAAAGTTGGTGACATGGTGATGGTGAAGCTCCAACGAACATCACTCTAGTTCTTTAGGCACAAAATGCACAAAGGATTGGTACACAAGTATAAAGGGCCTTTCCGAATCATCAGTAGGGTAAGCAATGTCTCATACAAGTTGCAACTGCTAGCATGGTTCAGAATTTATAATGTCTTCCATGCGAGCAACTTGAAAGCCTACCACTCAGATCCGCAAGACGATTCTCGAAATGTCCCCCACCAGGGCCTTTTACAAGAAGCGAGTTGAAACTATTCTGGCAGATCGCAAGACAAAGCTACCCAATGGAGCGCAGCAAATCGAGTACTTGGTGAAGTGGCAAAAGTTTCCTCGAATAAAAGCCATTTGGGAGCCAGAAGACGCCCTACGACATGAAGAAGCCTGCGTCAAAGCCTACCAACAAGCGTCGACAGTTTAAGTCGGGGAGAATGTCACGAACGGTCATCGCTCAATCGCAATATTTTCGCACACCGAACCGTTCATCGCTTTTTCTTATTTGTACATATGTTTGGCAGCTTGTTTTGCCTTGAGTTTATGTGTTTTTACCTAAGAAATGTGAGCGAAAGTAGTGTAGAAGGCCGCAGAACGATTGCTCGCTGCATGGAGCCAAAACAGCCTCGTTTTTGGGTCTTTTTCGAGTGCTGCGGCGACCACTCTGAGCGGTGCGAAATGTCAACCAGTTCAGCATCTTGGAACCCCCCGGGTGGCACCGGGCTGGATGGGGTTTCGGGTATATGTCGGGTGTAGGCTTTCATCAACAATTGAACTTGTCTTGCGTCCGATACTTTGGGAACTGTCGTTTGTGGACTTGTGACCGTTCTTACAGCCCTCTAAAGTCTTGTTTCGCTCTCTTTCTCTCTTTTCTCTGTTGCACTCAAGGTGTTCGACGAATTGCTTGTATAGCTTCCTGCTTTGCGAGACGTCGGGACTTGTCCGTCGCTCGTTTCTAAGCTAATCAACTTCTTCTTCGCAGGTCCTACGGGACCGCACGAGGTTGCAAGTGGGCTGACCCTTTGTGGACAGATAACGCTTTGGGCGTTTCATGACTTAGGTAATCCCAGCTAAGTTCGGAACAGTGGGCAAGGTTGCTCCACGACTTAGGCAATTTCAGCAAAGTCTTCGAGAGTGCCGCTAGGGTGCCGTACGACTTTAGCAAATTCAGCTATGTCCGTGACAATATGCTGATGACCAAGGCTTTTATCTGATGCAAGTTTTGATGTGCACACACGGAAGACCCGCCTCTGCGGTACTATGACATTCACTCCTTGAATCCATAGCCCTTCTTGCCATTGGATTGTTCACTGAAGTGGATCTCGCAGCAGCTCCTGATCATTCACATGATCACGTCCCCCTCCATGGGACTCACTAGTACTTGCACTTGGACTTCTTCCTCGGTGGTATACAACCCCCATATGTTGATGACTAAAGCTTTCATCCAATGCATGCTCCGATGCACACACGAAGACCCGCTTCTGCGGTACCACAACATTCACTCATTGAATCCATAGCCCTTCTTATCGTGTCGGACACTAAAGTGGAGCTCCCAGTAGCTCCTAATCATACCTCCGCATGATCATGTCCCTCACGGGACATGTCCGCATGTATTACGTTGCCATGAACTATTCCACCACGATCCACTGCACCATGTCGCCTCCTGGTGACATCTCCATTGCATACAGATTCTCGTGTGATGAACATGGACTACGACTTCTCCATGTGTGGCCTCTACCAACACATCCTAAGGCCTCCACCATCTTCGATTTTTGGTTTGCTCCCTTAGCAATTTACCTTTATCCACCCACTCTTGGGTCACACCTGGACGAAGCATAGCTCTAGGACTGTCCGTCGCCTAGTAGCTCCTGAAGTCCCTTGACTTTGCTAGAATTGGTGCACCATTGTCTAGATCCTGGGCCTCTATCCCCTACCAGCACAATCTTCGCTATGCACCACTTGTTCCTGATAACTCGAATAGCATCACTGTGGCATATTCTTCAAGAGTACACGCCTTTGCGTCCTCTTGCCCCGTGCTAAGGTCTTCTAAACCCAACTTTGCCGCTGCAAGTTAAGTCACCTTAGTTCCCTCGTCAAATGCATCTCTAAGATAAGGTGCATATGTCTCGAAGCTCCCTTCGTCTTTGACACTATGCAAGATGAGTCCGCTCCATCAAAATGAAGAACCCATGGAACAACATGATCCCCCTCTTACCTCTACAAGTGTTTATGTCCTTGATCTCTGTCCAAGGAAAGCTCTGTGCCTCTGCTCCATGTTTCATCTTCTATGTCAACTCCTTTCATGCGGCTTGGATACTTCACTAAACTCCACCCAAGTTGCTCCGCCTCCCGATTTGCACTGAGTTAATGGTGGCCCTCGTGCCTACCATTCCACGAGTCAGCCCTTTGTTGAGTTCGATTTTCACATCGACTCTAAGTGTGCTTTCGTATGATGTTGCCACGGTCGCTCCCCCACTTGATCTCGAAATGCATCCACCAATGCAGTACCTCATTCGAGATCATACGACGACTCCTCGTCACTTGCTCGGTCCGTCGAGCTTTGTCGAGATATTGCCTTGAGGAACTCCTCAATATGTGCGGTCCGTTGTACATGATTCTCCCTCTGGAGAACTAGGACTTATCCCTCCTGGATATCTGTCATGTTGGAGCAACTTTCCTCTTTGCATTCTTCCCACTGGAAGTTTCGCAGACCACCATCTCCTTTGGACTACTCCGTCTTGCTAAACAACTTGTGCCTTGTTCTGCCCCCGCAAATGCACTTACTAGATTGCGCGACTCTTCGCTAATACAGTCCTTACTGCATCCTTCAAGGTCTAGCAACGTGTTGAACTTGTTGCACACTTCAGCTGCCTACGGACGTATTATTTCCATGCCGAAGAGAAAGTTCTGATGCTCCATGGCGTCGAGTTCCGATCGCGCCTTGGGATGGTCACGAACACTCCGTCGTCCGTGTACAAGCCCTTGCATGAGTACCGAATCCTTCGAGTTAGCAATTCCCCTCACCTTTGTGAGCTTTACACAACTTATTCGGTCGTTGCGCAACACCTCCCACTTTGCACGGTCTCATCTTTCACCAAGTGCCCCGCTTGCCTTGAGCACCGTCAAGTTTGGTTGCTAACGTCGAGTCGTAGCTTTAACTTAGCCATCCCAATCTTTGTGCGTTACACATTCTTCTTCGCTTGCTTGTTCTCGTGGTGCCTCTCGCGCAAAGGGTTGGTCATTCCTCTGAATGCCAAACCTGGATACCCGCTCCTCTGAGCGGCTCCTTTCCTTATATCTCAATGTCCGTTTCTCCCAAACGGTCGTGCGTGCTGGCTGTCCTCCATACAGCCCAGCTAGGTCCCCCATATTTGTATGACGAGTGTTTCTGGGTGTGCTTGTCCCGCTCTGATATCATAATGTCATAGACTTAGCTGATTTTGCCGAAGTCATGCGACACCCATGCGTGTCCGTCTGTATAGGTCAGCCTTCCCCGAGATCTCCTAGGGTCCCTTAGGATCTACAAAAGAGAAAATGGGCCAGAAAAAGCAATTCCAACGGGATCCACAAGCAACTGCTCAAGCAAACACTTTATAAAGCCAAATACAAATTACACCCATGAACATTACAAACTCAGAAAGGTTGCACATAAAGGATAATGGTCCATTACAGACCGAAGTCCCCCACAAGTGCCTACATGACACATACTCACATTTACAAGCTGAAACCGGTCATAAAAGATAACCAAGCTAGGGCTGTCAAGTCTACTGTGAGCCCACTACTTGCTATACAAAGAATATACAAAAACCAAAGGACACAGACAAACATGAGCATTCATCGAACACCTTGTTTACATTTTGTTCGTGACAATGTGGGGAGAAGGAACGAGGCGACGTTGCCCCTTTCTTTATTTTGTAACTATATTATATATATACCAAGTGGTACGCTTGTGCGTAGCTCGATACCAGCATATCGTACCGTACCGAGCTAAGCTCGGTACGTCAGTACGGACCGGTATGGCGAACCTTGGTTTGATGTATTACACAAAACGATGTAATACGAGCAATACATACTGGTCTAATAGTTGATCTGAATGCAGATTGCCCTGTACCGGGAATTATAGTAGTTGGGGGGTGTATCAAGCGAAATGGTCAAAATTTGACCGTTACCATCTTGTGCCGACTGGTAATGGTCAGATTTAGACCAGAATTAATCAAGGGCTCAGATTCAATTGTTCAAAAGATCAATTTGACCATTGGACCCATTTGAATGTCTATTTAACCCATTCCTCCCCCCTCCCTCTCTTACTATATTTCAATCTCACATCTTCTAATACTCTTTCTCACTCATCAATCTCTCTTTCTTACAAAGTCTCACTGTTGTTCAATATCAACGGAAGAACCATCAGGAACGTGCCAAAAAGGTGCTCATCAATGTCTAAAAAAGATAAATTCGCTATCCCTTCTTTATTTGAATTTTTTTATTGAAATAGAACCAAATTCACAATTTAGTTCTAATTAAAAGTCCTTAATTTAGGTTTTTCCTAATTTTCATGTATGTTTAGAAATTTTTTGCGCAGTTTTGGAATTGTCGACATGTTTCGGTGTACCATGAGTTGATACGCTGATACAAACTGGTATGTATCAGACCGACCAAAGATCGGCATGACTGATTGACACAAAATTGTAGTCCTTGTGCATAGGTACCTACCTAACTTTTTCACATTGATAATAAGCGAACATACTAGTCATTTACGGGTTATACTTCCTTGATGGATGTTATTTGTTAATGATATTATCTTAATGAGATTTTAAATGGAATTAACTCTAAACTTGAGTTTTGGTGATACTCATACTCCTTGGAAACCAAAAGTTTTAGATTAAGTAGGATAAAAACTGAATCTATGAGATAGAATGATATAATTAAGAATGATAAGAAGTTCAAGCAAGTAAAGTTTAAAGGATGATTGATGAAAATTTTATTCATGATAAAAACATGATGGTTAAAATGATGAAGCACGTCTTATGTAATTATCGAGCGTCTTTGAGATTAAAAGAAAAATTTTATAAGGTAAATATTTGATCCTATGCTTTATGGAACTGAGTATTGGATAGTTAAGGAACAACATATAAAAAAATTATGTTGTTAGGTTAAGAATGTTGAGGTGGATGTATGGAATTAATAAGACAGTTAAAATAAAAATATTTTTATTCATGAACAATTAAAATATTACTTCGAGGGATAATAAAATGAAAGACAATCATTTAAGATGACATAGATATAAATCTATGCATATGATAGTCAAAAGATGTGAAATGGTTACTATAGTTGTATGAGGACTGCTGGAATGAGGAGTTGCAGAGAGTTAGAGGGAAACCTAAAGACTTTAATAGAAATTATAAGTACAAATTTAAATCCTCCTAACTTAGTTAAAGATATGACTCTTTCCGAATCTGGTTCCAAGAGATTCATGTAGCTGACCCTAATTTCTTTGTTCATACAGAAGTCTAGAATTCTCAAATGGATTATCAATGGTAGTAATCAAGAAGCATAATCTGGTCACCGAGCCCCTTGCATGTGCAAACAATTTAGTTCTTGACCAGTACTATAGCATTGATAACTAGGACATACCTATTCTTTATTTTCACTTATGCCATTCTTTTATCAGCATGGTGCCACAACACCTTCCAATGAACCATGCATGTTAGTTTTAGATTATACATTATTGTGGGAAACTCTTATTCTATGTCTATATTCCTTCTAAATAAAAAAAAGAAAATTATTACACAATAATTGGAAAATAATAGAGTTAACGAATGAAGCAGGTTCATTAACAATTCAATTCATAGAAAAATAAATGAAAAAAAAGAAAGCATCGGTCGGAAAGTAGGTGGAGTTGAGACTCTAGCATGACCCTCAAAGTGCTTGCGAGTTCCCAAGGTGATGTCATCCACCAAGATCAGGGTTCATGACGTGGTTCCTTTAACACTCAAGTTAGCTCGAGAGTAAAGCTAGAGAGAGATCTAACCTTGATAACCGTGTCCCCGATCACCCATTATACTTGGGCCCTCCTAATCGCTTATGGGTAGGGAAAATATACTTCGCGAACAGAAAATAACTGATAAATATTTTCTATTAGGGTGTTACAATTGTGGCATATTTGGTGGTTTGGCTTTTTTGTATTTTTATGCTAATTGGGATGCCACATGTCGAGCCTTCTTTAGAGGTGAATATTACACCTATCCAAGGAATGCAATATCGATCTGTATCGCCCGGTACGGGTGGTACGTACTAGGCTCCCAGGTTATTGGTACGTGGACCGGTCGGTACCGCCAAAATCGATCATCGACAGTCGATTTCTGCTGTTGGCAGTTGATTGAGGGAGAAAAAGGGAAGAAGAAGAAGAGGAAAAAAAGAAAGAAGAAGAAGAGGAGAAGAAGAGAGAAGTACCTCCTTGCCCGCGCGTTGTCGCTACCCGTGGGTCCCCTGCACGCCGTCGCTGCTCGCGGGTCGCCCGTGCACCATTGCCGCCCTCGCCCACGGGCAATATTTCTCCCCGCGCGGGGAGAAAGATCAAGACGACGTCGCCCCTTTGTTTTTTTTAATATATATAATAGTTAATATTATATAATATTATATTATAAAAATATAATATTATAAAATATTATAAAATATTTTAATATACTGTGCGGTATACACTGTGCGTACCACCTGGTACCGGGACCGGTAGATAGTCTTGCTACACCGGTACGGACCGGTATGTAAAACCTTGCACCTATGAAACACATACTACCAAGATAAATGGTGGAACACACATGATAAAAATTGGGTAACTGAATAACGAACATGAAAGTGAATGCATTTGGGTCAAAGATAATAGATTATCACCATTTAGAAGGTTTTAGGCAAAGATTCTACATCACTTTGTGCTATATCTATGTAAGTGATGTATTTCATATCATGGTAGAATCATAGAACAGTAAAATATTGAGCATACATGATTAGGAATATGCAATTAAATAATTTGGTTTATTAGATAAATTATTTTATATAGATCTCTTTTGTCTTCTATTAAAGTCCTTGTCTAGTTCCAACTCTAGCAATTGAAATTTGTAATTTTTTCAATATTTTTGATGATTTTCTGGGTCAGTTTTCACTTTTTTGTTAAGATAATAACACAAAGAATTTAACAATTGGTTTTTCTTAATATTTTTAATGATTGTCTGGGTTAGTGATAATGACACAGCAAGGAGCAGAGGGACATAAGGACAGAGCTAGAAAGGCCCAGAAAAAATATAATCTAGATTTGACTTATTCTGAGGAGACATCATGGCGGTCAGTGTAATGCATGTGCAGTCAAAGGTCAGGACCTTGAGTCTTGTTGTTGATCTTAAATGTAATACATATATTAACCAGTGGAGTTTTTTTTTATAATAGAAGATAGTAAAATGTAGCTCAGGACACTTACAGGTTGCTGATTTTTTTTTCTTGGAAATGACTTCCAAGATAGATGGTTCTTTTGAGGAAAATACCTCTCAGGTTTATGGGAAATTTGAAGGAAACCTTTGCAGGTCATTGATTGTGTGCTTTGGGAATGGCTTCTAAGATAGATGGTTCCATATGAGGAACATCTTCTCATGATTTTAAAAATTTTTAGTATATCCCATTTTAACCGTTTTAGAAATTCATAGGAAAATCACATCTTTATATTTGTTGTTTGAAGCTGTACCTTGATGTCAGGGTAAGAGGTTACCAAGGTTCAATCACAGAAACTCTCATGCAGTGGGCCACACTGTAGAGTTTTTCAATTTTGTATGCATATTTTGATTATGATTTCTGCATTATCTATCTGTGTTCATGAAACTCTTCAGTAATATTGGACAGGACACCCATGCTTGATCTTTGCATATGTGAGATCTAGCATCTTTTAATTGTCCATCTTGAACAGTTAAGAACGATGGTGATAAAAGATTTGGATTGGGTTAAACCTCAAGAGCTTAAAGGAAAGGCCTAATATATATTAAATTCTAAACTACCACTCTCACATCCGATCCAGATTAGGCTTGACATGTCAAATTGTACCTAGGTTTGTGGTGGAAGCCTAAATGAGTTCAGTTGTGGAATGA
Source organism: Ensete ventricosum (assembly GCA_029747655.1). NCBI lineage: Eukaryota > Viridiplantae > Streptophyta > Magnoliopsida > Zingiberales > Musaceae > Ensete > Ensete ventricosum. Next base: position 21,898,080 of record JAQQAF010000002.1, read on the forward strand.
ACATTGCACAAATATTAATTGAACACTGGGCTAACTAAAGAGGAGTGGATACAAGATTCAAACTAAAGCCTGCTTTGGTACTATGATAAAGATTTGGATTAAGTTACCCCAAATCCAAGAAGCTTAAGCTATTAGAAAAAGAACAAAATATATATTAAACCCTAGCAGATGGTATGTAGTGCATTTGATAGTTACAAATTGATCTAACAGCATTTATTGTCTATTGAACTTTAACAAAGCCCTCACTCCTGATGTAAATTATCATGCTAACTTTATCCCTTTGCACCATATTTGTTGGAACTGATTATATGTGTTTGGCAGGTTAGACATCTACTGTCCAAGATAGATTTGGTCCTCACTGGTTCCGTTTTAACCAAAGATTATGTCTTGGATAGATTTCAGAACTTGCTTTCACTGGTCAGAAATTGCAATGTTGCTTTGCGCTGGCTTTTGCTTCATAGAATTGTGAGCCTCCAGTCAGATGCCTTTGTTCTTGTTTATGCTTGCAACTAATTTAATGATATATTGACATCTTTATTTTACTTGTTACAGTTAAACTTGAAATAACTCTTTCATTGCTCCTGACTTATTTTAATATTTGTTATCTTGTAGAGCATTGAGAGAAAATTCCGGGAAATAGTTACCTCTGTAGGTATATCAGAGCAAGTGGATGAAGACTGTCTGTTAGTACTGCTATTGAAGACCTCCCAAGTAATATGTTTTCCCGAGACATTCCCTTTGTTAGCTGTTTCTTAATGCAGTTCATTCTGTCATATAATACTGTTCACTTTTGTTAAAATAGTTGGAGTTCAGGGTGAAAGAACTACTTGTAGAGCTTCTAGAGAACAAGGAAGCTTTGTGGAATGAAAAGAAACATGGTGCTTCTGAATGTATTGAAGAACTATCTGGCCACTGCTCTGGATCTTGGGTAAATACTAGCATGTTCATACAAGTCAATTGTTTATTGAGGTCATTCCATAGAATTGCTTCTTGATAAAATTTTTGAAGGGACTTTGTTGTGGCTGAGCTTTGACTTGCAATTCTGTCCAAAAGAAAACAAGCATACTTCTGCAATCCTGTTATCATACATTTCTCCGTCTACATTCTTGTTCAGCAGAACCACCAAGATTGAATACTTGTACAGGCTGATTGGCCTTGCCGGTCAGCTAGTGTGCTGTGCTGTTCTCCAGAATTCTCTGTATATGAGATTCTGAACAATGAAGTTTGATATCAGGTAGGGAGTTGGTCAGCAGACATTTCCAAGTTTTAAAGGAATAAGTTATAGATGGTAGGTCCACAGTAGTTTTCAATAATAGCAGACATTTCTGCCTTTGTCCCTAAATGTAAGTGGTATAACAAGCTGTTGGTAGACAAAATATATAGATAAAACCTAATTCTAATATCCTTGCCAATGCAATTGTATTACTCTAGTCTTATTTTATTAAGCAATAAATAGTTGAACTGGTTACAAGATTATGCAATTTCTTAAATCATATGATTTTCATACTTTGATAACTGATTATGTTCTTAATAATTCAGGCTGCTAAATATGCAGTGTAGATCATAAGCATTCAATTGAGATTAACTTAGATTCTTTGCTTATTTAACCTGAACTGGTAGCCTCATATGTTAATAAAATAAAGGTTATCTTGACTTTGTGTATTTTTTTCCCTGCCTGGCAGAGTAAATTATCCATAGTTATGTCTACACATTGAGTAATGAGTATGTAAGTTCAGCCAAGTGTTATTAATGTCTTCTTATAACTATGTACAATTTGGTTCAGCCAAGTGTTATTAATGTCTTCTTATAACTATGTACAATTTGATTCATTTGAATAGTTCATAGAGCTAACGTTGATCTTTAGTGTTCATACTTTTTTGAATAAATATATGCTGCCTTTATACAAACTTACAAAGTTCTTTATTTGTGAAGCTGTTTTTATTAAATATCTAATGGCTGACTGTAGTGATGACTATTTGTGGTCTGTTCTGACTATAACTGTTGTACCTTGCTTGCTAATTTTGCAAGTTTTCTGGTCATCAGTTTTATGTATCCTCAAATATGCAATTTTCCTGATTAATTTTATATTTCTATTAATCAGTAGTGTTTGGACTTATTTTATGCTTTATGTAGCCACACAAATAATTTCCTCTAGCATCCATTGTTATTGGGATTTCCTCTAGCATTACACTCCATTACTTCAAAGTTGTGCTCAACATGAACTCCATCTTACATTTATTAAATGATTATTGGTTTTTGATGTGTTTTAGGCTTCACCATGCAAAACTAAGAATGAAAGTCTGAAGGACTGGTTTGGGAAGCTGTCACAGGAGGTTAGTGATATCACTGTCTATGATTTGCTTGTCTATTTGTAGGAAATGTAAGAACAGGCAACTAATTGACAAAAAAATTAGATACTTCATTTTGCTGTTTATAGATGACTGATTATTAGAGGCATTTTCTATATCTCTGTATTTGATGTTGTATTAAGGTCAAAGGTTGGTGATTTTGAATTGTACCGCCCAGTATGGGCGGTATGTACTGATCCGCCCGTTGACCAGTACGCGGACTGCCCGCTACCGGGCGGTTCCGTCGATTGGGGTTGTTTCTGCCCTGTTACCACCCGAAATTGACCTTACCGGTCAATTTCAGCCGTCGCCAGCCACTGTCGGGCGGTAACAGTCGATTTCGACTGTTGGCGGCCAATTTCGGGCAGTAGCAGCTGAGGGGGAGAAAGAAAAAGAGGGAGAAGAAGAAGAGGGAAAAGAAGAGGAGAAGAAAAGGGAGAACCTAGAGAAATAAGAAGAGGGCACTACTCTCCCGATCCGTCGCTCGCGAGCGATTTCTTCTCTTTGCACGGGGAGAAGACACATCTCCCCGCGTGGGGAGAAGGAATGAGGCGACGTCACCATTTTTTTTTGTTTTTTAACTTTATTATATATATATATATATATATATATATATATATATATATATATATATATATATATATATATATATATATATATATATATATATATATATATGTGTGTGTGTGTGTGTGTGTGTGTGTGTATCGAGTGGTACGCCTGTGCATACCACTTGGTACTGGCGTACCGTACCATACCATACCGAGCTGAGCTCGGTACGTCAGTATGGACTGGTACAACAAATCTTGATTAAGGTAGTTAATTTTGCATTGGCTTATTTATTGCATTTAGTACTCAGGGTAGTTAATCCTGCATCGGAAGCAGTGACATGTATTTAGTGGCTGTAAGTCAATCAGGAATCAATAAATGTTAATTAATAATTGTATGATTGGTTAAAATATGACCATATTAGTCAATATTGTTAAATGTGTTAAGTAAACCAGCTTGCTACTTTCTACCAAGGTTTGCAATTTCGATATTTACCGCCCGGTACGGGCGGTACATATCGGTCTGCCAGGTTGCCGGTACGCGGATCGACCGTCGGCGGTCGTTTGAGCGAGAAAAAGGGAAGAAGAAGAAGAGGAAAAAGAAGAAAAAAAAAAGAAAAGAGGAGAAAAAGAATACCTCTCGCCCGCGTGCGGTCCTCGCCCGTGTGTCGTTGTCGCCCGCAGGTCGTGGGCGCTTTTTCTCCCGCACAAGGAGAAAGATCGAGGCGACGTCGCCCCTTTTTCTCTTTTTTAAATATTTTAATATATTAATATTATATAATATAATATTATATTATAAAATATATATATTATATTTTAATATACTGGTGCATACCGCCCAGTACCAGTACCATACCGGTACCGAGATGAACTCGGTATATCGGTACGGACCGGTAAGTCAAACCTTGCTTTCTACTACTTAGAGATGTATTAATTAAATGATCTTTTGGGGGAAAAAAGTGTGTCCAAACCCAACAGCAGAATGATTTACCTATGAGTGTACTATTAAATTTCTTTTTTTGTATCAATCCTCCTTTTCTTATTCAGCGAAAGCCCTTGATCTCATACACCAATGACCAATGTTTTTCCTTCTACACTGGAAAACATTGTCTAATATCAAACAGAAATGACATTTACATTCATGTTTTCAAATTTTCATCTCATGATAATCTGCTTGAAATTTGTCATAATCTAATTATGTTTTTCTTAGGGCAGGTATGCTTGTTGGACCACAGAAGAGCTGGAAGTTCAGGCAGGATAATCTATCGGATGATATCGACACTGAAGGATATTGAGAAATTCCACCAAGTGAGATTTTGTTCACCTTAGATGGTGATCATGTGAACTGAGTAAAATAAACTCTTTACTTTGCATTGTAATTCATACTTACCAACGTGTATCTGCATCTAACTATATCCTGAAAAGAGAGTCTAGTCGTTTTAATCTGGTTATTTACAAAGATTTTACTTTTTTATTGTAAAAGGAAAAAAAAAAAATTCTCTAGTCTCTCCCTTCCCTATTGTTCTTTTAAATAGATATTGTTCAACTGCTCCAATTGATAAGACCTTGCTTCTATCCCTTTCCTACCTGATAAACTAATTTTTAAGGGAAGGTCATATCCTCTAGAAGGATGAATGCAGGGGAGAGAGACAAGAGAAATTGGGGAAAGAGAGAAGTATGTTGCTGTAATAAGGAAGATGAAAAGAGATAGGCTTGCCTTAAGGTCTACAAGCATTTTACTATAGATGAAAAAGCTAAGACTCAATAAATAAACAAAAAAGTTAGAATGATAATGTTAGACTATTTCTCTTTTCCTTGGCTGACATCTCTTGTGATGTTTTTTGGGGCTGGCTATGTTTTTGGGTGTCCCATCTAGTGCTGATTGGCCCTATTGTCACGAACTTAGCTAGTTTGACTAAGTCGTGCGGCACCATTGCGAGTCCATCCGCAACGGTCAGCCTCCTTGAAACCTCCTATGGTCCCTTAGGACCTATAACAGAGAAAACAGGTTAGAGAAAATATTTCTCACGGATCCATAAGCAACTACTTCTACTCAGAGGAGTAGGCGGCAAAGATGAGAAGACGGTACAATCCCAAAGGCCACCAAAACTATCAAAGACTTGCTCCAAGTTGGGGTGAAATTTTGCTCTTTTCGGGTAAAACTTTTTGAATTCCGGAAGTTCGATAGCAGAGAGAAGGCGAATCATAGTAGCTAACTCAATGCAAGGAGTGCAAACACTTCTGGTGCTTCAGAAGTGTTAGCAAAGAGCGGGTGAAGATTAGTAACCAGCTCGATGTATGAAGTATAACTTCAAGGAGGCGAGCGAAGTCAAGTTACTTTGTCTTAACTTTTAAGAGAATGGGCGAAACCGGGTACCCCATTTCTCTTATTTATCTTGCAGAGGAGCTCTGCATAAGTTCAAAGACCATTCGAAGAAACCTAATGGAAGACAATAGTTGTCAAACCCTCACCGTTGGTGATCAGTGCTACTGAGAGTAGATTGTCTGTTTCATTTCCCAATAGAATATCAATTGAAAGTAGAAGTGATGCGAACCTACTTGGAAGCAACAACTAAGTTGAAGAATTGATGGGCAAATTTTATGAAGGAAGAACCTAAAAAATATTCAAAATCTGTAAGGCGATGCTCGTGAAAGCTCCAACAAGCGTCCACCTAGTTTAAGTGGCATGGGACGTTTGAGATACTGGCGCAAAACAAGAAAGATATTTTCCTTTATTAAAAGGATCCGCAAGAATCAACAAGGATCAACACAACTCAACCGATCCCACACCATAGTCAGTTATTGGCGAGTTGAAGTAGTATGGCGGATCAAAGTTCGATTACTCAACAACAGCGACGGAGAGTAGCTGGGAGCCAAGAGGCATGTTGCAGCCAAAGCAGAAGATTAAAGATTCAGCAGACGGCGAGGAAATGCAGTGTCTGCAGCGGCTTCGACGAGGATGTCGAAGGAATAAGTGGGGGAGAATGTCATAGAGAAAAATATAAAGAGGGTGTTCAGTGTAATGCTCATGTATGTCCATGTCTTTTGGGTTTTGTTCATACTTTGTACAACAAGTAGCGGGCTAGTAGTAAGCTTTACAGCCCTAGTTTGGTTAGCTTTCGTGGCTAGGTTCGGCTTGTAAATAAGAGTTAAATCATTTGAACACTTGTGGGGACTTCGGTCTGTAATAGACCTTGATCTTTTGTTTGCGACCTTTCAGAGTTTGTAAAGTCCATGGTTGTAATTTGCACTAGCTATATAAAGTGTTTGTTGAAGTGGTTGCTTGTGGATCTCATGGGAAATGCTTTCTGTAACCTGTTTTATCTTTTGTAGGTCCTAAGGGACCATTGGAGGTTTCGAGGAGGTTGACCTTTGAGATAGACACGCGATGATACCACACAACTTTGGCAAAACCAACTAAGTTTGGGACACTATGGGAAGTCCTTTGAGATACATACAGATGCTTCAGACTTTGCTATTGGGGGAGTACTTATGCAAGAGGGTTATCCGGTGGCCTATGAGATTTACAAGCTCAATGAGACCGAGCGGCGATATCCAGTGCACGAGAAGGAGATGACAGCAGTGGTCCACTCTCTGTGAGTTTGGCAGCACTATCTTCTCGAAGCGCTGTTCGTTCTAAGAACGAACAATGTCGCATTGAGTTACTTCCAAACTCAAAAGAAGCTCTCCCTAAAGCAAGCACGACGGCAGGACTTCTTGGCTGAGTTCGACATAGTAATGGAGTATAAGCCCAGAAAAGCAAACGTAATGGCCGATGCATTGAGCTGCAAAGTGGAACTGGTGAATACCATATAGTTGGAGTCCCGCACAACATCATTAGTGATCGAGATGCTCAGTTCTATGTATGATTTTGGACCGAACTATTTAAGTTGTTGGGATCAAAGTTGTACTTCTCCACAAGCCTCCACCCTCAGACGGACGGTCAAACCGAAAGAATCAATTTGCTCTTGGAGTAGTATCTTCGGCACTACGTGAGTGTTAATCAACGAGACGGGTGAAGCTGTTGGACATTGCAAATTATCCTACAACTTGCAGTGGAGCTCTGCATCCAACAAGAGCCCCTTCGAGATTATTACGGGACAACAATCATCAACTCCTCACACCTTGGCTATTGGTTATAGAGGGTGTAGCCCGTCAGCATATCACCTTACAAAGGAATGTCATCAAAACGCAGATATTGTGCAGACTTACTAGGAGAAGGCGACCAAAAAGATGAAGAAATGGGTAGACTTGGGAAGGTGACCAGAAGAGTTTAAAGTTGGCGACTTGGTGTTGGTGAAGCTCCAACCAGCATCACTCCAATTCTTTAGGAACAAAGTGCACAAAAGATTGGTACGCAAGTATGAAGGGCCCTTCCCAATTATCAGTAGGGTAGACAATGTCTCCTACAAGTTGCAACTACCGGCATGGCTCAAAATTCACGTCTTTCATGCAAGCCACTTGAAAGCCTATCATTCAGATCCGCAAGATGCTTCCCGAAATATTTCAATTTGACTGCCCCCCACCAGAGCCTCGTACGAGAAGCGAGGGTTAAAACCATTCTAGCGGATCGCAAGACAAGGCTACCCAACGGAGTGGAGCCAATCGAATACTTAGTGAAGTGGCGAAAGCTTCCCCAAACAGAAGCCAGTTGGGAGCTTGAAAATGCCCTATGACATGAAGAAGCCATCGTGAAAGCGTACCAACAAGCGTCGACAGTTTAAGTGGGGGAGAATGTCACGAACGATCGTTGTGCACCCGCAACATCTTTGCTCAACGAACCGTTCGTTGCTTTTGCATACAAATGTTTGGCAACCTATTTTGCCTTAGTTTTATGGGATTTTGCTTGAGAAATGCGAGCGAAAATAGTTTGCAGGCTTGCAGCGCTGTAGTGCGATCGCTCGCCGCGCTGGGCCAAAACTACCCAAAACAGTTTTGTTTTCATGTGCCACAGCTTGATTTTTGCAGACCGCCAAGTGGAGAAAAACGTTAGCCATCTCAGCACCCTGGAACCCCCCGGGTGGCACAAGGCTGGATGGGGCTTCGGGTATATGTCGGGCATTGAGCTCTTATTAGAAATTGAGCTTGTCCTCGCACCCAGCACCTGGTGAACCATTGTTTGTGGACTTGCGTCTATTTGTTCAACCTTCTAAAGTCTTGTTTCGCTCCTTTCTTCCTTTTCTCTCTTGCACTCAAGGTGTTTGCTGAATTGCATGCAAGGCTTCCTCTTCACGAGACGTCGGGACTTGTCCGTCGCTCGCTTTCAATCTAATCAACCTTCTCTTTTGCAGGTCCTTGGGGATCGACACGAGGTTGCATGTTGGCTGGCCCATTGCGGAAGAATAACGTATGGGAGTTTCTTGACTTAGGCAGTATGAGAGTTTCTTGACTTAGGCAATCCCAGCTAAGTTTGAGACATTGGCGCAAGGACGCTTCACGACTTAGGCAATTCCAGCTAAGTCCGAAACGCAAGGGTGCCGCACGACTTAGGCTAATTAAGCTAAGTTCATGCAGTTCGGTACAACTAGGGACCTTAGTGTACCATATGTCGGTATGCTTAGTACAGCTTGGTATAGCTCGGTAGGTACTATACCAATAGTTGATTGATACGTCAGTATGGTACGAGATTGCGAACCTTGGATGAGAGTATCTCATTGAGAGGTTTTGGAACATGAACACTTAATAGTGCTGCTCATATCTTTATATGATATATTTTAGATATGATACTTGACAATATTTCTTAGTTTTACAAACATGTAGAATACCTTCTTGAAAGTGTTAAAAAGTTTTGCAAGGAATTAATAATTTAAGGTACTTAGTGGATGATTTACAAATTCTTTAATAGATAACTTTTAAATACTTTTGGGAGAATTATTTAAATAATCAACTTCAAATTCTAGCTGAGATTATTTTATGTCATTTGTATTAATGGTTAAATTATGATCTGTTAAATTTATCTAACGATCTCACTCAGTTATCAAATTCTTGCTATGTTCTTTATATTTCTAAATAACTATGTTTCTAAAAATAATTTTCATGATGGATAAGTAGGATGCTAGTTACTTATTTGATTATTCGTGATGATAAGTGCAATGTCAAACTTTGTCATGGATAGTAATACATTTTCAGAAGATAGATTTTATTGTTCCATGATGTTATATTGTGTATTATAATCACAAGACTTACATTTTAGTATTTGTATTTTGTCATTTCAGTATCCCATTTCTGTACCCCTGTTTCTTTGGGTGGGAGGGAATCAAGTCTTCGATAGGGAAGTAGATGATGAAGATGGTGTTGGAAGAGGTAAGGATGATAAGGGAGATGGTGTGCGATGGATAGTGGTTTGAAACATGTTTAGTTGGGTTGATAGATTTGGGTGGTAGAATAGGGGAGATAGAGAACATGGGGACAACATAAAAGGTTATAATTGAGTGGAGGTGGTTGGAAATGCTCAATCTTGTGATGAATTTCACCAAGAATTTTTAGATGTTTGAATCCTTGAGCACTTATAGGGCATGACACAGCTTAGAGAATACCTTTTTTCTGTTGACATTCTTGTAGTGGTAAGAAGAGTTTTGTCTTGCTGTTGTTAGCCAGCAAGAAGTTTCTAAGGCCCTATTTGGTTGGGGATATAATTTCCGTGGTTTTTGCAAAGAGTTGCAAGTAGGAATCCAAACTCCAAAAGTTACATTTCCCAGGTTATTAACAAGGACAAAATTTTTGTTTTTATCGGGGGGATTTCAATTATGGTAATTATGGGTGAAGATTTATAAATTCTAGGTTTTGGAAGTTCCATGGGTACCCCTTGGAACCAACAACCTGGGTTATTAATAGGGTGGAAGTTCCATAGGGAACTTGGCTTTGGATTTGGAGGGAAGGATTTGGATAATGGGATATTGAGAGTGGGTTCTGAGAGTGGAACTTACTGGATGTGATTTTGAGGATGTTTGGTCAAAATTCCACTATTTCATCGAAAATGCCTATGAAACCTCTCTACCAGATGAGGCTTTTGTGATTAGATATCTACCAGCTAGTCCAACTAGTTTTTCCTGGGTAACAGTCTATACCCCTTGCTTGTTATAAGGAAAGGAATGTTAAGTTGCTTAGGTATATATATGTATTAGGATTTTTATTTTTTCTTGAGGGAAAATGCCTCAATTTCTTTAAAGTCAATGGGTCAGGCCAAAAACCTTTATAGCAAACTGTTGCTGAGGCCTAGAAGTTGAGCCAGAAAAGAAGTTAATAACTTTGATTGAGGTGAGAACTCCTATGCTGGTGCATCCAAGATGTACCTAATGTTTCTTTAACAGTGTAATTGTCATATAGCTTTTCATTATGCAGCTTGTTTATTCTCTCATCTAAACTTTTTTTGTTGTTTATCTTATGCACAAGTATATTACAGTTTTTGCTTATCCTTTTCTATCTTTGCTTATTTTACTATCTGCGAGACATATGTATATATATATATATATATATATACAATTAACAGAGAAAGGTATCAGTTACTCAAGTTTATTTTCAGTTAATTTTTTATGTTAGTGATGGTTTTGTTCTTAGGGTGTGTTTGTAACTGTTTTTTTCCTTTTTGTTAACATTTCAGATTGAAGAAAATGAACAAAGGAGGCAGCATTTGTCAGAGTTGCAGAAGTACTTGCAAGATATGATTAAAACTCTTAATTTGGACAATGATGCTCTTTCTACATTTTCTGTGGTACTATTCTAAGATTTAGCTTAAGATTTGGACAATAGGCTTAAGATTTAGCCTTAATTATTCCTACTCCCAGAAATATTTTTTATGTAGTAATATCAGCAAATTTTTTTTCTCCGATGTATGGTTGATAGTGCCAAAGTTTTTCTGACACAAAGAAGAGTTTATGGTTTAGTTCTTAACAATCATGCAATGTGGAAGAAAATAAAAGCAAGATGAACCAGCTCCTTGTATGATAAACTAGACATTCTTGTAACCTCACTGCCCATTGACAGCTGCAATGCACCGAGCAACAAATGTCATGACAAACCATTATTAGGAACTTCACGATGACTTGTTTGTTGAGAGTGAAAACTTTCCGCTTCAGTATTACTTGCAGGGAAAATTAATCATTTTATTAAAATTTCTCTTCTTTTTGATAAAAGATTGGCATATGCTATCAATCTTCTTCCAACAAATGGTGAGGTTGGAATGCTATGGGATAACCAGAATACTAAGAAATATTTCTTTTAAAGAGCGGAAGTAACTATTGGATCTTACTAATCAACCTCTTGAAAGATTCCTTATTTATTTCAAGTGGCAAGACTGTCACAGATAATATAATAATTATCTCATTGAGAAAGCTGGTTGGCCTGATACCATAATATATTCACCCAAATGTCTAGGTATTTAACATATGGATTTAAGTACCAGTCCCTAACAGATACCATATATTCTTACAGGATGGGTTAGAAAATATAAAAGTATTTCTATATTTGAATTATTCTGCTATGGTTGTACCTTATACCTGTTTGGCAATTGGGCCAGTATATAACTGTCAGGACAATTCATTTAAATTATTGATTAAGAAATGAATGTTGTGCCCCTCGCATTGCCATATTGTAACTGACCTTTAACCTTTAGCCACAAAGTATAACTGAGAACCAAATGCTCCATGTATGTATTGCCTATTTTGAACATACTTCTCTATGCTGGTTGGGATGATTTGAGCTTGGGATTCTGAACGGTAACTATTTTCAAAGGCAGACAAGACTAGTAAAATTTTAGTAAGGCACAGACCAAATAATTCAGATATAAATGACAACTTTATAATTGTTGGTTTGGTGTTGATTTTCAACTCTCGTCAGGTATTATGGTGTGAAAGGTTTGACTTACCGGTCCGTACTGGTGTATCGAGTTCATTCGGTACCGGTACAGTACTGGTATCGGATGGTACACACAGTGCATACCGTCCGGTATATTAAAATATAATATAAATATTTTATAATATAATATTATATAATATTAATATAGTAAAATATTAAAAAAAAAGAGAAAAGGGGTGATGTCGTCGAGGTGACGTCACCTCGATCTTTCTCCCCGCGCGGGAGAAAAGGCGCCCACGGGCTGCGACGGCACGCGGGCGCTGGCGACCCGTGGGCGGCGACGGCGTGCGAGCGGCGATGGCGGGGAGAAAAGGCGCCCACGGGCCGCGACGGCACGTGGGCGCTGGCGACCCGTGGGCGGCGACGGCGTGTGCGGGCACTAGGTATTCTTTCTTCTCCTCTTTTCTTTTTTTCTTCTTTTACTCTTCTTCTTCTTCCCTTTTTCTCGCTCAATCGACCGCCGACGGTCGATTTCTCCCTCAATCGACCGTCGGCGATCGATTTCTCCCTTCAATCGATCGTTGACGGTCGATTTTTGGCGGAACCGCCTGGTAGTGGGCGGTCCGCATACCGGCAACCTAGCGGACCGGTGTGTACCGCTCGTACCAGGCGGTAAATGTCAAAATTCTAAACCTTGATGGTGTGTCTCTATCAGACAATTTACTTTTCATATGATAATAATACCAGAGTTAAGGCATCTCTTGAGTGTCCTAGCTAACTAAACTATCAAACAATCAAAAGAACTAAAATGCACGTTCCATGGCTTTCACAAATTTCATTTTTTTCCAATTTTATATTCACATTCCATTATCTGCTGTGATTATAATTTCCTGTTAAATGATAAATTGATTTTTTGTGCTTGCAGAAGATTAACTTAAAATTATGATGGACTTCAAAGTTCAAACTGTTAATATGTATAGTTGAGTAATTTTGTCAAAATAGAAGCTTAACCTGCTATATGCTGATGATTAGGGCATGTCTTGAGTACTGAGACAACCTTTGCCATATTGGAAAATCTTTGAGGAACTTTATTCAGGAATATTCCAATTTAATTCCCCCTAATGATATATTTAAGATTTCTCTATCATCCCTTGACATGGAATTTTATTTTATTTATACAGATTACAGATGCTATATATGCTTGGGGGTATATTCCAAGGTTTGGTGAACTGCTTGGCAAGAAGATTGAGCTAGATCCTTCACTAATGCTCATTCTGCATATGTTTTTTCTTAAGTTTCGGAGATGGGTAGATGCACCACTATTACGGGTTGCACAAAATAAAAGGTTTTACTGCAGACAATTAATACATTTCTTTCTGTGTACATATTGTGCATCTTTTTCTCATGTAGCTTGCTTACTATTTTATAGTGGAGTTGCTCCACAAGAGCATATTATCATGGACTCAAAAATCACTTCACATGTGGGTAGGAATCACTTCACACGTGGGTAGGTTGTCTGCATATTGACCTTTCCATATTCCTTAGTGATGGAAGTCTTATTATGGCACTGGCCTCCTCTGTAGCTTTACAAGAAGCCCCTTTAGATTTAAGTACTGCTGCAGTGCTGCTTATATTTGATTTTACCAGAAGCCCCGTTAGAATTAAATACTGCTGCAGTGCTGCTTGTATTTGATTTTACGAGAATTCCCTTAAGAATTAAGTACTGCTGCAGTGCTGCTTATATTTGACTTTACAAGAAGCCCCTTTGGGTATATATGCAAATAGACCTACTTTCATGGGGCATATATGCCAAAAACCTAAAGAAAATCAAGCTATTCTGCGGTTTTCACATTAGAGTTCCAGAACAGAAAAAATTATCATCTTAATGCTTGATTAAGAAATTATTAAAAAAGGACATGGTGGCCGTTCGACTTCATGATGACATTTCCTTTGAATGATCTAACTTGTGAATAAAATTTACATAGCCATTCCCAAGTGGCTAAAAAATGTATGTATATATTAATTTATTTTTTTGTGGAATCTGAGCTGGACTTATTCACACATGTTTGCATAAGCTTTTTTATATGTAATAGTACTAGATAAGACTGGAGAACTTATCGCCTTGAGGATAAGTTCGGTATGAACAAGGTTCGTCATACCGGTCCATACCGACATACCGAGTTTATCTCGGTATGGTATGGTACGGTACCCGGTACTGAGCGGTATGCGTAGTGTGTACCACTCAGTATAATATAATATAATAATATATAATATAATATAATATTATATAATATAAGGTTCTCCTAACCGAGCAGTAAGGCTTCGTACCGGGCGGTATGTACCGGTCCGCCAACTGATCGGTATGCGGACCGTCCGCTATCGAGTACTACCATCGAAATTGGTAATTGGTGGTCGATTTTGACCATCGGCAGTTGATTTTGACCGTTGGCGGTCAATTGAAGGAGAAATAAGAAAAAGGAGAAGAAAAAGAGAGAGAAGAAGAAGAAGAAGAGCAGAAACATACCTTCACCAGTTCCCCGCGCCGTCCATCGTCCGTGGGCTGCCCACAGATTCGTCGCTCGCGGGCGATTCCTTCTCCCCGTGTGGGGAGTAGGATCGAGGCGACGTCGTCAAGCTTTTTATTTGTTTAATATATTAATTACATAATATAATATAATATAATATAATATATCGAGCGGTATGCACTGTGCCCGGTATCGGGTATCGTACCATACCAAGATAATCTCGGTACGTCGGTATGGGTCTTTATGCCAAATCTTGATATAATATAATATTAATATAATATAATATATATTAAAAAAATGAAAACAGACGAGGCATCGCCTCGCCTCATCCTAGCGTGGGAAGACGAGGCGGCGCCTCGTTCGCTCACTGGAAGACGAAGCGGTGCCTCGTCCCCGCGCGAGAAGACGAGGCGTCGCCTCGTTCTCCTGTTGAAAGACGAGATGATGCCTCGTCCGCTCACGGGAAGATGAGGCGTCGCCTCGTTCTCCCGCTGGAAGACGAGGTTGTGCCTCATCCCCGTGCAGGGAGACATCAATTTCGATGGTACCGAGCGGTTCGTGTACCGGTATCTTGTCAGACCGATGCATACCGCCCAGACTGGTATATACTGCCCGTAACGGGCGGTACAGACCAAACAAAGAACCTTGGTATTGAAATTGTTTTGCATGCTTTAGATACTTTTGATGCAGACTGTTTGCTGCATAAATTAGCAATAGCAAGTCAGCCACTAAAGGTGCCACAAGCAGGAGAAGTTAAAGGAGAAAAGGGTCTTGGGTAGAAATAATGTTCAAAAGAGATGATGTCTCTTGTTTACTGGAGCTTTAAATAGTCACGCCAATCATCCTTCTCATCATTATATTAGAATAACATTGAAGGAGATTCATGTAGATCAGGGTTTGCAATCCGTATATACCGCTCATAACGGGCGGTCGTACCAGTCCGATAGAGGACCATTACGCTCAGTACAGCTCGGTACTTTAGTGTACCATATGTTAGTACACTCAATATAGCTCGGTACAGCTTGCTACATATCATACGGATAACTGATTAATATACCGGTACGGTATGATATTCAGAACCTTGATGTAGACAACTTCGAATGTTGTTTAATTTCCTGCTATACTATACTATGTAAATTTAAAAATTCCAAAGCTTATGTTATTACGGAATAACTGGCTAGCGATTCTCTTTTTCAACCCGGAATGTTGATATGGTGGTTCTTTCATGTCTTTGTGCTCCTCTTTTACTTGCTTGTAATCTTTTGCACTTAATGTCACACGTGCATGTTTAGAAATGTTGTATAGCACTTCTAAGTTCTAACCAACCGAAAGTCATTCTATCTCATGTCTTATTTCTCTTCCATATTTTTTGCTTTTCAAAGTTTTCAATTTTTAGGTGCTACTAAGTACTTATTAATGATTTTCTGTTATCTCTGAAATCTCAGTCCAGATCTTCCCTGTGTCTCAAATTTTTATTCGTCAGAGTTTGCAGCTCGGATATGTACAGCTTTGGATACTCTACCTGTTAGTTCTTCTTTGTGATAGTGTCTTGAGTTTCTTGTTTAACTAAGCAGTACTTTGTTTATCTTACACTTGTTTTGTTTGTAGGTTTTACTGCTTGAAATATTTAAGGAAGATGGAATACAAGATCAGTCATTTTATTCAGTGAATCGTATAGACAAAGATAAGCTTGAAGATCTTATGCAGGTATTGGTTCTATGAACATAATTATATTTATCACTTTTCCTATTAATTAACATATTGGATAGTATGTTATGGTTGTCAATTGTTAGTTCTACCACAAGAAGATTTGCAGTTTGTGTTGTTGATTCTCATGGTTTTCTCTATTAGGTAATATGTTTTTTGTAGTCTTGCTGTGGTTTTGAACTTCTTACTTTTGGCTAGTGCAAAAGTAGAATGATCTGAAGCCTGAATACTTAAACCTGTTTAATTATTAGAAAGTAATTAATAATTTCAAGCAGCTGCTGATCTTTGCCACACCTTGTTCTTGGACTTGTATGAATGGAATTGTTTTTCTGTAACTTCTAAATTGTGCTAAATATTCCTCCAAAATGTAAAAGCTATTGTGGAATTTCAGTAGCAGTCTTATGATCAACTTGTTATTGAGAAATTAATTGTAAGGATGTTCAGTAAGTAGCTTGAATATATGAGCGCCCATCCCTCTTAAATTGGCTCATATAAGCTGTCTTCTTCCTTAGCGAGAAGCCATGATCATTAGGCTTAACATCAAGAAAGAGACTCACATTTTGGTACTTTACAGAAGGATGGTTACCTTACATTCTAAGCAGAATATGATTTGGTTTTATCTTCCATGATCATTGGACTTAACAAGGAACATTTACCTTATCTCCAAGCAGAATATGATTTGGTTTTATCTGCACAAAATCATTGCATAATTTCTCTTCTGGTCAGTCTTAGGTGGGATTATTGATAGGCACAAAAAACTTTGTTGAGCTCTCTTTTCATATAGCCACGAGACATGCTGCAGCAACATCTTAGTTCTCAATTTTTTTCACTAGAAGCAACCATCATGACCAGGCTGCCTGGTTATGGTAGTCAATAAACATTGTCTTTGGCTCTATGCAATGAGTTCTGTTGCCTCAGCAATATCAACCTTTAATGGATGCTAAAAGTGTATCCCTGCATATATCTGCTGTTTTGTCAAAAGTCTGCAGAAACTAAAAGTCTTTCTGTTTTTTTTATTATTAACAAATAAGGGAGAGATGTAAGTAAGACTGTGCTATATTGTTTTTCTTAAATCTTTTTGCTTATTGAATTTTAACTTAGATCTTTAAGGGAGTTCAAGTTCCACAGATAGTATTTTAAACAAATCACTAGGCAACTTTGTCCATTCCTCCTACTAACAGCTACCTAAACCTCAATTTCTTAATGGTAAATATGAAAAAGTCCAATTAAAATTTATTAGAACAAATTAACTCGATTAACTCAAATCCTTCCAAAAGATAAAATATTGAATTTTCTCTTTGCACTTGTCTCATCATCAATTATGAGAAGATTTTCAAACAAGCTAAGTTTATGCTGCTTCTCTGTTGACTCAATAATTTAGATGCTGTAACATTTGACTTTTGTGTTTTCTGATGGTGCATGCTTTAATATATTATTATCTTAAAATAATCACAAGAATCTTAACTTCAATTGCTTCTGAAGATTATATAGAAGGGACTCAGATGCAATATCTTTTTACTTGAATGACCATCTTTCATAAAATTGAGAAACTAATTCTGATCAAATTGAGAAATATATATTAATGTAATATGGTCACTTATTTACATAAACAGTATTTGGGGTTGATTACATGAATCATTTCCCATTATTGAGCTTCATTGATGGAAACATAATTAGTTGAATTATGAGTCATCCTATCTCCTTTTGTTGTTTTTGATATATGTTATCTCGGGCTTTTCTTTACTTCTTCTTGCATGACTAATTCTACTTAAATCTTTTTTTTTATTAAATTAAAGTATTGTTTATCTTGCTGCCGGTTTTATAGTTGGATAAGCAACTTAAGTCAGGAAGGGCAGTCAATAGGGCATCTATTATGTCACAGGTAATTGTTGTGCCTTTTTATTGAGAAATGTATTGGAATTGCATGTGTATGATTCAGTAAACACGCAGCTGCTGCTATCAGTTAAAAGGCAGATAAAGATTAGGAATTTCTTTATGCTACAAGTCAGGATAACATTTGATGATCTGCTGTAGCTGGCGAAGTGGTTAAATACTCCAAAGCATCTCCTTTGGCATCAATGTTTCTGAACATATCCAGTGCCATAGACTAGTGACATATTTGGTTTTCCAATTGTATAATCATCTAATCTCATAGTGTGTGAAACTTTTTGACTCATAATATGATAGATGATCTTGATAATGATAAGATTATTGTATTTCATTTACTATAGAAAAAGAAACTTCATTAGCCTTAACAATTACAATAGTCAAGTGAGCATTGTCATGATTTATATATACTGGCAAGCGGTGGGTCGACAAGCTGTCATGGACTTAACTGGTTTTACTTAAGTCGTACGACACCCTTGTATATTCGTCCACAAAGTATCAACCTCCTTGTAATCTTTTAGGGTCCCCTAAGGACCCGTAAAAGAGAATTCATGTTAATATAAGCATTTACACGAGATCCTACAAGCAAATATTTCAGCAAACACTTGATAGACAATGCAAAATATAAAGATAGACTTCGCAAGTTCTGAACGGTCATGTAACATAAGGTCCAAGATGGTCTATCATGGTCAGAAGTCTTCACAAGTGCCCATATGACACCCTTGTAGAATTAGACAGTAAACCAGCCCTAGACACTACTCAAAAGACCCATCCAGTCTTGTGCCACCCAGGTAGCTTTAGGGTGGGTGTTAAGATGGCTTACATTTTTCACTGCTCTACACACCCAAGAAACACCTTAAAATTTCTACATAGACGTCTTGTTTTTAGGTAATTTTCCTATGCGTGACGAACACACCCTATGTTTATGAGCCTGAAATGACCACAAAGGCTGATCAAAATGGGGTTGTTAAGCGTTGATAGGACCCTAGTAGGGTCGGGTCCTAGTCGACTGAGTCATGATTGCAATAAACCCTGATTGGCATGTAATAAACCCTAGGACCCTAGTAGGGTCGGCTAGGGTTTGATGGATCCAAGTCCTACTAGGGTTAGGATTCATCTAGGAGAGTTTCACTTAAAGTAGAAGTTTAATTAGGAGTTCTAAGTAGGAGTTCAATTAGGAGTTGGATTAGAGTCCTTATAAATAAGGGTGTAACACTTTTGTTTTGATCAATAAAATTTTCAGCCACTTTTCTTCAGGTCTTGGAGCCGAAACCTAGGAGGGTGGTAGAACCCTTGTGGATTCTAAGCTTGGGGTGATCTCTATAGAGGATCGACCTCCTTGAAACTCTATAGGGGTTTCTCCCTCCTTGGTACTCAAGCCATTGGCTAAAGAAAGATTGATCTATTCCTAATAAAAAGTGGATGATTACAAGGCTATTAATAGGCCTTCAATTCCTAATTCCTAAGAGGACTCCTACTTCAAGACTCCTACTCTTAACCAACTAAGTCCAACCACCAACCTATCACGGACTTAGCTGAATTTGCCTAAGCCGTGCGGCACCCTAGCGGCACTCTCGAAGACTTAGCTGAAATTGCCTAAGTCGTTAAGCAACCTTGCCCACTGTTCCGGACTTAGCTGGGATTGCCTAAGTCATGAAACGCCCAAAGCGTTATCTGTCCGCAAAGGGTCAACCCTCTTGCAACCTTGCGCTCCCGTAGGACCTGCAAAGAAGAAGTTGATTAGCTTAGAAACGAGCAACAGACAAGTCCCGATGTCTCGCAAAGCGTGAAGCTATACAAGCAATTTGTCGAACACCTTGAGTGCAGTAGAGAAAAGAGAGAGAGAGCGAAACAGGACTTTAGAGGGTTGTAAGAACGGTCACAAATCCACAAACGACGGTTCCCAAGGTATCGGACGCAAGACAAATTCAATTGTTGATGAAAGCCTACGCCCGACATATACCCGAAACCCCATCCAGCCCGGTGCCACTCGGGGGGTTCCAAGGTGCTGAAATGGCTGACGTTTCGCACCGCTCAGAGTGGTTGCCGCAACACACGAAAAAGACCCAAAAACGGGGCTGTTTTGGCTCCGCGTAGCGAACGATCGTTCTGCAGCCTTCTACACTACTTTCGCTCACATTTCTTAGGTAAAAACACATAAACTCAAGGGAAAACAAGCTGCCAAACATCTGCACAAACACGAAAAAGCCATGAACGGTTTATGGAGCGAAGATGTTGCGGTTGAGCGACGACCGTTTGTGACATTCTCCCCTACTTAAACTGTCGACGCCCTCGTCGACGCTGGTTGGTAGGCTTTGACGTAGGCTTCTTCATGTCGTAGGGCGTCTTCTGGCTCCCAACTGGCTTCTCTTCGAGGAAGCTTTTGCCACTTCACCAAGTACTCGATTTGTTGCGCTCCATTGGGTAGCTTTATCTTGCGATCCGCCAGAATAGTTTCAACTCGCTTCTCGTAAGAGGCTCTGGTGGGGGTAAGTCGAGTTGGAACATTTCGAGAATCATCTTACGGATCTGAGTGGTAGGCTTTCAAGTTGCTCGCATGGAAGATGTTATGAATTTTGAACCATGCTGGCAGTTGCAACTTGTATGAGACATTGCCTACCCTACTGATGATTAGGAAAGACCCTTCATACTTGCGTACCAATCCTTTGTGCACTTTGTGCCTAAAGAACTGGAGTGATGCTGGTTGGAGCTTCACCAACACTATGTCACCAACTTTAAACTCTTGTGGTCGCCTTTCCAAGTCTGCCCGCTTTTTCATCTTTTTGGCCGCCTTCTCCAAGTAAGCCCGCGCAATATCTGCATTGCGATGCCATTCCTTTGCGAAGTGATAGGCTGATGGGCTACTCCCTGTATAACCAATAACCAGGGTGTGAGGAGTTGATGGTTGTTGTCCCGTAATAATCTCAAAGGGGCTCTTGTTGGCTGCAGAGCTTCACTACAAGTTGTAGGAGAATTGGGCTATGTCCAACAGCTTCACCCAATCTCGTTGGTTGGCACTCATGTAGTGCCGGAGATATTGCTCCAAGAGCGAGTTGATTCTTTCTGTTTGGCCATCCGTTTGGGGGTGGAGGCTTGTGGAGAAATATAATTTAAATCCCAACAACTTGAACAACTCGGTCCATAATCGTCCCAAGAACCGAGAATCTCGATCACTAATGATGTTGTGTGGGACTCCCTAATACTTCACCACATTCTTCATCATCAACTTAGCCGCCTCCTCTGCTGAGCAATGTAGGGGTGCAGCAATGAATGTTGCTTACTTCGAAAACTGATCAACTACCACGAGTATCGATCCAAGTCCTCCTACCGTGGGCAAGCTTGATATGAAGTCCAAGGAAATACTCTCCCATGGTCTTTCTGGTACGGGCAGCGGCTCTAAAAGTCCCACTGGCTTCTGTTGCTCTACCTTGTCCTGTTAACAAGTAAGGCATGTTCGAACATATTCCTCCACATCTGTCCCTATCTTCGGCCAATAGAAGGCCCTCTCCACGAGAGCCTTTGTTCGGTGGATACTTGGATATCCAGCCCAAAGGGAATCGTGACACTCTTTCAGGAGTTCTCGCCTCAAGTTATCCGCTCGCGGAACATAAACTCTGTTCCCCTTGGTGTAGATGAGTCCCTCGTGGACCCAAAATCATCGTGCCTTGCGCTCTTTCATGAGTTGCATCAGAGTTACTGCCTGAGGATCTCGGTACAGTCCATCCCTGAGCCTGGAAAGGAAGTTGGAGTGCAATTGACTTGCTTGGCCTCCGCCCTCCAACTGTATAGCATTTACTAGCTCCACTTTCCGACTCAATACATCAGCCATGATGTTTGCTTTTCCGGGTTTATACTCCATTACCATGTCGAACTCAGTCAAGAAGTCCTGTCATCGTGCTTGCTTTAGGGAGAGTTTCTTTTGAGTTTGGAAGTAACTCAATGCGACATTGTTTGTCCTTAGCACAAATGGTGCTCCCAGAAGGTAGTATCGCCACACTTGTAGACAGTGGATCACCGCTGTCATCTCTTTCTCATGCACAGATATCGTCGCTTGGTCTCGTTGAGCTTGCGACTCTCGTAGGCCACTGGATGACCCTCTTGCATAAGAACTCCCCTAATAGCAAAGTCAGAAGCATCTATATGGACTTCAAAAGACTTTCCATAGTCTGGTAATCTGAGTATAGGTTCCTCCAACATAGCAGTCTTTAGGTCTTGAAATGCCGCCTCACATTTGCCCGACCATCTCCAGGATTGCTCCTTTAGCAACTCCGTTAACGGAGCTGCGCGCTTCAAATATATAGCTATGAAGCGCCAATAATAGTTGTCGAACCCAAGGAAGGATCTCAACTCTGGCACCTTCTTTGGTGTTCGCCAATCCGCCACAGCTTGCACCTTAGACTTGTCAATTCGGATAGAACCATCACCGATTCAATGCCCTAAGAATAAAATCTTCGTTTGGGCGAAGTAGCACTTTTCCCTCTTCACGAACAAGGTGTTCTCCCTGAGAACTTTGAAAATTGTTCGGAGGTGCTTAACATGCTCCTTAAGTGTTTGGCTATAGACGATGATATCGTCTAAGTAGATGACCACAAACTTGTACAAATACTCCTTGAACAGTTGGTTCATGAGAGTGCAGAATGTGGCTGGAGCGTTGGTTAAGCAGAAAGGCATCATCAAGAACTGGAATGCTCCATACCTGGTCACACAGGTAGTCTTCGCCTCATCACCTTCTGCAATGCGCACCTGCCAATACCCCGATCGAAGGTCGAGTTTGGAGAAGTACTTTGCCTTACCCAATTGATCGAACAAGTCCGCGATGAGCGGGATGTGGTACTTGTTCTTCACCGTCATCTTGTTGAGGGCTCGATAATCAATGCATAATCGGAGACTCCCATATTGTTTCTTCTGAAAGAGCACTGGAGCTCCGAAAGGTGCTTTTGAACTGCGGATGAGACCATCGCTTAGTAGTTCATCTAACTGCTTCCTTAGTTCTGCCAACTCTGGAGGGGCCATGCGGTATGGTGGTCTCGTTGGAGGCTTAACTCCCGGCTCTAGCTCAATCCGATGATCCACCCCTCTGCGTGGTGGTAGAGTTCTCGGCAACTCCGTTGGCATCACATATGAGAACTCCTTCAAGATGTTCGCCACAACAGCAGGTTCCTGAATGGCCTCCCCGTCA
This sequence comes from Ensete ventricosum, assembly GCA_029747655.1. Lineage (NCBI taxonomy): Eukaryota > Viridiplantae > Streptophyta > Magnoliopsida > Zingiberales > Musaceae > Ensete > Ensete ventricosum. Next base: position 21,921,067 of record JAQQAF010000002.1, read on the forward strand.
ACTGTCTCTAGCTTCATAGTAGCTACAAAGGTTGATTCACCTTTTCGTACCCCTTTCTTCAAATGTAAAGCCGATATTTGTTGTAGGTCCTTGGTTCCTCCTCGAGAAACTGGAACCACGCAGGGATTGTCGCCTCCCATTAGACATAAGAAGTTCAAGAACGACATTCCACCAACTTCGTCGCGTGCATAAACTCAATTCCGAGAATCACTTGGAAGTCGTCCAATGGCACCGCCATCAAGTTTGTGCTCCCGCTCCATGTCCCGATCTTGATTGAGACCCCCTTTGCTCGACCGGAGATATGGCCAAGAGTTTGCTGCTGGCTTGCCCGGGAGAATCTGAATTTAGTGGTCATGCTGGCGGTTAGAAAGTAGGTTGCGCGGTTCGAAAAAAATAGTTAAAAATTCAGTAAACAATTGAAGTATATTTAGGTCTTCAAATTTTGTTGGCTCCCCCATAAAGTGCTGCTGAAGTTGCATCAGGGAGCTATTGTTTTCTTTGTTTAGAACTTTCTCCGTTAGCCGCGTGCAAGTCGTCGTTACGTTGCTCCCGCGTTTCCCGCATAGGATCTCCTCTTTCTCATGGCTAAAAAATTTCATAATAAATTTAGAAAAAAATAAGGGAATATCACCTAGCGTAGCCAAGCATTTGATGTTGAGCACGACCTCATAATCATCAAGAGGAAAGTGGAAGAAATTAGCAAGTATCTCTTGGTCCTATCGCAATAATTTCACCTGCGGACATCTTTTGTCGCACTTCAAATTTGGCCGTCGGTGACCTCAACATCTAACCTGCTGCATACTTTATTTTGGAGCATTAATTGGGCAGCAACCTTGTTGTTCATAAAATTGTTGGTGCTTGTGGTGTCAATAAGAACGATGATCGGTTGTTGCTTCAGAAGTCCTCCCACTTTCATCGTTTACGGGTTCGCATAGCCGGCAAGAGTAAGCATCGTAAAATCAACCGGCTGCTGTTCTTCATCTGTAACCTCTTCCTCATGCTTCTGGACCTCCTCCTCCACGTCTTCAAGAGGTTCAATCAGTAGGAGGTGACCCTTTTTGTAGTGATGATCGCGGCTCCAAAGTTATTGTAATTCCAACAAAGACCCTTTGTCGATCGGTCATGTAGTTCTTCTCTTGTCAATTTTTTTGGCAACAAAGGATGGCTGGAAGCAAAAGGAGGTTCATATGCCATGGGTCTGCGAGTGGTTCTCATCCTCCGAGCATCTTGGTTGAACCGTTCTTCTTGTACTCGGGCGAAAGAAATTGCAGCCGATACGGTTCGGGGTTGCCGCGCCTTAACCTCTCCTTTAATCTCCGACTTGAGTCCGATGAATGTCTCTAATAATTGTCGGTCAGTTCAATCACGAGCAAGGTAAGATAATTCCTCAAACCTGGTATGGTATTCTTGGATCATGGAGGTTTGTCAGATCTTGGCAAGTTGTCCGTTGATATTTTCGTTCTTAGTCGGCCCATAGCGGTTCAGCAGTGCGTACTTGAATTGTTTCCACGTTGGAGCCCCATGGTTGTATTCAAGCCAATTGTACCATCGTATAACATCTCCTTCAAGGTGGATGACAGCGGTGTCCATCATAGAATCCTCCGGTGTTTGGTGCTGACGGAAGTAACGTTCGATGTGCGAAATCCATCTCGTTGGGTCTCCTTCTTCCCATCAAGGGAAGTCCACCCTCATGCATGACTGCCTCATATCATTGGCTCATACTTCCTTTTTGAGAGGCCTCTCTGAACTTGCACTTAGCTGGAATTTTGTTGGTCTCCGCGATCGGCCCAATCCGAATTCGGCGAATAAGGCGTGCAATCTATCCTCCACGCTGTCACAGACTTAGCTGAATTTGCCTAAGCCATGTGGCACCCTTGCGGCAAACTTGTAGACTTAGCTGGAATTGCCTAAGTCGCGAAACAACCTTTGCCCAATGTTCCGGACTTAGCTGGGATTGCCTAAGTCATGAAACGCCGAAGCATATTTGCCCGTAAAGGGTCAGCCCAATTGCAACCTCGTGCGGGTCCCGAAGGACCTGCAAAAAGAGAAGTTGATTAGTTTTGAAGACGAGCGACGAACAAGTTCCGACTTCTCGCAAAGAGGGCAGCTCTTCCAAGCAATTCGTCAAACACCTTGAGTGCAGCAGAAAAAGAGAGAAAGAGAGCGAAACAGGACTTTAGAGGGCTGTAAGAACGGTCGTAAGTTCACAAACGACGGTTCCCAAGGGTGTCGGACGCAAAACACTTCAATTTCTTTTGAGTGCTCACGCCCGACTACTACCCCGAAGCTCCATCCAGCCCTGTGCCACCAGGGGGTTTCTAGAGGGTTGAGATGGCTGACATTTCACGCCGCTCAAAAAGCTTGTCGCAGCACGCGAAAATGGCCCAAATCTGGGCAGTTTTGGGCTGTTTTGGTTCTGCACACTGAACGGTCGTTCTGCAGCCTTCCAGACTGTTTCTGCTCGCATTTCTTAGGCAAAAACATCTAAAAACAAGGCAAAACAGGCTGCCAAACATCTATACAAGTAAGCAAAGGCGACGGACGGTCCGTTGAGCGAAGGTGTTGCGGTTGAGCGACGACCGTCCGTGACAACGCGTGATGCAAACGCCTCCAACTTGGCATCGATTGAACCTTGAGATGCCATTGCGTGTGCCTCCAGATCTGAGATGTCAATATCCTACTCTGTTGTTGGGTCAGTGATATGAAACGGTTGGGTGGATTGATGGCCGAAAGAGGTGGTGGATCAAGGGTAGATGACTATGGTTTGGGGCTGAATGGTTGCTGTTTTTGGTTGCTGCTGGGGCTGTGATTTAGGGCTGCTGAGGGGTCATATAGGGGGTATAACGGCTGAGGTTTAAGGTTAAAGGAATGTGTTAGGGTTGCTGTTGATGACAGCAACGGATTTGGTAGGAATTAGGTGTGGATGTAGCAAGTAGTATTGAAGGTAGTGCAGCAAAATTTTTCAGCAAAGAGGGTGCTGTTGATGCTGCTGTTTGGGGCTGTTGCAGAGGCTGTAAGGGGGGTTCGATGACAGAGGTTTAGGGTTAGAAGGGTGGCTTAGGGTTGCTGTTGATGGCAGCAACCGGTTTGGTAGGGATTGGTGGCCAAAAGGGTGACGGATCAAGGTTGCAGTTTAGGGTTGATAGCTTGCGGTTTAGGTTACTGATGGTGCTACGGTTTGAGGGTGCTGTGTAGGCTGCAAAGGATTTTTGTGGCAGTGGTTTGAGGTTGGGAAGGAAGGTTTAGGGTTGCTGTTGGGGCAGCAACTGGTTTGGCAAGGTTCGCTGGCTGCGGAAGAAAAGGATCGGTGGAAAGTTCGGTGGCTGTGGAAGACCGTTGTTTGGGCTGCGGTTTGGGTTGGCTATGGAAATCGAAAAAAGGCTACGACGGCTGCGTCTTAAGGCTTAGGGGTGCCCTAAAGACGACATGGGTGACAGCAATAATTTCGGTATGGATCAGATATGGGCATAGCAAAAAACACCGAAAGGTAGTGCTGCAGAATTCTGCGTCGATAGGCTGCGGTTTTGGGTGCTGTTAGGGTAAGGAAAATAGTTTATGAGGGTTGCATCTTAAGGCTAAAGGGATGCCCTAAAGACGTCTTGGGTGGTGACAGCAAGTTAGTTGGGTTTCGGTGGGTTAAGGAGAAGAAGAAAGACAGAGGTGCACTAGCTGATTTTTCGTTGAAAAAATTCCAGCAGTGAATACGTAATTTTTTTCCAGAAATTCTCAATGAAAATTCGAGTGAAACTTAAAGGGAATCTACTGGCAAGGAAGAGGTAATATCGTCAAAAATTTCATGGAAGGAAACGACAGCAAAAGGTTCGGCAAAATCAAAGATTACGAGAAGGTGTTGCTGCAGAATTTTTTCAGTGAAAGATTTCAGCAGTATAATCAAAATTTTTTATAGTAGTGCATAACGAGGAATCGAGTAAAACTCAATCGGAATCCACTGGCAAGGAAAGGTAATGCTGTCAAAAAATTTGTGGAAGAAATCGGCAGCAAAAGTTTTGGCAAGATCAAGGAATACGAGAAGGTACTGCGGCAGAATTTTTTCGTTGAAAGATTTCAGCAGTATAGACAAGATTTTTTTCCAGCAGTTCACAACAAGGATTCAAGTAAAAATAAAAAAGAATCTACTTGTAAGGGAAAGGTAATGCCGACAAAAAATTCGTGGAAGAAAACGGCAGCAAAAAGTTCAGCAGAATCGAAGATCACAGAAAGGTACTGCAGTAGATTTTTACGTCTAAACTGCAGCAGTTTGGACGTAAAAGATGAGCAGGTTATCTTGATGACTTTTGGACGAAACCAAAGGGAGATCCGAGGGTAGGAAGTTATAAAGCCGTGGTAGAAATATTGTAGAAATTTAATCAGTAAAAACGCAGCAGGAAATCAAACAGTAAGGGGTGTGCGGCTGGAATTCTGCAGCGTAACTTTCGTCGTAAAGATGAAAACTTTGTGATGAAAAGTTTGTGCAGCAAATAGGAACAATTTTTTTTTTGTATTTTTTGAAGAGGGATAACTAAATTGTAGCAGCTGTAAGGTAGGAAACCATAACCTGTTGCAATTCACAAGGAGATCAAAGGATGATTTGTGGTAGTGGAGATGACGGCGGAATTTGGTGACGATCTTCAAGCAATTGTGGTAATTGCTTTGGATGGCTATGGGGGGCTGTGGATGGCTGTGGAAGGGCAGCGAGATGCCAAGAACGCTGCTATGATACCAAGTAGTAGAACCCTTGCGGATTCTAAACTTAGGATGATCTCTATAGGGGATTGACCTCCTTGGAACTCTATAGAGGTTCCTCCCTCCTTGGTACTCAAGCCATTGGCTAAAAAAAGATTGATCTATTCCTAATAAAAACTGGATGATTACAAGGCTATTTATAGGCCTTCAATCCCTAATTCCTAAGAGGACTCCTACTTCAAGACTCCTACCCTCAACCAACTCCTAAGCAACTTCTAATGCAACCCTAAGTCCAACCAACTGGCCCATCTAAGGGTGGCCGTTGCTTTATTGTTTCCTAATCCTATTCTAATTTAACCCCTCCTTAACCAACCCCTCTTTAACTAGGATAAAGGGTGGTTAATTAAGGTAACATGCATCTTACTCTCTCCTTAAATATCTTCCTTAATTAATCCTAACCTAGTCGGCCTCCTTACTTTCCTTAATAGGGGTCGGCTAGATAGGATTTACATGAATGCACCTGAGATTTTACATGATTGCTCTCTTCCATGAAACTAAATTAGGACTCCTCTAGCTAGAGTCCTAACAGAGGGCCGATCCCCTATAGAGATTGAGGAGGGCCGATCCCCTACAGAGATCAGTTATCCCTGATAGCAACCTCCGGGTTCTATCAATCAGATCAGATCATCCCAGATAGGGTGTTTTGCATATCGGTTCATGCCTGGGCTGAGAAATACTGGTCAGCACAGACCTGTGTGGGCGAAATTGAGAACCTTGGTTTAGATCACATTTAACTTGTAGAACATAGCTAAGATACATGCCAAGATCTTTCTGTTTGATCATTTCTTTGTTTTATAATGAAATTTTCTGTGTTGACCAAATCTATGTGCAGCATGTTCCCTACCCTATGTTGTTTTGGATCATTGTCAAGTGATATTGATCTTTTTCTAAATCATAAGCAATAGTAAAGGACTAAAGGTTGCGAAGTCAAGTTTAGATCATAGGATTGTGATTTATAATGAAATATGATGCTGTAGTCCAATCTGTCATTGCTTGAAGTCAAGATGGATTATTTATTGCCTTCTTTCAGAATATTCGGTATTTTCTTATGCAACATATATTATTTTCTCAGTTATTGTCTCTGTCTTCATTTCAGATTATTTGATCTGATGATTATCTATGTTTTCAGCTTACTACATTTTGATTGAGTAGTAACAATAAATCATGTATATTTCTTGTGCTTTAAAGTTTAAACATGGGATAGTTATCTTACTGTGCCATTTATTCTATCTAGATTACTCAATCATGCACAATATATTAATTTTAGGGAGATCCATAAGTAGTAACAGAGGAACACTAAAGAGAGATTTGATTGCTCTTAGTTTGACCAGTGGTATTGCATCTGAAAGAGCTTAATGATGGGAAAAGATCTTTGTAGCCAACTTTAAATAGCTGGGGTGTTGGACGTTTATGCTTGTTGTTGAATGTTGTGGTCATCATACATAAAACCTATGTTATGACTTATGAGTTCACTGCTATCTGGACATATCTGTATCTGAATTTGGACTTGGCAGTTCAGCCTAGATGGTACGCAGTTAAAAATAGTGCAATGTTAAATACTTTATATATTTCAACATTTATGGTAAGTCTGTTGTTATATTGCGATCTCATGAGCAAAATACTCATTGTTTCCTCCACTATAGCTATTGCTGCAGTTGAACTACCAGCTTGCCTTTGTCGAAAGTTAAATATAGTGCAGGATTAGAGGAGGTGAAAATATGGATTGCAAGCCTTCAACATTAGAGGAGAGAAACGGCAAAGATAAGAAATGGGTGTGAAGAAAAGACAGAAAACAACTAGTCCAAGATGTCTTTGATTTGTATAGAATGGTACTTGCGAATCATCTGATTTGGTATTACTATTAGGAGGATTTAGTAAAGACATGGACCATGGTTTAGTTGTTTGGAGAGGAAGATAATGGATGAATAATTTTCTATTTCTGAGTGCTGGTATTGGTGGGGCTAGTAGCAGCCAGGATATTTCTGTCATTTTGTTGAAGAAAGAAGATAGAGAAAAATGAGAAATTGATCATTAATTTGTAAAGTTTAATAATTGAAATGACTTGACAACTGAGAGTATACCACTGATTTTGACGAAAATGGATTTCTAGGAATTCTCTGATTTAGTAGGGTATTTGTTGTTTAGTAAATTTGACAGAAAGATTAAAGATAAAATGCAGATCAATGTGCACATGCATGCCATGGAAGTTCATCGTCATTTTTTCCCCTATTAATCATGTTTAAATTGCTACCCTTTATTTAGTATTGTTTATTATTCTAATGCACCCAAATATTAGGGAGAAATTTATGGTTTGTAGTGATTTTATTGCAGGGATTAACGATCTTGTCAAGGAATTTCTTTGGCCTGATCAATCTGGTACATGCTTATCTTGCTTAGATCCTCATATGAGATCTTATTCTTTATATCGTTATAATTAGTTGTTATCTTAGCGTAGTTAAGAAAGATGATAATGTTGACTGCTTTGGACTAAAATGATATTTGATACAATACCTAAAACAAATTCTTAAATGAGAACATTTGGTAAACTGCAATGAATTGACATAACCGGTATTGTTGTGCCATGCTATTCTATGAAAGGTTGCACAAGTTATAATTTCATTGTGCATTTCTTTCTCGATTAATTGCTGTACATGTACTACTTTGGTGGACAGCAGCAATCGAGTGCAGGAAAATTCAGGGTGGATCTTGTGCTTCCGCATAAGGAACTTCATCTCTTCTTCCACGAATATGGACGCTGGAAGCAGACTACATGAATGCTTTTGTTATTTTTGGCCATTAATAATATTCATAAGTTGAAACTTCTGCTTATGATGGCTAATTCATAGCAAGCATTCAAAGTTGTGCAATTTGTTTGAGTCTAGGCAACGTCAAACTTCAGTCCATTTATCTTGTTATGTATTTGAAATCATATATATGCATTTTGGTTCCTTCTGTATTCATGATCCTTTTTGTCATTTTTGTGTATCTGTGGTACCTTTTTTTATATTATAAAATAATTTTTTTCTTATGTTACAGAACATAAAAGACTGGTTGGTGGAGTGGACAATAAACGAACTTAGGAAGCAAATTGAGAACAGACTGAATTGCTTTTGCCTATCAGCCAGTGGTAAAGAGCTGCAATAGACACCTTCTGTTATCTGTTACTTTATTTAACAAAAAACGTAGTTGTGTTTCAAAATACTTGGGTTGACTACATGAATCTTTTTCATAATATTGCAAAATTCATAGTGCAACCTCTTTTTATCTAAGGATAATATAGAGCAGATAGTTTTTATTTTTCGTGAATTATAAATATTTTTCTATAAAATAAAATGTAGATCACAGTACGTACCGCTTGATATATAATAATATATAATAATATAATATAATATAATATATATAGAAAATATAATATAGTATAAATTAAAAAAATAAAAGGGCGACGTCACCGTGGCAAGGTGACATTGCCTCGTTCCTTCTCCCTGCGTGGGGAGACGAAATGCGTGGGGAGAGGGAATCATCCGCGGGCTACGGATCGTAGGGGAATCGGGGAAGAGCAACGCGCGGTGACTAGGACCCGACTCAGCTAGAGTCCTAACAGACCCACCCTCTTTAAATTAGCCTTGTCCTCAAGGCTGTGACTCCATGACACTGGGTCCTGGTCTGCAACTTTTCATGAGGTTCACTTGTGGCTCTTATAGTAGGCGCATCATGATCCTGCGATCCAACATTGTCTTGTATCTTTTTATCAACAGTAGTATCTGGACGGTGACGCGTCGCGATCCTACGATCCCATACGATCTCCAGCTAGAACTGGGCCTCCTCATTAGTCGTGATGTCAGGTGGATGGATCTGGGTTAAATTGTTCTCTCTAAACTTCCATTTGCAGTGAGATACTTGGAGGATCAGTTGTAATTTTGAATTGGTGCGCAGATCTGATCCATAGGTCACGGTTCTAATGTGATCCCTAATTTTGTAAGGTCTAAAGTAATAGGGAGACCACTTCCTTGAGGCTAGAGTTTCCTGCTGATAGGGCTAGAGGTGTAGGAGAACTCGATCCTTAAATTTTCTTCCATTATGAAGTTTTTCACAACGTCGTGAGGAGAGTGATTATCTTGTCGTCGTCCTTCACAAACTTCGATGGTAGTGCAGCCGTGTAGGGGGTAGACCTTTCGATTCGACGAAGACCTTTGAAAATTCAGCAAGCAGGAGGGAAGGTTTGGATCTTCATTGGCCATCAGTACCTTCATCTGTAGCCTTTGAAGTTGTATTAAGAAGCCGATGTGTGATTGGTGCAGCACCTTCTCCATGCGTTACGTAGAAACTATCGTTGATTGACCCTCACGTTTTCCTCGCAGGATTACCTTTTTCCCTTGGCTGAAAAATTTCATGATTAGCTTGGAAAAATTTCAAAAAACATCACATAACGAGGACAACCATTCGATGTCGAGCATTGCTTCATAATTTTCAAGTGGTAGGAGGAAGAAATCAGCAGTGATCACTTGGCCCTGCAAAACTAGTTTCACCCGTAGGCACCTTTGGCTGTCGTTGAGGATTCGACCATCAACGACTTTTACGTTGAAACTGCTGCAATCTTCAATTTAGAGCATTGATCGGGCAACAACCTTGCTGTCCATAAAGTTGTTAGTGCTCCCGGTGTTAATGAGGATGGTGACAGGCTGCTGCTTGAGGAAACCTCCAATCTTCATCATTTGCGGGTTCGCGTAGCCGGCAAGAGCATGAACCATACAATTGTTCGGCTGTAGATCTTCCTCTGTGTTCTCCTCCTTGTGCTCGAGGTCCTCCTCTTCTTGTTCAGATTCATCAACGGCTGAAGGGGTCGGTTGGAAGTGGATGGGGCTAGAGGTTTATATGCTGTTGGTCGTGGTGTGGGTCTAGTCCGCTGAACATCTTGATTAAGCCACTCCTCTTGAAGTCGTGCGGAGGATATCGTTGCTGTCAATGTATAGGGTTGTCGCGCCTTCACTTCTCCTCGTATCTCCGGCTTCAATCCTTCGATAAAGGTCCATAACAATTGTTTTTCAGACCAATCACGGGCTTGGTTAGATAATCTTTCGAACCTGGTATGGTATTCTTGGATCGTAGAGGTTTGTCGGATCTTCGTGAGTTCGTTGATGTTCTCATACTCGGATGGTCCAAAGTCGATATACCGCTTCTGAATTGCCTCAACGTCGGGACTTCTTGAGTGTGTTCAAACCAATTATACCACTGTATGGTGTCTCCTTCAAGGTGGATGGCAGCGATTTTCACCGTGGAAGCTTTCGGGTCCAGTGATTACGGAAGTAGTGCTCCGCGCGCGAAAGCCATCCCATCGGGTCTCCATCTTCTTATCGAAGGAAGTCCACCCTCATGCGTGTAGATGCTGGATTTGTCATGTGTTCTTTCTCTTGAGGGTTCTCTTTACGATTTGGACTCTCGCCTTGTTGTGATCTCGTTGGGCTCGGTGATGGGCCCAATCTGAATTTTGCGAAGAGAGCATGTAGTTTGTCTTCCATACGTGTCTCGAAAGCCTCCAACTTGGCACCGATCAGATCTACTGATGCCATGGCGTAAGACCCTAGTTCTGTGGTGTCAAGATCCTTCTCTTGCTGTTGGGTCAATGGTATGAACCGGTTGGATGGATTAGTGGCTGAAAGAGGTGGTGGATCGAGGGTAGATAGCTACAGTTTGGGGCTGATAGGTTGCTGTTAGGGCTATGGTTTGGAGCTACTGTAGGGCTCGTATAGGGAATATGATGGCCGAGGGTTAAGGTTAGAGGGATGACTTAGGGTTGTTGTTGATGACAACAACAAATTTGGTAGGGATCAGGTGTGGATCCAGTAAGTAGTACCGAAGGTAGTGCAGCATAATTTTTCTTCAAAGGGGGTGCTGTTGATGCTGCTGTTTAGGGCTGTTGTAGAGGCTGTAAGGGGGGTTTGGTGATAGAGGTTTAGGGTTAGAGGGGTGGCTGTTGATGGCAACAACCGGTTTGGTAGGGATTAGTGGCCGAAAGGGTGATGGATCAAGGTTGCGGTTTAGGGTTGACAGCTTGCGGTTTAGGTTGTTGTTGGTGCTGCAGTTCGAGGGTGTTATGGAGGCTAGAAAGGATTTCAGTGGCAGTGGTTTGAGGCTAGGAAGGAAGGTTTAGGGTTGCTGTTGGGGGCAGGAATCAGTTTGGCATGGTTCGGGTGTTGGTGCAGCAAGATATGCCGAAGGGTAATGCTATAGGATTCTTCGTCAAGGAACAACAATTTTACTACGAAAGAATTCCAGCAATATGCTAAGGGTTTTAGGATCGTTTTGATAGCAAGAAATATATGAGGATGATAGTAAGTAAATGGAAATATCGATGGTTGTAAAGTCGGCAAAGATAGGTTAGATATGCAGCAAGAAACACTGACAATTTTGGCAACAAAATTCTCGTCATAAAGTTAGCAGTTTTACGACGAAAAGTTTTCAGCGGTTACGTCAAAGCTCTAAAGAAGAATTCGGTGAGAATCCACTGATAAGGAAAGCTAAGCCGATGTAAAATACGAAGATGAATATGACAGCAAAATATCGGTAGAAAGATTGGAGATATAATAGCAAATATGTCGCTGAAATTTTAGAGAGCAACTTTCGTCGTAAAGATGATAACTTTGCGACGAAAAGTCTATGCAGCAAGCAATTTTTTGCAGCAAGATAAGGAGGATGCAACATATTACAGCAAGGAATAGATGATGTTGAAAACCAAGCCGATGCAAAATACAGAGAAGAATATGACAGCAAGATATCCATAAGAAGATAGTATACGGTTGAAAAATTACGTCAACGTCGAAAGATCGTTGCAGCAGTTTTTTCGGCCAACAATTTTTTCAATAAAATAAATAGATGGCAAGGATTGTAACGATGGTAGATGTAACTATTTTGTTGGGTTTTTTGGGTAAGTAAATTGCAATAGCAGTAAGGTAGATACCAGAACCTGATGCAATTTTGGTGGCGGTAGCAAATGGTGGCTTTGTGGCAGGGTGTGATGACGGCAGAGTTGGTGATGAGATGAGCAATTCCAATTGTGGGAATTGCTTGGGAAGATGGTGGGCGGCTGGTTGGTAGCGGTGAAGGTGGAAGAGCAGCAAGGTTCCAAGAACGCGGCTCTGATACCAAGTATTAGAGTCCTGCTGGATTCTAAGCTTGGGTTGATCTCTGTAGGGGATCGGCCCTCCTTAGAACTCTATAGGGGTTCCTCCCTCCTTGGTAGTCGGCCACAATGGCTGAAAAAGATTGATCTATTGCTTGAAAAATTAGTGGTGGCTACATGCTTTATATAGGGTCTCAAAACCCTAATTCTTAATAGGACACCACTTCAAGTAAACTAAGACTCCAACTCCTAATCGAACTCCTATTCCAAGTGAAACACTCTCCTCTCAAACCCTAGCCGCCTCCTCTCAGTCCTAGCCGACTTCCCCTCATCAAGGTGGGCAACCAATTGGGTTGATTACAAGCTTGACTTGGTTGACTGCGACCTGAATCCAACTCTGACTCCTATCCAGACTCTAGTTCAGTCGAATCCTAACCTTATTAGGATTTGGGCTGATTTATTACAATGGACTCAAATCTCCTCCTAGCCGACCTAATGCGGTTTAGGCCAGTCAACAAGGCCCAATCTAAGGACTCGACCCAATCGACTAGGACCCGACTCAGTTAGGGTCATAATAGTTAATTACTCTCTAATTAAAAAAATAAAATACTACCTCTTGATTGAAAAATCCTTCATCTTAGTCTTTCTAAATTAGCCTCGATTCAATCCACAAATCGTTGTCTTGTAGAGTTTAGAAGAGTGGAAATGTTAAGAATGAGAAAGAGAGTTTGTAATGTGACAATGTGAGAGAGTTTAAGAAAGAGTGAGTGAAATAGGGGGGAGGATCGGTTTAAATAGGGGTAGGAAAGGTTATTGGACCTTTATAGGGTTTGTAACTGTTGGAATCAACCGTTACCGACTTGTAACGATCAGTAACGATCGAAAATTCGACCGTTACCGATGTTACAGGGTTTGTAACGGTCGATTTCGGTTGTTACCCGGCAGTATCGAGCGGTAATGGTCGAAATTTCAACCGTTATCGCCCGTTACAGACCCGTATCGGGCGGTATGGGTCACATAATGTGATACCATCCGGTAGCGGGTGGTTCACGTACTGGTCACCTGGCGGACTGGTACGTACCGCTCATACCGGGCAGTACAGAGCGATACGACAATCCTTGCTAAAGATGGCTATCTACACGGGATAATTTATAGTTAGCCTGAATACTACAAACAATAAAAATGTCAACCAATAGTGGCTAAATCAAGTTTTTGAAATTTTGCAGTTTCACCTGGAAATATGGAAGCCAATCTAAGGACACTATCTACTTATATCCATTCTCAAATGCAAATGATGGACACTTTTCAGGTAAATATGAATGTCTTCAAATCTTAGTTTTAGACTTCAATGCCCATTGTGTGCTACATGTCTTTTGCTAGTTTACTATATGCTTACCATACTGCCATAATATCAAAGTCTGGGCATCACTTCAAATTTATTTCAATGAAATATCTAAACCCTCCTCAAATGCTTTTCATCGATTTCTCGCTTTCAGAAATTATTAAAAACAAGGTTTGACTTATCGGTCCGTACCGGTGTACTGAGATTATCTCAGTACCGGTACCAGGCGGTATGCACAGTGTGTACCACCCAGTATATTAAAATATAATATAATATAATATAATATTATATTAATATATTAAATATATTATAAAAGAAAAGAAAAGGCGACGTTGCCTCGGAGACGTTCCGTCTCCTCGCCCGGGAGAAAAAGCCAACGAGAGCGGCGACGGCGTGCGGGCGACATCGATTTCTTCTTTTCCTCTTCTTCCCTTTTCTCCCTCAATCGACCCGATTTCTCCCTTAATCGACCGCCGACATCGATTTCTCCCTCAATCGGCTGTCGATGGTCGATTTTTGACAGTATCGTCCGGTAGCGGGCAGTCCGCGTACCGGTAACCTGGCGGATCAGTGTGTACCGCTCGTACCAGGCGGTATAGATCGAAATTGTAAACCTTGATTAAAAACTTACTTTAAATTCTGAAAATTAATTTAGTTACTTGCACTTAAATAATCTATTTTAGATCTTTGGTTTAATAAAGCAAAGTTTGGAAAAGACAATCAACGAGGAAAAAAGGAGCAGTTTTTGGTGTTGTTTCTTGCCAATGTGGTCTTTGGTTCAATCACTCTAAGAGGTATCTTGAGAGGCCAAAACACATGGAAGGCAGAAAGATTGAATGAAATGGACTTGCTTGGTCAGTTTTTTTTTTTTTTTTTTGGGTAAGGAATTGATTGACCATAACCCTAGAAAAAAAAAGCTTCATTTGGATCTGGTTTAAATTAGCTTCTCTTTCTTTAAAAAAAAATGTGATAAGCTATTAAATGGATCCAACTGCTTAAAATAGAAGTGTCATCAGTTCGTCTTGTTTTATGTCACAGTTTCATGTTTATTGTAATTAGGATGGAAATACTGGTGGTACCATGGAGTCTAACTGGTAGTCAGCATCATACAGCTTGCGCACAGTATTATAGTGATATCCTTGTGCTAGCTGAACTGACATACCATGACTGATGTAGTTTGAGTCAAGAAACATGTAGCCTCCAGACAGTCGAAGTGTCCTAAGAAAAAACTATCTTCTATAAATTGGCCTAAATCATCAGGAAGAGAGTGAAGGAGACAGAGATAGACGTAGAGAAAAAGAAGAAGTCATTGCCATCATCCTTGGTTATTACCCGACAGTGGAAGAAGGATGAGAGATGAGTGGATGCTTCATCAGGGTAGATTGTTCGGTCGATGTTTGATTTGGGCATGAAAACAAGGGATATCCATGATGTATCCTGGTCTCAATCTTGTTTCACTTCCAATTTCAAGGTGGAGTGATACATGCTGCTGATTGTGGAACCCCAAGTTATGATAGTCCATTTTAACACAAAACATCTATCTGCTCACTTATGGTAAAGTGATTTCATTCTGGACTTCTAACAACCATGTTAAGTGGACTACTACTTCAAAGTTTAATCTCTGAAAGTGGACTTCTCGGTAATCATTAAGTCTCATAGTGATATATTAGTTCTTCCTTCCTGGCTTGCATTGGATAGATGTTCCACAAAATTTTAGCTAGGCCAGACACAATTTATCTATATGCTTTCTTTAATTGCTTGTTTATTGCTGGATACTGCACAAAGCATCTTCATACTATTATATTCTTTGAATACTGTGCCTATGTTATTTCATAAATCATGATGACTAGAAATTGCAGGACTTGTTTCATATACAAGGGAGATGTATTTTGGAAGAAATCTTAACCAATTTTTTGAAACAATCTGCTCAGAAAGTATGTAAATATGGTAGTCATTTTATCCATTCTTTTTTTCCTTTTAATTTTTGACTAAATAACTTGTGCGGTTAAATTTTTTTCTTTACAGGTATATACTGAACTTGTGACACAAAAGCAGGAATCGGTTCCTTTTTCTGCTCTGTTGATGAATCTTTCTAAGTCAGACACCTTTTATGGTAAGGTCAATTAATATAGGCATCAGTTATATGTCAAAATTACTGTAGTTTTAATGGAAAAACAATTTTATGAAGTATTTATTTTACTCTTGCTTATTGCGACCAGGGAATTGAAATTGTTCTCATGTCATTATTAATTCTTTTATAATTCTTCCATAAGCAGCAAATACCACATGAACAGTGTCTAAGTGCCCATATACTGGCAATTTTCATTTTCAGGAAATTTGTTGCTCCAAGTTCTGCAGTTAACAGATCCATCTAGATCAATGTTTATAGAGCCTATGAGTGGTTGGTGAGTGGATTTACCCCTGCTATTTTTCTTAGTTGGATACTGTTATTCAACAATCAACTATTTGTGGTACTCTAGAAGCCCGTGTTATTCATGAAATATCTGTTGCCAGGTGTCCTAACATCAAGTATTTTAATTTCAGGTTTGATGCTGAAGGACATGAATTACTGGGGTTGCTCTTCTTTGATGTACTCGATTCATGGTTTGCTGAAGCATTTCTTCACTTATTGAGCTCATTGCCTCTGATATATCTCACAGAATGCAAATTCTTTTATAGTACAAGTCTTTTAAGTTTTGCTGTTTAATTCATGCTATTATAAATATTTTGTCTTTCTTGCTGTCTGAATGACTGCATATAATATTTATTGAATTGAACTGAATGTGGCTTTGCATATATCTTCCATCTGTTATTGATTGCTATTGTTAACATTAAACACATGAAATGGTCTTATTTGCAACTATAGTGCTAATTGTTCCTGAAGTTGGAAATTAATGAAATAACAGCTTTATTCTCTGGTACATGAGATTCAAAGAGCAACAATCAGATAATATGCCTTGAACTAAATAGATTATTAGTCTCGGACACAGCATTTAAAGTGCTTCCTATTTCCTTCTTTCCAGAATTGTCTTTCTAGATATTTCAAAAGCTGAATTCTTGCAGTCAGCTTAAAAAAAAAATGCAAAAGCACAAGACATTATTATAGACTTGATGTGGTGAGGTACAAAGCTACTGCCACAACTGTATCCTTTCTTCTCACTGGCATTTACTTGGTATTAGGTAGAGCAACAAGTTGGGGAACGGATATGTATTCATGCATATTAAACAATCGACATGTGGTAAATGTTTACAGCCTACTTAGATTCTTCACATCATGTGGTAAGGTGAAGCACAAATCACACATTTTTTATTTATGATGGATTAATTTTTTGATTTAGCTCCATATCTGAACATTAATTAATGGAGAAATTCTACATCATCCATTTTCTAGTGAAATAATTAAAACTTAAAGTCTTTGCATAAAATGGATATGTATTCATGCATATTAAACAATCGACATGGAATTAAAACTTAGATTCTTCAAATCATGTGGTAAGGTGAAGCACAAATCACACATTTTACTTAGTAGTCATTACGGTCTTCTAAAGATCCCTCTCCATCCGATGGCTAGTGGCAGTTGTGACCTTGTTTCCACGTCTTCCCTCGAGGATCACCTGTTTTCCATTGATAAAAAACTTCATAATTGGTTTAGAAAAATTCTAGGAGACATCACCCAGGATTGATAGCCATTCAATTCCAAGCACCACTTCAAAGTCTTCCAAGAGTAGCAAAACGAAATCCACAAGCAATTCTTGGCCTTGTATAATCAGTTTTATCTTTGAACACTTGCTATCAGCAACCTTTACTTCGAATTTGTCATAGCCTTTTATGTAGTAGGTAAATCGGTCAGCCACCTTATTGTCCATAAAAATGTTAGTGCTACCGGTATCAATTAAAAGAGTAATAGGCTAATATTTCAAAATTCCTCCGACTTTCATAGTTTACGGGTTAGAGTAGCTGGCTAATGTATGCACTGTATGTGTGATAAGTCCATCATTTTTATTAGAATCCATATCTTCAGGATCGAAGTCCACATTGTTAGCTTCCGGTTCCTCCTCAAGTGGTTCAATCATTAGAAGCTGCCCTTGTTTATATCGGTGCTCCTTACTCCACTTTTCATAATAATGCCAGCACAAACCCTTCGCTGTTCTTTCCCTGAATTCTTCTCGGGTTAGTCTTTAGGTGTTAGGGTTTGGGTTGGGAATTGATGGGGCGGGCACCTTGCTAATCATTTGTTTGTTGTCACTTCTGTTTCGGCGATACTCCCTGTTGATTTTTTTCCTTATGTACATGTGCAAATGAGATCGCAGCTATCATAGTGCGGGGTTGACGAGCCTTAACTTCACGCCGGATATCTGGATTAAGGCATTCGATGAATACACCCACCAGTTACCATTTGGACCAGTCTCTAGCTTGATTTAACAATCGTTTAAATCGACTCTGATATTATCGCACTGTAAAGGTCTGACGGATGTTGGCAAGCTACCCATTAACATTCTCGTACTCAGATGGTCCAAAGTGAATAAGAAGTTCTCTCTTGAATTGCTCCCACGAGGAGACCATGTGATAGGTTTCATACTAGTCATACCATTGGATTGCATCTCTATGAAGTTGGATTGAAGCTATTTCCACCTTGGATTCTTCTGGAGTTCTGTGAAAGCGTGGGCTGTTGCGTGCAATGGCGATCTGGCTCTATTGCTGAATGTGGGATGAGGATTGCTACAAGGTCTAGGTGGGGAAGTTGCAACGGAGATCGATAAGAGTGGAGATGGAATCAGATGCAGCAACAGTGGAGATTGGTAGCAGCAAGGCGACTGTGAAATCACAACGAAAACACCGAGGATCGCAGCTCTGATACCAGATAATGAGAACCCTAGGGTTCTATCATAGAAGAAGAGAAAGAAATATGATCACTTCGAGAGGATCGGCCTCCTTGATCACTTCGAGGGGATCGGCCTCTTAAGGTTTGCCAAAGGCTAGAATATCATTTCCTTGATGATGAAAAGAAGCAAATACATCCATATTTATAGAGTTTCAACCTAAAGTCCCTTAAGCCTTGGACTTCTAATTAAATAATAAATTTTAAATAAACCCCTATTTGACTCCTATTGGACTAACAAACTCAAAGAAACATGATTCAAAAGATGACTCAAAAGTTCAAATATTTAACGGGTTCCTGATAGGGGATAACATTAATAACTGAGTTAATGAGGGTGGCTTTCCCAGCTTGGGAAATCAATCTTTTGTTCCACCCCTCCAACCTTTGAAGGATCTTATCAATTAGACAATCTTGATATTTGTCTTCTGACATACCATGACTGATGTAAGTTCCTAAGTTACACGTCAAACATTCGCAAGAAAGCTCATTTTGAAACTTGTTGAATTGCGACATTTGCGCATCACTCTAGGCAAGGGCCCTTCTGCTTTTCTACCTACCTTTCCTGAAGATTACATGAGCGAATATCTATTGCTTAGTAGCAAAGATTTTCTCCCCTTTGTAGCAATCAGTCAACTAATGTTGCTTGATGCCCTCCGACAACTGTAACTTCTTTGTTACTATCTTTCTATAACTGAAGCCAGATATGATGCCCTTGGACCCTATTAGTGCAGTTTTACAACTACATGAGAGAATATTTATTGCTGATTAGCAAAGAAATTTCTTTATTCTGTAAATTAATCTTACGCCCTCCAATAAGTGTAACTTCTTTGTTATTATCTTACTATAACTGAATGCAGATATGATGCCCCTGGACCTTTTAGTTCAGTTTTATAACATCCAGAATCCAGTTCGGCTTTTGTAACTTTTTAGTGTTATTTATGTAGACTTGATTAAATTAGGTTTTTTATTTTGTAACTAGCCATTTACTAATCCTGTTCGATATTTGTTTTTTTTTTTTAATAACTCCTGGACGACAATTTGATTGTTTCGTAACTTTCGTTTTTATTTGAGATAAGCATCTTGATTTCATGCAACCCTACCATCCAAATTCTGTATTAGGAGTTGCATGCAAACATGTATTGCTTTGAGTTTTTCTCTCTCAACAATTTGTTCGCATTATCATGGATGACTACAATAGTTGTCTGTTATTAATTTGCTAAATTGTATTTACCTTATAAATTTTATTTCATTCATTATGTCTAGTGCTTAAATACATTATATTTTTCAGTGTTGGGGAGGTAGGTTTGTGCATCTTGGATTCTTTATTATGTATCCTTCTTAAAGACTGCTTGGAGCATGCATTGAGGAGTCTCAAAAGTTTGGTAAGCTCAAGAATAATGCTTAAGTTTGGTATTATGTTCTCTTTGATATTTTTTCAGGAAACTATTGACCTAAAGCTGTATTTATAATGATCTCATACACGAATAATAGATTGTGAGATTGTATGCAATTGGGAGGAACTGATTGGGTATCAATTGTGAGCTCCCTTTTTCCAGTAGGGATTGTCCATTCTGGACCACAGTAGAGGCATTTCAAATTATGTTGCAACTGTTTGAAAGTGCAAATCTGGTACTTTCTTACATTGAGACTAACATGTATTCTTACAACTGTTTGAATCAAGGTTTGACTTACCGGACCATACCGGTGTACCGACATATTGTCGGTACTAGTATGGTACCATACCGGGCAGTATGCACAGTGTGTACCATACAGTATTAAAATATAATGTAATATTTTTTATAATATAATATTAAAATATTAAAATATTAAAAAATGAAAGAAAAGGGGCGACGTCACCTCGATCTTTCTCCCCGCGCGGGGAGACGCTCTGTCTCCTCGCGCGGGAGAAAAAGCGCCCGTGGGCGTGGGCGACCTATGGGTGGCGATGGCGCGCGGGCGACCCTCGGGTGGCGACGGCACGCGGGCGAGGTATTCTCCTCTTCTTTTTGTTTCTTCTTTTCCTCTTCTTCTTCCTCAATTGACCGCCGACAATCGATTTCTCTCTCAATCGACCGCCGATGGTCGATTTCTTCTTTAATCGGCCGTCGCCGGCTGAAATCGATCGCCGATGGCCGAAATCGATCGCCGACGGTCGAATTTTGGCAGAACCGCCCGGTAGCGGGCGGTCGGCGTACCGGTAACCTGATGGACCGGGTCGAAATTGAAAACCTTGGTTTGAACTATCAGGGATTGTGTTGATTTTGCTTATTGTCATACTTGCACCTCCAAAAGGACCTTACTGCTTGTCATTTTTGTCCGATACTTCTTCTGGTTTTCTCAGATGTAGGAGAACCAGAAGAAATTGCTTCGTAGTTGCATGACTGTATGCTTCAGTAAGATGTTTCTCCTATCAGGTAGCTTTTCTGTTTTAGGTTCTTTGGCAAGTTACTTTCTTGCCTAAACTTGCCTCGTTCAGAAACTTGGCAGCATCTTTTGAGTGTTTGATGTTAGATTTGTAGCAATCGTCAATCTGTGGGGCTTTATTAATCTTTTGCTGTAGTATATAGCTGATACCATATTGTTTCAGGAAAAGCATTATGATGATTGTCTAGCGATATAATTTATCTTAATGAACATTTTTCTTGTGGAAAGTTTGCTTTCTGGTGCATTCTGACACTCTCCAATTGGTTGTCACTCTCTAATTTTGTGTGTCATAATTCAGTTGAATGCTAATGTTTTGAACGAACTACATAAGATGGATGATTACCTGGGTCCAGCTACATCTCTACCGTTGCTAGGTTGGACATCATATAAGAATATGGTAAGAGAACATTGAATTGTCTTATAACTTCCTCCGAGTGATTGATTCTTATATTTAGAAATGGTTCACAATAAGTCTCCTCTGAGAAATTTTTTCAAGCATTGAAATTAAATGATCAAGGATATTGTTGTTTTTTTTTCTCTTTCTGCTGTTGAATTCAATAGGCTGTAGGCATACCACATTAGGGCAAACTTGCAAACTTTTGAATAATGGTTTTAGTGTTCTCTATAATATAACTTTGTTTGAAAAGAATTATAATATATTTTTATTCTTATTTTGACAATTAATAAAAGGGTAGGCCTTCACATCATAGTAATCAAGGTAATCAAGGTTCGTGTCATGCTTCTAGCCCTGCATTGGCAGAAGCCTTGTGCATTCAGCCACACCTTTTTCCTCTTGCACTTAATAAAATTTTGGTTCTTCTGATCCTATCTCATCTTGTTTACCAGAATGCATATATTATTGATTGATTCATTTTTTTTTCTCTTTTTATAGATTACGATTGCCAGTGACTCGTGGGAACCACTGGTTCCATGTTTCGCGACTATTGGACAACTGCAATTAGTTCGTTGCCTCATTTCGTTTAAGCTGCAGTCAACATCTAAGGTAATCATTGCTAAATGATCAAAGTTGTCATCTGAAAGTCTACCATTGGTTTGATATCCAAAATCAACAGGTCTTTTCCCAAACATATTACAGGACTTACTAAATTTTGGAAGGTTTTCCTACCCCCAACTTATTTGTTTCACAATTGTTATCATACTAGCAACATTTCAGAAAAGCGTTGCTTAAGAATATGATGCTTAATATGCATGCTACTAGGGAAACTGTTCAGGATGTTTTTCACCAAGGATTGTTGTGCAGATCATCATAGGGTCAAAACATATTATGATAGAGTGAAAATATACTATCAGGATGTTTTTCACCAAGGATTGTTGTGCAGATCACCAAGGTACATTTCCATCTTAATAATAAAATTCACTGCCGTCATTCTAAAAAATAAACTTAAGAATATGATGCTTAATATGCATGCTGCTAGGGAAACTGTTCAGGATGTTTTTCACCAAGGATTGTTGTGCAGATCATCATAGGGTCAAAACATATTCCGATAGAGTGAAAGTATACTATCTATCTCAAGAAGGGAACCTTTCTTAGCTTTCATTCCACCTTTCTAGCTCATTTTCTTTGCCATAGCTCATGCTACAACCTGTAAACTGACATAGGATATGAATATTATTATTAAATTAATGTGTTACTCATCTCAGCACCTGGGTACCCCCTAGGTGGTACTTGGATGGATACCACTACTGAGTAGCACCTAGAAGGTGGACATTGGAAGTTAAGCTGGCTGCTTCACTTGTGTGAAGTTTTTGGTGACAATTTCTCTTCATTGCTCTAAAAATCCTTTTAACATTGCATCAAGTTGTAAGCTTTGGTTTATCGCAACAAAGTCCCTCTTTTATTTGCAATTGTTTATGCCTCACCTTTATCCAACAAGTGGTGAGCAAGTGGGGACGACCATGATACTTTGCTCTTACATGGTTCGGTAAAACTACTATAGTGTTCATATGGGGATACTTCTTTCGAGTAGTACCTAGGAGGTGGGTATTGAGGGTTGAGCCAGTTGTTTCACTCTTGTTTTCGATGATGATTTCCACCTTTCCACTTCTCAGGACCTTTGCGACCGTATTAAATTGTAAGCATTCATCTATAGATTCTAGCAAGTGATATGTAAGTGCAGACGGCCAAGGCATTTTGCCATTGTACACATGTAGTTAGGCTAACTTCATTCATGTGTAGTTAACCGGGCAATGAAATACCATATTATCACATACTTAACTGATTTTGTATAAGTTATGTAGCACCCTTCGATGTTTGCCCGCAAAGGGTTAGCCTCCTCGTAACCTTCCCTAAGGACCTACAAAAAAGAAGACGGATGAGTAGAAGCATTAAACTTGAGATCTGACAAATATATATTTCATCAAATACTTGATAAGCAAATGCAAAATACAAAGATGGACTTCGTAATCTCTGAACGGTCGCATCGCAAAGGGTCTAAGGCAATTTGCCATGTTCAAAGGTCCCTATAAAGGAGTACCTATATGACACCACTATGGTACCAAGCAACAAACCAACACAAGGCACAACCCCAAGGCCCATCTAGCCATATATCACCCAAGTAGATCCATGGTGCTTGGATGATTGACGTTTTTGGTTATTTTGTGCATATGAAAAATACCTAAAATGGCTGGCTAAAGGCCCTATTTTTGGACGGCTTTGCCTTTACACGACAACCACACACTTCCTATGTTTACAAGCTTGCAACGACCACATAACCCAACCAAAATAAGGGTATAAACAAAACTAAAAAAATATGAACATACACAGACATTACATTGAATATCTTCCTTACGAACTGTTAATGACATTCTATGCTCTCAATTGCTCATCGCTATTGTTGTTGAGCAGTTGAACTTTGATCCACCAACACTCCTTTAAGTCGCCAGTGACTCTGACTCTGTGTAGGGTTGAATGAGTCATGCTAATTTGCTGGTATCTATAGATCTCTCAAATGAAGGAAAAGACCTTATTGTATGCTAGTCCCTTGAACATCTTACATCGATTGAATTGGATGAATACAGTTGCGACAAAATTACGGGCTTAGCTAGTCGTGTGGCACCCTTGCGGCAAAATAACGGACTTAGCTGGAATTGCCTAAGTCGTGAAGTGCCCTTGTACCAATGTCTCAGACTTAGCTGGGATATCCTAAGTCATGAAAGCCCATGCGTTATTCATCCTCAACGGGTCAGTCTAGATGTAATCGCGCGTAGGTCCCGAAGGACCTGTAAAGAGAAGGTTGATTAGTTTGGAAGTGACTGGTGGGTAAGTTTCGACGGCTTGCGAAGAGGGAAGCTTTACATGCAATTCAACAAACACCTTGAATGCAAGAGAGAAAGGAGCAAACAAGGACTTTAGAAGGTTGAACGAATAGTCGTAAGTCCACAAACGATGGTTCACCAGGTGTCGAGCGTGAAGACAAGCTCAACTTGTGAAGAATGTTCAACGCCCGATAATATACCGAAGCCCCATCCAGCCCTATGCTACTTGGGGGGTTCCAAGTGTCTGAGATGGTTGATATTTTGCACCGCATCGTAGTTTGTAGAAATCAAGTCGCGACATGCGAAAACAGAGCTGTTTTGGGTAGTTTTGGCACAACACGATGAGCGGTCGCGCTGCAGCATTACAAATTATTTTCGCTTACATTTCTTAGACAAAACCACATAAAACTAAGGCAAAACAGGCTGCTAAACATTTGTACAAGCATGCAAAAGCAACGAATAGTTTGTTGAGCGAAAATTTTGCAGGTGCACAATAGACGTCCGTGACATTCTCCTCTACTTAAACTATCAACGCCCTTGTCGACGCTTTATTACGGACAAAAATATAAACAAGGCGTTAGATGTAATGCTCATGTTTGTTCGTGTCCTTCGGTTTTTGTACATTTTTTGTACAGCAAGTAGACATGGCAGCCCTAGTTTGCTTAGCTTTTGTGGTTGGTTTTGGCTTGTAAATGAGAGTCGTGTCATGTAGGCACTTGTGGGGACTTTGATCTGTAATGGGCCTTGATCCTTTGTGTGCAACCGTTCAGAGCTTGTAAAGTCCATGGTTGTAATTTGTATTGGCATATAAAGTGTTTTCTAACGTGGCTGCTTCTGGATCCTGTGGGAAGTGCTTCCTCTACCTGTTTTTCTCTTTTGTAGGTCCTAAGGGACCCTAGGAGGTTTTGGGGAGACTGACCTTTGCGGATGGACACGCAAGGGTGCCGCACGACTTAGGCAAAACCAGTTAAGTCTGTGACATTTTGGTATCAGAGTCGGTCAAGCATATGCAGAAACACTTGCCATGCAAACGTGGGGGACCTAGCTGGGCTACGTGAATGACAGTCAGCACACGCGATCGGTTACGAGAAACGGATATGGAGATGTAGGGAAAGGAGTCGCCAACCCTTTGCGCGAGAGGCACCACGAGGACAAGCAAGCTAGAAAGAATGTGTAGCGCACAAAGGTTGGGATGGTTGAGTTCGAACTATGGCTCGACGTCGGCAACCAAACTTGACGGTGCTCAAGGCAAGCGGGGCGCTTGGTAACAGATGAGACCGTGCAAAGTGGGATGTGTTGCTCAACGACTGAAAGAGTTATGCAAAGCTCACAGAGGTGAGGGGAATTGCTAACTCGAAGAATTTGGTACCCATTTAAGGGCTTGCATGCGGACGATGGAGTGTTCGTGACCATCCCAAGGCGATCGGAACTCGGCGTCATGGAGCACTGAAACATTCTCTTCGGCATGGAATGGATACGTCCGTATGAACTGAAGTTTGCAATAAGTTCAGCACGTTGCAAGGCCTTGAAGGGTACAACGGGGTCTGTATTGGCGAAGAGTCACAATCTAAGAAGTGCATTTGTAGGGGTAGAACAATACACAGATTATTCAGTAAGACGGAGTAGTCCAAGGGGATGGTGGTCTCCGAAACATTCAATGGAAGAATGTTGGGAAACCTCAGCGGGTGCATCACATGCGCAGCGGAAATCAAAACAAAAATCGGTTTCCCACGCAGATCAAATCGTCGTGCAAAAGATTGGGGTCGTGAGAAAAGTGCAAAAATCGAAAAATCGCGATGTGTGGGAGATTGATTTTACCTAGGGAGATCGTATATCCCTGTATTCCAGATCCGGATGGAGAAGATGAAGGAGGTCAAGCGTCCTCTCTAGCGGTATCCACTCGATGGATCTCTGCAGCGAGACTCCTCCAATCTGATCTTGCAACTCTTGCTCAGAGGGAGGGAGGAGAATAGGAGGTGGTGGCTAAAGCTGCAACCTATCAACCATGAGGTTCCTCTCCTATTTATGGAGAGCCACCAAAAAACCCCTAGGGCTCCTGTCTTAGTGGGTATTGGATCTCCATCCAATAACCCATTAATCTTGCATTATTAGATCTCTATCTAATAATCTCCTTAGGCCTATAATTGGGCCTTAATCAATGAGCCATCAACATAGGGTCTTATCTAAAGTGAATAGGGGCTAATTGGATCTTCATCCAATCCTCTATTCGCTGAAGCATCCACCATATGTGTGTGATCCTCTAGGCCTGATACCGAGTTGGCCATGAGTCACTCCCATCAGAACTCCTTCTGATATAGTGAATTATTATTCCCATAATAATTCACTCGACTCATCGACTATGGACGTACTAGGCCACTACGCCATAGTCCCCAAACGGTACAGGGGGGATCAAATCCATCTGACCTATCTGTCCACAGTTACCATGTATCTATAATCCCTCATCGAAATAATATCCCAAAGACCGTATATTGAACATGGTACTGTCAGGTCACATACGGAATCAGTATGTCTTGCTCTAATCGGATTCTACCAGAGAACTCATCTCTCAATCCAAATGGCCCTGGCCATGGATTTATCTAAGCAAGCACATATAGGATATTCCTCTCGTGATACCGAGAGTGGATAATCCTTTATTGACACTCAATTGCCTTCGTAAGGTTGGCTACCAATCCCGATAATCAGTTGTACCAGATCTGGAGCTTTCCAAACCTTTAAGTCTGGCGTCAAAGAAAGGAGTACTCATACAAGACATCCTTGGTGTCTCATGTCCAAGGACCAGATACACAACTGGGACTATAGAATCGCTGTCTGACATTAGGTATTATTAACCATACAATATTCCATAAGCGGATCAATCAGTGAACTCATTCTCTAATGAGCACATGTACTATATCCTTAGTGTCTCCAACAAGTGGCTATGAGACCAGCCGCCTCCATCATATGGACGGGTATATAGTACATCGATCTGTCCGATTATCTTAATGTCCCTCTTGAGTAACCTATGACCGGGATTATTTAGGATCTGTGTTTAAAGATGAATCAATCTCATTATCGTGATCTCATCACGATCCGACTCCCATTACACAGAACCAAGGACAACACAATATATATATAACAGATAATATGAGAATATGTCAATATTAATTATAAGCAAAAAGATCACACAGCGTGTCACACGTGCAATCACTCATGTGATTGACTTGCAGGGCACCTGTAACCAGCAATCTCCCACTTGACCAAAAGCCAATCACCTGTGTCTAATCCCCATCAGACCCTTGTGACGCTCAAATATAATCTGAGCTAGTGGCTTCGTCAATGGATCTGCAATGTTATCTTCAGATGGAACTATTTTCATTGCTATATCTTTTTGGGTCATGATCGCTCTAATTAGATGGAACCTCAGAATAATTCTGTTGAGACCTGAGTTCCTTTGTTAGAGTTAACGCGCTGTCGTTGTCACAATATATGGGAGTCAGCTCCACGCTGCTTGGTATGATTCCCAAATCCTTGATGAACTTCTTCATCCACACCCCTTTGTCTTGCTACTTCTATTACGGTAATGTATTCCACCTCTGTGGTCGAGTCAGCAGTAGTATCTTGCTTGGAACTCTTCCAGCATACTACTCCATTCAGGGTGCAGCCCTCAACCTGGAGGCTACCTCTTCTATATACCAGTAAAAGATCCTTAGTCATTCTCAAGTATTTAAGGATACACTTTATTGCCTTCCAGTGTTCTAAACCTGTATCTGCCTGATACCTGTCGTGACACTCAGAGCATGTGCTATATCAGGCCTAGTACATAGTATTACATACATGATAGACCCTATCGCCGAGGCATAAGGTATCTTATCCATGTCTGCACTTTTTTCAGGAGTCTTTGGGGACTTACTCCTAGAAAGTGATATTTCATGTCTCATCAGTATAAGATCTCTCTTAGAATTTTCCATACCAAACCTTTTGACAATAGAGTCTATGTACCTAGACTGGGACAAGCCAAGCATCTTTTTGGATCTATCTCTATAGATCCGGATCCCCAAAATCTAGGATGCTTCCCCTAAGTCTTTCATGGAGAAGTTTTTAGATAGCCAAGCCTTTATTGTGGAGAGCATTCCTACATCATTCCCAATAATTAGGATGTCATCCACATATAGCACCAAGAAGGTGATAGCGCTTCCACTTACCTTCCGGTACACATAAGACTCATCTTCGTTCTTAACGAAGTCATAAGATCTGATCACCTCATCAAATCTTATGTTCCAACTTCGGGAAGCTTGCTTCAATCCATAAATGGATCTAAGCAACCTGCACACTTTATCTGGACTCTCTTTAGATACAAATCCCTCTGGTTGTATCATATACACCTCTTCCTCGAGGTTGCCATTGAGGAATACCGTTTTGACATCCATCTGCCAGATCTCATAGTTATAGTGTGCTGCAATGGCCAAAATAATTCTAATGGACTTAAGCATGGCCACAGGTAAAAAGGTTTCGTCATATTCAACTCCTTGTCTTTGACGATATCCTTTAGCTACCAGCCTTGCTTTATAGGTCTCTACCTTTCCATCCACTCCGATCTTTTTCTTGAAGATCCATTTGTAGTCGATGGGTATAATACCCTCAGGTGTATCCACAAGATTCCAAACCTTGTTAGAGTACATGGAATCAATCTCAGAATTCATGGTTTCTTGCCACTTCCCGGAGTCTATACTCATAATAGTCTCATCGTAGGTCTGAGGATCAACATCCTGAGAGTCATCTCCACTGATATGTCCCACATATCTTTTAGGAGAGTGAGATACTCTATTAGACCTACGTAAAGTTGAAACTTGTGTGTTAGGTACCTGAACAGACTCGGGCTCTGGAATGGTGCTTGAGTTAGGTTCTCCAACCTCGCTCAATTCTATCTCACTGCAACTGTTTCCACCAAGAATGTGTTCCTTCTCAAGGAACACAGCTCTCTTGGCAACAAAGACCTTTCGGTCCTCGTGATGATAGAAATAATACCCACAAGTTTCCTTTGGGTATCCCACGAATATGCACCATTCTGTTCTTGATTCCAACTTATCAGGGTTGTGTCTTCTAACGTGGGCAGGACAACCCCAAATCTTAACAATCTTAAGATCGGGCTTCTTTCCTTCCCATATCTCATATGGTGTAGACACTACCGACTTTGATGAAACTCTATTTAGAAGGTAAGCTGCAGTCTCTAGGGCATACCCCCAGAATGAAACGGGTAGGTCAACGAAACTCATCATGGACCGCACTATGTCTAACAGCGTGCGATTCCTCCTTTCTGATATACCATTGAGCTGAGGTGTATAAGGAGGTGTCGATTGGGATAGAATCCCATTGTCCTTGAGGAAATGGGTGAACTCCGTACTCAAGTACTCTCCTCGATCTGATCGAAGAGTCTTAATACTCTTTCAAATTTGATTTTCTACCTCATTCTTATATTCCCTGAATTTCTCAAAGGCCTCAGATTTGTACTTCATTAAGTACACATATCCATACTTAGAGAAATCATCAGTGAATGTAATGAAGTATGATAAACACTTGCTTCATTGCCCATCTTGAGGTTCATCTCGCCTTTAGCCAATCTCCTAGGTCTTGCCAGAACCTGCAATGAATTGTAGATATGATAAACACTCTCGGTATCCAATACCCATCCATGTGTTATCATGAAAAGTGGCTATGAGACCAGCCGCCTCCATCATATGGACGGGTATATAGTATACCGATCTGTCCGGTTATCTTAGTGTCCCTCTTGAGTAACCTATGACCGTATTATACCAGAGGCGACCAGAGGAGTAGGCGGCAAAGATGATGAAGAAGACGGTATTATCCCAGAGGCGACCAGAACTGTTAAAGACTTACTCCAAGTTGGGGTAAACTTTTCCTTTTTTTTGGCAACACTTCTTGTATTCCGGAAGTTCGATGGCAGTGAGAAGATGAATTACAGTAGCTAACTCAACGCAAGGAGTGCAA
Organism: Ensete ventricosum; assembly: GCA_029747655.1. NCBI lineage: Eukaryota > Viridiplantae > Streptophyta > Magnoliopsida > Zingiberales > Musaceae > Ensete > Ensete ventricosum. The sequence goes on from JAQQAF010000002.1 coordinate 21,950,854, forward strand.
ACAGTTTGAGTGCTTCAGAAGTGTGAGCAAAGAGTGGGCAAAAGCTAGTAACCAGCTTGATGCATGAAGTATAACCTCGAGGAGGTAGGCGAAATCGAGTAACCTTTGCCTTCTCAACTCAAGAGAATGAGCGAAACTAAGTACCCTAGTTCTTTTATCTCGAGGAAGTGGGCAAAATCAAGTAACTTTGCCTTCTCAACTCAGAGGGAATGGGCGAAACTGAGCACCCTTGTTCTATTATTTATCCAAGCAGAGGAGTTCTGCATAAATTTCAGGACCCTTCAAAGAAATATAATGGAAGCCAAGTTGCTAACTCCTCCCAATGGTGATCAGTACTACTGAAAGTAGATTGTCCACTTTATTTTCCAACAGAATGCCAATCGAAAGCGGAAATGATGCGAGCCTACTTGGAAGTGACAACTATATTGAAAAAGAATTGATAGGCAATTTTGTGGAGGAAAGACCTCAAAAGAAAAAAACTCCAAAGTTTGCGAGGTGATGTTCATTAAAGCTCCAACAAGCATCTATCTAGTTCAAGCAAATATGAGACCATTGCAAAACTAGCACATAACAAGGAAGGTCTTTTCCTTCATCAGAAGGATCCGCAAGAGTCCACGAGGATCAACGCAACTTAACTGACCCCACACCAGAGTTAGTTTTTGGCGAGTTGAAGCGGCATGGCGGATTAAAGTTCGACCACTCAACGATAGTGGCGGAGAGCAACTGGGGAGCCAAAAGACATGTTGCAGCCAAAGCAGAAGATTGAAGATCCAGCAAAAGGTAAGGAGATGCAGCGTCTATAGCGACTTTGACGAAGACGTCGAAGGAATAAGTGGGGGAGAATGGCACGAACAAAAATATAAACAAGGAGTTCAATATAATGCTCATGTTTGTTCGTGTCCTTCGATTTTTGTACATTCTTTGTACAGCAAGTAGCGGGCTTGCAGTAGGTGTAGCAGCCCTAGTTTGGTTAGCTTTTGTGGCCGATTTTCGCTTGTAAATGGAAGTTGTGTCATGTAGACACTTATGAGGATTTCTGTTTGTAATGGACCTTAATCCTTTGTGTGTAATCGTTCAGAACTTGTAAAATTCATGGTTGTAATTTGTATTGGCTATATAAAGTATTTTCTAAAGTGGCTGCTTGTGGATCCCGTGGGAAGTGCTTCCTCTATCCGTTTTCTCTTTTATAGGTCTTAAGGGACCCTATGAGGTTTCGGGGAAGCTGTCCTTTGCGGACGGACACAAGGGTGCCGCACGACTTAGGCAAAACTAGCTAAGTCCGTGACAGCTTGGTGGTAGGCTTTGACGATGGCTTCTTCATGTCGTAGGGTGTCTTCAGGCTCCCAACTGGCTTATGTTCGAGGAAGCTTTCACCACTTCACTAGGTATTCGGTTTGTTTTACTCCATTGGGTAGCTTTGTCTTGCGATCCGCTAGAATGGTTTCAACTGCTTCTAGTAGGAGGCTCTGGTAGGGGGTTGTCGAGTTGGAATACTTCAAGAAGCATCTTGCGAATCTGAGTGGTAGGCTTTCAAGTTACTTGAATGGAAGACATTATGAATTTTGAAACATGCCGGCAGTTGCAACTTGCAGGAGACATTGCCTACCCTGTTGATAATTGGGAAGGGCCCTTCATACTTGCACACCAATCCTTTGTGCACTTTGTGTCTAAAGAACTGGAGTGATGTTGGCTGGAGCTTCACCAACACCAAGTCGTCAACTTTGAACTCCTGTAGGCGCCTTCCCAAGTCTATCCACTTCTTCATCTTTTTGGTAGCATTTTTCAAGTAAGCTCGTGCAATATCTGCATTTCTATCTCATTCCTTTGCAAAGTGATATGCTAACGTGACGAACTACTCCCCGTATAACCGATAGCCAAGGTATGAGGAGTCGACGGTTGTTGTCATATAATAATTTCGAAGGGGCTCTTGTTGGACACAGAGCTCCGTTGCAAATTGTAGGAGAATTAGGCAATGTCCAACAGCTTCACCCAATCTCGTTGGTTGCACTCACGTAGTGCCGAAGATATTGCTTTAAGAGCAAATTGATTATTTCGGTTTGGCCATCCGTCTGAGGGTGGAGGCTTGTGGAGAAGTACAACTTAGGTCTCAGCAACTTGAATAGCTCGATCCAGAATCATCCCAAGAACCGAGCATCTCGATAACTAATAATGTTATGCGGGACTCTCCAATACTTCCTATAGTCCGGCAATTTGAGCACTGGTTCTTCCAACACAACAGCCTTTAGGTTTTGGAATGCTGCTTCGTATCTATCCGATCATTGCTAAGACTACTCCTTCATTAACAACTCCGTCAATGGAGTTGCATTCTTCAAGTACCCCGTTATGTAGTGCCGATAATAGTTGACGAAACTAAGTAAGGATCTCAGCTCCAGCACCTTTGATGTTCGTCATTCTGTCACAGCTTGTACCTTTGCTTTGTCTATTCGAATGGAACTGTCCTCGATTCGATGCCCCAAGAATATAATCTTCGTCTGTGCAAAGTAGCACTTCTCTTTCGTCACGAACAAGGCGTTCTCCTTGAGAACTTTGAAAATTGTTCGAAGGTGCTTGACATTGGCTATAGACAACAATATCGTCTAAGTAGATGACCGCAAACTTGTCCGGATAATCCTTCAATAGCTAGTTCATAAGAGTGTAAAATGTGGTTGGAGCATTAGTTAAGCCGAAAGGCATCACAGGAACTCGAACGCTCCATACTTGGTCACATAGGTAGTCTTCGCTTCGTCGCCTTCGGCAATGCGGACCTGCCAGTACCTCGACCGAAGGCCAAGTTTAGAGAAGTACTTTGCCTTGCCCAGTTGATAGAACAAGTCCCTGATGAACGGGATGAGATAATTGTTGTTCACCATCACTTTGTTGAGGGCCCAATAATCGATGCATAATCGGAGGCTCCTATCTTGTTTCTTTTAGAAGAGGATTCAAGATCTGAATGATGTTTTTGAACTACGGATGAGACCACCACTTAGTAGTTCATCTAATTGCTTCCTTAACAATGCCAACTTTAGAGGGGCCATTTGGTATATGGTGGTCTTGCAGGAGGCTTCACCCCCGGCTCCAGCTCACTATGATGATCCACACCTCTGCGTGGTGGCAGAGTTTTCGATACTATGATGATGACATCTAAGAACTCCTTTAAAATGTTCGCCACCACAGCAGGTTCTTGAATGACCTCCCTGTCAAGTGCCTCTAGCTTTATAATGGTTACAAAGGTTGATTCTCCTTTTCGTACCCTTTTCTTCAATTGTAATGTTGATATTTGTTGTGGATCCTTGGTTCCTCGAAAAATTAGAACCACGCAGGGGTTGTCGCCTCCTATTAGGCATAGGGAGTTTAGGAATGACATTGGCACCAACTTCGCTGCGTGCATGAACTTCATTCCAAGAATTACGTGGAAGTCATCCAATGGCACCGCCATCATGTTTGTGCTCTCGCTCCATGTTCCAATCATGATGGTGACCCCGTTTGCTAGCTCGGAGATTCGCTTGGCCATTGAGTTCACAGCCTTCATCCGACTTGGGTTCTTCTCTAAGATCAGTCTAAGCCGCTTTGCTACTCGATCGGTAATACAATTATGAGTAGCCCGTGTCCACCATTGCATGGGTTGTTCGGCCATTAAGCTTGATGTCCATATACATCAAATCGCTACTCCTTGCCTTCTGTGACTTTGCCTTCGTGTTGTCCCCCACTTGACTCCGCAATGTATTCAACAAACGCATTGCTCCCATTCGAGGCCCTTGCGACTCCTCATCGTCGCTGCTAGATTTTGAACTACTTGAACTAAAGACGACGACCTTGCCCTTGCTCGATTTATGGCAGTGGATTGATGCAGCTAAGGCATTGAGTGCCTGTTTCTGTGGGCACTCCCTCACCATGTGTGGTCCTTCGCACAAGAAGCATCCACTAGGTTTTGGGTTCTTGCCTTTTGAGCTTTAGGCCTTTGTGGAAGTTTTTCTTCCTTAGTTCGTCCCTGGACTCCTTCGCTCGGGAATATTTGAGTAGGTGATTTCTGAAGGATTGTTTCTTCCTCACCGAGTCCTCTGTTAGGACCCTAGCTTGGATGGGTCCTAAGCTTAATAAGTCAAGGAGTCAATAAAGTCTTGAGTCATGTAATATCCCCCTAATCTTGCCATCATCCCCTTTGATTGAGGAGTCGGCTAGGGTTTTGAGGGAAGGAGTCTTGAAGCCTTAGGGCTTCCTAGCCATCAAGATTGTAATAAACCCCACCTAGCCACCTCTATCCTATAAAGAAGAGTGACTAGGGTTTATATTTGGGACCTTAGGGCTTCCTAGCCGCCACCCCCTTAATTGGGCAACGAACGGTCAACGAACGGTCGTCGCTCAACTACAACTCTTCGTTCCGTGAACCGTTCGTCACTTTTGTTGCTTGTACAGATGCTTGGCAGCCTATTTTGCCTTGGTTTTGTGTGATTTTGCCTAGGAATTGCGAGCAGAAACAGTCTGTCAGGCTGCAGAACGATCGCTCGCTGCGCGAAGCCAAAACAGCCCCAAAACTACCCAGTTTTGGTCGATTTTGCGTGCTGCGATGACCTGGCTGAGCGGAGTAAAACGTCAGCCATCTCAGCCCTCTAGAACCCACCGGGTGGCATAGGGCTGGATGGGGCTCTGGGATAGTGTCGGGTGTGAGCATTCATCAAGCATTGAACTTGACTTGTGTTCGACACCTTAGGGACCGCCGTTTGCGGACTTGCGACCGTTCCTATAGCCCTCTAAAGTCCTGTTTCGCTCTCTCTCTTCTTTCTCTGCTGCACACAAGTTGTTCGATGAATTGCTTAAAAGAGCTGCCCTCTTTACGAGACTTTGGGACTTGTCCGTCGCTCGCCTTTGTAACTAATCAACTTCTGTTTTTGCATGTCCTTCGGGACCTGTAAGAGGTTGCAAGTGGGCTGACCCTTTACGGGCAAATAGACGCTTTGACGTTTCAAGACTTAGGCAACGCCAGCTAAGTCCGGAACAAGTGGGCAAAGTTGCTTCGTGACTTAGCCAATTCTAGCTATGTCTTCAGATTTGATGCTAAGGTGCCGCACGGCTTAGGCAAATTCAGCTAAGTCGGTGACAATAGGTCGGCTAGGGTTCCTAGCAGGAGTGCCTATCTAGTGCAACCCCCTATGCCGCCGTCCCCCGTAACAGGGCAGCCGGCTAGAGTGAAGGGCAAAGGAGTAATTTACTTACGAAGCAGCCCTTAGGGCTAGGGTTTGGAGCCCTATATAAGCATGTAGCCTCCATCTCTTTTGAATAAGCAAGATCAATCTTCAATTCAGCTTTGTGGCCGACTACTAGGAGGGAGGAATCCCTACAACGTTCTAAGAGTTGATCCCCCTCAAAGATCAAATCTCCATAGAATTCCTCTGGGGTGCTATCATCTGGTATCAGAGCAGCAATCTTGTTGCCTTTGCTGCCATCTCTGCCGCCCACCATCAGCCAAATAATTCCCATAATTGCTCTTTACATTGCCATCTCCACCACCACCTCCCGCCGCAAATCAAATCAATATGCTACTGCCACCACCAATTACATTAGAAATCTTGTATATCCCTATCACCAATACCTTTTGCTGCTGCAATTTTCCATCTACAAAATACCAATAAGAAGTTTTGATCTATCCCTTGTTGCGAATTCCTTTCATCGTAAAAGTTATCATCTTTGCGAACGAAGGATTGCTGCAGAAAATTTCAGCCGCATATTGGTGCTTTTGAGCCGATCTAATTGACATCTTTTTTGAATGAAATTTCTTATACGCTTCATAGATCGTCTTGGCTTTCATCTATGATTGATTTATTGAGGAATTCATCTCTCAAAACGCTCTTGTGTTGATGCAAATTTTTGTTGCAAACCGTTGAAATTTTTCGACGAGAATTCTGCCTATCGCAACTTGCACCGAATTCCTTGTTGTTATGCTGCCGAAATTTCCTTGATCTAAATTGCCATTATTGCTGCTATCTGAACCGAGATCTTGCTGTCAAATTCCTCCTCAAATCTCTCGGTTTTTTGCTGAAAATTTCGTTGAGAAACTACTGTTTCTTCGGCGACAATTCTGCTTTTACGAAGACAGCATCTCCCGCAGCAAACTTTCACTGAATTCTCTCAAACCGTTGCTGCCATCTACCCCAGATCCAAAACCCTTTTCCGAACCTCCATCCTCTACCATCACAGCCCCAAAACTCCATAAAACCGCAGCCAAAACCGCACCCAAAACAGTCACAAAACAAGCCTAAACTACAGCCTATACATCCACCGATCCACCAATCTTTCGGCCACCAAATCTCCCCTTATCCCTTCAACCGCAACACACATCTCTTGCTGCACAAACGTAGCCATCTACCTTGATCACGACTAGCAGCGACTTGATCACGACCATCAGCAATCTCTCGCTGCACAACGCTGCCGGCAGCGATCTCTGGCTGCCATCACAGCCAGCAGCGCTCTCTTGCGGCACAAACGCTACCAGCAACAATCTTTCGCTGCCATCTGCCTTGATCGCGGCCATCAACGAATTGATCACAACCAGCAGCGATCTTTTGCAGTACCAACGCTGCCAGCAGCGATCATTCGCTGCCATCTTCCTTGTTCATAGCCAGCAGCGATCTTTCGCTGCACAAATTACTAGCAGTGGTCTCTCGCTCCACACCGCTACTACCCTCCTCGGCAAACTGTGCACTCCACTGGCCTTCTTCCCTCTGTCGCAGCCGCAGCCGCACCCTTGCTGCAACTACCTCTACCACAACCGCCTGCAAACAGCTACCATCTCCACCTGCAGCCACGAAGTCCAACTGCAGCCGCAGCCGACGTTGCTGCTGCCGTCTTCTTCCTCCACTGTCACTGTTGCCTCTCGATTCAGATCCCTCGGCTACCATCCTCCAGCAACATAGCAGCCACTTGGAAATTACATCACCGCAGCCTCGACGAACATGCAGCATCACCACAGACCCATAGCCAGTGTTACTGCTGCCCTCATCTTCCTCCAACGTCGCTGCTGCTTCATGATCCAGATCCCCTTGGCTGTCATCCTCCATCAACATAGCAGCCACTTGGGAAATACACCACTGCAGCCCCGACGATTTTGCAGCATCATCACAGCCACCATTTCGCATCCTCTTGCTGCTACTACTGCCTTCAACCTGAAAATTGCAGCCACCCACTTCAATTGGTTTATTTGACAGGTTGGATATCCCTACTTCATGGCATCAGTAGGTCTATTCGAAGCCAAATTGGAAGCTTTTGAGACACGTATGGAGGCTAAACCACGCGCTCTCTTCGAGGAGTTTAGATTGGGCCAATCACCGAGCCCAAGAAGATCACAGCATAGTGTGAGTTCAGATCACAAAGAGATCCCACCGGAGATAAGAAGCGAAGATAAGGCACGATAGCCCTACACCTCGACGACATCGATCTCCTTCGCACAACTTCAAGAAGGGCACCTCAATCAAGATGCTCAAAGCATGAGAACCACATCCCAACCAACAGCATATAAACCTTCAGCACTAACTGATTACAAGAACGTTGACGAAGAACTAGCAAAGATCTGTCCAATCAAGAGTACCAAACCAAGTTTGAAAGGTTATCTAATCAAACTCGTGATTGGTTTGAAAAACAGCTATTGGGAACTTTTATTAAGGACTTAAAGCCGGAGATTTGGGAAGAAGTTAAAGCGCGATAGTCATACACATTTATGGCAGCCATCTCCTTCGTGCGACATCAAGAGGAGCGATTGAACCATGAAGCCCGGAGGACTAGGGATGCTCCTCGACCAGCAGCACCAAAGCTTTCAACCCCTCCTATTATCAGCCGACCCTCTCAGCCGAAGAAATTAACAAGAGAAGAGCTCCATGACGAATTTGCAAAGGGCCTTTGTAGGCGTTGTGATATACTGTGGAGCCTAGAACACCATTGTAAAAAGGAGCGACCTCTAATGATTGTGCCCACTGAAGAACCCAGACTTGAATATACGGCTCTCGAGCCCATGGAGAAGGATACACTACAATCGGCCACCCGTACGGTCCCTACCTTAGCCGACTACACAAACCCATAGAAATTGAAGATCGAAGGGTTTCTCGACAGCAGCCCGTCATCGTCCTCATCGACATCGAGAGCACACACAACTTCATGAGCAGCAAGGTTGTTGCCCGTTTGATGCTCTAAAAAGAAGATTACAGTATGTTCGAAGTCAAGGTAGCTAATGGTCAAATTCTGAAGTGCAACCAGAAGTGCCCGCGAGTAAAATTGATTTTACATGATCAAGATGTAGTTGCTGAGTGTTTCCTCCTCCCTCTCGATGAATTTGAAGTAGTGCTCGACATTGATTCATTCGTTATCCACGATTGGAGATGTTTTCTGAAATTTTTCGAAGCTAACCATGAAATTTTTCAGCAAAGGGAAACATATAATTCTACGTGGAAAACGAGGAAGCAAAGCGACTATGGTCACAACACATCGCTTAGAGAAGGAACCAAAAGAAGAATCCAGCGGCTTCTCAATTCAAATTTAAGAGTTTCAGGAGATTGAAGACAAGATCCCTCTTCCACTGCTTACTGAAATTTTGGGTGTCTCTACCAAACCGAGCCGACTACCCCCTATCAAGTTGCTCGACCCCCCTATGCTGCACTGGCCGAAACTTCTACCAGCTGATGCTCGGCCAGATTGCTGCCCACAACCTCAGAAGATTTAAGTTAAGAGGGTTGCCCAGGAGATGATAGAGACATGGATTATTCAGCCGTGCTTTTTCTCATTATGACTCATCCCTACATCATTGTCTCCATGGATAAGTTTTTTCTGAAGTGTTACATCCCGCCGAACCCACCATGGTTGTTGATGCGGCACTTTCAGATCTCGGGTGGCTTCCACGACTTTCCCCAGGATCGGACCATGATGCTCAAAGTCTTCTTTAATGATGACCTCCGATCCATGGCCCAAGACCACAAGAAAATTGAGTCCCGCTAGTGGCAGAATCAGAGTAAGGGTAGGATCATTTGCAGGAGTCAACGAAGCATGAACATCATCCCTCTCACTATGAAGAAAGATGTACCACCTTAGCCGAGTGGAACTATAACCCTCACGACCACGATATGGTCCACACCAAATCGTGGCCAGATGTTCATGATTGGAGCAGACACGTCAAGAGTTGGGATCGACATCGCCTTTACGCAAGATGACCAACTCCTAATCTGCATCGAGGATTTCCCCATATTCTACACGAGGTGTTTAAGGGAGATACTAATTGCTACTAAACTTAAAGTTTGGCTCGATATAGGTCCATGGCACGGAAGAGAAGTAAGCCAAGAAAAATTACAATCCATGCTTACGCCAGAATGGGCTCATAGCATCCTGAACCATACTAGAGGGCAGTCACCATTCCAGAAGAAAGATTGGCTACTACTAAAGATTAACCACCTGGCAGCACATACAAAGAAGAAACGACCTCCTGACAAACTTAAAGATCGAGCTTCCCTAAACTTCTAGCCATACCAGCAGGAAATTCAAACCCCAAGGAAGCGGTGCCCCTACTACTTTGGACCTTGCAAAATTAGGGATCACATTGGGGCCCTAACCTGGAGATTAGATTTGTGCACCAAATCAAAAATACAGCTGACCCTTCTGGTATCCCCCCTTAAATGGAAGTTTAAAGACGACTCAGCCCAGATCCTTCCAACCGACACGCAAGCTAATAAGGAGTTGCAGGTCAAGACTTGGAGACATGGAATCTCAGCCTTGAGGGCAAGGCTGATTTGAAGAGGGCGGGTCTATTAGGACCCTAGCTTGGATAGGTCCTAAGCTCAATAAGTCAAGGAGTCAATAAAGTCTTTAGTCATGTAATATCCCCTTAATCTTGCCATCATCCCTTTTAATTGAGGAGTCAACTAGGGTTTTGGGGGAAGGATTCTTAAAGCCTTAGGGCTTCCTAGCCGTCGAGATTATAATAAAACCCACCTAGCCGCCTCTATCCCATAAAGAAGAGTGGCTAGGTTTTTGGGGCCTTAGGGCTTCCTAGTCGTCGCCCCCTTTACTAGGCACGTCAGCTAGGGTTTTTAGCAGGGGTGCTTGTCTAGTGCAGCCCCCTAGGCTGTCGTCCCCCTTAACAGGGCAGCCGGCTAGAGTGGAGGGCAAAAGGGGCAATTTACTTAGGAAGCAGTCTCTAGGGCTAGGGTTTGGAGCCCTATATAAGCATGTAGCCTCTATCTCTTTTGAATAAGAAAGATCAATCTTCAATTCAGCCTTGTGGCCGACTACTAGAAGGGAGGAATCGTTACAACGTTCCGAGGGTTGATCCCCCTCAAAGATCAAATCTCCATAGAATTCCTCTGGGGTTGTATCATCCTCCCAAGAAACAAAGTCAGTGAATCTTTCTGCAGCCACAATTACCCCGACCATGTCGATGACATTCCTCTGATGCAGTTCCTATTGTGCCTACGGTTTCAGGCCATCAAGGAAGCTAAATAGTTTATCCTTCTCGGACATGTCCTGGATGTCCAACATTAATACAAAAAATTGCTTCACATAGTCCTGAATAGAAGTACTTTGGCGGAGTTATCTCAGCTTCCTTCTTGCAATGAACTCTGTGTTCTCGGGTAGGAACTGAGTTCTCAACTCTCACTTCAAGTCCTCTCATGTGTCCCTTTGACATCGGCCTTGTTGGATCTCTTTCCAATGGGTTCGCCTTTAAAGTTTTGCATCTCCATTCAAATACATTGTTGCTATCGAAACTTTGATTTCTTCAAAGTCGGGCCTCATAGCACAAAAGTATTGTTCCATATCAAACATGAAATTTTTTAGCTCTTTGGCATCCCTGGCACCCATAGTAATGTGGGCTCGGGCACCCTCAAGCTTTGTGACGGCACAACACGGGTGTTGCTCCCTGCATTAAGAGTCCTTGTGAGCAATGTCACCTTGGACGTGTCGCCACAACTTCGTGTAGATGTTGCATGGAGTCTTTGGTGTCTTCTGTAAGTCAGTCGACTAGGGACTCAACCTTGTCGATCTGAGATTCAGCTTCTTCTAGCGAGCTCTCTACCCCGAGGGGCCTTCGTTGGCGTTGGTAGAGTTCCTTCAAACTCACTTCATGGACATCAAGGCGGTTTCTACCATTGTAATCCTCTCTTTGTGACTTCTTTTCCCGGTTGGCACTCCAGATTGCGCCTCCTCCGCTAACGGAGAATACCAAACTTCTCGCTCGTCTTGTTTGCTACTGTGCTCCTCGTGAGCGGCTCCAAAGCTTAATAGCGAATTTGCACTTGCAACCCACCTGCGATTGCTTGGGGTAAAGGTTCTGCTTGTCCCATCTTGCTCGATAATTGTAAAACTTTTTTCGTTGTTTGTTCGAATTTCTTGCCCGCTCTAATACCACAATGTCACAGACTTAGCTGAATTTGCCTGTTATGCGGCACCCTTATGGCAAAGTCACGAACTTAGCTGGAATTACCTAAGTCATGAAGCACCATTGTACCAATGTCTCAGATTTAGCTGGGATTGCCTAACTCATGAAACGTACATGCATTATTCGTCTGCAACGGGTTAACCTAAATGCAACCTCGCGTAGGTCCCGAAGGACTTGTAAAAGAGAAGATTGATTAGTTTGAAAGCGAGCGGCAGACAAGTCCTGACGTCTCGCGAAGAGGGAAGCTTTATAAGCAATTCGAGAAACATCTTGAGTGCAAGAGAGAAAAGAGAGAAAGGAGCGAACAAAGACTTTAGAAGGTTGAACGAACAGCCACAAGTCCACAAATGACGGTTCACCGGGTGCCGGGCATGAAGACAAGCTCAACTTATAAAGAATGTTCAATGCTCGACAATATACCGAAGCCCAATCCAGTCCTATGCCACTTGAGGGGCTTCAAGGGTCTGAGATGGCTGATGTTTTGTACAGTGGTCTGCAGAATTCAGGCCACGACACAGAAAGACGGAGCTGTTTTAGATAGTTTTGGCCTGACGCGATGAGCGGTCATATTGTAGCATTACAAACTGTTTTTGCTTACATTTTTCAGGCAAAATCACATAAAACTAAGGCAAAACAGGATGCCAAACGTCTGTACAAGCATGCAAAAGTGACGAATGGTTCATTGAGCGAAGATGCTGTGGGTGCGCAGCGACCATTCGTGACACAGTTCGTCTACATTGATAAGTAGTCCGTCGACACTTGTTTTGCAAAGTTCCTTGCCTTTTGCCCATTTGCCTTGTCTTGATATTTTGAGTTTGCCACTACACTCTCCATTGTCTTGGCCCTTCTTACAATCATGTGCTCTCCTTCCATGAAAGCAAGAGATCGGTGGCTCCACAGAATTCTTACTTTTGTGGTATTGTGGAGCTTCCTTATTCCTACGATCCTACTATCTATCGCCTCGCATCTGCATCCTTTTTGTACTCCTTGCATTGGCTGACTGTCTCTATTGCACTCCAAGTCTAATCATTATGTCTGATATTTGGTTTTGGGCAACTAAGTCCCTATGGACTCATCGTCACTTCTGCTCCCCTTTCGACCACCTACTTCAATACCACTATGTTCTGTAAGTAGTTGACATTAATCGATAGAAAGATAGACTACAACTTCCACGCATGGCCTTTGCTACTATATTGTAGGGTTCGTGTCGTAATCCTTTGCATCCTCGGTAGCAATGTTCGCTTTCTTAGCCTTGTCCTTTGACTTGCTAGGCTCCCTGGAGCCAATGAATTCTAGAGCAGTCTACCCTCTAGCAACTCCAATCATACCTTCATATGACCAAGTGATCCACAGGACTCCTTGTACTTACACTCAAAAGATCCACCATTGCAATACATAACCCTCGTATGCTGATGTCCAAGGCTTTCATCCGATGCAAAATTTGGTGCACTCATGGCAAATTCATTCCTTTAATCCATAGCCCTTCGTATCATCGTGTTACTCACCGAACTGTTCTACCATGATTCGCTGTATCATGTTACCTCTTGATAACGTCTTTATTGCACTCTAATCCTTTTGTATTGTACCCGAACTATGATCTCTCCATGTGCGGCCTCTGTCAACATATCGTTAGGCCTTTACCACCTTCGATTGTGTTCCCTCCTTTGGCAATCAACATTTATCCATCCGCACTTGGGTCACTCACGACCAAAGCATAGCTCTAGGTTAGGTTGTCACCTAGCAGCTATTGAAGTCCATTGACTTCACTGAAAATTGGTGTGTCATTGTTTAGATCCTAGGCTTATGCCCTAGTGTAATCTCTATTGTACACAGCTTTCTTTGTGACAACTTGAATGGTAACATTACGACATATTCTTCATGAGCATCTGCCTTCATGGTCTCTTGCCCCGTGCCATTCAAACTTCACCGTTGCAAATTGAGTTGGCCTCCTACCTTAGTCTCTTCGTCAATTGCCTCACCGAGATGAAGTATATGTGCCTCAATGCTCTCTTCGACTTTGGCACCGTGCAAGATAAGTCCGCTCCATTAGAATGAGGAACCCAAGGACCAACATGGTTCCGCTCTTGTCTCTGCAAGAGTTCATGTCCTTGATCTTTCCAAGGAAAGCTTCAGGAAGTTGGTGCTTCCTCTTTATATTCTTTCTTTTAATTTGACAACCTTCATGCGACTTGAGTATTTCACCAAGTCCCAATCAAGTTGCCCGATATTCTCATCTTACTCCAAGTGTGCCTTCGTTTGGTGTTGCCTTCTTTCGCTTCCCTACTTGATCATGCAATGTGTCCCTCGACACATCATTTCATACGAGATATTGTGATGGCTCCTTACTACTTGCTCGTTTGAGCTTTATGAAGCTTCCATCTTGAGGTACGTCCCTCAATATATGCAATCCAATGCACATGAATTTCTCACTAGAGAATCGAGACTTCACCCAAAAATAGTTGTCTCATTGGAGCAACTTCTTTCTTTGTATAATTCCCTCTAGAAGTTTCGTAGACCATCATCTCTTTGGACTATTTCACCTTGCTGAACGAACTGTTCGTTGTTTCGCCACCGTAAACGCACTTGCTAGATCGTGACAATTCAATACAGCCCTCTATTGTGCGCCACAAAGCCTTGTTGAACCTGTTGCTTAGTTCAGCATCTTGCAAACATATACATCCTTCGTGTTGAAGACAAAGTTTTCATTCTTCACAGTATCGAATTTCGATCGTTTAGTGCAAGGTTTTCCTTACCGAGCAGTAAGACCCGTACCGCCCGGTACATACCGGTCCGGCAACTGATCGGTACGCGGACCGGTCGCTATTGGGCGGTAGCACCAAGATCGTCGTCGATGGTCGATTTCCGCCGTCTACGGTCGATTTAAGGAGAAATCGACCGTCAGCGGTCGATTGAGGAAGAAAAAGGAAAGAAGAAGAAGAGGAAAAGGAGGAGGAGGAGAAGTACCTCGCGTCGCCCGCGAGCCGTCGCCGCCCGCGCTGCCCTAGCGCCGTCGTCGCCCGCGGGTTCTTTTCTCCCCGCGCCGGCACAAGCTTAGCTGATTTTGCCTAAGCCGTGCGGCACCCATGCGTGTCCGTCCGCAAGGGTCAGCCCTCCCCGAGATCTCGTAGAGTCCCTTAGACTTACAAAAGAGAAAACGGGCCAGAAGAAGCAATTTCCACGGGATCCACAAGCAACTGCTCAAGCAAACACTTTATAAAGCCATATGCAAATTACACCTATGGACATTACAAACTCAGAGAGGTTGCACACAAAGGAAAATGGTCCATTACAGACCGAAGTCCCCCACAAGTGCTTACAAGACATACTTGTATTTACAAGCCAAAATTGGCCATAAAGCAAACCAAACTCGGGCTGCTAAGCCTACTGCAAGCCCGCTACTTGTTGTACAAGGTATGTACACAAACCGAAGGACACGGACAAACATGAGCATTTCATCAAACACCTTGTTTACATTGTTGTCCGTGACATTCTGCCCTACTTATTCCTTCGACGTCCTCGTCGAAGTCGCTGTAGACGCTGCATCTCCTCGCATTTTGCTAAATCTTCAATCTTCTGCTTTAGCTACAACACGCCCCTTTGGCTCCCAGTTGTTCTCCACCGTTGTTGTTGAGTAGTCGAACTCTGATCCGCCATGTTGCTTCAACTCACCATTGATTGAATCTGGTGTGGGGTTGGCTGATTTGTGTTGATCCTTGTTGGTTCTCGCGGATCCTGCTGATGAAGGAAAAGACCTGCCTTATTATGCGCCAGTATCGTAGAATACTCATGTTGCTTGAACTGGGTGGATGCTTGTTAGAGCTTTAACGAGCATCGCCTCGCAGACTTTGGAGTTTTTTAAGGTCCTTCCTCCACAATATTTGTCCATTGATCCTTCCTCCATTTTTAGTTGTCACTTCCAAGTAGGTTCGCATCACATCCGCTTTCGATTGACATTCAATTGAAAAATGAAGCGGACAATCTACTCTCAGTAGTTCTGATCACCAATGGTGAGGATTTGACAACTATTGTCTTTCGTAAGCTTTCTCTGAAGGGTCACTGAACTTATGCAGAGCTCCTCTGCCCGATAAGAGAACTGGGATACTTGACTTCACCACCCATTCTCTTAGTAGTTAAGAAGGCAAGGTTACTTGGCTTCGCTCACCTCCTCGAGTTAAGAGGATTCGGGTACTCGGTTTCGCCCATTCTCCTGAGTTGAGAAGGCAAAGGTTACTCGATTTCGCCTACCTCCTCGAGTTTGTACTTCATGCATTGAGCTGGTTACTAACATTCGCCCGCTCTTTGCTCACACTTCTGAAGCACTTGAAGTGTTTGCACTCCTTGCGTTGAGTTAGCTACTGTGATTCGCCTTCCCTCTGTCATTGAACTTCTGGAATGCAAGAAGTTTTGCCCGAAAAGAGCAAACACTTTTCCATTACCTCTGAAAAAGTTTACCCCAACTTGGAGTCCCCCAACTTGGAGTCCCCCAACTTGGAGTAAGTCTTTGATAGATCTGGTCGCCTCTGGGATTATACAGTCTTCTCCATCACCTTTGCTGCCTACTCCTCTGAGTAGAAAGGTACAGTACCGTGTACTGCCTACTTCGTTCCTTGGTCGAGCACTCCTGCATCAACCCGAAGTCCCCCGCTTTCGGCTATCTTGATGAGAAGCCCATCGACATCGGTCTTATGAAGTTTCTTGGCCTCTGCCCTTCTGCCCTGTCTTGGTACTTGGAGTTTGCCTTTACATTCTCCACCTCCTCGGCCCCTTTTACGACAAATGCTCTCCTTCCATGAGAGCAAGGGATCGATGACTCCACGGAAGTCCCGCCTCTACGGTACCATGGTGCTGCCAAGCCCATAGCCCTACTATCCGTTGATTTGCATCTGCATCCCTTCCTTTGCGATCGGTAGATCCGCCTCTTCGGCACTGTAGTGCTCCTCCGAGTCCACCGCTTTTCTAACTGATGCTTTACTTTTGGGTAGCTGAGCCCAACTGGACTCGTCGTCGCTTCCTCGGCCCTTTCGACCACCTGCTTCGACACCACTGTGTCCTCCTAGCAATTCTCCTTGGTCGATGGAAAGACAGACTGCAACTCTCATGCATGGCCTCCACCATCTTGTTGCAGGGCTCGCGTCGATTTTGTTCTCCTTAGCTTCCTTGGTAGCAATGTTTGCTTACTCGGCTTTGTCCTCTGACTTGCCGGGCTCCCTTAAGCGAATGTGAGCACTGAAGCAGTCCAACTCTCCAGCTGCTCCGATCATACCTTAGTATAATCAAGTCTCCTCCATGGGACTCACTGGTACTTGCAATCTGACTACTCCCTCAGTGGTACACAGCCCCCATATGCTGACGACCAAGGCTTTCATCTGATGTAAGCTTCGATGCGCACACACGGAAGGCCCGCCTTTGCAGTACTATGGCATTCACTCCTTGAATCCATAGCCCTTCTTGCCGATGCATTGTTCACCGAAGTGGAGCTCCCAGTAGCTCTTGATCATTCACATGATCACGTCCCCCTCTATGGGACTCACTGGTACTTGCACTTGGATTCTTCCTCGATAGTACACAGCCCTCATATGCTGATGACTAAGCTTTCATCCAATGCAAGCTCCGATGCACACACGAAGACCCGCCTCTGCGGTACCATGACATTCACTCTTTGAATCCATAGCCCTTCTTTTTGTATCGTACACCAAAGTGGAGCTCCCAGTAGCTCCTGATCATACCTCCGCATGATCTTGTCCCTCACAGGACAGGATTGCCTGTATTGCATTGCCACGAACTATTCCACCACGATCCGCTTCACCATGTTGCCTCCTGGTGACATCTCCATTGCATACAGATTCTCGTATGATGAACTCGGACTACGACTTCTCCACGTGTGGCCTATGCCAACACATCGTAGGGCCTCTGCCATCTCCTATTTTTAGTTCGCTCCCTTGGCAATTCACCTTCGTCCATCCACTCTTGGGTCACACCTGGACGAGGCATAGCTCTAGGACAGTCTGATGCCTAGTAGCTCATGAAGTCCCCCTGACTTCGCTAGAATTGGTGCACCATTGTTTGGATCCTGGGTCTCTATCCCCTACCAGCACAATCTCTGCTATGCACCTCTTGTTCCTGACAACTCGAATGGCAACACTATGGCATATTCTTCGAGAGTACCCGCCTCTGCGTCCTCATGCCCCGTGCTAAGGTATCCTGATCCCAACTTTGCCTCTGCAAGTTAAAACACCTTAGTTACTCCGTCAATGCATCTCTGAGGTAGCTTGTATGTGCCTCGAAGCTCCCTTCATCTTTGGCACCATGGAAGATAAGTCTGCCCCATCAGAATGAAGAACTTATGGAACGACATGATCCCACTCTTGCCTCTACAAGAGTTCATGCCCTTGAACTCTGTCCAAGGAAAGCTCTGTGCCTCCGCTCCATGTTTCATCTTCTATGTCGACTCCCTTCATGCGGCTTGGATACTTCACCAAGTTCCACCCAAGTCGTTCCGCTCCTCGATTTGCATTGAGTTGATAGTGGCCCTCGCGTCCACCATTCCATGGGTCAGCCCTCCGTTGAGTTCGATTTCCACATCGACTCGAAGTGTGCCTTCATATGATGTTGCCTTGGGTTACTCCCCCACTTGATCTCGAAATGCATCCACCAATGCATTAGCTCATTCGAGATCATGCGATGACTCTTCGTCGCTCGCTCGGTCCGTTGAGCTTTGTGGAGATATTACCTCGAGAAACTCTTTCTCAATATGTGCGATCTATTGCAAATGATTCTCCCTCTGGAGAACTAGGACTTATCCCTCCTGGATATCTGTCCTATTGGAGCAACTTTCCTCTTTACATTCTTCCCACTGGAAGTTTCGGAGACCACCATCCCCTTTGGACTACTCCGTCTTGCTGAACAACTTGTGTCTTGTTCTGCCCCCGCAAATGCACTTGCTAGATTGCGACCCTTCGCAATACAGTCTCCACTGCACCCTTCAGGGTCTAGCAACATGTTAAACTTGTTGCACATTTCAGCCGCCTACGGACGTATCCTTTCCATGTCGAAGAGAAAGTTCTGATGCTCCATGGCGCCGAGTTTCGATCGCGCCTTAGGATGGCCACGAACACTCCGTCGTCCGTGTATAAGCCCTTGCATGAGTACCGAATCCTTCGAGTTAGCAATTCCCCTCACCTCTGTGAGCTTTGCACAACTCTTTCGGTCGTTATGCAAAACCTCTCACTTTGCACGGTCTCATCTATCACTAAGCGCCCCGCTTTGCCTTGAGCACCGTCAAGTTTGGTTGCCAACGTCAAGCCATAGCTCGAACTCCACCATCCCAATCTTTGTGTGCTACGCATTCTTCTTCGCTTGCTTGTCCTCGTGGTGCCTCTTGCGCAAAGGGTTAGCCATTCCTCTGAATGCCAAACCTGGATAATCGCTCCTCTGAGCGACTTTTTTCCCTACATCTCAATGTCCGTTTCTCCCAAACGGTTGCGCGTGCTGGCTATCCTCCACACAGCCCAGCTAGGTCCCCCACGTTTGTATGGCAAGTGATTCTGCGTGTGCTTGTCCAGCTCTGATACCACATTGTCACGGGCTTAGCTGATTTTGCCTAAGCTGTGCGGCACCCATGCGTGTCCGTCCGTAAGGGTCAGCCCTCCCCGAGATCTAGTAGAGTCCCTTAGACTTACAAAAGAGAAAACGGGCCAGAAGAAGCAATTCCCACGGGATCCACAAGCAACTGCTCAAACAAACATTTTATAAAGCCATATGCAAATTACACCCATGGACATTACAAACTCAGAGAGGTTACACACAAAGGAAGATGATCCATTACAGACCGAAGTCCCCCACAAGTGCTTACAAGACATACTTGTATTTACAAGCCAAAATTGGTCATAAAGCAAACCAAACTCGGGCTGCTAAGCCTACTGCAAGCCCGCTACTTTCTGTACAAGATATGTACACAAACCGAAGGACACGGACAAACATGAGCATTTTATCAAACACCTTGTTTATATTGTTGTCTGTGACAGCACGGGGAGACGGAACGTCTCCCCACGCGGGAGAGAATTCGAGGCGACGTCGCCCCTTTTTATTTTTTTAATATATTTTTAATATTATATTATATTATAAAAATATTATAATATATTTAATATATCGGGTGATGCGCAATATGTGTACCGCCCAATACAGGTACCGTACCAGTATCGATAAAATATCAGCACACCGGTACAGACCGGTATGTCAATCCTTGGTTTAGTGATGGATGGACAGTTCATTGTCCACATACAAGGTATTACATGAATATCAAATTATTCGAGTCGACAATTCCCCTTGTCTCCGCGAGCTTTATACAAAATCTTTCAATGCACTATCTCACATTTACCAAGCGCCCCTGCTTGCATGGAACACCATCAAGTTAGGTTGTCAACGTCGAACTGTAGCTCAAAATCAGCTGTCCTATCCTTTGTGCGTTATGCGTTCTTCCTAACTCGGTTGTTCGTGGTGCTTCTCACATGAAAGGTTGTTCATTCCTTTGAAACCAATCTTGGATGTTTGCTCCCTTCAGTGACTCCTTTCACTTTGTCTCAATGCTCGTTCCCCTCAAACGATCGCACATGCTAGATGTCTTCCACACAGCCCTGTTAGGTCCCTTGTGTTTTCTTAGCTCGCTTGTCTTGCTCTAATATCATATGTCACGGACTTGATTTTTGCTTAAGTTATGCAGCATCCTTGCATGTCTATCTATAAAGGGTCAGTCTCTGTATCTTTGCAAGGCCCCTTAAGGGTGGGTAGATTAGAAGATGGGTTAGTTGAAGTGCTAAACACGGGATCCTATAAGCAATACAAAATACAAATATGGACTTTGCAAGCTTTGAACAATCATGCAATGAAGGGTCCAAGACAACCCGTTATGCCCAGAAGTCCCTACAAACAAGTGCCCATATGACACCGCTATGGAACCAAGGAACAAACTAACCCAAGACACTACCCCAAAAGCTCATTCAGCGATGTGTCTCCTGAGTAGCTCTGAGGTGCTAAGGTGCTGAGATGCTGATGTTTTTGGCTATTTTGTGAAATGGAAAACACCCAAAATGGCTGGCTGGAGATCTTTTTAGGGGGGTAGTTTTACCTCTGCATGACGACCACACACATGCTGCGTTTATAGGCCTAAAATGGCAACAAAACCTAACCGAAATGGGGCTGCCATGCCTGTTGCAAGCCCCTTACATGCTGCCCAGGGCATGAACAAAACAGAAAAGCACAAACATACATAGACATTACGTCGATCACCTTCCCTACGAATTGTTCATGACAACATATAGATTATTGAGAGGAAGTTAACCTGTGACCATAAGCATGACCAAGTTAAGAGTAATTTGAGTTGTAGAATTTGCTCATTACTGGAGCAAATTTTGAATGAAGCTGTGGTCGATGTTTAGTGATAAATCTCAAGGTTTCTTCAGTTTGCACCTTGTTGATAAGATCGAGATAAGACTGGAAAGTTTTATGATGATACGACAGAGCAAGCTATACAAATCCAACAGGTGTTTTTGGCCAAAATTTTGACTATCCAAGTGTTCTAATATTCTGACTGAAGAAACTCAAATGGTTGCATGTACATCTGTATATATTCTTTGAGGCCTTGGAGCATTTGTACCAACAAATTAGTTCTTTATATATATATAACTGTTATTTTTCTTTATTTAGTTGATATTTTCTTTTATAGAAAATACAGCTAAAAATAAATTTGGCAATTTTATAACCTAGTATTCCATAAATTTAACAGATTAAGGCAGGTCGTGTTTATTCTGTTGTTGAAGGTCTAAATGCCTCAATTTACTCTCAAAGGGATGAAATACTTGAGGTTAGTAGATGTTTCTTGTGAATTTTTCTTTACTATAGATTTGTCTTAATTAAAGAGCAAGCTTTACTGTAGAAAATTTGATAAATTAGTCATTATTTTCTTAAAACAGAGCATAAATTCAGAAATGAAGGATAATCCATCTATAAAATTTCTTCAAGCTTTTAACAAACCGCGGAAGCTTTGTGGTCTCTTTTCTCCTCTTCAAACCATTTATATCTCGGAAGAGCCTCCTATTTTATTGAGCAGATGTGCATCTATTTTGTCCATATCACAGGTAATTGTTCCTTACTGTTTTATGTCAGAAATTTGTGTACTTGAATTTTACATAGGACAAGTCGTAGTTTGGAACTGGAAGAGAATCATTTCATTTCTTTCTATTGTAAAAAAAATCAAGTCAATTAATTGCGTACTACTAAATGACAAAGCTACTTCATGTGTAATTTCAAAAGCTGTCTCTCTGCCCTGTTTATTTCTTAGAAGCTTAGTGTTATGGAGTAAATCTGCTAATGGCACCTGCCATCAATGCTATTCAGAGGTGAAGTGATGGATCTGAAGAAGAAAACAATTATGTGAGGAAAAAGGTTGTTCACACTCAAGTCATTTTAGGAGCATGATGTGGTACTGGCTTTTAACAGCCACTTTTACTTGAACAGGCACATCTTTTTGAAACTAGTGCTGCTATATGTCGGAATAATTAGTCTAAGCCTCCTATCAGTAACTCAAGACTAAATCTGTGCAGTTTTCTCCAAGGTTGTATTTGGGGCCTTTATGCCAACCATTGATTCTGGCTGATCCTCAGAGCCTTTTCAAACCAGAAATGAGGCTTAACATGCTTGACATTATTGTTTGAGCATTTTAAAGCACTATGATCTAAAATTTTTTCTGGAAGTACTGTATTGTTTTCTTTTGTATGAAGCACCTTCCATTGTTTTTTATTTTTCTTTTTGTTTCATCTTTCAAACATATCAATGGTGGAGTCAATGCTTCATGAGCTCAAGCTGGAAATCTCAAGCAGTGGTGGTTGTTGGATCTTCACACAATAACTATTTCTCTTTCGAGCCACTTTGTGTAGCAAAGCTAACATTTTAAATTGATTGGTAATGAACTAAATGGGACCTAATAAACTTCCTTTACTTATTGAGCTTAGCGGTGAGTTCTATGCTCTTCTTTAGTCTTTGAAAATTGAAGATGATTTTAGGTGATTTGCTCCTTTAGTGCATTAGATAAAATTGCAACAACCATAATAAATCTCAGTCTGCATACCACTTAGGTACCATTGCAAGAAATTTTATCATTAATTTTACTTTAAAAGCTCACTTTCATGAATTACCATCGTATGGAACTCTACCTTTTTCTAAAGGGTGAATTGCAATCAACTGTCAGTGATCTTAATAATGCTTTCAAGGAAACTTCTCAATTTGTTGTACTCGTTAGGAACACTGATAATATGATAGGAAAAAAATTAGATGCTGATGATGCTTCATGAGTGGTTAATTAGCCGATGATTATAGAATGGGCATCTAGATTTAATTGCTCTTCCCCTTATGAAGGTCCTACTTCAATAACAGTTATAGTATCAACTTTCTATAAAGGCTTATTTTTATAGGCTTATGAAGGTCCTACTTCACCATGCATTGTTTTATGCTTTACTTGTTTCATGATAAGCATTATAAACTGGTACAGAAAACAATATGCACCATTAATTACAAGTGCAGAACCATCTATTGGTGCTGTGACAACCAACGTGCTTGCATTGAACTGAGCTCCTAGAAACACAAGATTTTTAGAATATCAGGACATGCTAATCTTTTCTGGATAAAGAGGAAGCAAGCATCAGAGTTAAATTCTACAGAAACATGAGGATGCAGAAGAACTTTATTATACACAATCCATTATCTCAGTTATTTCATTAGCATTTTGAGGAAAATGTCTAATGAAAGTTATCCAATGAGGATTATGTAAATCAACATTTGTGTTTGAGCTTTTGGGGTTTTTACTATGTTCTGTGTATTGCAGTTTGAACTGTCTCAGACTGCTATTCCAATTGTGTATGATAAGTTAAACTAAAATAAGTTGGAATACCAAGACTAAGAGACCAATAGCACATTTTTTTGATCTCAGGATATACCTTGAATTGAGGTTGGTATTATCATCTTTCCCTATGCTGATTTGACATTTGGAGGAGACAATTAGATTTAGTCGTCTGACTTCTTTTGTCACTTTGCATCCCTTTATTTCACATTATGCACCTACTTTCATGTTGCAGTAAATGATTGAAAACTTGTAATTTAACAAAGTTGTTAAATGCTTGGTGTAATAACAACCATAGATGGGCTGATTAAGGTGCTTTTCAAATTAGCTGAACCATGAGAATTATGTAGCTTTACAAAGGATTTTAGTGGTATTTATTCTAGGAAAAGAAATCAGCAAAAAATCATCAAAAAGTCTTATTGTTTTCTAGGTGTTAACACTAGGACTCTACTTCTATATTAAGTGTACCCTTTTCTTCTCAGCTGTGATAAGTTTTTAAAGCTGTTGAAATCTCCTAAGA
This sequence comes from Ensete ventricosum, assembly GCA_029747655.1. Classification (NCBI taxonomy): domain Eukaryota; kingdom Viridiplantae; phylum Streptophyta; class Magnoliopsida; order Zingiberales; family Musaceae; genus Ensete; species Ensete ventricosum. The sequence continues at coordinate 21,974,671 of JAQQAF010000002.1, forward strand.
GTCACATTTTGGGTTTCTAAAAGACATTTAAGTGTCCTAGATTTCAAAGGAGCAAGTCTAAGAGGAAACTTTTGTACCATGGTTCCTAAACCTGTATAAACAGTAGAGCTTGTCAATGGATGCAACTGTGAGGTTTAGAAAAAACAAAACTGGTAGCGTCTATTAAGAAGTATTGTCAACATGTCCAACATAGTCTTGAACACCTTCAAGAGCTCTCTCATAACTAAATGGGAAGTCATGAAATGAAAACTTAAGGAAAAATAATTGTCAACCTACTTCCGGAGCCAAATGATTGAACAATTATTAAACCATAAGCAATTGACTTTTAGTATGACTGAATATTTGGCCCGATTTGGGGAACTTTTGCTTATGTGTGAAATTGAGGACCAAATCATCACTATTCAAAAGTTTGTTAACATATTAAGGTCTAACATCAAGTCTGCCTTAGTTTTCCTGACACATGGACTCGTCGAGCCTTTAAGATTGAGAAGTACGAACATCTTCTCAGTATTTTGACAATAGAATCATTTCCTTATCTTCTCAAGTAATGGTTCTATCAAGCCAAAAATCCCAACTACTAGCAAAACCTTTGGCTAAACCATGAATCATCCAACTCATTCGGTCACTGATTATCGAACTAGTTCTTCTTCAAATCCAATTTCACTATTACCATAATAGAGATCATATTGTCTCTCATTGTCTTTAACATACCCTTACCTTAAAGCAAAAAACTACAGGATCAAATCGAGGAAGTAGATCAAGTAGTTGAATTCGAAACATACTTAGGTAATGTAACTGTACTAGAAATTAAGAATGGAAGGGGACAAGTATCTTTTATACTTTTATCTGAAGCAAAGAGACAACTTGAAGTTGGTTATAGATGGGGTAGCACTAAGAATGTAGTCTCAAACTTTGTCATCAAGAGAGTAAACCGTAAGACAGAGTCACATCCGAAGTCATTCAAGGTCATATGGCCACTTTACCCGTGATTGAGAGGTGATTGGTACCAATCAAATTAGGTGATACTAGAATGAAATTTACTGTGACGTTCTAACAATGGATGTTGTCCACATTCTTCTAAGTTGGCCTTGGCTGTATGACCTCGATGTTATCAATCAAGAGAGGAAAAACAATTGGCTTTCGGTACAAAGTTAAAAACATCATCATGCGTAGTGAAACCATCGAAAAAGGGAAAATCAAGAACTCTCAAGTCCTTTTCACTAGTCCCAACCACCAAAGGAACTCCATTTATTGGATCCTAAGTCTTTAGAATTAGAGAGCCTAGACAACAATTTTGTGTGGCCCATCACTAAAGAGATTCCTAGCCCTTGCACTGCTAACTAAGGTTAAATCCTTGTTAGATGAATTTTCTAATATCATACCTTTGGAATTATATGGTAAATCGCCATCTATACAGGAAATCCAACATGTTATTGACCTTATTCCTGGGATTGTAGCTCCCAAAACTCCCACTTTATAAGATGAATCATAACGAGAGAGCTGAGTTAAGCAAGCAAATTGAAGAACTTTTGGCTAAAGGATTTGTACGACGAGTCCTTGCGTTGTCGTTGCCTTAACCCCTAAGAAAGATTAGTCGATAGTCAGGGCGATTGACAAATAACAATCAAATATCGCTTTTGGATTCCTCAACTTGAGGTATATGCTAGACCTCGCTAGATCAAGTTGGTTTTTCAAACTGACCTAAGTAGTAGATACCACCACCAGATTTGTAGTTAGAGACGAATGGAAAACAACATTCAAAACTCAAGATAGTCCATATGAATGGTAGTCATGACCTTTGGTCTATTTAACACCCCAAGCACTTTAATGGGCTTTATAAACCAAGTTCTACAACCCTACATAGGCAAAATTGTTACAATATACCTTGGCGACATCCTAATCTTTAACAAGATCAAAGAAACTTATTTAGGACATCTTCAACATATTTTTACCACTATTCCTAGTTGCTAAGCTATATGTCAATTTGAAAAAGTGCTCGTTCATACAAACCCATTTCCTATTCCTAGGCTTCATCATTTTTGCCCAAGGTGTTGTCATTGGTCGAGAAAGATTCACGTCATTTTAGAGTAGCCCAAGCCTTAAACCCTTTATGAGATTTGAAGTTTTCATGGACTAGTTTCTTTCTATATGAGGTTTATCAAAGGGCTCAGTTCTATCATGACACATACCATTGATTGTTTAAAGAATGTGAGATTTCCTGGATCTGGCCACTACCAAAGCCTTTGTTGACATTAAAACGAGAATGACTATCACTCCTTTTCTTAGGCACCCCGAGTTTAGCAAACCCTCTTAGGTCTTTTATGATGCCTATGGCATAGGTAGCCTATCGCTTTTTTTCAACAAGAAACCCAACGATGCAAAATAATGTTATTCTACCTATGGCAAAGAATTTTATGCGATTATGCAATGTCTTGGGTTTGACGATATTACTTTTTGCCCGCAAGAGTTTGTCCTATTGTTTGACTATCAGGTATTTGAATGCTTAAAAGAAGTTAAATGTCTGACATGCTAAGTAGGTTGAGTTTTTCAATGAATACTTTTTTGTAATTAAGCACTGTTCTAGCACATAAAACAAGGTTGTTGATGCCCTTAGTCGAGATTTTACATTCTGTTTTATCATTAGTATCGAAGTCATAGGATTCGAGCAAATAAAAAACCAGTATATCCAATGTCTGGACTTTAGCCACATCTATCAAAAAGTCCAAGACAAAAATTGTCATAAAGATATGAAATTCATTTTTAGGAATGGTTATCTTTTTCAGTTTACTAGATTATGTGTTGCTTGATCCTCCGTTCCACACTTTCTTGTTTGGGAAATGCATGTAGGTGGATTAGCATATCACCAAGGTCAAGACAAGACCATTGCATTAGTCGAGGATAGATTCTACTGGCCTTCCCTAAGGCAAGATGCTGCTCGGGTAGTATTATAGTGTCTCGCTTATCAAATTGCCAAAACTAGCAAGCATATATTGGCCTATATACCCATTACCCATTCTACACTCACAATGCAGAATGTGAGTTTAGATTTTGTCCTAGTTGTTATTGATTGGATTTTAAAAATGACACTTTATCCCTTGTAATAAGACTAATGATGCCTTAGTTCTTCTTTTGGGAAGTGGTTAAGTTAGACAGTTTGTCTCAACCATGGTGTCTGATAGGGATGTAAAATTTGTTAATTTTTGAAAAACTTTTGGAAACTATTTGACACAATATTGAAGTTCTCTTCAGCCTTTCGCCCCCAGACTGGTGGTCAAACTGAGATTGTTAACTATTACGTGGGAAATCTTTTTACATATTTAGTTGGGGAGAAATTAAGAAACTAGGACTTAATTATACTCAGCATAGTTTGCATACAATAACTCGGTCAATCGTTCCACTAGAAATAGCTCATTTAAAGTTGTTCTCGGCTTTAGTCTTCACCCACCCATTAATGTTTCACCCTTCCACTTACTATCATACCTCAAAAACTAGCTCACTCCTTCAACTTATCCATAATTTGCATACTAGGATTCAACGTTTGCCGTGCCGCCCTATATCGCCCAGTACAGGTGGTACGTACTGGTCCAACAGGGTACCGATACGCAGACCGCCCTATACCGGGCGATACAAATTTAATATATAATATAATATATATTAAAAATTAGAAAAAAAAATGAGGCGTCGCCTTGCTCATGGGAGAGATGAGGCGACGCCTCGTCTTCTTGCGCAGGAGGGCGAGGTGTCGCCTTGACTTCCCGCGGGGGACGAGGACAAGGCGTCGCCTCGTCTTTCCGCAAGGGGACAAGGGCGTTGCCTCGTCTTCTAGCTCGGGGACGAGACGTCGCCTCGTCTTCCCGCGGGGACAAGGCACCGCTTCGTTTCTTCCGTAGGGCGAGGCTATGCCTCAAATTTTTTCATTTTATATATATATTATATTTTATTTAATATTATATTATAAAATATTATATTATATTTTAATATACCGAGTGGTATGCATTATGTGTACCGCTCGATACGGGTACCATACCATACCGATTAGATACCGATATGCTGGTACGGATCGATACAGCAACCTTGCTAAGATTTGACATAAAATTGCCTAAGGTAATGAAAGTTACAAACTTGTTGCCAATGCACATAATAGGAGGCAAGAGTTTCTAGTGATTTTGTGTTAGTTCGTATTCACCTTGAGAGATGCCCCAAAAACTTTTTCAAAAAATTACATACTCGAGCCATTGATCCTTTCCCCATTATCAAAGAATTTGAATCTAATGCATATATGCTCGATTTGGCTTCCGGTTTAAATATGTTTAGTTTTCAATGTGGAGTATTTAACTCTATATTATCGTGCTTTGAAGCCTCCTTCGTCTATCAGTGTTCTTGTAAGTGACAATCCTCTCAAAGCATCTACTCTCCCACAACATAGGAATAATGTAGAGGCTATTGATGATCGTCTTGTTATGTCTACTACTAGCATCACTCAACACTTTCTTACCAAATGGCATGACTGTCCAACTTCTGATATGCCACTTGGATTACTTTATAGACTTTTATGACTTTGCACTGGACTTATTGGACTAGTACCTTACAGACCACTCTATAGGGTCGAGTTATTTTCCATCAGAGAGAATGATGGAGAACATCTAGGTTAATAAAATATTTTAGAAAAGTTTATTCTATACTAAGAAATCAGCGAAAAAATTATTAATTAGCTACCCTAGTAATTCTATGAGTTGTGTGGGAAGATAAAGAGTCTTTTTACCTTTCTAGATGTTAACCTTGGGACTACTTATGTATTATGATGCAATCTTTTTCTTCTCAACTACAATAAGTTTTTAAAGTTGTTTAGGTTTCCTAGGAGCAGCATTTTAGGTTTCTAAAAGACATATAAGTCCCTTAGAAGTAAAAGGAGGAAGTCTAGGAGTTTACTCTTGGGTATCATTGCCAACATTTATTGTATTAAAGCTCCTAAACCCCTATAAATAGTGAAGCTTGTCAATGGATGAAATAGCTCAGATTTGAGTGAAAAATTTGCATCTTCTCTCTTCTAATCTCTTACTCTCCTACCTAATCTAACTCCTCTCTTTCTCTCTTTGTCTCTACTTCTCTTGCTGGTCTACATCACATATAGTATTTTTATAATGTGACAACAATTGTTTTTTATGTTTACAGGAGACATGCTCATTAAAAGATGTAGACATGTAGATTTTAAATTGAGTTTTTGTAACATTTTTTTTATTTATGCTGCTATTTTGTCACACCATAGATTTTCTTTTAACACTCTTGCCTGATTTGTCTTTAAAACTCTTAAAGTAATTTGACTAAGCATAGGGTATAATATATATTTTGGTATATATTTGAAATTGCTCCTATACTTATCTAATTGCAAAATGTGCTTTGTTCAAGCCGTCTTATCTATAAGGCTACTTGTGCCTCTTCTCCGACTCAATTGATGGGCAGTGTCTTTTTGTTCATATCTACCTTATGGACTGGCTAACATGAATTTGTTTTGCAGTAATGGAGATATATACCAGTATCTCGCACCTTATCAAGCCAGATTTTCTTTATTTACAAACCATTTGTTTTATAACATGAATAATATGAATTTGTTTTTTGTTTGAATGTGTTCAACGGAAACCACAATGTGAGATTGAGTTTTTCAAATAGCTTATTCCTGAAAATTTATGCTCTGCAAAATACTAACAGACCTGCTCTGAACTCTTCAACTGAACCACCCAGGAGGAGAAAAGAAGATTGTTGGTTTACCTGGTTCTGTTCTTAATTTAATGTTTGTTTTTATTTTCCATGCAGTTGCCACAATATGTACTCGATTCTCACTTGGGCACTTTGACTAGTAAAACAAAGAAATCCATAACAGACTTTTCTCCTGTTGTAAGTCCCTCTATATTTTTTCCTGTCAATTGACCTAGTTATAGGCTATATTCATTAAAAGAATGGATAGATTCTGCTACAGTTATAGGAGCTTCTTGTTTCTGTTTCTGAATTTGTTAAATATAGTATATATTGAAATCATAGTGTTTCCAATTTATGATAGTATGTATAGAGTTGATTTCTGTTTTAGGCCATTGGACTTGGAACATTTCTTAAGCAGTTTCATCCTTCTCATATGACCCAATATGTGCAGGTAATGTCTCACTACATGGAGTAATCTCCTTAAGTTTGTGCCATATATTTTCTTAGTTGATTTGTCTTATGCAGTACATGGGTCAGTATGTAAGAATTACAGCAGAAATAGCGTATGGAGGGGTCTATGATCTTCAGATACTGCCTGGTGACCCGGCATCGGAGGTATTTACTCATATTCATTATCCAATAATCATCTTTTTATTGTTTTAAAATCATCTAGTATATGACATTAACTCCTGATCGAATTCTAGGTACAGATTTATGTTGAGAATTCTTGCATGCTTTGGCAATTATTGGAAACATATTGTGGCCTTTTTTCTATGGCATGAAGTTTTTCTCCATTTGTTATTCTTCCATGTCATCATTATTATTCTTTGCATTCTTTGCCTCGGCCGTGGCACATGACAATAATATTTTTGTTGAATTTCATGTTCATTGCTTACCACCTGCCTCTTTGTCATCTTCAATTTTTCAGGTTCTGAAGCCAGCATTCTGGTTGATGTATTTCTGTAGACATATGAGTATCTCAAAGAATTTAGCAGATTTGTGTCTACGGCCGTCTCTTGTTGCAATGCTACAGATGTGATCAACTTAAGCTCCTGATGGTGAGATACCTGTTGTTGCATGGTGTCGGCCACCAAGAAGGATATCGGGGAAAGCCTAATGTACATGTTATCACCTAATAACATGTCGTTGATGTCTTGGGAAGAATATTGCCTACAGTCATCTGAGAGCGTTTAACCAAACAGAGTGATGCATAACCAATCATCAACGACCATAGAGTGATTTGATGCATGATCAATGTGAAAGGACAAAGAACCATATCAAGGAAATAGTCATTTATGATAATGAATTGTTCTTATGATTCGTTTTCAGTCTGACTCGGTTGAAAATTTATTGATTGAACCACTTCTGAGGGTCAAAATACAAAAATATTTTATTAGAAAGTATCCATCACCAAGCAAATATCATGTTGATTTTGGCATTCTAGTTACTGGTAATGTTCATATGTGGAGGTAGACATACATTGGTACTATTACTCTATTCTTTGGTTTTCCACTTGAGGCTGAACTTTTTATAGTAGTAATGACCAAGAATGCCCTTTGACAAAATGATTATTTATATTTCAATCAGTTTGATGATTTGTTATTATTCACATTTGGAGCAATAATAATTTATTAATATATGAATATAAGATTGATAAATGGAAAAAAAAAATCTATCCTGGCGCCCTTTTTGGAAACATATTATATCTGAATATTTTTGTTCTTTCATACAATTAAAAGCGAAGCGAAGGATTATTGAATAGAATTCTTTGTTAAACAAATTACACTAGTATCATCATATTTTATAAGGATATTTTTTAGATAAAAAGTCCATAATCTTTCAAAGTCTTCTTCATTAAAATTACATATGTACAACATGCACCTGCTATAATATATTCAGCTTTAACTGTAGATAGTGCGATAGAGTTTTACTTCTTGGATGACCAAGAACAAGTGCGTGACCTGGGAATTGACAAGTTCCAAATGTACTTTTCCTATCTATTCTATATCCTGTAAAATCAGTATAGGTAATCAAATCAAAGTTATTAGATTTATAATACCATAATCCTAGAGATGATATTCCTTTTTAAGTACTTCAAAAAAAAATTTATTACTCTAAAGTTTATTTGGGATTGGCTTGAAATCTTACATAAAGCCCAACATTAAATATTATATTAGGTCTAGTTGTAGTGAGGTATAGTAAACTGTCTATCATGCCTCTATAGATTTTTTTATCAAAGCATTCACCTTCATTATCCATATCTAATTTAGTAGAAATGCTTATTAGTGTGTTGATAGCCTTATCATTGTCCATGGAAAATCATTTTAATAGATCAAGAATATACTTGGTTTTACTAATAAAAAACTAATTTTTTAGTTGTTTAATTTATAATCCTAAGAAAAAATATTAATTCACTCATTAAACTTATTTTAAATTATTGGTTCATACTCTTAATAAATGATTCATATAAAGATTCATTAGCAAAATTAAAAATAATATCATCGACATAAATTTGAACAATAAGAAATTTATTATTAAAATATTTAATAAATAATGTGGTATCAACCTTACCTTTTAGAAAATTATTTTGACTAAGAAAAGAGCTAGCATCTCATATCAAGCCTTATGGGCTTACTTGAACCCATAAAAAGCCTTAAATAATTTATAAATATGGTTTAGAAACAGATCATTTGTAAATTCGGATAGTTGCATAAACTTCTTTGAAAATAAAATCATTAAGAATGATACTTTTGATGTCCATTTGAAATAATTTATAATTTTTAAAAAATACATAAGCAAGGTGTATCTTTATGGTTTTAATCTATGTTATAGGAGCGAATGTTTCTTCATAGTCTATGCATTCTTAGTTGAAACATTTGGCCACTAATATAGTCTTGTTTCGAACCATGACACCTTGTTCATCTTGCTTATTCTTAAAGATCCATTTAGGGTTAATCATTAGATAATCACTAGGTCTATGAATAAGCGTCTAAACTTTATTTCTTTCAAATTGATTTAATTATTTATGCGTTACCGAGACCTATGAGTTATCTTTGAGAGCATTGTTCAATGCATTTAAGTTTAATTTGAGATAAAAAGGTAGTATTTGCAAAAATATTTCTTAATGAAGAATGAGTTTGAATACCTTTAATAATTAGTTTATTAGGATGTGCATCTATATACTTCCATTTATTGGGTAAGGTTACTTTGGAAGTAGGTGTATCCATTGCTTTGGAGAAGAGAATTCTCATTCAAATTTAATTTATCAAATACAAAATTATTTTCCTTAATTTCAGGAGATTCATTAACAATAATATGGATAGATTCCTCAATAACTAAAGTTCTCTTATTGAAAAATCGATAAACCTTAGAAATAGAGGAATATCTAAGAAAAATGCCTTCATCGGATTTTGCATCAAATTTTCTAAGGCATCCTTTTTTATTTAAAATTAAACATTTGTATCTAAAAACTTTAAAATATGATATGTTGAGTATTTTATTGTTCCACAATTCATAGAGAGTTTTAGTTAGTCGAGATCTTATAAAAAACTCTATTCATGACATAGCTTGTCGTGTTAACAGCTTCGGCCCAAAAATATTTGGGTAGACTATGTTCATTAAGCATGGTTCTTGTCATCTCTTATAAACTCTTATTCTTTCTCTAAACTATTTCATTTTGTTATAGATTTTTTGAAGTAGAGAAATTATGATCATAACCATTCGAATCACAAAATTTTTTAAAATCATGATTTTTAAATTCATCACCATGATCACTACAAATAGAAGAAATCATAACACTTCTTTAATGTTAAACTTGTTTACAAAACTTAGTAAAATATTTAAAATAATCACTTTTATGTGCCAAGAAATATATCCAAGTATATCTACTATAATTATCAATAATTATAAAAGCATATTTACTGTCTCCTAACTTGTGATATCAGTAGATCCAAATAAATCCATATAAATTAATTGTAATGGTCTAAAGGTACCCATTTGGTTTTTAAGCTTGAAGCTACTCTTTATATGTTTTCCTAGTTGACATATATCACAAATGTTATCTTTGACAAATTTAATTTTAGATATTCTTCTTACAAGTTTTTTAGTTCTAATTTATAAGATTAATTTCATACTTTCATGTCTTAATCTCCTATGCTAAAGCCATGCATCATCTTTTAAAACTTAAAAGCAAGTTTCATCATTAAAATCATCAAGCTCAATATTATAAATATTATTGCTTCTTAAAGTAATCATAGATTTATTCTTATTTTATATTTTTATGATGCAAGTATTAGATTCAAATTTAATATTATATCCCTTATCACAAAGTTGACTAATGCTTATTAAGTTATGTTTCAACCCATCCACTAAAAAAATATCTTCAATCAAGAGATTCGAGTATCCATGATTTTTCCTTTATTATTATCTCCAAAAGTGATATCATCTATCTCGACTCATGGGCTTTGAGAATTGTATTGGATCTCCGATCATGTGCCTTGAACATCCACTATCAAGTAACCATTTTTTGCTTCTAGCTCTTGTTTGAAGATATACCTATAACAAGTAACCATTTTTTGCTTCTAGCTCTTGTTTGAAGATATACCTATAAGAAAGATGTGTTTGCTTTATGTACCTATTTAATCTTGGGCCCTTCATGGTTAGATCCACCTTTCTTGACTTTTGGCATTAATTTATTTATAATTTGTTTAGGAACCAAAACTAATTTATGAGAACTATATATTTTAAAAGAGTATGTGAAGTATAATGATCAAATATTCCAAAAAAAATTACATTTAGCTTTAAGTTGTAAGAGGGTTAAGGTCTCTTATAAAAAGGAGATGTAAAGGATCTCTCCTAAGCCTATTAAAAGGAGAAGAGGTGTAAAGGTTTTCTCCTAAGCCTGTTAATAGGAGAAGAGTTGTATCAAGGATAGTTAATCTTCGTCTGTTGTATAGAAGATCAATAGTGAAAGCATGTGGCCTCGAAAGAAGAGGAATCGGGAGTGGACATAGGTTAGGATGATCGAACCACTATAATCAGTTTGCATCCTTCTCTTGCTTTGCATTATTATTACTTACTGATTTACTTCACTCACTATCCTTACTTGCACTTTTAGCTAAACATATTTATAATACTAATTTATCGATCGAACTTTAAAAATTATATCTTTTTACTATAGCACTATTCACCCCCCTCCCTCTCTTATGCCATTACAATCCTAACAATTGGTATAAGAGTTTGGCTTTAACACCTAAGAGAGATTTAATAATTTTTTTGACAATCAAGAGGGTCACTCTATCACTCATCCTCCTATGTTCAATGGGACAGACTACAATCATTAGAAAACATGAATGATAATTTTTTTGATTTCTATGGATTTTGATTTATGGAACATCTTTAAATATAGTTTTCAAAAATCTTCTAAACCCATGAATGAGTGGAATGATTTTGAGAAGAAAATGTTTTCCTTAAATGCTAAACCTATGAACGTTTTATTTTGTGCTTTAGACAAAAATGAGTTTAAGTATGTTTCTATATATGACACTACACATGATATTTGACACATAGTTAAAGTTACTCATAAAGAACAAATAGAGTAAAAGAATCCAAAATCAATCTTTTAATATATAATTATAAATTATTTAAAATTAAGCCAAGTGAAACCATTAGTGACACATACCCGTTTTACGGATATTGTCAATGGCTTAAAAGCTCTTGGTAAAAGATATACTAATCTTAAATTGGTGAATAATATTTTTAAGATCTCTTCTAAAAAGTTGAGATCCAAAAGTGATGGCTATCTAAGTGTGACATTGATATATATTTGTCATGCACTCCTCACTAGAAAATTTAAAAAGTTAATAAAAATAAACAAAACTAATTTTGAAGACAAAAATGTAAGAATAAAAGTGAACCTAAAGAGGATACAATAATATATTATGAATGAAAAAAGCTATGGTACTTCAAAAATGACTATTTACAATAGAAAAAGAAGTTGATAACCCAAAAGAAGAAGAAATTATTTAACCCAACGTGAAATAAATCAAGTGCATCATAAGGCGAAGAGCAAATCAATGAAGATGACATGATAAACTATGCATTTTAAGTATGAGACTCACCCAAAATATCTTTATCTTATGATGAATTACTTAATATATTTCATGATTTATATATTGAAACTCAAAAAGATTGGTAAGATATATAATTCACTAAGAATGATCATGCATTACTTACTAATGAATTTGATGCATTAAACATTAAGCATGACAAATATAAATCAACATCTTGTACTCCTTAAACTTTAAAAGGAGTCGTTTCAAAAATCACATGCTTTAAAAAATATCAAAAAGGACCTAATCACCATGAATGAGAAACTAGAACATTGCTTAGAAAAATCAATTGATAGTAATAATATAATATAGTCTCTTAAAAAGGAAAATATATTACTTTGACAAATATTAAAGAAATTTAAAATTAGAAACAAGTCACTTAATATAAATCTTGCTAAATTAAGGTTGTCGATTTAGAATGAAATGTAGTAGATTCATAAGTAACGGTGCACATCAAAAGCCAACTAATTTGTAAAAAGACCCACACTATATATATTCTCTTCAAAGTTAAATGTAATTTTTGTGGAAGATTTGATCATTATGCTTATATATGCTCTCTTAAATATTATAGTTCTCATGATTTAGTTTGGGTTCCTAAAGAAACTATCAACAATTTGATACCAAAAGTCAAGAAAGGAAGATCTAACCATGAAGGACCCAAAATTAAATGGGTACCTAGAGCAAACCCCTCTTTCTTGTAGTTATATCTTATATATGAGCTAGGAGCAAAAGATGGTTTCTTGACAATGGATGCTAAGGCATCTTATCCAAGATCTAACACACTTATCAAAGCTCACTAGCTAAGATGGAGAAAAAAAATATTGACATTGAAAATATTGGTAACAAATTAAATCCTTTAATTGAAGATGTTCTTTAAGTAGATGGTTTAAAGCATAACTTATTAAGTATTAGTCAACTGTGTGATAAATAATATAATATTAAATTTGAATATAATACTTGCATCATAGAAATACCAAATAAGAATAAATTTATAATTGCCTTAAGAAATTATAATGCTTATACTATTGATCTTGATGATTTTTAGGATGAAACATGTTTTTTAATTTTACGCTATGATACATGGCTTTGGCATAGGAGATTATGTCATTCAAGTTTGAAATTAATCTCATAAATTGGAACTAAAGAACTTGAAAAGGATGCCTTAGAAAAATTTGATACAAAATCAGATACATGCATTTTTCTTAGATATTCCTCTATTTATAAAGCTTATCAAATTTTTAATAAAATAATATTAATTATTAAGGAATCTATGCACGTTATTTTTAATGAGTCTCCCGAAGTTAAGAAAAATAATTTTGAATTTGATATATTGAATTTAAATAAGAATTTTTCACTTCAAAGCAACTTAGATACATCTATTTCCAAAGAAACTTTACCCAAGGAATGGAAGTATATAGATGCACATCAGAAGGAGCAAATTATTGGAGATACATCAAAAGTAATTTAAACCATTCTTCATTAAAAAATATTTATTAAATATCACCTTTTTATCTCAAATTAATGATGCTCTTAAAGATGACTCATGTGTCTCGGGAATGCATGATTAAAGAATTTTTACTATTCGTTCTTCTATGATTCTTTCTTTTTGCTATTTATTAAAGTGGAGATTTATTTAAACTAGTCATGAACCTTCACTTGACTTCCCGATATTTATAACTTGAGATTTATTTTATATGAATCAAGATCTTTTACTATTTGGTCTCCAATAATTCTTTCTACTATTTACGAAAGAGGAGATTTATCCAAATGAATCATGATCCTTCACTTGACTTCTTAATGTTTACAACTTGAGATTATACTCAAGATTTGTATACTCTATTTTATTTATAACAAAGGAGAAGAACTCATATTTAATGACAAAACAAGAGAAATAGTTATTCATGCCTAGTTTATGTATTGAATAGGGAAACTTATGATGCTTTTAAAACTTTTATTAATAGTGACTCATGCTTAACTTTCATTAGTTATTATTATTATTGTTATTATTATTATTATTATTGAAATTTGATGCTTGATTGAATATTTAGGCTTGTAATGATATATCACGATCGAATTTGTCTCAACTTGAATTCAAGAGTACCATTAAAAAAATTTTATTTTGAATTCAAGTTCATCATATTTTTAAGATGATATATAGATCGAAGGAATCTTATTAATACCCCATTTTTAAGATGTAATGAATGAAAGAAATGTGGCATCCCACTTTAGTTTGACCTGTAGGATGTGGATGTGACTCGGAGTATAGTGTTACACTAATTATGCTCAAAATAAGAGATTACAATACTTTATTAGCTTAGGAATAGATGCCCCATCAACTAAGCCTGACTGAGATATTTATAAGCTCCAAAAGGCTTTACAAATAGAGCCAAGAATTTACATCCCCAAAAAGTTTGGGATATGAATGATACTAATCGCTGACATTAGGCGATACTACCACTATAATATTTGATGCCACAAATATGAACTCTATGTTACTACCATCACAAAGTTTGAATTCTGGGTGGTACTATCACCATCATAGGTGATACCACCACAGAAAAAGCTGATAGAGCACAAATAGTTGTTGGTTGACTCAAATAGTACCATCGTCTGGGCCTGACGGTATTATAACCTAGGTTTGACGGTATTACCACCTAGGCCTAGTTTAGACCATCGATTTGACCTTCTAACGGGCCTAATTTGGAAGGCAAGATTCATATAAAGTATATCAAAAAATTCATATAAAAGAGATTCACATAAAAATTATCAAAAAATCAGAAATTAATTCAAAGTCTAAATTACTCAAAAGCATCTAAATTATCAGCCTACAATTTATAAAATTAAATCTTAGTTATAGCAAGGGGAGAGTTAGGTTTTTTTCTCTCAATCTTCCGTCGAGTTTCTTTTTTTTTTTTTTTTGGATTTCATGAAAGAGAGGTGAAGAGACTGACAGATATGTTAAAGATGGGAAAGATTTTGTAGGTTCTCAAGTAGATAAGGAAGATAAGACTACTTAGAGTTGCTTAAGAGGCAGCCAAGATGTCATGAGTTCAATCTCATTGAGCCTTCATCTCAAGTTTTTTTTCTAATATAATTCTAGTGTTATATCAATCTAATTTGAGCCTAATTTGAGTTGACAAGAATGACATGGTCGATCTAAATTCATCATTCAATTTTACTTATGGATCTCAATATTTTTAGTGTAATATTTTTCTTTATTTTTTATCTATACTTAATTTTTTAGTACTCTATTCATGCTTAAGTAACTTTATTGTATACATGATGCTCAAAACTTAATTTTTCTTACCTTAAAAGATGTTGAAACTCATCAAAATCTTAAAAATCACTTAAGACTTGTTACATTACAAAAGTCTTTTTCTAATCACCACGTACATGTTTAATGTTATGACTTAATCCCGTACTCAAGTCCATTAGCATATTTAGGCTTACTAAGTAGAAGGATTGTGCCTTTTCATTGTAAAATATGTTTAACATAATGTCAATATTTCTATATACTTCAACTAACATAATGTCCACGTACATGTTTAAAAACATATAATTCAATTTTAAAATCAATAATATAAGCATGTAATATATTATATTTTTTAAGCATAGATATTATAAAAATATCTTTTAATGATAGTAACTTATGTATATTATTTATATTTTCATTGACATGCTAGATGTGTTACTATGTATGAGAACTTGACACTAGATTATGTATAATCATAATCAATAAATTTAATTAAAATATCAATTAAATCATAAAAAGTAATTGACATAATTAAAAAAATAATGAATATAATTATTAAAATAAATAGATAAATTAATAAATATAATTTTGAGGTTTTTCATTTAGAATAAAATATCTAATAATGAGTTAGATGATACTTCGAGGCTTCCGACATTGAAGTTAGATGATACTTTGTCATAAGATAGAATTTATTGTGCCTTGTCAAGAGAAAGAGAGGTTGAGTTAGCGGGGAGAAAAGTTTTCTTCTTGTCCTTTAATGTTATTATTGAAATAGCACGATATTTATCAATATAATTTATAAGGAATGCTAGGATGGAGAAGTTCCTCCATGTCATGTGCGACTACGAGGATGTTCTATGCTTAATACAAATTATATTATTTCGATCTGCAGTAGCCATAACAACATATTGATTCTGTAGTAGGAAAGTGATGGCTAATCTCATAGATGTCATTTGTTAAACTAGCGTCGTTTATTCTTGTGCCAGAGGTCGAATTATAAGATGGGTGGAGGTATGAGCTCAGTTTTGTCAAGGTGCTTCTCGGCCTAAACTAGACATCCAAATTAATGTGACTATGAAGATAACGAACCAATGTAAGAGTGTTGAGTTAGAAATATCGAAGTAGAGTATCGATATATGAAAACCAACATAGGAGAGTTGATACGGAAACGATGTGTTCATATGACAATGTTTGACTGATGTATTCAATCATAAATATAGGACTAGTTCATAAATCATCGACGTATAAACAAACAAAATAACTAAACCATTTAATATTTACCAATAATAGTAATATAAATCCAAATATTTTTATCAAAGATAAACAATGAGACGCCAAAAATGCTGCTCTAATACCAGATGATAGTAACCCCTAGGATTCTATCATGGATGGAGACGGAAAAGAGGAGATAAACGATCGCTGTAAGGGATCAAGCATCGTTGATCTCTATAGGGGATCGACCCTCCTTGATCTCTATATGTGATCGGCCCTCCTAAGATTTTAGCTTATTAGCTAAAACATAGTTTTTTCATTGATTACTCAAAAAGAAATAGTTACATCCCTATTTATATATACTCTTAACTAACTCCTAATTAAACTTGGACTCCTAAATTAGATTCTTACTTGGACTCTTAATCAAATAGACTCCAACTCATACTAAAACTCATAATTAAATGGACTCTAACTCCTAGTGGGACTCCAAATTGACATGACTGGACCGACCAATATGACTTAATAAATAACATGACTAAATAGATGAGGACGCAACCCTATTAGAGTCCTATCAGACCCGCCCTCTTCAAATCAACCTTGTCCTCAAGACTGAGCAACATCAAATTCTGAAAGCACTTCAATATTTGCCGCATATCACGACCCTTTGATCAATTAAGTAGGACTTCCACTTGGTGTAAGCAATAGGCCGGTCTTCTGGTGTAGTAATCATTGTAGTCTTTTAAAGAATCTTCTCCATCCGATGGGTAGTGGTAGTTCCACATCTTCTTTTGATGATCACTAGTTCGAAGTATTCCAAAGGTATCAAAAAGAAATCCATAAGTAGTTCTTTGCCTTGTGTAATCAACTTTAGATTTGAACACTTATTAACCTCGAATTTGTGACAGCCTTTAATGTGATAGGTCAATCGGTCAATAAGTTTTATGTCCATAAAATTATTAGTGCTACCAGTATCGATTAAAATATAACAGGTTGATGTTTCAAAATTCCTTCAATTTTCATGGGTTGCGGGTTAGAGTAGCTGGCTAATACATTGTTAAATCCCAATAGGATTCTAAGCTTGGGTTGACCACTATAGGGGGTCGACCTTCATTGGAACCCTATAAGGGTTCCTCCCTCCTTAGTAGTCAGCCACAATGGCTGAAAAAGATGTCTTAATTTCTTGAAAAAAATAGTGGTGGCTATATACTTTATATAGGGTCTCAAAATCCTAATTCCTAATTGGACTCCTACTCCAAGTAAACTAAGACTCTAACTCCTAATAGAACTCCTACTCCAAGTAAACTAATACTCCAACTCCTAATCAACTCCTACTCTAAGTGAAATACTCTCATCTCAAACCCTAGTCGCCTCCTCTCAGCCCTACCCGACTTCCCCTCATCAAGGTGGGTGCCCAATTGGGTTGATTACAAGCTTGACTTGGTTGACTTCAACCCGAATTCAACTTCGACTCCTAACCAGACTCAAGTTCAATCGAATCCTAACTCTACTAGGATTTGGGCTCATTTATTATAATACACTCAAATCTCCTTCTTGATGACCTAATGCCAGGTCTAGGCTTGCCAATAAGGCCCAATCTAAGGACTCAACCCAATCGAATAGGACCCGACTCAGCTGGGGTCCTAACAGACCTACCCTCTTCGAATCAGTTTTGTCCTCAAGGCTGAGACTTCATGACTCCAAGTTTTGATTTGTAACTCTTCAAAAGGCTCCCTCATGGCCCCTGTAGTAGGTGCATCATGATCCTTCGGTCCAAAATTATTTTATATCCTTTTATCAGCAGTAGTGTCCGGATGGTAATGCATCACGATCCTATGATCCCATGCAATCTCCAATTGGAACTGGGCCTCCTCATCAGTCAGAATGTCAAGTAGATGGATCTGGGCTGAGTCGTCCTCTCTAAACTTCCAATACAAGTGAGATATTTGGAGGATCAACTGTATTTTTGAATTGGTGCATAGATCTGATCCACATGTCATGGCTCCAATGTGATCCCCAATTTTGTAAGGTCCAAAGTAATAGGGAGACCACTTCATTGAGGTTCAAATTTCCTGTTGGTAGGGTTAGAAGAGTAGGAAAGCTCGATTTTCAAATTTTCTTCCATTTTGATGTTTATTAGGAGGTCATTTTGATAGGACCCTAGTAGGGTTGGGTCCTATTCAACCAAGTAGAAGTCAATAAAACTCTATGAAATTATAATAAAATCTCATATAGTCACATCTATCCTATAAAGAAGTGTGACTAGGGTTTATTTTGGGGCCTTAGGGTTTACTGGCCGCCGCCCCCTTTATTGGGCTGGTCAGTTAGTGTTTCTAGCAGGTAAAGTCGGTTATGCAGCCATTTAGGCCCGTCGCCCATCCCTACTTAGGCAAGGTGGCTATGGGGGGGCATGGGGGAAATTTACTTAGGAAGCACCCCTTAGGGCTAGGGTTTTGAGCCCTATATAAGCTTGTTGCCTCTATCTCTTTTTCATGAAGCACGAACACTTTAATTTTAGCCTTGTGGTCGACCCTAGGAGGGAGGAACCCTATAGTGTTCCAAGAGTTGATCCCCCTCAAAGATCAAAATCCTATAGAGCTCCTTTAGGGTTCTATCATCTGGTATCAGAGCCGCATTCCTGCTGCTCCTGCTGCTCCTGCTGCCATCTCTGCTGCCTCCACCCATCCAAGCAATTCCCATAATTTCTTTAGACGCCGTCTCCATCATCATCCCTAAGCCGTAGATCAAATCAACTTGTCGCTGCCTCCATCGTTTCTATTGAAGATCTGGTCAATTCCTACCACCCACACCTTATTGCTACTACAAATCTCTATGCTTACATACTGAAGAAGTTTTTCTATCTTGACCTTGTTGCAAATTTTTACCGTCGCAAATGTGATCATCGTTGCAAAGGGGAATCGCTGTAGAAATTTTTCAACCGCATAGAGGCTTATTGAAATAGACCTTTTGAATATCTTTTGTGGACAAAATTTTTGCACATTCTTATTGATTAACTTGGCTTCCATCTAAGATTGATCTTTTGGGAAATCCTCTCTGAAACAGATCTTTTGTTTCTGCAAATCATCATTGCATACTGCTGGAATTTTACGATGAAGATTATGCCTTCTTACTTTGCATCGGTTTTCCTACTATTTCGCTGCCAAAATTTCGTTGATTCAAATTGCTATTCTTACTCTCATATGAACCGAGATTTTGCCATTAAAATTTTGCATAATTTTCTCAGGTTTCTACTAGAATTTACATCGAGAATCCGCTGTTCCTTCGACGCAAATTTTGTTCGATAGGACAGCACGAACATAGCATCCTTTCATTGAATTCTATCAGATTTTGTTGTTGTCTTTTCCTGGTTTTTGAACTCCCTCTCCCTCACCTTCAACCTATACCATCACAGCCCAAAAAATCTACCAAACCACAGCCAAAACCTGATCCAAATCAGCCCCAAAATAGCTCTAACCATAGCCTACTCCTCCACCGCAGCCTACTCCTCCACCCACCTTACGGCCACCTCTTTCCCATGCTCTTAACCCATCAACAAAAAAGAGATCTCAACATCATAGATCTGAAGGCTTATATCATGGTATCAGAGGAGGCTATCGATGCCAAGTTTGAAGCTTTTGAGACCCACATGAAGGAGAAAATTCGATCTCTCTTCGTTGAACTTAGCATGGGCTGACCACCGAGCCCAAGAAAATCAGAACAAGGGGAAACTTCAGATCGAAAAAAATAATTCCAGGAGCGAGGAGGCACTATAATCGATCCATATAATCCACGCATGAGGGTAGACTTCCCTAGATAGGAAGGAGACCTGATCAGCTGGATATCACGCGCGGAGCGCTACTTTCAATTCCACCGAACCAATGATGCTTCCATGGTGGAGATTGCGGCTATCCATCTTAAAGGAGATGCAATTTAATGGTTTGATTGGTTCGAGCATACCCATTGAGGCCTTTCTTGGCGGCAATTCAAGGAAGGACTATTGAACCATTTTGGACTAACTGACTATGAGAATATCGACGAATAATTGGCAAAGATTTGATAAACCACCACTATACAAGAATACCAAACAAGGGTTGAACGATTATCTAACCAAACTCATGACTAGTCAGAAAAATACTTTTAGGAACATTCATTAAGGGCTAGAAGCTAGAGATACGAGGAGAAGTGAAAGCGCAACAACCGTACACGCTTATGGCAGCCATTTCCTTCGGCAATTACAAGAGGAGCGATTGAACCATGAAGCACGAAGGACTAGGGTTGCTTCCCGACCAGCAATGCCGAAGCCCTCAGCCCCCTCTACTGCCATCCGAGACACTACACTAAAAAAATTGATAAGAGAAAAACTTCGGGACAAACCATGGAGCCGCGAACATCGCTGCGCGACTTCTTGTGATTGAACCAGTAGAGGATGAAGATATCGAACCATCTGAAGAGAGCCTCAAACTCAAGGAAGAAGTCACGGAGGAAGAGCCCCAATCAGTCGACTTTACGGTGCACACGCTAGTCGACTACTTCAACCCATAGATGATGAAAGTGGGAGGCCTTCTCAAGCAATAATCCATTATCGTTCTCATCAATATGGGTAGCACAAATAATTTTCTCAACGACATAGTTGTTGCTCGTATGGCGCTTCAAATCAAATGTTGCAACAAATTCGATGTAAAGATCACCGACGGTAGATTCTTAAGTGTGACCAACGGTGCTCGCGGGTGAAACTGCTTCTGCAGGACTAGGAGATTGTAACCGACTTCTTCCTCCTACCCATTGACGACTATGAAGCTGTACTTGGAATCGAATGGCTAATGACATTAGGTGACATGTATTGGAATTTCTCTAAACTGATCATGAAATTTTATTGCAAGGGGAAATAGGTCACCTTACGAGGCAAACACGGGAGCCATATCTCCATAATTTTGATGTAGCGGATGGAGAAAGTTTTGCACAAGTTATATGGTAGTTTTTTTATGCATATCTAGCAGCCATCAGAGAAGAAAAATATATAAATTATAGATCCAAAACTTGCCCAATTGCTGGAAGAATTCATCGATGTTTTTGCTGAACCGCATGGACTTCCCCCTGCCTGGCAGCATGATCACTGAATACCTATCCTCCCAGGCAAACCACCAGGAAACTCAAGGTCGTACCACTATCCTCACCTACAGAAGGATGAGATTGAGAATAGTGTGAAGGAGATGCTCAATACTGGGGTAATTCGGCCAAGCTGCAGCCCGTACTCCTTACCGGTGTTGCTAGTGCGCAAGAAAGATGGAACATGGAGGATGTGCATTGACTATTGAGCTTTAAATGTCATCACCGTCAAGGATAAGTATCCCATACCAATAGTGGATGAGCTCTTGGATGAACTAAAGGGAGCCCGAATCTTCATGAAATTGGATCTTCATTCCGGGTACCATCAGATTCGGGTATGTGCTGAGGACATTCCGAAAATGATATTCTGTACGCATAATGGCCACTATGAATTCTTGGTATTGCCCTTTGGACTCACTAATGCTCCCTCCACCTTCCAAAGTCTGATGAACGATAATTTTCAGAGGTTTTTACTCAAATTTGTGCTGGTATTCTTTGATGACATTATCATTTACAACCCTATACTTGACATTCATTTTCAGTACTTACGAATTATTCTAATGACTCTTCGGAAGAATACCCTTTATGTTAAACAATCAAAGTGCAGCTTCTTACAGCAAAAAGTGGAGTACCTTGAGCACATTATATCAGAAGATGGAGTGGCAGTAAACTCGATGAAGATAGAAGCATTGCAATGATAGCCGAGACCTGCAAACGTGAAATCACTACATGTTTTCCTTGGACTTACGGGTTACTATCAGAAATTTGTGAAGGACTATATGAAGATCAGTGCCCCGCTCACTTCCTTACTGAAAAAAGACTCCTTCCAGTGGTCAGACAAAGC
This sequence comes from Ensete ventricosum, assembly GCA_029747655.1. Classification (NCBI taxonomy): domain Eukaryota; kingdom Viridiplantae; phylum Streptophyta; class Magnoliopsida; order Zingiberales; family Musaceae; genus Ensete; species Ensete ventricosum. Next base: position 21,996,887 of record JAQQAF010000002.1, read on the forward strand.
TTCCACAGCCTTCGACAAGCTCAAGATAGCCATGACGATGACACCGGTCTAGCATTGCCTGATTTCAGCCAACCCTTCATTATTGAGGCTGACACATCCTGAGTTGGAATTGGGGTCATTCTAATGCAAGATGTCCGACCACTTGCATATACCAATAAAGCTTTATCTCCTTCTCATCACAAAATGTCCGTATACGACAAGGAGATGCTTGCAATCGTGCATACCGTTACAAAGTGGAGACTGTACATGATTGGTTGATGCTTCCAAATCCAAACTGACCATCGGAGCCTCAAGTATTTTTTGGAGCAGAAAATATCATCCCCGGAGCAGCAAAAATGGGTAACTAAACTCCTTGGTTTCGATTATGAAATTATTTATTGAAAGGGGAAAGAAAATGTTATTGCAAATGCACTATCATGGCTACTTGAACAAGCCAAAATTTCAGCCATCTCCCTTCCCTCTACCAACTTTCTCGAGGATATTAGGGAGGAATGGAAGGACTCAGATACCCGAGACATCATAGAAAAATTGGAGAAGGATCAGGGCGCATTAGCCCACTACACTTGGGATTCGAGGGATCTATGCTACAAGAGTCGTATCGTGCTTACTCTCACTTCTCCTTGCATCAAGATTCTTATGCACGAAATGCACTTTTCACATTCAGTAGGGCACTCCGGATTTCTAAGAACATACAAGAGGGTGAAGCAAAACTTTTATTGGAGAGGCATGAAAAAATCAATTTATGATTATATAGCTAAATATGATATATGCTAATAGCAAAAGGGAGAAACAATGGCAAGTTTGGGAAAGCTACAACCACTACCCATATCAGAGTTAGCATAGATTGACATCTCCATGGACTTCATCAAAGGGCTGCCATCATCTCAAGGTAAAAGTATAATCTTTGTGGTGGTAGATCGCTTAACAAAATATGCCCATTTCTGTGCTGTGAGATACTCTTATACCGCTGCCAGTATTGCTCAGTTCTTTGTTGAAAATATTATTAAACTGCATGGGATACGAAGATTAATTGTGAGCAATAGTGACAGGGTTTTTACAAGCAAATTTTGGACTGTGCTCTTCCAACTATAAGGCACCCAACTCAAGATGAGTATAGCTTGTCATCCACAGATGGATGATCAAATAGAAGTGGTGAACAGATGTCTAGAGACCTATCTTCAGTGCTTCACCAGTGATCGGCCAAGAGAGTGGACGAAGTGGCCCCCTTGGGCCGAATGGTGGTATAACACTACTTATCACTCATCCACAAAATGTACCCCATATGAGGTATTGTATGGTCGATCGACCCTTATAATACCCATCCATTGGCACTAAGAGGGCCGATCGACCCTTATAATGGTGGTATAACACTACTTATTACTAGCCGTCGCCCCTTTTACTGGGCTGGTCGGCCAGGGTTTCTAGCAAGTAGACTCTGTTATGATCAATTGGCACTAAGAGGAGGGAAAGGAGGAGGGAGGGGGGGGGGGGGGGGGAGGGGTTCTAGCAACCCCCTTTACTAGGCTGGTCGGCCAGAGTTTCTTACAAGCATCATGTTTAAAAACTTTCCTAAGCTTGATCCTGGGTTCACGTCTGATCTGTAACTCATCGTGTCATGGTTAAACCTGCATGATGCTAAATATGACTTAATTAAATATAATCATAATGGCCAATACATTTATTACAAGACCATTCAAACTCTCGGCAAGCTTTTCGGCTACCCCTGATAATCTTCTGACGAGTCTCGATCTTCTTCTGGCGAACTCCGTTGCGTCATCCTAGCAAGCTCCCGATACCCTCGGTGAGCTCCCGACGCACTCTTGGCGAGTTCCCAACCGCATTGTCCGAACCTCAGTTCGATGCATAGACTTGACCTCGGCCAATCCTGATTGTAATAATCTTTCTATCGTAATTAATCTTACATCAGTCAACTCTAACAACATATGTTAGATCAATAACCCACGTATTGATTTCATCATCCAAATATGAGATTCAACAATCTCCCCATTTTTTATAATGATAATCAATTGATGACAGGAGTTAAGCCTAACTCCCCCTAAATTCATGTCACTTAAATTTAAGAGAAACACACACGATTAAATTCAAACAATCAACATTCAACGTAAATTTCAACACAAATTTGCATCAAGTCATCAAGTCATAAGTAAAAAAAATTATGCACTCATATCCATATCCAAGATATATCAATCCATATCCATATCAAGATATCCATATATTTCAACAATATCATGTGTCATTAATGTATTCATCAATTAATATCATGTATCATCAATATATATATCTCCCCCTTTGTCATCAACAAAAAGGTAAAATATATAGCTAATAATTTCAAAGCACATAATGACATTATTCCCCCTTTATGATTAATAAGGAGAGAAATAAGGGAGGTGTTGTTGAATCATTTCATCATAGAGAAGAGCTCTTAATAAATTTTAAAAGTAATACTAAGATGAGATCAAAAGTTCAAGAGATTTAAAGACTACTTATGTATTTTAAAAATAGGAAAAGTCATCTCTTGATATCAAAAATTATCTCTTGTGAATTTCATATATGACACATCTTCAAGCAACTTTTCTTTTTTTTCAAGAATAAGATAGAATCATAGAGAAAGTTTTTAAAAATGTTATTACAAAAAGATTTCATTTTATGAAATCTATATTAGCAATTTATATATTTCATGATTTAGCGTTTCTAGGTCTCAACCTAAATCTTGTATATGTAAAATTTCGAATATGAGCCCAACAAATCATTCTCATGTAAATTTCAGAAAAATATAGTAAATAAATCTGAACAATAACAAATCATTATCTTCATGTAGATTTTCAAAATTATCATACATGATTTCACATCATCATACCTTCTTCCTCTTTGTCATCAACAAAAAGAGAAGTGCAATTAGCAAGTTTTTGATATATGAAAGCTTAGCAGTTTAGCAAAATTTTCATCACTTTAGAATATGCAAGCTAGTGAGTTCTTTATTCTCTTTTGAGAAGTGTAAGCTAGTAAATTTTTGTTTCCTTTTCAATCTTCAAGCTAGCAATTTTACATCATGCAAGCTAACAAGTTTTGCTCCCTCTTCGTCATTGTCAAAAAGAAGGGATAGTTACAATAGTGGAAAACTTTTCTCATTACATCATTTTTCAAATCATCACATGAAGTATATTAAGAAAAATTAACATAGTGATAAGATGTATAATTCATAAAGACAAATTATGGCTATCAAGAGATAAATCATAAGAGAAACAAATAAAATCTCTTGATTCATTTATAAGAAATATCAAGTTGTCAAGTTCATGATTTGTATAAAAATCTCCTTTTAAATAATACGAGAACACATAACAAAAGATTTTGATTCATAAAAGATTTCAAGTTATAATTCTAAGAAATAAAAATCACGATATAGATAAAGAACTCATTCAATTTCAAAATCATCAAAATCACTTTCAAGAGATTCAAAATGATATTGATAGTTTTATTGATCTCTTGAAATACTAGTGATTTCCTTTCTATATTTTGTGTGAATAAGAAGATAGAATCAAGGTACAGAAGTGAAAAACATCATAAAAATATTCAATTTTATAGATGTAAATTTTATAGATGTAGATTCCAAAATCTAAGAAAAACCCATGCAATTTACTTTATCTTATGCAAATTTTAAGCAATATAGCAAATCAAGCAAATCATATCTCATGTAGATTTTCATAATAATCATTATGAATTCCAAAAGAAAACATGATAGTAGATTAAGCTCAAATTGTAAATCCAATATTTTGCATGCATTTAGAAAGTTCTAATTTTCTTCTAAGCACTTGTTCCGCATTCAAAGTTATTATATCCAATTTTCTTCTAATCATATTGGTAATTTTATTTTTCCTTTTTGGTCATTGTCACGAAATATGATTGCATAATTTCTTTTCATTCATGTTCAAATTTAAAAAGTATAAGAAAAATATGTCATTAAAGATAAAATCAAAATTTTAAATATCAAAAGACATTATTTCGTTTAATAAGTTTCTTTCCCATTTTTTGTAAATAATAAAAATGAGTCTCAGTGGATAATCTCAATCTATGATAAATTTTTTTAATACAAAAAAAGAATGATCTTGATAAAAATAATTATAATTATTAAGATTATAAATCTTTTTTTATAAAAAAGATAAAATGATAGAGATCAATAACGTGATTCCCATAACGTAAAAGTCAAGTCAAGAAATTAAGGGAATATTCATGATAATACAAATCTCTTTCAATTTTTAACTTATCACAAATTTAAGAAATACTAATTTTGTTGATAAGTTAAATCATTCATGAGTTTTAAAATAAATTTTATCATGAAAGATATTAATATCAAAAGACAATCATGAATATTAAAGATATGATTTAATTTAATAAATCTCCTTTAGATAATAAAAATTTTAGGGTAAGCAAAATCTTAATCCATGAAAATTATCATGTTACAAGCATGATTTTGCAAAATAAGATATGGAAATATTAGATCTCAACTTATATATGTGATTTCAAAATCATCAAGATCATTGTTTAGATTTATGTTATTATTTCAAAAATATAAACTTATGATTCATTTATAAACTTCTCCAAACGAACTTGATTTATGTAAAGATTTCAAGTTGTAATTTTTCAACTTGTCAAGATCATGATAAAATCATCAAAAATATTAATAACATTGGATAGATTCATTAATATCTTTTTAAAATAAAATCATTTGAAAACTTATACAAAATCATCATAAAAAATTACTTTTTGAAAAATTTAATGAAGGCATCATAGATTGTTTTTCAATAGCTAAAATTCTCTAATCCAATTTTGTAGTTTAAGAGATTTAATAATAATAGTATTATTTTATCTCTTGTTGAAGGATTAATAGAATAAAAATTCTTTCAAGAATAATTGTCCTTCTTTTGAAATTTATTTCAAGAATGCAATGTCATTTAAAGTCAAAATAAAATTTTAACAAGATCATTATAATAAAATATTTTAAACAAAAAATTTGATTTATTTTAATTCTGATAATTTTTAGACTTAATGTAGTGAGTGACCATGCTCGTTTCATTCTCATTAAATATATTTTTAATTTATAAAAATACTAGACAATGAAGTATGATTTTTCTCTCCCTTTTCTATATTGTTCTATGCTAAAATTTTATCATTCAACACAATCATTTAATCATAGCATTTTAATCAATATAATATTTAAATTAATCATTTCATAGACTTTGTCAATATTTGAACCATTTAACAATAATCTTTACATTTAAACCAACATCCAAGTTAATGATTTTGAACCTATTATTCAATCATCATCGAAATCTCATTCATGTAAATTTCAACATATTTTTCAATAAATAAGGTTCTTTGGTTCTCTAGCTATGCATCATCAATATTAATTATATAATGATGAACCATCAAAAGATTCATTGTCAATAATTTTAATTTTAATAATTTTTTAATTATTACTTAGGCTAGTGAGCTTTGAAAGAATATTAGATCTCAAGTCATATGCCTTGAGCATTTACTTTCAAAATATAACTTAGTGCTCCTAGCCTTGTTAGGAGGTAACTTTATATTATGAGAGGTTTTGATTTAGGTACACATTTGAGTTTGGAACCTTCATAATATGTTCTTCCCATTTTCTCTAATGTCTTAAGGTTGTTTATGGTTCCTTTAGGAACCCAAATTAATCTATGTGAATTATAATTTTTAAATGAATATTTGTAGGCTTTATGTCCTAATCTATCACAAAAATTATATCTATTTTTCGGTGGCAAATTTAATGTAGGTCCTTTACAAAATATGGTTGGTTTTTGTTGAATGTTACTAATAAAACATATATCATTTCTTCTATTAATATGACCCTTATTGGTAAGGATCATATTCAAGGATTTATTTCTAATTTCAAAATTTTCTAACGTTGTCTTAAACATGATATATTTTTCTTTAAAGTTGTCTAGCATTTCACATTTAGAACTAGGATTATGTGATGCTAATAACTCATGCATTTCATCAACTTTACCAACTAATAAATCATGTTCATGTTTAAACAAATTAAAGGATTTACTAAGTATTCTAAATTCATCAAACAAATCATGAAGCATATTTAATAATTTAAAAAAGAATTATTTAATGAATTACTAACCTCATCGTCGATGCTTATAAGAGCAAGGTTCTCCACTTCTTGGTTGAGCATTTGATCTTTGGAGCTCCTCGGCTTCTTGCATTCATAGGAAGAGGTTTTGTCCATCTTTAGATTATTTTTAAGGTTCAAGTTCATTAATTTTTCTGGTTTATTTGTCAAAAGTTCATGTCCAAGGTTCTCATCACTCAAGATTTAACTCGAGGAGTCATATGTCATTCTTAGTTCACAATCCTTCCTGTTCTTTGGAAGATGGTCTTCATGTTCATTTTTGTGTGATATTTTATTTAATAAGTCATTTAAATTAAGTGTATTGTTATGTGTCAATTCCAATGTAAGGCAAATTTCAAAAGCCGAATCACAATAAGAAACCCGATCAAATTCATTTTTATCTAAGGCACAAAATAAAGCATTTATAGCCTTGGCAATTAAAGAGAAAGTCTTCTTCTATAAATCATTCCAATTGTTCATTGAAAGAGAAGATTTTTTTTAATCTATTTTCAATAATACTCCATAAATCAAGGTTTAAAAAAAAAGAAGCTCTCATCCAAGATTTTCAATAAGTGTAGTCTGTCCCATTGAATATGGGAGGACAAATGATAGAAAAACCCTCTTGAAAGCCAAAAAGAGTCATTCTCTTGGGTGTTAAATCAAATGAGAAAAACGTGACTCTGATACCAATTGTTAGGATCAATTGGGGGGGGGGGGGGGGGGGGGGGCGGGGGGGGGGTGGGAGGGGTGAATTAGTGCAAGTGTAATTTAAAATCGATTTAAGAGAAATTATGAGAATGATGCTTGTAACTTTCTTGAACTAATTAAGAGCAATAGAAAAAAGTAAACAAGACAAGAAAAGAGCACTCACAATTTATAGTGGTTCGACCTCAACGACCTACGTCTACTCCTGAGTCCTCCTTCTTGAGACACACTGGCGTCCACTACTGATCTTCTTTGGGTGAAGACCAAACCCTTACACTTGAGCTCACAAGGCAGACAAGATTTATAACTATTTGATCACTCCCTTACCCCTTTCCTTTTTCTTACAATCCACACAAGTTTTTCACAGAATTTTTCCCCCATATTGTTGTATGAAATGCAAGAAAACTTGGGGTATTTATAGACCCCAAGTGGCTTCAGATTTTTGGAGCTAAAATTCAAGCTCACTCGAAAAATCTAGGTACGAGTGGTTTACCCGCCGACTTGGGCGGGTCAATCGACCGAATACCAAGGTATGGGCGGTTTACCCACTGGCCCTTGGCAGTTTACCCACCGTCAGTCGCTCTAAACCCTGGGTAGTGGCAATTTACCTACCGCTTACCGGTAGTTTACCTGTCGAAAACTCCATAAAAGTGGTTCCCTCCACTTTATGAATTTTGGCTTGAACCTGATGTTGACCAACTCTTTGGTCAACCAATTGAGCTCAAACCCCATAGTGGACCCGGTTGTATCTTTGAGTTGATTTGGATTTCATCCAAATCACACTCATTTAAGACTCAATCTTAATCTATGACTTAATATTACAATCAAAACATGACCACTAAGATTAATGACCTTACTCCCGCAAACTGACAATCTCCGGCTTCTCGAGCATCGAGTCTCATGGTCTTCCTCCGATGATCTCCCAGTGTGTTCCTATCAATCTTCCCGATACCTTCGGCAAAGTCCTAGCGAATGCCCGGCGAGATCCCACCGCATCGTCCAATCCTTGGCCCGATGCCTTAGCTGGATCCTGGGTTATGTTTGATCTGTAACTCATCCTATCATGGTTAAACCTACACGATGCTAAATATGACAATTAAATATAATCATAATGGCAAATACACCCATTACAAGACCATCCCAACTCCTGGTAAGCTTTTCGGCTACCCCCGACAATCTTCCAACGAGTCTCGGTCTTCTTCTGGTGAACTCCCTTGTGCCATCCTGACAAGCTCCTGATACCCTCGACGAGCTCCCGATGCACTCCTGATGAGTTCCCAACTGCATCATCCGAACCCCAGCCCGATGCATGGACTTGACCTTGGCCAATCCTGATTATAATAATCTTTCTAACATAATTAATCCTACATCAATCAACTCTGACAACATATGTTAGATCAATAACCCATCAATTAATTTCTTCATCAATCATTAGAAGTCTCTCCTTTTTGCAATGGTGGTCACGGCTCCATAGTTTATCACAATGCCAACATAATCCCTTTACAGATCTATCATGAAGTTCTTCTCAGGTCAGCCTCTTTGGCTGGGAAGATCGACTGGCAACAGGGGGGGCTGAAGGCTCAAGTGCTGCTGGTCGGTTAGTGATCTTAGTCCTCCGAGCATCTTGGTTCAATCACTCTTCTTGAAGTCGCACAAAGGAAATAGTTGTCATCAATGTGTAGGGCTGTCGTGCCTTGATCTCTCATCATATCTCTGGCTTCAATCCTTCGATAAAAGTCCCTAGTAATTGTTTTTCAAACCAATCACAGGTTAGTTAGAGTGTCTTCCAAACCTTGTATGGTATTCTTAAATCGTAGAGGTATAGCAAATCTTCGCAACTTGACTATCGATGCTCTCATACTCGGATAATCCAAAGCGGATTAGTAGCCTATTTTTGAATTACCTCTATGTCGAGACTCCGTGGGTGAGCTTGCACCAATCATACCATTGAGCAGCTTCTCTTCCTAAATGGATGGCAACAATGTCAACTATAGAAGCCTCTGGGGTCCTGTGATAGTGGAAATATCGCTCCGTGCGTGAAGTCCATCCGATCAAGTCTCCATCTTCCCATCGAGGGAAGTCCACCCAAGTGCATGGGCATGCTGGGATAGTCGCTTGTCTTTCATTCTTTATTGGGTTCTCCTTGCGATTGGAACTCCCACAATGTTGTGATCTTCTTAGGTCGGTGATCGACCTAATCTAAACTCTGCAAAGAGAGCACGTAGTTTGTCCTCTATATGTGTCTCGAAGGCCTCCAACTTGGCTCTGAATAGATCTCCCGAGGACATGATGTAAGACTCCAAATTTGCAGTGTTAAGGTCCTGCTCTTGCCATTAGATCACTAGTATGAATCAGTTGGGTGGATTGGTGGCCGAAAAGGGTAGATGGTTGTGGGTTGGGGTTGGTAGGCTGCTGTTTTGGGTGATGTCGAAGCCGTTGTTTGGGGTTGCTGTTGGGGTTGTATGAGGGTATGATGCCAGAGGTTTTAGGGTTAGAAGGGTGGCTAAGGGTTGTTGTGGATTGCAACAATCGGTTCGACAAGGATAAGGTGTGGGTGCAGCAAACATGCCTAAGGGTATTACAGTATAATTTTTCGTCAAGAGGAGATGTTGTTGATGCTGCTTTTTGGGGCTATTGTAGAGGCTATAAGGGGGGTTTCAATAACAGTGGTTTAAGAATAAGAAGATGGATTATAGTTGCTATATGTGGTGGAAATCAAATTAGTAAAGATTGGTGGCCGAAAGAGAGATGGGTCAAGGTTGCGGTTTAGGGTTGATAGCTTACGGTTTAGGTTGCTGTTGGTGCTATGGTTTGAGGGTGTTGTGGAGGCTGGAAAGGGTTTTAATGGCAGTGATTTGAGGTTGGGAAGGATGGTTTAGGGTTGCTGTTGGTGGCAACAACCAGTTTGGTGTGGCTACGATAAAAGATGTTGCTGCAGAATTTTTCATCGAGAACAATGGTTTTGCGATGAAAGAATTCCAGTAGTATTCCAATGGTTTTAGGATCATTTTGGCAATAAAAAATAGATGAGGATGATATCAAGTGAATGGAAATATCGATGCTTGCAAAGTCAGCAAAGATGGGTTAGATATGCAGTAGGAAACACTGACACCTTTGTAGTGAAACCTTCGTCATAAAGATAGCAGCTTTGCAATGATAAGTTTTTGCAAAGTGTCAATAATTTATGGAGATGTTTATAGCAAGTGATGCATGATGATGAAGGCCAAATCAATGCTGAATATGGAGAGAAGTATGGCAATAAGATTTGGCAAGATGAAAGTATATGACAGCAAGTAGTACGCGATAGATTTTTACGTCCAAAGGGCTACAGTTTGTGATGAAAAAGTTTCTGTGGTATGTCAAGGAATTAAAAAATATTTCAGTGATAATCTACTGATAAAGAAAGCCAAGTCGATATAAAATATGAAGAAGAATTCATCAGGAAATTATGGTAGAAAAATCAACAATATGACAGCAAGTATGATATGGCAACAAGTATGCGACTTAAATTTTGCAACAAGCACAACAAGATAAATGTAGTAATTTTTGCAACAAGATAATGAGGATGCAATGAATTGTAGCAAGGTAGATGTAGCTGGTTTTTTGGATAGAAAATTACAGCAATAGTAATGTAGATACCAGAACGTGATGCAATTTTGGTGGAGGCTACAGATGATGTTTTTATGGTATTGGTGATGATAGAGGAGTCGGTGATGATTACAGCAATTGTGAGAATTGCTTGGGAGGTGGTGGATGGCTGGATGAAGGTAGCAGCGGCTGTGGAAGTGTAGCGAGGCACTAAGAATGATGCTCTAATACTAAGTGTTAGAACCCTGTAGGATTCTAAGCTTGGGTTGACCTTTGTAGGGTGTCGGCCCTGCTTGGAACTTTATAAGGGTTCCTCTCTCCTTGATAGTCAGCCACAATGGCTGAAAAAGATTAATTGATTTCTTAAAAAAATAGTGGTGGCTATATGCTTTATATAGGGTCTCAAAACCCTAATTCTTAATATGACTCATACTCTAAGTAAACTAAGATTCCAACTCCTAATCAAACTCCTACTCCATGTTAATCTCAAACCATAGCCACCTCTCTCAGCCCTAGCCGACTTCCCCTTATCAAGGTGAGTGGCCAATTGGGTTGATTACAGGCTTGACTTGGTTGACTCCAACCCGAATCTAACTCCAACTCCTAACTAGACTCCAGTTTAGCCAAATCTTATCCCTACTAGGATTTGGACTGATTTATTAAAATGGGCTCAAATGTCTTCCTAACCGACCTAATGTCAAGTCTAGGCTGGCCAACAAGGCCCAATCTAAGGACTCGACCAAATCGACTAGGACTCGACTAAGTTGGGGTCCTAACATGCATGCATTGTATGTGTGACAGGTCTAATGTCTTCATCAAAATCCATACCCTCATGATCGGATCCCACATCATCAATCTCTAATTCCTCCTTAATTAGCTCAATCGTTAAAAATTTGTCATAGCATTCCTGATCGAACTCCACATTGTTGTTGGGAAACCTCAGTGAGTACATCACATGCGCAGCAGAAATCAAAACATAAATCTGGTTTCCCACACAAATCAAATCGTTGTGTAAAGATTGGGGTCACGAGAAAAACCGTAAAAACTAGAAAAACACGATGTGTGAGAGATTAATTTTACCTAGGGAGATCGTATATCCCTATATTCCAGATTCGGATGGAGAAGATGAAGGAGGTCAAACGTCCTCCTCTCTAATGGTATCCACATGATGGATCTCTACAGAGAAACTCCTCTAATCTGATCTCACAACTCTTGCATAGAGGGAGGGAGGAGAATAGGAGGTGGTGGCTAAAGTTGGAGCCTATGAACCATGAGCCTCCCCTCTTATTATAGAGAGCCACCAAAAACCCTAGGGCTCCTGTCTTAGTGGATATTGGATCTACATCCAATTACCCACTAACATTACATTATTGGATCTCTATCCAATAATCTCCTTAGGCCTATAATTGGGCCTTAATCAAGGAGCCCATCAGTATAGGGTCTCATCTAATGAGAATATGGACTATTTGGAACTCCATTCAATCCTCTATTCGCTGAAGTATCCATCATATGTGTGTGACCCTCTAGGCCCGATACCGAGCTGATCGTGAGTCACTCCCATTTGAACTATTTCTGATATAGTGAATTATTATCCCCATAATAATTCACTCGACTCATCGATTATGGACGTACTAGGCCACTACGCCATAGTCTCCAGACGATACAGGGGGATCGAATCCATCAGACCTGTCTGTTCACAGTTATCATGTATCTATAATTCCTCATCCAACTAATATCTCAAAGACCGTATATTAGACATAATATTGTCAGGCCACATACAAAATCTGTCATAGTCTCGCTCTAATCAGGTTCTCTCGGAGAACTCTTTCTCTCTTAATCTGAACGAACCTGACCAGGGATTTGTCTGAGCAAGCACATATGAGATATTCATCTCGTGATACCGAGAGTGGATGATCCTCTATTGACACTCAATTGCCTTTGTAAGGTTGGCTACCAATCCCGATAACTAGTTGTCCCAGATTTGGAACTTTCCAAACTTGTAAGTCTGGCGTCTAAGAAAGGAGTACTCATACAAGGCATCCTTGGTGTCTCAAGTCTAAGGACCAGATACATAACTGGGACTATAGAATCACTGTCTAAAATTAGGTATTATTAACCATACAGCACTCCATAAGCTGATCAAGTAGTGAACTCATTCTCTAATGAGCACTTGCACTATATCCTTAGTATCTCCACACAAGTGGCTATGAGACCAGCCTCCTCCATCATATGGATAGGTGTATAGTATACCGATCTATCCGATTATCTCGATGTCCCTCTCAAGTAACCTTTGACCAGGATTCTTTAGGATCTGTGTTTAAAGGTGAATCGATCTCATTATCGTGATCTCATAACGATCTGATTCTCATTGCATAGAACCAAGGACATCATAATATATATGCTACATATAATATAATATGAGAATATGCCAATATTAATCATAAGAAAAAAAATCACACAGCATATCACATGTGCCATCACTCACGTGATTGACTTGCAGGGCACCTATAACCAACAATCTCCCACTTGACCAAAAGTTAATCACCTATGTGTCCGATCCCCATCAGACCCCTGTGACACTTAAATACAATCTTAGCCAGCGGCTTCGTCAGTGGATCTGCAATGTTATCTTCGGATGGAACTCTTTTCATTTCTATATCTTTTTGGGTCATAATCGCTCTAATAAGATGACACGTCCTCAGAAAAATTCTGATGAGACCTGAGTTCCCGTGTTAGAGTTATTACCCTATCGTTGTCATAATATATGAGGCACCAGAGATGAAGAAGAGGTGCAAGTGGGGTGTCCGGCAAGCGGTGGCTGTAGCTACTGTCCCTACTGGTGGAGAAGAGGAAACGAGGGTAGTGTTGATGGCATGACTATAGTGGAGCAGGGGAGGAGCAATGCTGGAAGTAGCGGAGGAGGCAGGGGAAGAAGGTGCTAGTTACAGGTGCCCTGCAAGCCAATCACGTGAGTGATGGCACGTGTGGCACACTGCGTAATCTTTTTGTTTATGATTAATATTGACATATTCTCATATTATATTATTTATTACATATATATTGTGATGTCCTTAGTTCTGTGCAATGGGAATCAGATCGTGATGAAATCATGATAATGAGATTGATTCACCTTTAAACATAGATCCTAAATAATTTCGGTCATAGGTTACTGGAGAGGGACATTGAGATAACCGGATAGACCGATGTACTATATACTCGTCCATATGATGGAGGTGGCTGGTCTCATAGCCACTTGTGTGGAGACACTAAGGATATAGTACAGGTGCTCATTGGAGAATGAGTTGACTGATTGATCTGCTTATGGAATGCTGTATGGTTAATGATACCTAATGTCAGACAACGATTCTATAGTCCTAATTATGTATCTAGTCCTTGGACATGAGACACCAAGGATGTCTTGCATGAGTACTCCTTTCGTTGATGCCAGACTTATAGGTTTGGAAAGCTCCAGAGCTAGTACAACTGGTTATCGGGATTGGTAGCCAACCTTACGAAGGCAATTGAGTGTCAATAAAGGATCATCCACTCTCGGTATCACGAGAAAAATATCCTATACGTGCTTGCTTAGATAAATCCCTGGCCAGGGCCATTTAGATTGAGAGAGAAGGAGTTCTCTGGTAGAATCCGATTATAGCTAGACATACTGATTCCGTATGTGACCTAATAGTACCATATCCAATATGCGGTCTCTGGGATATTAGCTGGATGACGGATTATAGATAAGTGGTAACTGTGGACAGATAGGTCCGATAGATTTGATCCCCCTGTACCGTTTGGGGACTATGGCATAATAGCCTAGTACGTCCATAGTCGATGAGTCGAGTGAATTATTATGGGGATAATAATTCACTATATCAGAAGGAGTTCTGATGGGAGTGACTCACGGCCAGCTCAGTACGGGCCTAGAGGGTCACACACATATGGTGGATGCTTTAGCGAATAGAGGATTGGATGAAGATCCGATTAGCCCCTATTCTCATTAGATGAGACCCTATGTTGATGGGCTCCTTAATTAAGGCCCAATTATAGGCCTAAGCGATTATTAGATAGAGATCCAATAATGCAAGGTTAATGAGTTATTGGCTGGAGATCCAATACCTACTAAGGAAGGAGCCCTAGGGTTTTGCTGGCTCTCTATAAATAGGAGGGGAGACTCATGGTTGATAAGCTGCAGCTTTAGCCACCACCTCCTATTCTCCTCCCTCCCGTTGTGCATGAGTTGTGAGATCAGATTGGAGGAGTTTCACTGCAGAGATCCATCATGTGGATACCGCTAGAGAGGAGGATGCTTGACCTCCTTCATCTTCTCCATTCGAATCTAGAATACAGGGATATACAATCTCCCTAGGTAAAATCAATCTCTCTAACATCACGGTTTTATCAATTTTTACATTTTTCTCGTGACCCCAATCTTTTGCACGACGATTTGATTTACGTGGGAAACCGATTTTAATTTTGATTTCCGCTGCGCATGTGATGCACCCGCTGAGGTTTCCCTATAGTGGTATCAGAGCTAAGGTTTTCATGTGAAAGATTGGTTTTAAACTGCGTGTGATGAGATTGAATCGCGTAGAATCATTCTACGCGTTCTTGCTGCGTTTTCGCAGCGAAGGCCACGAGGAGGAGAGACAGCAAGGCATGGCCCGACCACGTGCATGGGGGCGGCCGGCTGTAGCCAAGACCCCCCTGCAAAGGGGTGGCCGGCTGTGGCCAAGCCCCCTGCAAGGGGCGGCCACCTGCGGAGGCAGCAACCCGCAAGGGGCGGTTCGCCCGCCGCCAGCCCTGTCGCTTGTGCAGCGACAGCGGCGGCGGCGGCGGCAGCGGCAGCGAAAAGGGGGGCAAAGAGAGGGCTAGGGCATCCTTTTGAGAAAATGATGATCCTACCCCTCTGAATTTTAAAAATTTCGAGGACTGTCCTTATGTACAGAATTTCAAAAATACCCTCAATAATTCTAGAAATTTCGAGGACTGTCCTCATGTACAGAATTATGAAAATACCCTTGACAATTCTAAAAATTTTGAGGACTATCCTCTCATCCAAAATTACAAAAATGCCCTTGATAATTCTGGAAATTTTGAGCATGTCTTGATTTCCAAAAAATAATTAATTAAATAGTTTAATTAATTATTATATATATCTAATAATTATACATATGATGTGATGTACATGTGATGTATGATGTGGATGGATGATCAAGAGCCATGTGTTATGATGTGTGTAATTACGATTATTATTATTATTATTGGGGCCTACGTGCCTCTGTTTTTCTCATTTTTTATTGGGCCTACATGCCTGTGATTATTTGTAATTACATTGAGAGACGCGTTGGGAGCGTGGAGATGACAGACGCACGATGCCGTGGCGGGAGATTACGATGCATGGTGATACGACGATCCGACGGAACCGATGATGACGAGATTAACAATCACAGGGCATGGAGATGCGCTGATGCACACATAGATCCTATTGTGAGTGATTAGGCCCATTGGCTCGGGCTTAATCATATTAGGTGACGGCTCATGATCATTCGGTGTGGCTTGCATATGTGATGTGTTATACACCTACTAGATATACGTATATATATATATATTTGCATGCGATGTAGATATATATTAAATATGTATGTGTGTGACATGACATATTAAGAGACCGATACGAAACAAAAACCACTCTTATGATAATATTAAGTTGGTAAGCATGAGGCAATAAGATCGACCCACGTGGCCTTCCATCGTTATATGAAGAAATTGAATCACGACATAGGTTGAGTTGGTCGAGTCCCTCGAGGCTCACTATCTACATGATCGAGTTCTTACCTACGACATAAAGATGTCACTGTTGACCTGAGGACATGGTATGTTTGGTCAAGTCCCTCGAGGGCATATCATCAAATCGACTCATCTTGTAACGATGGTGATGACTTAACTGAATATCATGGTTGGTCGAGTCCCTCGAGACCATGATGATTCGGAGGCCAAACGTGACGGAAATCACAAGGAGTTGTGATTGGCAATAGTTTCCTACCTTTTGGGCTTAGTGTAATTGGTCGAGTCCCTCGAGGTTGCACTAAGATGCCAATTGGATCCCGATCCCCACTAGGAGTCTATCGGAGACTTCCGTCTCACGTGTCGAGGGTGTCACGTGATTCGCTAAGAAAATAGTGGGAGTACATTAAGATAGAAGTCCATATCTTAATTAGTATTTTCTTCAAAATCTGCATGTTATTTAATTTACGCTATATCTTGTTTGTCGCTTGCAAAACCCCTACATAGCATACTTGATGCGAATCGCTTCACTAGTCCAAACTATACAGATTGGCTCCAATTTGAGAATTATTCTCATGGTGGAGAAAATCGCATATGTCCTTGATACAATTCTGCCCACGCTGGAAGAAGGGGCAAGCGAGGATGAGATCGCTCGCTATGTGAAGTATATAGATGATTCCACATTGGCAAAATATTACATGTTGGCCTCCATGACCCCTGAGTTACAAGGCAACATGAGAGCATGGATGCAGATTCTATCATTCTTCATCTCCGCTAGCTGTTTGAGAAACAGGGAAGAACTCAAAGATATGAGATATCTAAGAAACTCTTCCAAGCCAGGATGACAGAAGGGACATCAGTTGAGAACCATGTCCTAATGATGATAGAGTGGATCGAGAAACTCAAGGTCTAGGAATAGTCCTAGAGGATAACTTGTGCGCTGATCTTATACTTCAGTCCCTACCAGATTCCTTTTCTCACTTCATCATGAATTTTAACATGAGCAAGTTTGAGGTGACTCTCCCTGAGCTCCTCAATATGTTGAGGGAAGCTGAGAGTGCCATCAAGAAGGAGAAGCCAGTTCTCTATATTGGTGAGACAAAAAAAAGGAAGGCCAGCAAGACTCTTAAGAAGGGCAAAAGCAAAGAAAGACTAGGTAAGGCAAAGGTTGTCAAGAAATACCTGGGAAAGGACAAAGGACAATGCTTTCACTATGGCCAAGACGAACAATGGAAGAGGAACTGTAAGGACTACCTTGTAGATAAGGCGAAACAGAAGCTTAAGATATATTCATGATCAGTCTTCACTTGTCAGATTTTCATGATAATACATGGGTATTTGATACCAGGAGTGTTTATCATATCCGTAATTCGTTGCAGGTTCTAGTAAGATCTAGAAGATTGGCTAGAGGCGAGATGGACCTCAAGATGGGCAATGAAGCAAGAGTTGCTATTAGAGAGGTCACCCTACATCTACCTGGTGGAGCTATAATTGCATTAGATGCATGTTATTTTGTTCCCTCTATTATCAAAAATATTATTCTATCTTTTGTTTGACAATTAGTGGATATAAATTAGTTTTTGAGGATAATAGTTGTTCAATAATTATGGATGATGAGATCATCACTAGAGGGACCCTTATAAATGACTTATATGTGTTAGACACTTCTCTACATATCATGAATATAAATATGTCTAATAGGAAAAGAGATGAGGTGAATAATGCATACCTATGACATTGTAGGCTAGGTTATGTACATGAGGGAAAGATTCAAATGTTGCTGAAAGATGGATACTTTGATCCATTTGACTATGAGACATATGCAACTTGCGAACCTTGCCTTCGTGGGAAGATGACCAACTCTCCTTTTAGTGGAACTAGAGAGAGAGCCACCGAGTTATTGGAACTCATACATAGTGATGTATGTGGTCCCATGTCGACTCAGGCTATAGGTGGTTACTCATACTTCATTACATTGACTGATGATTTCTCTAGGTATGGACACGTGTACTTAATGAAGTATAAATCTGAGGCCTTCGAGAAATTCAGGGAATATAAGAATGAGGTAGAGAACCAAATTAGAATGAGTATTAAGACTCTTCAATCAAATCGAGAAGGAGAGTACTTGAGTATGGATTTCACCCATTTCCTCAAGGACAATGGGATTCTATCCCAATGGATACCTCCTTATACATCTCAGCTCAATAGTGTATCAGAAAGAAGGAATCGCATGCTGTTAGACATAGTGTGGTCCATGATGAGTTTCGTTGACCTACGCGTTTCATTCTGGGAGTGCGCCCTAGAGACTGCAGCTACCTTCTGAACAGAGTTCCATCAAAGTCGGTAGTATCTACACCATATGAGATATGGAAAGAAAAAAAGCCCGATCTTAAGATTGTTAAGATTTGGGACTATCCTACCCATGTTAGAAGACACAATCCCAATAAGTTGGAATCAAGGACAGAATGGTGCACATTCGTGGGATACCCAAAGGAAACTTGTGGGTATTATTTCTATCATCCCGAGTACCGAAAGGTCTTTATTGCCAAGAGAGCTGTGTTCCTTGAAAAGGAACACATTCTTGGTGGAAACAATGGGAGTGAGATAGAATTGAGCGAGGTTGGAGAACCTAGCTCAAGCACCATTCCAGAGCCCGAGTCTATTCAGGTACCTAACACACAAGTTTTAACTTTGCGTAGGACTAGTAGAGTATCTCACCCTCCTGAAAGATATGTGGGACATATCAGTGGAGATGACTCTCAGGATGTTTATCCTCAGACCTACGAGGAGGCTATTATGAGTATAGACTCCGAGAAGTGACAAGAAGCCATGAATTCTAAGATGGATTCCATGTACTCTAACAAGGTTTGGAACCTTGTGGATGCACCTGAGGGTATTGTACCCATCGACTGCAAATAGATCTTCAAGAAGAAGATTGGAGTGGATGAAAATGTAGAGACCTATAAAACAAGGCTGGTAGCTAAAGAATATCATCAAAGACAAGAAGTTGACTATGATGAAACCTTTTCACCTATAGCCATGCTTAAGTCTATTAGAATTATTTTGGCCATTGCAGCACATTATGACTATGAGATCTAGCAGATGGATGTCAACATAACATTCCTCTTTGGGAACCTCGAGGAGGAGGTGTATATGATACAGCCAGAGGGATTCATATCCAAAGAGAGTCCAGATAAAGTGTGCAGGTTACTTAGATCCATTTATGGATTGAAACAAGCTTCCCGAAGTTGGAACAAAAGATTTGATGAGGTGATAAAATCTTATGACTTTGTTAAGAACGAAGATGAGCCTTGTGTGTACAGGAAGGTAAGTGGGAGCGATATCATCTTCTTGGTACTATATGTGAATGATATCATAATCATTGGGAATGATGTAGGAATGCTCTCCACAATAAAGGCTTGGCTATCTAGAAACTTCTCCATGAAAGACTTAGGGGAAACATCCTATATTTTGGGGATCCAGATCTATAGAGATAGATCCAAAAAGATGCTTAGTTGTCCTAGTCTAGGTATATAGACTCCATTGACAAAAGGTTTGGCATGAAAAATTTTAAGAGAGGTCTCATACCGATGAGACATGGAATATCACTTTCTAGGAGTATGTCCCCAAATACTCCTGAAGAAAGGACATACATGAATAAGTGCCTCAGCGATAGTGTCTATCATGTATGTGATGCTATGTACTAGGCCTGATATAGCATATACTCTGAGTGTCACAAGCAGGTATCAAGCAGATCTAGGTTTAGAACACTGGAAGGTAGTAAAGTGTATCCTTAAGTACTTGAGAATGACTAAGGATCTTTTACTGGTATATGGAGGAGGTAGCCTCCAGGTTGATGGCTGCACGGACTCAAGTTTTCAGTCCAATATTAATGATAGCAAGTCAAATTCAGGGTATGTTTTCACCCTGAATGGAGGAGTAGTAAGCTGGAAGAGTTCCAAGCAAGATACTACTGCTGACTCGACCACAGAGGTGGAATACATTACTGTAGTAGAAGCAGCAAGACGAAGGGGTATGGATGAAGAAGTTCATCAAGGATTTGGGAGTCATACCAAGCAACATGGAGCTGACTCCCATATATTGTGACAACGACATGGCGATAACTCTAACAAAGGAACCTAGGTCTCAACAGAATTATTCTGAGGAGGTTCCATCTGATTAGAGTGATCATGACCCAAAAAGATATAGCAATGAAAAGAGTTCCATCCGAAGATAACATTGCAGATCCACTGATGAAGCCGTTGGCTCATATTGTACTTGAGCGTCACAGGGGTCTGATGGGGATCAGACACATAGGTGATTGGCTTTAGGTCAAGTGGGAGATTGCTAATTACAGGTGTCCTGCAAGCCAATCACGTGAGTGATGGCACGTGTGACACACTACGTAATCTTTTTGCTTATGATTAATATTGGTATATTCTCACATTATATTATTTGTTATATATATATTGTGATGTCCTTGGTTCTGTGCAACGGGAATCAGATCGTGATGAGATCACGATAATGAGATTGATTCACCTTTAAACACAAATCCTAAAGAATCCCGGTTATAGGTTACTCCAGAGGGACATCGAGATAACTAGACAGACCGGTGTACTACATACTACTCCATATGATAGCGGTGGCTAGTCACATAGCCACTTGTGTGGAGACAATAAGGATATAGTACAGGTGCTCATTGGAGAATAAGTTCGCTGATTGATTCGCTTATGGAATGTTGTATGGTTAATGATACCTAATGTCAGACAACGACTCCATAGTCCCAATTGTTTATCTGGTCCTTGGACTTGAGACACCAAGGATGTCTTGTATGAGTACTCATTCTTTGATGTCGGACTTACAGGTTTGGAAAGCTCTAGATCTGGTACAACTGGTTATCGGGATTGGTAGCCAACCTTACGAAGACAATTGAGTGTCAAAAGAGGATCATCCATTCTCGGTATCACGAGAGGAATATCCCATATGTGCTTGCTTAGATAAATCCCTAGCCATGGTCATTTGGATTGAGAGAGGAGTTCTCCGATAGAATCCAATTAGAGCAAGATAAACTGATTCCGTATGTGACCTGATAGTACCATATCCAATATACGGTCTCTGAGATATTAGTTGGATGAGGGATTATAGATACATGGTAACTGTGAATAGACAGGTCCGATGGATTTGATCCCCCCATACCGTCTGGGGACTATGGCATAGTGGCCTAGTACGTCCATAGTCAATGAGTCGAGTGAATTATTATGGGGATAATAATTCACTATATCAAAAGGAGTTCTGATGGGAGTGACTCACGGCCAGCTTGGTATCGGGCCTAGAGGGTAACACACATATGGTGGATGCTTCAGCGAATAGAGGATTGGATGAAGATCCAATTAGCCCCTATTCTCATTAGATGAGACCCTATGTTGATGAGCTCCTTGATTAAGGCCCAATTATAGGCCTAAGGAAATTATTGGATAGAGATCCAATAATGCAAGGTTAGTGGGTTATTGGATGGAGATCTAATACCCACTAAGGAAGAAGCCCTAGGGTTTTGGTGGCTCTCTATAAATAGGAGGGGAGACTCATAGTTGATAGGTTGTAGCTTTAGCCACCACCTCCTATTCTCCTCCCTCCCATGAGCAAGAGTTGCGAGATTAGATTGGAGGTGTTTCGCTACAGAGATCTATCGTATGGATACCGCTAGAGAGGAGGATGCTTGACCTCCTTCATCTTCTCCATCCGGATCTGGCATGTAGGGATATACGATCTCCCTAGGTAAAATCAATCTATCTCACATCACGATTTTATCGATTTTTACATTTTTCTCGCGACCCCAATCTTTTGCACGATGATTTGATCTGCGTGAGAAACTGGTTTTGTTTTGATTTCCACTGTGCATGTGATGCACCTGCTGAGGTTTCCCAATAGAAGGGATAAAGATGAGGGTAGCAACCGAGGGACAATGACGGTCGGCATCTATTAGTGTTGGAGCGGCGTTGGAAGGAGACGCTGACAACGTCGTCTCCTATGAAAGCGTAGTGGCAATGGCAGTAGACAGTTGTGGCAAAGGAGGTCACGACCGAGGACTGGGGTTGCGTAGAGGAGAGCGTGGTTGGGAAAGACAAGGGAGGTATAGGGCAATAGCGACAAGCGGGTGGAGTAGCAGGATGAGGCATTGTGGGCAATGGAAAGCAGCGGCGACGAGTATGGCCGATAGAGAAAGATGAAGAAGTTGAGGGAGGTGGCAGTAGCGGGATCAGCGGTTGCAGGGAAAGGTAGCAGGAGCGGTTGTAGTGGGCAGGAGCGGTTGTAGTTGGAATTAGTAGCGATAACGCTATTGTGCGTAGTCGTGGGCTAGGACTATGGTAGGAGGGCAGATGTGGGAGATAGTAGGGGCCTGACGATGGCAGCAATGGGGTGGAACAAAGACAAAGGGCAGTAGTGCAGGGAAGCAAGATCCTAAGTGGGCTGAAGGTGTGCTAACAGCACCGAGCAAAGCAGAATCAAGGATGGCAATGCTGGATCTACAGGCAAGGAAAGGATGGCAGTGCAGAAAAGGGAAGGATGGCAACAACAATGACAGATGCAGCAAACGTTGTGACAAGAGATGAAATCACCAAGGAAGGGGAGAAAAGGGTTGTCTGCTAGCCTAGAAACAACGACGGAGGCTAGGATCAACAAGGGAGTGGTCTAACGATTGGGAAAGAGCAGTGGCAGCTAGGATTGTTGATAGAGCGGTCCACTGGCTAAGACAATGACGACGACCCTTTGAGTAGGATGATGTTGTCGGCTTCAATCTCTTTCTCTTTTTGCTTTTCTTCTCTTTTTTTTTTTTGCTGATGAGGGCTACAGCGAAGATGGTGAGACACTGTAGTAAGGTGGCAGGTGCAACGGCAATGATGGTGATGGTAAGGCGAGCAACGATGGTGTAGATCGATAGTGGAATCCTAATAGCAATGCTGAGGATTGCTGCTTTGATCCCAAATCATAGGAACCCGAAGGTTTCTATCAAAGATAAATAATTGTTGTAGGGGTGACGATGGAATGGATGAACACGAGATGCTAAGAAGCTACTCTGATACCAAATAATAGGAACCCCTAGGGTTCTATCATGGATGAAGATAGAAAAGGGGGGATAACGATTACTTCGATAGGATCAGTCTCCTTGATCTCTATAGGGGATCGACCTCTTAGGGTTTTGTCCTATTGGCTAAAATATAGTTTCTTAATTGATTGTCTAAAACAAAATAGTTACACCCTTATTTATAGAGACTCTTAACTAACTCCTAATTAAATTTAGACTCCTAAAATATACTCCTAATAGGACTTAATTAAATATACTTCAACTCCTATTAGGACTCCTAATTGACTTGACTGGATTGACCAACATGACTCTCAATAAAGAATATGATTCAATAGATGAGGACCCACCCTGTTAGGTTCATATTAGACCCATCCTCTTCAAATCACCATTGTCCTCAAGGTTGAGCAGCATCAAATTCCCAGAGCACTTCAATATTTACCGCACATCACAACCCTTTGATCAATTAAGTAGGATCTCCACTTGTTGTAAGCAATGAGCCAGTCTTCTGGTGTAGTAATCATTGTAGTCTTCTGAAGAATCTTCTCCATCTGATGGCTAGTGGTAGTTCCATGTCTTCTTTTGAGGATCACCACTTCGAAGTCTTCTAAAGGTATCAAAAAGAAATCCACAAGTAGTTCTTTGCCCTGTATGATCATCTTTATCTCTGAACACTTGTTATCACAAATTAGGATTTGTTCATCAGTAGCCTTGACTTTGAAATTGTCATAGCCTTCATGATCGGATCACCCATCATCAGTTTCTGATTTCTCTTTAGTTGGCTAAATTATCGGAAGTTTGTCACATCCTTCATGATCAGACTCCATATTATTAGTTTTTGGTTCCTCCTTAATTGGCTCAATCATTAGATGTTTGTGATAGCCTTCATGTTCGGACTCCACATTATCAGTTTCTGATTCTTCCTTAATTGGCTCAATCATTAGAAGTTGCCCTTGTTTGCATCGGTCTTCATCATAACGTGAGCACAAATCCTTTGTTGATCATTCCTTGGGTTCTTCTCGGGTCAGCTTTTATATGTCCGGGATTTGGCTGGGAATAGATGGGGTAGCTAGCTTACTGATTACCTATCTATTGAAGCTTCTATTTCGATGAGCGTCCATATTAATTTTTTCATCAAGCACATGAGCGAATGATATGGCAACCATCATGGTACGGGGGTGGTGAGCTTTAACTTCACATCGAATCTTAGATGAAGTCCCTCGATAAATTTTCTCATCAATTATTTCTCAGACCAATCTCGGATTTGGTTCGACAGACACTCAAATATGCTATGGTACTCATGTATTGTGGAAGTCTAATGAATTTTGGCGAGCTATCCATTAACATTCTCATACTCCAACGATCCAAAGCGAATCATGAACTCTCTCTTGAACTGTCCCCACGAAGGGAATCCATGATAGGTCTCGTATAAATAATACTACTAGATCACATCTCATTCGAGTTGAATAGAAGCTATTTCTACATTAGATTCCGTTTGAGTCCTATGAAAATGAAAAAACTTTTCAGCACAAGAAATCCAACCAGTTGGGTCTCCATCTTTTCATCTAGGAAACTTCATGCGTGGGTATCTTGTGTCTTGCCCATACTCACACTTTCATATTGGCTCCCCTTAAGATTGGAACTTTCACCATGTTGAGATTTATTGGGGTTTTTCCATCAGCTTTTTCTATGTGGAGGAGTTCTAGCAATCTATCTTCTATATGGACTTTGAAAGCTTTAAATCTTGTTTCCAATTAGTTATTGATCACCATTGCATAAGAGTGCAAATCAATAATCTTCAATTCTTGTTCCGGTGTTGGGTCGATGACATCAACAACATTCTATTCGGTGTGGCTGTAAAGGAAATGGGTGCTTATGGTAAAGATGGGAACTAGAAGAGGAATTGCAAGAGTTACCTTGCAGAGAAGGCAAAACAGAAGCTTAGAGAATATTTAGGTACATTTATGATCAGTCTCCATTTGTCAGATTTTCAAGATAACACATGGGTATTGGATACCAGGAGTGCTTATCATATCTACAATTTGTTGCAGGCTTTAGCAAAGCCTAAGAGATTAGGAAGAGGGGAGATTAACCTTAAGATGGGTAATGGAGGAAGAGTTGTTGCAGTTGCTATAAGCGAGGTCACCCTTCATCTGCTTGGTGGAGCTACCATTGTATTAGATAAATGCTATTATGTTCCCTCTATTATCAAAAATATTATTTTTATTTCTTATTTGACAGTTAGTGGATATAGACTAGTTTTTTAGAATAATAATAATTTATTAATTTTGGATGATGATATCATCACAAGAGGGACCTCGATTAATGGCTTATATATGCGATCCATAACGAGTTTCGCCGATCTACCCGTCTCATTCTAGGGATATGTCCTAAAGATCATAGCTTACTTTCTAAACAGAGTTTCATCTAGGACGGTAGTGTCTACTACTGCTTACAAGTGTCATGCAAGCCATCACACGAATGATGACACTTGTAACACGGTGCATAATCGTTTTACATTATAATTATTAGCATATTCTCACATTATATTATCTATTGAATACATATATTGTGATGTCCTTGGTTCTGTGCAATGAGAATCAGATTATGATGAGATTACGATAATGAGATTGATTCACCTTTAAACATATATCCTGAAATCTCGATCATAGGTTACTCGAGAGGGACATCAAGACAACCAGACAGATCGATGTACTATATATCATCTATTTGATTGAGGCACTAAGGATATAGTGTAGGTGCTTATTGGAGAATGAGTTCACTGATTAATCCACTTATGTGATATTGGATGGTTAATGATACATATCATCTGACAGCAATTCAGTAGTCCTAGTTGTGTGTTTGGTCCTTAGACTTGAGACGCCAAGGATAACTTGTTTATGTACTTGTTGCTTTGATGTCAGACTTAAATGTTTTGAATGTTTCATATTTGATACAATTGGTTATTAGGATTTGTAGCCAACATTACGAAGGCAATTGAGTGTCAATAGAGGATAATCCACTCTCGATATCATGAGAGGAATATCCCGTGTGTTATCGCTCGGACAAATCCTCAACCATGGTCATTCAGATTGAGAGAGAATGAGTTCTTTGGGAGAATCCGATTAGAGCGATACTCAGACGGATTTCGTTTGTAGCCTGATAGTATTATGCCTAATATATGGTCTCTGGGATATTAGATATATGAAGGACAAACAAGTTCAATGGATAAGATCCTTTGTACCATTTAGGTACTATGATATAGTGACCTAGTACATCCATAGTTGATGAGTTGAGTGAATTGTTATGAGATAACAATTCATAGGGTTAGAAAGAGTTCTTACAGGAAGGACTCACGCTAACTCAGTATTGGGCCTAAAGGGTCATACATATATGGTGAATGCTTCAGTGAATAGAGGATTGGATAAGAGTTATCCAATTAACCTATATTCTCATTGGATGAGACCCAACCTTGATGAGCTCCCTACATGAGGTCTAACTAGAGGCTAATTGAGATTATTGGATAGAGATCCAATAATCTAAGATTGGTGGGTAATTAGATAGAAATCCAATACCTACTAAGGTAGGATATGTTGAATCTAAGATTTTGATGATGAAATCAATTGATGAGTTATTGATCTAACATGTGTTGTTAGAGTTGATTGGTCTAGGATTAACTACGATAGAGAGAATATGATAATAAGAGGTTAGGCCAAAGTTTAGTCCAAACATGGTCGGGGTTCAGACGATGTAGTTGAGAACTCGCCAGGAGTGCGTCGGGAGCTCAGCGAGGGTATTGGAAGTTTACCAGGATGGTGCAAGGGAGTTCGCTAGAAGAAGATCAAGACTTGCCGGAAGATTATCGGGGGTAGCCGAAAGGCTTGCCAGGAGTCGGGAAGGTCTTGAAGTGGATGTGTTGGCCATTATGATTGTAATTAATTAAGTCATAGTTAGTATTATGTAGGTTTAACCATGACAGGAGGAGTTACAGATTAGACATGGACCTAGGATCAAGCTTAAGCATCGAGACAAAGTTTTGGATGATGCGATGAAAGCTCACTGGGCGTTCGCTAGGACTTCATCGAAGCTATTGGGAAGATCGCTATGAACACGCCAGGTGATCATCAAAGGAAGACCATGAAACTCATCATTGGAGAATCTGGTGGTTGCCGGATTAGGGAGTAAGGTCATAAGCTTGGTGGTCATGTCTTGATTGTAATCTTTAAGTCGTAGGTTAAGCTTGAGTCCTAAATGAGTATGATTTGGAAGGAATTCAAATCAACTCAAAGAGGTAATCGGGTCCACTATGAGGGTTTAGTTGAGCTCAGGTTGAGCTCAATTAGTTGATCAAAGAATTGGTCAACACCAAGTTCAAGCCGGAATTCAAAAAGTGGAGGGAACCACTTTTCCGAAGATTTCAACGGGTAAACCGCCAATGAGCGGCGGTTCAACTGATGCCGCCCAGGATTTTGGGAGGCTGTCAGCGGCTGAACTACCCAGGCTAGGTGGTTGAACCACCCGTACCCAAGAATCTTGGCACTTTTGCTGGTTGACCCACCCAGTACGACGGGTGAACCGCCCGTACCCGGATTTTCCTAGTGAGTTTGATTTTTGGCTTCAAATTCTGAAGCAATTTCAAGCCTATAAATATCCCAAGTTTTCTCCTTTTACAGGTTTAGAAAGTAACCTTTATAAGACTCAAAGCTCTCCCTTAAACAAAAAATTATACAAGACGAAATGATGAGATGCTCTCGATTATAACAACTTATTCACAAGATTTTTTCTCTTAATTGCTTGCATACATCAGGGAAGAAAGGGTTGGGTATTTACAGGCCCCAAATGGCTTCAAAAGTGAAGCCAAAAATCAATTTTTAAGTGATCCCAATGTGCTAGTCTCGAAGACTGCGTTCTGGGAGGTTCCGCAACCTGACACAGCCTGGGAGATTGTGTTCTAGGTGGTTCAGCCGCCTGACAGTCTGGGAGACTATGTTTGGGCGGTTCAACCGCTGACACACCTTTAAAGACTACATCATCTTGGAGATAATGTTTTCGAAGACCGTGTCTTATTTGACCTTGGGTTACTGAAATGACTTTTGTAATGAGTCCAAATCAGCCCCAATTAAGGCCTAATGACCTCTTAATTGAGTTAGGAAAACTAACTCTCATTATGATGCTAACTATGACACTCAACGTACAATGTTCGTTGTCTAATCATCTCTTCGATGAACTCCCGGTATCTTTCCGATGAACCCCTGGCGAGCTTCCGACTTCCTTTGGTAAACACCCAATGAACTTCCAGCATTCTTTCGATGAACTCTCGGCAAACTCTCGACAACCTATCGGCAAACTCCCGACGAACTTTCTGACATTCTTCCGTGAACTCCCGACGAGCTTCTAACAACCTGTTGGCAAACTCTCGACAAACTTCCCAGCAAACCTCTAATGAGCTCTCGGCGAGTTCCCAATAACATCATCCAAACATCAGTCAACCTCTGACGAACTCTTGGTAAGCTCCCACTACGTCGTCCGAATCTTGGCCCGATGTTCGAACTTGACTCCGACCCAACATCTGATTGTAATGCCCTTTTACCGTCGTAGTTAATCCCACACACTTTCTTTAACACACGAGTTAGATCATAGAACTCATCAATTGATTCATCATCAAAATCTGAGATTCAACACAAGTAACTTAGCAATCTTCTTTCAATCATTCACTTGTTATTAAAAGCTTTGGATCTTCCAATCTTACTTAAAGCCAAAAAAAGTTTTTATTTAGAATAAAAATATATACTTGCACTAATTATTAGTGTCAATTAATCCTAACAATTGGTATCAGAGCCATATTTTTCTCATTTGGTTTAACACCCAAGAGAAATGGCTCTTTTCGGTATTAGCGAGGGTCAATACATCACAAGTCCTCCTATGTTTAATGAGACAGACTATACATCTTGGAAAATATGAATGTGTATCTTTTTAATTTCGATAGATCTTGATTTGTGGTGTATTGTTGAACAAGATTTTCAGAAGTCATCCAATCTAGCAAATGATTGGAATAATTATGAAAACAAATGTTTTCGTTAAATGCAAAGGCTATGAATGTCTTATATTATGCACTTGATAAAAATAAATTTGATCGGGTTTCTTATTTTGATTCAGCTTTCGATATATGACATACATTAGAAATGACAAATAAAAGCACAACTAATCTAAATGAATCATTAAATGAAAATGATTCAAAAAATAAATTTGAAGAACGCCTTCCAAAGAATATGTAGGAATTTGAACTGGGAACATATGATTCCTCGAGTGAAATCTCGAGTGATGAGGATTTTAAACCCTTGACAAATGAACCAGATAAATTAATGAATATGAACCTTAAAAATGATCTAAAGATGGACAAAACCTCTTGCTATGAATGCAAGAAGCCAAGGAGCTCCAAAGATGAAATGCACAACCAAGAAGTGGAGAACTTCACTCTTATGGCCATCGACGATGAGGGTAGTGATTCATTAAGCATTTCTTTTTTGGAATTATTAAACATGTTTCATGATTTGTTTGATGAGTTTAAAAAACTTAGCAAATCTTTTAAGTTGCCTAAAAATGAACATGATTTGTTAGTTAGTAAAGTTGATGAAATGCATGAGTTATTAGCATCACATAATCCTAGTTTTAAATGTAAATTGCTAGACAACATTAAAGAAGAAAATTTTATGCTTAAGTCAACATTAGAAAATTTTGAAATTGAGAACAAATCCTAAATATGATTCTTGCTAATAAGGGTCATATTAATAAAAGAAATGACATAGGCTTTATTAGAAACATTCAACAAAAGCCAACCATGTTTGTTAAAAGACTTACCTTAAATTTTTCACCAAAAAAAAATATAATTTTTGTGGTAGATTAGGACATAAAGCCAACATATGTCTATTTAAAAATTATAGTCCTTACGAGTTAGTTTGGGTTCCTAAGGGAACAATAAACTACTAAGAACCATTAGATAAGAAAGACAAAGTTTTTCATATGGGTCTTAATGTAAAATAGGTACCTAAATCTTTTTTATAAATTTGTCTCCTAACAAAGCTTGGAGCACTAAACAATGTTTTAGATGCTCGACACATGACTTGAGATCTAACAATCTTTCAAGCTCACTCGCCTAAGTAAATAATAAGAAAAAATATTGAAAATAAAATTACTGGTAATGAATCTTATGGATGATTCATTAATGATGCATAGATAGAGCATGCTAGAATTAGAACAATAAAAGTTTAGCTATCTTTAATAAAAATTATGAACATGAAAGAGAGATTTTGATGATGATTAATGTATTGATTTGTGTGCTTGTATTTGTGTATGTTGTCTTGAGATTAAATGAACAAATATTGAATTTGAACTTAAAAAGTCATATACAAAGTCATTTATCTTTAAAAGAAAAACTTCTTGATAACATGGTAGAACCTTCCAACATATAAAAATCATTGGATATAAAATAAATGTAAGCTTTTGTTTGAAAATATTTTATTGTGATAATCTTGATCAAATTTCATTTTTGACTTTAAATGACCTTGCATTCCTGAAATAAATTTCAAAAGAAGGACAATTATTCTTGGAAATATTTTTATCCTATTAATCCATCAACAAGAGATAAATATAATAATATTATTATTGAATCTCTTAAACTACAAAAATGGATTAGAGAACTTTAGCCATTAAAAAATAATCTAGGATGTCTTCATTGAATTTTTCGAAAAGCTATTTTTGATGATGATTTTGGATAAGTTTTCAAATGATTTTATTTCAAAAAGAGATTGATGAATCTATCCAATGTTATTGATATTTTGATGATTTTATCATGATCTTGACAAGTTGAAAAAATTACAATTTGAAATCCTTAAATAAATTTGTTCAAAGAAAGTCATATAAATGAATCATAATTTGTCTCTTCGGATCTATAACTTGAAAATCTTCTTATGAACCATATTCTTGAAAACTTGAAGTTTCATATATATAAATCGATCTTCTACTTTTTCTTTCTTAAAATTAACTTATGATATTGATATCTATAATTTGATATCTTTATGAATGAAATCTCTTCTTTGATCTTTTAAGATTCTATTTTATCATCTAAGAGGAGATTTATTAAATTAAGTCATGTCTTTAATATTCATGAATGTCTTTTGATATTAATATCTTTCTTGACATGATTTATTTTAAAACTCATGAATAACATAACTTATCGCCAAAATTAGTATTTCTTAAATTTGTGATAAGTAGAAAATTTAAAGAGATTTGTATTATCATGAATATTCCTTTAATTTCTTGACTTGACTTATATATTATGGAAATCACATTATTAATCTCTATGATTTTCTTTTTTTAATAAAACAGAGATTTATGATCTTGATAATTATAAGTTGAAACTTTTTATCAAGATCATTCTTTCATTTTATTAAAAAAAGGATCTATCTAAATGAATTATATGTCTTAAGATTTATCCTAAATGAATTAAGATTATTTAATCCCCTAAAACTCATTTTCATTATTTACAACTAGCATTTCTATTTATTTTGAATCTCTTGAAAATATTTTTGATGATTTTGATTATTTGAAATTGAATGAGTTTTTGCCTATATTGTGATTTTGATACCTCAAAATTATATTTTGAAATCTTCAATGAATCAAAATCTCATATTATGTGTTCTCATATTATTTAAAAGGAGATTTTTATATAAATCATTATCTTGACAACTTGAGATTTCTTATGCATGAATCTTTTTTTTTTCTCCTATGATTTATCTCTTGATATTCATAATTTGTTTTCATGAATTGTATATCTTATCAACATGTTAATTTTTCTTAATATTTTTTTATGTGATGATTTGAAAAATGATGTAATGGGAAAAGTTTTGCACTATTGTAACCAACCCTTCTTTTTGACAATGACAAAGGGGGAGCAAAACTTATTATCTTACCTGATGTAAAATTGCTAATTTGAACATTGCAAAGGAAGCAAAAATTTACTAACTTGCACTTCTCAAAAGAGAATAAAGAATTCACTAGCTTGCATGTTCTAAAGTAATGACAAATTTATTAAATTACTAAGCTTTCATATATCAAAAATTTGCTAATTGTACTTCTCCTTTTGTTGATGATAAAGGGAGAGAAGGTATTATTATGTAAAATCATGTATGATGATCATGCATGTAATGATGATTTTAAAAATCTACAGGAAGATAATAATTTATTATTATTCAAAATTATTTGCTACATTTTCTTAAAATTTACATAAGAAAGATTTGTTGAGCTCATTCATATTCAAAATATTCTTTTCAAATTTTCTATCTACAAGATTGAGGTTGAGAGATAGGAATGCTAGATCATGAAAATATATGAATTACTAATCTAGATTTCATGAGATTAATTTTTTTATGTGATAATATTTGTAAAAACTCTCTCCATGTCTTTATCTTATTATTCACAAAAAGGGGAGAAAATTTGCATGATGTTTTGCTACTTTACGGATTTATTTGCTATACTTGCTTGAAATTATACGAGATGATTTTAAATGCATGAGTAGCTCTTAAACTTTTGAATCAATTTGAATATCTTGGAGTTTTGAGCTTATTTTTGAAACTCACCTCCACAAAATTGAGAGCTATATTTAAAGATGTTGATGACAAAGGGGGAGAAATATATATTGATGTGCCTTAAAATCCTTAGCCCTATATTTCATTTTTTTGTTGATGACAAAGGGGGAGAAATATATATTGATAACACATGATGATATACATTGATGATACATGATATTGATGATATACATTGATTACATATGATATTAATGATATACATTGATGACACATGATATTGATGATATAATATATCTTGGATATGGATGCATAATCTTTTTGAAACTCATGATTCAATGACTTGATGCAAATTTGTGTTGAAATTTGCTTGGAATGTTGATTGATTAAAAATACTTAAAATTTAAGAGTGTGTGATTCTCTTAAATTTAATGGCATGGATTTAGGGGGGTTAGGATTAACTCCTATCATCAATTGATTGTCATCATAAAAAAAAGAGAGATTGTTGAATCTTGTATTTTGATGATGAAATCAATTGATGAGTTATTATTCTTACATGTATTGTTAGAGTTGATTGATGCATGATTAACTATGATAGAGAGAATATGACAATCAGAGGTTTGGCCAAAGTCAAATCCAAGCATCGGGTCGGGGTTCGGACGATGTGGTTGGGAACTCGCTAGGAGTGCATCGGGAGCTTGCTGAGGGTATCGGGAGTTTGCTAGGATGGCTCAAGGGAGTTCGCTGGAAGAAGATCAAGACTCGCTAGAAGATTGTCAGGGGTAGCCGAAAGGCTTGCTGGGAGTTGGGAAGGTCTTGAAGTGGATATGTTGGCTATTATAATTGTAATTAATTAAGTCATAGTTAGCATCATGCAGATTTGACCATGATGGGAGAAGAACTTACAGATCAGACATGGACCTAGGATCAAGCTTAGGCATCGGGCCAAAGTTTTAGACGATGTGGTGAAAGCTCGTCGGGCGTTCGCTAGGACTTTGCTGAAGCTATTGGGAAGATCACTAGAAACACGCTGGAAGATCACTAGAGGAAGACCGTGAGACTCACCGTTGGAGATTCCGGAGGTTGCCGGATTGCGGGAGTAAGGTCATAAGCATAGTGGTAATGTCTTGATTGTAATCTTTAAGTCGTAGGTTAAGATTGAGTTATAAATGAGTGTGATTTAGAAGAATTCTAAATCAACTCAAAGAGGCAATCGGGTCCACTATGAGGGTTTGGTTGAACTCAGATTGAGCTCAATTAGTTGACCAAAGAATTGGTCAATATTAGGTTCAAGCCGAAATTTGAAAAGTGGAGGGAACCACTTTTCTGGATATTCTAGCAGGTAAATCGCTGGTGAGCGATGGTTCAACCGGCGCAGCCCAAGATTTTGGGTGACTATCAGCGGCTAAACCGCCCGTACCCAAGAATCTGGGCACTTTCGACGGTTGACCCGCCCAGGTCGGCGGGTGAACCGCCCGTACTCGAATTTTTCTAGGTGAGTTTGATTTTTGGCTCCAAATTCAAAAGTCATTTGGGGCCTATAAATACCCCAAATTTTCTTACATTCCATACAATAATTTGTTTAGGATTATATTATGAGAAGATATTGTGTGTGAATTGTAAGCAAAAGAAAAGGGGTAAGGGAGTGAGTGATCAAAGTGTTGTAATTTTGTCTACCTTATAAGCAAAGTGTAAGGGTTTGGTCTTTACCCAAAGAAGATTAGTAGTAGACATCGGTGTGCCTCAAAAAGGAGGACTCAGGAGTGGACGTAGGCCCATAGGTGCTGAACCACTATAAAACTTATGAGTTCTTCTTTCCCTTTCCTTGCTTACTAATTTTGTATTGACGCTTCCGATTTTATTTACTCTTTGAAGGTAAAGTTTTCACGTTAAACACTTAACTTATGACTTTGCTTATCTTTCGAATTTCATTGCTCGTTCTTAAGTAATTTATAAGCAAGTAACTTAGCAATCTTCTTTGAATCATTCACTTGTTATAAAAATATTTGAATCTTCCTATCTTGCTTAAAGCCAAAAAAAGCTTTTATTTAAAACAAAAAATTACACTTGCACTAATTCACCCCCCCCCCCTCTCCTCTTAATGCCAATTGATCCTAATAGGATACCTAGGGTTTTTTGACGGCTCTATATAAATATGAGGTAGGGGTGACACATAGTTGATAGGTTGGACCTTGGCCACCGCCTCCTATTCTCCTCCTCTCCCTCACATTTTCAGTCGACCAACCCCTCTTTGGTGTGAGAGGGCAGTGAAGAAGATAGATGATATTATTCCACGTTCGTTGCGAGAAGTTGCGCAAGAGTTACGAGATTTGTTCTTGGGATTCGATGAGTATCGCTACAACAATCCATTATATTGATACTGCTAAAGAGGAGCACATTTAACCTCCTTTATCCTCTCTATCTGAATATGAAAATTCAGGGATATACGATCTCTCTAGGGAAACAATCTCTCACATGTTATAGTCGATTTTTTGATTTTTTACGTACCGATCTTTGCATGATGATTTGATATACATGAGAAACTGATTTTATTTTGATCTTCCACTGCGCATGTAATGCTCCTGCTTGTTTTCCCAATAGTGGTATTAGAGCTAAGGTTGTTCGTGCAAAAGATTGGTTTTAAACTGTATGTGATGAGATTTATACGCATAAATTATTTTCTACGTACCTTGCTGTGATTTTTTTATGGTTAATTAGATCTCAATAGCACCTTTCCTCACTATAAAAAGGTACTGTAGGAAAGTGTTTTAAGGTTCTTTAATGTCAAAATTGTTGGCACAAAGAAGGGGGAAAGGGCAACAATAGTTGTTGCCCTATAGTACGGCCAAAGGTTGCTTGCAACCTTAGCCGAGAGCAAGGTTGTTACTCTCGGCTTGACCGAAGGCTGCAAGGCCGAGAGCCACTTCTTGACCATGGCAGCAGCCTCCAATGTAGCCATAAGTCCTGGCTGCATGGGCAACTATGGAGACTAGGGTTTGTTGACCTCAAGAGGGAACCCTATGGTTAGGGTTTCCAAGCTGCAAGGAGTTATTTGATCTGGAGATCTGGTATATTTTCATCACCCACACCACTTCAATAATGCAAAATCCTTTATGTTCCACATTGAAGATATTTTTAATATTTTATCCACTTCAAATTTTGACCGTCGTAAACATTATCATTGTTGCGAAGGCGAAACACTATAAAAATTTTCAACCGCCTATTTGCCTCTTGAAACTGATTTATTGCTTCTCCTTTTGGCCGAAATTTTTATACAATTTTATAGATCATCATAGCTTCTATCTAAGATTGATCTCTGGAGAAAATTTCTTCTGGAACCGATTTTATTGTGCCTTAATTCATCATCACGCAGTGCTAGAATTTTATGACGAAGGATCTACCTTCCGTCTTTTACCCTATTTTCCTACCATTACTTTATCAAAATTTTGTCAAACTTTTTGCTAATATTGACCATATCTGAACCAAGGGTTTTTGCATATTTTTCTCAAATTTTCCTTTGGATTTTACATAGAGAATTCATCATTTCTCCAACGTAAAATTTGTTTGGCAAGACAACCATCGCAGCACCTTTCTTTGTCGAATTCCATTGGATTTGAGTGTTGTCTTTTGTGGGTTTTTAGACTCTCTTTCTCTCATATACAAACCCTAACATCCTCACTAAAAATCCTCACTAAACTGATCCCAAATAGCCACCCAAATCAACCCTAAATCGCACCCAACTTCCATCGACCCGATCCACCCATCCAACTAGCCACCTCTTCTCTAATAATTCTCATGCCACTAACCCGACAACAAAAAAAGGATCTCAATATTACAGATCTAGAGGCCTACACCATGGCATTAGATGAGGCCATCAACGCCAAGTTCAAAGCCCTTGAAAGCCGCATAGAGGAGACGATGCGATCCCTTTTCGACGAATTCAGCATGGGTCGACAATCTAACCCGAAGAAATCACGGCAATGAGAAACTTTAGATCAATGAGATGATCCTCAAGAGCATGGCCACATCATCCCTGATCCAAACACTTCATGCATGAAGGTTGACTTCCCTAGATGGGAAGAAGGAGACCCTATCAGATGGATCGCGTGTGTGGAATGCTATTTTCGATTCTACCAAACCGTCGATGCTACAAGGGTGGAGATTGATGCCATCCACCTCGAGGGAGATGCTATTCAGTGGTTTAATTAGTATGAGCACACCCATCGAGGTCTCTCTCGATAGAGATTCAAGGAAGGACTACTAAATCACTTCGGACCAATCGATTTTGACAACATCGATGGACAATTGGTGAAGATTTGGAAAACCTCTACAATACACGAAAACCAAACAAGGTTTGAACATTTATCTAATCAAACTATGGATTGGTTTGAAAAGTAACTTGTAGGGACTTCTATTGAGGGCCTAAAGTCGAAGATTCGATGACAAGTAAAGGCGCAACAATTGTATACTCTTATGGCACCGATTTCCTTCGCAAGAATCCATGAAGAACGATTGAACCATGAAGTACGAAGGACAAGGGTCACTCCCTGACCAACCATGCCGAAGCCTTCATCCCCCTCTACTACCATCCGAGCTCCCGCACTGAAAAAATTAGCAAGAGACGAGCTTCGTAAATGATTGGCCAAGGGGTTGTGTTGGCACTGTGATGAACCGTGGAGCTTAGAATATCGCTGCAAAAAGGGTCGACTCCTCGTGATTGAACCAGTAGAGAATGAGGATAGCAAACCATCTAAAGAAAGCCTCAAACCAGAAGATGAAGCCATAGAGGAAGAGCCCCAACCGGCCAAATACGCAGTGCATGCACTGGTCGGCTACTCCAACTCGCAGACGATGAAAGTTGGAGGACTTCTTAAACAGCAGTTGATCACCGTTCTCATCGATACGGGCAACACAAATAACTTCTTCAATAGAAAGGTTGATGCACGTATGGTGCTTCAAATCGAAGGTTGCAACAAGTTCGACGTAAAGGTCACCGATGTTCGAATCCTCAATTGCAACCAACGGTGCCCGCGGGTAAAATTGCTCCTACAAGACCAATAAGTGGTAGCCGATTTCTTCCTCCTATCTATCGATGATTATGAAGTCATGCTTGGGATTGAATGGCTCACAACATTAGGTAATATCTCCTGAAATTTCTCTAAACTAATCATGAAATTTTATTGTAAAGGGAGACAGGTCACATTGCAAGTCAAGCGCGGGAGCCATATTTCCACCATTTCAATGTAGTGAATAGAGAAGGTGGTACACAAACCAAATGGTCAATTTTTTATGCATATCCAATAGCCATCAAAGGAGGAAAAAATGCAAAATTTAGATTCTAGCTTGCCCTCTTGCTGGACGAATTCGCGGATGTTTTCAGGGAGCCGCGTGGACTTGCCCCTAACCGACCGCATGACCACCGCATACCTATTTTGTCAGGCAAACCTCCAGCAAATTTGAGATCGTATCACTATCCTCACTTGCAAAAGGATGAGATTGAGAACATTGTCAAGGAGATGCTCAACACCAGAGTAATTCGACCTAGCTGCAACCCTTACTCCTCGCTAGTGTTGCTAGTGCACAAGAAGGATGGTACATGGCGGATATGCGTTGATTACCGGGCTTTGAACGCTATCACCATCAAAGACAACATCCTATACCGATCGTAGATGAGCTCTTAGACGAAGTAAAGGGAGCCCGTGTCTTCACTAAATTGGATCAGTTATGGTTATTATCAGATTCAGGTATGCATTGAAGATGTTCCGAAAACTACATTCTGCACACATAATGGCCATTACGAGTTTTTGGTAATGCCTTTCGAACTTACGAATACTCCTACTTTTCAAAGTTTGATGAATGACATTTTTTGGAGGTTTCTACGCAAGTTTGTATTGGTATTTTTTATGATATCCTCATTTATAGCCCTACACTTGTATGCATTTTTAGCGCTTACGAACTGTTCTAACGATTCTTCGGGAGAAGATAATTTATGTTAAATAGTCAAAGTGTAGCTTTTTACAGTGTAAAGTGGAGTATCTAGAGCACATTATATCAGAAGATGGAGTGGCAGTAGACTTGATGAAGATCATGGCAATGGAAGGATGGCTGAGACATACTAACATAAAATCGCTACGTAGCTTCCTTGGACTCATGGGCTACTACCGAAACTTCGTGAAAGATTATAGCAAGATCAGTGCCCCACTCACGTCCCTACTGAAGAAAGACTCCTTATGGTCAGATAAAGCCTTCGCAGCCTTTGAATGACTCAAGACAGCCATGACAATGATATCGGTCCTAGTGCTACCCGATTTCAACCACACTTCGTGATTAAGGCCAACGCATCTGGAGTTGGAATTGGGGCTATTCTAATACAAGATGGCCGACCCCTTGCTTACACTAGCAAAGCTTTGTCTCCCTCACATCTTAAAATGTTCGTGTATGATAAGGAAATGCTTGCCATTGTACACGTCGTCACGAAGTGGAGACCCTACCTGATCGGCCTACGCTTCCAGATTAAGACCAACCACCAAAGTCTTAAATATTTTTTGAAGTAGAAAATATCTTCCCCAGAGCAACAATGATGGGCTAACTTCTTGGTTTTGATTATGAAATTATTTGTCGAAAGGGGAAAGAGAATATTGTTGTAGATGCTCTATCTCGGCTATTGGGACAAGTTGAAATTTCAGCTACCTCTCTTCCCTCCACCGACTTCCTCAAAGACATTAGGGAGGAATAGAAGAATGAACCAAAGACTCAAGACATCATAGAAAAATTGGAAAATGATCCGGGTTCCATGGGCCATTACACTTGGGATTTGAAGGAACTACGCTACAAAAGTCGAATTGTGATTGTTTCTTCTTCCCCTTGCATCCAGATTATTTTGCATGAGAGGCACTCTTCACCTTCAACAGAGCATTGTGAATTTCTAAGAACATATAAAAGGGTGAAGCAAAACTTCTTTTGGAAGGGCATAAAAAAAATCAATTTATGATTATGTATCCAAATGTGATGTATGCCAATAATAGAAGGGTGAAACAATGGCAAATCCGAAAAAACTACAACCACTACCTATATCGAACTCAGCATGGATGGACATCTCCATGGATTTCATCAAAGAACTACCACCATCCCAAGGTAAAAGTATGATTTTTGTGATGGTAGATCGTTTAACCAAATATGCTCATTTCTGTGCTGTGAGACATCCCTATATTGCTACTAGTATGGCTCAACTTTTTATGGAAAATATTGTAAAACTGCACGGGATGCCAAGATCAATTGTGAGCAACTGTGACAGGGTCTTTACATGTAAATTTTGGACTGAGCTCTTCCAACTACAAGGCACCCAATTGAAGATGAGCACAACCTATCATCCACAGACGGATGACCAAATAGAAATAGTGAACAGATACCTCGAGACTTACTTATGATGCTTCACCAATGACCGGCCCAAAGAGTGGACAAAGTCGCTTTCTTGGGCCGAATGGTGGTACAACACAACTTATCATTCATCAACTACATGTACCCCTTATGAGGCATTGTATTGCCGATTGCCCCTTGTAATACCGAAATATGTAATTGGTATGGTCAAAGTAGATTAGGTCGATCAAAACTTAATTGACAGGAACAAGCTTCTGCAGCTGCTAAAAGACAACTTAACTGCTGCTCAAGGCCACATGAAACAACAAGTAGATACTCACCGAAGCGAGCGAGAATTTTCAGTAGGAGATTGGGTCTACCTTCGCCTACAACCATACAAGTAGTTGTTAATCAACACCAGAGCATTGATGAAGCTATATCCATGATTCTATGGACCATATCAGATTTTAGAGCGTATTGGTGTTGTGGCATACAAATTAAAGCTTCCAAATGATGCTAAGATCCATCCCATCTTCCACATATCCTTGCGAAAGCTGAAATTGAGAGAATGAGAGTTGGTGCAGACTCATCTACCGAACACTACAAATGATGGAGAGATTGAAGCTTAACCTGAAGCTATACTTGATCAGAGGATTGTGATGTGCTATCGACACCCTTCAACTGAAGTACTCATGAAGTGGAATGATTTACTATCCAAAAATATAATGTGGGAGTCTTACGAGGAGTTGAAGACCCGGTTCCCAGAGTTTATGGACCCTCAGCCTTAAGGACAAGGCTATTTTTAAGAGGGTGGGCTTGATATGACTCTAGTAGGATTGAGTCATAATCAACCTAGAAGTAGTCAATAAAAACCTTATGGGATTGTAATAAAACCCCATATAGTCACTTCTATCCTATAAAGAAGTGTGGCTAGGGTTTAGATTGGGGCCTTAGGGCTTAGTGGCCATCGACCCCTTTACTGGGCTTATCGGCCAGGGTTTTCACCTGCTTAGGTCAGGTATAGAGCCAACCTAGCCGTCGCCTACACCCACTAAGGCAGGTTGGTTAGAGAAGGGTAAAGTGATAATTGTACTAAGGCAAGCACCCCCTAAGGGCTAGGGTTTGAGTCTTATTGAATGATGTAGTCGCCCCCTCTCTTATATCAAGCAAGATTAATTTTTTATTCAGCTTTGTGCCGAGTTCTAGGAGGGAGGAACCCCTATAGCATTCCAAGGGTTCATTCCCCTTAGAGATCAAAATCTATAAGGCTCCTTCTGGGGTTCTATCATGTCTACATTATATGAGATATGAAAAAAAAGAAACCCGATCTTAAGGTAGTTAAGATTTGGGGTTGTCTTACCTACATTGAAAGACATAACCCCGACAAGTTATAATCAATGATGGAATAGTGCATGTTCGTGGGATACCCTAAGGAGACTTTGGATTATTATTTCTATCATCACAAGGTCAAGAAGGTCTTTGTTGCCAAGAGAGCTATGTTTCTTTAGAAGGAACACATTCTTGGTGGAAATAGTGAGAGTTAGATAGAGTTGAGCGAGGTTGAAAAACTGTTAGGACTCTAGCTAGGGGAATCCTAATTTAGTTTCATGAAAGAGGGCAAATATATAAATTCTAAGGGCATTCATGTAATTCCTATCTAGCCGACCCCTATTAAGAAAGTAAGGAGGCTGGCTAGGTTAGGATTAGATGGAGAAAGATATTTTGAGGGGAGTGTAAGATGCATGTTACCTTAATTAACCATCCCTTATCCTAGTTAAAAAGGGGTTGGTTGAGGGGTTAAATTAGAAGTTGCTTTAGGAGTTGATTATGAGAAGAAGTCTTGGAGTAGGAGTCCTATTAGGAATTAGAGTTAGAAGGCCTACAAATAGCCTTGTAACCATCAACTTTTTTTTATGAATAGAATAGTATTTTATGTAGCCTTTGAGTAGTAATTTGGAGGAGGGAACCCCTATAGAGTTCCAAGGAGGCCGATCCCCTATAGTGATCACCCCCAAGCTTAGAATCCATAAGGGTTCTAACATTTGGTATCAGAGCAACATTCTTGGCATCTCATTGCCCTTCTACATCCATCCATCAGCCCCCCATAGCCGTCCAAAGCAATTCCCATAATTGCTTGAAGACCGTCACCAAATTTCATCGTCATCTCCACTACCGCAGATCATCCTTTGATCTCCCGTGAATTGCAATAGGTTCTGGTTTCCTACCTTACTGCTACTGCAATTTAATTATCCCTATTCAAAAAATAAAATAAAAAATATTCCTATTTGCTGCACAAACTTTTCATCGTAAAGTTTCCATTTTTACGATCAAAGATGCTATAGAATTCCAGCCGTACACCCTGGACTATTTGGTTTGCTGCTACGTTTTCACTTATCTAATCTCTACAAAATTTTTATGACGGCTATAAAACTTCCTATCTTCGGATCTCCCTTTGGTTTCATCAGAAAAATATCAAATAACCTACTAATCTTTTACGTCCAAACTACTGCAGTTTAGACGTAAAAATTTGCTAACATACTTCTTCATGATCTTTAATTTTGTTGAACCTATTACTGTTGTTTCTTTCCACAAAATTTTTCACAGTATTACCTCTCCCTTACCAGTAGATTCCCCTTGAATTTCACTCAAATTTTCATTGTGAATTTTTCAAAAAAAAATTGTCTTCACTGCTAGAATTTTTTGACGAAACATCTGCTGCTGCACCTTTGTCTTTCTTCTTATCCTCAACCCACCGAAACCCAACTATCTTGCTGCCACCACCCTGTCTTTAGGGCATCCCTTTAGCCTTAAGATGTAACACTCATAACCTATTTTCCTTACCCTAACAGCACTCAAAACTTTAGCCCAAAACAATAAACCCTTGCAGCTGAACCCCTCTATCACCGATCGATTGTCTGAACCTTCCACCAACCCATGCTATTAACCCGTCAATAGAAAAAAGACAGGACATCTCTGATCTATAGGCATATGCTATAGCTTCTCAAGATCCGATTGATGCCAAATCTAAGGCATTGGAATCTCGGCTCGAGTCACGGCTTGAATCGCGCTTGGAAGACAAACTGCGCGCTTTGTTCGTGGAGTTCAAAATCGAGCAACCACCGAGTCCAACCAAATTTCAGTAAGGAGAGAGTTCAGAGAGATCTCTAGATAAGGAGGGCTAGCCCTCAGACATGCTTCAGCCATGCATGAGGGTGGACTTCCCACGATAGGAAGAAGGAGACCCGGTAGGATGGATTTTGCATGCCAAATGTTACTTCCGCTACTACCAGACGTCGGATGATGCTATGGTGGAAATCATTGTCATCCACCTTGAAGGAGATGCAATTCAATGGTACGATTGGTCGAAATATAATCATGGGGCTCCGACGTGGAATCAATTTAAGAACGCACTATTGAACCGCTTCTGACCTACGAAGTATGAAAATATCGACAACCAACTCGTAAAGATCTGACAAACCTCTACAATTCATGAGTACCAAACCAGGTTTAAGAAGCTATCCTACCTTTCTCGTGATTGGACGGACTGACCGACAATTGCTAGGAACCTTCATCGAAGGACTCAAACCGGAGATAAAAGGGGAGGTTAAGGCGCGACAGCCCCGTACCATAGTTGCTGTAGTTTCTTTCACCTAGATATAAGAAGTGTTGGGGAACCTCAGCGGGTGCATCACATGTGCAGTGGAAATCAAAATATAAAACCGGTTTCCCATGCAGATCAAATCATCGTGCAAAGATTGGGGTCGCGAGAAAAAATGCAAAACTGAAAAACCACAATATGTGAGAGATTGATTTTACCTAAGGAGATCGTATATCCCTGTATTCCAGATCGGGATGGAGAAGATGAAGGAGGCCAAGCGTCCTCCTCTCTAGC
Source organism: Ensete ventricosum (assembly GCA_029747655.1). Lineage (NCBI taxonomy): Eukaryota > Viridiplantae > Streptophyta > Magnoliopsida > Zingiberales > Musaceae > Ensete > Ensete ventricosum. The sequence continues at coordinate 22,041,040 of JAQQAF010000002.1, forward strand.
AGTATCCACACGATGGATCTCTGCAGCGAAACTCCTCCAATCTGATCTCACAACTCTTGCACAGAGGGAGGGAGGAGAATAGGAGGTGGTGGCTCAAGCTACGGCCTATAAACCATGATTCTCCCCTCCTATTTATAGAGAGCCACCAAAAAATCTAGGGCTCCTGCCTTAGTGGGTATTGGATCTCCATCTAATAACCCACTAATATTATATTATTGGATCTCTATCCAATAATCTCCTTTAGGCCTCTAATTGGGTCTAAAGCAAGGAGCCTATCAGCATAGGGTCTCATCTAATGAGAATAGGGGTTAATTGGATCTCCATCAAATCCTCTATTCACTGGAGCATCCACCATATGTGTGTGACCCTCTAGGCCCGATACCGAGCTGGCCGTGAGTTACTCCCATCAAAACTCCTTCTGATATAGTGAATTATTATACCCATAATAATTCACTCGACTCATCGACTATGGCGTACAAGGCCACTACGCCATAGTCCCCAGACGGTACAAGGGGATGAAATCCATCGGACCTGCCTATCCATAATTACCATGTATCTATAATCCCTCATCTAACTAATATCCCAGAGACCTATATTGGACATGGTACTGTCAGGCCACATACAGAATCTGTCATAGTCTCGCTCTAATCGGATTCTCTCAGAGAACTCTTTCTCTCTCAATCCGAATGACCCTGGCCAGGGATTGGTTTGAGCAAGCATATATGAGATATTCCTCTCGTGATACCAAGAGTGGATGATCCTCTATTGACACTTAATTACCTTTGTAAGGTTGGCTACCAATCCTGATAACCAGTTGTACCAGATCTGATACTTTCCAAGCTTGTAAGTCTGACATCAAAGAAAGGAGTACTCATACAAGGCATCCTTTGTATCTCAAGTCTAAGGACAAAATATACAACTGGGACTATGGAATCGCTGTCTAACATTAGGTATCGTTAACCATACAATATTCCATAAGCGGATCAATCAGTGAACTCATTCTCTAATGAGCACCTGTACTATATCCTTAGTGTCTCCACACAAGTGGCTATGAGACTAGCTGCCTTCATCATATGGATGAGTATATAGTGTTAGGACACCTCAACGGGTGCATCACATGCGTAGTGAAAATCAAAACAAAAATTAATTTCCCACGCAGATCAAATCATCGTGCAAAAGATTGGGGTCGCGAGAAAAACCATGATGTGTGAGAGATTGATTTTACCTAGGGAGATCGTATATCCCTGTATTCCAGATCCGTATGGAGAAGATGAAGGAGGTCAAGCGTCCTCCTCTCTAGCGATATCCACACGATGGATCTCTACAGCGAAACTCCTCCAATCTGATCTCGCAACTCCTGCACACAGGGAGGGAGGAGAATAGGAGGTGGTGGCTAAAGCTGTAGCCTATCAACCATGAGTCTCCCCTCTAATTTACAGAGAGCCAGCAAAACCCTAGGGCTCCTTCCTTATTTGATTAAGGCCCAATTATAGGCCTAAGGAGATTATTAGATAGAGATCCAATAATGCAAGTTTAGTGGGTTATTGGATGGCGATCCAATACCCACTAAGGAAGGAGCCCTAGGGTTTTGCTGGCTCTCTATAAATAGTAGGGGAGACTCATAGTTGATAGGCTGTAGCTTTAGCCACCACCTCCTATTCTCCTCCCTCCCTCTGCGCAAGAGTTGCGAGATCAGATTAGAGAAGTTTCGCTACAGAGATCCATCATATGGATATCGCTAGAGAAGAGGATGCTTGACCTCCTTCATCTTCTCCATCCGGATCTGGAATATAGAGATATATGACCTCCTGAGGTAAAATCAATCTCCCACACATCGTGGTTTTTCAGTTTTTGTGGTTTTTCTCGCGATCCTAATTTTTTGCACGACGATTTGATTTCCACTGCGCATGTGATGCACCCGTTGAGATTTCCCAACAGTGGTATCAGAGCCAAGGTTTTCATGCAAAAAATTGGTTTTAAACTACGTGTGATGAGATTGAATTGCATCGAACTGTTTTACGCGCTTGTTGCAGTGATTGGCAATGAAAGTAGGTGCTGCCTGCGGGGGAGGGGCGGCCACATGCATGCAGAGGTGGCTGGCCACAGCCAAGCCCCCTGCAGTCGGCCATGGCCTGGCTACCTGTAAGGCGCGGCCGCCCACAGGGGCAACAGCTCACAAGGGGCGACCACCCGCGGGCACGGTCAGCTGCGGCCAGCCCGCAAGGGCTAGCCAATAGTGGCCAGCCGGCAAGGGGTTGCTCCTCGCAGCCAGCCCTGCCTCCAGCAAGGGCAACGACACCGGTCGCATGGGTGGCCGCCCCTTGGTAGGGCGGTTGCCGATCACAAAGGGCAGCCGCCGCCTACGTCGGGGCAGCGGTGACGGCGACACAGTGAGGGTGAAGGAGGGCTAGGGGATCTTTTTGAGAAAAAGATGATTATGCCCGTTAGAATTTGAGAAATTTCAGCTCTATCCCCTTTATACAGAATTCCTTAAATGCCCTCAATATTTTAGAAAATTTTGAGGACTGTCCTCTCATCCAAAATACCGAAAGCACCCTCAATGATTCCAAAAATTCCGAGGACTATCCTCATGTATAGAATTCTAAAAATACCCTGACAATTCTTAAAATTTCGAGGATTGTCCTCTCATCCAAAATTACAAAAATGCCCTTGACAATTCTAGAAATTCTGAGCATGTCCTGATTTCTAGAAAAATAATTAATTAAATAGTTGAATTAATTATTATATATATCTAATAATCCTACATATGATGTGATGTACATGTGATGTATGATGTGGATGGATGATCATGAGTCATTTGTTGTGATGTGTGTAATTGTGATTATTAATATTATTGGGCCTGCGAGCCTGCGTTTTTTCTCGTTTATTGTTGGGCCTGCGTGCTTGTGATTATTTGTAATTACATGGAGAGGCGCAGTGGGAGCATGGAGGTTACAGTGGGACCCATGATGCCGTGGCGGGAGATCACGACGTATAGTGATGCGAATCCGACGGAACCGATGATGACGAGATCAATAATCACAAGGCATAGAGATGCGCTAATGCACAGATAGATCCTATTATGAGTGATTAGGCCCATTAGCTCGGGCTTAATTATATTAGGTGATGGCTCATGATCATCTGGTGTGGCTTGCATATGTGATGTATTATACACCTACTAGACATACGTATATACATATATTTGCATGCGATATAGATATATATTAAATATGTATGTGTGTGACACGATATATTAGGAGACCGATAGGAAACAAAAACCCCTCCTACGATAATATTAAGTCGGTAAGCGTGAGGCAATAAGATTGACCCACGTGGCCTTCATCGTTATAAGAAGAAATAGAATCATGACGGAGGTTGAGTTGGTCGAGTCCCTCGAGGCTCACCTATCTACGTGATCGAGTTCTTGCCTATGACATAGAGATGTCATCGGTGACCTGAGTGTGGAGAAACCTCAACGGGTGTATTACATACGCAGTGGAAATCAAAATAAAAACTGATTTTCCACGCAGATCAAATCATCGTACAAAATATTGGGGTCGCAAGAAAAAATATAAAATAAAAAAATCACGATATGTGAGAGATTGATTTTACTAGGGAGATCATATATCCTTGTATTTTCAAATCCAGATGGAGAAGATGAAGGAGGTCAAGCGTCCTCCTCTCTAGCGGTATCCACATGATGGATCTCTACAGCGAAACTCCTCCAATCTGATCTCGTAACTCTTGCGTAGAGGGAGGGAGGAGAATAGGAGATGGTGGCTAAAGCTGCAATCTATCAACCATGAGTCTCCCCTCCTATTTATAAAGAGCCACCAAAACCCTAGGGCTCCTTCCTTAGTGGGCATTGGATCTTCATCCAATAACCCACTAACCTTGCATTATTGGATCTCTATCCAATAATCTCCTTAGGCCTATAATTGGACCCTAATCAAGGAGCCCATCAACATAGGGTATCATCTAATGAGAATATGGACTAATTGGATCTTCATCCAATCCTCTATTCGTTGAAGCATCCACCATATATGTGTGACCCTCTAGACCTGATACTACGCCGGCCGTGAGTCACTCCCATCAGAACTCCTTTTGATATAGTGAATTATTATCCATATAATAATTCACTCGACTCATCGACTATGGATGTACTAGGCCACTACGCCATAGTCCCCAAACGGTACAGGGGGGATCAAATCCATCGGACCTGTTTGTCCATAATTACCATGTATCTATAATCCCTCATTTAAATAATATCCCAGAGATCGTATATTGGACATGGTACTGTCAGGACATATACAAAATCAGTTTGTCTTGCTCTAATCGGATTCTACCAGAGAACTCCTTCTCTCTAAATCCGAATGACCCTGGCTAGGGATTTATTTGAGCAAGCACATTTGAGATATTCCTCTCATGATATCGAGAGTGGATGATCCTCTATTGACACTCAATTGCCTTCATAAGGTTGGCTACCAATCCTGATAACCAACTGTACCAGATCTGAAACTTTTTAAACCTGTAAGTCTAGTGTCAAAGAAAGGAGTACTCATACAAGATATCCTTGGTGTCTCAAGTCTAAGGACCAGATACACAACTGGGACTATGGGGTCGCTGTCTAACATTAGGGATTATTAAACATACAACATTCCATAAGCGGATCAATCAGTGAACTCATTCTCCAGTGAGCACCTATACTATATCCTTAGTGTCTCCACACAAGTGGCTGTGAGACCAGCCGCCTCCATCATATGGACAGGTATATAGTACATCGATTTGTCTGGTTATCTCAATGTCTCTCTTGAGTAACCTATGACCGAGATTATTTTGGATCTGTGTTTAAAGACGAATCGATCTCATTATCATGATCTCATCATGATCCGACTCCCATTGCATAGAACTAAGGACATCACAATATATATATAACAAATAATGTGAGAATATGCCAATATTAATCATAAGTAAAAAAGATCACACACCGTGTCACACATGCGATCACTCATGTGATTAGCTTGCAGGGCACCTGTAACCAGAAATCTCCTACTTGGCCAAAAGTCAATCACCTATGTGTCTGATCCCCATGAGACCCCTGTGACACTCAAATACAATATGAGTCGGCGACTTTGTTAGTGGATCTGTAATGTTATCTTCGGATGGAACTCTTTCATTGCTATATCTTTTCGGGTCATGATCACTCTCATCATATGGAACCTACTTAGAACAATTCTGTTTAGACCTGAGTTTCTTTGTTAGAGTTATCGCCCTGTCGCTGTCACAATATATGGGAGTCAGCTCCACGCTGCTTGGTATGACTCCCAAATCCTTGATGAACTTCTTCATCCACACTCCTTCGTCTTTCTGCTTCTACTACAACAATGTATTCCGCCTCTATGGTCGAGTCAGTAGTAGTATCTTTCTTGAAACTCTTCCAGCTTATTACTCCTCCATTCGGGATGAAAATATACCCTGAATTTGATTTGCAATCATCAATGTCCGACTGAAAACTTAAGTCTGTGTAGCCCTCAACCTGGAGGCTACCTCCTCCATATACCAGTAAAAGATTTTTAGTCCTTCTCAAGTACTTAAGGATACACTTTACTACCTTCCAGTGTTCTAAACCTGGATCTGCCTGATACCTGCTCGTGACAACACTCAGAGCATGTGATATATCAGGCCTAGTACATAGCATCGCTTACATGATAGACCCTATCACTGAGGCATAAGGTATCTTATCCATGTCTGCCCTTTCTTCAGGAGTCATTGGGGACATACTCCTAGAAAGTGACATTCCATGTCTCATCGGTATGAGACATCTCTTAGAATTTTTCATGCTAAACCTTTTGACAATAGTGTTTATGTACCTAGATTGGGATAAGCCAAGCATCCTTTTGGATCTATCTCTATAGATCTAGATCCTCAAAATATAGGATGCTTCCCCTAAGTCTTTCATGGAAAAGTTTCTAGATAGCCAAGCCTTTATTGTGGAGAGCATTCTGATAGGACCCTAGGGTACTATCGTGGAGGAATAGGGTAAAAAAGGGGATAAACGATCTCTTCGAGGGGATCAGGCCTCCTAGATCACTTCGAGGGGATCTGCCTCCTAGGGTTTTACCTTTTGGCTAAAACTAATACTTCTCATTTATTGTGGAAAAGGGTTTATAACCTTATTTATAAGGCTTTACCAAGAGTCTCGCTAATCTTTGACTCTTGATAGACTCCTAACTAAAAATAATAACGGACTCCATCCTAACCGAAGATAAAAATCAACTCCAACCAACTCATAACTGACTCGATTGAGCTCACCCGTCTCATAACTGACTCCGACTGGACAGACTAACATGACTCGACTCGATTTAATCATAAATGGATGGACCCGACTTAGCTAGGGTCCTAACAGACTCGCCCACTTCAAATCAGCCTTGTCTCAAGGCTGAGCAATATCAGATTTCGAGAGCACTTCAAGCTTTACCACGCATCACGACTCTTTGATCAATTAAGTAGGATCTCCACTTGGTGTAAGCAATGGTTTAGTCTTCTTGTGTAGTTGTCATTATAGTCTTATGGAGAACCCTTTTCATCCGATGGCTAGTGGTAGTATCATGTCTTCTTTTGGATATCACCACTTCGAAGTCTTCCTGGGGCATCAAAAAGAAATCGACAAGTAGTTGTTTTACCTTTGAGCACCTTTTATCACAAATTAGGGTTTGCCCATTAGCAATATTATCTTCAGATTTGGCATAGCGTTCGTGATCGGACTCCACATTATCAATTTTTTATTCATCCTTAGCTGGTTCAATCACCAGAAGTTTGTCACGACCATCATATTCGAGCTCCACCTTTTCAGATTTTATTTCCTCCTTAATTGTTTCAACCGTCAAAAGCTGCTCTTATTTGTGATTGTCTATGTTGACCACCTTGAAGTCCTGTCTATTAAAGTTTCTGTTTCGGTGAGTGTCCATAATGATTTTTCTTTCCTGTACATTAGCAAATGATACGGCTGCTATCATGGTGCAGGGATGGCGAGCTTTAACTTCACACCGAATCTCGAGATTAAGTCCCCCAATAAATTTTCTCACCAATTGTATCTCAGACCAATCTCAGGTTTGGTTCGACAGATTCTTAAATCTGCTCTAGTACTCCTGTACTGTAGAAGTCTGACAGATTTTAGCGAGCTATCCATTAATATTCTTGTACTCCGATGGTTTGAAGCGAATCAGGAGCTCTCTCTTGAACTGTCCCCACGAAGGGACTCTACGATAGGTCTCGTATAAATCATACCATTGGATTACGTTTCCTTCAAGTTGAATAGAGGCGATCTCCACCTTGGATTCCTCCGGAGTCCTGTGAAAATGAAAAAAAATTTCAACATGTAAAATCCAACCGATTAGGTCTCCATCTTCCCATCGAGGAAACTCCATCCTCATGTATGTGTATCTTGTGTCCTGCCTGTGGTCATACTTTTCGGATCAACTCCCTTGAAACTTTCACCATATTGAGTTTTGTTGGGGCTCTCTGATCGGCTTCTTCTAATTTCGCGGAGAAGCACTTCAAATCTATCTTCCATGCGAGCCTCACAACCTTTAAACCTTGATTCAAGTGCCTTATCTGTAATCATTACGTAGGATTGTAGATTAGTGATGTTCAGTTCTTCTTTTTTTAACTAAGTGGCAGCAATAGGATGAAGGTGGCTGTGGTAGATGCGGTTGTGGCAGAGGGAAGAAGATGAGGGCTGGTCGGTGGTGAGGAGGAGGCAGCAGCAGGTGGCCGTGGTGAGGACAGTGACGACCGACGGGAGGAGGCAGTGGCCATGGCCGGCGAGGGATACGACTATGGCTATAGTTTATTGGAGGAGGAAGCGAGGGCAGCGGTCGAGGAGGTTGCGACAGTAACAGATGGCCGTGGTGAGGACAGCGACGGCTGACGGGAGGAGGTAGTGGTCGTGGCCAGCGAGGGATACGGTTGCGACTGTAGCTATAATTTTTTGGAGGAGGAAGCGAGGGTAGCGATCGAGGAGGAGGTTGTGGCAGCAGCAGAGGGAAGAAAATGAGGCAGCGGCTAAGGCGGCGCTGGCTGGCGGTAGGAGCAGGGGGGAAAGAAGGGGGCTGTGCACGGGTGGAGCAACGATGGTGGTGGAGATGTAGGGGAAGGAAGAGAGATGGAAGAGATCACTGACAGGGTGGGGCTACCAAGGGAGAGGGTAGCGGCGATGTGCGACTTCTGTGGTAGGAGAGGTGGAGGCGTAGGAGGAGGACGACAGCTGTGTCGATGATGGGCCCGGGAGGAAGAAGACAGCAACCGACGGTTAAGGATGGCAGGGGTGGGCGGCTGCTATGACAGAGGCGACTGCAGGGAAGAAAGGGGAGGAAGATCGCACAGAGGGCGTACGGCTGCTTTTTTCTTTTTTGAAAGATGAGGAGATTTGCAGCTTCTTTTCTTCTTTCTCTCTCTCTCTCTCTCTCTTTCTCTCTCTTTTTTTTTATACAACAAGATGACGATGATGGTGGCGATATGACGTTGACGACGATGATGGCGGCGACGACGACGTTGACGAAAGGAGCGATCGCGGAATCACAATAAGAACGCCAAGGATCGCTACTCTGATACCAAATTGATAGGACCCTAAGATTCTATCGTAGAGGAAGAGGGTGGAAAATGGGATAAATGATTTCTTCGAGGGGATCGGGCCTCCTAGATCACTTCGAGGGGATCTGCCTCCTAGGGTTTTGCCTTTTGGCTAAGACTAATACTTCTCATTCATTGTGGAAAAGAGTTTACAACCTTATTTATAAGGTTTTACCAAGAGTCTCACTAATCTTTGACTCTTGATAGACTCCTAACTGAAAATAATAATGGACTTCATCCTAACCGAAGATAAAAACTAACTCCAACCAACTCATAACTGACTCGATTGAGCTCACCCATCTCATAACTGACTCCGACTGGACAAACTAATATGACTCGACTCGATTTAATCATGAATGGATGGACCCGACTTAGCTAGGGTCCTAACACATTTCTATATCATTCCCAATTATTAGGATGTTATCCACATATAGCACCAAGAAGGTGATAGCGCTTCCACTTACCTTCCTGTACACATAAGGCTCATCTTCATTATTAACGAAGTCATAAGATCTGATCACCTTATCAAATCTTATGTTCCAACTTCGAGAAGCTTACTTCAATCCATAAATGGATCTAAGCAACCTACACAGTTTATCTGACTCTATTTGGATATGAATCCCTCTGGTTATATCATATACACCTCTTCCTCGAGATTGCCATTGAGGAATGAAATTTTGACATCCATCTGCCATATCTCACAGTCATAGTGTGCTGCAATGGCCAAAATAATTCTGATGGCCTTAAGCATGACTACAGGTGAAAATGTTTCGTCATAGTCAACTCCTTATCTTTGACGATATCCTTTAGCTACCAGCCTTGCTTTATAGGTCTCTACCTCTCCATCCACTCCGATCTTCTTCTTGAAGATCCATTTACAGCCGATGAGTACAATACCCTCAAGTGCATCCACAAGGTTCCAAACCTTGTTAGAGTATATGGAATCCATCTAAGAATTCATGGCTTCTTGCTACTTCCCGGAGTCTATACTCATAATAGCCTCCTCGTAGGTCTAAGGATCAACATCCTGAGAGTCATCTCCACTTATATGTCCCACATATCTTTCAGGAGGGTGAGATACTCTATTAGAACTACGTAAAGTTGGAACTTGTGTGTTAGGTACCTCAACAGACTCAGGCTCTGGAATGGTGCTTGAGCTAGGTTCTCCAACCTCGCTCAATTCTATCTCACTCCCACTGTTTCCACAAAGAATGTGTTCCTTCTCAAGGAACACAGCTCTGTTAGCAACAAAGACCTTTCAATCCTCGGGATGATAGAAATAATACACACAAGTTTCCTTTTGGTATACCACGAATGTGCACCATTCTGTCCTTGATTCCAACTTATCGGGGTTGTATCTTCTAACGTGGGCAAGACAGCCCCAAATCTTAATAATCTTAAGATAAGACTTCTTTCCTTTCCATATTTGATATGGTGTAGACACTACCGACTTTGATGGAACTCTGTTCAGAAGGTAAGCTGCAGTCTATAGGGCGTACCCCCATAATGAAACGGATAGGTCAGCAAAACTCATCATGGACCACACCATGTCTAACAATGTGCGATTCCTCCTTTCTGATACACCATTGAGCTGAGGTGTATAAGGAGGTGTCTACTGGGATAGAATCCCATTATCCTTGAGGAAATGGGTGAACTCCGTACTCAAATACTCTCCTCCTCGATTTGATCGAAGAGTCTGAATACTATTTCTAATTTGGTTCTCCACCTCATTCTTATATTTCCTGAATTTCTCGAAGGCCTCAGATTTGTACTTCATTAAGTATATGTGTCCATACCTAGAGAAATTATTAGTGAATGTAATGAAGTAAAAGTAACCACCTATAGCCTGAGTCGACATGGGGCCACATACATCACTGTGTATGAGTTCTAATAACTCAGTGGCTCTCTCTCTAGTTCCACTAAAAGGAGAGTTAGTCATCTTCCCATGAAGGTAAGGTTCGCAAGTTGCATATGTCTCATAGTTAAATGGATCTAAGTATCCATCTTTCAGCAACTTTTGAATCCTTCCCTCATGTATATGACCTAGCCTACAATGCCATAGGTATGCATTATTCATCTCATCTCTTTTTCTCTTAGACATATTTATATTCATGATATGTGGAGAAGTGTCTAACACATATAAGCCATTTATAAGGGTCCCACTAGTGATGATCTCATCATCCATAATTATTGAATAACTATTGTTCTCAAAAACTAATTTATATCCACTTATTGTCAAACAAGAGATGGATATAATATTTTTGATAATAGAGGAAATAAAATAACATTCATCTAATGCAATAATAACTCCACTAGGTAGGTGTAGGGTGACCTCCCCAATAGCAACTACAAGAACTCTTGCTCTATTGCCCATCTTGAGGTCCATCTCACATCTAGTCAATCTTTTAGGTCTTGCCAAAAGATGCAACAAATTACAAATATGATAAACACTCCCGATATCCAATACTCATATGTTATTATGAAAATCTGACAAGTGAAGACTGATCATGAATATATCTGAAGCTTCTCTAAGCTTCTATTTCACCTTCTTTGCAAGGTAGTCCTTACAATTCCTCTTCCAATGCCCATCTTGGCCATAGTGGAAGCATTGTCCTTTGTCCTTTGTCGGGTCTTTATACCAACCTTTGCCTTACTCGATCTTTCTTTGCCCTTGCCCTTCTTAAGGGTCTTACTAGCCTACCTTTTCTTATTAGTCTCACCAATATAGAGAACTAGCTTCTCTTTCTTGATGGTGCTCTCAGCTTCCCTCAACATATTGAGGAGCTCAGATAGAGTCACCTCAAGCTTGTTCATATTAAAGTTAATAATAAACTATGAAAAGGAATTTGATAGGGACTGAAGTATAAGATCATACATAGGTTATCTTCTTAGGTTATCCTCTAGGACTATCTATAAACTTCATAAAGCGAGTGATCTCATCCTCGCTTGTCCTTTCCTTCGATGTGGGCATAATCAAATTAAGGATATATACAATTTTCTCTTTCTTGAGAACTCAAATTACGGAGCCTTTGGACCAATGAGGCGGTTGGCATTAAATATGCCACATAGGGGTTTTGCAAGCGACAAACAAGATATAGTGAAAATAAATAACATGCAGATTTTACAAAAAATACTAATTTAGATATGGACTTCTATCTTAATATAATCCCACTATTTTCTTAGTGAATCGCGTGACACCCTCGACGCGTGAGACGAAAGTCTCCAATAGACTCCTAGTGGGGATCGGGATCCAATTGGCGTCTTAATGCAATCTCGAGGGACTCGACCAACTACACTAAGCCCAAAAGGTAGACAACTCTTGTCAATCACAACTCCTTGTGATTCTCGTCATGTTCGGCCTCCGAATTATCATGGTCTCAACTGCTCGACCAACCATGAAGTTTAGTTAAGTCATCACCATCGTTACAAGATGAGTATGATTCGATGGATATGCTTTCGACTGCTCGACTAAGTCATACCATGTCCTCAGGTCACCGGTGACATATATATGTCGTAGGCAAGAACTCAATCACGTAGACAGGTGAGCCTCGAGTGACTCGACCAACTTAACCTATATCGGGATTCAATTTCTTCCTATAACGATGGAAGACCACGTGGGTCAATCTTATTACCTCATACTTACCAACTTAATATTATCATAGGAGGGGTTTTTATTTTCTATCGATCTCTTAATATGTCGTGTCACATACATACATATTTAATATATATCTACATCGCATGCAAATATATATATATATATATATATATACATATATCAAGTAGGTGTATAACACATCACATATGCAAGCCACACTGGATGACCATGAGCCATCACCTAATATGATTAAGCCCGAGCCAATGGGCCTAATCACTCATAATAGGATCTATGTGTGCATTGGCGCATCTCCATGCCTTGTGATTGTTGATCTCGTCATCATCGGTTCCGTCGGATCGTCGCATCACCAAGTGTCGTGATCTCTCGTCACGGCATCATGGATCCAGATGTAACCTCCACGCTCCCACTGCGCCTCTTCATGTAATTACAAATAATCACAAGCACGTAGGCCCGATAATAAACGAGAAAAATGCAGGCTCACAAGCCCCAATATTAATAATAATCACAATTACACACATCACAACACATGGCTCATGATCATCCATCCACATCATACTTCACATCATATGTAGGATTACTAGATATATATAATAATTAATTAAACTATTTAATTAATTATCTTTTGGAATTTAAGACATGCTCAGAATTTCTAGAATTATCAAGGGTATTTTCATAATTTTGGATGAGAGGATAGTCCTCGAAATTTTCAGAATGTTGAGGTATTTCAAGAATTCTGTACACAAGGACAGTCCTCGAAATTTTCTGAATTCATAAGGGCAGGATCATCCTTTTTAGTAAAGGATGTCGTAACCCCTCTTTCCCCTTCTACGCCGCCGCTGTCGCCACTGCCCCTATGCAGGCGACGGCTGCCCTTGCCCGCTGGCAGCCACACTACCAAGGGGCGGTCACCCCTGCGGCTGGCGCCACCACCCCTGTTGGCGGCAGGGTTGGCAGACCCTTGCGTGCGCCCTACAGCCGGCACCCTTTGCGGGCGATGTGCTGCTAGCGGTTGCCGCCCCTACGAGCTAGCCGTTGGATGTCGCCGCCTTGTAGATGCACCGCGAGCAGCCGCCCACGATCGCTGGATGCCACACCTTGCAGACGCACCGCGGGCAGCCGCTGGCAGCCGCCACTTGCCGACGGCCGCCCTTTGCCGGCTAGCCTTGGCAGCGGCCTGGCCGTGGGTGGCAAGAAGCCATGAATTCTGAGATTGATTCCATGTACTCTAACAAGGTTTGGAACCTTGTGGATGCACTTGAGGGTATTGTATTCATCGGCTGCAAATGGACCTTCAAGAAGAAGAACGGAGTGGAAGGAAAGGTAGAGACCTATAAAGCAAGGCTGGTAGCTAAAGGATATCGTCAAAGACAAGGAGTTGATTATGACGAAACCTTTTCACTTGTAGCTATGCTTAAGTCCATTAGAATTATTTTGGCTATTGCAGCACACTAAGACTATGAGATCTGGCAAATGGATATCAAAATAGCATTCCTCAATGGCAACCTCGAGGAAGAAGTGTATATGATACAACCAGAGGGATTTGTATCCAAAGATTGTCTAGATAAAGTGTGTAGGTTGCTCAGATCGATTTATGGATTAAAGTAAGCTTTCCGAAGTTGGAACATAAGATTTGATGAGGTGATCAGATCTTATGACTTCGTTAAGAACGAAGATGAGCCTTGTGTGTACAGGAAGGTAAGTAGAAGCGCTATCACCTTATTAGTGCTATATGTGGATGACATCCTAATCATTGGGAATGATGTATGAATGCTCTCCATAGTAAAGACTTGGTTATCCAAAAATTTCTCCATGAAAGACTTAGGGGAAGCATCCTATAGTTTGGGGATCAGGATCTATAGAGATAGATCCAAAAGGATGCTTAGCTTGCCCAGTCTAGGTACATAGACTCCGTTGTCAAAAGGTTTAGCATGGAGAATTCCAAGAGAGGTCTTATACTGATGAGAAATGGAATATCACATTCTAGGAGTGTGTCCCCAAAGACTCCTGAAGAAAGGGCATACATGAATAAGATACCTTATACCTCAGCGATAGGGTCTATCATGTATATGATGCTATGTACTATGCCTGATATAGCACATGCTCTGAGTGTCACGAGCATTTATCAGACAGATCTAGGTTTAGAACATTGGAAGGCAGTAAAGCGTATCTTTAAGTACTTGAGAATGACTAAGGATCTTTTACTGGTATATGGAGGAGGTAGCCTCCAGGTTGAGGGCTACATGGAATTGAGTTTTCAGTCTACCATTGATGATAGCAAGTCAAATTTAGGGTATATTTTTACCCTGAATGGAGGAGTAGTAAGCTGGAAGAGTTCCAAGCAAGATACTACTACTAACTCGACCACAGAGGTAGAATATATTGTTGTAGCAGAAGCAGCAAGATGAAGGGGTGTGGATGAAGAAGTTCATCAAGGATTTGGGAGTCATACCAAGCAGCGTGGAGCTGACTCCCATATATTGTGACAGCTACAGGGCGATAACTCTAACAAAGGAACTCAAGTCTCAATAGAATTATTCTGAGGAGGTTCCATCTGATTAGAGTGATCATGACCCAAAAAGATATAGCAATGAAAATAGTTTCATCCGAAGATAAACATTGCAGATCCACTGACGAAGCCACTAGCTCAGATTATATTTGAGCATCACAAGGGTGCAAGCCAATCACGTGAGTGATGGCACACGTGACACGCTGTGTGATCTTTTTGCTTATGATTAATATTGGCATATTCTCACATTATATTATTTATTACATATATATTGTGATGTCCTTGGTTCTATGCAATGGGAGTCGGATCGTGATGAGATCACAATAATGAGATCGATTCACCTTTAAACACGGATCCTAAATAACCACGGTCATAGGTTACTCAAGAGGGATATTGAGATAACCAGATAGATCGGTGTACTATATACTCATCCATATGATATTGGCGACTGGTCTCATAGCCACTTATGTGGAGACACTAAGGATATATATAGTACAAGTGCTAATTAGAGAATGAGTTCACTGATTGATCCGCTTATGGAATGCTGTATGGTTAATGATACCTAATGTCAGACAGTGATTCCATAGTTCCAGTTGTGTATTTGGTCCTTAGACTTGAGACACCAAGGATGCCATATATGAGTACTCCTTTCATTGACGCCAGACTTACAGGTTTAGAAAGTTCTAGATCTGGTACAACTGGTTATCGAAGATTGTAGCCAACCTTACGAAGGCAATTGAGTGTCGATAGAGGATCATCCACTCTTGATATCATGAGAGAAATATCCCATATATGCTTGCTCAGACAAATCCCTGGCTAGGGTCATTCGGATTGAGAGAGAAGGAGTTCTCCGGTAGAATCTGAATAGAGCAAGATAAACTGATTTCGTATGTGACCAGATAGTACCATATACAATATACGATCTCTGGGATATTATTTGGATAAGGGATTATAGATACATGGTAACTGTGGACAGACAGGTCCGATGGATTTGATCCCCTCTGTACCGTTTGGGGATTATGGCGTAGTGGCCTAGTACGTCCATAGTCGATGAGTCAAGTGAATTATTATGGGGATAATAATTCACTATGTCAGAAGGAGTTCTGATGGGAGTGACTCACGGCCAACTCGGTATCGGGCCTGAGGGTTACACATATATGGTGGATTCTTCAGCGAATAGAGGATTAGATGAAGATCCAATTCAACCTCTATTCTCATTAGATGATACCCTATGTTGATGGACTCCTTGATTAAGGCCCAATTATAGGTCTAAGGAGATTATTGGATAGAGATCCAATAATGTAAGGTTAGTGGGTTATTGGATGGAGATCCAATACCCACTAAGGAAGGAGCCCTAGGGTTTTGGTGGCTCTCTATAAATAAGAGGGGAGACTCATGGTTGATATACTGTAGCTTTAGCCACCACCTCCTGTTCTCCTCCCTCCCTCTGCGCAAGAGTTACGAGATCAGATTGGAGAAGTTTCGTTGCATAGATCCATCGTGTGGATACCGATAGAGAGGAGGACGCTTGACCTCCTTCATCTTCTCCATCCAGATCTGGAATATAGGGATATACAATCTCCCTAGGTAAAATCAATCTATCACACATTACGATTTTTTAGTTTTTGTAGTTTTCTCATGACCCCAATCTTTTGCACGACGATTTAATCTATGTGGGAAATCAGTTTTTATTTTGATTTCCGCTGCACATGTGATGTACCCGCTGAGGTTTTCCAACATTTATAAGGGTCCCTAGAGTGATGATCTCATCATCCATTATTATTGAACTACTATTATTCTCAAAAACTAATTTATATATACTAATTATCAAACAAGAAATAGAAATAATATTTTTGATAATAGAGGTAACAATGTAGCATATATCTAATGCAATAATAGCTCCAGCAAGCAGATGTAGGGTGACCTCTCCAACAACAACTACAACAACTCCTGCTCCATTGCCCATCTTGTGGTCCATCTTGCCTCTAGCCAATCTCCTAGGTCTTGCCAGAACCTACAACGAATTACAGATATGATAAACACTCCCAGTATCTAATACCCATGTGTTATCATAAAAATCTAACAAGTGGAGACTGATCATGAATATACTTGAAGCTTCTCCAAGCTTCTGTCTCGCCTTCTCTGCAAGGCAGTCCTTATAGTTCCTCTTCCAATGCCCGTCTTGGGTACAGTGGAAGCATTGTCCATTGTCCTTTTCCGGGTATTTCTTGGCAACCTTTACCTTACCTGGTCATTTTTTGCCTTTGCCCTTCTTAAGGGTCTTGCTGGTCTTCCTTTTCTTTTTGGTCTCACTAATATAGAGAACTGGCTTCTCCTTCTTGACACTCTTAGCTTCCCTCAACATATTGAGGAGCTCAGGGAGAGTCACCTCAAGCTTGCTCATATTAAAAATAATGAACTGTGAAAATAAATCTGGTACGGACTGAATTATAAGATCAACGCATAGGTTATCCTCTAGGACTATTTCTAGACCTGTGAGTTTCTCGATCCACTCTATCATCTTTAGGATATGGTTCTTAATCGATGTCCCTTCTATCATCCTGGCTTGGAAAAGTCTCTTAGATATCTCATATCTTTGAGTTCTTTCGTGTTTCTCAGACAGCTGGCGGAGATGAAGAAGGATAGCATCTACATCCATGCTCTCATGTTGCCTCTGTAACTCAGGAGTCATGGAGGCCAACATGTATCATTTTGCTAACATAGAATCATCTATGTACTTCACATAGCGAGCGATCTCATCCTCGCTTGCCCCTTCTTCTGGCGTGAGCACAATTGTATCAAAGATGTATGCAATTTTCTCTGCCATGAGAACAATTCTTAAATTACGGAGCTTTTGGACCAATGGGGTGGTTGACATTAAGTATGCCATGTAGGGGTTCTGCAAGCGACAAGCAAGATATAGCATAAATTAAATAACATACAGATTTTATAGAAAATACTATTTAAGATATAGACTTCTATCTTAATGTATTCCTACTATTTTCTTAGCGAATTATGCGACACCCTCGACACGTGAGACGAAAGTCTCTGGCAAACTCCTAGTGGGGATCGGGATCTAATCGGCATCTTAGTGCTACCTCGAGGGACTCGACCAATTACACGAAGCCCAAAAGGAAAGCAACTCTTGCCAATTACAACTCCTTGTGGTTCTCGTCATGTTCGGCCTCTAAATCATCATAGTCTCGAGAGACTCGACCAACCATGACGTCAGTTAAGTTATCACCATCATTACAAGATGAGTCTGATTCGATGATATTCCCTCGAGGGATTCGACTAAGCATATCATGTCCTCAGGTCACTAGTGACATCTCTATGTCGTAGGCAAGAACTCGATCACGTAGATAGGTAAGCCTTGAGGGACTCGACCAACTCAACCTATGTCGTGATTCAATTTATTCCTATAACGATGGAAGGCCACATGGGCAATCTTATTACCTCACGCTTACCGACTTAATATTATCGTATGAGGGGTTTTTGTTTCGTATCGGTCTCCTAATATGTCGTGTCATATATATACATATTTAATATCTACATCGCATATAAATATATATATATATATATACATATATCTAGTAGGTGTATAACACATCATATATGCAAGCCACACCGGATGATCATGAGCCATCACCTAATATGATTAAGCCCGAGCCAATAGGCCTAATCCCTCATAATAGTATCTATGTGTGCATCGATGCATCTACATGCCTTGTGATTGTTAATCTAGTCATCATCGGTTCTGTCAGATCGTCGCATCACCATGCGAGGTGATCTCTTGCCACGGCATCATGGGTCCCGCTGTCACCTCCACACTCCCTTTGCACCTCACCATGTAATTACAAATAATCATAAGCATGCATGTCCAACAATAAACAAGAAAAATGGAGGCTCACAGGCCCCAATAATAATAATAATCATAATTACACACATCACAACACATCACTCATGATCATCCATCCACATTATACATCACATCATATGTAGGATTACTAGATATATATAATAATTAATTAAACTATTAATTAATTATTTTTTTAAAAATCAGGACATGCTTGAAATTTTTAGAATTATCAAGGGTATTTTCATAATTATGAATGAGAGGACAGTCCTCAAAATTTCTAAAATTATTGAGGGCATTTTTAAAATTCTAAACACGAGGACAATCCTCAGAATTTTTAAAATTTAAAGGGGCAGGATCATCCTTTTCTCAAAAGGATGCCCTAACCCCTCTTGCCCCATCTGCGCCTGGCAGCCACCCTGCCAAATGGCGGCCACCCCTACGACCGGTGTCGCCGCCCCTGCTGGCGGTAGGGCTAGCCACGGGCAGCAGCCCCTTGCGTGCGCCCTGCAGCTGGCCCCCTTTGCGGGCGACGCGCTGCAAGCAGGTGTGCCCGCATGCGGATGCTGCTCGTGCGGGCTTGCCACAGCCGACTATGCCCGTAGGCGCCACACCTGTGAACTGCTGCTCCTGTGAGTGGCACCAGCCTCCCTTTCGGGCTGGCCCTGATCGCAGCCAGTCGCCCCCTTGTAGGGGGCCTTGGCCGCGGCTTGGCCGTGGGTGGCCGCCCCACCTCCTCGCTGCCTTTGTTGTGAAAATGTAGCAAGAACGCGTAGAACGATTTTACGCAATTCAATCTCATCACACGTAATTTAAAACCAATCTTTCGCACGAAAACCTGACTCTGATACCATTATTGGGAAACCTCAGTGGGTGCATCACATGCATAACGAAAATCAAAACATAAAGAAACTGGAGGTAGAACCGTGTTCCGTGGCTCATTATAGTTAGGACTCCAAAGACTTACACTATAAGAAATGTATTGTACTTGTGCCAAATTCTACTTGCATAAAGACCATCCTTCAAGAGATGCATTCTACACCTGTGGCCGGGCACTCTGGGTTCTTTAGAACCTATAAGAGAGTCAAGAAAAATTTGTATTGGGTAGGGATGAAAAAGATTATTGCTGAATTTGTAGCACAATGTGATATATATCAGCGATATAAAGGTGAAATAGTGGCAAGCCCCGGAAAGATACAACCCTTACCCATCCCAGACTCAGTATGGACTGATATATCAATGAACTTCATCAAAGGGCTACCCTTATCGCAAGAAAAAGGTATGATTCTTGTTGTGATTGATCACCTTACAAAGTATGCTCACTTCTGCACTGTTCGCAATCCTTATACTACTTCTAGCATTGCTCGAATCTTTATGGAGAATATTGTAAAATTACATGGGATGCAAAGATCTATTGTAAGTGATCGTGATAGGATCTTCACGAGCAAATTTTGGACAGAACTATTCTAGATGCAGGGCACTAAATTGAAGATGAGTACAGCATATTACCCACAAATCGATGGCCAAACTGAAGTGGTGAATAGGTGCTTAGAGACATACCTCAGATGCTTCACTAGTGACCGGCTAAAAGAGTGGACAAAGTGGCTTCCTTGGGCCGAGTGGTGGTATAATATAACTTATTATTCATTTACAAAATATACTCCTGATAGAACCCCAGAATGAGCTCTATAGATTTTGATCCTTTAGGGGGATCAACCCTTGGAACGCTATAGGGGTTCCTCCCTCCTAGACTTAGCACAAGGCTGAAATAAAATTGATAATTGCTTGATTCAAGAGGGGGGGTGGCTACATCTTTAAATAGGGATCAAAACCTTAGCTTAAGGGGGTGCTTGCGTAAGTAAAATTATCCCTTTGCCCCTCCTATAGCTGACCTGCTTTAATAGGAACAAGGGACAGCTAGGTTGGCTCTATAGCCGACCTAAGCAGGGGGAAACCCTGGCTGACCAACCTAGTAAGGGAGGTGGTAGCCACTAATCCCTAAGGGCTAATCTAAACCCTAGCCATACTCCTTTATAAGATATGAGTGACTTTATTACAATCTAGCAGGATTTTATTGACTACTTCTTAGGGAGATTAGGACTCAATCATGCTGGAGTACTATCAAACCCGTCCTCTTAAAATTAGCCTTGTCCTCAAGGCTAAGGTTCTATGAACTCGGGGAACCAAGTCTTCAGCTCCTCATATGATTCTCATACTATTATCAACTGAACTTTAGCCTCCTCATCAGCTAGGGTGTTAGTTGGAAGGATTTGGGCTGAGTCATCTTCTTTAAATTTTTATTTGAGGTGGGATACCCAATGGATCAACTGTAATCTTGATCTGGTGTGCGGATCTGATCTCCAGGTTACGGCTCCAATATGATCCCTAATTTTGCAAGGCCCAAAGAAATAAGGAGACCACTTCCTTATGGCTTGAGTTTCCTGCTAATCGGGCTGGAGGTGTAAGAAAACCAGATCTTTAATTTTTTGTCCATTTTGAAGTTTATCGGGAGGTCATTTCTTCTTTGCATGTGCTGGCGTCAGCGTGGATTGTAATTCTTTTGGGCTTACTCCTCTTTCGTGCCATGGACCTGTATCCAGTCAAATTTTAAATTTGGTAGCAATGAGTATCCCCTTTAAAAATCTCGTGTGAAGTGTGGGGGAAGCCTCGGTGTGAATTAGGAGTCAATCATCTTACATAAGGGTGACGCCAATCCCAACTCTGGATGTGTCTACTCCAAGTACGAACATATTACCACGTTTAGGTAATGCTAGCATCGATATAGATGGTATCATGGCTGTGGGGGTTATGTGGATGCCTTTCTCCTATTCCTTCTTGCGATCGTGGGCCGTGGATCCGAGGTCATCATCAGGGAAGACTTTTAGCATCATGGTCCGCTCCTCGATGAAGTGTGGAAGTAGCCTAAGATGAGGGAGTACTACATCAGAACCCATAGCTGGTTCAGCTGAATATGGCACTTCAGGAAGAGCTTATCCCTGTAGACAAAGAGGCAAAGTTTTTGGAGATAAAGTATCATTGCAAGGGAAGGTTGTGGTCAAATGATCAGTACCTCTCGCATCTCCTGGACGATCTTTTTAGCTTCGGTCCTCTGAAAATATGGGCAGCAATATGGCTGAATATATGCTGGTGGTTCCCCTTGTAAGACCAACATACGGGGGTCGTGCAGTCTGGTAGGAAGGAGTCGGCTTGGTTCAGCGTACGTGCTTGAGATTTCAGCGAGCTTCTCCAAGCTTCAGATCATCTTTTCTTTGTTCTCTCCTTTCCCACATAAGGTCACCTATTTTTTTCTTGTCATTCATAAGGCCGTTGGAGCTCCTGGTGTCGGCGAGGATGGTGACGGGTTGATGCTTGATGAAGCCATCAAGGTCCAATATTTGTGTTGGAGCATGAACGGTGCGGGTGGCAGATTATGGTTTTTCCTTCATATCCTTCTCCTCAGACTCGAGAGCCATATCTTTGAGTTTGGGTTCTTCAGTGGGCTCAACCAATAGAGGTCTCTCTTTTTTACAATGGTGGTTTCGGCTCCACAGTTTATTACAATGCTTTTTGCCGCAAGGATCGCTTCTGGCTACGATCGAGGATGGCAGCAAGAGGCCGCTGTTGGCAGCATTCTGCAGTGAAAGATGCATGCTGCAGTTGAAGGGATAAGGGCTATTGGGCGGCTGAAAGATTGGTGGATCGAAGGCTTCAGTTTTTGGATGCGGTTTGTGGCTGTATTGGGTGCGATTTGGGGCTACGGTTTTGTGGAGTTTAGGCTACAAATTAGTGTGGTTTTAGGGCTATGATAGTAGTAGATGAAGGTTAGGGAAATAGATTTTAGATCTGGGATAGATGGCAGCAAAGGTAGATGTATCGGTAAGGAAAGTTGGCTGAAAAGGTAAGTGGATCGATAAGGAAGTAGGGTGCGGTTAGGGCTGATTTAGGTGACTGTTTGGTTTCAGTTTAGGGTTGGGTTTTGAAGGGTTTTTGTTAAGGATGGTAGGGTTTGTGATGAGAAAAAGAGAGTCCAAAATCCCACAAAAAATAGAACTCAAATCCGATAGAATTCGACGAAAAAAAGTGCGGCGATGTGCAGTCCTACCGAACAGATTTTACGTCGGAGAAACGATGACTTCTCGACATAATTTTCAGAGGAAAGTTCATGAAAATTATGTAGAAACCCTTGGTTTAGATGTTGGGAATATCAGTAAATAGTTTGGCGAAATTTTGGTAGTGTAACAGTAGGGAAATAGGGCAAAAGACGAATGATAGATCCTTTATCGTAAAAATTCTAGAACTATGTGCTAGTGAAAGATTGCAAAAGAAAACCGGTTCCAAAAGGAATTTTTTTAAGAAATCAATCTCAAATGAAAGCCAAGTTGATCTTTGGAATTGTATAAAAATTTTGGCCAAAAAGGATGAACAAAAGTTTGGTTTCAAGAGGCCAATAGACACAAGGCAGATTCTCTGTCATAGAATTTCAGCACTGTGCAATGAAGAATCATTGTGCTATAAGTCCGGATCCAGAAGGAGTTTTTTTCTGAGATTAGTGTTAAATGAAAGCTAAGATGATCTTCTAAATTGTGGAAATTGCTTCAGAAGGTGGAGGCGTGGATGATGGCTACAGGGGTAGCAAGATCGCTGCTATGATACCAGATGATAGAACCCCAGAGGAGCTCTATGGATTTTGATCCTTGAGGGGGATCAACCCTTGGAACACTATAGGGGTTCCTCCCTCCTAGACTCGGTATAAGGCTAAAATAAAATTGATAATTGCTTGATTCAAGAGGGGGGGGGGGGTGGCTACATCTTTAAATAGGGATTAAAACTTTAGCCTAAGCGGGCGGCTAGGTTGGCTTTATAGCCGACCTAAGCAAGGGAAAGCCTGGCCGACCAACCCAGTAAGAGAGGTGGCGGCCACTAAGCCCCAAGGGCTAATCTAAACTCTAGCCATACTCTTTTATGAGATAAGAGTAGCTTTATTACAATCGAGCAGGGTTTTATTGACTACTTCTTAGGGAGATTAGAACTCAACCCTACTGGAGTCCTATCAACTCCCTATGAGGCCATGTATGGTCGGCCTCCTCTTGTAATCCCAAAATATGTATGGGGCACCTCTAAAGTAGAACAAGTGGACAAAGAACTACAAGACAAAGACAAAATGTTAAAATTACTAAAAGATAATCTCACTGCACCTCAAGCAAGGATGAAGCAGCAATATGATCAACACAAAGGCGAAAGAGAATTTTCAATGGGAGATTGAGTATTTCTACAGCTCCAACCATACAAGCAAACATCAATCTAGACCAGAGCCTCCATGAAGCTTTCACCTCAGTTTTATGGACCCTACTAGATTTTGGAGCACATCGGAGCAGTCTGGTAGGAAGGAGTCGGCTCGGTTCAGCGGACGTGCCTGAGATTTCAGCGAGCTTCTCCAAGCACTGTGTCAAGATCATCTTTTCTTTGTTCTCTCCTTTCCTATATAAGGTCACATGTTTTCTTTTGTCATTCATAAGGTCGTTGGAGCTCCTGGTGTCAGCGAGGATGGTGACAGACTGATGCTTGATGAAGCCATCAATGTCCAATATCTATGGTGGAGCATAAAAGGTGTGGGTGGTTGATTGTGATTTTTTCCTTCATATCCTTCTCTTCGAACTCGAGAGCCATATCTTTGAGTTTGGGTTCTTCAGTGGGCTCAACCAATATAGGTCTCTCTTTTTTACAATGGTGGTCTCGGCTCCATATTCTATTACAATGTCAATATAGGCCCTTTGCTGATCTGTCACGAAGCTCTTCTCTTGTTAACTTTTTTGGCTGAGGTGACCGGCTGGTGGTAGATGGGGCCGAGAGTCTCTGCGCTGTTGGTCGTGCGGTGGCTTTGGTCCTCCGAGCATCTTGGTTCAGCTTGCCTTCATGTAGTCATGCGAAGGAGATGGCTGCCTTAAGTGTGTACGGTTGTTGTGCTTTAACTTATTCTTGAATCTCCGGCTTGAAGCCCTCAATGAAAGTCCTCAATATCTATTTTTCAGACTAATCATGAGTTTGATTAGTTAATCTTTCAAACCTGATTAGGTACTCTTGGATGGTAGAGGTTTGACGGATCTTTGTTAGTTTTTCGTCAAGGTTATGTAATTTATTGGTGCTGAAGGTTTATATGCTTTTGGTTGGGATGTGGCTCTCATGCTCTGAGCATCTTAATTGAGGTGCCCTTCTTGAAGTTGTACAAAGGAGATCGATGTCGTCGAGGTGTAGGGCTGCCATGTCTTATCCTCGCTTCTTATCTTTGATGGGTTCTTTTTACAATCAAAGTTTACTCCATGTTGTGATCTTCTTGGGCTTGGTGATCAGCCCAATTTAAACTCCTCAAAGAGAGTGCATAATTTAGCATCTATACGCATCTCGAAAGCATCCAATTTGGCTTCGAATAAGCCCAGCGATGTCATGATGTAAGGATCTCCAACCTGTTAAACAAACCGACTGAAAAGTGTAGTTGCAATTTTCAGGTTGAAGGCAGTGAATGGCAGCAATGTCGGGACTACGAGGGTGAAGTCTCCAAGTGGAGGATGGCAGCCAAGGGTAGCAGTGATGGTAGAGGAAGAAGAGGGCAGCAGCAACATCGATTGCGACTGCGCTGCGACTTCGTGGCTGCAAGTGGCGTCGGTTGCAACAAGGGTGCAGCTGCAATAGGAGGAAGACGGGGCAGCGATGTACACAGCTGTTGCAGAGGAGGACAGCAATGGTATGAAGCAAGAGATGGCTGCTGTTGTTTTCAATTTGTTGCTGGCCACGATCAAGATAGTTGGCAGTGAACGATTATTGCGGGCTGCGATGTAAACAAATTGCAGTGAAAGATCGCTGCATATAGCTTTTTGCCACAAGGATCACTGGTGGCTACGATTAAGGAGGATGGCAGCAAGAGGTCACTATTGGAAGCATTGGGTAGCAAAAGATGCATGCTGCAGTTGAAGGGATAAGGGAGATTGGGCGGCTGAAAGATTGGTGGACCGAAGACTTCAGTTTTTGGGTGCAGTTTGTGGCCATTTTGGGTGTGATTTGGGCTGCGGTTTTGTGGAGTTTAGGCTTCAAATTGGTGTGGTTTTAGGGCTGTGATAGTAGTAGATGAAGGTTAGGGAAATAGTTTTTAGATCTGGGATAGATGGCAGCAAAGGTAGGTGTATCGGTAAGGAAAGTTGGCTGAAAAGGTAAGTGGATCGAAAAGGAAGTAGGCTACGGTTAGGGCTGATTTAGGTGGCTGTTTGGTTTCGGTTTAAGGTTGGGTTTTGAAAGGTTTTTTGTAAGGATGCTAGGGTTTGGTGATGATGAAAAGAGAGTCCAAAATCTCACAAAAAATAGAACTCAAATCTGATAGAGTTCGATGAAAAAAAGTGCGACGATGTGTAGTCCTACTGAACAAATTTTACATCGGAGAAACGATGACTTCTCGACATAATTTTCAGAGGAAAATTCATGAAAATTATGCAGAAACCCTTGGTTTAGATGTTGGAATACTAGTAAAAAGTTTGGCAAAATTTTGGCAGCGTAACAGTAGGGAAGTAGGGCAAAAGACGAAAGGTAGATCCTTCATCGTAAAAATTCCAGAACTACGTGCTAGTGAAAGATTGCACAAGAAAACCAGTTCCGAAAGAAATTTTTTTAAGAAATCAATCCAAGATGAAAGCCAAGTTGATCTTTGGAACTATATAAAAATTTTGGCCAAAAAGGATGAACAAAAGTTTGGTTTCAAGAGGCCAATAGACACAAGGCAGATTCTCTGTCATAAAATTTCATCACTGTGCGATGAAGAATCATAGTGCTATAAGTCCGGATCCAGAAGGAGTTTTTTTTTTAGATTAGTGTTAAATGAAAGCTAAGACGATCTACTAAATGGTCCAAAAATTTCAGCCAAAAAAGATGATTAAAAATTCAGTTCCACGAAGCAACAATCAGTTGAAAATTTCTGCAGCATTTCACCTTCGCAATGATGATAACGTTTACGACGGTAAAATTTTGCAGCAAGGAAATTTTGGAAAAACTTCTCCCATGTATAAGATAGAGGAATAGCAGTAGCAAGAGGCATGAGCTTTGGAGTTTTTACCAGATCTTTGATGTTGATGAAGAGGAAGGCAGCAGATTGATGGATCTGCGGCTTGGTGGGCGACGTCAAAAGCAATTTCGAGAATGCTTGAGAAGGTGGAGGCATGGATGACGGCTACATGGGTAGCAAGATTGCTGCTCTAATACTAGATGATAGAACCTCAGAAGGAGCAGTATAGATTTTGATCCTTGAGGGGGATCAACCCTTGGAACGCTATAGGGGTTCCTCCCTCCTAGACTCGGCACAAGGCTAAAATGAAATTGATAATTGCTTGATTCAAGAGGGGGGGCGGCTACATCTTTAAACAGGGATTAAAACCTTAGCCTAAGGGGGTGCTTGCATAAGTAAAATTATCCCTTTGCCCCTCATATAGTCGACCTGCCGGGGGGGGGGGGGGCGCGGGGCGGCTAGGTTGGCTCTATAGTCGACCTAAGTAGGGGGAAACCCTAGCCGACCTACCCAGTAAGGGAGGTGGTGGCCACTAAGCCCTAAGGGCTAATCTAAACCCTGGCCATACTCCTTTATAAGATAAGAGTGACTTTATTACAATCTAGCAAGGTTTTATTGACTACTTCTCAGGGAGATTATGACTCAACCCTGCTGGAGTCCTATCAACTCCCTATGAGGCCATATATGGTCGACCTCCTCCTGTAATCCCAAAATATATATTGGGCACCTCTAAAGTAGAACAAGTGGACAGAGAACTACAAGACAAAGACAAAATGCTAAAATTACTAAAAGATAATCTCACTGCTGCTCAAGCAAGGATGAAGCAGCAATATGATCAACAGAAAGGCGAAAGAGAATTTTCAGTGGGAGATTGGGTATTTCTACGGCTCCAACCATATAAGCAAACATCAATCTAGACCATAGCCTCCATGAAGCTTTCACCTCAGTTTTATGGACCCTACCAGATTTTGGAGCACATCGGAGCAGTCGCATACAGATTGGACTTACCCGTCGACTCTCGAATCCATCTAGTCTTCCATGTGTCATGCTTGAAGCTTAAATTAGGACAAAATGAGATAGCCCAAAGCCGCCTACCAAATATGACTGCCCAAGGAGAGCTCCAGACCCAACCGAGTGCCATTATTGACTGACGAATTGTGACACGACAATAATGACCCACTACTAAAGTACTAATACAGTGGGCGAATCTTCCAGTAGAAGAGGCCAATTGGGAGAACTATGCCGACTTAAAAATTAAATTCCCAGAATTTATGGAGCGTCAGCCTCAAGGACAAGGTTGATTTGAAGAGGATGGTGTTTATTAGGACTCTAGTTAGGGGAGTCCTAATTTAATTTCATAAAAGAGGGAACATATAAATTCTAAGGGCATTCATATAAATCATATCTAGCCGACCCCTATTAAGGAAGTAAGGAGGCCGGCTAGGTTAGGATTAGTTGGAGGAAGATATTTTGAGGGGAGAGAAAGATACGAGTTACCTTAATTAACTACCCTTATCCTAGTTAAAGAGGAGTTAGTTGAGGAGAGGTTAAATTAGAATAGGATTAGGAAATAATAAAGCAACTGACCACCCCTAGACGGGCCGGTTGGTGGTTGGACTTAGAGTTGCATTAAGAGTTGACTAAGAGAAGAAGTCTTGGAGTAGGAGTCCTATTAGGAATTAAGGTTAGAAGGCCTATAAACAGCCTTGTAATCATCTACTTTTTATCAGGAATAGAAGAGTATTTTCTGCAGCCTTTGAGCAGTAATTTGGAGGAGGGAACCCCTTTCCAAGGAGGTCGATCCCCTATAGTGATCACCTCCAAGCTTAGAATCTGCAATGGTTCTAACAAGAACCTAGCTTAAACACTATTCCAGAGTCCGAGTCTATTTAGGTACCTAGCACACAAGTTCCAACTCTGTGTAGGTCCAGTATAATATCTCACCCTCCTAAAAGATATGTAGGATATATCAGTAGAGAGGATTCTTAGGATGTTGACCCTCAGACCTACGAGTAGACCATTATGAGTATAGACTCTGGGAAGTGGCAAGAAATCATAAATTCTGAGATGGATTCTATATACTCAAATAAGGTTTGGAACCTTGTGGTTGCACCTAAGGGTATCATACCCATCTACTGCAAATGGATCTTCAAAAAGAAGATCGAAGTAAAAAGGTGGAGATCTATAAGGTAAGGTTGGTGGCTAAAGGATAACATCAAAGGCAAGGATTTGACTATGATGAAACCTTCTCACCTATAGCTATGCTAAAATCCATCATAATTTTTTTGGTTATTGCAACACACTATGATTATGAGATATGACAGATGAATTTGAAAATTGCATTGCTCAATGGTAACATTGAGGAAGAGGTGTATATAATACAACCATAGGGATTCGTATCCAGAGAGAGTCTAGATAAAGTGTGTAGGTTGCCCAGATCTATTTATGGATTGAAGAAAGCTTGTTGAAGTTAGAACATAAGATTTGATGAGGCAATCAGATCTTTTGACTTCGTTAAGAATGAAAATTAGCCTTATGTGTACAAGAAGGTAAGTGTGAGCGTTATCACCTTCTCAGTGCTGTATGTGGATGACATCCTAATCATTGGAAATGATGTAGGAATGCTCTCCACAATGAAGGCTTGTTATTTAAAAATTTCTCCACGAAGGACTTAGGGGAAGCATCTTATATTTTTGGGATCCAGATCTATAGAGATAGATCCAAGAGGATGCTTGACTTGTCCCAGTCTAGATATATAAACTCCATTGTTAAAAAGTTTGGCATTGAGAATTCTAAGAGATGTCTCATACTGATGAGACATGGATTATCACTTTTTGGGAGTATGTCCCCAAAGTCTCCTAAAGAAATGACAAACATAGATATGATACCCTATGTCTTAGCGATAAGGTTTATTATGTATGTTATGCTATGTACCAGGCCTGATTAGTGCATGCTTTGAGTGTCACGAGCAGGTACCAGGTAAATCCAGGTTTATTATGTATGAAGGCAATAAAGTGTATCCTTAAGTACTTGAGAAGGACTAAAGATATTTTACTGATATATGTAAAAGATAGCCTCCAGGTAGAGGGCTACACAGACTCAAGTTTTCAGTCCAACATTAATGATAGTAAGTCAAACTTAGGATATATTTTCACCATGAATGGAGGAGTAGTAAGCTAGAAGCATTCCAAGCAAGACACTACTGCTGACTCAGCTATAAGGGCATAATACATTACTGCAACAGAGGTAATAAAGTAATGAGTGTGGATGAAGAAGTTCATTAGGGATTTGCGAGTCGTACTGGTAGTGTGGAGTCGATTCTTATATATTGCAATAATAATTGGGTGATTGCTTAAGCAAAGGAACTTACTTCTCATCATAAGTCTAAGCATGTTCTAAAGAGGTTCCACTTAATTAGAGAGATCATAGCCCAGAAAGATATAGCAATGGAAAGAGTTCCATCCAAAAATAATATTACAGATCCACTAACAAGGCCCTTGACTCAGATTATATTAAACATGTTCATTATTATGAACATGTTCAATAAAATATTTTTATTGCTCCTAGCCTTGTTAGGAAATAACTTTATATTATGGGAGGTTTTGATTTAGGTACCCATTTAATATCAGGTCCTTCATGATATGTTCATCCCATTTTCTCTAATGACATAAGATTGTTTATGGTTCCTTTAAGTACCCAAACTAACTTGTAAGGACTATAATTTTTAAATGGACATTTGTAAGACATATGTCCTAATCTTCCACAAAAATTACACTTGATTTTTGGTGGCACATTTAAGGTTGGTCCTTTAACAAAAATGGTTGACTTTTGTTGAATGTTACCAACAAAGCTTATGTCATTTCTTCTATTAATATGACCATTATTGGCAAGGATCATATTCAAGGATTTATTTTTAATTTCAAATTTTTTTAACATTGTCTTAAGCATGATATTTTCTTATTTAATGTTGTCTGGAATTTCATATTTTGAACTAAGATTTTGTGATGCTAATAACTCATGCATTTCATCAACTTTACCAACTAACAAATCATGTTTATTTTTAAGTAACTCAAAAGATTTACTAAGTTTCCTAAACTCATTAAACAAATCTTGGAACATGTTTAATAATTCCGAAAAGAAATGCTTAATGAATCACTAACCTCATCGTCGATGGCCATAAGAGCAAGGTTCTCCACTTCTTGGTTGTGCATTTTATCTTTGAAGGTCCTCACCTTCTTGCGTTCGTAGCAAGAGGTTTTATCCATCTTTAAATCATTTTTATGGTTCATGTTGATTAATTTTTTTGGTTTATTTATCAAATGTTCAAGGTCCTCATCGCTCGAGATTTCACTCGAGGAGTCATATGTTCTCAGTTCAAATTCCTTCATTTTCTTTGGAATATGTTCTTCAAGTTTATTTTTGTAAGACATTTCATTAATTGATTCATTTATATTAATTGTGCTTTCATAAGTGATTTCTAATATATGTCATTTATCGAAAGCCGAATCAAGACAAGAAACCTGATCAAATTCATTTTTATCAGTGCATAATAATGAACATGATCCAAGATTTATTTAATGAGTTTAGGAAACTTAGTAAATCTTTTGAGTTACTTAAAAATGAACATGATTTGTTAGTTGGTAAAGTTGATGAAATGCATGAGTTATTAGCATCACAAAATCTTAGTTCTAAATATGAAATTCCAGACAACATTAAATAAGAAAATATCATGCTTAAGACAATGTTAAAAAAATTTGAAATTAAAAATAAATCCTTGAATATGATCCTTGCCAATAAGGGTCATATTAATAGAAGAAATGACATAAGCTTTGTTGGTAACATTCAACAAAAGTCAACCATTTTTGTTAAAGGACCAACCTTAAATGTGCCACCAAAAATCAAGTGTAATTTTTGTGGAAGATTAGGACATATGTCTTACAAATGTCCATTTAAAAATTATAGTCCTTACAAGTTAGTTTGGGTACTTAAAGGAACCATAAACAATCTTATGTCATTAGAGAAAATGGGATGAACATATCATGAAGGACCCGATATTAAATGGGTACCTAAATCAAAGCCTCCCATAATATAAAGTTATTTCCTAACAAGGCTAGGAGCAATAAAAATATTTTGAAAGTAGATGCTCAAGTCATATTACTTGATCTAATACTCCTTGAAGCTTAATAGCCCAAGTAGTAATAAGAAAATTATTAAAATTAAAATTATTGACAATAAATCTTTTAATGGTTCATCATTAATATTGATGATGCATAGCTAGCGTATATAAGTATGAAAATGTATTAGAACCAAAGAACTATAGTTATTGAAAAATATATTTATATTGAAACTTACAAAAATGAGATTTTGAGTGAATTATAAAATCATTGGCTTGTTTAAATGTAAAGACTATTGTTAAATGGTTTAAATATTGACAAAGTCTGTGGATGATTGATTTAACTTTTACATTGATTGAAATACTATGATTGAATGATTGTGTTGAATGATAGAATTTTAGCATAGAATAATATAGAAAAGGGAGAGATAAATCATGCTTCATTGTCTAGTATTTTTATAAATTAAAAATATATTTAATGAGAATGAAATGAGCATGGTAACTCACTACACTAAGTCTAAAAATCATTGGAATTAAAATAAGTCAAAGTTTTTGTTTGAAAATATTTTATTGCAATAATGAAATTTTGTTTTTGACTTTAAATGACATTGCATTCTTGAACTTTAGCTATTTAAAAACAATATATGATGGCTTTATCAAACTTTTTAAAAAGTGATTTTTGATAATGATTTTGGATAAGTTTACAAATAATTTTTTTAAAAATGAGATTCATGAATCTATCCAATGTTATTGATATTTTGATGATTTTATTATAATCTTGATAAGTTGAAAAAATTGTACTTTAAAATCCTTATATAAATTCATTCAAAGAAAGTCATATGAATAAATCATAATTTGTCTCTTCTGATTTATTACTTGAAAATCTTCTGATGAACCATATTCTTGAAAACTTTAAGTTTCATATATATAAATCAACATCTTCTACTTTTTTTTTCCTTGAAATTAACTCATGATCTTGATATCTATAATATGATATTTTTATGAATAAAGACTCTTTGATCTCTTAAGATTCTATTTTATCATCTAAGAGGGGATTTATTAAATTAAATCATGTCTTTAATATTCATGAATGTCTTTTGATATCAATATTTATCTTGACATGATTTATTTTACAACTCATAAATGACATAACTTATCACCAAAATTAGTATTTCTTAAATTTGTGATACGTTGAAAATCGAAAGAGATTTGTATTATCATGAATATTCCCTTAATTTCTTGACTTGACTTTTACGTTATGAGAATCACGTTATTGATCTCTATAATTTTCTCATTTTAATAAAAAGGAGATTTACGATCTTAACAATAATAATTGAAATTTTTATCAAGATCATTCTTTTTTTTATTAAAAAGATTTATCTTGGATGAATTGAGATTATCCCCTAAGACTCATTTTTATTATTCACAAAAAAAGGGGGAAAGAAACTTATTAAATGAAATCATGTCTTTTGATATTCAAAAATTTGATTTTATCTTTAATGATATGATCTTCTTGTACTTTTTGACATAATTTGAATATGAATGCTAAGAAGAAATTATGCCATCATATTTCTTTCTTGACAATGACAAAAAAAATAGAGATAAAATTATTAATATAATTTGAAGTAAATTTGGATATGATAACATTGAATGAGGAACAATTGCTTAGAAGAAAATTAGGACTTTCTAAATACATGTAAAATATTTGATTTACAATTTGAGCTTGATCTACTATCATGCCTTTATGAAATTCTTGATGCTTTTTATCAAAATTTACAATAAATAATTTTTTTTGCTATACTTGAAATTGCATGAGATGATTTTAAATGCATGAGTAGCTCTTAAACTTTTGAATCTCCTTGAATATCTTGAAGTTTTGAGCTTAATTTCAAAATTCACATCTATAAAATTGATCATTCTTGTGATATGATATTTTTCATTTCACTACCTTGATTCTACCTTCTTGCTCACACAAAGTAGAGAAAGGAAATCACTAGCATTTCAAAAGACTAATAAGTCTATTAATTATATTTTGAATATCTTGAAAGTGATTTTGATGATTTTGAAATTGAATGAGTGATTTATCTATATCGTGGTTTTGATTTCTTAGAATTGCAACTTGAAATCTTTTATGAATTAAAATATTTTGTTATGTGATTCATATTATTTAATTTTTTTTTTTATACAAATCATGAACTTGACAACTTGAGATTTCTTATGAATGAATCAAGAGATTTTATTTTATTTGTTTCTCTTATAATTTGTCTTTATGAATTGTACATCTCATCACTATGTTAATTTTTCTTGATATATTTCATGTGATGATTTGAAAAATGATGTAATGGAAAAAGTTTTGCACTATCTCTTCTTTCTGACAATGACAAAGGGGGAGCAAAACTTGTTTGCTTCCATGATGTAAATTGCTAGCTTGAATATTGTAAAGGAAGCAAAAATTTGCTAGCTTGAATATTGTAAAGGAAGCGAAAATTTGCTAGCTTGCACTTCTCAAAAGAGAAGAAAAAACTTACTAGCTTGTATGTTCTAAAGTGATAAAAAATTTGCTAAATTGCTAAGCTCTCATATATCAAAAACTTGCTAATTGTACTTGTCCTTTTTGTTTATGACAAAGGGGGAGAAGATATGATGATGTGAAATCATGTATGGTGATAATGTATGTTGATTTTTGAAAATATACATGATGATTTGGAATAATAATCATAATTTTATAATATGATGTATTGCATATGATGTGGTTAAAATAATTTTAACTTGGACTTCTGAGCTCATCTTAATATTCTTTTTAAAATTTATTAAGAGCTCTTCTTAATGATGTTTTACAACTCCTCCCTTATTTTCTTTCCTTCTTTTTCACAAGAAGAAGAAAATTATTTATGACTCATGTCATATTTTACAAAGGGAGAGCAAAGACTCATGTACCTTAAAATCCTTAGCCCTATATTTCACCTTTTTATTGATAACAAAGGGGGAGAAATATACATTAATAACACATGATATTGATTGATGACTCATGATATTAATGATATATACTAATAACACATGATATGGATATGGATATGGATTGAACATCTTGGATATGGATATGAGTGCATAATTCTTATTATGATTTGATGACTTGATAAAATTTGTGATTTAATGACTTGATACAAATTTATGTTGAAATTTGCATAAAATGTTGATTGCTTGAATTTCAGAGTGTGTGATTCTCTTAAATTTAAGTGGCGTGGATTTAGGGGGAGTTAGGATTAACTCTTGTCATCAATTGATTGTCATCGTAAAAAAGGGGAAGATTGTTGAATCATGGATTTTGGTGATGAAATCAATTAATGAGCTATTGATCTAACAAGATTGTTAGAATTGATTGATGCAGGATTAATTACGACAGAATGATTATTACAATCAGGATTGGCCAATGTCAAGTCCATGCATCGGGTCGATGCGGTTGGGAACTCGTCAAGAGTGCATTGAGAGCTCATCGAGGGTATCGGGAGTTTGCTAGAATAGCGCAAGGGTGTTCGCTAGAAGAAGATCGAGACTCGCCGGAAGATTGTCGGGGGTAGCCGAAAAGCTTTCCAGGAGTTAGGATGGTCTAGTAATGGATGTTTGGCAATTATGATTGCATTTAATTAAGACATAATTAGCATTGTGCAGGACTAATTATGATAGGAGCAATGAAGTTATAACCAGATGATGGGCCAAGATGCTTGAGCATCGGGCCAGGGTTCGGACGATGAAGTGGATCTCGCCAGAGTTCACTAGGAGATTCGCCAAAGGGATCAGGAAGCTCACTGGGAACAAGTCAGGAGATTACCGGAAGAAACCAGAGGACTCACCGTAAGAATGCCAGAGGCTGCCGGATTGGCGGGAGTTAGGTCTTGATTTAGCTTGATCGGTCATTAAGTGTTGTAATCATTAAGTCATAATTAGGGTTTGAGTCCAAATTGAGTTGGATTTGGAAGGAATCCAAATCAACTCAATGAGGCAACTGGGTCCACTATAGAGTTTGATTAAACTTAGGTTGAGCTCAATTAGTTGATCAAGGGAGTGGTCAATGGATCAAATCAAGATTGGAAAAGTGAAAGGTAATCACTTTTTCGGGATTCCCAATGGTTGAACCGCCGGTAAGCGGTGGTTGTACCACCGTCACCCAGGCTTTCAGGCAGCTAATGGCGATTGACCCACTCAGATTAGGCGGTTGAACCACCCGTACCTAGGAATCTAGGTACTTTCGATGGTTGAACCACCCGTACCCAAGAATCTAGGTACTTTCGATGGTTGACCTACCCAGGACTGATAGGTAAATAGCCCATACCCTAGAGTTTGGGCGACTGAGCCGCCCAAGTCGACGGGTAAACCACCCATACCCTATTTTTTCGGGTATATTTAATTTTTGGCTCTAAAAATCTGAAGCCACTTGGGATCTACAAATACCCCAAGTTTTTTATATTCTAGACAATAATTTTTGGGGATTATATTCTGAGAAAATATTATGTGAGAATTGTAAGAAAAAGAAAAAGGGTAAGAGAGTGATCAAATAGTGTAATCTTGTCTCCGTTATAATCGAAGTGTAAGGATTTGGTTTTCACCCTAAGAAGATCGGTAGTAGATGTCGGTGTGCCTCAAGAAGGAGGACTCGGGAGTGGACATAGGCCATTGGCACCGAACCACTATAAAAATTATGAGTGTTTCCTTGCTTTCATTACTTACATATTTTTGTATTGACGCTTCCGATTTAACTCAACTCTTTGAAAGCAAAGTTTTCACGATAAGTTCTTTCCTTCAAACGTTGCTTATCTTTCCGATTTGCTTATTAACTTAGCAACTTTCTTTTAATCACTCACTCATTTCACTAAGAACGAAAAGCTTCAAATTTCCTATCTTGGTTTAATCGAAAAGTTTTTACCTAAACTAAAAATTTACGCTTGCACTAATTCACCACCCCCCCCCTCCCCCCCACCCCCGCCTCCTCCCCTCCTCTCTTAGTGTCAATTAATCCTAACAAGATATAGCAATAAATAAATAGAGTTTCATCTGAAGATAATATTGTAGATCAACTTACAAAGTTGTCATCTCAAACTATCTTTGAGTATCACAAGGGTCTGATGAGGATCAGATACATAGGTTATTGGCTTTAGGTCAAGAGGGAGATTGTTGGTTACTAGTGCCCTGCAAGCCAATCACATGAGTGATGACACGTGTGATATGCTGCACAGTCTTTTTTATATTATTATTATTGGTATATTCTCACATTATATTATCTGTTAAATATATATATATATATATATATATATATATATATATATATATATATATATATATATATATTATGATGTCTTTGGTTCTATGCAATGAGAATCAGATTATGATGAGATCACAATAATGAGATCAATTTGCCATTAAATACAATCCTAAATAATCTTAGTCATAGGATACTCAAGAGGGCATCAAGATAATCAGACAGACCAATATACTATATACATGTCTATATGATGGTGGCGGTTGGTCTCAGAGCCACTTGTGTAGGGACACTAAGGGTACAATACATATGCTCATTAGATAGTTCACTGATTGATCCACTTACAGAATGTTGGATGGTTAATGATACTTATCATTAGACACTGATTCCATAGTCCCAGTTTTGTATTTGGTCCTTAGACTTAAGGCACCTAGGCTGTATTATTTGAGTACTTATTTCTTTGACGTTGAACTTACAAGTTTAGAAAATTTCAGATTTGGTACAAGCTAGTTATCGGGATTGGTAGCCAACCTTAAAAAGATAATTGAGTATCAATAGATGATCATCCACTCTTTGTATCGCTAGAGGAATATCACGTGTTATCACTCGGATGAATCCTTGACTAGGGTCCTTCGGATTGAGAGATGAGTTCTCTAAGAGAATTCGATTAGAGAGAGACTTGGATGAAATTTATATGAGGCATAATAGTACCATGCCCAATATACGGTCTCTTGGATATTAGTTGAATGAGGGACTATAGATACACGATAATTGAGGATAAATAGGTCCAATGGATAAGATCCTTTATACTATTTGGGGACTATGGCATAGTAGCATAGTACGTCCATAGTCGATGAGTCAAGTGAATTACTATCAGATAATAATTTACTGAATCAAAAGAAGTTCTGATAAGTAGGACTCAGTTCATTATTAGGCCTATAGGGTCACGCACATATGATGAATGTTTTAGCGAGTAGAGGATTGAATATGAGTTATCCAATTAGCCTTTGTTCCCATTGGATAAGACCCAACATTTATGGACTCCTTTTATAAAGCCGAATTAGAGGCTAATTGAGATTATTGGATAAAGATCTAATAATCCAAAATTAGTGGGTAATTGGATGAAGATTCAATACCCAATAAGGTATGATCCATTAGGGTTTTTGGGTGTCTTTAGCAGGGGAGGCACAATAGTGATAGGGCTACACCTTTGGTCACCCCCTCCTATTCTCCTCTTTCCCTCTTTGCAAGAGTTGTGAGATTTTGGGCTGTGATTGGAGGAGCATCGCTGCAATGATCTATCGCGTGGATACCGCTAGAGTGGAGGACGTTTGACCTTCTTCATCTTGTTTATCTGGATCTGAATTTTCAGGGATATACGATCTCCTTAGATAATCAATCTCTCACACATTATAGTTTTTTATTTTTATGGATTTTTCACTCACCAATCTTTGCACGATGATTTGATATACGTGGGAAACCTGTTTTGTTTTCTTTCTTCCTCTGTGCATGTGATGCTCCCGTTGGGTTCTCCAATAGTGGTATATGATATGGATGGATGATCATGAGCCTAGTTTAGTTAATTATCAATTATCTAGTAGTCATATATGATGATGTATACATGTGATATATGATATGGATGGATGATCATAAGCCATGTGTTATGATCTAAATATGATTATTATTATTATTGGGGCATGCGAGCCTCTATTTTTCTTGTTTATTATTAGGACTATGTGCCTATGATTATGTTATAATTACACAAAGAGGCACGACGAAAGTATGGAGGTGTCAGCGGGACCCATTATGTCGTGGTGGGCGATCGTGACGCATGGTGATGCACGAGGATCCGACAATACCGATGATGATGAGAAGGACGATCACAGGGCATGCAGATGTGTTGATACACATATAGATCCTATCGTGAGTGATTGGATCTCTTGGCTTGGGCCTAATCACATTAGGTGATGGTTTATGATCATCTGGTGTGGCATGCATTTGTGATATATATGATATATGATTATACGCCTACTATATATATATATATATATATACATGTGTAGCAATATATTAAATATGTATATGTGTGACATGACATATTAGGAGACTGTTATAAAACAAAAAAAGTTAGTCATAACATAGGCTAAGTTGGTCGAGTCCCTCCTACGATAATATTAAGTTAGTGAGCATGAGACAATAAGATTGACCCACATGGCCTTCCATCGTATAGGAAGAAATTTAATCATAACATAGGCTAAGTTGGTCGAGTCCCTCGAGGCTCACCTATCTATGTGATCAAGATCTTGCTAACGATAGAGATTGTCACTGATGACTTGAGGATATGGTATGTTTTTGTCGAGTCCCTCGAGCGTAAATCATCAAATCAGACTCTTCTAGTAACGATGGCGATGACTTAGCTGAAAATTATGGTCGGTCGAGTCTCTCGAGACCATAGTGGTTCAGAGGTCAAACAAGATGAGAATTATAAGGAGTTGTAATTGGCGAGAGTTGCCTAACTTTTTGAGGTTAGTGCAATTGGTCGAGTTCCTCGAGGTTACACTAAGATACTGATTGGATCCTGATCCCCACTAGAAATCTGTCAAAGACTTTCGTTTCATGTGTCATGGGTGTCCTGTGATTCGTTAGAAAAATAGTGAGAGTATATTAGGATAAAAGTCTGTATCTTAATTAATTTTATACAAAATATGCATGTTATTAAATCACGCTACATCTTGTTTGTCATAAATATGTCGCTTGCAAAACTCCTACATGGCATACTTAATCCCAACCGCCACATTGGTCCAAACTGCACATATTGGCTCTATAATTTGAGAATTATTCTCATGATAGAGAAAATTGTATATGTTCTTGACACGTTATTGTCAATGCAAAAGGAAGAGGTAAGTGAGGATGAGATTGCTTATTACATGAAGTATATAGATGCAAGAGTGGATTGAGAAACTCACAAGTTTAGGAATGGTCGTAGACGATAACCTATGAGTTGATCTTATACTTTAATCTTTACCATATTCCTTTTCTCATGAACAAGTTTGAGGTGACTCTACTTGAGCTCTTCAATATGTTGAGGGAAGCTGAGCATATCATCAAGAAAGAGAAGACAATTCTCTATGTTGGTAAGACCAATAAGAAAAGGAAGGCTGCTTAAAAAGGACAAGGCCAAGGGCAAACTAAGTAAGGCAAAAGTTACCAAGAAAGACCCGACGAAGGACAAGGTTGGTGCTTCCACTACGGTAAAGACGGGCACTAGAAGTGGAACTGAAAGTATTACCTTGCAGAGAAGGTGAAAAGAAGTTTGGAGAAGCTTTACGTACATTCATGATCAGTCTCCATTTGTTAGATT
Organism: Ensete ventricosum; assembly: GCA_029747655.1. NCBI lineage: Eukaryota > Viridiplantae > Streptophyta > Magnoliopsida > Zingiberales > Musaceae > Ensete > Ensete ventricosum. The sequence continues at coordinate 22,081,421 of JAQQAF010000002.1, forward strand.
TTCATGATAATACATGAGTATTAGGAGTGCTTATTATATCTACGATTCGTTAAAGATCTGGCAAGGCCTAGGAGATTGGCCAGAGGCGAGATGGACCTTAAGATGGGTAGTGGAGCAAGAGTTGCTACAGTTCCATTGGAGAGGTCACCCTACATTTGCTTGTTGGAGTTACTATTGCATTGGATACATTATTATTTTCCCTCGATTATCAAAAATATTATTTATATTTTTTTACAGTTAATAGATATAAACTAGTTTTTTTAGAACAATAGTTGTTTAATAATTTTGGATGATGAGATCATCACAAGAGGGACCTTGATTAATGGCTTATATGTGTTAGACACTTCTCCACACATCATGAATGTAAATACATCCAAGAGGAAACAAGATGAGGTGAACGAGATATACCTATGAAATTGTAGGTTAGGTCATATCCATGAGAGTGATTCAAAAGTTGCTAAAAGATGGATACTTGGATCTATTTGATTATGAGTCATATGCAACTTGCGAACCTTGCCTTTGTGGAAAGTTGACCGACTCTCATTTTAGTGGAACTAGAGAGAGAGCCACTGAGTTATTGGAACTCATATATAGTGATGCATGTGGTCCCATGTCGACTCAGGCTATAGGTAGTTACTCCTACTTTATTATATTCACTAACGATTTCTCTAGGTATGGACATGTGTACTTGATGAAATACAAGTCCAAGGCCTTTAAGAAATTCAAGGAATCTAAGAATAAAGTAGAGAACTAGATTGGAAAGAGTATTAAAAATGTGTGCTAGGTTGGAAGAAAGGAACACAATAAAATCAAAGATAAAATGAGTCTTAATTAAAATTCAAGTATTACTCTTACAGATAAGATTTGACTAGTTACAAAGAGTTGTGCTTTTGCTAAGACCTTTATGATCAGCATAACAAACTTTATGTATTAAGAGAGTCTCAAATATGCTAAGTAAGAACTAACGTAACTGAAAGTACAGAGTTTACCCATTTCCTCAACAACCATGGGATTCTGTCCCAATGGACACATCTTTATACACCTCAGCTCAATGGTGTATTAGAAAGGAGGAATCACACATTGTTAGACATGGTGTGGTCCATGATGAGTTTCGTTGGTCTACCCATCGCATTTTAGGGATACGTCTTAGAGAATGTAGCTTACCTTCTGAATAAAGTTTCATCTAGGTCGATAGTGTCTACACCATATGAGATAAGGAAAGGGAAGAAGCCCGATCTTAAGGTTTTTAAGATTTGGGGCTCCGTGCCTACGTTAGGAGACACAACCTCAACAAGTTAAAATCAAGGACAGAATGGTGCAAGTTTGTGGGATACCCTAAGGAAACCTATATGTATTATTTCTATCATCCCGAGGACCAAAAAGTCTTTGTTGCTATGAGAGTTGTGTTCCTTGAGAAGGAGCACGTTCTTGCTGGAAACAGTGGAAGTGAGATAGAGTTGAGCGAGGTTAGAGAACCTAGCTCAAGCACCATTCTAGAGTCCGAGTCTATTCAGAAACCTTGCACAGAAGTTCCAACTTTGTACAAATCTAGGAGAGTATTTTACCTTCCTGAAAGATATGTGGGACATATCAGTGGAGAGCACACTATCGATATTGATCCTCAGGCCTACGAGAAGACTATTATGAGTATAGACCCCGGAAAGTGGTAAGAAGCCATAAATTTTGAGATGGATTTCATATACTCGAAAAGGTTTAAAACCTTATGGATGCACCTGAGGGTACTATACCCATCGGCTACAAGTGGATCTTCAAGAAGAAGATTGGAGTAAATGGAAAGGTAGAGACCTATAAGGCAAGGCTAGTGGCCAAAGGATATCATCAAAGATAAGGAGTTGACTATGACGAGAACTTCTCACCTGTAGCCATGCTAAAATCCATCAGAATTCTTTTGGTCATTACAACACACTATGACTATGAGATCTGACAAATAGGGGTGAAGATCGCATTCCTCAATGGCAACCTTGAGGACGATGTGTATATGATACAACTAGAGGGATTTGTATCCAGAGAGAGTCCAGATAAGATATGCAGGTTGCTTAAGTCTATCTATGGACTAAAGCAAGCATTCAAAGTTAGAACATAATATTTAATGAGGCGATCGGATTTTATGACTTCGTTAAGAATGAAGATGAGCCTTATATGTACGTGAAGGTAAGTTAGAGCGCTATCACCATATTGGTGTTGTATGTTATAATATCCCTCAATTATGAAATATTTTAATGATATATTTTAAATTTATTTATAAAGACTTATTTGTAAATATAATAATTAATTAATAATTTTTTTGATTAAATAATTTTATATTAAAATCTTAGTGCTAGGGACCTAAATGTGAAGATTAGAGTTTTGATATGAATTTTAGAAGATTCACATTAAGTTATAAAAAAAAGAGAAAAATGGAAGACATGTGTCACTAGTTAGTTTAAAGATGATGCCACTTATGTATGTTGCATAAGTGACATCTAAGCATCTTTCATGCATACTTGCCACCTAGCAACTCTTGTGCTAGCCAGACTTAAATAATTAAAGGAGAAAATAAATGAAAAGTTACCAAATAATTGGTAGACTTGCTGCAACGTACACTTGAGAAGGGAAGAGGAATTAAAAGAGTTTTATATTTGTTTTAGATTTTAGATCAATTCGTTTACTCTTGGAAATCTATTATTCTAAGGCAAGTTATAATATCCCTTATTCCTAAGAATTATACAAAGACCTATTTTGAGATCTTTTATAATCATTTAATTATAAATCTATCTATTTATAAAATCTAAGGATCTAATTATATATCTGAGGATTGTTTATAAGTTCTGAGGACCTATTTCTAATCTTGATGATCTAATCATGAATATAATTCTTTCACAGACTAAATTATAAAAATTATAAAAAAGGAGAGAAAATGACTATTCTTATCTAATCTTCCCCCGCCTTTATTTACCGCTTAAGTGAAACAAACGAGGTGAGGTGGCTATATTTTGGAAGAGAAAGGGAGGATTATGGAAGGAGAGGAGAAGAAGAGAAGGGGTTACACTCCTCTGCTTCCGTAATAGGAGATGCGTCGGTGGTGGAGAAGGGAAATAAAGAAGAGAGGAAGAAGAGGGAGAAGAGAGGGAAGAAGAGAAAAGAGAAAGGAGGTTGTGGCTAGGGCTGCAGCTAGAAGAGAAGAGAAGAAGAAGAAGAAGAAGAAGAAGAAGAAGAAGAAGAAGAAGAAGAAGGGAAGAATGGGCTACGATTGTGGCAACTGCAGCTAGGAAAGAAGAAGAGGAAGGAAGAAGAGAAGGAGAGGAAGAAGAGAAGGAGTTGCGACAAAGGCTATGGCTGGGAGAGAAGGAAAGGAAGAAGAGTTGGGGAGGAAGAAGAGACTACGACTGGGAGAAGTAGAAGAGGAAGGAAGTAAGAATAGAAAGGGGGCTGCTCTCCTTTGTCTATTGTAGAGGAGGTGCATCGGTGGAGAAGAGAAAGAGGGGAAGAAGAGAAAGGGAGGAAGGAAGGAAGAGAAGGGAGCAGTGTTCTGCCTTCCACATGAGGAAACAAAGTTGTCGTGCATCAGGGAGGAGAAGGGAAGGAGAGAAAGAAGAGAGGAAGGAGAGGAGAGGAAAGGAGGAGAAAAGAGGGAGGAAGCTGCAACTAGGGCTGCGGCTGGAAGAGAGGAAAGAAAGGAAGAGTAGAAAGGGAAAAAAGAAGAGGCTACTACTAGGGGAAAGAAGAAGAGGAAGGAAGAAGAATAAAAGTAAGGAAGAAAAGAAAGGGGGCTGCGTCTGGAGCAGTGGGAGAAAGAAGAGGGGAGAGTAGGTGATTGCACCCCTCTACTTCTACATGAGCTGCGGTTGTGGAAGAAGAAGGAAAGGGAGAGTAAGAAAGAGGAGAAAAAGGAGCAAGAAGAAAACAAAAAAAAAGGAGAAAAATAAAGAGCTACAATGGTTGTGACATAGCGGAGAAGAAAGAAAAGGAAGAAAAATATTTGGGCTTAATTACTTTGGATCAAAATCTTTAAAAAGCAAGTGTTCTAATATTTTCCTATTGTAATTTAAATCTCTCATGTTTTAACCTTGCAATTGATATCTCTCATGTTTAGATATAAAGATTTGAGTCTAGTTTCGAGATTCTAATATTTTGTTACTAGTTTTCTTATAATTTCATGTTGGGAACTCTGATTTATGCAAAACCTATTTCTTGAAAAATTAGACTCGTATATCTATCTTTTCATACATTTCATGAGTAATTTGGAACATAATTGATTGTTTAAATAATCCTTGCAATGTGCATTTCAGAATGTGTCGAAATAGGGCCTTTGTCCATTTTGTAAATCCTTGTTCATCATTTTGTAAATTGAATTCATCTAGAATTTTTTCTTCAATTGAACTTTATTGCTTGCTTTAAATTCTTATATACTCTTATACTTTATTCCTTGCTTATCTGAATGCATTATGTGAATGTTTATGTTTGTATCCTATTATTTTATATAGACACATGTATATTTTATTGTTCCGTATACGCTTCCGATATATGCCCATTTTATTGCTCACATGTGAATCTTTTGTACGCTGATGTTTGTGGGATAATGTGAACTTTTGCTAGAAATGGTAAAGGGAGTTATGATTAAAGCCCACAATGCTCTGGCATCCCCCTATAACTTCACCAAGACATTGATGGATGGAGCTCCCAAACTTGAGAGACTTATGTTTGGTGGTCCTTCAGAAATGGATAAACCATATTTTGTATGTGATCCCACTTCACCCTTTATATTTTTGATATTATATCCAAAGTATTGCTTTTAAGTTTATATATGTGTTTTGGATAAGAATGAAATGAATGTGACGTTAATATGACATTTGAGCTTTTATTCCTTTTTTGTTCATTTGATAAGCTTTGAGATTAAAATACACCATTAACGTGCTTCGAAATATGTTTACGTCTTTGATAAGCTTCAAAATGTTCTGTATATCATTGTTATGTTCTGAAATATTTTATTTTCCATTGATATATTCTGAAACATTTCACACGTCATTGATATATTTTGAAATATTTTATTTGCTATTAATATGTTTCAAAACATTACATACGCCATTGTTATGTTCTGAAATGTTTCATTTGCTATTGATATGTTCTGAAACATTTCATACACCATTGATATGTTCCAAACTGTTTCATTTGCCATTGATATGTTCCAAAATATTTCACACACCATTGATATGTTTTGAAATGTTTCAATTGCCATTGATATGTTTCAAAATATTTTTTATGTTATTGATATGTTTTGAAATGTCCTATGTGCCTTTAACATGTTTCGAAATACTTCTTACGTCATTCATATGCCCTAATTACTCTTTATTCCATTTGTTATGAACTAAATATGTTTTGAATTAAATGACTTCTGTAATTTTGTATCTAATGAGCTGATATCAATGAATTCTTGTATCCCTACTTTGTATTTTGATATCAGGATTATTTGAAGCCATCTGCTCTTGTCTCAGATATGTTAGTCACTTGTTGAGCTTTGTAGCTGACCCTGTTGTTATATAAATTTTTTAGGTTAACTTGATACTTATTGAACTGTTAAGATTGCGCTGAGGCAATAGAGTGCTATTCAGATTTTGGATAAGTTTTGTTGGGTGATACATTGTGGCTTTTGTATAAGTATATATTGTATGTAATGAAATATTATTGATAAATCTGATTTGATATATCATGTAAAAGCTTTAAGTGATCTCTCATGTTTGGAATGTTGAAATGTTAAGTTTAGTCTATGATGATATAAAATTATGGTAAATGATTAATTTTGTGATTGTATAGATTCCTACTCTAGTGAATTTATAAGTATGGTTAATAATTTTTAAGTTAGCTTTGGGTTTTATAAATGTTTAAGTGATGTGATGTATGATTATAAACTGTACAGGTTTTATAGATATAAATTTTGAAGTTTGAATGTTTTCAGTGTCCTCAAATATTAGTTTGGACCTGGATTGGATTGTGATGAACTATAATATTATCGAATTTAAGACAGGGTCACATCTCCTGAATGTGATAATTCGGGGGATGTGACATAAGTGTTTTAACCCCATCCTGTATAATGTCTTCATCCTTCATTACATCTCAGTTTGATATGATTTTGAAAGATTTATGGCTTGCAATATGATATCTATCCTATTTAGTTCTAAATCTATAAATCTAAAAAATTTGAGATTTTGATCATTTTGCTTTATTCTTGTCATAACTTTCTGCATTGAACTATGATTTAGGCAAAACATATTTTATCTAAAATAGACTCATAAACATTTCTTTTGATACTAAAATTGAAAACTTTAGAGTTCATGTGCCTATCTAAACTCTTGTTTCAATTGACCTTGAAGAATTTGTAAAATAGACTTTGTAATCTCTAACCTATTGATACTAAATTCCTTGTAACTCTCTGTTGATAACTTCAATTATATCAAAATCTTTTTATTAGAAAATAGATTTATAGATCTTTCTGTTGATACCTAGATTGAAAGTTTGAAGTCCAAATGATTGTCCATATTTCTGTTTCGATTGACCCTATAAATTCTGCAAAATATGGATCGTAATTTCTAACCTTTACTAAACTGTTTATAACTACTTCTTATTGGAAATTTTGATTTGGACAAAACATATTTTGATGGAAGCTAGACCTAGATCTTTCTTTGGATACCTAGATTAAAAAATTTGGAATACAAACACTTACCCAATCTCTTATTGAATTTAATCATATAGATTTTGCAAAACATAGATTTTGTTCCCTAACCTTTTGTTACCAGATCATTTATAACTCTTTATTAGAAACTTCAATTTGTATGAAACTTATTTTATCTAAAAGTAAATTGATCTAGCTTTTCAAAGACACCTTTATTGAGTAATGTGCATCTTAAATTATGTCATAATTGAGCTGTTAACGATTTTACCTACTCTTATTTCCTCTCTTTGGAAATTAATTTCAGCTTCATTTCTTCAGCTGAGTCTTATATTATTGTTTTGAATTCTTGTATGCTCTTATCCTTAAATTATTTACATACTTGAATCTGTTATGAAAAGTTTATATTGCATAGTATTGGAATATGTACATTTTGTTGTTTAGCATGTGCTTTCCAATATGTGCCATATTATTATTCAAAATGTCATTTTTGTACTATGGTGTTTGTGGGATAATGTTAAGCTTTGCTAGAAATGGTAAAGGGAGTTATGCTTAGGGCCTGCGATGTTCTGTCGGTACCATATAACTTCACTTAGACGTGGGTGGATGGAGCTCCCAAACGTGGGACACTTCTGTCTGATGATCATCTAGAAATGGATCGATCATATTTTGTTTGTGATCCCACTTCATCATCTTTATTTTTTGATATGATATCTAAAGCATTGCTTATGAGTTTGGATGTGCGCTTTTGATAAGAATAAAATGAATGTGATATCAGATATAATATTTGAGCTTTTGTTTCTTATTTGTTTGTTCATTTGATAAGCTCTGAGATACATCATACACCATTGATATGCTTTGAAATATATTTATGTCTTTGATATGCTACAAAATATTTCATATGCCGTTAATATGTTCTGAAATATTTTATACGTTTTTAATATCCTCCAGAATGTTTCATTTGTCGTTGATATGTTCTGAAATGTTTCATATGATGTTGATATGTTCCAAAATATTTCATACATCTTTGATATGCTCTGAAATATTTTATATGTCATTGATATGTTTTAAAACATTTCAAATATATTTGATATACTTCAAAATATTTCATATATCATTGATATGTTTCAAAATATTTTATTTGTCTTTGATATGCTCCGAAATGTTTCATATGTCAGTGATATGTTTCGAAACATTTCATATGTCTTTGATATGCTTCGAAATATTTCATATGTTGTTCATATATTCTGAAACATTTCATACATCTTTAATATGCTTTGAAATATTTTATATGTTGTTGATATATTATAAAATATTTCATATACTATTGATATGCTCTGAAATATTTCATATACCTTTATTATGCTCTGAAACATATTTACATCTTTGATACGCTCTGAATTATCTCATATGCCTTTGATATCCTCTTAAACATATTTACACCTTTGATATGTTCCGAAATATTTCATATATCATTGACGTACTCCATAACATAATATGCTTCAAAATATTTCATATGTCATTGACATGCTCTAAAATATTTCACATTTCATTGATATGCTCAAAATTATTATACAATATTGATATATTTTGAGGTATTTCACACCAATGATATGTTCCAACTACTCTTCCTTTACTGTTATGAGAAAAATATGTTTTGAATGAAATAATTTATGATTTTATATCTAACGAGATGCTATCTATGGATTCTTATACCCTTGCCTTGCTATTTGATATCAAGTTTGTTTTAAAAACTCTCATTCTTTATCTTAGATATGTTAGCCACTTGTTGAGCTTTAAATGCTCACTCCGTTACTATATAAATTTTTTTGGTTAGCTTGTCACTCACGGAAAAAGTTAGAATTGGGCTAAGGCAAAGGAAAATTAAAAGATTTTGGGCGAATCTTTATTAGTTGATATGTTTTGTGCTGGTTACAGGTGCCCTGTAAGCCAATCACATGAGTGATAGCACGTGTGATACACTGTGCGATCTTTTTACTTATGATTATTATTGACATATTTTCATATTATATTATCTGTTGCATATATATTATGGTTCTATGCAATGAGAATCAGATCATGATAAGATCAGAATAATGAGATCGATTCACCTTTAAACACATATCCTAAACATTCCCGATTATAAGTTACTTGAGAGGGACATCGAGATAACCGGACAGACCAATGTACTATATACCCGTCCATATGATGAAGATGGTTGGTCTCATAGCCACTTATATGGGACACTAAGGATATAATACAAGTGCTCATTAGAGAATGAGTTTACAGATTGATCTAATTATAGAATGTTGTATGGTTAATGATACATAATGTCATATAGCGATTACATAGTCTAAATTGTGTATCTGGTCCTTAGACTTGAGACACCAAGTATGTCTTATTTGAGTACTCCTTTCTTTGATACCAGACTTACAGGTTTGGAAAATTCCAGATCTGGTACAGTCGGTTATTGCGATTAGTAGCCAACCTTACGAAGATAATTGAGTGCCAATAAAGGATCATCCACTCTCGGTATAGCGAGAGGAATATCCCATATGTGCTTGCTCAAACAAATCCCTGGCTAAGGTCATTCAGATTGAGAGAGAAGGAGTTCTCCAAGCAAATCTGATTAGAGCGAGACTTAGACAGATTCCGTATGTGACCTGACAGTACCATGTCCAATATCCGGTCTTTGGGATATTAGTTGGATGAGGGATTATAGATACACGGTAACTATGGACAGATAGGTCCGATGGATTTGATTCCCTTGTACCATCTGGGGATTATAATGTAGTAGTCTAGTACGTCCATAGTCGATGAGTCGAGTGAATTATTATGGGGATAATAATTCATAATATCAGAAGGAGTTCTGATGAGAGTGACTCACTGCCAGCTCAGTATTGGGCCTAGATGGTCACACACATATGGTGGATGCTTTAGTGAATAAACGATTGGATGAAGATCTAGTTAACATATATTCTCATTAGATGATACCCTACATTGATGGGCTTCTTGCTTGAGGTCCAATTAGAGGCCTAAGAAGATTATTGGATAGAGATCCAATAATGCAATGTTCGTGAATTATTTGATAAAGATCCAATACCCACTAAGGCAGGACCCCTAGGGTTTTTGGTGGCTCTCTATAAATAGGAGGGGAGGCTCCTAGTTGATAGGCTACAGCCTGGCCACCCCCTCCCTCTACACAAGAGTTGCTAGATCATATTGGAAGAGTTTCACTACAGAGATCCATCATGTGGATACCACTAGAGAGGAGGATGCTTGATTTCCTTCATAATTTTCATCCAGATTTGGAAAACATGGATATACGATCTCCCTAGGTAATAAATCTCTCATGTATCATGATTTTCTCGGTTTTACGGCTTTCTTATGACCCAATCTTTTGCATGATGATTTGATCTACGTGGGAAACCTGTTTTGGTTTAGGTTCTACTGTGCATGTGATGCTCCTGTTGAGGTTTCCCAATAGTGGTATCAGAGCCAAAGTTGTTTGTGCGAAAGATTGGTTTTAAACTGCATGTAATGAGATTGAATCGCGTAAAACTATTCTATACGTTCTTGCTGCGTTTTCGCAGCGAACATAGCGAGGACGGGTGGCCAACCACAGCCAGACCCCATGTAGGTGTGGCCAGCCACGGCCAGACCCCCTGTAGGGGCGTACGACCACGACCAGGCCCTCTGCAGGGGCAGTCGACTACGGCCAAGGCCCCTTGCGGGGGGCAGTCACCTGTAAAGTGCGGTTGGGCCGCCCGCGGCCAGGGTCAGCTGTAGTGCGGCACCCGTAGGGGCGGCTAGCAGCGCTTGTCGTAGGGGAAGTCGCCCGCGGCCAGGGCTGCCACCAGTAGGGGTAGCGCCTGAGCAAGGCGGCACCACCCGCTCGTAAGGGCTGTCGCCCGAGGGCAGCATCTCCCACCGGCGGGCATGGGTAGCCGCCGCTTGCGCAAGGGTGGCGGCGACGGCCGCAAGGGCAAGGGCTAGGGTTAGGGTTTCCTTTTGTGAAAAGGATAATTTTGCTCCTCTAAATTTGGGAAAATCCAAGGATTATTTTCGTACTGAATTCTCAAAATACTCTCAATAATTCTGAAAATTTCAAGGACTATCATTTTATCTAAAATTTTAAAAATACCCTTGATAATTTAGAAAATCTAAATATATCTTGATTTTTAAAAATAATTAATTAAATAGTTTAATGAAGACATAACGCTATCATACATGTGATGTATGATGTGGATGGATAATCATGAGTAATATATTATGATGTGTATAATTATGATTATTATTATTACTATTGGGGCTTGCGAGCCTCCATTTTTCTCATTTATTATTGGGCCTGTGTGCATGTGATTATTTTGTAATTACATAAAGGGGCATGACAGGAGCGTGGAGGTGATAGCGAGATGGACGATGTCGTGGTGTGAAATCACGATGCATGGTGATGTGACGAGGATCTGGCGGAACCAATGATGAAGAGATCAACGATCACAGGGCATGGAGATGTGCTAATGCATACATAGATTTTATTCTAAGTGATTAGACCCATTGGCTCAGGCTTAATCATATTAGGTGACAACTCATGATTACATGGTGTGGCTTGCATATGTGATGTGTTATACACCTAATATATATATATATATATGCATATGATGTAGATAGATATTAAATATATATGTGTGTGACACGACATATTAGAAGAATAATACGAAACAAAAACCCCTCCTTCGATAATATTAAGTCGGTAAGCATGAGGCAATAAGATTGACCCACGTGGCATTCCATCGTTATAAGAAGAAATTGAATCACAACATAAATTGAGTTGGTCGAGTCCCTCGAGGCTCACCTATCTACGTGATCGAGTTCTTGCCTACGACATAAAGATGTCACCGGTGACCTAGGACATGGTATGACTTGGTCGAGCAGTCAAGAGCATATCCATCAAATCACACTCATCTTTTAACGATGGTGATGACTTACTGAACTTTATGGTTGGTCGAGCAGTCGAGACCATGATGATTTGGCGGCCAAACATGACGGGAATCACAATGAGTTATGATTGACAATAGTTGTCTATCTTTTGGGCTTAGTGTAATTGGTCGAGTCCCTCGAGGTTGCATTAAGATGTCAATTGGATCCCGATCCTCATTAGGAGTCTGCCGGAGATTTTTGTCTCATGTGTCGAGAGTGTTGCATGATTCGCTAGGAAAATAGTTGGAGTACATTAAGATAGAAGTTCATATCTTAATTAGTATTTTTTTACAAAATATGCATATTATTTATTTATGCTATATCTTCAACATGTCACTCACAAACCCCTTGTGTGGCATACTTGATGCACCAACTACCTCACTAGTCCTAACTACACAGATTGGCTCCATAATTTGAGAATTGTTCTCATAGCGGAGAAAATTATATATGTCCTTAATACAATTGTGCCCACACCAGAAGAAGGGGCAAGCAAGGATGAGATCGCTCGCTATGTGAAGTATATAAATGATTTTACATTGACAAAATGTTACATGTTGGCCTCAATGACTCCTGAGTTACAAAGGTAACATTAAAACATGGATGCAGATTCTATCATTTTTCATCTACGCCAGTTGTTTGAGAAACAAGGAAGAACTCAAAGATATGAGATATCTAAGAGACTCTTCCAAGCTAGGATAACAGGAGGGAGATCGGTTGAGAACTATGTCCTAAACATGATAGAGTGGATCGAGAAAATCATAGGTCTAGGAATAGTCCTAGAGGATAACCTGTGCGTTGATTTTATACTTTAGTCCCTACCAGGTTCCTTTTCTCACTTCATCATGAATTTTAACATGAGCAAGTTTGAGGTGACTTTCCCTGAGCTCCTCAATATGTTGAGGGAAGCTAAGAGTGTCATCAAGAAAGAGAAGCCAGTTCTCTATATTAGTGAGACTAAAAAGAAAAGGAAGGATAGTAAGACCCTTAAGAAGGACAAGGACAAAGAATGATCTGGTAAGACAAAGGTTGCCAAGAAAGACCTGATAAAGAACAAAGGATAATATTTCCACTATGGCCAAGACGGACACTAGAAAAGGAATTGTAAGGACTACCTTGCAGATAAGGTGAAATAGAAGCTTCAGGTATATTCATGATCAGTCTCCACTTGTCAGATTTTCATAATAACACATGAGTATTGGATATTGGGAGTACTTATCATATCTACAATTCATTGTACTTTCTAGTAAGACCTAGGAGATTGGCCATAGGCGAAATGGACCTCAAGATGGACAATGGAGCAAGAGTTGATGTAGCTGCTGTTGAGGATGTTATCCTATATCTGCCTAGTAAAGCTATTATTACATTAGATGCATGCTATTTTGTTCCCTCTATTATCAAAAATATTATTTCTATAAAACTTGTTTGATAATTAGTAGATATAAATTAGTTTTTGAGAACAATAGTTGTTCAATAATTATGGATGATGAGATCATCACTAGAGGGACCTTGATAAATGGCTTATATATCTTATACACTTCTCCACACATCATGAATATAAATACGTCTAAGAGGAAAAGAGATGAGGTGAACAATGCATACCTATGGCATTGTAGGCTAGTCATATACATGAGGGAATGATTCAAAAGTTGCTAAAAGATGGATACTTAGATCCATTTGACTATGAGTGATATGCAACTTGCGAACCTTGCCTTCGTGGAAAGATGACCAACTCTTCTTTTGGTGGAACTAGAGAGAGAGCCATTGAGTCATTGGAACTTGTACATAGTGATGTATATGGTCCCATATCGACTTAGGTTATAGGCAGTTACTCATACTTCATTATATTCGTTGATGATTTCTTTAGGTATGGACGTGTGTGTTGAATCTCCAATTTTGATGATGAAATCAATTAATGGGTTATTGATCTAACATAATGTTATTAGAGTTAATTTATGTAGAATTAATTATGACAAAGAGAATATGACAATAAGAGGTTTGGCCAAAGTTAAGTCCATGCATTGGGCCGAGGTTCGGATGATGCAGTTGGGAACTCGCCAGGAGTGCATCGGGAACTCATCGAGGGTATCAGGATTTTACGTGTAAGGGAGTTCGTCGGAAGAATATCAAGACTCGCCGGAAGATTATCGGGGGTAGCCAAAAGGCTTGTTGGGAGTTAGGAAGGTCTTGAAGTAGATGTGTTGGCCATTATGATTGTAATTAACTAAGTCATAGTTAGCATCATGCAAGTTTAACCATGATGGGAGAAGGAGTTACAGATCAGACATGGACCCAGGATCAAGCTTAGGTATCAGGCAAAAGTTTTGGACGATGCGGTGAAAGCTCCTGGGCATTCGCTAGGACTTCACTGAAGGTATCAGGAAGATCGCTAGGAACATACCGAGAGATTGCCCATGGAAGACCGTGAGACTCGCCACTGGAGATTCCGGAGGTTGTCAGATTGTGGGATGTCATAAGCTTGGTGGTCATGTTTTGATTGTAATCTTTAAGTCGTAGGTTAAGATTGAGTCCTAAATGAGTATGATTTGGAAGAATCCAAATCAACCCAAAGAGGTAATCGGGTCCACTATGAGGGTTTGGTTGAGCTCAGGTTGAGCTCAATCAATTAACCAAAGAATCGGTGAACATCAGGTTTAACCCATAATTCGAAAAGTGGAGGGACCCACTTTTCTAGAGATTTCGACGGGGAAATCGCCAGTGAGTGACAGTTCAACTAGCGCCACCCAGGATTTCGAGCGGCTATTAATGGCTGAACTGCCCAGGCCAAGTGGTTGAATCGCCCGTACCCAGGAATCTGGGCACTTTCGACGGTTGACCTACCTAGGTCGACAGGTGAACCGCCCGTACCCAGATTTTTCGAGTGAGTTTGATTTTTGTCTCCAAATTATAAAGCCATTTGGGGTCTATAAATACCCCAGTTTTCTTGCATTCTATATAATAATTTGGTGGATAAAATTCTGTAAAAAACTTGTGTGGATTGTAAGAAAAAGGAAAAGGGTAAGGGAGTGATCAAAGAGTTGTAATATTGTCTCCCTTGTAAGCAAAGTGTGAGAGTTTAATCTTCACCCAAAGAAGATCAGTAGTGGACGCTAGTATGCCTCAAGGAGGAGGACTCTGGAGTGGATGTAGGCCCGTTGTTACTAAACCACTATAAAACTTGTGAGTTCTTAATTTGCTTTCCTTGCTTACTAATTTTGTATTGACGCTTCTGATTTCGTTTACTCTTTGAAAGTAAGGTTTCCATGTCAAACACTTCATTTACGATATTGCTTATCTTTCATATTTCATTGCTCTTTCTTAAGTAATTTGTAAGCAAGTAACCTAGCAATCTTCTTTGAATCATTCACTTGTTACAAAAAGCTTTAGATCTTCCTATCTTGCTTAAAGCTAAAAAGTTTTTATTTAAAATAAAATTTTACACTTACACTAATTCCCCCTCCCCTCTTAGTGCTAATTGATCCTAACAGTTGGTATAAGAGCCACATTTTTCTCATTTGATTTAACACTCAAGAGAAATGGCTCTTTTCGACATTAATGGCGGCTAATGCATTACAAGTCCTCCTATGTTTAATGGGATGGACTACACATCTTGGAAAATACGAATGTGTATCTTTTTTATTTTGATAGATCTTGATTTATAGTGTATTGTTGAAAAAGATTTTTAAAAGTCATCCAATCCAACAAATGATTGGAATGATTATGTTTTAGTTGAATATAAAGGCTATGAATGCCTTATATTGTGCACTTGATAAAAATGAATTTGTTCGGGTTTCTTGTTTTGATTCGGCTTTCAATATATGAAAGCACAACTAATGAGGACGTTGAACCCTTGACAAATGAACCAGATAAATCAATGAACATGAACCTTAAAAATGATATAAAGATAGACAAAACCTCTTGCTATGAACGTAAGAAGCCGAGGGGCTCCAAAGATGAAATGCACAACCATGAAGTGGAGAACCTCGCTCTTATGGCCATCAACGATGAGGTTAATGATTCATTAAGCATTTTTTTTTCGAAATTATTAAACATGTTCCATGATTTGTTTGCTGAGTTTAGAAAACTTAGTATATCTTTTAATTTACTTAAAAATGAACATGATTTGTTAGTT
This sequence comes from Ensete ventricosum, assembly GCA_029747655.1. Taxonomy (NCBI): domain Eukaryota; kingdom Viridiplantae; phylum Streptophyta; class Magnoliopsida; order Zingiberales; family Musaceae; genus Ensete; species Ensete ventricosum. The sequence goes on from JAQQAF010000002.1 coordinate 22,097,194, forward strand.
AGTAAAGTTGATTAAATGTATAAGTTATTAGCATCACATAATCCTAGTTCTAAATGTGAAATGCTAAACAACATTAAAGAAGAAAATATCATGCTTAAGTCAATATTAGAAAATTTTGAAAATGGGAACCAATCTCTAAATATGATCCTTGCCAATAAGGATCATATTAATAAAATAAATGACATAAGCTTTGTTGGAAACATTCAACAAAAGTCAACCATGTTAAATTTGCCACCAAAAATAAAATATAATTTTGTAATAGATTAGGACATAAAGCCAACAAATGTCTATTTAAAAATTATAGTCCTTATAAGTTAGTTTGGGTTCCTAAGGGAACAACAAACTACCATGAACCATTAGATAAGAAAGATAAAGTTTTTCATATAGGTCACAATGTAGAACGAGTACCTAAATCTTTCTTATAATTTATCTCATAACAAAGCTAGGAGCACTAAACAATGTTTTAGATGCTCAAGACACATCACTTGAGATCTAACAATCTTTTAAGCTCACTGGCCTAAGTAAATAATAAGAAAAATTATTGAAAATAAAATTATTGGTAATGAATCTTATGGATGATTCATTAATGATGCATAAATAGAGCATGCTAGAATTAGAACAATGAAAGTTTAGCTATCTTTAATAAAAAATTACAAACATGAAAGGAAGATTTTGATGATGATTAATGTATCGATTTGTGTGTTTATATTTATGTATGTTGTCTTGAGATTAAATGACCAAATATTAAATTTTAACTTAAAAAGTTATATACAAAGTCATTTATCTTTAAAAGAAAAACTTTTTGATAACATAGTAGAATCTTCCAACATATAAAAATTATTAGATTTAAAATAAATTGAAGCTTTTGTTTGAAAATATTTTATTGTAATGATCTTGATAAAATTTTGTTTTTGACTTTAAATGACTTTGCATTCCTGAAATAAATTTTAAAAGAAGGATAATTATTCTTAGAAATATTTTTATCCTATTAATCTTTCAACAAGAGATAAAATAATACTATTATTGTTGAATCTCATAAACAACAAAAATGGATTAGAGAATTTTAGCTACTAAAAAATAATTTAGGATGCCTTCATTGAATTTTTTGAAAAGTGATTGTTGATAATGATTTTGGATAAGTTTTCAAATGATTTTGTTTTAAAAAGAGATTGATGAATCTATCCAATGTTATTGATATTTTGATGATTTTATCATGATCTTGATAAGTTGAAAAAATTATAATTTGAAATCCTTATATAAATTCGTTCAAAGAAAGTCATATAAATAAATCATAATTTTTCTCTTCGAATCTATAACTTGAAAATCTTTTTATGAACCATATTCTTGAAAACTTTAAGTTATATATATATATATATATATATATATATATATATATATATATATATATATATATAAATCAAGATCTTTTACATTTTCTTCCTTAAAATTAACTTATGATCTTGATATCTATAATTTGATATATTTATGAATGAAGACTCTTTTTTGATCCCTTAAGATTTTATTTTATCATCTAAGAGGGGATTTATTAAATTAAATCATGTTTTTAATATTCATTAATGTCTTTTGATATTAATATCTTTCTTGACATGATTTATTTTAGAACTCGTGAATGACAGAATTTTTCACCAAAATTAGTTTTTCTTAAATTTGTGATAAGTTAAAAATTGAAAGAGATTTGTATTATAATGAATATTCTCTTAATTTCTTGATTTTACTTATATGTTATGAGAATAACGTTATTAATTTCTATGATTTTCTCTTTTTAATAAAAAGGAGATTTATGATCTTGACAATTATAAGTTGAAACTTTTTATCAAGATCGTTCTTCCATTTTATTAAAAAAAGGATTTATCTAAATGAATTATATGTCTTAAGATTTATCCTAAATGAGTTAAGATTATTTAATCCCCCAAGATTCATTTTCATTATTTGCAACTAAAAAGGGGAGAAAGGAAATCACTAACAATTATATTTATTTTGAATATCTTGAAAGTGATTTTGATGATTTTGAAATTGAATGAGTTCTTTACCTATATCATAATTTTGATTCCTCGGAATTATAACTTGAAATCTTTTATGAATCATAATATCTTATTATGTATTCTCATATTATTTAAAAGGAAATTTTTATATAAATCATGATCTTGACAACTAGAGATTTCTTATACATGAATCAAGATATTTTAATTGTTTCTCTTATGATTTGTCTCTTAAAATTCATAATTTATCTTCATGAATTCTATATTTCATCATCATATTAATTTTTCTTGATATATTTCATGTGATGATTTGAAAAATGATGTAATGGGAAAAGTTTTACACTATTGTAATCATCCCTTCTTTCTGACAATGACAAAGGGGGAGCAAAACTTATTAGCTTGTATGATGTAAAATTGCTAACTTGAACATTGCAAAGGAAGTAAAAATATGCTAGCTTGCACTTCTCAAAAGAGATGAAAGAATTCACTAACTTGCATATTCTAAAGTAATGAAAAATTTGTTAAATTGCTAAGCTTTCATATATCAAAAACTTGCTAATTGCACTTCTCCTTTTGTTGATGACAAAGGGGAAGAAGGTATGATGATGTGAAATCATATATGATGATTATGCATATAATGATGATTTTAAAAATCTACCTGAAGATAATAATTTATTATTTTTTAGATTTATTTGCTATATTTTCTTGAAATTTACATGAGAATTATTTGTTCAGCTTATATTCGAAATTTTAAAAATTTTATATCTACAAGATTGAGGTTAAGAGTTAAGAATGTTAAATCATAAAAATATATAAATTGTCAATCTAGATTTCATTAGATTAAGCATTTTGTGATAATATTTTTGAAAACCTTCTCCATGTTTTTATTATTTACAAAAAAAGAGAAAATTGTATGAAGATGATGAATTGCTATATTTGAAATTTACAAGAGATAATTTTTTATATCAAGAGATGATTTTTTTTCCTACAACTGAAATACATAAGAAGTCTTTAAATCTCTTGGACTTTTTAACTCATATTAATATTCTTTTTTAAATTTATTAAGAGCTCTTCTTAATGATGCTGTCACAACTCCTTCCTTGTTTCTCTCCTTATTAATCACGAAGGGGATGAAAATTCTATAATGGATATTCTATTTTACTACGGAGGAGTAATGTCATCATGTGCTTTCAAATTATTAGCTATACATTTCACCTTTTTGTTGATGACAAAGGGGGAGAAATGTACTTTGATGACACATGATATTAATGATATACATTGATAATACATGATGATATAGTTGGATATAGATATGAATGCATAGTTCTTTTTGAAACTCATGATTTAATGATTTGATATAAATTTATGTTAAAATATACATAGAATATTGATTGCTTGAATTTAAGAGTGTACGATTTCTCTTAAATTTAAGTGGCATAAATATATAGGGAGTTAGGATTAACTCCTGTTATCAATTGATTATCATCATCAAAAGGGGGGGGATTGTTGAATCTCATATTTTGATGATGAAATCAATTGATGGGTTATTGATCTTACATGTGTTGTTAGAGTTAATTGATGCAGGATTAAATACGACAAAGAGAATATGACAATGCATCGGGCTAGGGTTCGGACGATGCGGTTGGGAACTCGCCAGGAGTGCGTCGGGAGCTCGTCGATGGTATCAGGAGTTTGCTAGGATGGCGCAAGATAGTTCATCGGAAGAAGTCTAAGACTCGCTGAAAGATTGTCAGGGTAATCGAAAAGCTTGCAAGGAGTTAGGAAGGTCTTGAAGTGGATGTGTTAGCCATTATAATTATAATTAATTAAGTCATAGTTAGCATTATGTAGGTTTAACCATGATGGGAGAAGGAGTTACAAATCAGATATGAACCCAGGATCAAGCTTATGTATCGGGCCAAAGTTTTAGACAATGTAGTGAAAGCTCGTCGGGCGTTCGCTAGGACTTCGCCGAAGGTATCGGGAAGATCGCTAGGAACACGCTAGGAGATCGCCAGAGGAAGTCCATAAGACTCACCGTTGGAGATTCTGGAGGTTGTCGGATTGCGGTAAGGTCATAAGCTTGGTGGTCAAGTTTTGATAATCTTTAAGTTATAGATTAAGATTGAGTCCTAAATGAGTATGATTTGGAAGGAATCCCAATCAACTCAAAGAGGTAATCGAGTCCACTAAGAGGGTTTGGTTGAGCTCAATCAGTTGACTAAAGAATTGGTCAACATTAGGTTCAAGTCGGAATTCAAAAAGTGGAGGGAACCATATTTCCAGAGATTCTATCGGGTAAACTGTCGGTGAGCGATGGTTCAATCGGCACTACCCAGGATTTCGAGCTGCTATTAGTGGTTGAACTGCCCAAGCTGGGTAGCTCAATCGCCAGTACCTAGGAATTTGGACACTTTCGGCGGTTGACCCATCCAAGTCGGTGGGTGAACCGCTTGTACCCGGATTTTTCAAGTGAGTTTGATTTCTGACTCTAAATTCTGAAGCCATTTAGGGTCTATGAATACCCCAAGTTTTCTTGTATTTTATATAATAATTTGGGGGATAAACTTCTATGAAAAACTTATGTGGATTGTAAGAAAAAGGAAATGGGTAAGGGAGTGATCAAAGAGTTATAATCTTGTCTCCCTTGTAAGCAAAGTGTAAGGGTTTGGTCTTCACCCAAAGAAGATCGGTAGTGGACGCTGGTGTGCCTCAAGGAGGAGGACTCGGGAGTGGATGTAGGCCCGTTGGTGTCGAACCACTATAAAACTTGTGAGTTCTTCATTTGCTTTTCTTGCTTAATAATTTTGTATTGACGTTTCTGATTTCGTTTACTCTTTGAAAGTAAGGTTTCCACACCAAATACTTCATTTACGATGATGCTTACCTTTTGGATTTTCTTGCTCTTTCATAAGTAATTTATAAGTAAGTAACTTAGCAATCTTCTTTGAGTCATTCAATTGTTACGAAAAGCTTTGGATCTTCCTATCTTGCATAATGCCAAAAAGTCTTTGTTTAAAATGAAAATTTACACTTGCCTAATTCACCCCCCCCCCTCCCAAGTGTCAATTGATCCTAATGTCACGCCCCTCGAATATTATCACATTCGAAAGACGTGAACCCATCGTAAATCGGAAATACATTATAATTCAGCAACAATCCAAACCCAGGATCTAAACTAACATTGAGGATACTGATTAAATATTTTCAAAGATCATTCACATCCATTAATAAAAACTGTGTAATTTATAAATCTTACACCACATCACTCGATAATCCATAAAAATCAACGTTAACTTAACCAAAACATTAATCATACTTATAAAACCATTAGTCTCAGAAATCTATACGAATGCCAAACCAATCATTTTCATTGTAAAACTTAACATTCAAAGATTCTACACTAAGAGGTATTCTAACCTTTTTATAAGATACATCAGTTCATATTTATTTATAATATTTCATTACATACAAAATATTCTTATATAACATCTTGCAATAAGACTTACACAAAATCTACATAGCTTCCCATTGTCTCAGCTCAGTCCTAACTTTTTCTGAAAGTGATAAGTTAACATGTAAAATTTATATAGCAATAGGGTGAGCATATAGAGCTCAACAAGTGACTAATATATCCAAGACAAAGAAGGATAATTTTCAAAACAAACTTAAAATCGGATAGCAAGGCAAGGGTGTAAGAATCCATAGAGAGCATCTCGTTAGATACATAATCACAAATCATTTCTTTCGAATATAACAATAGAGGAAGTGGAGCATATCATTGACAATACGAAATATTTTAGAGCATATCAAAGATGTATAAAGTGTTTTAGTACGTATCAAAGGGAATACGAAACATTTCAGAGTATATCAAAAATGTATAGGACATTTCGAAACATATCAATGGTGAATGAAATATTTTGGAGCTTATCAAAGATACATAATACATTTCGAAATATATCAATGGCATGTGAAATGTTTCAGAATATATCAATAGTAATGAAACATTTCGGAGCATATCAAAGATGTAAACATATTACGAAGTATATCAATGGTGAATGGATAATCTCAAAGCTTATTAAGTGAACAAATGAGGAACAGAAGCTCAATATCATATCAGACATAACATTTATTTCATTCTTATCCAAAGCGCAGAAACAAACTCATAAGCAATGCTTTGGATATCATATCAAAGACATAGAGGGTGTAGTGGGACCATAAGCATAATGTGGAACATCAATCACTGATGACCACCAAACATAAGTCTCTCATGTCTGGGAGGCTCTATCCACCCACGTCTGAGTGAAGTCAATAGGGCCGACAAGAGCATAGCTGGCTCTAATCACAATACCCTTTACCATTTCTGGCAAAGGTCTAGAATATCCCACAAACACCAGAGTACAAAAGGACATGAGCAATAAAATGATATATATCAGAAGCACATGCGAAACAATGAAATATACATATACTAATATGAAACAATATGATTTACTAGTATGGTGCATGTGAGGCTTATTCCGGTGGTGGCTCCACGCTATGTTGAGTTCAGAGCACTCCAGAGTTCAAAGCACTCCTTCCATATGTAGCCCTTTTCGATTAGGGTCCCCTCATCATGCCCGAATACTAGCTTAATTTATCATAACAACATAAGAGCAAATATTAGGACTACAATAAAAAAGGATTGAAAAACTTACAAGGTTATAATATTTCAACTTAAAGAAAGAACTCTAGAATGAATTCAATTTTCAAATAGATGAAGCAAGAATAGACAAAATTGATACAATCACTATTTTGGCAAAATTTAGAAGGCATATCTTAAAGTTATTTTGAATAATCAAATATATTCTAAATTACTCAAAAAGTATATATTTGGAAAGCTAAATCAATCTAATTTCAAATGAAATAAGTTTTATATAAATTGGAAATCTTTACAAAAAGTTATAGATGATTTGGCAGCCAAAGGTCGGGAATTATGATCCCTGTTTTATAGAATCCATAAGGTCTAACAAAATAGAAAGTTAGATAGTCATTTGAACTCCAAATCTTTCAATCCTAATATCAAATGAAAGATCTATGAGCCTATTTTCTAATGAATTAAGTTTTACATAAATCAGAGACTCCAACAGGGAGATATAAGTAATACAATAATAAAAGGTCAGAAGCTCTAGACTCTATTTTATAGATTTTATATGATCAATTGAAATAAACGTTTGGGCTACAAATGAATTTCAAATTCTTCAAACTTAGTTTTAAAAGAAAAATATGTGAATCTATTTTTGAAAAAATTAGGTTTGTCTAAAACCAAGGTTTGTACCAAAAGTTACAACTTGAACAAGACAGACAGGTCATAATCTCAAAAATATTACTGATTCACACTTAGGCAGCCAACAAAAGAGATTTTGGTTTTGTCCCAAATTTTTTCCTCATAATCAAAGTAAGAACAAGGATAAATTTTAGTAGAAAAAATGATAGAAGACATTATGTAGGATGGGGTTAGAACACTTGCATTTGTAAATTTTGATCCCAAATGTGGATTTGATCAAAATGTCAAAACCTCCAAATCCTTTCTTCTCCTCTTCCTTCTCTTCTTCCTTCTCTTCTTCTTCTTCTCCTTCACAAGTTTAAGTTGCAGCCAAATCTTTTCTTCTCTTTGATATTTATTTAAGCTAACATATGGTTTGTTAGTTGGTAAGTATGCATGCAATTAAGCACATGCATAAGTCACTTTAAACTATGTATTGACACATGTCCTCACTCATTTTTTTTATAACTTAATATAAATCTTACATAATTTATATCAAACTTTTAAGTTTTATATTTAGATCTCTAGCAATAAGATTTTAAACAAATTCTTATATTTACAAATAGGTCCTTATAAACAATCTATTATTAAACAAATCCTCATTAATAATTTAAAATAGATCATTATAAATATTTTGAAAATTAGGGATATTACACTCTCCCCCCTTTAAAGAAAAAATTTAGTCCTCTAAATTTATCACTAATTCTCAATTCATGCTCTGATACCATATCTGTCACTCCCCTCGAATATTATCACATTCGAAAGGCGTAAACCTATCAAAAATCGAAAATACATTATAATTTAGCAACAATCCAAACCCAAGATCCAAACTAACATTGAGGATATTGATTAAATATTTTCAAAGATCATTCACATCCATTCATAAAACCTGTGCAATTTATAAATCTTACACCACATCACTCGATAATCCATAAAACTCAATGTTAATTAACCAAAACCTTAACCCCACTTATAAAACCATTAGTCTCATAAATCTATACAAATGCCAAACCAACCATTTTCATTATAAAACTCAACATTCAAAGATTCTACACTGAGAGGTATTCTAACCTTTTTATAAGATACATCAGTTCATATTTATCTATAATATTTCATTATATACAAAATATTCTTATACAACATCTCGCAATAAAACTTACACAAAATCTACATAGCTTCCCACTGTCTCAGCTTAGTCCTAACTTTTTCTGTAAGTGACAAGTTAACCTGTAAAATTTATATAGCAACAGGGTGAGCATATAGAGCTCAGCAAGTGACTAACATATCCAAGACAAAGAACGATAGTTTTCAAAACTAACTTGAAATCAAATAGCGAGGCAATGGTGTAAGAATCCATAGAGAGCATCTCGTTAGATACATAATCACAAATCATTTTATTCGGAAATAATAGTAGAGGAAGAGTAGCTAGAGCATATCATTGAGAATACAAAACATTTCGGAGCATATCAAAGATGTATAAAGTGTTTCAGAATATATCAAAAGGAATATGAAATATTTCAGAGTATATCAAAGATGTATAGGACATTTCAAAACATATCAATGGCAAATGAAATATTTCGAAGCTTATAAAAGATGCATAAGATATTTCGGAACATATCATAGCATGTGAAATATTTCAGAATATATCAATAGCAAATGAAATATTTTAGAGCACATCAAAGACGTAAAAATATTATGAAGTATATCAATGGTGAATGGATAATCTCAAAGCTTATCAAGTGAACAAATAAAGAACAAAAGCTTAATATTATATCAGACATAATATTTATTTCATTCTTATCCAAAGCGTAGAAACAAACTTATAAGTAATACTTTGGATATCATATCAAAGACATAGAAGGTGAAGTGGGACCATAAGCATAATGTGGAATATCCATCGCTGAATGACTACCAAACATAAGTCTCCCAGTCTGGGAGCTCCATCCACCCATGCCTGAGTGAAGTCAATGGGGCCGGCAAGAGTATAGCTGGCTCTAAGCACAATACCCTTTATAATTTCTAGCAAAGGTCCAGAATATCCCATAAACACCGGAGTACAAAAGAACATGAGCAATAAAACGATATATATCATATGCATATGTGAAACAATGAAATATACATGTGCTAATATAAAGTAATATGATTTACTAATACAGTGGATTTGAGGCTTAGTCCAGTGGTGGCTCCACGCTGTGTTGAGTTTAGAGCACTCCGGAGTTTAAAGCACTCCTTGCACAGGTAGCCCTTTATGACTAGGGTCCCCAATACTAGCTTAATTTATCATAACAAGAAAAGAGGAAAAAATAGGATTGTAATAAGAAAGGATTAAAAAACTTGTAAGGTTATAATAGTTCAACTTAAAGAAAGAACTCTAGAATGAATTTAGTTTTCAAATGGATGAAGCAAGAGTAGCAAAATTGATATAATTACTATTCTAGCATAATTCAGAAGGCACAACTTTTGAGTAATCAAATATACTCTAAATTATTCAAAAAGGTATCTTTGGAAAGCTAAATCAATCTATTTTCAAATAAAATAAGTTTCATATAAATTAGAAGTCTCTACAAAAAGTTATAGATGATTTGGCAGCCAAAGGTCAGGAATTATGATCCCTATTTTATAGAATCCGTAAGGTCTAACAAAATAGAAATTTCAATAGTCATTTGAACTTCAAATCCTTCAGTCCTAGTATCAAATGATAGATCTATAAGCTTATTTTCTAATTAATCAAGTTTTATATGAATCAAAGACTCCAATAGGGAGATATAAGTAATCCAATGATGAAAGGTCAGAAGCTACATATTCTATTTTATAGATTTCATATGCTCAATTGAAATAAATATTTGGACTAGCAAATGAATTCCAAATTCTTCAAACTTGGTTTCAAAAGAAAAATATTTGAATCTATTTTTGAAGGAACTAGGATTTAGATGAAACTAAGGTCTGTATCAAAAGTTACAACTTGAATAAGGTAGACAGGTCATAATCTCAAAAATATTACAGATTCACACTTAAGCAGCCAACAAAAGAGATTTCAGTTTTGTCCCAAATTTTTCTCATAATCAAAGTAAGAACAAGGATAAATTTCAGAAGAAAAAGGATAGACGATATTATGTAGGATGGGGTTAGAACACTTTTGTTTGCAAATTTTGATCCCAAATATGGATTTAATCAAAATGTCAAAACCCCCAAATCATTTCTTCTCCTTTTCCTTCTCTTCTTCCTTCTCTTCTTCTTCTTCTCCTTCACAAGTTTACGTTCCAGCCAAATTCCTTTCTTCTCTTTGCTATTTGTTTAAGCTAACATATGGTTTGTTATGTGGCAAGCATGTATGCAAGGTGCACATGTGTCACCTAAGCACATGCATAAATGGCACCACTTTAAACTATGTAATGACTCATGTCATGACCCTTTTTTTTTTATAACTTAATATGAATCTTATATAATTTATATCAAACTTTTAAGTTTTATATTTAGGTCGCTAGCAATAAGCTTTTAAATAAATTCTCATATTTATAAATATGTCCTTATAAACAATATATTATTAAATAAATCCTCATTAATAATTTAAAATAGATCATTATAAATATTTTAAAAATAAGGGATATTACACCTAATAATGTATACTTGATGAAGTATAAGTTCGAGCCTTTTGAGAAATTCAGGGAATATAAGAATGAAGTAGAGAACCAGATTGGAAAGGGTATTAAGACTCTTCGATCAGACCGAGGAGAGTACTTGAGTACGGAGTTCACCCATTTCCTCAAGGACAATGAGATTTCATCCCAATGGACACCTCCTTATACACCTCAGCTCAATGGTATATCAGAAAGGAGGAATCGCACGTTGTTAGATATGGTGCGGTCCATGATGAGTTCCATTGACCTACCCATCTCATTCTGGAGATACGCCCTAGAGACCACAGCTTACCTTCTAAATAGAGTTCCATCAAAGTCGATAATGTCTACACTATATGAGAAATGGAAAAGAAAGAAGCTTGATCTTAAGATGGTTAAGATTTGGGGATGTCCTGCCCACATTAGAAGACACAAACCCAATAAGTTGGAATTAAGAATACAATGGTGCAAGTTCATGGGATACCCCAAGGAAACTTGTGAGTATTATTTATATCATCCTGAGGACCAAAAGGTCTTTGTTACCAAGAGGTCTGTGTTTCTTGAGAAGGAACACATTCTTGGTAGAAACAGTGGGAATGAGATAAAGTTGAGCGAGGTTGGAGAACCTATCTCAAGAACCATTCCAGAGCCCAAGTCTATTCAGGTACCTAGCACACAAGTTTCAACTTTGTGCAGGTCTAGCAGAGTATCTCACTCTTCTGAAAGATATGTGAGACATATCAATAGAAAGGACTTTTAGGATGTTGATCCTCAGACCTGTTGAGGCTATTATGAGTATAAACTTCAGGAAGTGGCAAGAAGCCATAAATTCTGAGATGGATTCCATGTACTCAAATAAGGTTTGGAACCTTGTGGAAGTACCTAAGGATATCATACCCATCGGTTGCAAATGGATCTTTAGGAAGAAGATCAGAGTGGATGGATAAGTGGAGACCTATAAGGTAAGGCTAGTAGCTAAAGGATATCATCAAAGGCAAGGAGTTGACTATGACGAAACCTTTTCACTTGTAGCCATGTTTAAATCCATCATAATTCTTTTGGCCATTGCAGCACACTATGATTATGAGATCTGGTAGATGGATGTAAAAATAACATTCCTCAATGGCAACCTCGAGGAGGTGTATATGATACAGCCAGAGGGATCCGTATCCAGAGAGAGTCTAGATAAAGTGTGCAGGTTGCTCAAGTCCATTTATGGACTGAAGCAAGCTTCCCAAAGTTGGAACATAAGATTTGATGTTGCAATCAGATCTTATAACTTCATTAAGAATAAAGATGAGCCTTATGTGTACAGGAAGGTAAGTGCGAGTGCTATCACCTTCTTAGTGCTATATGTGGATGACATCCTAATCATTGGGAATGATGTAAGAATACTCTCCACAGTAAAGATTGGCTATCCAGAAACTTCTCCATGAAAGACTTAGGGGAAGCATCCTATATTTTGGGGTCCCAGATCTATAGAGATAGATCTAAGAGGATGCTTGGCTTGTCCCAGTCTAGGTATATAGACTCCATTGTCAAAAGATTTGGCATGTAGAATTCCATGAGAGGTCTCATACCGATGAGACATGGAATATCATTTTTAAGAGTATATCCCCAAGGACTCCTGAAAAAAGGGTAGACATGGATAGGATACCCTATGCCTCTGCGATAGGGTCTATCATGTATGCTATGCTATGTACCAGGCCTGATATAGCGCATGCTCTGAGTGTCATGATCATGTATTAAGCGGATCCAGGTTTAGAACACTAGAAGGCAGTAAAGTGTATCCTTAAGTACTTGAGAAGGACTAATGATCTTTTACTGGTAAATGAAGAAGGTAGCCTCCAAGTTGAGGGCTACACGAACTCAAGTTTTCAGTCCGACATTGATGATAGGAAGTCAAACTCAGGGTATATTTTCACCCTGAATGAAGGAGCAGTAAGCTGAAAGAGTTCCAAGCAAGATACTACTACTGACTCGACCACAAAGGTGGAATACATTGATGTAGTAGAAGCAGCAAAAGAAGGGTTATGGATAAAAAAATCATCAGAGATTTGAGAGTCGTACCAAGTAGTGTGGAGTTGATTCCCATATACTACGACAGTGACAGGGAGATAGCTCTAGCAAGGGAACCAAGATCTCATCAGAATCATTCTGAGGAGGTTCCATCTGATTTGAGAGATCATAGCCCATAAAGATATAGCAATGGAATGAGTTCCATTCGAGGATAACATTACAGATCCACTAACAAAGCCGCTAGCTCAGATTGTATTTGAACATCATAAGGGTCTGATGGGAATCAGACACATATGTGATTAGCTTTAGGTCAAGTGGGAGATTGCTGATTACAGGTGCCCTACAAGCCAATCATGTGAGTGATGACAAGTGTGGCATATTGTGCTATCTTTATTGCTTATGATTATTACTGGCATATTCTAATATTATATTCTCTATTGCATATATATCGTGATGTCCTTGGTTTTGTGCAATGGGAATCAGATCGTAATGAGGTCATAATAATGAGATCGATTCACTTTTAAACATAAATCCTAAACAATCCCAATTATAGGTTACTCGAGAGGGACATCGAGATAACCGGACAGATCAGTATACTACTTGTCCATGGAGACGGTTGGTCTTATAACCACTTGTGTTGAGACACTAAGGATATAGTACAGGTGCTCGTTGGAGAATGAGTTCACTGATTGATCCGATTATATAATGATATATGGTTAATGATACCTAATGTCAGACAGTGATTTCATAGTCAATCCTTATACTTGAGATATTAATGATGCCTTGTTTGAGTATTTCTTTCTTTGACTTCAGATTTATAGGTTTGGAAAGTTCCAAATCTGGTACAATAAGTTATTAGGATTGGTAGCCAACCTTACAAAGATAATTGAGTGTCAATAAAGGATCATCTACTCTCAGTATCATGAGAGTAATATCCCATATGTGCTTGCTCAGACAAATCCATGGCCAGAGTCATTCGGATTAAGAGAGAAAGAGTTCTCTAGGAGAATCTGATTAGAGTGAGACTGAGAGAGATTTCATTTGTGACCTGACAGTATCATATCCAATATATGATCTCTGAGATATTAGTTGGATGAGGGATTATAGATATATAGTAATTATGGACAGACAGGTCCGTTGGATTCGATCCCCCAGTACCGTTTGGAGACTATAGCGTAGTGGCCTAGTGCGTCCACAGTCGATGAGTCAAGTGAATTATTATGGTGATAATAATTCAATATATCAGAAGGAGTTCTAATGGGAGTGACTCACGGCCAGCTCGGTATCGGGCCTTGAGGGTCACACACATATGGTGGATGCTTCAGCGAATAGAGGATTGAATGGAGATCCAATTAGCCTCTATTCTCATAAGATGAGACTCTACACTGATGGGCTCCCTGCTTGAGGCCCAATTAGAGGCCTAAGGAGATTATTGGATAGAGATCCATTAATGCAATGTTAGTGGGTTATTTGATGAAAATCTAATACCCACTAAGGCAGGACCCCTAGAATTTTTTGTGGCTCTCTATAAATAGGAGGAGAGGCTCCTGGTTGATAGGCTATAGCTTAGCCACCCCCTCCTATTCTCCTCCCTCCCTCTACAAAAGAGTTGCGAGATCATATTGGAGGAGTTTCATTATAGAGATCCATCGTGTGAAAATCACTAGAGAGAAGGATGCTTGACCTCATTCATCCTCTCTATTTGGATCTGAAAAATAAGGATATACGATCTCCATAGGTAATCAATCTCTCACGTATCACGGTTTTCTCGATTTTACAATTTCTTGTGACCCAATCTTTTGCATGATGATTTAATCTACATAGGAAACCTGTTTTGTTTTGATTTTTGATGTGCATGTGATGCTCTCGCTGAAGTTTCCCAATATTTTATTGTATAGTACACTTTGTATCTAATAAAATATTGATGGTAAATCTAAACTTATGTGTCTTATAAATATTTAAAGGACATCTCATGTTTAGGATTTTGAAATGTTAAGTTAAATTTGTATAATGATATGAACTTGTGGTAAGTGTTGGTTTTATGATTATATAGATTTCCACACATGTGGATTTATGATGTGGATATGGTTTAGTTGAGTTGGCATAGATTTTATGAATTATCAAGTGATGTGGTGTATGATTATAAATTGAATAGGTTTTATAGATGGATGTGATTGATATTTGAAAATATTTTATCATTATCCTTAAATGTTAGTTTGAATCCTGGATTTGAGTTATGGATATATTATAATATTCTCGATTTATGATAGGTTCATGCCTCTTGAATGCGAATATTCGGGGGGGGGGGGGGGGGGTGGTGGGGCGTGACATATGTGAATGACATTCAAATTATTGAGAATGATGTAGGAATGCTCTCCACAGTTAAGACTTGGCTACCTTGAAACTTCTCCATGAAGGACTTAGGGGAAGCATCCTATATTTTGAGGATCTAGATCTATAGAGATAGATCCAACAGGATGTTTGGCTTGTCCTAATCCAGATACATAAACTTCATTGTCAAAAGGTTTGACATGAAAAATTTCAAGAGATGTCTCATACCGATGAGATATGATATATCACTTTTTAGGAGTACGTCTCTGAAGATGTTTGAAAAAAGGGCAAACATAAATAAAATACCATATGCCTCAGCGATAGGGTCTATCATGTATGATATACTATGTACTAGGCCTGATATAGTGCATACTCTGAGTGTCACGAGCAGGTATCAGACGAATCCAAGTTTGGAACACTAGAAAGAAGTAAAATGCATCCTTAAGTACTTGCGAAGGACTAAGGATCTTTTACTAGTACGGAGAATGGAGCTTCTAGGTTGAAGGATACATGGACTCGACTTCACAGTCTGACATCGATGATAGCAAATCAAACTTAGGGTATGTCTTCATTCTGAATGGAGGAGCAGTAAGTGAAAGAGTTCTAAGCAAGATATTATTGCTAACTCGACCATAGAGGTATATTATATTGCTGCAACAGAAGCAGCAAAGGAAGGGGTGTGGATTCCCATATATAGTGACACTAATAGAGCTATAGCTCTAGCAAGGGAACCCAAGTCTCATCAGAATTGTTCTAAGGTTTCAATTGATAAGAAGAGTGATAGAACTCCAATAGGGTTGAGTCATATTCACCCTAGGAATAATCAATAAGAATCCTATGAGATTATAATAAACATCCCACCAAGTCACTTTTATCCTATAAAGAAGGGTGACTAGGGTTTATTTGAGCCTTAGGGCTCATGGGCCATCACCCCCTTTATTGGGCTGGTCGGCTAGGGCTTCTAGCATCAGTAGGAGGCCATGGCGCCAACATAGTCGTCGCCCATCCCTATTTAGGCAGGACAGCTATAGGAGGGGCAAGGGTGTAAATTCACTTATGAAGCACCCCATCGGGCTAGGGTTTTATTTAGGCAAGGCGGTTTTGTGGAGTTTTGGGGCTGTGATGGTAGAGGTTGAAGGTTAGGAAAAGGGTTTTAGATTTGTGGTAGATGGCAACAAGTTTTAAAGGAATTTGGTGAATGTTTGTTGTAGTAGATGCAGTCTTCGTAGAAGCATAATTATCATCGAAGAAACAGCTGTCTCTCATCAAAAATTTCGGTGAAAATTTGAGAGATTTGGGGCTGTGATGGCAGGGGATGAAGATAAGGAAAAGAGAGTTTCAAATCTTGAAAAGACAATAGCAAAAATCTGATAGAATTTTGTGAAAGATTGCTGCCATATGTACTATTCTACTGAACATAATTTCATCGAAGAAGCAGCAGTTTCTTGACATGAATTCTAGTATAAACCTGAGAAATTTGTGTAGAATTTCAATAGCAAAACCTCGATTCAGATGAGAGCAGTAATAGCAATTCGGAACAAGGAAATTTTGGTAGTGTAAAAGTAGGAAATCTGATGCAAAGTAAGATGGCAGAATTCTCATCGTAAAATTTTAATATCTTGCGACAAAAATTTATAGCAGTATAAGAATTATTTCAAAGATGCGTTTCACAGTAGATCAATCTTAGATGAAAGCCAAGTTGATCTATGAAATGTGTAAAAAATTCACCTAAGAAATATGTCCAATAGATTGGTTTCAAAAGCCTATATGCAGTTGAAAGTTTCTGCAACAATTCTCCTTTCGCAACGATGATCACGTTTGCGACGAAAGGAATTCACAGCAAGGAAAGGATAAGAAATTCTTTTTGGTATGTAAAGATTGAAAATTAAAGTAGCAAGAGGTATTTGGTTATAGGGAAAATACCATATTTCTAGTGCAATCGATGGAGGCAACAACATATTGATTTGATATGTAGTAGGGGGATGACGGTGGAGGTGTGACCTCAAAAGCAATTGTGAGAATTGCTTGGCTTGGTGGAGGCGGCAGAGATTGCAGTAGGGGCAACAAGATCGCTACTCTGATACCAGATGATAGAACCCCAGAGGAGCTCTATGGTGATTTGATCTTTGAGGGGGATCAACCCTTGGAACGCTATAGGGGTTTCTCCCTCCTAGAAGTCGGCCACAAGACTGAAATAAAGATGATTCTTGCTTGATTAAAAGAGGTGGAGACTACATGCTTATATAGGGCTCCAAACCCTAGCCCTAAGGGTTGCTTCCTAAGTGAAGTACCCCGTTTGCCCTCCATTATAACCAGCTGCCCTGATAAGGGGGGCGACGGCCTAGGGGACTGCACCAGATGGACGCCCCTGCTAGAAACCCTAGCCGACCTGCCCAGTAAAGGGGGTGATGGCTCGGAAGCTCTAAGGCCTCAAATATAAACCCTAGCCACTATTCTTTATAGGATAGAGGTGGCTAGGTGGGGTTTATTACAATCTCAATAGCTTAGGAAGCCCTAAGGCTTCAAGACTCCTTCCCTAAACCTTAGCCGACTCCTCAATAAAAGGGATGATGGCAAGATTAGGGAATATTACTTGACTCAAGACTTTATTGACTCCTTGACTTATTAAGTATAGGACCCATCCAAGCTTGGGTCCTAATAGAAAGTTAAGTCCAGAAACTTAGAGGTTGTTCTAAAGGAGATTGTGAGGGAATACTTGTAAAAGAGGGTTATAAAGGTTTATCCTGAGCCTGAGAAAAAGGAGAAAGAATTGTAAGGGGCAATTGATCTTCGCTAGTTAGAAAAAGATCATTAGTGAAAGCCGATGACCTCGACAAAAAAGAATCGGGAGTGGACCTAGGTCACGTGGACTGAACCACTATAAATCTAGTTTGCATATCTCTTTCATGCTTTTTATTCTTATTGCTTACTGATTTACTTGCTCACTATTCTTATGAACATTTCCAAGTTTAACATATTTTTGAAACGGGTTTGATCAAACAAAAGTTTTCAAATTGATGTGTTTTTACGGAAGCACTAATTCACACCCCCTCCCTCCCGCTTCGACCCCCCCCCCCCGGGTCTTCTTTATTGCCAATTCGGTCTTAATAGTTGGTATCAAAGCTAAGTTTTTCTCAATTGGTTTAACACCTAAAAGTGACTAAATGACTTTTTTCGGCTATCCAGAGGGTTACTCTATCACTTCTTCTCCTATATTCAATGGTACGGACTACACATATTAGAAAACTCGAATGAGAGTTTTCTTGCTTTCTCTAGATTTCAATTTGTAGAACATCATTGAAAATGACTTTCAAAAATCTTCCAATCCAATGAATGACTGAATGATTTTGAAAATAAAATATTTTCTTTAAACGCTAAAGCTATCAATGCCTTATTTTACGTTTTAGATAAAAATGAGTTTAATCATGTTCTATATGTAAAACTTTATATGATATTTGGCATATACTTGAAGTTACACATGAAGGAACTAGTAGAGTTAAAGAATCTAAGATAAATCATTTGATGCATAGTTTTGAATTATTTCCAATGGAACTAGGTGAAACCATTAGAGACATATACACTGAGTTTACGGATGTCGTCAATGGTTTGAAAGATCTTAGTAAAAGTTTTTCTAACCTTGAACTCGTTAATAAAATTCTAAGATCCCTTCCCAAAAATTGGGATCCAAAAGTCACTAACATATAAGAAATAAAGGATTTAAACTATTTTTCACTTGAAGAACTTATCGAGTCATTTATGACCTATGAGATGACTTATTTGACACATAACGAATATGAAAATAATCTTGCAAAGAATAGGAAGGACTTGGCACTTAGAACAAGATAAAACCACTAGAGCAAAACCTTAAGTGATGATAATGACTTTGAACTCTTCGCAAGAAATTTTAAAAAGTTTATAAAATATGAATATAAGAATAAAAACAAACTAAAAAAGAGCATAATAACTTGTTCTGAATGCAATTGACTAGGGCACTTCAAAATGAATGTCTCAAATTAAAGAAGAAGTTACAAAAGAAGAAAAAAGCAAATATGACCCTAGCAGGGCCGGGTCCTAGTCAATCGAGTTATGATTTCAATAAATCCTGATTAGCATGTATAAACCCTAATTAGCCACCCACCTAGATTGGGAAAGTCGTTGGAAACCAAGAGGAGCATCACATGCGTAGCAGAAGATCAAAATAAAATAAGTTATTAAACCATCATGCAAAAGATTGGGTCACGAGAAAACCACAAAATTGAAAAACTGTATCATATGAGAGAATGTTTACCTAGGGAGATCGTATATCCCTATTTTTCAGATCTGGATGGAGAGGATGAAGAATGTCAAGCATCCTCCTCTCTAACGGTATCCACACGATGGATCGCTACAGCGATACTCCTCTAATCACAATCTCTGATCTCGCAACTCTAGCGCAAAGGGAGGGAGGGAAGAGAATATGGGAGGGTGGCCAAAGATGCAGCCTATCAACTTTGAGCCTCCCCTCCTATTTATAGAGAGCCACCAAAAACCCTCTAGGTCCCACCTTAGTGGGTATTGGATTTTCATCCAATTACCTACTAAACTTGTATTATTGGATCTTTATCCAATAATCTCCTTTGGCCTCTAATTGGGCCTCCTGTAAGGAGCCCATCAGTGTAGGGTCTCATCTAATGAGAATAGGGGCTAATTGGATCTCTATCTAATCCTCTATTCGATGAAACATCCACCATATGTGTGTGAACCTCTAGGCCCGACATCGAGCTGCCTGTGAATCGCTCCCATCAGACCTCCTTTTGATATAGTGAATTATTATCCCCATAATAATTCACTCGACTCATCGATTATGGACGTACTAGGCCACTACACGATAGTCCCCAATGGTATAAGGGGATCAAATCCATCGAACTTGTCTATCCATAGTTACCGTGTATCTATAGTGCATCATCCAACTAATATCCCAGAAATTGTATATTGGACATGGTACTATCAGGCCATATACAGAATCCATATGAGTCTCGCTCTAATCAGATTCTCTCGAAGAACTCCTCTCTCAATCCAAGTGACCCTGGCCAGGGATTTGTCTGAGCATGCACATATGTGATATTTCTCACGTGATACCAAGAGTGGATGAACCTTTATTGACACTCAATTGGCTTCGTAAGGTTGGCTACTAATCTCGATTATCAGTTATATGAGATCTAAAACTTTTCTAACCTGTAAGTCTAGTGTCAAAGAAAGGAATACTCAAACAAGACATCCTTAGTGTCTCAAGTCTAAGGACTAGATACACAACTGGGACTACATAATCACTATCTGACATTAGGTATCATTAACTATATGATATTCTATAAACGGATCAATTAGTGAACTCATTCTCTAATGAGCACATATACTATATCCTTAGTGTCTCCACATAAGTGGCTGTGAGACCAGTCACCTTCATTATATGGACGAGTATATAGTACACTAGTCTGTCCGGTTATCTCGATGTCCCTTTCGAGTAACCTATGACCAAGATTATTTAGGATCTGTGTTTAAAGGTGCATCGATCTCTTTATCATGATCTCATCATGATCTGATTCTCATTGCATAGAACCAAGGACATCATAATATATATATGCAACAGATAGTATAATGTGAGAATATGCTAATAATAATCATATACAAAATGATTGTGTAGCATGTCACACGTGCCGCTACTCACGTGATTGGCTTGCAGGGCACTTATAACCAGTAATCTCTCACTTAAGCTAAAGCCAATCTCCTACGTGTTTGATCCCCATCAGACCCTTATGATGCTCAAATACAATATGAGCCAGTGGCTTTGTCAGTGAATCTGTAATGTTATCTTTGGATGTAACTCTTTCCATTGCTATATCATTACGGGCTATGATCTCTCTAATTAAGTGGAACCTCCTCAGAATAATTCTGATAAGACATGGGTTCCCTTGCTATAGTTATCACCTTATTAATGTCGTAATATATGGGAATTAGCTCACGCTACTCGGTTGACTCCCAAATCCCTGATGAACTTCTTCATCCATACCCCTTCCTTTGTTGCTTTTGCTACAGCAATGTATTCCACCTCTATGGTTGAGTCAACAGTAGTATCTTACTTGGAACTCTTCTAGCTTACTACTCCTTCATTCAGAGTAAAAATATACCATGAGTTCAACTTGCTATCATCAATGTCGGACTGGAAACTTGAGTCTATATAGCCCTCAACCTGGAGGCTACCTTCTCCATATACCAATAAAAGATCCTTAGTCCTTCTCAAGTACTTAAGGATATACTTTACTGCCTTCCAGTGTTTCAAACTTGGATCCACCTGATACCTACTCGTGACACTCAGAGTATACGCTGTATCAGGCCTGGTACATAGCATAGTATACATGATAGACGCTATCGCTAAGGCATAGGATATCATATCCATGTCTACCCTTCTTCAGGAGTCTTTGGGGACATACTCCTATAAAGTGATATTTCATGTCTCATCGATATAAGACTTCTCTTGGAATTCTCTATGCCAATCTTTTTTTATGATGGAGTCTATATACCTAAACTGAGACAAGCCAAGTATCCTCTTGGATCTATCTCTATAGATCTGAATCCCCAAAATATAGGATGCTTCCCCTAAGTCCTTCATGGAGAAGTTTCTGGATAGCCAAGCCTTAACTATGGAGAGCATTCTTACATCATTCCCAATGATTCTGATGTCATCCACATATAACACAAAGAAGGTGATAGCGTTCACACTTACCTTACTGTACACACAAGGCTCATCTTTTTTCTTAACGAAGTCATAAGATCTGATCACCTTATCAAATCTTATGTTTCAACTTCAAGAAGCTTGCTTCAATCCATAAATGAACCTAAGCAACCTGCACACTTTATTTGGACTATCTCTAGATATGAATCTTTATGGCTATATCATATACATCTCCTTCTCGAGGTTACTATTGAGGAATACTATTTTCACATCCATTTGCCAGATCTTATAGTCATAGTGTGCTGCAATTGCCAAAAGAATTCTGATGGATTTAAGCATAGCTATAGGTGAAAAGGTTTCATCATAGTCAACTCCTTGCCTTTAACGATATCCTTTAGCTACCAGCCTTGCCTTATATGTTTCCACCTTTTCATCCACTCTGATCTTCTTTTTGAAGTTTCATTTGCAACCGATGGATACGATACCTTAGGTGCATCCACAAGGTTCTAAAACTTGTTAGAGCACATGAAATCCATCTAAGAATTCATGGCTTCTTGCCACTTCCTGGAGTCTATACTCATAATAGCCTTCTCGTAGATCTGAGGATCAACATCCTGAGAGTCCTCTCCACTGATATGTCCTACATATCTTTCAGGAGGGTGAGATACTCTACTAGGCCTGCGTAAAGTTGGAACTTGTGGACTAGGTACTTAAACAGACTTCAGCTCTGAAATAGTATTTGAGCTAGGTTATGTAACCTCGCTCAACTCTATCTCACTCACACTATTTCGACGAAAAATATATTCCTTCTCAAGAAACATAGCTCTCTTAGCAACAGATACCTTCCGATCCTCGAGATGATAGAAATAATACCCCAAAGTCTCCTTAGGGTATACCATAAATATACACCATACCATCCTTGATTCCAACTTATCGGGATTGTGTCTTATAATATGGGTTGGACAGCCCCAAATCTCAACCACCTTAAGATCGAGTTTCTTTCCTTTCCATATCTCATATGATGTAGATACTACTGACTTTGATAGAACTCTGTTCAGAAGGTAACTTGCGATCTCTAGGGCATATCCCCATAATGAGACGGGCTGGTTAGTGAAACTCATCATAGACCTCACCATGTCAAACAATGTGTGATTTCTCCTTTTTGATACACTATTGAGCTGAGGTGTATAAGGAGGTGTCCATTGGGATAAAATACTATTGTCACTGAGAAAATGGGTGAATTCTATACTCAAGTACTCTCCTCCTCGATCTGATCGAAGAGTCTTTATACTCTTTCCAATTTGGTTCTCTACTTCATTCTTATATTCCCTTAATTTCTCAAAGGCCTCGGACTTGTACTTTAATGAGTACACATGTCCATACCTAGCGAAATCATCAGTGAATGTAATGAAGTATGAGTAACCACCTATAACCTGAGTTGTCATTGGACCACATACATCACTATGTTTAAGTTCTAGTAACTTAGTGGCTCTCTCTAGTTCCACTAAAAGGAGGGTTGGTCATCTTCCCACGAAGTCAAGATTCACAAGTTGCATATGACTCATAGTTAAATGGATCTAAGTATCCATCTTTCAGCAACTTTTGAATCCTTCCCTCATGTATATGACCTATCCTATAATGTCATAGGTTTACATTGTTCACCTTATCTCTTTTCCTCTTGGACGTATTTATATTCATGATGTGTGGAGAAGTATCCAACACATATAAGTCATTTATCAAGGTCCCTCTAGTGATGATCTCATCATCCATTATTGAACAACTATTATTCTTAAAAACTAATTTATATCTAGTAATTGTCAAACAAGAGATGAAAATAATATTTTTGATAATAGAGGGAACAAAATAGCATGCATCCAATGTAATAATAGCTCCACTAGGCAGATGTAGGGTGACCTCTCCAATAGTAACTACAACAACTCTTGCTCCATTACCCATCTTGAGGTTCATCTCGCCTCTAGCCAATCTATTTGGTCTTGCCAGAACCTACAACGAATTACAGATATGATAAGCACTCTCGATATTCTATGCCCATGTGTTATCATGAAAATCTGACATGTGGAGACTGATCATGAATATACCTGAAGCTTCTCCAAGCTTTTATTTCACCTTATTTGCAAGGTACTCCTTATAGTTCCTCTTCCAATTCCCGTCTTGGCCGTAATGGAAGTACTATCCTTTATCCTTTGTCGAGTATTTCTTGGCAACATTTATCTTACCTGGTGTTTATTTGCCTTTGCCCTTCTTAAGAGTCTTATTGTTCTTTACTTTTTTGTCTCACCAATATAAAGAACTGGCTTCTCTTTCTTGATGGCACTCTTAGCTTCCCTCAACATATTGAGGAGCTTAGGGAGAGTCACCTCAAACTTGCTCATGTTAAAGTTCATGATGAAGTGAGCAAAGAAATCTGGCAAGGACTGAAGTATAAGATCAATGCACATGTTATCCTCTAGGACTATTCCAAGACCTTTGAGTTTATAGATCCACTCCATCATCTTTAGGACATGGTTCTCAACTAATATCCCTTCTATCATCCTAGCTTGGAAGAGTCTCTTGGATATCTCACATCTTTGAGTTCTTCCCTTTTTCTCAAACAGTTGATGGAGATGAAGAAGGATAGAATCTGCATCCATACTCTCATGTTGCCTTTGTAACTCAGGAGTCATGGAGGCCAACATCTAACATTTTGTCAATGTTGAATCATCCATATACTTCATATTGCGAGTGATCTCATCCTCACTTGTCTCTTCTTCTAGCATGAGTATAGTTGTATCAATGACATACGTGATTTTCTTCGTCGTAAGAATAATTCTCAAATTACAAAGCCAATTCGTGTAGTTAGGACCAATGAGGTGGTTGGCATCAAGTATGCCACGAAGGGGGTTTGCAAGCGACAAACAAGATATAGTGTAAATTAATAATATACAGATTTTATAAAAAACTAATTAAGATATGAACTTCTATCTTAATGTATTCCTACTATTTTCCTAGCGAATCATGCGACACCCTAGACACGTGAGACGAAAGTCTCTAGCAGACTCCTAGTGGGGATCGAGATCCAATTGGCGGCTTAATATAACCTTGAGGGACTCAACCAATTATATAAGCCTAAAAGGTAGACAACTCTTGCCAATCACAACTCTTTGCAATTCCCATTATGTTCGACCTCCGAACTATCATGGTCTCGAGGGACTCGACCAACCATGATATTTAGTTAAGTCATCACCATTGTTACAAGATGAGTCTGATTTTATGAAATGCCCTCGAGGGGCTTGACCAAATATACCGTGTCCTTAGGTCACCGATAACATCTTTATACCATAGGCAAGATCTCGATCCCGTAAATTGGTGAGCCTCGAGGGACTCAACCAACTCAACATATATTGTGATTCAATTTCTTCGTATAACGATAGAAGGGAACGTGGGTCAATCTTATTGCCTCACGATTACCAACTTAATATTATCATAGGAGGGATTTTGTTTTTGTATTGGTCTCCTAATATGTTGTGTCACACATATACATATTTAATATATATCTACATCACATGCATATATATATATATATATATATATATATATATAGTATGTGTATAACACAAATCACATATGCAAGCCACACCAGATATCATGAGACGTTACCTAATATGATTAAGCTCGAGCCAATGGGCCTAAATCACTCACAATAGGATCTATGTGTACATCGACGCATCTCTATGCCCTATGATCGTTGATCTCATCATCATCAGTACCGTCGGATCATTGTCACATCATCATGCGTCGTGATCTCTCGCCATGACATCGTGAGTCCCGCTATCACCTCCACGCTCCCGTCGTGCCTCTCCATGTAATTATAAAATAATCACAGGCACGCAAGCCCAATAATAAACGAGAAAAACGAAGGCTCACAAGCCCCAATAATAATAATAATCACATTTACACACATCACAGCACATGACTCATGATCGTTCATCCACATCATACATCACATGTACATATCACATCACATGTAAGATTACTAGATATATAATAATTAATTAAATTATTTATTTTTTTAGAAATCAGGATATTACAGAATTTTTAGAATTATCAAGGGTATTTTTAGATAGGAGGACAAATCTTAAAATTTCCAAAACTATTAAGGGTATTTTGTGAATTTTAAATAAGAGCACAAATACTAGAATTTCTTAAATTCTATGGGGCATATTTATCCTTTTGCCAAAAAGATGCACTAATCCTCCTACTCCCGTTTAGTGGCGGTCGCCGTCGCCACCCCCATGCAAGCGGCAATGCTGCGTGTCATTAGCAGTCGCCTTGCCCACCGGTGTATGCCCCTTGCAGTAGGCGTCGCTGCCCTCGGGGGCCCACAAAGGCGCCACCCCATTGCAAGCTGGCCACGAGCGGCTACCTCAAGCGTGAACTAATCTTTCACACGAACAATCATGGCTCTGATACCACTATTGGGAAACTAAGCGGGAGCATCACATGAGCAGCGGAAGATCATAATAAAACATGTTTCCCATGTAAATCAAATTGTCGTGCAAAAGATTGGGTCGTAAGAAAATCGTAAAATAAAAATTGCATCGTGTGAGAGATTGTTCACCTAGTGTCATAGACAAAAATATAAACAAGGTGTTCGACGTAATGCTCATGATTATCTGTGTCCTTCAGTTTTTGTACAAGCTTTGTATAGCAAGTAGCGAGCTTGTAGTAGGCTTGGCAGCCCTCGTTTGGTTAACTTTTATGACTGATTTCAGCTTATAAATGAGAGTCGTGTCATATGGACACTTATGGGAACTTCAGTCTGTAATGGACATTGATCCTTCGTGTGCAACCGTTCAGAGCTTATAAAGTTCATGATTGTAATTTGTATTGGCTATATAAAGTTTTTGCTAAAGTTATTGCTTGTGGATCTCGTGGGAAGTGCTACCTCTAACCTATTTTCTCTTTTGTAGGTCCTTAGGGACCCTAGGAGGTTTCGGGGAGGTTGACCATTGCAGACGGATTCGCAAGGGTGCTGCACGACTTAGGTAAAATTAGCCAAGTTCGTGACATTTTGGTATCAGAACAGGACAAGCACACGCAGAAACACTTGCCATGAAAACATGGGGGACCTAGTTGGGCTGCATGAAGGGTAGCCATCATGTGCGATCGTTTGGGAGAAACGAATATGGAGATGTTAGGAAAGGAGTCGCTTAGAGGAGCGGGCATCCTTGATTGACATTTAGAGGAATGGCCAACCCTTTGCGCAAGAGGCACCATGAGGACAAGCAAGTAGGAAAGAATGTGTAGCACACAAAGGTTGGGATGGCTGAGTTCGAGCTACGGCTCGATGTTGGCAACCAAATTTGATAATGCTCAAGGCAATCGGGGCGCTTGGTAAAAGATGAAACCGTACAAAGTGGGATGTGTTGCAAAATGACCAAAAGAGTTATACAAAGCTCACAAAGGTGAGGGGAATTGCTAACTCGAAGAATTCAGTACTCATGCAAGAGCTTGTATGCAGATGATAGAGTGTTCATGGCCATCCCAAGGCGACCAGAACTCGGCGCCATGGAGCACTGGAACTTTCTCTTTGGCATGAAATGGATATGTCCGTAGGAGACTAAAGTGTGCAACAAGTTCAGCATGTTGCTAGGCCTTGAAGGGTGCAGTAGGGGTTGTATTGGCAAAGAGTCGCAATCTAGCAAGCGCATTATGGGGGCAGAAAAATACAAAGATTATTTAGTAAATCGGAGTAGTCCAAGGGGATGGTGGTCTCCGAAACTTCCAAAGGGAAGAATGTAAAGAAGAAAGTTGCTCCAACAGGACATATATCCAGGAGGGATAGGTCCTGATTCTCTAGAAGGAGAATCATGTGTAGCGGACCATACATGTTGAGGAAGAGTACCTCAAGATAGTATCTCCACAAAGCTCAACGGATCGAGCAAGCAACGAGGAGCGTTGCATGATCTCGAATGAAGTAATGCATTAATGGTTGCATTGCGAGATCAAGTGGGGGAGCGACCATGGTAATATTATACGAAAGCACACTTAGAGTCGATGTGGAAATCGAACTTAGTGGAGGGCTGGCCCGTAGAATGGTAGACGCGAGGGCCACCATCAACTCAATGCAAATAGAGAGGCAGAGCAACTTAGGTGGAACTTAGTGAAGTATCCAAGTCACTTGAAGGGAGTCAATGTAGAAGATGGAAACATGGAGCGGAAGCATGAAGCTTTACTTGGATAAAGGTCAAGGATATGAACACTTATAGAGGCAATAGTGGGATTATGTTGTTCCATGGGTTCTTCATTCTGATGGGGCAGGCTCATTTTGCATAGTGCCAAAGACGAAGGGAGCTTTGAGGCACATGCACCTTATGTCAAAGAAGCATTTGGCAGAGCAACTAAGATGATTCAACTTATAGAGGCGAATTTGGAATCAGAAGGCCTTAGCATGGTGCAAAAGGATGCAGAGGCAGGTACTCTTGAAGAATATGCCATAGTGATGCTATTTGAGTTGTCATGAAGAAAGCAGTGCGTAATGGAGATTATGCTAGTAAGGGATAAAGGCCCAGGATCCAAACAATGGTGCACCAATTTTAGCAAAGTCTGGGGACTTCGATAATAACTAGGCGACAGATTATCCTAGAGCGATACTTCATCCAAGGGTGACTCGGGAATGAGTGGGCGAAGGTGAATTGCCAAAGGAGCAAACGCAATTAGAGGTGGCAGAGGCCACACAAGGAGAGATTAAAGTCCAAGTTCATCATATATAAATCTGAATGCAATGAAGATGTCACCAGGAGGCGACATTGTGTAGCAGATCATGGTGGAATAATTTACGGTAATACAACACATGCTGAGATGTCCAGCGAGGGACATGATCATGCGAAGGTATAATCAGGAGCTACTAGGAGCTCCACTTTGATGAACAACACAATGGCAAGAAGCGCTATGGATTTAAGGAGTGAATATCATGGTACCGAAGAGGCGGGTCTTCTATATATGCGTATCGAATCTTGCATCGGATGAAAGCCTTGGTCATCAATATATGGGGGCTGTATACCATTGAGGGAGAATTCTGAGTGTATGTACTAATGAGTCCCATGGGGGGGGGCTTGATTATACAGAGGTATGATCGGAGCGGCTTAAGGGAGCCTGGCAAGTCAGAGGACAAGGCCGAGTAAGCAAACATTGCTACCAAGGAAGCTAAGGAGAATAGAATAGGCGTAAGCCCTGCAACAAGATGGCAGAGGCCATGCATGAGAGTCGTAGTCTGCCTTTCCATCGACTAAGGAGCACTGCTAAGAGAACACAGAGGTGTTGAAGTAGATGGTCAAAAGAGGCGAGGAAGCGACGATGAGTTCGGAGGGGCTCAGCTACCCAAAAGCAAAGTGTTGGTTAGAAAGGAGGTGGACTCAGAGGAGTGCCACAGTGCCAAGGTAGATCTACCGATTGCGAAGAAATGGACGTAAATGCAAGGCAACGGATAGTAGGGCCATGGGCTTGGCAGCGCCATGGTATAGTAGAGGTGAGACTTCCGTGGAGTCATCGATCCCTTGCGCTCATACAGGGAGAGTGTTGGTCATAAAAAGGGTTGAGGAGATGGAGAATGCAGAGGCAAACTCCAAGTACTAAGATAGAGCAAAAGTGTCGAGGCCAAGGAACTTCATAAAATCAATGTCGATGAGCTTCTTATCAAGATAGCCGAAAGTGAGGGACATTGGGTTGATGCAGGAGTGCTTGACCAAAGAACGAAGTAGGCAATACACGATACTATACCTTTTCTACTCAGAGGAGTAGGTGACAAAGGTGATGGAGAAGATGGTACAATCCCAGAGGTGACCAGAACTATCAAAGACTTACTCCAAGTTAGGGGACTCCAAGTTAGGGTAAACTTTTGCTCTTTTCGGGCAAAACTTCTTGCATTACGGAAGCTCGATGGCAGTGGGAAGGAGATGGTAGTGAGAAGTCGAATCATAGTAACTAATTCAACGTAATGAATGCAAACACTTCGAGTGCTTCGGAAGTGTGAGCAAAGAATAGGTGAAATGCTAGTAACCAGCTCAATGCATGGAGTACAATCTTAAGGAGTCAAGCGAAATCAAGTAACCTTTGCCTTCTCAACTTAAAGAGAATAGGTAAAACTTAGTACCTCGATTCTCTTATTTATCCAGTAGAGGAACTTTGCATAAGTTCCAAGACCCTTCAAAGAAATCTAATGAAAGATGAGTTATCAAATCATCACCAATAGTGATCAGTGCTATTGAGAGTAGATTGTCCGCTTCATTTCCCAACAGAATGTCAATCAAAAGTGGAGTGATGTGAACCTACTTGAAAGTGACAAAGAAGTTGAAGAAGAATTGACGGGCAAATTTTGTGAAGGAATAACCTCAAAATCTTCAAAGTCTGTGAGGCGATGCTCGTTAAGGCTCTAATAAGCATCCACCCAGTTTAAGCAACATGAGATTATTACGATACTGGCACATAACAAGGAAGGTCTTTTCCTTCATCAGAAGGATCCGCAGGAATCAATAAGGATCAGCACATCTTAGCCAACCCCACAATAAAGTCAGTCATTGGTGAGTTGAAGTGAATATTGGATCAAAGTTTGACTACTCAACAATAGTGACGAAGAGCAGCTAGGAGCCAAGAGGCATGTTACAATCAGAGCAAAAGATTGAAGATTCAGTAGAAGGCAAGGAAATGTAGCATTTACAATAACTTCGATGAGGACGTCGAAGGAATAAGTGGGGGAGAATGTCACAAATAAAAATATAAATAAGGTGTTTGACGTAATGCTCATGATTGTCCGTGTCCTTCAGTTTTTGTATATGCTTTGTATAGCAAGTAGCGGACTTGCAGTAGGCTTGGTAGCCCTTGTTTGTTTAACTTTTATGACTAGTTTCAGCTTATAAATAAGAGTCGTGTCATGTGGACACTTATGAGGACTTCGGTCTGTAATGAACATTGACCCTTCTTGTGCAACCGTTTAGAGCTTGTAAAGTTCATGTTGTAATTTTTATTAGCTATAAAAAGTGTTTGCTAAAGTTGTTGTTTGTGGATCCCGTGGGAAGTGCTTCATCTAAACTGTTTTCTCTTTTGTAGGTCTTAAGGGACCCTAGGAGGTTTTGGGGAGGCAGACCGTTACGGACGGACTCGCAAGGGTGCCGCATGACTTAGGCAAAACCAGCTAAGTCTGTGATACTAAGGAGATCATATATCTCTATTTTTCCAGATCTGGATGGAGATGATGAAAAAGGTCAAGTGTCCTCTCTAATGGTATCCACACGATGGATCACTATAGCGATACTCCTCTAATCGCAATCCTAAGTCTCGTAACTCTTGCACAGAGGGAAGGATGGAGGAGAAAAGGAGGGGGTGGCCAAAGATGCAGCCTATCAACTATGAGCATCCCCTCTTATTTATAGAGAGCAACCAAAAATCGTAGGGGTCCTACCTTAGTAGGTATTTGATCTTCATCCTATTACCCTCTAAACTTGTATTATTGGATTTCTATTAAATAAACTCATTTGGCCTATAATTAGGCCTTATGCAAGGAGTCCATCAGTGTAGGGTCTCATCTAATAAGAATAAGGGCTAATTGGATCTTTATCCAATCCTTTATTCGCTGAAGCATCCACCATACTGTCACGGATAATAATTTAAACAAGGTGTTCGATGAAATGCTTATGTTTGTCTGTGTCCTTCGGTTTGTATACATACATTGTACATCAAGTAGCGGGCTTGCAGTAGGCTTAGCAGCCCTAGTTTGATTTGTTTTGTGGTCGATTTTGGCTTGTAAATATGAGTGTGTCTTGTAAACACTTGTGGGGACTTTGGTCTGTAATGAACTATTATCCTTTGTGTGCAACCTTTCTGAGTTTGTAATGTCCATGGGTGTAATTTGTATCCTTTGTGTGCAACCTCTCAAGCCCATTTTCTCTTTTTTAAGTCTAACGGACCTTAGGAGATCTCGGGGAAGGCTGACCTTTACGGACGGACATGCATGGGTGCCGCACGGCTTAGGCAAATTCAACTAAGCCCGTGACAATACATATGCAACCCTCTAGGCCAAATACCAAGCTGACCGTAAGTCACTCCCATTAGAACTCCTTCTGATATAGTGAATTATTATCCTCATAATAATTCACTCGACTCATCGACTATGGACGTACTAGGCCACTGCACCATAGTTCCCAAACGGTATAGGGGGATTGAATCCATTAGACCTGTCTCTCTACAGTTACCATATATCTATAATCCCTCATCCAACTAATATTCAGATATCGTATATTAGACATGGTATACTGTCAGGCTACATTTGGAATCCGTTTGAATCTCGCTCTCAATCCGTATATTCTCCTAGAGAACTCTTTTTCTCTCAATCCCAATGACCCTGGCTAGGGATTTGTCTAAGCAAGCACATATGAGATATTTATCCCACGATACTGAGAGTAGATGATCTTTTATTGACACTCAATTCATTCCTAAGGTTAGCTACCAATCTCGATAACTAGTTGTACTAGATCTAGAACTTTCCAAACCTATAAGTTTGGCATCAAAGAAAGGAGTACTCAGAAAAGATATCCTTAGTGTCTCAAGTCTAAGGACTAGATACATAATTGAGACTACGAAATCACTATCTAACATTAGGTATCATTAACCATACAACATTCCACAAGTGGATCAATCAGTGAACTCATTCTTTAATGAGCACCTGTACTATATCCTTAGTATCTCCATACAAGTGGCTGTGAGACCAACCATCTCCATTATATAGACGGGTATGTAGTACACCAGTCCGTTCGATTATCTCGATGTCCATTTCGAGTAACCTATGACGGGGGTTATTTAGGAGCTGTGTTTAAAGGTGAATCGATCTCATTATCGTAATCTCATCATGATCATATTTCCATTGCACAGAACCAAGGACATCACTATATATATATGCAACATATTATATAATATGAGAATATACCAATAATAATTATATATAAAAAGATCATGCAGCGTGTTACACATGCCACCACTCACGTGATTGGCTTGCAGGGCACCTGTAACTAGCAAAAGTCGGCTAGGGTTGAGTTCCTTCTTGGGATGAGACTCCTCTATTAGTGTTTTACTTAAAGTAAGAGACCCACTAGGGCTAGGGTTTGGAAACCCTATATAAGCAAGTAGCCGCCTCTTCCTCATTAAGTAATAATATCATCTATTTCATTCAACCTTATAGTTGAATATTGGAGGGCCAAACCCCTATAGAGTTTGAGGAGGCTCGATCCTCTATAGCGATCAATCTACCTATGTTAGAATTCCTGTGGGGTTCTATCATCTGGTATCAGAGCAACGTTCTTTGTGTCTCATTGTTCTTCCACCCTTGCCACTGCCATCTCCATCTTCATCTACTACAGCCGACCCCTATACTACTGCTGCCATCACCTACTGTAGTCGACCCTAGTGCTGTCGTTGCCGACTCTACCGTCATCTGCTGCAATCGACCCTTGTGGTGCTGCTGCCATATATATTTGCAGTCGATTCTGGTATTACATCATCCTTTGTTGCAATCCTTACCGCCGCTGTATTTATCTTCATCTACGTCATAATATTGCTACCATCTTTATCGTAATATTGCTGCATCTATCTTCATTTACGTCATAATATTACTGCCATCTTCGTTGCAATATTTCTACATATATCCTCATCTATTATTGCTACCATCTTTATCAAATTACTATCATTATATTCATCAAAGTATTGCTGCCATATTGCTACCATCTCCGATGTAATACTACTGCCATCTTTGATATAAAATTATTGCCATATTCATATTGCTACTATCTTCATCGTAACTTGCTGCATCCATCCCTTGTTGTTGTCGAATCTATTGCTGCCATCATCAACAACCCTAGGCCAAGCCTCTAACCTTAAGTCACTGCTATCGTAGTCCTCTTTTATCCTATGCAGTTGGCCTATATAGCAACACATACCGCAACCTTCTGATCCTAGACCGTTGTCGCTCGAAGCATTGATGCAAAGCTCGAAGCCTTCGAGGCCCGCATGGAGGACAAACTACATGCATTCTTTGAAGAATTCAGATTAGGCCGATCAAATAGCCCAAGGAGATGTCAGCATGAAGAAAGTTCAAATCATAAAGAGAACCAATCAGAGAAAGGAAATTAAGCATTAGAATTAGCATACAGTGGACTTCCCTAGATGGGTATTTCCACTACCACAAGACTTCATATGCATCCATAGTCGACACCATTACAATACACCTCGAAGGAGACACGATCCAATGGTATGATTGGTTCGACGATACTCATGGACCATCAGAGTATGAGAACGTCAATGGCCAACTCATGAAGATTCATTAAACCTTAACCGTCCAAGACTATCAAACCATGTTTGAATGACTCTTGAACCAAACTAGAGATTGGTCTGAAAAATAAGAAGGATTGAAGCCAAATATCAGATGTGAAGTTAAAGCATGACAACCGTATACATTGGTGGTGGCCAACTCGTACTCCTGAATCCAAGAGGAATAGCTAAACAATGACGCCCGAAGGACTAAGATCACAAACCAACAAGCAACCTCTAAACCTTCAGCCTCCCCTACTGCCAACATAACTTCTTAGCCTAAGAAATTAACTCGAGATGAACTCTACGAGAGATCCGCAAAGGGGCTATATTGGCACTATGACAAGCCATGGAGTCGAGATCACTACTACAAGAAAGGAAGACTTTTGGTGATCGAACTGATCGAAGATCCAGAACCTGAGGATATAGATCTTGAGTCCGAAGATGAAGATATGGAGGAAGAACCATAGCCGGCCGTTAGCACAGTGGATGCCTTAGCCAGCTACGTGAACCCGCAAACCATGAAGATCGACAAGTTCCTCAAGCATCAGCCAATCACTATTCTTATCGACACCAGAAGCACCAATAATTTCATGGACAATAAGGTTGCTACCCGATTAACTCTCTGAATTGAAGAATATAGTAGGTTTGACTTGAAAGTCGCATATGGCCGAACCCTCAACTGCAGCCGTAAATGTTCGCGGGTGAAACTAGTCATGTAGGGCCAAGAGATCACCGCAGACTCCTTCCTCTTACAGCTTGATGATTATGAAGTGGTGCTTGGCATCAAATGGTTGTCTACTCTAGGTGATATTTCTTGAATTTTTTTCAAATTAATTATGAAAATTTTCAGCCATGGGAAATATGTGATCCTACGAGAAAAATACGGGGGCAAAGTATTGACTATTTCAACGCAACGCATGGAGAGGGTGCTGCACAAGTCGCATATTGACTTCCTAATACAACTTCAAGGGCTACAAATGGAGGAACCGATGATGAAATGAAGATCCAAACCTCTCTTCTTTGCTTGTTGAATTTTAAGACATCTTTGCTGAACCGATGAATCATACCCAACTGCATAATCACCACATACCAATTTTGTCTAGGGAACCACTAGCCAATGTTCGGCCATACCACATCCTTATCTTCAAAAGGATGAGATCGAGAAGATCATCCAAGAGATGCTATAGATAGGGATCATATGACCAAGTGTCAACCCCTATTCTTCTCTAGTGCTCCTCCTATGAAAGGATGGAACATGAAGAATGTGCATGGATTATCGAGCCCTCAACAACATCAGTGTCAAAGACAAATATTTGATCCCTGTAGTAGACGAGTTAGTCGACGAGTTGAAGGGAGCACAAGTTTTTACCAAGCTAGATTTATGATCCGGGTACCATCAAATTCGATGCACGAAGAAGACATACTGAAGACTACTTTCCGGACACACAATGACCACTACAAGTTTCTGGTAATGCCTTTCGACCTAACCAACACCCCTTCCACTTTTCTGAGCTTGATGAACGACATTTTTTTGGTTTACCTACGTAAGTTTGTGCTGGTCTTCTTCGACGACATTATGATTTATAGCCCTTCCCTTGAAAGCCACCTCTCACACTTGCGACTTGTTTTCTCAATTCTTAGAGAACATACTCTTTTTGTCAAGTATTCGAAGAGCAGCTTTTTGCAAAGCAAGGTGGAGTACCTTAGGCACATCATCTCGAAGGAAGGGGTGGCAGTAGACTCCTTGAAGATTAAAATGATGCAAAGTTGGTTATTGCCAAAAATAATTAAAGCGCTATGAGGATTTCTAGGGCTAACTGGCTACTATGGAAAGTTTATGACAAATTAAGGCAAGATCAGTGCCCCCTCATGTCCTTGTTGAAAAAGGATACATTCTAGTGGTCCGATGAAGCAATAGCAGCCTTTGACGCCCTCAAGGCTGTGATGATGTCTACATCGATGCTAGCACTACCCAATAATAAGGTGTTTGTGATTGAATCAAATGTGTTGGGAGCCGAAATTGGTGCTATCCTCATGCAAGATGGCCGACCCCTCGCCTACACTAGCAAGGCTCTCTCTCCATCCCACCTGAAGCTATCAATCTACGACAAGGAGATGCTAGCCATTGTGCACGCAGTGACGAAATGGAGACCTTATTTGATCGACTGACATTTTTAGATTAAAACCAACCACAACAATCTCAAGTACTTCCTGGAGCAGAAAACTTTCTCCCCCAAACAACATAAATAGGTAACGAAATTGCTTGGGTTTGATTATGAAATTATCTATAAAAAGGGAAGGAAAATTTGGTTATAGATGCGCTCTTCCGTCTACCCGAGCTTGCTGAAATTTCAGTCATCTCCCTTCTAATTAGTGACCTCCTTGAAGTATTAGGAAGAAGTGGCAAGGTGAGCTAGAGATTCAAGAGATCATTAGAAAATTGGAGGAAGAACCGGGCTCAGTAGCGCACTATAACTAGGATTCAAAGGACATGTGATACAAGGGCCGAATAGTGTTGGTACATAACTCTCCCTGCCAAAACATTATCCTACAAGAAATGCATTCTTCACTAGTGGCTGGACACTCTGGATTCCTTTGGACCTACAAAAGGATTCAATAAAATTTCTATTGGAGAGGAATGAAAAACATCATTGTTGAATTTGTAGCGCAGTGTGATACGTGTCAGTGACACAAGGGAGAAACAATTGCATGCCCAAGAAAATTACAACCACTACCTATTCCAGACTCAGTTTAGACTGACATATCCATGGATTTCATCGAAGGGCTACCCACATCACAAGGAAGAGGTATTATTCTTGTTGTGGTTGCTTATCTCACCAAATACGCGCACTTTTCCGCTGTCCAAAATCCTTATATCGCTACAAGCATTGCTCAAATTTTTGTGAAAAACATTGTTAACTGTGTAGGATGTCTCGATCTTTTGTAAGTGATCATGACAGGGTCTTCACTAGAAGTTTTAGATGAAACTCTTTCAGTTGCAGGACACAAAACTAAAGATGAGCACAACAAAACTAAAGATGAGCACAAGACTAAACAAAAGTGGTGAATAGGTGCTTGGAGAACTACCTCAGATGCTTCACAAGTGACAAGCTGAAAGAATGGATAATATGGCTTCCCTAGGCCGAGTGATGGTATAATATGACATATCATTCATCAACAAAATATACTCCTTTTGAAATTGTGTATGGCCGGCCACCCCCTGTAATTCCTAAATATGTAACCAACACATCTAAAATAGATTAGGTAGATTGAGAGTTGATTGACAGGGATAAAATCTTACAACTATTGAAGGACAACCTATAACCGCCCAAGCAAGAATGAAGCATTAGGATTATACATGCAAGAGTGAAAGGGAGTTCTCTGTTGGGGATTGGGTCTTCCTTCGCCTCCAAACCTACAAGCAAACATCCATCAATACTAGAGCATCTTTGAAGTTATCTCTCTAATTTTATAGACCTACCAGATTATGGAGTGTATTGGAGTTGTGGCATACTGATTAGATCTTCATGTATATTCCAAGATTCATCGGTCTTCCACGTGTCCTGTCTTAAATTAAAGCTTGGGGAAAATGAATTAGCATAGAGTCATCTGCCAGACACCATTGTTGATGGAGAGGTCCAAGTCCAGCCGAAGACAATAGTAGACTACAGGATCGTGATGCGCCACCGATGCCCCTCTATTGAAGTGTTAGTGCAGTAGACCAACTTACCTACTAAAGATGCTACATGGGAATCCTAGGCAGAATTGAAGATAAAGTTTCTAGAATTCATAGAGCTTCAGCCTTGAGGACAAGGCTGCTTTGAAGGGAGCGAGTCTGATAGGACCCTAGCAGGGTCGAGTCCTAGTCAATTGAGTTATGATTTTAATAATCCCTGATTAGAAAGCATGTAATAAACCCTAATTGGTCACCCACCTTGATTCGAAAATTCGGCTAGGATTGAGTTTCTTCTAGGATGAAACTCTTTTAGTAGCGTTTTACTTAAAGTAGGAGACCCACTAGGGCTAGGATTTGGAAACCCTATATAAGCATGTAGATGCCTCTTCCTTATCAAGCAATAATATCATCTATTTCATTCAGCCTTGTGGTCGAATATTGGAGGGTCGAACCCCTATAGAGTTCAAGGAATGCTGATCCCCTATAGCGATCAATCTACCAACGTTAGAATTCTTTCGAGATTCTATCAAACACAATTAAGGTAACTTGGGACGAACCGAGTGCATTTGAAGATGAGGGGCAAACAAGTAAAGATGAGACTTGCAAGAACAAGGTAAGTAACTCAAGCTAATCTTCTTTACCTTACAATAAATTACTTGATATTTTTCATAAATTGTTTGATGAAAAATGGTAGTGAGAATTATAAATTTTAAAAAAAATAAAAAATAAAAAATATCATTGAAACTTGATGATTTTTTTTTATATAGTAAATCTTTTGATTAAAGATGATTTATGCTTAAATGTTTATAATTTCTGTGTTAGTGCTTGCTTTTCAGTTTTAAACAATGATGCATGTTTTTAAAAGACTTGGGCATGCTTATATGAAATCAATCACATAACTCGAAACTAAAAAGGGAATGTATTTTTGTTAAAAAATTTCTCTATCTCTAAAAGCTTTTCAATTTTTTAATAAAAGATCATTTGTCATTGTTGAATCTATTATTTTAAATCTCTTAAAGTGATTTTGATGATTTGATGAGTTGAATTTGAATGAGATTTTTTAACCAAATCATGAACTTTCTCTTGATTTTTTTGACTTGAGGTTTCTTTTTGTGGAATCAAAATCTTTTTTGATCTTTTAAGATTTATTCATTTTATCATTTACTAAAGAAGAAGACTTATGCAAACAACTCATGATCTTGATAATTTGATATTTCTTATGCATGAATCAAAATCTTATACTATTTGATCTCTTGATTATTAATTAAATAAGATATTTTTCAAATGAATCCTGATTTTTCTCTTGATCTCTCAAAATTCATATTTAAGTTTCTTAAGATTTCTTTTCATTATTTACTAAAGAGGAGATTTATCATAATGAATCCTGATTTTTTGGTATTTACAGCTTGATCTTTCATGATCCTTGATATTAATATCTTTCATGACATGATTTTCATTTCGCTCCCTTGTATTCTTAAATTGTATTCCTTATGTTGTGATTAAAGCATTGTTGTAAAAGAAAAAAATTTGTGTCATTGTATTCCTCCCTTCTTTTTGACAATGACAAAGGGGGAGAACAACTTGCTAGCTTGCACATTCAAAGAGAAAGACTTACTAAACTTGCACATCTCAAAAGAGAAGCAAAAAAATGCTAGCTTGCACATCTCATGAGAAGCAAAGATTACTAGTTTGCACATCTCAAAAAGTGAAGCAAGAAATGGTAGCTTGCACATCTCAAAAAAGAAGCAAGAAATGCTAGCTTGCACATCTCAAGAGAAAAGAAAATTTGCTAGCTTGCATACTACAAGAAGAAGTAAAGTTTGCTAAACTTGTACATCTAAAGAATTACTAGCTTGCATGTTTGAAAAACTTGCTAGTTGCATTTTTCTCCTTTTTATTGATGACATAGGGGGAGAAGGTATCATGATTGTTGTGATAATAATTTAAAATTTGAATCATGCATAGTCTGATAGATTTTGAGATTATGATGATTTCATGATATACTCATGATTTTTAAAATTTTAAAGACTTTTTCAATATGTCATATTGACAGGGGGAGTTTAGTTTAAACTTCATCATCAATTGATTATTATCATCAATAAGGGGGAGATTGTTGAATATCAGATTTTGATGATAAAATCAATTGATAAAGTTTTTGTTGGGAAACCTTAGTGGGAGTATCACATATGCCGCAGAAGATCAAAATAAAACAGGTTTCTTACGTAAATCAAATTGTCGTGCAAAAGATTGGGTCACGAGAAAGCCGTAAAAACTAAAAAATTGTATTGTGTGAGAGATTGTCTACCTAGGAAGATCATATATCCTTATTTTCACAGGTCCAGATGGAGAGGATGAAGAAGGTCAAGCATCTTCCTCTCTAGCGGTATCCACACGATGGATCTCTGCAGCGAAACTCCTCTAATCAGATCTCGTAACTCTTGCATAGAGGGAGGGACGAGAATGGGAGGGGGAGGCCAAAGTTACAGCCTATCAACCATGAGTCTTTCCTCCTATTATAGAGGGCTACTAAAAGCCCTAGGGTTTCTGCCTTAGTAGGTATTAGATCTCTATCTAATTACCCACTAACCTTGTATTATTGGATCTCTATCCAATAATCTACTTTGGCCTCTAACTGGGCCTCATATAAGGAGCCCATCAGTGTAGGGTCTCATTAATGAGAATAGGGCCTAATTGGATCTTCATCCAATCCTCTATTTGCTAAAGCATCCATCATAGGTGTGTGACCCTCTAGGCCCGATGCTGAGCTGGCCGTGAGTCGATCCCATCAGAACTCCTTCTGATATAGTGAATTATTATCCCCGTAATAATTCACTTGACTCATCGACTATGGACGTACTAGGCCACTATGCCATAGTCCCCATACGGTATAGGGGGATCGAATCCATCGGACCTATCTATCTATAGTTA
The DNA here is from genome assembly GCA_029747655.1 of Ensete ventricosum. Taxonomy (NCBI): domain Eukaryota; kingdom Viridiplantae; phylum Streptophyta; class Magnoliopsida; order Zingiberales; family Musaceae; genus Ensete; species Ensete ventricosum. The sequence continues at coordinate 22,138,133 of JAQQAF010000002.1, forward strand.
TCTTATATCCATATCCCTCATCCAACTAATATCCCGGAGACCGTATATTGGACATGGTACTGTCAAGTCACATACGGAATCCGTCTGAGACTTGCTCTAATTAGATTCTCCTGGACAACTCCTTCTCTCACAATCCGAATGATCCTGGCCATGGATTTGTTTGAGCAAGCATATACAAGATATTCCTCTCATGATATTGAGAGTGGATGATCCTTTATTGACACTCAATTGCCTTCGTATGGTTGGCTACCAATCTCGATAACTGACTATATCAAATCTGAAATTTTTTAAACCTATAAGTGTGGCATCAAAGAAAGGAGTACTCAAATAAGGCATCCTTGGTGTCTCAAGTCTAAGGACCAGACACATAACCAGGACTATAGAATCACTGTCTGACATTAGGTATCATTAACCATACAATATTCCATTGGCGAATCTATTAGTGAACTCATTCTCAAATGAGCACCTGTACTATATCCTTAGTGTCTCCATACAAGTGGCTATGAGACCACCTGCCTCCATCATATGGATGGGTATATAGTACACCGATCTGTCTAGTTATCTTGATATCTTTCTCAAGTAACCTATGACCGATATTATTTAGGATCTATGTTTAAAGGTGAATTAATCTCATTATCGAGATCTCATCACGATCTGATTCATATTGCATAGAACCAAGGACATCACAATATATATGCAATAGATAATATAATGTAAGATTATGTCAATAATAATCATAAGAAAAAAGATCGTGCAGCGTGTCACAGTGCAATCACTCACGTGATTGGCTTGCAGGGCAACTATAACAAGCAGTTTTGATCTAATTAGTGTTTGAGTGATACATAACTAACTTCGATCATGAAAAGATAAATCGATTAAAGTAGGAAGAATCAGATGTTGGGCTAAAATAGAACATATCAGATGATTGGATGTCGAGCCGGACGACTAGTCGACGTGTCGGAGGGACTTCATGTATGCTATGTATGTACTTATAAAAGATCTTTAGTCCTTCTCAAGCACTTAAGAATACACTTTACTGCCTTCCAGTGTTCTAAAGCTAGATCCGTCTGATACCTGCTCGTGTCACTTAGAGCATGTACTATATCAGGCCTGGTATATAGCATAGCATACATAATAGACCCTATCGCTAAGGCATAGGGTATCCTATCCATGTCTGCCCTTTCTTCAGGAATCTTTGGGGACATACTCCTAGAAAGTGATATTTCATAACCTCTCTTAGAATTCTCCATGCCAAACCTTTTGACAATAGAGTCTATGTACCCAAAGAGGGATAAGCCAAGCATCCTCTTGGATCTATCTCTATAGATCCAGATCCCCAAAATATAAAATGCTTCTCCTAAGTCTTTCCTGTAAAAGTTTCTGAATAGCCAAGCCTTTACTGTGGAGAGCATTCCTACATCATTCTCAATGATTAGGATGTCAACCACATACAACACCAAGAAGGTGATTGCGCTCCCACATACCTTCCTGTACACACAAGGCTCATCTTCATTCTTAATGAAGTCATAAGATCTGATTGCCTCTGATGGGAATAAAAACAGGAATAAACTTTGTATACGAACAAATACTAGTAGACCGTCACACACAGCGGAATCAAAAAGAAATCACAATCAGATGAACACCAAGATTTACATGGAAAACCCCTTCAACTCGAAGGGTAAAAACCATGGGACAAGCCAGAGAAAATCTACTATCAAAATAATGAATATACAGATCTTAAGGCTTCTTGCCCAAGCCCAAAGCAATAGCCACAAGAGAATCACAAGGATACAAGAACTATAATCCTAAGCACAATATCCAAAACCTTCCCAAGAGATCACAGTAAGAATCTACTACAAACTGATCTAACCTGAGATTTGAATAATTGAGAATAGTCTTTTCTTGCCCTTGTCTTCTTCCCTTTCCTGGATCTCTTGTTTTCTGGCCTCTATTATCAATCTGTAGTCTTCTTTCTCTCTCCCATATTTTCAGCCGCCGCTGCTCTCTTAATCTCAACCCTAGCCACCTAATCTAGATTTTAGGTTAATATAAATGAGGTTTTAGGCTGTGGGCTTCACTAAAGCCCATTATGGGTTGAATTTGGGCCATCTACCCAACAACCTCCTGCTTCAGCCCATAAGGGAGGCTGTCTCATGACTCCTCAATGTGAAGTCATACCGATCAGCTGTCAGCACATCTCCTATCTCTCTTTCGGTAAAGCCTTTGTCAACATGTCTACCCCATTATCATCTGTATGAATTTTCTGAAGTTGTAACTGCTTCTCTTCAAGCACATTTCTGATCCAGTGATATCTGACATCTATATGCTTTGACTTAGAATGAAATGTTGGGTTTTTGAACAAATGGATGGCACTCTGACTGTCACAATACACCACATAGTTTTCCTGTTTTAGCCCCAATTCTTGTAAGAATCCTTTCATCCATAACATTTCTTTGCAAACCTCTATAGCAGCAATATATTCTGCCTCTATGGTGGAAAGAGTAATACACTATTGCAATCTGGACTGCCATGACACAGCTCCCCCTGCAAAAGTATGTACAAAACCTGATGTGGACTTCCTTATATCAATATCTCTTACCATATCTGCATCTGTGTAACCTGTCAATACAGGTGGTCCACCTCCAAAGCTTAAACAAACTTTAGAACTTCCTCTGAGATATCTAAAAATCCACTTCACTACTGCTCAATGCTCTTTACCTAGATTTGCAAGAAATCTACTAGTAACACCCACTGCATATGCGATGTCCGACCTCGTACATATCATCGCGTACATTAGACTTCCAACTACTGAAGCATAAAGAACCTTTTGCATTTTCTCCTTCTCCTCATCACTTGACGGACTCTGCTCTGAGCACAACTTGAAGTGACCTGCAAGAGGAGAACCAACTGGCTTTGCATTACTCATTAAACAATCTTGTGTACTCACCACCATTATCTAATCTTATACATTTCAATTGCCTTTTTGTCTCCCTTTCAACTCTGGCATAAAACTCTTTGAAGACATTAATAACCTGATCTTTAGTCTTCAAAGTATATGCCTAAACTTTCCTGGAAAAATCATCTATAAAAGTAACAAAATAAAGTGCACCACTGATACTAGGAACATTAACAGATCCACCAGGAGTTTTTGTCCTCAAAGGACCACACACATTTATATAGACACGGTCCAAGACATACATTTTTCTAGATAAGGCAGGACTAACAAAGGAAATTCTATGTTGTTTACCAGCCAAACAATCAATACAAGGGTTCAAACGTGTACCTCTAAGGTATGACAATACCTCTCTTTTGGAAAGTTCTTATCGCCTATGTCCTAGTCGCTTATGTGTCCTAGTCGCCTATGTGTCCTAGTCGCATATGCCACAACTCCATGTTGAAGTCTTTCTTTGTAGCATTCAACTGCTCACCACAAGCTTTAGGCTGCAATCTGTACCATGTATGATATTTCTTCCCATTAGCTACAATAAGAGAACCCTAACTGAGCTTCCACCGTCTTTTGTGAAATCTGACATCAAAGTCTTCATCGTCCAGCCTTCCAACTGAAATTAAATTCAGTCTTAAGTCAATCACATGGCTCACATCCTTAAGCACCAACTTACAACCAAGGTTGGTCTTTATAGGGATATCTCCCATGCTAATGATGTTTGTTGTGTCATAGTTGCCCATCTTAACAATACCAAAATTTCCAAACCTGTAAGTAGCAAAGAACTCCCTCCATGGTGTAGCATGATAAGAAGCACTTGTGTCAATTATCCATTCGAGATCTTGGCACACACAAGAAAAAATATCATCGGAAGTAGACAAAATCAAATAATCACTACCTTGTACTATAGCTGTGATATTCTCTTTTGACTCTGTATGCTTCACTTCTTTCCCCCTTTTCTTGTTCTTCTTAGGTTGTTTGCATTGATTCTTGTAATGTCCTTTCTCACCACAATTGTAGCAAATAATATCTTTCCTTGATCATGACTTGCTTCTACCCACACGTGAACCACTTCTATCCTTTAACTTTGACCTTCCTCTGTTCTCTGAGACAAGTGCTTATGAATCAATATGAGAAGTTGTTGAATTCTTTCTCCTTAACTTCTCATTTAACAAACTGCTTGTTATTTGACTCATGGTGACAATATCATCTGGTGCCGAATTACTGAGGGAAACCACTAGTGTCTCCCAACTTTCTGGCAAAGAACTGAGAAGTAACAATGCCTGTAACTCGTCATCAAGAGACATTTTTATAGAGGATAACTGGTTAGTAATACTCTGCATTTTATTCAAATGCTTAGGAATAGAAGTACCCTCTTTATATTTTAAGTTCACAAGTTTTCTGATTAGAAAAGCTTTGTTGCGAGTCATTTTTCTTTCATAAAGACCTTCTAACTTTTTCCAAAGAGAGTAAGCAGAACATTCAGTAGAAACATGGTGAAAGACACTATTATCTAGCCATTGTCGAATAAAACCAACTGTTTTTTGATCTAACCTCTTCCACTCATCATCTGTCATAATTGTGGGCTTTGCACTATCCCCTTGCAAAGGTCCATACAAATCTTTGCAATATAAGAGATCTTCCATTCTTAGTTTTCATATCATCCAATTGTTTCCGTTTAAACTAATCATGCGAGAAATATTACTGGCCTCCATGTTCAAATACAAAAGATTAAATGCCACCAAAACCCTGCTCTAACACCAACTGATGGGAATAAAAATAGGAATAAACTTTGTATATGAACAAATACTAGCAGACCGTCACACACAACGGAATTAAACAGAAATCATAATCAGATGAACACTAAGATTTACGTGGAAAATCCCTTCAACTCGAAGGGTAAAAATCACGGGACAAGCTAGAGAAAATCCACTATCAAAATAATGAATATACAGATCTCAAGGCTTCTTGCCCAAGCCCAAAGCAACAGCCACAAGATAATCACAAGGATACAAGAACTATAATCCTAAGCACAATATCCAAAACCTTCCCAAGAGATCACAGTAAGAATCTACTGCAAACTGATCTAACCTGAGATTTGAATGATTGAGAATAGTCTTTTCTTGCCCTTGTCTTCTTCCCTTTCCTAGATCCCTTGTTTTCTGGCCTCTACTATCAATCTGCAGTCTTCTTTCTCTCTCCTATATTTTCAGCCACCGCTGCTCTCTTAATCTCAACCCTAGCCACTTAATCTAGGTTTTAGGTTAATATAAGTGAGGTTTTGGGCTGTGGGCTTCACTAAAGCCCATTATGGGCTGAATCTGGGCCATCTGCCTAACAGCCTCATCAAATCTTATATTCTAACTTCGGAAAGCTTGCTTTAATCCATAAATGGATGTGAGCAACCTACACACTTTATCTGGACTCTCTTTGGATACAAATTCCTTTGGCTATATCAGATACACCTCTTCGAAATTTCCATTAAGGAATGTCTTTTCATGTTTATCTGTCAGATCTTATAGTCATAGTGTACTACAATGGCCAAAAGAATTCTAATGGATTTAAGCATTGCTATAAGTGAAAATATTTCATCATAGTCAACCCCTTGCCTTTGACGATATCCTTTAGCTACCATCCTTACCTTATAGGTCTCCACCTTTCCATCCACTTCCATTGTTTCCACCAAGAATATGTTCCTTCTCAAGAAACATAAGTCTCTTGGCAACAATGACCTTTTGGTCCTTGGGTATGATAGAAATAGTACCCCAAAATCTCCGTAGAGTATCCTACGAATGTATACTATTCCGTTCTCGATTCCAACTTGTGGGGATTGTGTCTTTTAACGTGGGCAGGACAGCCCCAAATCTTAACCACCTTAAGATCAAGCTTTCTTCCTTTCCATATCTCATATGATGTAGACAATACCGACTTTGATGAAACTTTATTTAGAAGGTAAGCTGTGGTCTCAAAGGTGTATCCCCAAAATGAGACGAGTAGGTCAGCAAAACTCATCATAGATCGCACCATAGCTAACAGTGTGTGATTCCTCTTTCTAATACACCATTGAGCTGAGGTGTATATGGAGGTGTCCATTAGGACAGAATCTCATGGTCCCTGAGGAAATGTGTGAACTCTATACTCTACTCCTCGATCTAATCGAAGAGTCTTAATACTCTTTCCAATCTGGTTCTATACTTCATTCTTATATTCCCTGAATTTCTCAAAGGCCTCAGACTTATTCTTCATCAAGTACACGTGTTCAAACCTAGAAAAATCATCAACGAATGTAAGGAAGTATAAGTAACCACCTATAGCTTGAGTCAACATGAGACCACATACATCACTATGTACGAGTTCCAATAACTCAGTTGCTCTCTCTCCAGTTCCACTAAAAGGAGAGTTAGTCATCCTCCCATAAAGGCAACATTCACAAATTGCATACGACTCATAGTTAAATGGATCTAAATATCTATCTTTTAGTAACTTATGAATCCTTCCCTCATATATATGAGCCTACAATACCATAGGTATACATTGTTCACCTCATCTCTTTTTCTCTTGGACATATTTATATTCATGATGTATGGAGAAGTGTCTAACACATATAAGTCATTTATCAAGGTCCCTCTAGAGATGATCCCATCATCCATAATTATTAAACAACTATTTTTTAAAAAAACTAATTTATATCTACTAATTGTCAAACAAGAGATGAAAATAATATTTTTGACAATAAAAGGAATAAAATAGCATGCATCCAATGCAATAATAGCTCCACCATGCATATGTAGGATGACCTCCCCAATAGCAACTGTAGCAACTCTTGCTCCATTGCCTATCTTAAAGTTCATCTTACCTCTGGCCAATCTCCTATGTCTTGCCAGAACTTACAATGAATTACATATATAATAAGCACTCCCAGTATCCAATACCCATGTGTTATCATAAAAATCTGACAAGTGGAGATTGATCATGAATATAGCTGAAGCTTCTCCAAGCTTCTATTTAACCTTATCTGCAAGGTAGCCCTTGTAGTTTCTCTTCCATTGCCCGTCTTAGCTATAATGGAAGCAGTGTCCTTTGTCCTTTACCAGGTATTTCTTAGCAACTTTGTCTTACTTGGTCTTTCTTTGCCCTTGTCATTCTTAAGGGTCTTAATGACCTTATTTTTCTTATTGGTCTCACCAATATAGAGAACTGGCTTCTCTTTCTTGATAGTGCTCTCAGCTTCCCTCAACTTATTGAGGAGCTTAGGTAGAGGCACCTCAAACTTGTTCATATTAAAGTTAATAATGAATTGTGTGAATAAATCTTGTAGGGACTGAAGTATAAGATCAACACATAGGTTATTCTCTAGGACTATCTTTGCAGGGGGTTTGCGAGCGACATATTTTTATCAAACAAGATATAGCACAAATAAATAACATGCAGATTTTATAAAAAATACTAATTAAGATATGCACTTCTATCTTAATGTACTCCCACTATTTTCCTAGCTAATCACGCGACACTCTCGAAACGTGAGATAAAAGTCTCTAACAGACTCCTAGTGGGGATCGAGATCCAATCGGCATCTTAGTGCAACCTCGAGTGACTCGACTAATTACACTAAGCTCGAAAAGTAGACAACTCTTGTCAATCACAACTCCTTATGATTCCTATCATGTTTGGCCTTTGAATCATCATGGTCTCAACTGCTCGACCGTCCATGAAGTTCAGTTAAGTCATCACCATCATTACAAGATGAGTTTGATACGATTGATATGCTCTCAATTACTCGACCAAGTCATACCATATCCTCAGGTCACTGGTGACATCTATATGTCGTAGGCAAGAACTCGATCACGTAGATATATGAGTCTCGAGGGACTCGACCAACTTAACCTATATCGTAATTCAATTTCTTCCTATAATGATGGAAGGTCACGTGGGTCAATCTTATTGCCTCATACTTACCGACTTAATATTATTGCAGGAGGGGTTTTTATTTTGTATTGGTCTCCTGATATGTCATGTCACATACATACATATTTAATATATATCTACATCATATGTAAATATTATATATATATATATATATATATATATATATATATATTGTAGGTGTATAACACATCACATATGCAAGCCACACCAGATAATCATGAGCCATCACCTGATATGATTAAGCTCAAGCCAATTGGCCTAATCACTCACAATAGGATTTATATGTACATTGGCACATTTGTTGGTTACAGATGCCTTGTAAGCCAATCACGCAAGTGATGGCACATGTGATACGCTACACGATCTTTTTGCTTATGATTATTATCAGCATATTCCCACATTATATTATCTGTTGCATATATATATTATGATGTCTTTGGTTCTGTGCAATGAGAATCGGATCGTGATGAGATCACGATAATAAGATCGATTCACCTTTAAGCACAGATCCTAAATAATCTCGATCATAGGTTACTCGAGAGGGACATTCAGATAACCGAACAGATCGGTGTACTATATACCAGTCCAAATGATGAAGGCAGCTAGTCTCATAGCCACTTGTGTGGAGACACTAAGGCTATAGTACATGTGTTCATTGGAGAATGAGTTCACTGATTGATCCGCTTATGGAATGTTATATGGTTAATGATATCTAATGTCAGACAGTGATTTCATAGTCGTAGTTGTGTGTTTGGTCCATAGACTTGAGATACCAAGGATATCTTGTTTGAGTACTCCTTTCTTTAACGTTCAACTTACAGGTTTAGAAAGTTCCAATCTGATACAACTAGTTGTCGGGATTGGTAGCCAACCTTACGAAGGTAATTGAGTGTCAATAAAGGATCATCCACTCTCGGTATCATGAGAGGAAGATCCTGTGTGTACTTGTTCAGACAAATCCCTGGCCAGGGTTATTCGGATTGAGAGAGAAAGAGTTCTCTGGGAGAATCTGATTAGAGCGAGACTTAAACGGATTTTGTACATGACTCGATAGTACCATGTTCAATATATGAATTCTAGGATATTAATTAGATGAGAGATTATAGATACACGGTAGCTGTGGACAGACAGGTCCAATAGATTTGATCCCCTGTACTATTTGGGGACTATGGCGTAGTAGCCTAGTATCTCTATAGTCAATGAGTCGAGTGAATTATTATGGGGATAATAATTCAATATATCAGAAGGAGTTCTGATGAGAGTGACTCATGGCCAGCTCGATATCGGGCCTAAAGGGTCACACACATATGGTGGGTGCTTCAGCGAATAGAGGATTGAATGGAGATCAAATTAGCCCCTATTCACATTAGATAAGACCCAACACTAATTGGCTCTTTGTATGAGGCTCAATTAGAGACCTAAGAAAATTATTGGATAGAAATCCAATAATGTAAGGTTAGTGGGTAATTGGATGAAGATCCAATACCCACTAAGGCAAGACCCCTAGGGTTTTTGGTGGCTCTCTATAAATAGGAAGGAGGTTCATGGTTGATAGGCTACAGCTTTGGCCACCTCCTCCTATTCTCCTCTCTCCCTCCGCGCAAGAGTTGCGAGATCAAATTATAGGAGTTTCGCTGCAGAGATCTATCATGTGGATACCGCTTAAGTGGAATACACTTGACTTCCTTCATCATCTCTATCTGGATCTAGAATACAGGGATATACGATCTCTTTAGGTAATCAATCTATCACACGATGCAATTTTTTTCAATTTTTATGGCTTTTACACTACCCAATCTTTTGCACGACGATTTGATCTGCATGGGAAACTTATTTTTGTTTTGATTTCCACTGCGCATGTGATCCTCCCGCTGAGGTTTCCCGACAGTGGTATCAGAGCCATGGTTTTCATGTAGAAGATTATTTTTAAACTATGTGTGATGAGATTGAATCACGTAGAACTGTTCTATGCATTCTGTTGTGTTTTCGTAGCAAACGCAGTAAGGAGGGGCAGCCAGGGCTCCTTTAGGGTTAGCCGCACACTGCCAAGGCTGCCTACAAGGGCGGTCACTCGTGGCCAGCCCGCAAGGGACAATCGCTAGCAGGCGCAACTGCCCGTGTCCAGGGCTGTTGCCAGCAGGCGCGATCACTAGCGGGCAAGGCTAGCACCTGCAGGGGTGGCACCTCATTTGGGGACGGTGCCAGCCCACAAGGGAGGCACCTGCGGGCATAGTACCCGCAAGAGCTACCGCCCGAGAGGCAGCGGTGCCCGTTTGCCCACTAGGGCAACGACGCCTACTGTAAAGGAGGCCGCTCGTGGGCAAGGCATCCGCTAGCGGTGCCCAATGACGTGTAGCACCGCCGCCTACACAACAGTGATGGAGGTCGCTAAATGAGGGCAAAAGGGGAGAGTTATGGCATCCTTTTGAGAAAAGGATGATTATGCCCTTTAGAATTTATGAAATTTTAGGGTTTGCCCTATGCCTATAATATCGAAAACACCCTCAATAATTCTAGAAATCAAGGATTGTCCTCTTATCCAGAATTCTGAAAATACCCTTGATAATTCTAGAAATTCTGATCTTGTCCTGATTTTCATAAAAAGATTAATTAAATAGTTTAGTTAATTATTATATAATCTAGTAATCCTACATGTGATGTGTACATGTGGATGGATGATCATGAGCCAAGTGTTGTGATGTGTGTAATCATGATAATTATTATTATTTGGGCCTAGGAGCCTCCATTGGCTTAGGCTTAATTAATCATATTAGGTGATGGCTCATGATCATCCGGTGTGGCATGCATATCTGATGTGTTATACACCTACTATATATATATATATACATACATATGCATGTGATGTAGATATATATTAAATATGTATGTGTGTGACATGACATATTAGGAGACTGATACAAAACAAAAATCCCTCATACGAGAATATTGAGCCAGTAAGCGTGAGACAATAAGATTGACCCATGTGGCCTTCCATCGTTATAGGAAGAATTTGAATCACAACATACGTTGAGTTGGTCGAGTCCCTCGAGACTCACCTATCTACGTGATCAAGATCTTGCCTACAATATATAGATGTCCTCGATGACCTGAGGACATGGTATACTTAGTCGAGTCCCTCAATGGTATATCATCAAATCAGACTCATCTTGTACCGATGGTGATGACTTAACTAAACATCATGGTTGGTTGAGTCCCTCGAGACTATGATGATTCGGAGGTCGAACATGACGAGAATCATAAGGGGTTGGATTGGCAAGAGTTGCCTATCTTTTGGGCTTAGTGTAATTGGTAGAGTCCCTCGAGGTTGCATTAAGACACCAATTGGATCTCAATCCCCAATAGGAGTCTGTCAGAGACTTTCGTCTCACGTGTCGAAGGTGTCACATGATTCGCTAAGAAAGTAGTGGGAGTACAATAAGATAAAAGTCCATATCTTAATTAGTATTTTCTATAAAACATGCATGCTATTAATTTACGTTATATCTTGTTTGTCACTTGCAAACCCTCTGCGTGGCATACTTAATGCCAACCACCTCACTAGTCATAACTATATAGATTAGCTCTATAATTTGAGAATTATTTCCATGGTGGAGAAAATCACGTATGTCCTTGATACAATTGTGCCCACGCTAGAGGAAAAGGGCAAGCAAGGATGAGATCGCTCGCTATATAAAGTATAAAGATAGTCCCAAAGGATAACCTGTGTGTTGATCTTATACTTCAGTCCCTACCAGATTCCTTTTCACAGTTCATTATTAACTTTAATATGAACAAGTTTGATGTGACTCTACCTGAGCTCCTCAATATGTTAAGGGAAGCTGAGAGCACTATTAAGAAAGAGAAGCTAGTTCTTTATATTGGTGAGATCAATAAGAAAAGGAAGGCTAGTAAGACCCTTAAGAAGGGCAAGGGCAAAGAAAGACCCGACAAAGGACAGAGAACATTGCTTTCACTATAGTCAAGATGGGTATTGGAAGAGGAATTGTAAAGATTATCTTGTAAATAAGGCAAAACAGAAGCTTGGAGAAATTTCAGGTATATTCATGATCAGTCTTCACTTGTCAGATTTCATGATAGCACATGGGTATTGGATACCATGAGTGTTTATCATATATACAATTCGTTACAATTTCTAGCAAGACCTAGAAGATTGACCAGAGGCGAGATGGACCTCAAGATGGGCAATGGAGCAAGAGTTGCTGTAGTTGTCATTGGGGAGGTCACCTACATCTGCCTGGTGGAGCTATTTGCATTGGATGCATGCTATTTTATTCCCTCTATTATCAAAAAAATTATTTCTATCTCTTGTTTGACAATTAATGGATATAAATTAGTTTTTAAGAATAATAGTTATTCAAAAATTATGGATAATGAGATTATCACTGGAGAGACCCTGATAAATGGCTTATATGTGTTAGACACTTCACCATACATCATGAATATAAATACGTCTAACAAGAAAAGATTGATACTTAGATCCATTTGACTATGAGTCATATGCAACATAAGAACTTTGCCTTCGTGGGAAGATGACCAACTCTCCTTTTAGTGGAACTGGAGAGAGATCAACTAAGTTATTGGAACTCGTACATAGTGATGTATGTGGTCCTATGTTGACTCAGGCTATAGGTGATTACTCATTCTTCATTACATTCGTTGATGATTTTTCTAGGCATGGACATAAGTACTTGATAAAGTACAAGTCTGAGGCCTTTGAGAAGTTCAGGAAATATAAGAATGAAGTAAAGAACCAGATTGTAAAGAGTATTAAGACTCTTGGATAAGATTGAGGAGGAGAGTACTTGAGTACGGAGTTCACCATTTCCTCAAGGACAATGGAATTCTATCCCAATGGACAATGTTAGAACCCTTGTGGATTGTAAGCTTGGGGTGATCTCTATAGGGGATCGACCTCCTTGGAACTCTATAGGGGTTCCTCCTTCCTTAGTACTCAAGCCATTGGCTAAAGAACGATTGATCTATTCATGATAAAAAGTGAATGATGACAAGGCTATTTATAGGCCTTCAATCCCTAATTCCTAAGAGGACTCCTACTTCAAGACTCCTACCCTCAACCAACTCCTAATGCAACTCTAAGTCCAACCACCAACCGGCCCATCTAAGGGTGGTCGGTTTCTTTATTGTTTCATAATCCTATTCTAATTTAACCCCTCCTCAACCAACCCCTCTTTAACTAGGATAAGGGGTGGTTAGTTAAGGTAACATGCATCATACTCTCCCCTTAAATATCTTCCTCAATTAATCCTAACCTAGCCGGCCTCCTTACTTTCCTTAATAGGGGTCGACTAGATAGGATTTACATGAATGCTACTTAAATTTTACATAATTGCCCTCTTCCATGAAACTAAATTAGGACTCCTCTAGCTAAAGTCCTAACAGACCCGCCCTCTTCAAATCAGCCTTGTCCTCAAGGCTAAGGCTCAATAAACTTTGGGTCTTGATCTGCAATTATCATTGAAGCTTCCTTGTGGTATATACGGTAGGCACATTGTGGTTCGATGGTCCAAGATTATCTTGTATCTCTCTATCAGGGGTAGTAGTATTTGAACGATGGTATATCATGATCCTATGATTCCATGCAATCATTAGTTGAATTTGAACTTCCTCATCAGTTGGGATGTCAGGTGGATGGATCTGGGCTGAGTCATCCTTTCTAAACTTACATTTGCAATGAGATACTTGAAGGATGAGTTGTAATTTTGAATTAGTGCGCAATTCTGATCCATAATTTACGACTCCAATGTGATCTCCAATTTTGTAGGGTCTAAAGAAACTAGGAAACCACTTCTGTGAGGCTCGAGTCTTCATAAATTCCTGTTGGTATATATGAATATAGAGAAATACTTGATATTTAATAATAAACTTCCTTCTACTCCGACATATATCGGGCAGTTGTTTCTTTCTTGTGCAGGCTGGCGTGTGTATGATAACCAGGCCTTCCTCTATGATGGTAGTTGTCTTCTAGTAAAGTTCATAGTAAGGTAAGGTCGATCTGAGTTTGGAAGGAGTAGAAGCTATAATTTTTTGAGACTTACTTTCATCTCCTCTTCGTGCTGTTGTCCTATATCATACCAAGCAACAAATTCAGCAAAGTTTAGCATTCCCTCATCATTGATTGGTGGCCTCAGGTGATTTGGAGTGAGGGCTTTGCTGATGTAGGCTAGGAGTCAGCCATCTTGCATGTGGATAACATAATTTCTAGCTCCCAATGTATTAATAATAAGTAGTTTGTGGAAGTCGGGTAAAGCTAGCACCGGCGAAGAGTAGGGGGCTGTAACTTGGTTGTATGACGCCTGTTTCAAGCATCTCATCTTCAGTCTTTACTATTTCAGCTTTCTAGAGGTGAGGATAATGATATGGCTAAGAGTTTGTTCCTTGCTTGCCCGAGAGAATCAGAATTTGGTGGTCATGTTGGCGGTTAGAAAGTAGGCTGCGTGGTTTGACAAAAATATCTAAAAATTTAGCAAATAATTGAAGTATATTTGGGTCTTCAAATTTTGTTTGCTCCCCCATGAAGTGCTACTGAAGTTGCATCAGCGAACTATTGTTTTCTTTGTTCAAAACTTTCTCTATTAGTTGCATGCAAGTCATCCTTACATTGCTCTTGCATTTCCCGCGTAGGATCTCCTATTTCTTAAGGCTAAAAAATTTCATAATAATTTTCAAAAAATTCTAAGAAATATCACCTAGCACCAACCATTTGATTTTGAGCACAGCCTCATAATCATCAAGAGGAAGGTGGAAGAAATTACCAAGTATCTCTTGGTCATGCCGCAATAATTTTATCCGCGGACATCTTTTGTCGCACTTCAAATTTGGCCGTCGGTGACCTCAACATCTAACATGCTACAAACTTCATTTTGGAGCATTAATTGGGCAGCAACATTGCCATTCATAAAGTTGTTGGTGCTCGTGGTGTCAATAAGAACGGTGATCGGTTGTTGCTTCAGAAGTCCTCCTACTTTCATCGTTTATGGGTCCGCATAGCCAGCAAGGGTTGCATTGTAAAATCAACTGGCTGCTATTCTTCATCCGCAATCGTTTCCTCATGCTTCTAGACCTCCTCCTTCATGTCTTCAAGAGGTTCAATTAGTAGGAGGTGGCCCTTTCTGCAGCGACAATCGCAGCTCCAAAGTTTATTGCAATTCCAACAAAGACCCTTTATCGATTGGTCATGTAGTTCTTCTCTTGTCAATTTTTTTGGCAGCAAAGGATGGCTGGAAGCAGAAGGAGGTTCATATGTCATGGATCTATGAGTGGTTCTCATCCTTCGAGCATCTTGGTTGAGTCGTTCCTCTTGTACTCGGGTGAAAGAAATTGCAGCCGATACGGTTTGGGGTTGTCGTGCCTTAACCTCTTATTTAATCTCCGACTTGAGTCCCACGATGAATGTCCCTAATAATTATTGGTCAATCCAATCACAAGCAAGGTAAGATAATTCCTCAAACCTGGTCTGGTATTCTTGGATCGTGGAGGTTTGTCGGATCTTGGCAAGTTGTCCGTTGATATTCTCGTTCTTAGTCGGCCCAAAGCGGTTCAGCAGTGCGTACTTGAATTGTTTCCATGTTGGAGCTTCATGATTGTATTCAAGCCAATTGTACCATTATACAGCATCTCCTTCAAGGTGGATGACAGCGATGTCCATCATGGAATCCTCCGATGTTCGGTGATGACGGAAGTAACGTTCGATGCACGAAATTCATCCCGTTAGGTCTCCTTCTTCCCATTGAGGGAAGTCCACCCTCATGCATGGCTGCCTCATATCAATGGCTCATACTTCTTTTTGAGAGGCATCTCTAAACTTGCACTTTGTGAAAATTTTGTTGGGCTCGGAGATCAGCCCAATCCGAATTCAACGAATAAGGCGCGCAATCTGTCCTCCACGCATGATTCAGACACCTCCAACTTGGCATCGATTGAACCTTGAGATGCCAATGTGTGTGCATCCAGATCTAAGATGTTAATATCCTTCTCCTACTATTGGGTCAGTGATATGAAACAGTTTGGTGGATTGATGACCGAAAGAGGTGGTGGATCAAGTGTAGATGACTACGGTTTAGGACTGAAAGGTTGCTATTTTTTGTTGCTGCTAGGGCTATGAATTATGGCTCTTGTATGGGTATAATGGCTGAGGTTTAAGGTTAAAGGAATGGGTTAGGGTTGCTATTGATGACAGCAACGGGTTTGGTAGGAATTGGGTGTGGATGCAACAAGTAGTACCGAAGGTAGTGCAGCAAAAATTTTCGGCAAAGAGGGTGTTGTTAATGCTGCTGTTTGGGGATGTTGCAGCTGTATGGGGGGTTTGATGATAGAGGTTTAGGGTTAGAAGGGTGGCTTAGGATTGTTGTTGATGGTTGCAACCAGTTTGGTAGGGATTGGTCGCCAAAAGGGTGACGGATCAAGGTTGTTGTTTAGGGTCGATAACTTACGGTTTAGGGTACTGTTGGTGCTACAGTTTAAGGGTGCTGTGGAGGCTACAAAGGATTTTTGTAGCAGTGGTTTGAGGTTGGGAAGGAGGATTTAGAGTTGCTGTTGGGGTAGCAACCAGTTTGGCAAGGTTTGCTAGCTGTGGAATATAAGGATCGGTGGAAGGTTCGGTGGCTGTGGAAGACCGTTGTTTGGGTTGCGGTTTGGGTTGGCTATGAAAATTGAAAAAAGGCTATGAGCTACATCTTAAGGCTATAGGGGTGCCCTAAAGACAATATAGGTGGCAGCAACAATTTTGATAAGGATCAGATATGGGCGTAGCAAAAAACACCGAAAGGTAGTGCTGTAGAATTCTGCGTCGATAGACTGCAATAGTCACTGTTTTGAGCTACGATTTTGGGTGTTGTTAGGGTAAGGAACATAGGTTATGAGGGTTGCATTTTAAGGCTAAAGGAATGCCCTAAAGATGTCTTAGGTGGTGGTAACAAGTTAGTTGGGTTTCCGTGGGTTAAGGAGAAGAAGAAATATAAATGTGCACCAGTAGATTTTTCGTCTAAAAAATTCCAGCAATGAAGACATAATTTTTTTTCAGAAATTCTCAATAAAATTTGGGAATCTACTGGCAAGGAAGAGATAATATCATCAAAATTTTCATGGAAGGAAATGACAGCAAAATATTTGGCAAAATCAATGATTACGAGAAGGTGTTGGTGCAGAATTTTTTCAGCGAAAGATTTAAGCAATATAGTTGAAATTTTTTTGTAGCAGTGCATGACAAGGAATTCAGTAAAACTCAATGGAAATCTATTGGCAAGGAAAGGAAATGCTGTCAAAAAATTTGTGGAAGAAATTGACAACAAAAGTTTTGGCAAGATCAAGGAATACGAAAAGGTACTACGGTAGAATTTTTTTGTTGAAAGATTTTAGCAGTATAGACGAGATTTTTTTCCAGTAGTTTAAAATAAGGATTTGAGTAAAACTCAAAGAGAATCTGCTGGTAAGGGAAAGATAATACTGGTAAAAAAATTATGGAAGAAAATGGCAGCAAAAGGTTTGGCAAAATCGAAGATAACAGGAAGGCACTATAGCAGATTTTTACATCTAAACTGCAGCAGCTTAGACGTAAAGATGAGCAGGTTATCTTGATGATTCTTTGACGAAACCAAAGGGAGATTTGAGGATAGGAAGTTATAAAGCCGTGGTAGAAATTTTGTAGAAATTTGTTCAGTAAAAACGCAGCAGCAAATCAAACAGTAAGGGGTGTGCGGCTGGAATTCTACGGCGTAACTTTCATCGTAAAGATGGAAACTTTACGACAAAAAGTTTGTGCAACAAATAGGAATGAATTATTTTTTGTATTTTTTGAATAGGGATAACTAAATTGCAGTAGCAGTAAGTTAGAAAACCAGAACCTGTCATAATTCAAAGGGAGATCAAAGGATGATCTGCGGTAGTGGAGATGACGATGAAATTTGATGACGATCTTCAAGCAATTGTGGGAATTACTTTAGACTACTATAGGGGGCTGATGGATGGCTGTAGAAGGGCAGCGAGATACCAAGAATGCTACTCTGATATCAAGTGTTAGAACCCTTGTGGATTCTAAGCTTGGGGTGATCTCTATAGAGGATCGACCTCCTTGGAACTCTATAGGGATTCCTCCCTCGTTGGTACTCAAGCCATTGGCTAAAGAAAGATTGATCTATTTATGATAAAAAGTAGATGATTACAAGGCTATTTATAGGCCTTCAATCCCTAATTCCTAAGAGGACTCCTACTTCAAGACTCCTACCCTCAACCAACTCCTAATTCAACTCTAACTCCAACCACCAACCGGCCCATCTAGGGTTGGCCGGTTGCTTTATTGTTTCCTAATTCTATTCTAGTTTAACCCCTCCTCAACCAACCTCTCTTTAACTAGGATAAGAGGTGGTTAATTAAGGTAACATGCATCTTACAATCCCTTTAAATATCTTCCACAATTAATCCTAACCTAGTCGGCCTCCTTACTTTCTTTAATAGGGGTCGGCTAAATAGGATTTATATGAATACCCATTAGATTTTACATGATTGCCCTCTTCCATGAAACTAAATTAGGACTCCTCTATCTAGAGTCCTAACAATACCTCTTTATACACCTCAGCTCATTGGAGTATTAGAAAGGAGGAATCACACACTGTTAGACATGGTGCAATCCATGATGAGTTTTGTTGACCTACCCATCTCATTCTTGGGATATGCCCTAGAGACCTGATAGGACTCCAGCAAGGTTGAGTCCTAATCGCTTAGAAGCAATCAATAAGAACCCTGTGAGATTGTAATAAAACTCCACCTAGTCACTTCTATCCTATAAAGAAGTATGGCTAGGGTTTATTTTGGGGCCTTAGGGCTTAGTGGCTGTTGCCCCTTTTACTAGGCTAGTCGGCTAGGGTTTCCCCTTGCTTAGGTCAGCTACAAAGCCAACCTAGCCGCCACCTGTTCCCTTTAAAGTAGGTAGGCTATAGAAGGGACAAAAGGATAATTTTAGTTAGGCAAGCACCCCATAGGCTAGGGTTTGTAACCCTATATAATGATGTAGTCGCCCTCTCTTTTATCAAGTAATTATCAATTTTATTTCAGTATTGTGCCGAATCTAGGAGGGAGGAACCCCTACAGTGTTCAAATGGTTGATCCCCCTCAATGATCAAAATCTATAGGGCTCCTTCTGGGGGCTTATCATCTGGTATCAAAGCCACGTTTCTACTGCCTTGTAGCCATCTCAGCCACCTCCACCTTCCCAAGCAATTCTCATAATTGCTTTTGACGTCGCCTCCACCATCGCCCACCAAGCCGTAGATCCATCAATCTGCTGTTGTCCCTTCCGTCAACAACATAAATCTGGTAAAAACTCCAAAGCCCACACCTTTGCTATTGGTATTCCTTTATCTTATACATGGGGTGAAGATTTTCCAAAAATTTTCTTGATGCAAAATTTTATCGTCGCAAACGTTATCATCGTTGTTAAGACGAAACGCTGTAGAAATTTTTAGCCGACTATTGCCTTTTGAAACTAAACTTTTATTCATCCTTTTTGGCCGAAATTTTTACACAATCCCAAGGATCAACTTGGCTTTCATCTGGGATTGATTTCTTGAAAAAAATTCTTCTGGAACTGATTATCTTATGCAATCTTTCACCAGCATGCAGTTTTGGAATGTTTACGATGAAGGATCTACCTTTCATCTTTTGCCCTATTTCCCTACTATTACGCTGCCAAAATTTTACCAAACTTTTTATTGGTATTCCCAACATCTAAACTAAGGGTTTTGTATAATTTCCTTAAACTTTCCTCTAGAAATGATGTCGAGAAGTCATTGTTTCTCTGACGTAAAATTTGTTCGGCAGGACTGCATATTGTAGCACTTTTTTTCATTAAATTCTATCAGATTTGAGTGCTATTTTTATGGAATTTTAGACTCTCTTTTTCTCATCACCAAACCCTACCATCCTCACTAAAAACCCTTCAAAACTCTACCCTAAACCGAAACCAAACAGCCACCCAAATCAGCCCTAAATCACAGCCTACTCCCATCCAAACCGATTCACCTTCCAACCGGCCACCCCTTCTCCAAAATTCTCATGCCACTAACCTGACAACAAACAAGAGATCTCAATATTACAGATCTAGAGGCATACACCATGGTATCAGAGGAGGCCATCAACTCCAAGTTTGAAGCCTTTAAAAGCCGCATGGAGGAGAAGATACGATCAATTTTCACTGAATTCAGCATGGGACGACCATCAAGCCAGAGGAAGTCACACCATGGAAAGACTTCAGATTTGCGAGATGATCCTCAAGAGTATGGACACATCACCTCTGATCCCAACAATCCATGCATGAAGGTTGACTTCCCAATATGGGAAGAAGGAGACCCGATCGGATGGATCTCACCCACGGAGCGCTATTTTTAGTTCTACCAAATCGCCAACACTACACGGGTGGAGATTGATGCCATACACCTTGAGGGAGATGCTATTCAGTGGTTTAATTGGTTTGAACACACCCATGGAGGACTCTCTTGGCAGCGATTCAAGGAAGGACTACTAAACCGCTTTGGACCAACCGATTTCGATAACATCGACGGACAATTGGCAAAGATTCATCAAACCTCTACAATACAAGAATACCGAACAATGTTTGAGCATTTATCTAACCAAACTGAGAATTGGTTTGAGAAAAAACTTTTATATACTTTTATTGAGGGCCTAAAGTCAGAGATCCGAGAAGAAGTAAAGGCGCGGCAACCATACATACTTATGGCGGTGATTTCCTTTACGCGTATCCAGGAAGAACGATTGAACCATGAGGTACGAAGGACAAGGGTCACTCCCCGACCAGCCATGCCGAGGCCAACTACCCCCTCTACTTCCATCCAAGCCCCTGCACCAAAAATGTTGACAAGAGATGAGCTTCATGAACGACGACCAAGGTGTTGCGTTGGCATTGCGACGAATCATAGAGCCGCGAACATCGCTGCAAAAAGGGTCGGCTCCTTGTGATTGAACCAACGGAGGATGAGGATAATGAAACATCTAAAGAAGCCCTTGAACCTGAAGAAGAAGCTATGGAGGAAGAGTCCCAACCGGCTAACTACGTAATGCACGCATTAGCCAGCTACTCCAACCCGCAGACGATGAAAGTTGGAGGACTTCTAAAATAGCAACCCATCACGATTCTCATTGACACATGCAACATAAATAACTTTCTCAACAGTAAGGTTGCTACATGTTTGGTGCTTCAAATCAAAAGTTGCAACAAGTTTGATGTAAAGGTCACCGACGGTCGAATCTTCAATTGCGACTAACGGTGCTCGTGGGTGAAACTACTCCTCCAAGACCAAGAAGTGGTAGCTGATTTCTTCCTCCTACCCATCGATGATTATGAAGCTGTACTCGGGATCGAATGGCTCACAACACTATGTGATATCTCCTGGAATTTTTCTAAATTATTCATGAAATTTTATTACAAAGGGAGACAAGTCACGTCACGAGGCAAGCGTGGGAGCCAAATTTTCATCGCTTCATCACAACGAATGGAGAAAGTTTTGCACAAAGCACATGGTAGATTTGTTATGCATATCTAGCAGCCATCTAAGCGGGAGAATATACAAAATTCAGATCCTAAGCTTGCCCTCTTGCTAGACAAATTTGTGGACGTTCTCATGGAGCCATGCGAGCTGCCCCCTAACTGGCCGCATGACCATTGTATTCCTATTCTGCTGAGCAAATTTGTAGGAAATTTGCATCTGTACCACTACCCTTACTTGCAGAAGAATAAGATCGAGAACATCATCAAAGAGATGCTTGACACTGGGGTGATTCGATAGAGTTGCAGCCCTTATTCTTCACTAGTGCGCAAGAAGGACGGTACATGACAAATGTGCATTGATTATCAGGCCTTGAACGCTATCATCGTCAAGTACAAATATCCTCTACCAGTCATAGATGAGATCTTTGATGAATTAAAAGGAGCCCGAGTCTTCATTAAATTGGATCTTCGTTCCGGTTATCATCATATTCGGGTATGCATTGAAGATGTTTCGAAAACTGCATTCCGCATGCATAATGGCCACTATGAGTTTCTGGTAATGCCTTTCAGAATTACGAATGTTCCTTCTACTTTCCCAAGCTTGATGAATGACATCTTCTGGAGTTTTCTACGCAAGTTCGTATTGGTTTTCTTTCATGATATTCTCATTTATAGCTCTACGCTTGATATACATTTTTAGCACTTACGAACTGTTCTAATGATTCTTTGAGAGAATACTCTTTATGTTAAACAGTCATAGTGCAACTTCTTATAGCATAAAGTGGAGTATCTTGGGCACATTATATCAGAGGATGGAGTGACGGTAGACCCAACGAAGATCGAGGCAATGCAAGGATAGCCGAAACCTACAAACATAAAATCGCTACGCAACTTCCTTGGACTCACGAGCTACTACCATAAATTTGTGAAAGATTATGGAAAGATTAGTGCCCCCTCACATCTCTACTGAAGAAGACTTCTTCTTATGATCGGAACAAGCTTCTACAGCCTTCGAACAACTCAAGGCCGCTATGACAACGATGCCGGTCCTAGCACTGCCTGATTTCAGCCACACTTTTATCATTGAGACCGACGCGTCAGGTGTTGAAATTGGGGCTATTCTTTTACAAGATGGTCGACTCCTAATTTTCACCAAGGCTTCCCCCACACTCCACACGAGATTTTTACAGGAGATACTAATTACTATTAAATTTAAAATATGGTTGGATATAGGTCCATGGCATGAAAGAGGCGTAAAACTAGAAGAATTGTAATTCATGCTCATGCTAGATTGGGCTCTCATCATCCTGAACCATACTAGAGGGCAGTCACCATTCCAGAAGAAAGATTGGCTATCACTAAAGACTAACCATATGGCAGTACATGCAAAGAAGAAACGACCTCCCGACAAACTTCAGAATGGATAAAAAATTGAAGATCGAGTTTTTCTACACCTCCAGCCCGATCAACAGGAAACTCAAACCTTAATGAAATGGTCTCCCTATTTCTTTGGGTCTTGTAAAATTGAGGATCACATTGGAGCCCTAACTTGGAGATCAGATTCGCACACTATATCAAGATTACAGTTGATCCGCCAGGTATCCCAGCACAAATGAAAATTTAAAGAAGATGACTCAGCCCAAATCCTTCCAACTAACACCCTAGCTAATAAGGAGGCCAAAGTTCAGTTGATGATAGCATGGGAATCATATGAGAAGTTCATAGAACCTCAGCCTTCAGGACAAGGCTGATTTGAAGAGGGCCGGTTTGATAAGACTCCAGCAGTGTTGAGTCCTAATTAATTAGAAGTAATCAATAAGAACCCTGTGAGATTGTAATAAAACCCCACTTAGTCACTTCTATCCTATAAAGAAGTGTGGCTATGGTTTATTTTGGGGTCTTATGGCTTAGTAGTCGTCGCCCCCTTTATTGGGCTAGTCAGCTAGGGCTTCCCCCTGCTTAGGTCAACTACAGAGCCAACCTAGCCACCACCTATTCCCTCTAAGGTAGGTAGGCTATAGAAGGGGCAAAAGGGTAATTTTAGTTAGGCAAGCACCCCATGGGCTAGGGTTTGCAACCCTATATAATGATGCAGTTGCCCCCTCTCTTTTATCAAGTAATTATCAATTTTATTTCAGCCTTGTGCCAAATCTAGGAGGGAGGAACCCCTACAGCGTTCCAAGGGTTGATCCCTCTCAAGGATCAAAATCTATAGGGCTCCTTCTGGGGTCTTATCAAGACTGTAGCTTACCTTCTGAACAGAGTTTCATCAAAGTTGGTAATGTTTACAACATATGAGATATGGAAAAGAAAGAAGCCTAATTTTTAGATGGTTAAGATTTGGGGTTATCCTACCCATGTTAAAAGATATAATATTGACGAGTTGAAATCAAGGACAGAATGGTGCAAGTTCGTGGGATGCCCCAAGGAAACTTGTGGGTACCATTTCTATCATCCGAGGATCGAAAGGTCTTTGTTACCAAGAGAGCTATGTTTCTTGAGAAGGAACACATTCTTGGTGAGTGGGAGTGAGATAGAGTTGAGCGAGGTTGGAGAACCTAGCTCAAGCACTATTCCATAGTCCGAGTCTGTTCAAGTACCTAGTACACAAGTTTTAACTTTACATAGGTCTAGCAAAGTATCTCACCCTCCTGAAAGATATATGGGACATATCAGTGGAGAGGATTCTCAGGATGTTGAGCCTCAGACCTACGAGGAGGCTATTATGAGTATAGACTCCGGGAAGTGGCAAGAAGTCATGAATTCTTAGATGGATTCCATGTACTCTAATAAGGTTTGAAACTTTGTGGATGCACCTGAGGGTATTGTACCCATCAGGTACAAGTGGATCTTCAAGAAGAAGATCGGAGTAGATAAAAAGGTGGAGACCTATAAGGCAAGGCTGGTAGCTAAAGGATATCATCAAGGCAAGGAGTTGATTATGATGAAACCTTTTCACTTGTAGCCATGCTTAAATCCATTAGAATTCTTTTGGCCATTGTAGCACACTATGATAATGAGATCTGGCATCTTGTCATGGATAAAAATGTAAACAAGGTGTTTGATAAAATGCTCATGTTTGTCTGTGTCCTTCGGTTTGTGTACATACCTTGTATATCAAGAAGTGGGCTTGTATTAGGCTTAGCAACCCTAGTTTGGTTTATTTTGTGGCCAATTTTGGCTTGTAAATACGAGTGTATCGTATAAGCACTTGTGGGGACTTCGGTCTGTAATGGATCATTATCCTTTGTGTGTAACCTCTCTGAGTTTATAATGTCCATGGGTGTAATTTGTATCTGGCTTTATAAATTGTTTGCTTGAGCAGTTGCTTATGGATCCCGTTGGAATTGCTTCTTCTAGCTCGTTTTCTCTTTTGTAAGTCTAAGGGACCTTAGGAGATCTCGGGGAAGGCTGACCTTTGCGGACGGACACGCATGGGTACCGCACGACTTAGGCAAAATCAGCTAAGTCCGTGACGGTGTGGTATTAGAGCGGGACAAGCATATGCAGAAACACTTGCCATACAAACATGGGGGACCTAGCTGGGCTGTATGGAGGACAACCAGCACGCGCAACCATTTGGGAGAGACGGACATTGAGATGTAGGGAAAGGAGTCACTCAACGGAGCGGGCATTCAGAGGAATGGCCAACCCTTTGCGCGAGAGGCACCACGAGGACAAGCAAGCAAAGAAGAATGTATAGCGCACAAAGATTGGATGGTTGAGTTCGAGCTACTGCTCGACATTGGCAACCAAACTTAACGGTGCTTAAGGCAAAGCAGGGCGCTTAGTGAAAGATGAGACCGTGCAAAGTGGGAGGTGTTGCGTAACGACCGAAATAGTTATGCAAAGCTCACAGAGGTGTGGGGAATTGCTAACTCGAAGGATTCGATACTCATGCAAGGGTTGTACATGGATGACGGAGTGTTCGTGGCCATCCTAAGGAGCGATCAGAACTTTCTCTTCGACATGGAAAGGATACGTCCGTAGGCGGCTGAAATGTGTAACAAATTCAACACGTTGCTAGACCTTGAAGGGTGCAGTGGGGACTGTATTAGCGAAGAGTCACAATCTAGCAAGTGCATTTACGGGGGCAGAACAAGGCATAAGTTGTTCAGCAAGACGGAGTAGTCCAAAGGGGATGGTGGTCTCCGAAACTTCCAGTGGGAAGAATGTAAAGAGGAAAGTTGCTCCAACAGGATAGATATCCAGGAGGGATAAGTCCTAGTTCTCCAGAGGGAGAATCATGTGCAACAGATCGCACATATTAAGGAAGAGTTTCTCAAGGTAATATCTTCACAAAGCTCAACGGACTGAGCGAGTGACGAAGAATCGTCGCATGATCTCGAATGAAGTAATGCATTGGTGGATGCATTTCGAGATCAAGTGGGGGAGCAATCCAAGGTAAAATCATATGAAGGCACACTTTGAGTCGATATGAAAATCAAACTCAATGGAGGGCTGACCCGTGGAATGGTGGTGATAGGACTCCAGCAGGGTTGAGTCCTAATCTCCCTAGAAGTAATTAATAAAACCTTGCTAGATTGTAATAAAGCCACTCCTATCTTATAAAGGAGTATGGTTAGGGTTTAGATTAGCCCTTAGGGCTTAGTGGCCATCGCCCCCTTACTAGGTTGGTTGGCGAGAGTTTTCCCCTGCTTAGGTCAGCTATAGAGCCAACCAAGTCACCCCCTGTTCCTATTAAGGCAAGTTGGCTATAGGAGGGGCAAAGGGGTAATTTTACTTAAGCAAGCACCCCCTTAGGCTAGGGTTTTGATCCCTATATAATGATATAGCCGCCCCCTCTCTTGAATCAAGCAATTATCAAGTTTATTTCAGCCTTGTGCTAAATCTAGGAAGGAGGAACCCCTACAGCGTTCCAAGGGTTGATCCCCCTCAAGGATCAAAATATATAGAGCTCCATCTGGGGTTTTATCATATGGTATTAGACCAGCGATCTTGCTGCCCCTGTGGTCATCTCAGCCGCCTCCACCTTCCTAAGCAATTCCCACAATTGCTACAACATGCGCCTCCACCTTCCACCCCAGCAGCAGATAAAATCAGTCTGTCGCTGCCCCCTACGTTTGATTTGAAATTCTGGTATATTTTTATCATTCAAACCTCTTCAATACTGTAAGATTCCTTACTTTACACATTGAAAATTTTTCCCAAATTTTATCCACTGTAAATTTTGTTCGTCGCAAACGTTATAATCGTTGCAAAGGCGAAACGCTGCAGAAATTTTCAGCCGATTGTTGCTTCTTGAAATGAAACTTTTAATCATCCTTTTTCACTGAAATTTTTATACATTTTCATAGATCATCTTAGCTTTCATCTAAGACTTATCTCATGAAAAAACTCCTTCTGGATCTGGATTTATAGCACTGTGATTCTTCATTACACAGTACTGAAATTTTACAATGCAGAATCTGCCTTCCGTCTATTGGCCTCTTGAAACCAAACTTTTATTCATCCTTTTTAGCTGAAATTTTTATATAATTCTCAAGATCAAGTTGGCTTTCATCTGGATTTGATTTCACGAAAAAACTCCTTCCAGAACTGGCTTTTTTGTGTAATCTTTGACCATCATGCAGTTCTGAAATTTTACGATGAAGGAATCTGCCTTTCGTCTTTTGCCCTATTTCCCTACTGTATGCTGCCAAAATTTCGTTAAACTTTTTGCTGGTATTAACAACATCTGAACCAAGGGTTTCTGGATAATTTTCTTAAACTTTCCTTTGGAATTTACGTTGAGAAGTCATCGTTTCTCCGACGTAAAATCGGTTCAGCAGGACAGCACATCGCATCACTTCTTATCACCGAATTCTATCAAATTTAAGTGCTATTTTTTGTGGAATTTCAGACTCTTTTTTTCTCATCTCCAAACCATACCATCCTCACTAGAAACCCTTCCAAATATTACCCTAAACCAAATCTAAACAGCTCCCAAATCAGCCACCCAAATCAGCCTACTTCCTTATCGATCCACTTACCTTTTTAGCCAACTTTCCTTACCAAGACACCTACCTTTGTTGCCATCTATCCTAGTTCTAAAATCTATTTTCCTAACCTTTATCTACTACTATCACAGCCCTAAAACCACACCATTCACAGCCTAAACTCCACAAAACCGCAGCCCCAAATCTACCCTAAACCGTAGCCTACTTCCATCCAAACCGATTCACCTTCCAACCGGCCACCCCCTTCTCCAAAATTCCCATGCCACCAACCCAACAACAGAAAAAAGATCTCAATATTACAGATCTAGAGACATATACTATGGCATCAGAGGAGGCTATCGATTCAAAGCTTGAAGCCTTTAGAAACTGCTTGGAAGAGAAGATGCGATCCTTTTTCGTCGAATTCAGCATTGGCCGATTGTCGAACCCGAGGAAAACACAACATGGAGAAACTTCAGATCAGTGAGATGATCCTCAAGAATATGGCCACATCACCTCTGATCTCAATAATCTATGCATGAAAGTTGACTTCCCTAGATGGGAAGAAGGAGACCCGATCGGGTGGATCTTGCGCGCGGAGCGCTATTTTTGGTTCTACCGAACCACCGACGCCACACGAGTGGAGATTGCTGCCATCCACCTCAAGAGAGATGCTATTCAGTGGTTTAGTTGGTTTAAGCACACCCATAGAGGACTCTCTTGATAGTGGTTCAAGGAAGGACTACTAGACCGTTTCAGACCAACCGATTTCAACAACATCGACGGACAATTGGCAAAGATTCGTCAAACCTCTACAATACAAGAATACCAAACAAGGTTTGAGCATTTATCTAACCAAATTGAGAATTGGTCTGAGAAACAACTTTTAGGTACTTTTATCAAGGGCCTAAAGCTGGAGATCCTAGGAGAAGTAAAGGCGCGGCAACCGTACACTCTTATGGCGGTGATTTCCTTTGCGCGTATCCAGGAAGAACAATTGAACCACGAGGTATGAAGGACAAGAGTCGCTCCCCAACCAGCCATGCCGAGGCCTACTGCCGCCTCTACTACCATCCAAGCCCCTACACCAAAAAAATTGACAAGAGACGAGCTTCGCGAACGATCGGCCAAGGAGTTGTGTTGGCATTGCGACGAACCGTGGAGCCGCGAACATAACTGCAAAAAGGGCCGACTCCTCGTGATTGAACCAGCGGAGGATGAGGACAATGAAACATCTAAAGAAGCCCTTGAACCTAAAGAAGAAGCCATGGAGAAAGAGTCCCAACCGGCCAACTACGTAGTACACGCATTGGCCAGCTATTCTAACCCGCATATGATGATAGTTGGAGAACTTCTAAAACAACAACTCATCACCATTCTTATTGACACGGGCAGCACCAATAACTTTCTCAACAGTAAGGTTGCTACACATTTGGAACTTCAAATCGAAGGTTGCAACAAGTTTGACGTAAAGGTCGTCGACGGTCGAATCTTTAATTGCGACCAACGATTCCCGCGGGTGAAACTACTCCTCCAAGACCAAGAAGTGGTAGCTGATTTCTTCCTCCTACCCATCAATGATTATGAAGCCATACTCAGGATCGAATGGCTCACAACATTAGGTGATATCTCCTGGAACATTTCTAAATTAATCATGAAATCTTATTGCAAAGGGAGACATGTCATGTTACGAGGCAAGCGCAAGAGCCAAATTTCCACCGTTTCGTCGCAACGAATGGAGAAAGTTTTGCACAAAGCACATGGTGAATTCTTGATGCATATTCAGCAGCCATCTATGGGGGAGAACGCACAAAACTCAGATCCTAAGTTTGCCCTTTGCTTGAATGAATTCGCAGATGTTTTCTTGGAGCCGCGCAAGCTGCCCCCTAATCGGTCGCATGACCACTGCATTCCTATTTTTTCAAGCAAATCTCTAGCAAATTTACGACTGTACCATTATCCTCACTTGCAGAAGGATGAGATCGAGAACATTGTTAAAGAGATGCTTGACACCAGGGTGATTCGATCGAGCTGTAGCCCTTACTCCTCACCGGTGTTGCTAGTGCGCAAGAAAGATGGTACGTGGTGGATGTACGTTGACTATCGGTTTCTAAACGCCATCATTGTCAATGATAAATATCCTATCCCATTCGTAGATGAACTCTTGGATAAATTAAAAGGAGCCCGAGTCCTCACTAAATTAGATCTCCGATCCGGATACCCTCATATTCGGGTATGCATTGAAGATATTCTGAAAACTGCATTCCGCACGTAAAACGGCCACTACGAGTTTCTGATAATACCTTTCGGACTTACAAATGCTCCTTCTAATTTCAAAGTCTGATGAATGATATCTTTCGGAGTTTTCTACGCAAGTTAGTATTGGTATTCTTTGATGATATTCTCATTTATAGCTCTACGCTTGATATACATTTACAGCACTTACGAACTGTTCTAACGATTCTTCGGGAGAATACTCCTTATGTTAAACAGTCAAAGTGTAGCTTCTTACAACATAAATTGGAGTATCATTGGCACATTGTATTAGATGATGGAGTAGCGATGGACCCAACAATGATCGAGGCAATGTAAGGATGGTCGAGACCTACAAACGTACAATCATTACGTGGTTTCCTTGGACTCACGGGCTACTATCAAAATTTTATGAAAGATTATGGCAAGATCAGTGCCCCACTCACGTCCTTACTGAAGAAAGACTCTTTCTTGTGGTCGGATAAAGCCTCCATAGCCTTCGAACGACTCAAGACAGCCATAACGATGATGTCGGTCCTAGCGCTACCCGATTTCAGTCGCACTTTGGTCATTGAGGCTGATGCGTCAGGAGTTGGAATCTGGGCTATTCTTATGCAAGATGGTCTACTCCTAATTTACACCGAGGCTTTCCCCCACACTTCATACGATGTTTTTACAGGAGATACTAATTACTACTAAATTTAAAATATGGTTGGATACAGGTCCATGGCACGAAAGATGCGTTAAACTAGAAGAATTATAATCCATGCTCACGTCAGATTGGGCTCTCATCATCCTAAACTATACCAGAGGGCAGTCACCATTCCAGAAGAAAGATTGGCTATCACTAAAGACTAACCATGTGGCAGCCCATGCAAGGAAGAAACTTTCCCTTGACAAACGCCAAAGCAAAAGAAAGTTTCCTGAGAAAGATCAAGTCCCCCTTCATCTCCAGCTCCACCAGTATGAAATTCAAGCCTCAAGAAAGTGGTCTCCTTATTTCTTTGGGCCTTGCAAAATTGGGGATCACATTGGGGCCCTAACCCGGAGATCAGATTCGTGCACCAGATTAAAATTACAGTTGACCTCCAAGTATCCCACCTCAAATGGAAATCTAAAGCCAACAACTCAGCTCAAGTTCTTTCAACTGACACATAAGCTGATGCGGAGTTGAAGACCCGATTCCCTGAGTTCATGGAACTTCAGCCTTGAGGACAAGCCTGATTTTAAGAGGGCGGGTTTGATAGGACTCCAGCAGGATTGAGTCCTAATCTCCCTATAAGTAGTCAATAAAACCTTACTATATTATAATAAAGCCACTCCTATCTTATAAAGGAGTATGGCTAGTGTTTAGATTAGCCCTTAGGGCTTAGTGGCTGCCGCCCCCCTTACTAGGTTGGTAGGCTAGGGTTTCCCCTTGCTTAGGTCAGCTATAGAGCCAACCTAGCTGCCACCTATTCCCTCTAAGGAAGGTAGGCTATAGAAGGGGTAAAAGAGTAATATTAGTCATGCAAGCACCCCCTAGAGCTAGTAGGGTTTGGAGCACTATATAAGCATGTAGCATCCACCTCTCTTTTTTAAGCAATTATCAATTTTATTTCAGTTTTGTGCCGAATCTAGGAGGGAGGAACCCCTACAGTGTTCAAAGAGTATGAGTACTCTTTTATTTGACGCCAGACTTATAGGTTTGGAAAGCTCCAAATCTGGTACAACTGATTATCGGGATTGGTAGCCAATCTTACGAAGGTAATTGAGTGTCAATAGAGGATCATCCACTCTCAGTATCACGAGAGGAATATCTTATATGTGCTTGCTCAGACAAATCCCTGGCCAGGGTCATTCGGATTGGGAGAGAAGAAGTTCTCCGGTAGAATCTAATTAAAGCAAGACAAACTGATTCCGTATGAAACCTGACAGTACCATATCCAATATACGGTCTCTAGGATATTATTTGGATGAGGGATTATAGATACATGGTAACTGTGGACAGACAGGTGCGATGGATTTGATCCCCCCTGTACCGTATGGGGACTACGACGTAGTGGCCTAGTATGTCCATAGTCAATGAGTCAAGTGAATTCTTATGGGGATATTCATTATATTAGAAGGAGTTCTGATGGGATGACTCACGACCAGCTCGGTATCGGGCCCAGAGGGTCGCACACATATGGTGGATGCTTCAGTGAATAGAGGATTGGATGGAGATTCAATTAGCTCCTATTCTCATTAGATTAAATCCTATGCTGATGGGCTCCTTGATTAATACCCAATTAGAGGCCTAAGAAGATTATTAGATAGAGATCCAATAATGCAAGGTTAGTGGGTAATTGGATGGATCCAATACCCACTAAGGCAGGAAACCTAGGGTTTTTGGTAGCTCTCTATAAATAGGAGCGAAGACTCATAGTTGATGGGCTGCAGCTTTAGCCACCGCCTCATATTCTCCTCTTTCCTTCTGAGCAAGAGTTGCAAGATCAGATTGGAGGAGTTTCGCTACAAAGATCCATCGTGTGGATACCGCTAGAGAGAAGGACACTTGACCTCCTTCATCTTCTCCATCCGTATCTGGAATACAAGGATATACGATCTCCCTAGGTAAAATCAATCTCTCACACATCACGGTTTTATCAGTTTTTCTCACGACCCCAATCTTTTGCACGATGATTTGATCTGTGTGTGAAACCAATTTTTGTTTTGATTTTTGCTGTAATTTTTGTTTTGATTAAATTGCGTGTAATGAGAATGAATCACGTAGAATCGTTCAACGCATTCGCAGCAAGAACAGCGAGAAGGAGGGGCGGCCAGCCATGGCCAGCCCCAGGCAGGGCCGACCACCCACGGCCAGGTTGGCGGCAAGGGGCAGCCGGCTATGGCCAAGGCCCCCTACAA
Source organism: Ensete ventricosum (assembly GCA_029747655.1). Classification (NCBI taxonomy): domain Eukaryota; kingdom Viridiplantae; phylum Streptophyta; class Magnoliopsida; order Zingiberales; family Musaceae; genus Ensete; species Ensete ventricosum. The sequence goes on from JAQQAF010000002.1 coordinate 22,170,621, forward strand.
GGGGGCGGGCGGCCACGGCCAAAACCCCCTTGCAGGGGCAGCCACCAGCAGGCGCGGTCGCCGGCGGGCATGGCTGGCGCCTATAGCCGAAGGTGGCGGTTGCCCGCTGCAAGGCCGCAAGAGGCAGCCCCGCGGCCAGGACTGCCGCCTGCAAGGGGCAGCCCGGCGGCCAGGACTGTCGCCTGCAAGGGCGGCCGCTGGTAGGAGAGACCGCTTGCAGGGTCAGCACCCGCGCGAGGCAGCGCCACCAGCCTGCGAGGTGCCGCCCGAGGGCAGCAGCGCTTGTGCAGGGCAACAGCGACGTAGATGGGGGCAAGAGGGGTTATGGCTTTTTTTGGAGAAAAAGATGATCCTGCCCCTCTGAATATAGAAAATTCTGAGGACTTTCCTCATGTTCAAAATTTTAAAAATACCCTTAATAATTCTTAAAATTTCGAGGATTGTTCTCTCATCTAGAATTATAAAAATGCCCTTGATAATTCTAGAAATTTCGATGACTGTCCTCTCATCAGGAATTACAAAAATACCCTTGATAATTCTAAAAATTCTGAATATATCCTAATTTCTAAAAATAATTAATTAAATAATTTAATTAATAATTATATATATCTAGTAATCCTACATATGATGTGATGTACATGTGATGTATGATGTGGATGAATGATCATGAGCTATATGTTGTGATGTGTGTAATTGTGATTATTATTATTATTATTATTGGGGCTTACGAGCCTACGTTTTTTTTCTCGTTTATTTTGGGCCTTCGTGCCTGTGATTATTTGTAATTACATGGAGAGGTGCAGCGGGAGCGTGGAGGTTACAACAGGACCCACGATGTCATGGCGGGAGATCACGACGCATGGTGATGCGATGATCCGACGGAACTAATGATGACGAGATCAACAATCACAAGCATGGAGATGCGCCAATGCACACATAGATCTTATTGTGAGTGATTAGGCCCATTGGCTTGGGCTTAATCATATTAGGTGATGGCTCAAGATTATCTAGTGTGGCTTGCATATGTGATATGTTATACACCTACTAGATATATGTATATATATATATTTGCATACGATGTAGATATATGTATTAAATATGTATGTGTGTGACACAACATATTAGGAGACCGATACGAAACAAAACCCCTCCTGCGATAATATTAAGTCGGTAAGCATGAGGCAATAAGATTGACCCACGTGGCCTTCCATCGTTATAGGAATAAATTGAATCACGACATAGGTCGAGTCCCTCGAGGCTCACCTATCTACGTGATTGAGTTCTTGCCTACGACATCGAGATGTCACCGATGACTTGAGGACATGGTATGCTTGATCGAGTCCCTCGAGGGCATATCATCGAATCAGACTCATCTTGTAACGATGGTGATGACTTAACTGAACATCATGATTGGTCGAGTCCCTCGAGACCATGATGATTCGGAGGTCGAACGTGACGGGAATCATAAGGAGTTGTGATTGGCAAGAGTTGCCTACCTTTTGGGCTTAGTGTAATTGGTCGAGTCCCTCGAGGTTGCACTAAGACGTCAATTGGATCCCGATCCCCACTACGAGTCTGTCAGAGACTTCCGTATCATGTGTCGAGGGTATCGCGTGATTCGCTAAGAAAATAGTGGGAGTACATTAAGATAGAAGTCCATATCGTAATTAGTATTTTCTGTAAAATTTACATGTTATTTCTTTTTTTGCTATATCTTGTTTTGTCAGAAACAAGTCGCTCACAAACCCCTTACGTGGCATACTTGATGCCAACCGCCTCATAGGTCCAAATTATACATATTGGCTCCATAATTTGAGAATTGTTCTCACGGTGGAGAAAATTGCATACATCCTTGATACAATTGTGCCCATGGCAGAAGAAGGGGCAAGCGAGGATGAGATCACTCGCTATGTGAAGTACATAGATGATTCCACACTAGCAAAATGTTACATGTTGGCCTTCATGACTCCCTTGCAAAGGCAACATGAGAGTATAGATGCAGATTCTATCCTTCTTCATCTCCGCCAGTTGTTTGAGAAACAAGGAAGAACTAAAAGATATGAGATATCTAAGAAACTCTTCCAAGCCAGGATAACATAAGGGACATCGGTTGAGAACCATGTCTTAAAGATGATAGAGTGGATCAAGAAACTCACAGGTCTAGGAATAGTCCTAGAGGATAACTTGTGCGTTGATCTTATACTTCAGTCCCTACCAGATTCCTTTTCTCACTTCATCATGAATTTTAACATGAGCAAGTTTGAGGTGACTCTCCTTGAGCTCCTCAATATGTTGAGGGAAGCTGAGAGTGCCATTAAGAAAGAGAAGCTAGTTCTCTATATTGATGAGACCAATATGAAAAGGAAGGCCAGCAAGACCCTTAGGAAGGGCAAGGCCAAAGAAAGACCAAGTAAGGCAAAGGTTGCCAAGAAATACTCGGGAAAGGACAAAGGATAATGCTTCCACTATGGCTAAGACGGACATTGGAAGAGGAATTACAAGGACTACCTTACAGAGAAGGTAAGACAGAAGCTTGGAGAAGCATCAGGTATATTCATGATCAGTCTCCACTTGTCAGATTTTTATGATAACACATGGGTATTGGATACCGGGAGTATTTATCATATCTACAATTCGTTGTAGGTTCTAGCAAGACCTAGGAGATTGGCTAGAGGTGAGGTGGACCTCAAGATGGGCAATGGAGCAAGAGTTGCTACAGTTGCTGCTAGAGAGGTCACCCTATCTGCCTGGTGGAGCTATTATTGTATTAGATGCATGCTATTTTGTTCCCCCTATTATCAAAAATATTATTTCTATCTCTTGTTTAACAATTAGTGGATATAAATTTATTTTTTAGAACAATAGTTGTTCAATAATTATGAATAATGAGATCATCACTAGAGGGACCCTTATAAATGGCTTATATGTGTTAGATGCTTCTCCACATATCATGAATATAAGTATGCCTAAGAGGAAAAGAGATAAGGTGAATAATGCATACCTATGGCATTATAGGCTAGGTCATATACATGAGGAAAGGATTCAAAAGTTGCTGAAAGATGGATACTTAGATCCATTTGACTATGAGTCATATACAACTTGTGAACCTTGCCATTGTGGGAAAATGATCAACTCTCCTTTTAGTGGAACTCGAGAAAGAGCCACTAAGTTATTGAAACTCATACATAGTGATGTATGTGGTCCCATGTCAACTTAAGCTATATGTGGTTACTCATACTTCATTACATTCACTGAACAGAGTTCCATCAAAGTCAGTAGTGTCTAAACCATATGAGATATGGAAATGAAAGAAGCCCGATCTTATGATTGTTAAGATTTGGGGCTGTCTTGCCCACGTTAGAAGACACAACCCTGATAAGTTAGAATCAATGACAGAATGATGCACATTCGTGGGATACCCAAAGGAAACTTGTGGGTATTATTTATATTATCCCGAGGACCGAAAGGTCTTTGTTGTTAAGAGACATGGAATATCACTTTCTAGGAGTATATCCACAAAGACTCCTAAGAAAGGGCATACATGGATAAGATACCTTATGCCTCAACGATAGGGTCTATCATGTATGTGATGCTATGTACTAGGCCTGGTATAGCACATGCTCTGAGTGTCACGAGTAGGTATCAGGCAGATCCAGGTTTAGAACATTGGAAGGCAGTAAAGTGTATCCTTAAGTACTTGAGAAGGACTAAGGATCTTTTATTGATATATGGAGAAGGTAGCCTCCAGGTTGAGGGCAACACGGACTTGAATTTTCAGTCTGACATTGATGATAGCAAGTCGAATTCAGGGTTTATTTTCACCCTGAATGGAGGAGCAATAAGCTGAAAGAGTTTCATGCAAGATACTATTGCTGACTCGATCACAGAGACGGAATACATTGCTGTAGCAGAAGCAGCAAAGGAAGGGGTGTGGATGAAAAAGTTTATTTAGAATTTTGGAGTCATACCAAGCAGCGTGGAGCTAACTCCTATATATATTGTGATAGCGACAAAGCGATAACTCTAGCAAGGGAACCCATGTCTCATCAGAATTGTTCTGAGGAGGTTCCATCTTATTAGAGCGATCATGACCCGAAAAGATATAGCAATAGAAAGAGTTCCATCCAAATATAACATGGCAGATCCACTAAGGCCGCTGACTCAGATTGTATTTGAGCGTCACAGGGGTTTGATAGGGATCAGACACATAGGTGATTGGCTTTAAGGTCAAGTGGGAGATTGTTAGTTACAGGTGTCCTGTAAGCCAATCACGTGAGTGATGGTACGTGTGACACTCTATGTGATCTTTTTGCTTACGATTAATATTGGCATATTCTCACATTATATTATTTATTACATATATATTATGATGTCTTTGGTTCTGTTCAATGGAGATAACCGGATAGACCGGTGTACTATATACCCGTCCATATGATGGAGGTGGCTGGTCTCATAGCCAATTGTGTGGAGACACTAAGGATATAGTACAAGTGTTCATTGGAGAATGAGTTCACTATCGATCTGCTTATGGAATATTGTATGGTTAATGATACTTAATGTCAGATAGTGATTCCATAGTCGCAGTTGTATATTTGGTCCTTAGACTTGAGACACCAAGAATGCCTTGTATGAGTACTCCTTTCTTTGACGCCAGACTTACAGGTTTGGAAAGTTCTAGATCTGGTACAGCTAGTTATCGGGATTGGTAGCCAACGTTACAAAGGTAATTGAGTGTCAATAGAGGATCATCCACTCTCGGTATCACGAGAAGAATATCTCATATGTGCTTGCTTAGACAAATCCCTAGCCAGGGTCATTCGGATTGAGAGAGAAGGAGTTCTCCGGTAGAATCCAATTAGAGCAAGATAAACTGATTCCGTATGTGACCTGATAGTACCTTGTCCAATATACGGTCTCTGGGATATTAGTTAAATTAGGGATTATAGATACACAGTAACTGTGGACAGATAGGTTCGATGGATTTGATCCCCCATGTACGGTTTGGGACTATGGCGTAGTGAACTAGTACGTCCACAGTCGATGAGTCGAGTGAATTATTATGAGAATAATAATTCACTATATCAGAAAGAGTTCTGATGGGAGTGACTCACGGCCAGCTCGGTATCGGGCCTAGAGGGTCACACACATGTGGTGGATGCTTCAACGAATAGAGGATTTGATGAAGATCCAACTAGCCCCTATTCTCATTAGATGAGACCCTATGTTGATGGGCTCCTTGATTAAGGCTCAACTATAGGCCTAAGGAGATTATTGGATAGAGATCCAATAATGTAAGGTTAGTGGGTTATTGGATGAAGATCCAATACCCACTAAGGAAGGAGCCCTAGGGTTTTGTTGGCTCTCTATAAATATGAGGGGAGACTCATGGTTGATAGGTTGCAGCTTTAGCCACCACCTCCTATTCTCCGCCCTCCCTCTGTGCAAGAGTTGCAAGATCATATTGGAGGAGTTTCGCTGCAGAGATCTATTGTGTGGATACCACTAGAGAGGAGGACGCTTGACCTCCTTTGTCTTCTCCATCTGGATCTGGAATACAGGGATATACGATCTCCCTAGGTAAAATCAATCTCTAACACATCATGATTTTATCGATTTTTATGTTTTTCTCATGACCCCAATCTTTTGCACGATCATTTGATCTATGTGGGAAACTAGTTTTTATTTTTATTTTCGCTACGCATGTGATACACCCACTGAGGTTTCCCAACAAAAATATACCCTGAATTTAACTTGCTATTATCAATGTTGGACTGAAAACTCAAGTCCGTGTAGCCCTCAACCTGGAGGCTACCTCCTCCATAAACTAGTAAAAGATCCTAAGTCATTCTCAAGTACTTAAGGATACACTTTATTGCCTTCTAGTGTACTAAACCTGGATCTGCCTGATACCTACTCGTGACACTCAGAGCATGTGCTATATCAGGCCTAGTACTTAGCATCGCATACATGATAGACCCTATCGCTGAGGCATAAGGTATCTTATCTATGTATGCCCTTTCTTCAAGAGTCTTTGGGGACATACTCCTAGAAAGTGATATTTCATGTCTCATCGGTATGAGACCTCTCTTGGAATTTTTCATGCCAAACATTTTGACAATGGAGTCTATGTACCTAGACTGGGATATACCAAGCATCATTTTGGATCTATCTCTATAGATCCGGATCCCCAAAATATAGGATACCTCCCCTAAGTCTTTCATGGAGAAGTTTCTAGATAGCCAAGCCTTTATTGTGGAGAGCATTCCTACATCATTCCCAATGATTAGGATGTCATCCACATATAGCACCAAGAAGGTGATAACGCTTCCATGTACCTTCCTGTATACACAATCATCTTCGTTCTTAACGAAGTCATAAGATCTGATCATCTCTTCAAATCTTATGTTCAAACTTCGGAAAGCTTGCTTCAATCAATAAATAGATCTAAGCAACCTGCACACTTTATCTGGACTCTCTTTGGATACGAATCCCTCTAGTTATATCATATACACCTCTTCCTCGAGGTTGCCATTGTGGAATGTCATTTTGACATCTATCTGCCAGATCTCATAGTCATAGTGTGCTGCAATGGCTAAAATAATTCTATGGACTTAACCATAGCTACAGGTGAAAAGGTTTCATCATAGTCAACTCCTTGTATTTAATGATATCCTTTAGCTACCAACCTTGCCTTATAGGTCTCTTCCTTTCCATCCACTCTGATCTTCTTCTTGAAGATCCATTTACAACCGATAGGTACAATACCCTCAAGTGCATCCACAAGGTTCCAAATCTTGTTAGAGTACATGGAATCCATCTCAGAATTCATGGCTTCTTGCTACTTCCCGGAGTCTATACTCATAATAGTCTTCTCGTAGGTCTGAGGATCAACATCCTGAGAGTCATCTCCACTGATATGTCCCACATATCTTTCAGGAGGGTGAGATACTCTACTAGACCTACATAAATTTGGAATCTATGTGTTAGGTACCTGAATAGACTCGGACTCTAGAATGGTGCTTGAGCTAGGTTCTCCAACCTCGCCTAATTCTATCTCATTCCCACTATTTCCACCAAGAATGTGTTCCTTCTCAAGGAACATAGCTCTCTTGGCAACAAAGACCTTTCGGTCCTCGGGATGATAGAAATAATACTCACAAGTTTCCTTTGGGTATCCCACGAATGTGCACCATTCTGTCCTTGATTCTAACTTATCGGGGTTGTGTCTTCTAACGTGGGCAGGATAGCCCCAAATCTTAATAATCCTAAGATCGGGTTTCTTTCATTTTCATATCTCATATGGTGTAGACACTACCGAATTTGATTGAACTCTGTTCAAAAGGTAAGCTGTAGTCATTAGGGCATACCTCCATAATGAGACGAGTACGTCAGCAAAACTCATCAGGGACCGCACCATGTCTAACAACGTGTAATTCGTCCTTTCTAATACACCATTGAGCTGAGGTGTATAAGGAGGTGTCCATTGGGATAGAATCTCATTGTCCCTGAGGAAATGGGTGAACTCTGTACTCAAGTACTCTCCTCCTTAATTTGATCGAAGAGTCTTAATACTCTTTCCAATTTGGTTCTCTACCTCATTCTTATATTCCCTGAATTTCTCGAATGCCTTAGATTTGTACTTTATTAAGTACACATGTCCATACCTAGAGAAATCATCAATGTAATGAAATATGAGTAACCACCTATAGCCTGAGTTGATATGGGACCACATACATCACTATGTATGAGTTCCAATTACTAGGTGGCTCTCTCTCCTGTTCCATTAAATGGACAGTTGGTCATCTTCCCACGAAGGCAAGGTTCGCAAGTTGCATATGTCTCATAGTCAAATGGATCTAAGTATACATCTTTCAGCAACTTTTGAATCCTTCCCTCATGTATATGACATGGCCTACAATGCTATAGGTATGCATTATTTACATCATCTCTTTTCCTCTTAGACATATTTATATTCATGATATGTGGAGAAGTGTCTAACACTTATAAGCCATTTATAAGGGTCCCTCTAGTGATGATCTTATCATCCATAATTATTAAATAATTATTATTCTAAAAAACTAATTTATATCCACTAATTGTCAAACAAAAGATAGAAATAATATTTTTGATAATAGAGGGAACAAAATAGCATGCATCTAATGCAATAATAGCTCCACCAAGCATATGTAGGGTGACCTCTCCAACAACAACTGTAGCAACTCTTGCTCCATTGCCCATCTTGAGGTCCATCTCGTCTCTAGCCAATCTCCTAGGTCTTGTCAGAACCTACAACAAATTAAGAGATGTCTCATATCGATGAGACATGAAATATCACTTTCTAAGAGTATGTCCCCAAAGACTCCTTATGCCTCAGTGATAGGGTCTATTATGTATGCTATGTTATGTACCTGACATGATATAGCACATACTCTAAGTGTCACGAGTAGGTATTTTTGGGAAACCTCAGTGAGTGCATCACATGCGCAATGAAAATCAAAACAAAAATCAGTTTCCCACACAGATCAAATCATCGTGCAAAAGATTGGGGTGGTGAGAAAAACCGATAAAACCGCGATGTGTGAGAGATTGATTTTACCTAGGGAGATCATAATCCTTGTATTCCAAATACGGAAGGAGAAGATGAAGGAGGTCAAGCATCCTCCTCTCTAGCGGTATCCACACGATGGATCTCTGCAGCGAAACTTCTCCAATCTGATCTTGCAACTCTTGCTTAGAGGGAAGGAGGAGAATAGGAGGTGGTGGCTAAAGCTACAGCCCATCAACCATGAGTCTCCCTTCCTATTTATAGAGAGCCACCAAAAATCCTATGGCTCCTACCTTAGTGGGTATTGGATCTCCATCCAATTACCCACTAACCTTGTATTATTGGATCTCTATCCAATAATCTCCTTAGATCTCTAATTGGGCCTTAATCAAGGAGCCCATCAGTAGAGGGTCTCATCTAATGAGAATTGGGGCTAATTGGATCTCCATACAATCCTCTATTCACTGAAGCATCCACCATATGTGTGTGACCCTCTAGGCCCGATACCGAGCTGGCCATGAGTCACTCCTATCAGAACTCTTTATGATATAGTAAATTATTATTCCCATAATAATTCACTCGACTCATTGACTATGGACGTACTAGGCCACTACGCCATAGTCTCCAGACGGTACAGGAGGGATCAAATCCATCGGACCTGTCTGTCCACAGTTACCATATATCTATAATCCCTCATCCAAATAATATCCCAAAGACCGTATATTGGATATGGTACAGTCAGGTTACATATGGAATCAGTTTGTCTTGCTCTAATCGGATTCTACCGAAGAACTCATTCTCTCTTAATCTGAATTACCCTGGCTAGGGATTTTTCTGAGTAAGCACATATAAGATATTCCTCTCGTGATACCGAGGGTGGATGATCCTCTATTGACACTCAATTGCCTTTGTAAGGTTGGCTACCAATCCTGATAACTAATTGTACTAGATTTGGAGCTTTCCAAACCTATAAGTCTGGCGTCGAAGAAAAGAGTACTCATACAAGACATCCTTGGTGTCTCAAGTCTAAGGACCAGATACACAACTACGACTATGGAATCACTGTCTGACATTAGGTATCATTAACCATACAGCATTCCATAAGCGGATCAATCAGTAAACTCATCCTCTAATGAGACCTGTACTATATCCTTAGTGTCTCCACACAAGTGGCTATGAGACCAGCCGCCTCCATCATATGGACGGGTATATAGTACACCGATCTGTCTGGTTATCTCAATATCCCTCTTGAGTAACCTATGATTGAGATTATTTAGGATCTGTGTTTAAAGGTGAATCGATCTCATCACGATCTGACTCCTATTGCACAGAACCAAGGACATCACAATATATATATAACAGATAATGTTAGAATATGTCAATATTAATCATAAGTAAAAAGATCACACAGCGTGTCATACGTGCCATCACTCATGTGATTGGCTTGCAAGGCACTTGTAACTAGCAATCTCCCACTTGACCAAAAGCTAATCACCTATGTTTCTGATCCCATCAGACCCTTGTGATGCTCAAATATAATTTGAGCTTGTGGCTTCGTTAGTGGATCTGCGATGTTATCTTCGGATGGAACTATTTCCATTGCTATATCTTTTTGCGTCATAATTGCTTTAATCAGATGAAACCTCCTTAGAACAATTCTGTTGAGATCTGAGTTCCTTTGTTAGAGTTATCGCCCTATCACTGTCAGAATATATGGGAGTCAGCTCCACGCTTCTTGGTTTGACTCCCAAAACTTTGATTAACTTCTTCATCCACACCCTTTCTCTTGTTGCTTCTACTACAGTAATGTATTTTGCCTCTATGGTCGAGTCAGCAGTAGTATCTTGCTTGGAACTCTTCCAGCTTACTACTCCTCCATTCAGGGTGAAAACTGCTAGTTATAGGTGCCCTGTAAGCCAATCACGTGTGTGATGGCACGTGTGACACGTTGCGTGATCTTTTTGCTTATGATTAATATTGGTATATTCTCATATTATATTATTTGTTATATATATATTGTGATGTCCTTGGTTCTGTGCAATGAGAATCAGATCGTGATGAGATCATGATAATGAGATTGATTCACCTTTAAACATAGATCCTAAATAATCTCGGTCATAGGTTACTTGAGAGGGACATCAAGATAACCGGATAGATCGGTGTACTATATACCCGTCCATATGATGGATACGACTGGTCTCATAGCCATTTGTGTGAAGACACTAAGGATATAGTACAGGTGCTCATTGGAGAATGAGTTCACTGATTGATCCACTTATGGAATGCTATATGGTTAATGATACCTAATGTCAGATAGTGATTCCATAGTCGCAGTTGTGTATTTGGTCCTTAGACTTGAGACACCAAGGATGCCTTGTATGAGTACTCCTTTCTTTGACGCCAGACTTACAGGTTTGGAAAGTTCCAAATCTGATACAACTGGTTATCAAGATTGGTAGCCAACCTTACGAAGATAATTGAGTGTCAATAGAGGATCATCCACTCTCGGTATCACGAGAGGAATATCCTATATATGCTTGCTCAGACAAATCCCTAGCCAGGGTCATTCAGATTGAGAGAGAAGGAGTTCTTCGGTAAATATGATTAGAGCACGACAAACTAATTCCGTACGTGACCTGACAATACCATGTCCAATATACGGTCTCTGTGATATTAGTTGGATGAGGGATTATAGATACACGGTCTCTGCGATCTCCCCTATACTGTTTGGGGACTATGGCGTAGTGGCCTAGTACATCCATAGTCAATGAGTCGAGTGAATTATTATGGGGATAATAATTTACTATATCATAAAGAGTTCTGATATGAGTGACTCATGGCCAGCTCGGTATCGGGCCTAGAGGGTCACACACATATGGTGGATGCTTCAGTGAATAGAGGATTGTATGGAGATCCAATTAGCCCCTATTTTCATTAGATGAGACCCTATACTGATGGGCTCCTTGATTAAGGCCCAATTAGAGATCTTAGGAGATTATTGGATAGAGATCCAATAATACAAGGTTAGTGGGTAATTGGATGGAGATCCAATACCCACTAAGGTAGGAGCCATAGGATTTTTGGTGGCTCTCTATAAATAGGAAGGGAGACTCATGGTTGATGGGCTGCAGCTTTAGCCACCACCTCCTATTCTCCTCCTTCCCTCTAAGCAAGAGTTGCAAGATCAGATTGGAGAAGTTTCGCTGCAGAGATCCATCGTGTGGATACCGCTAGAGAGGAGGATGCTTGACCTCCTTCATCTTCTCCTTCCGTATTTGGAATACAAGGATTATGATCTCCCTAGGTAAAATCAATCTCTCACACATCGCGGTTTTATCGGTTTTTCTCACCACCCCAATCTTTTGCACGATGATTTGATCTGTGTGGGAAACTGATATTTGTTTTGATTTTCATTGCGCATGTGATGCACTCGCTGAGGTTTCCCAAAAATACCTACTCGTGACACTTAGAGTATGTGCTATATCAGGTCAGGTACATAACATAGCATACATAATAGACCCTATCACTGAGGCATAAGGAGTCTTTGGGGACATACTCTTAGAAAGTGATATTTCATGTCTCATCGATATGAGACATCTCTTAAAATTTTCCATGCTAAACCTTTTGATAATGGAGTCTATATACCTAGACTGAGACAAGGCAAGCATCCTCTTAGATCTATCTCTATATATTCGGATCCCCAAAATATAGGATGCTTCTCCTAAATCTTTCATGGAAAAATTTCTGGATAGCCAATTCTTTACTGCGGAGAGCATTCCTACATCATTTTCAATGATTAGGATGTCATCCACATACAATATCAAGAAGGTAATAGTGCTTACACTTACCTTCCTATACACACAAGGCTCATCTTCGTTCTTAACAAAGTCATAAGATCTTATCGTCTCATCAAATCTTATGTTCCAACTTCGAGAAGCTTGTCTTAGTCCATAAATGGACTTGAGCAACCTGCATGCTTTATCTGGTCTCTCTTTGGATACAAATCCCTTTGGCTGTATTATATACACCTCCTAATCAAGGTTACCATTAAGGAATATCGTTTTAACATCCATCTGCCAAATCCCAAAGTCATAGTGTGCTGCAATGACCAAAAAAATTCTAATGGACTTAAGCATGACTACAAGTAAAAAGGTTTCGTCATAGTCAACTCCTTGTCTTTAACGATATCCTTTAGCTACTAGCCTTGCCTTATAGGTCTCCACCTGTTCATCTACTTTGATCTTCCTTTTGATGATCCACTTGGAGCCGATGGGTACGATACCCTCAGGTGCATTCACAAGGTTTCAAACCTTGTTAGAGTACATAGAGTCCATCTCAGAATTCATGGCTTATTGCTACTTCCCGGAGTCTATACTCATAATAGCCTCCTCGTAGGTCTGATGATTAACATCCTAAGAGTCCTCTCCACTGATATGCCCCACATATCTTTCAGGAGGGTGAGATACTCTACTAGACCTACCCAAATTTGGAAATTGTGTTAGGTGCCTGAACAGACTCAGGCTCTAGAATGGTGCTTAAGCTAGGTTCTCTAACCTCGGTCAATTCTATCTCACTCCCACTATTTCCACCAAGAATGTGTTCCTTCTCAAGGAACATAGCTCTCTTGGCAACAAAGACCTTTAAGTCCTCAGGATAATAGAAGTAATACCTCAAAATCTCCTTCGGGTATCCCACGAACATGCACTGTTCCGTTCTTGAATTCCAATTTGTCGGGGTTATGCCTTCTAACATGGGTAGGACAGCCCCAAATCTTAACCACCTTAAGATCGGGCTTCTTTCCTTTTCATAACGTGGGCATGACAGCCCCAAATCTTAACCACCTTAAGGTAAGCTGCAGTCTATAGGGCGTACCCCTAGAATAAGACGGGTAGGTCAGCGAAACTCATCATAGATCACACCATGTCTAACAGCATATGATTCCTCCTTTCTGATACACCATTGAGCTGAGATGTATAAGGAGATATCCACTGGGATAAAATCTCATTGTCCTTGAGGAAATGAGTGAACTCCGTACTCAGGTACTCTCCTCCTCGATCTGATCGAAGAGTCTTAATACTCTTTCCAATTTGGTTCTCTACCTCATTCTTATATTCTATAAATTTATCAAAGGCCTCAGATTTATACTTCATCGAGTACATATGTTCATACCTAGAAAAATCATTAGTGAATGTAATGAAGTATGAGTAAACACCTATAGCCTGAGTTAACATGGGACCACATACATCGCTATGTGTGAGTTCTAATAACTCAGTGTCTCTCTCTCCAGTTTCACTAAAAAGAGAGTTGGCCATCTTCCCACAAGGCAATGTTCACAAGTTGCATATGACTCATAGTCAAATGGATCAAAGTATCCATCTTTCAGTAACTTTTGAATCCTTCCCTCATATATATGACCTAGCTTACAATGTCATAGGTATGCATTTTTCACCTCATCTCTTTCCTCTTAGACATATTTATATTCATGATGTGTGGAGAAGTATCTAACTTAGATAAGTCATTTATCAATATTCCTCTAGTGATGATATCATCATCCATAATTATTGAATAACTATTATTCTCAAAAACTAATTTATATATACTAATTATCAAACAAGAGATGAAAATAATATTTTTGATAATAGAGGGAACAAAATAGCATGCATCTAATGCAATAATAGCTCGACCAGGCAGATGTAGGATGACCTCCCCAACGGCAACTATAATAACTCTTGCTCCATTGCCCTTCTTGAGGTCCATCTCGCCTCTAGCCAATCTCCTAGGTCTTGCCAGAACCTGCAATGAATTACAGATATGATAAGTACTCCTGGTATCCAATACCCATGTGTTATCATAAAAATCTTACAAGTGAAGACTGATCATAAATATACTTTAAGCTTCTTCAAGCTTCTATTTCGCCTTCTTTGCAAGGTAGTCCTTACAGTTCATCTTCCAATTCTTATCTTGGCCGTAGTGGAAGTATTGTCCTTTATCTTTTGCTGAGTCTTTCTTGGCAACTTTTGCCTTACCCGATCTTCCTTTACCCTTGCCCTTCTTAAGGATCTTGCTCGCCTTCCTTTTCTTTTTGGTCTCACCAATATAAAGAACTGACTTCTCCTTCTTGATGGCACTCTCAGCTTCCCTCAATATATTGAGGAGCTCAGGGAGAGTCACCTCAAACTTACTCATGTTAAAATTCATAATGAAGTGAGAAAAGGAATCTGGTAGGGGTTGAAGTATAAGATCAACGCATAGGTTATCGTCTAGGACTATTCCTAGACCTATGAGTTTCTCGATCCACTCTATCATCTTTAGGACATGGTTCTCAATCGATGTCCCTTCTGTCATCTTGGCTTAGAAGAGTCTCTTAGATATCTCATATCTTTGAGTTCTTCCCTATTTCTCAAACAGCTGGCGGAGATGAAGAAGGATAGAATCTGCATCCATGCTCTCATGTTGCCTTTGTAACTCAGGAGTTATGGAGGCCAACATATAACATTTTACCAATCTAGAATCATCTATATACTTCACATAGCGAGCGATCTCATCCTCGCTTGCCCCTTCTTCCGGCGTGGGCACAATCGTATTAAGGACATATATGATTTTCTCTTTCATGAGAACAATTCTCAAACCTTTGGACCAATGAGGCGATTGGCATTAAGTATGCCACATAGTGGTTTTGCAAGCGACAAACAAGATATAGCGTAAATAAATAACATGCAGACTTTATAGAAAATACTAATTAAGACATAAACTTCTATCTTAATGTACTCCCACTATTTTCCTAGCTAATCACATGACACCCTCGACATGTGAGATGGAAATCTGCAACTTCGAGGGACTCGACCAATTACACTAAGCCCAAAATATAGACAACTCTTGCTAATAACAACTTCTTGTGATTCCCATCATGTTCAACCTTCGAATCATCATGGTCTCGAGGGACTCGACCAACCAGGATATTCAGTTAAATCATCACCATCATTACAAAAGATGAGTCTGATTTGATGATATGCCCTCGAGGAATTCGACCAAGCATACAATGTCCTTAGGTCACCGGTGACATCTCTATGTCGTAGGTAAGAACTCAATCACGTAGATATATGAGTCTCGAGGGACTCGACCAACTCAACCTATATTGTGATTCAATTTCTTCCTATAACGATAGAAGGCCACATGGATTAATCTTATTGTCTCATGCTTACTGACTTAATATTATCGTAGGAGGGGCTTTTTATTTCATATCGATCTCCTAATATATTGTATCTATCACACACATATATATTTAATATATATCTACATCGCATGCATATATATATATATATATATATATATATATATATATCTAGTAGGTGTATAACACATCACATATGGAAGCCACAACGAATGATCATGAGCCACCTAATATGATTAAGCCCAAGCCAATAGGCCTAATCACTCACAATATGATCTATGTGTGCATCGACGCATCTCCATACCCTATGATTGTTGATCTCGTTATCATCGGTTTCGTCGGATCATCGCATCACCATGCGTCATGATCTCCCGCCATGGCATTGTGGGTCCCGTTATCACCTCTACGCTCCCGCCGTATCTTTCCATGTAATTACAAATAATCACAGGTATGCAGGCCCGACAATAAACAAGAAAAATAGAGGCTCGCAGGCCCCAATAATAATAATATTATTATTAATCATAATTACACATATCACAACACATGGCTCATGATCATTCAACCACACCATACATTATATGTATATCACATCATATGTAGGATTACTAGATATATATAATAATTAATTAAACTATTTAATTAATTATTTTTCTAGAAATCAAGACATGCTCGGAATTTCTAGAATTATCAAGGATATTTTCATAATTCTAGATAAGAGAATAGTCCTTAGGGTTTCCATAATTGTTTAGGGTATTTTGAGAATTCTGTATATAAGGACAATCCTCGAAGTTTTCAGAATTCAGAGAGGCAGGATCATCTTTTTCTCAAAAGGATGCCCTATACCTCTTCCCTCACCCTCACTGCGCCACCGCCCCTATGCAGGTGATGGTTTGCCCTTGCCCACCGGTAGCTAGCTTGCCAAGGGGTAGGCGCTGTTGCCTTTGCGACCGGCGCCGCGCCCGTGGATAGCACCTCCATGGGCATTGCCCATGCGGGCGCTCCTGCGAGCGACCACCCTTGCAGGCGGTAGTTTCTGCCCGCAAACGGCCTGCCTACGGGCGTCATGCCAGCAGGCACCGCCCCTGTATGCAGTTGCCTCTGCAGCCTAGTGTCTAAGTTAAAGGACCAGATACACAACTGAGACTATAGAATCGCTATCTGACATTAGGTATCATCAACCATACAGTGCTCCATAAACGGATCAATCAAAACTCATTCTCTAATGAGCACCTATATTATATCCTTAGTGTCTCCACGCAAGTGGCTATAAGACCAGCCACCTCCATCATATAGACGGGTATATAGTACATCGTTCTGTCCGATTATCTCGATGTCCTTCTCGAGTAACCTATGATCAGGATTACTTAGGATCTGTGTTTAAAGGTGAATCGATCTTATTATCATGATCTCATCATGATTCGATTTTCATTGCACAGCACCAAGGACATCACAATATATATGCTACAGATAATATAATATGAGAATATACCAATATTAATCATAAGCAAAAAATCGCACAGCGTGTCACAAGTGTCATCACTCATGTGATTGGCTTGTAGGACACTCGTAACCAGTAGGAGCCACCACTGGACTAAGCCTCACATGCACCAAACTAGTAAATCGTATTGCTTCATATTGGCACATGTATATTCCATTGTTTCACATGTGCTTCTGATATATGTTGTTTTATTGCTCATGTCCTTTTGTACTCTGGTGTTTGTGGGATATTCTGGACCTTTGTCAGAAATGGTAAAGGGTATTGTATTTAGAGCCCGCGATGCTCTGTCAGCCCCTATTGACTTCACCCAGACGTGGGTGGATGGAGCTCCAGACCTGGGAGACTTCTATCTGTTGGTCGTCTAGAAATGGATGTATCATATTCTGTCTGATCTCACTTCACCCTCTATATCTTTGATATGATATCCAAAGCATTGCTTATGAGTTTATTTATGCGCTTTAGATAAGAATGAAATGAATGTTATGTCTGATATGATATTTGAGCTTTTGTTCCTTAATTGTTCATTTGATAAACTTTGAGATTATTTATACACCATTGATATGCTTTGAAATATGACCTATGCATCTTGATAAGTTCTGAAATGTTTCATTTACCATTGATATGTTCCAAAAATATTTCATATGTCTTTGACATGCTCCTAAATGTTTCGAATGCCACTGTTATGTTCTGAAATATTTCATTTGCTATTGAAATATTCCGAAACATTTCACACGCTATTGATATGTTCCGAAATGTCCTATGCATCTTTGATATGCTCTGAAACATTTCATATTCCCATTGATATGTTTTGAAATATCCTATGCATCTTTGATATGCTCTGAAATGTTTTGTATTCCCAATTATATGTTCTGAAATGTCCTATGTGCATTTGATATGCTCTGAATCATTTTATATATCATAGATATGCTCTAAGTTATTTCATACGATATTGATATGTTACGAGATTTTTTACACTAATGATATGCTCCAACTACCCTTCCTCTACTGTTATAATCAAAGTATATTTCGAATGAAATTATTTATGATTATGTATCTTACAAGATGCTATCTATGGATTCTTATACCTTTGCCTTGCTATTTGATATCAATTTGTTTTGAAAACTATCATTCTTTGTCTTGGATATGTTAGTCACTTGCTGAGCTCTGTATGCTTACTCTATTGCTATACAAAGTTTACAGGTTAGCTTGTCACTTATAGAAAAGTTAGAACTGGGCTGAGATGGTGGAAATGTATGTAGATTTTGGGCAAGTCTTGTTGGGAGATGTTGTATAAGAATATTTTGCATGTAATGAAATATATAGATAAATATGAACTGATATAGTTTGTAAAAAGGTTTGAATACGTCTCAGTGTAGAATATTTAAATGTTAAGTTTTACAATTATATGAAGTGGTAAAAAATGATTGGTTTTGCATTCACATAGATTTCTGAGACTGATAGTTTTATAAATGTAGTTAATGTTTTGGCTAAGTTAACTTTGAATTTTGTGGATTAACAAGTGATGTGGTGTTTGATTCTAAATTACACAGGTTTTATGAATGGATGTGAATGATCATTTGAAAATGTTTAATCAGTCTCCTCAATGTTAGTTTGGATCCTGGGTTCGGATTATCGATGAATTACAATGTATTTCTGATATACGATGGGTTCATGCCTTTCGAATGTGATAATATTCGGGGGGCGTGATAGGAAGATCGTATATCCCTATTTTTACAGATCCAAATGGAGAGGATGAAGAAGGTCAAGCGTCCTCCTCTCTAGTGGTATCCACACGATGGATCTCTATAGTGAAACTCCTTCAATCAGATCTCAGTATCGTGATCTCATCATGATCCGATTCCCATAGCATAGAACCAAGGACATCATAATATATATGCAACAGATAATATAATGTGAGAATATGCCAGTAATAATAATAAGCAAAAAGATCACACAGCATATCACACGTGTCATCACTCACGTGATTGGCTTGCAGGGCACCTGTAACTAACAGTTTTGATCTAATCAATGTTTGAGTGACATATGACTAACTTTGATTATGAAAAGGTAAATCGATTAAAGTAGGAAGAATCAGATCTTTAGCCGGAATGAACATGTCAGATAATTAGATGTCGGGTCAGATGATTGGTCGACGTGCTGGAGGGACTTCGTGTTGTAAGTTTGGGCATTGGGCTAGAAGGTTCAGACATTGTACTAATTGAATGTTGCGAAGGTCAATATGCTGATGGATCAGACAATACGTCGAAGGAGAGGACGATGCACTGAAAGATCGGATGAAGTGTCGGATGAACTAATGACATCCCAGACAAATAGGATTCACTCTTTGTAATTGATTATGTCTTAATCAAAGCAGTTTAGGTCTTAAATGAGTTAGATTTGGATGTAACCATGCTAATTCAATTAAGGGCCAATTAGGCCTTTATTGGGATTGATTTGAACCCATTAAGAGGCTCATTTCACTAACCTGGGTGATAGTATTGCCAGGTTAGGCGATAGTACCATTCAAGGTATGAAAAGTATTATTCTGTACCTTTCTGAGTTCCTGAGCGGTGGTACGACCGATTGTCGATGGTAATACCACCTATTCCGGGCGATGGTACCGCTTGGTGCCGGTGGTGGTACTGTTGGTGCACTGAAAACTCGAGGATTTGAAATTTGGCTCCAATATTTGAAGTCATTTGGGGTCTATAAATACCCTAGGTATTCTTGCTTGGAATAGCAAGAATATATATTGAAAATTTATGTGAAAACCCTATTATAAAGTTGAGTTTCCTTCTCTAGAAGCTTAGAGATTGTTCTAAGGGAGAGTGCGAGAGAATACTTATAAAAGAGGGCTATAAAGGTTCTCTCCTAACCCTGAGAAAAGGAGAGAGTTGTAAGGGGTGGTTGATCTTCGTCCTTTGGAAAAAGATTAATAGTGAAATCCGATGGCCTCGAGTGAAGAGAAATCAAGAGTAGACGTAAGTCATATGGACCGAACCAATGGTTTGCATATCTCTTTCAAGATTTTCATTCTTATTACTTACTGATTTACTTGCTAGTACTCTTATGAGCATTTCCAAGTTTAATATATTTCTGAAACAGGTTTGATCAAACAAAAGTTTTGAAATCGATGCATTTTTATGAAAGCACTAATTCACCCCCCCCTCTTAGTGCTGATTCGGTCCTAAAACGTTATCCGATTATAATATTTTAAAATAAATTTATAATTTTTTAATAAACATAAACATTGTAATTGTATTCAATAACACTATAACCAGGCCCTACTTAGTTTAATCCCACAAATGGTAATTATCAAACTTATTATAAAATTTAAGGGTTTATATAGTAAATTTTATAAGAGTTTTAGGGGTTTTAAATATAAATTAATTCATATGCCTAGAAAACAAAGGATGATAAAAATTTTATTTTTTATTTACTCTTAAGCTTATATTTATATATATTGAATGACCTTACAATATTTGTATTTATTTATTGTGGAAGAATGATAATGGAAAATGATAATATTTTTTGCTATTGAACTAAAACCGATTAGGTTCCCTTGGCTGGATTTCAGTAAAAAATAATTATTTTTAAAAATAAAATTTTAATTATTTGAAGATATATGGTTCTTCACTTCTTTGTGGGTAATATGAAAAACCCGATTCTTTCCCACGAAAAAATCGCCAAAAATAAAGGAAAAAGAAAATAAGATATTTACCTTGATGGCTTATGCGGCCATATGCATAGTTCGAGCCCCTCCCTCCTCCAGCCCGCATACATCAACTATACGCACACTGTTCATCCGGCTTCACCATCGTCAAACAGATATATGAGCAACACGTCTTCAGGCTTCGAACCCGGAAAACCTACCGGCTCCATGACTGGTAAAGTTTGTTGTTGTCCTTGTGCGGGACCCTAATAGGCATCTGCTCTGTCGTAAGTTACGTACGACGGTTTGTTCCTCTTATCTATTTAATTATTTGTGGCACGCGGTTTGCGCAGGTAATATATAAGGGGGGAGGAGGAGGGGGAGGAGAAGGAAAGGCAGGCGTGGACAAATTCCTCCTCTTGTACCGCGACCTTTCCAACCACATTTTGCTGCCGTTTGATCGATCGGAAACCTCCTCAAGTATATGCTTCTTCTCCCTTTACGCTTCTCCGATTCTTTCTTTGTTTCCGTTTCCTTCTTAGTTATTCGGATTCGGTCTTCCATTTTCGTCTGGTTCCTGTTCGATCTCCGATTCCGTGCCTTTTATCTTTCGCTTTGTCTTTTTTGGAACGTGATTTAATTTTGGTAGGTTAATTTCGATTCCGATTGTTTTTGAAGTTTGGATTTATGCTGAATTCTGGAGAGGAAATTTTTTTGGGATCTAGGGATGATAAATTTGGTGGTTGCTTTGATCATGTGCGTTGAGCATGTGAGGCGCAGGACGAGTCGGTGCAGGTTCCAATTTCTTGATAGGACATTGAACACAGATATGTTTGCTGCTGTAGGGATTTCTTTAGGACACGAGCTTAACTCGCTGAATTCGACTTGGAAGTCTCCCTGGGATATATGATTCACAAACCGACAGTTGTAGCAACAGAGAAGATCTTGAACTGATAAAAGAATGTGCGTGGCACTGGGAGCAGCAGTTTACTTCGTTTTATGTTGCTTTCTTTGCAGAGTTTAGCTGGTCGTCGCTGGAGGCTTGTGGTGGAGGCTTTAGAGCCATGGAGAACTGTTTCATGATGCATTATGAATAGTTTGTTGGCGGCCTAATTTCTTAACCTAAGGGTTTATATCTGCATCTATTTGAACAAGTCAAAGATAATTTTTCCAAAACTATGTTCAAGAAAGCTAACCTTAAGTAGGTTTACAAGATACTCTATAAAAAAAGTCAGTGGCAACTGATCCAGTTCTAGGAAGTTTGTTCCACCAAAAGAGGATATTGCGAGTGCTCTTGCCAAGGACCAATCTTTTAGTGGTTATATGCTTACTGCCAAAAGAAGGGACTAGCCCTTTTTTTCCTTTTAATCTAGCTTTAAAAACTACTGAACACATTATATGAAGTACTTTGACTCAATCGGAGTATATTGTTCCAATGAGAGGACTGGCCAATGAAGGGTTTTTGGTTTATGTTTTTCACTTAATGCCACATTGTTCATTCCACTAACCTGCATTTACTACATATTTTACTAAAATGAACTGTCTCCTCTCCAGGTTTTCATATGGATCATATAGTTCATAATGAAGTTGGCCCATCTATGGCAACTGGTCTAAGCAGCCACAACAATGACACTGACGATGATAGGATGATTGCGCTTGTTCTCTCAGAAGAATATGAAAAGTTAGATGGTGCAGTTGCTAGACGCCTTGCTAATCTGGCTTCAGTACCTGTATGTAATTGCTTTTTTTTTTCTTTGTTCCTGGAATTAGTAGTTGACCTGTTCTTGTGAGAATTTGTTTACACAAAATCATCTTACAAATGCAGTATTGAGCATCCTATAAAGGATTTTAATAAACATGTAGTAGTTGTTTTTCAATCAATTTTGGACCTCTTATCTATCTGATAAAATTTCAATTTACTAATCCTTTTTTCCTTCAAACTTTATCCAGTTGATACTTGAAACTATTTATTTATAGTTATTTTTACTACACTAGCCTAATACCCATTTGATTCTTTTAAGTTATATTTATTTTCCTGTAAGGTTTTCTGTCTGCTGTTCTATTTCATTTTGTGGTATAAGCAACCAGAGGAGCTACCATTTATATACATTTGCTAATTTGTATAACAATGCCAACCTATGGACAAGACCTGAAGATCCTTGGTCTTCTTAATTTGTGTATCTAGAGATCATATTTCATTTGTGTTGCTGTTTATTCAAGTAAATTGTTTCTGAATCATTAATATGCAATTTTTGGGTTTTATATTTGCTTTTGTTGAGGTAGTTTTGCTTTTATTTAATACTTCCTGGAAAATTAAATTATTGTAGCATGTTCCGCGGATAAATACATTTATTCCCAGCTTGAGTGATGCCACTCTAGATCACCAACGGCTTCTCCAAAGGTACCTTAATTGAAACATCTTCATTGAACATGAAAAATTTTCTTATAAATGTTGATGTTGCTAATTCATGTAGATATTTAGTTTGAACCTGACTGGAAATTAATACCATAGTGCATTTTGTTAGAGAATACTTATGTTTACTCCACTGAAAATCTATGAAAAATGTTTTCTTTTCCATGATATAGGTGCTTTCTTTAAATTTAGCTTAATTTTGGTCTAAGAAGCATGGATACGAACACGATCACAAACACAATGAGGCATGGACACAGCGACATGCCATTTAAAAAAAAATTAGGACGAACACAGCAAGGACACATGTATTTCTTTATATATATATATATACATATATATATATATATACTTATATATATATATATATATATATATATATAATATATTCGATGAACATGAGTTTTATAGTATATATGCTTAAATTTTATAAACTCAGAAATGTGAACAAATAATATTATTATACAGGTTGAAACAATCAAATTATCTAAACGTAAGTATCCAAGATAAAGGTTGAGGACATCAAATAATATTTAAAAATCTCTGGATATAATTGATCTATGTTTCCATGTGACGATCTCTAGATTTCTTTCCATATTTCTTTCCTTGCGGTGCCAACAACCTGTCTCCACGTAGAATCCGAAGCGTGCAGGAGCGGTGTCATATCCCACATATAGAAATGAAAATAAATAAAAAAGGACAAGTCTGAACATGTGTTGACACATCTGAACACGTCCACCAAAAGCACCTGCCTGTGTTTCTTAGATTGTGGTTCCCTTATAAGTATTTTGACACGAGATATGTAGATTTAACATATCTTTAGATGTTATAAGATTATGAGCTTGTTTAAAAGCATGCAGGGGAGGTTACAACTCGGAGCTAGAATGCTCAACATTCTCATAAAATGAATTGACATTAACATGCGTATAGAGGATTCTGACTCACCTACCTTGTTTCTTTTTCCCATAAGGATGCTACTTTAACTAACCTTGACAGTCAATCAGTATTCTTGAGGCTCATCTGTTTTTCACATGTTCAAGACCTACTCTTTAAATTCATCACATATGTTAACATGTATTTAGGGAATGTACATTCTGTTTCTGTTCTGTTGGAACACAATTTCATTTAAACTACAATGAAATAGAAAGAGCATTTCATGCTAATTATATTATTTAAAATACAATCAGAGCTTATTTATGTGAAACTTATTGTTGATCCTTGTCTGTATTGTGAATTGAAGTCGTCAGCAAATTTTTCTGCTAGGTTAAATGCTTATGGCCTATATGAAGTTAAGGTCTCTGGGGATGGCAATTGTCAGGTCTGTATACAACCATGCTATTTACGTTAGCTAGTTATATAATGATCTAGAGATAATGCATCTGAAACTCCAGTAAACTTGTCGTTCATTTTGCAGTTTCGTGCAATATCTGATCAGTTATACAGATCCTCGGAATATCATAAACATGTTCGGAAAGAGATAGTAAAGCAGGTTTGACTAAGATTATCCAATTATGTTTGCTTATTATGTTATCAGTAAATTACATCCTTAAAGAGTCCTTGTTGCTGACCGTTACAGTGGTCGCTTTTATGTTGAAACCCTTTCTATATTAAAGGTTTTTCCACTTTCTACAGCTTTTGAATAGTCTTTTACCTTCCTATTCTTAACTGCTTGGAAGAGTAGCTACTTTTACATTTTAATTATTTTCTGAGAATTTACTTCATTTCGATATAAGTAAAAAGCATTCTTTTCTCGTCGCTTAGCTGAAAGTTTGCTGGTTGTTGAATTGCTGGATTATGCAGTTTACTTGAGTTACCTTTGCTCATTATTCATCTATAAGAATGTTCTCATTTTTTTAAAACTGAACTGCAGGATTTATGTTTTTAAGACATAAAGAAACATTATGTGATTCTTACATCTTGTGTTATGCAGCTTAAGGAATTCTATGCTTTCTATGAAGGATATGTCCCCATGAAGTACAAGCGCTACTATAAGAAAATGGCCAAGTATGATTTTCTGACTTCAAATTATGAAATTTATTTATTGTTTTATTTGAATTAGCGAGCAGGTCTTGATGCAAAATTGCGACGTAAGCTACACGCCATCAGTTTCAACCATGAAGCAAACCACCCCTTACATGGGGTTAAAAAGTTGCCCATATTAGGCCTCATGGAGATGGCAACCTTATGGCTAGCTGTTCTTGGGTTTTACTAAATAAAACAAACAGGCCTGTTTCTATGGATAAGCAACTTTTTATTCACTATTAACCAATTACTGTTATACAGATCTGGCGAATGGGGAGACCACATTACATTACAAGCTGCAGCTGATAAGGTATGCTGTGATTTTGGTTTAGCACTGATATGCTATTAGTCCCACATATGTGCTCCATATGATCATTTGGTTGCTATTATTGATTTTTAAAAATACTATATCTTCATGCTTACATCTTCCATCAGGTTCCCTAAACTTAGCATTGCGTTGATATATCTTTTCATTATGAGCAACAGTTTAAATAGGCGCTTGGGCGCTCGCCTGGGTGCTTGGGTGAGGCAAGGTGAGGCCCGAGCGCCTCAAGGGTTGACCAGGCGACGCACTTCAATGAAGCGTTGCCTGGGCGCTCATCTGAACCCAAGCACCAGGCACCTCGAGCGAGTACCCGGTTCAAACGAAGCAATTGAACCAGACTTTGAAGTCTGATTCGGTTGAACAATAGCTAGTTGGTTCAATTGCAAAACCTCGGCAACGTCGCCGAAGCTTATTCTCCAGCCTCCCGAGGCTTCTTCTCCCCACGGGCGACAGATCGGGATCGTCGAGGGAGAGCGGTATCGGATCTCTAGGTTCTCCCTTTTCTTCTCCCTCTTCTTCCTTCTTCCTTCTTCCTCGGTTGATATTGCCCGACAACGGGTGGGGATGGTCGAAATCGACCGTTACCGATCGATTTCGGGCGATAACGAGGTAGAAACAGCCCGAACCGGTGGTACTGCACAGTACCGGTGGTACCCAACTGTGTTGCAAACCTTGTTTCCTTCCACCATCGAGGGAGAGGATCATAGCATCCTACGCCACCGATGGACACCTCTGAAGCTTCCTCCACCTGCGATGCCATCGTCTGCAGTTTCCATCGCTATCATCCGTTGTTTCCTCCGCTATCGCAGCTATCATTCGCAGCTTCCTCTATCGCTGCTGCTACTGTCCGTAGCTTCCTTTGTCGTTGTCATCGTCCTAAAGTTTCTCCATCACTGCTGCCCTCTTTTTCTCCACTTTCCATTGTTGGTAACACTTTTCTCCCCTTCTAACTACTGTTAACAATTCTTTTGTACCCTTCTAACCAAGATTTGCCATTTCGTCCATACCAGCATATCTAGCTGAGCTCGGTATGATATGGTACGGTTCGTTCATACTGAGTGGTACGCTTTGACGTATTGCTCGGGATACCTATATATATATGTATATGTATAATAAAAAAGTTAAAAAATAAAAAAAAGGGTGACATCGTTGAGGCAACGTCACTTTTCTCCCCGCGTGGATGAGAAGTTGCCGACGATGCCGAGGAGGCGACATCTCATCTATGGCGTCCGACGATCGACGAGAGAGGCGGCGATGGATCAGGATCGTTGAAGGAGAGCAGCATTGGATCTTCAAGTTCTTCCTTTTCTTCTCCTTCTTCCTTCTCCCTCGACTGATACCGCCTGGTAGTAGGTGGTGACAGTCGAAATCGGGGTGGAAACAATCCCAATTGATAGTACCGCCCGGTAGCGGGTGTTTTGCGTACCGGTCTGCTTGTCGACCGGTACATACCGCCCGGTACGAGCTGTACAATTCGGTTTGTAGACCTTGCTTCTAACTACTATTAATAGTAAATAATATATTGTTAACAGTAGATTGTTAACTACTATATAAAGCAATCTCTATTTAGATCGATAATATACTATTTTATTTTTTACACTATTAATCTCTATTTATTTAAAATAATTATCAAGGTTCCAGGATTAATGGTAGGTGTTCAAAGTAATTCAAAAAATTCTTCAAAAAATTTAAGAAAGGATCCTACTTAGAAATATAATTATCTAAAGGATCCTAAAGATCCTAAAGTAGTTACTTACATCTTTTATGATAAGACTATTAGAGGTGGTATTTTTCGTACAAAG
Organism: Ensete ventricosum; assembly: GCA_029747655.1. Classification (NCBI taxonomy): domain Eukaryota; kingdom Viridiplantae; phylum Streptophyta; class Magnoliopsida; order Zingiberales; family Musaceae; genus Ensete; species Ensete ventricosum. The sequence goes on from JAQQAF010000002.1 coordinate 22,198,046, forward strand.
CAACATCTAGTAGGAAATTTCAAAATGCATCGGGAAGTGTCTAATTGATGTAAAAAAAGAACTACTGGCTTATATGATTGAAAAAAGATACAAAGGAATAAATTTTATTAGATTTTACTAGAGGATAATGTTGAACATATTAGAGATGATGAAGAAGAAGATTATGATGAAAGTGTCAATCCAAGTAGGAAAAGAGTATATAGCAGAAAAGGAAAAGAAGCCACGGTTGTTAAGAAGGGTAAAAAGGGATTGATGGACTTATATATGTATCAAGGATCAAAGAAGCAACAAGGGAAAGCTAGAGCGAAATTACGACAAACAAATATAAGTGATGCTTGTGATGAGGAAATAAGGGGAAGAAGCACATTGCTTGCTTCTTCTATTAGGCTAGCTTTCCCCTTAGTATTTGTTGTTTAGACAATTTTAAGGAGATGATAAAAGTTATTGGAAAATATGGTAGAGATTAAAACCTTTAAGTTATTATTAGATATGAGTTCCATTATTGAAAAAGAGTTAGATTATACAAATGACTTCTTAAAAGGCTACAAAGAGTTATAGATTAAGCATGGTTACTCTATTATGTTAGATGCTTGGATCGATAGAAGACATATGAGTATAATTAATTTTATGGTCAAGTATTCTTTAGCAACCATATTTGTGAAGTTAATAGATGCATCATCTTTTATTAAATCTAAGTAAAGATACATGATTTGCTTAACAAGTTTGTGAAAGAAATTGGTGAACAAAATATCGTCCAAGCTATAACCGACGATGGAAGCAACTACGTGTTAGCTATAAGACTTGTATTTAAATTTTTTAATCTTTTAACTACTCTGTTTCCAATTTGAATGAAAGAACTATGTGATTCCTAAGTCTTATCAATTTCGTTATGGTTTATCTTAGACCAATCAATTACTTGAAGCAAAAAAACTACTTATATTGGACTATATATGCGGCACATTACATTGATTTAATGTTGGAGGATATTGGAAAGATTCCTGAAATAAAAAAAACTTTAGAAAGTCCATCTTTGTCGTTGGATTTCTTTATAATCATATTGGGGCTTTGAATATGATGAGAGAATTTATAGGCAATAAGGAATTAATAAGATATGATGTCACTTGATTTGCTACTTGACATTACAATACGTGCATTGCCAAAAACATAATATGAGAAATATGTTTACCTTGGAAAAAAATGAGTGATAAGCAAATGGGCAGAAGAAGACAAAGGCAAGAGATCTAGTGATATCATCTTAATGCAATTCTTTTAAAATCTTATAATTTATATATTAAAGGTAATGAGCCCTCTTGTTTGAGTCCTTTGGTTGGTAGATAATGAAAATAAGCCTATAACGAGATATATTTATGAGGCCATGGATAGAGCAAATGAGATGATTCAAAAGTTTTCCTATGCAAATGAAAAAAAGTATAAAAAAATATTTGCATTCATTGACAAAAGATGGAATTGTCAACTTCATCGTTCATTATATGTAACAGGATATTATTTGAACCTAGAATTCTTTCATAAGAACACCTTCGTGGAGTTTGATATAGAAGTTGTAAATGAGTTATATCAGCGTATTGCAAGATTGGTTCCATGCCTTGAGGTGCAAGATAAGATCATACGTGAATTATCTTTATATAAGAATGTTGATGGTCTTTTTAAAATTTCATTGACAATTCGATCTAGACTACATCCTCAGGTATTAATAAATTATTATAATTAATTTTATGTATAGTATGTTATTGCTAATAATATAATAAATTTTGCAGTTGAATGGTAGAGTCTATTTGAAAATTTCATCATGAACTTACAGCAATTAGCTATCAAAATTCTTAGTTTAACACAAGGTTCGTCGTATCGATCCATACCGGCGTATCGAGTTTATCTCTATACGGTATGGTACTCGATACCGAGCGGTATGTACAGTACGTACCGCTCGGTATAATATAATATAATATAATATGTATTAAAAAATAAAAATGGAGAGACGAGGTGCCGCCTCATTCTCCTTTCTCCCCGTGCTGGGAAATGAGGCGTCACCTCGTTCCCACGCAGGGAGTTCCCTTCTCCTTTCTCGACTCGTCTACCCAAGCGGAGAAGGAAGCTCGTCGGCGAAGAATTGCCCGTGGGTGATGGATCGCGTGGGGAACCGGGGAAGAGCAGGTATCTCTCTCTTTTTTCCCTTTTCTTCTTCTTACTCTTCTTCTTTCTCCCTTAATCGACCATCGATGGCTGAAATCGATCGTCGACGGTCGAAATCGACGGTACCGCTCGGTAGCAGGTGGTCCATGTACCGGTATCCTGTCGGACCAGTACGTATCGCCCCTTCTAAGCGGTACAGATCTTGTTTACATAAAATATAATTAAGCATTGAAGGCTAGTCATGATTTACGAAATAACATTGATCTAATCTTATTATAAGACATTAATGATTTAAATGAGTGGTTGGTTGGAGAAATAGGTGCGAACTTGTAAGATGCCAAAGATGAACTTGTATTTGAAGATGACAGCTTGATATAACGAGATATGACAAGAGCCTTAGAATTACAGATATATACAAGATAGATGATGAAGGAAAAAATGAGTGCCAAAGCCTCAAACTCATCTCCTGCCATTGTCGAAGAGGAGGAAATATATTTTGATGAAGATGGATGAGATAAAGAGAAAGATGATGATATGTTTCGGAATGACGATGTTGATTATGATGATGATTGAATTTGATATAAATCTTTATTTTTTGGGTCTTGTTATTAGAAGATGGATGATGTGATTTAGTACTTTAGAGCCTTTTAATTTAATATCATATTTTAATTCATATAATCATATTTATCAATTAAATATATTTTTTATTTTTATATTTCAGAGTGTCTCACTTCACTCGGGTGAGCGCCTAGCTTCTCAAGCATTTTGAGACCTTGATACCTTTTGGCATCTAACGCTTTTTAAATCACTACTAAGATAACATCACTTTTGAGCTTCACATGATGAAAAATAAACTCCCAAAGTCTTCCAACAAAGATGGATAGGGACTTTAGCTGCTGAATTTATATTATACTTGAACCATGGACACCAGTTCAATTTTTGATAGTTTTCTAATGTCTTAAATTTTGGGGGATTTAGGTGAACAACAAGTCTCAACCCGTTAGAGCCTTTTCATCCTGATTTTCAATTGGAATACATTATCTGATCTCATGTATGCGTGGTTCAAGCAGTTTTATTTTTCCCCTTGACTTGTAACATAGGATACTCAACATAATTTCTCTAATAGATAGAAGCAAATATAATTAGCTGAAGAAGTTTGGGAATGATTGTTTAACTACAACCATCAACTTCTGATTAGGAATGTGGCATGCCGCATGTCATTGTGTCACTAATGCTTGTCACATTTCCTCAAGCCCTTCATGAGAACAGTCAACTATTTTGCATTTGTACTGAATTATTAGTCCTTATCTACCTTACGTAAGATTTTGATTGTGACATCAATTTGCCACTTCATTGATATAAGAAAGATTTCCTTTTTTAAGATTAATTTTTGTGGTTTAATCTTTTGCTATACTGTATTCAATGTTATGCTAAATTACAAAATATCTCAATTGATTTTATCTTTCTTTTTTGCATTCTACACAGTGCTGCTAATGATGCAATACAGGTAATTGTGGTGTGAAGCATGTGATTTTGTGTGGAATGTAATGTCAGCGATGTCTAACTCTAAACAAATGAAGTTCTTTTAACTTATTTCAGTCCAGTCTAATAAACCCTGTAAACATAGGCTATTTTCTACTTGGTTGACATGTAAAGTAAAACCTGTAAACATAAAAATATGCAAGATGCTCGTACAATTGTTCAAAGGAATATGAAACCTGATTGTGGATAAAATTTTCCACTTCTGATAATTGGGCTACCTACCCTATGGAGAACTTGTTTAAGGTTTAAGAAACCAAAATTGGACTTGTAATACAATTCCACTCATGTTGTTTTTTCATGTTTCCATGTTATAATGAACTTTAGTTTCGCATACTACTTTATGTATTAGCTCAATGCCTTCATAAATTTTTTTGTTGTATCATTGTCATGTTTTATCTGCTGCTCAAGATTCTTTGGAGATTAAACAATTATCTTTAACTTCTGCTTGTTGATTTGCAGTTCCAAGCAAAAATATGTCTTCTAACTTCATTTAGAGATACCTGTTTTGTGGAGATTGTACCACAAAATCAGGCTCCTCAAAGAGGTAATTCTGTAAAATATGATTTCAACTTCCCAATATCTGATGCATTGTTCAGTAAGGTACATTCCACTATAATCCAAACAAATTTTGGTATGAACTTAATATTGCTCCTTTTGATAGTATCTCTTTCCATTTTCTAACTAAAGCTATCAAGAAGTAATAGAATCAGAAAGGAACTAAGAGGCATGCAATTTCCTGCACTTGGATGGAATGCATTAAAAGCTTCAGTGCAAGAATGAGAAGGCAATTCGTATTTTTGCTTGATGCCAGTGTTCATGGTCACATGTTATTGGGTCATAATCAATTTAACTGGGCACTTTACTAGACATGAACTTTGGATAAACTTCCAGGAACTCATAAAAGACTGGCACTTAACTAAGTTTCACAATAGTAAATGATCTAATGAACCTACTCTTGAATATTTCTCTTTAGTTCATATTCTTTAGGAATCATTTAAATCTATAGTGGCATAAAAAATTATTGCTATAAGTCATTTAGTTTATCTGAAGTTTGATACATTGTGCCACATTTTGAAGTTGATGTTATGTCTTTGCTTGCTCTGATTAGTGTCATGATCTTGTCATGTTCTTTGTGCATAATGATCATTCTTTTTTGTTCCAGAGCTATGGCTGAGTTTCTGGTCTGAGGTGCACTATAACTCAATTTATGAACTCCGAGGTCAGAAGTTATTCAACCTCTTCATGAGATTATATTTTACATCGCTACTTTGTTTTAATAACAAGTGTCTTTTGCCATGCCTACAGATCTTCCAACTCAACACAAGCCTAGAAAGAAGCATTGGCTATTCTAGGTTGGTGTTCGACACCTGTTTGGATCGAGAGGTTGTCTCTCTTGGCGTACGTGTACATTGGTTGATTATTTTTTTATATTTTATTGTTTTCCTTTTTTTTATAGATTTATTTGTACGCTTATAATGATACTGACATTATAAATGACATTCTTTCATATTGTTTATAAATCTTTTATAGTCTTGCATTTCAATTAATAAGAAGTGTTTCCTTATTTTGCTGAGCTTAGAGTAGTTCTTGTTTCATGTTGGGATTGACTTGTTCTTATCCATTACTCGAGTAAGAAGTCTAATGATCTGGCAATCAAATATGCCAACTCGTTAATAGGTACTACTAATCGAAGCAACATAGTAGTCAAATCCGTATATTGTTGCATCATTTTTAGTTTTGGACTTTTTGATGGAGCCTAAAAGGTGTCTTGTTTTCTTCTACCATTCTTTATCCATCTTAGAACGAATGCGGGTAGTAAGTGCAATTCCTTTGCACGGTGCACTTTTGGGAGAGAATTGCTTGAGGCTGCAGCTCCATGTTGGCCATGTTCGGAAACTGCCTATTATAACTTTGTGAATTATTGTACCAGCGGGAAGAGTATGGTTCATGCATTACCTGAATCTTGTTGAGAATGTTATGGTGCCTTGATTGATACAATAGGCAATGTCAAGAAACATCATACAAATGTACAATATGTCGTAAGTTGATAAAATAGCAAAATTATGTAAGGTACAACAACCAAATGCATAGGTGCGCAGTACCATTTCAGCTAGCTATCAGAACATCAACCTTGGGAGTCATATTTTTGAAAGGTCAAATAAACAATATAATGATCGATGATGAAAGCCAATATATTATATATAGTAGCATTTACAACCAATAAAAGCATAGTATCAAATAAATAATCTCATTTTCATCTGATTTAACACTGTCAATGCAATATTTCAAGATTACAATATGAAAAACAAAATATATCTACATACACGATTGCTCATTTCTATAGAAATTTACATGTACAATGATTATGTCCATATTATTGGCATCTTGAGCATTTCTCTTAATCTTGCCATTGTGTGCAAATTCAATACTTTCTTTTTCCGACCTATGCAATGCCTTCCGAAGTTAATCCGATGTGATTATTTTTCCATGGTATCTAATAGTGCTTTTATAGTGGAAATTTTTTTATCACTAGAGGGCTTCCTACAAATTTTAGCTATAAAACATTCTTCACAAAATAAACATGAATTAACATTTATATACCTAATATCTATTATTACATAAAAGCATGAAATTTCTTTTTTATCAACTTCTTTGCATCAAATCTTCAGTAACTGTCTATGTTTGCGCTTATAATTTATTATGGGTATTAAGGAAAAACTTAATAGTATAAGCCCTTAGCCTTCAATCTAGCAAGTTAATCCTTAATGATAGTTGTCAAAGTAAATTTTATTTTGTCATCTATTTGAATACAAATGTAGAATCATTCAATAATCTACCTTATTGTCATTTTACTCATATAAGTAATGGATGATTATAAATATATGTTGGTAATAAATTCATATTTTCTGATCCATTTGTTGTGAACATGGTATACTAATGATTGGAAAAATATGTAGTTGCCCATGGTTAGATATCTAAAGAAAAGAACCATTCTCATGAGTTTCTACTTTCCATCTCGATCATGAAAAATATAATTAAAAATAATTCATTAGCACCATGAATAGACATAATCATCATTAAATTACCAGGATATTTTTCTGATAAATGTTCAACATTAACAAGCCACTTATACACTTCTATAAGATGCTCCGAAGGTCTAAAAAATCTTTTAAAAATAATTTTTAGATGACATTATCATTTTGTTAGGATCAATTGGCACTAAGAGGAGGAGAAGGGAGGGTGAATTAGTGTAAGCGAAATAGTGATCAATTTAAAAACTTTGTTTTCTTAAAGTAAAGAGTGAACAACGGAAACTTATTTTGATAAAACTGATTAAGAACTGATTTGAAATAAGTAGAGAGATTGAAGCTCCATTTTAACTATAAGCAAATTGAGAGCAATAAAGAATAATAATAGTGGTTCGGCCTCAACCTGGTCAACGGCCACGTTCGAGTCCTTTTCTCTGAGGCCCACCAACGTCCACTGTCAACCTTCATTAGGTAAAGATCAAACTCTTACCACTTCCTTTCTCCTTTTACGAGGCTTAGGAGATGAACCTTATAACCCTACAAGAGAGATTTATATGTATTACAAGACTTTCCTCACTCCCCTACCTTTTTTTTTTTTTACAAGTTTAGCACATAATTTTTTCTCAAATTTCTAGCCCAAATTATTGTGTGAAATACAAGAAAACTTAGGGTATTTATAGGTCCCAATTGACTTCTGAATTTGGAGCCAAAATTTCAAATGCACATGGAAAAGTTGAGTACGGGCGGTACCACCACCGATACCAGCAGCGCCATCATCAAAAGCAGCCCGGAAAATAGGATGGCAACAGTACAACTGCCACCCACCGGCGGTACAATCGCCGCCTACCCGTGGTACAACCGTCGGGAATCCGAAAAAAATGATACCCTATACTTTTCCAATCTCGACTTGTACCTTCTGTTGAGCATTTCTCAGGTCAACTAATTGAGCTCGACCTAAGCTCAATCCACTTTCCATAGTAGACCCGGTTAGCCTCACTTGAGTTAATTCAGATCCTTATAAATCTAACTCAAGTAGGACTCAACCTTAATGATGCTAACTATGATTTAATTAATTATAATCAACATGGCTAACAAATCTAATCAATATCTTCCCAACTTCCGACAAGCATTTCGGCTACCCCTGATAATTTTTTAACGAGTCTCGGTCTTCTTTCGGTGAACTCCCTTGCGCCATCCTAGTAAGTTCCATATACCCTTGGTGAGCTCCCGATGCACTTCAAGTGAGTTCCCAACCGCATCGTCCTTACTCCAGCCTGTTGCCTAGACTTGACTTTGGTCAAATATCTTATTATAATTTTCTCGCTGTTGTAGTTAATCCTATATCAATTAACTCTAATAACCTTGTTAGATCAATATGAGATTCAACAATCTCACTCTTTTTGATGATAACAATCTATTGATGATGAGAGTTAAACCTTAATCCCCCCTAAATCCATGCTGTAATTGAAATAAGAAAAAAACTTAAATTCAAGAGAACGAAACACTATTAAATTAAAATACCATATCATGTATGCAAATCTTGAAATGATATACCATAAATTTTAAAATTATTAAATCATATATGAAACATGATATTTATTTCAACCAATCATGAATCATCAAAATTTCAAGGTGTTAGGATCAATTGGCACTAAGAGGAGGGGGGGGGGGGGGGGGGGGGGGGGGGGGGAGGAGTGAATTAGTGCAAGTGTAAATTTTTAATTTAGATGAAACCAAGATAGAAAATCTGAAGTTTTTCATTCTTAGTGAAATAAGTGAGTAACTGAAAGAAAGTTGCTAAGAAAATCGGAAAGATAAGTAACGTTTAAAGAAAAGAACTTATCGTTGAAACTTTGCTTTCAAAGAGTTGAGTTAAATCGGAAGCGTCAATACAAAAATATGTAAACAATGAAAGCAAGGAAACACTCATAATTTTTATAGTGGTTCAGCGCCAACGACCTACGTCCACTCCCGAGTCCTTCTTGAGGCACACCGGCGTCTATTACTGATCTTCTTTAGGTGAAGACCAAACCATTACATTTTGCTTACAAGAGAGACTTTGAGAAAATTTCTAACTCTGAGCTCTCTCCCTTTCCTTTTTTTTTCTTACAAATCATACCTAATTTTTCTTTTTACAGAGTTTAATTGCCCAAAAAGAGTTATTGTGAATGTAAGAATACTTGGGATATTTATAGACCCCAAATGACTTCAAAAATTGGAGCCAAAAATCAAACATACCCAGAAAAACTGGATATGGGTCGTTTACCCACCGACTTGGGCGGCTAAGCCGCTCGAACATCAGGGTATGGGCGGTTTACCCGCCAGCCCTCGACGGGTCAACCGCCGAAAGTACCCAAATTCCTGGGTACGGGCGGTTCAACCGCCCAGCCTAGGCAGGTTAGTTGCCGTCAGTCACCCGAAAGCTTGGGGGACGGTGGTACACCCGTCGCTCACTGGTGGTTTACCCATCGAAATTTTTGCAAAAGTGGTTCCCTCCACTTTTCGAATTCAGGCTTAAACCTGATGTTGTCCAACCCTCTGGTCAACCAATTGAGTTCAACCTGAGCTCAATCAAACCCCAATAGTGGACCCGGTTGCTTTATTGATTTGATTTAGATTTCATCCAAATCCAACTCAATTAGGACTCACTTCTAACTATGACTCAATGATTACAACGCTTAAAGACCATAAGCTTAAACTAAGACCCGACTTCTGCCAATCCGGTAAGCTTCGGCATTCTTGCAGTAAGTCATCCGATCTTCTCCCGGTGATCTCCCGGCGTGCTGCCAGCGAGCTTCCTGAGCCCTTTGACGAATCTTCTTGGGAACACTCGACGAGGTCCCACTACATGTTAGATAAACATGTGTTAGACCTAAGCTTGATCTTGGCCCGTTATTTGGTTGTAACTTCATTGCTTTTGTCATAGTTAGACCTGCAAATCTTCCTCTAACACATATGTTAGATAAACACTCATCATCAAAATTCAAGATTCAACAATCTCCCCTTTTTTTATGATGATAATCAATTGATGACGGGAGTTAATCCTAACTTCTCCTAAATTTATGTCATGATAAAATAGACTTAAATTTAAGAGAATCACTCACTCTTGAATTCAAGTAAATTAAGACAATCAATACTTCAAGCAAATCATATTTCAAGAATAGCAATAAGACTTGTATATATTAATAATAATTTGCTTTTAAAGTATCAAGTCATCAATGCATCAAGGATTTTCATGAATTTCAAACATTTAAAATTTTTTCATTAAGTCATCAATGCATCAATGATTTTCATGAATTTCAAACATTTGAAAATTTTCCATCAAGTCATCAATGCATCAAGGATTTTCATGAATTTCAAACATTTAAAAAATTCTTTAAGTTATTACATAATTCATCAATATCCATTTAATTACACAAGTCACCAACATCCATTCAATTACATAAGTCATCAACATCCATTTCTCCCCCTTTGTCATCAACAAAAAGGTGAGAATTGAGACTGAAGATTTTAGGCTTATGAGTTTTTGCTCCCCATTTTTAAAGTATAATATGATTCATAAAGAACTTTTTTCCTCTTGTGAAAAAGAAGGAAAGAAAACAAGGGAGGAGTGCAAAAATATTATTAACAAGAGCTGAATTTGGTAAAGATGAATTTCGAAAAGAAATTTTCAAAGATAAGCTCAAAAATCTAAGAAATCCAAGAAGATTCAAGAGTTTAAGAGCTACTCATGCATTTTAAAATCATCTCATGTAATTTAGCAATTTTTTTTGTAAATAATGAGATGGATAATTCATGTCAACAATAAGATAATTTCATAACAAGATAATTTTTTAAACATTATTATCATCATGAAATCTAGATTAGCAAATCACATACTTTTATGATTTAACATTCCAAGTTCTCTTATGAGAAAATCAATTTGTTCTTCATTTAAGGGTTTTGTAAAAATATCCACTAATTGATGCTTAGTGTTAATAAATTTCAAAGAGATATCTTGACAATTTATATAATCCCTTATAAAATAATATCTAATATCGATATGTTTGGTTCTTGAATGTTGAATAAGATTTTTGGTTAAACATATAGCACTTGTATTATCACATTTTATAAGAATATTTTTTAATTTTATTTCATAGTCTTTTAGTGTGTTTTTCATTCAAATGACTTAGGCACAACATGCACTAGTTGTAATGTATTATGCTTCCATAGTAGATAAAGCTACTGAATTTTGTTTCTTGGAAGTCCAAGAAACAAGTGCATGCCCCAAAAATTAACATGTTCCGGTAGTGCTTTTTCTATCTATTCTAAATCCACCAAAATCAGCATCAAAATAGATAATTAAATCAAAGTTCTTTGATTTAGGATACCATAATCCTAGTTTAGATGTTCCTTTCAAGTATCTAAAAATTCGTTTAAATGTTATCAAATGAGAGAGTTTTGGGTTATATTGATACCTTGCACACAATCCAATACTAAACATGATATCCGGTCTTGTAGCAGTTAAGTATAATAAACTTCCTATCATACCTCTATAAGTTTTTTTATCAAAGTTTTCTCCTTCACTATCTAAGTCCAACTTTGTAGATGTGCTCATGAGAGTGTTTAATGCTTTAGTATTTTCCATCCCAAATCGTTTTATCAAGTTCAATGTGTACTTATTTTGACTAATAAAAATACCATCATCAAGTTGTTTTATTTGTAATCCTAAGAAGAATGTTAACTCACCCATTAGATTCATTTCAAATTCTTAACTTATTTCTTTAGTAAAAGACTCACATAAAGATTTATTTGTTGATCTAAAAATGATGTTATTAATATAAATTTGAATAATAAGTCATTTTCAAAATACTTAAAAAATAATATGGTATCAACCTTGCCTTTTGAAAATTTATTTAAAATAAGAAAAGAACTAAGTTCTTTATACCAAACCCGAGGGGTTTGTTTTAATCCATAAAGAGCTTTTATAAGTTTGAAAACATGATTAAGAAGAAGATTATTTTCAAAATCGGGGGGTTGTTCATCATACACTTTTTTAAAAATAAAATTATTTAGAAAATTACTTTTAACATCCATTTGAAACAACTTGGTTAAAACCTTTGGCCACTAATCTAGCCTTATTTCTAACCACGATACCATTTTCATCTTGCTTGTTTCTAAATACCCATTTAGTACCAATCACTAAATGGTCATTAGGTTTAGAAATAAGCTCTCATACCTCATTTCTCTCAAATTGATTAAGCTCTTCATGCATTGCATTAACCCAAGAATCATCTCTTAGGGCCTCATCAATACACTTTGGCTCGATTTGAAAAAGAAACGCGGCATTTGCATAAAAATTTCTAAAGGAAGACCGAGTTTTGAATTCCTTTTGATGTTTCTCCTATTATAACCTCCTTAGGATGATCATTCATATACTTCAATTCCTTGGATAAGGTATTGAAGTAGATACATCCAAGTTATTTTTAGGAGTGTTATCTCTTAAATTCAAAGTATCAAAATCAATTTCATCATCAAAATCAATCTTCTTAAATTCAGAAAGCTCATTAAAAATAACATGAATAGATTCTTCTATTACTAATATTTTTTATTAAAAACACGATAAGCTTTTGAAATAGAAGAATAACCTAGAAAAATGCCTTCATCGAATTTTGCATCAAATTTACCTAAAGCATCCTTTTCATTCAAAATGAAGCATTTGTAACCATATTTTAAATAATAAATATTAGGATTTTTACCATTCCATAACTCATAAGGAATTTTAGTAAGTAATGGTCTTACTAGAATCCTATTTAAAACATAGCATGTCATATTAACAGCTTCGGCCCAAAAATATTTGGGACGACTATGTTCATTCAATATTGTTCTATCCATTTCCTGTAAGCTTCTATTTTCTCTTTCTACTATTCCATTTTGTTGTGGATTTCGTGGAGTAGAGAAGTTATGGATATATCCATTTGAATCACAAAAATTTTAAAAATCATTATTTTAAAATTCTCTACCATGATCACTTCGTATTGAAGAAATCATGCATCCTTTTTCATTTTGAACAACTTTACAAAATTTTATAAAACATTTAACTGTATCACGTTTATGTGCTAAGAAATATGTCCAAGTATATCTACTAAAGTCATCCACTAAAACAAATGCATATTTGCTACCATCTAAACTTGTAATGTCAATTGGTCCAAATAGATTCATATGGATCAACTGAATGGTCTAGATGTGCTAATTTGATTTTTCAACTTGAAGCTACTCTTTATTTATTTTTCTAATTGACAAGTGTCACATACTTTATCTTTGATAAACCTATGATTAGGTAAAACTCTTACTAGTTCCTTGGTAGAGATTTAGTTTAAAAGTTTCATGCTAGCATGACCTAATCTTTTATGCCAAATCTAAGCATCATCATTTAAAGCCGAAAAACAAGTTTCATCATAAAATTTTTCAATATCCATGGTGTATACATTGTTGTTTCTCAAGACAATCAAGGATTCGTTTTTGTGTGGCAATTCAATTATGCAAGCAGTAGGTTAAAATTTAATCACATATCCTTTATCAAATAATTGACTAATGCTAAGCAAGTTATATTTCAAGCCATCAACTAACAACACATCTTCAATCAAGAGGTTTAATGTGTTACCTATTGTTCCCTTTCCAATGATTTTACCCTTGTTGTTGTCTCAGAATGTAACAATTCCTTCACTTAAGCTAGTGAGTATAAAAAAATAAGATGGATCTCCAGTCATATGCTTTGAGCATCCACTATCAAGATACCATTTAGTGCTCGTAGCTTTAGTTTAGAGACAAACCTCCAAGAAGGATATATTTGATTTAGGCACCCATTTTACATTGGGTCCTCTATAAAGAACTTTTTTTTTCTAATTGATTTTTATTATGTAAGGTTTTCTTTGGAACCCATACTAGTTGATGTAGACTATATTTTCTAAATAGGCATTTGTTTACCTTACCCTAATTTATCATAAAAATTACACATGATTCTTGGTGGCATGTTTAATGTAGGTCCTCTTATAAACATGATTGGCTTTCGTTGGACATTACCAACAAAGCCTATGCCATTTTTTCTATTAATATGACCCTTATTTACAAGGATCATATTTAGGGATTTGTTCCCTATTTTAAATTTTTCTAGTGTGGTTTTAAGCATGATATTCTCTTCTTTAATATTATCTAGCAAATCATATTTAGAACATGTTTATGTGAAACTAATGAATCATGCATTTTATCAGATTTTTTAACTAACAAATCATGATCAACGTTAAGCAATTTAAAAGACTTGCTAAGTTTTCTAAACTCATTGAATAAATCATGAAATATATTTAATAATTCTAAAAGAAATATTTAAATGCTCACTAACCTCATCTTCGATCGCCATTAAGGCATAGTTAGCTACTTCTTTGGAGTTGTCTTCCACATCCGAAGAGCTCGATTCATCCCAAGTAGTTGAAAGTGATTTCTTTTTTAGTGTTAGTTCTTATTCAAATGAGGACATTCATTCTTGAAATGTCTCAGTTTTTTGCATTCATAGCAAATGACATTGTCATTCTTCGGTTCCTTTTTTTTATAGTTCTTGTTCCTTTTTATAATTTTTTTTATAATTTTTTTGATAACAAAGCAATATCATGGTCCTCATCACTCGAGGTTTCACTCGAAGAGTCATTTGTTGTCCGAAGTGCTACATCCTTCCTGTTCTTTGGAAGGGGTTCATCAAGCTCATCGTGAGCTTCACAATTTAGTTCATATCTCATAAGAGAGCCGATCAATTCTTTAAGAGGCAAGTTATTTAAATATTTGGCCTCTTGAATAGCGGTTACTTTAGGATCCCAATTTTAAGGTAAAGATCTCAAAATCTTACTAACTAATTCAAAATTTAAAAAATATTTTCTAAATGCTTTTAGGCCATTGACGACATATGTGAAACGGGTGTACACGTTTCCAATGGACTTGGTTTTATTCGAAACTCACAATTATGAACTAAAATATTTATCTTAGATTCTTTTACTCTACTAGTCCCCTCATGTGTGATTTCTAGAGTGTGTCAAATATCAAAGGTCGATTCGCAAACGAAAACACGATCAAACTCATTCTTATCAAGAAATAAGGCATTCATAGCCTTAGCATTTAAAGAAAAATTCTTCCTTTCCAAATCATTTAGTTCATTCATTATCTTGGAAGATTTTTTAAATATATTCTCAATAATACTCCATAGATCAAAGTCGAAATAGATAAGAAAAATACGCATCCTTGTTTTCCAATACGTGTAATCCGTCCCATTGAACATGGGAGTATATGAGTTGGAATGTCCCTCATTCATGCCAAAATAAGCCATTTACTCAAGTGGGTGTTAATCCAAAGAGTAAGTATCTTACTCTGAGTACCAATTGTTAGGATTAATTGGCACTAAGATGAGACGGGGAAGAGGGGGGGGGGGGGGGGGGTGAATTAGTACAAGTGTAAATTTTCAGTTAAACCAAGAAAAGGAATCCGAAGCTTTTCGTTCTTAGTAAAACAAGTGAGCAATTGAAAGAAAGTTACTAAAAAAACTAAAAAGATAAGTGACGTTTGAAGAGAAGGACTTATCGTGGAAACTTTGCTTTCAAAGAGTTGAGTTAAATCGGAAGCATCAATACAAAAATATATAAACAATGAAAATAATGAAACACTCATAATTTTTATAGTGGTTCGACGCCAATGACCTACGTCAACTCCCGAGTCCTCGACGCACACCAGCATCCACTACCGATCTTCTTTGGGTGAAGACCAAACCCTTACACTTTGCTTACAAGGGAGACTTTGAGAAAATTTCTAACTCTAAGCTCTCTTCCTTCCCTTTTCTTTTTCTTATAAATCACAATCAATTTCTTTTTCATAGAGTTTAATTGCCCAAAAAGAGTTGTTGTGAATGCAAAAATATTTGGGGTATTTATAGACCCCAAGCGGCTTCAGAAATTGGAGCCAAAAATAAAAATATACCCAAGAAAAATCAAGTACGGGTAGTTTACCCATCGCCTTAGGTGGCTTAGCCACCCGAACATCAGGGTACAAGCGGTTTACCCGCCGGCCCTGGGCAGGTCAACCGCCGAAAGTACCCAAATTCCTGGGTATCGACGGTTCAACTGCCCAGCTTGGGCAGGTTAGTCGTCATCAGCCGCTTGAAAGCCTGGGCCGGCAGTGGTACACCCGTCGCTCACCAATGGTTTACCCGTCAGAATTTTCATAAAATTGGCTCCCTCCACTTTTGAATTCCGGCTTGAACCTGATATTGACCAACCTTCTAGTCAACCAATTGAGCTCAACCTAAGCTCAATCAAACCCCAATAGTGGACCCGATTGTCTTATTGAGTTGATTTGGATTTCATCCCAATCTAACTCAATTAGAACTCACTTCGAACTATGACTCAACGATTACAATGCTTAAACACCATAAGCTTAAACTAAGACCCAACTTCTAACAATCTGGTAACCTCTGGCATTCTTGCAGCAAGTCATCCAGTCTTCTTCCGGTGATCTCCTGACGTGCTCCTAGCAAGCTTCCTGATCCCTTCGGCGAATCTCCTAACGAACTCCCGGCAAGGTCCCGCTGCATCGTCCAAACTCGGTCTGATGCCTAAGCTTGATCTTGGTCTATTATATGGTTGTAACTTTATTGCTCCTGTCATTGTTAGACCTGTAAATCTTCCTCTAAAACACATGTTAGAGAAACATTCATCAATTGATCTCATCATCAAAATCCGAGATTCAACACAAGGATATTACAAGAATTTCATACAAAATTTTCTGCTTTCAGAAATCATCATGATATAATATTTATTTCAATGAATAAGAATCATTAAATTTTTAAGAATATTTCAAGAATATAAAAAATCATTAAATTTCTTCTTTAAGCAAAGGCTATTTCTTCCCCTTTATTTTTTATGTGCTATTTCTCCTTCTTTGTCATAGGTGCTATTTATTCCCCTTTTACATGTATGTATCATTTTTATATTATCAATTCACTATTTCTCTCTCTTTGTCATCATCAAAAAGGTAAAATGTAGAACAAATAATTTTAAGGCACATGTCTTGTTGCTCCCCCTTAGTAAAATAGGATATGAGCAATAATTTTCTTATGAAATTTTTTTTTCCCTTTGTTATTAACAGAAAAAATGAAATAGTGAGCAAATAATTTCAAGATACATAAATTCATCATGCGTCAAATTTTTTCATATTTCTACAAAATAAATATTGATTAGATTTTAAATTGGTCCCCCTAAGTGAAACATAATTTTCTTATGAAAATTTTTCTTGCTCTTTTTGAATAATAAGGAAGGAGAAACAAGTAAGGGGTGTTAAGGATCCAAAAATTTAATATCCAAAAAAACAAATATCAAGTAGGGAGGGATACTCAAAATATTTATAAAGAATTATATAGATTTCATCACAAAGAAGAGCTTGATCTCAATCTTATAAATGTCAATTTCGTAGAGAATTATTTTGAAGGTAAGCTAAAAAATCCGAGAAATCCAAGAAAAACTAAGAGCTACTCATACATTTAAATTCATCTCATGTAAATTCTAAGCAAAAGTAGCAAATAACAAATCATTCATTTTGAAGATCATCTCACGTAAATTTTGATAAGAAGCTCAATTTATAAAGGTCAAGGATTCCAAAAGAAAACATGATAGTAAATCAATCTCAAATTGTAAATCATGTATTTTTTATGCATTTAGAAAATTTAAAATTCTAAATTTCTTCTAAGCAAATTGTTCCTCATTTCATGTTATAAGATTCATCATATCTAATTTGTTTCTAATCATATTGATAATTTTATTTTCCTCTTTGGTCATTGTTAAAAAACATATAATAGTATAATTTTTCTTTACATCTATGTTCAAATTATGCCCAAAAGTACAAGGGGATCATAACATTTAAAGATAAAATCAAATCGTTAAGCACCAAAAGACATGATTTAAATTAATAGATCTCTCCCCTTTTTTCTTTGTAAATAATGAAAATGACTCTTAGGAAATTAAATAAGTCTTTTTAATAAAAAGACTTATCTAAATGACACCCAATTCATTTAGATAAGTCTTTTTAATAAAATAGAAGAATGATCTTAATAAAAATCTCAATTATAATTGTTAAGATCATAAATCTTTCTTTTATTAAAAAGAGAAAATCATAGAGATTAAACATAATTCCCATAAAGGATAAATCAAGTCAAGAAATCAAGGAAATATTCATGATAAAAAAATATCATATAATTTTTAACTTATTATGAATTTAAAAATATTAATTTTGGTGATAAGTTATACTAAGAAGGAAGTCATAAATAAATCATGTAATGAAAGATATTAATATGAAATCATGAATGCCAAAAGACATGATTTAATTTTGAGAAATCTCTTCTTAGATAAGATTCAAAGCTTTAGAAAACTTAGGAGATCAAGTAAGAAGAGTATTCATTCATAAAAATATTAAATTATAAATATCAAGATCATGAGTATATTGCAAGGAGGAAAAAAATAGAGGATCTTGATTTGTATATTTTAAACTTCAAGTTGTCAAGAATATGGATCATAAGAAGATTTTTAAATTATAGGCCTGAAGATATAAATTATAATTTATTTATATAATCTTCTTTGAACGAAGTTGATTTATATAAGGATTTCAAGTTTCAATTTCTTAAGATATCAAGATCATGATTTAAGTTATCAAATCATTGAAATATCAATAAAGTTGAATAGATTCATCAATCTCTTTAAAAATTATTAGAAAACATATCCAAAATCATCATCAAAATTATTTTTTAGAAATTTTTAATAAAGGCAATATAGATTGTTTTTTAAAAATAGCTAAAGTTCTCTAATTCATTTTTGTAGTTTAAGAGATTCAACAATAATGATACCATTTTGTCTCTTGTTGAAGGATTGATAGGATAAAATATTTTCAAGAAGAATTATCCTCATTTTTAGTTATTTCATGTGATTTATTTCAAGAATGCTTTTCAAATCAATGAATTATTATTTAAGACTTAAAATCAAATTTCATTTCAAAAGAAATCAACAAGATCATTAATACAACAAATTAAAAAATAATTTGATTCATTTTAATTTTAATGATTTTTCTTTCTTAAGTGAGTCTAGCTCTTTAGACTTAGTGAAAGGAGTTATCATGTAATTTTTATTCTTATTTTAAAAGTACTTAAAAATGAAGCATAATTTTTCTCTCCTTATATATATATATATATATATATATATATATATATATATATATATATATATATATATATATATATATATATTCTATGCTCAAGTTCAAGAATAATCTATCATTTAATAACACATATTCAATCTCAACATACAACTATTCTACCATTTAAATCAATCATTCAACAATGATATTTATAAGCTAACATAGTCAAAAACACCATAACATTTAAGACAATTCAACAATACCCTTTGCATTTAGATCAACAAATATCCACGCCAATGATTTTGAACCAATGATATCATCAAAAATAAAATTATTACTTCCCATAGAAAATAGTTTATTCTTTTTATTATTCATTTTTGTACTAGCATGCTCTAGTTGTGAATTATCATTCATAATCGAAACATAATTAAGATTAATGAACCATCATGAGATTTCTTATCAATAAACTTAATTCCATTAATTTTTTTATTATTGTTACTTAGGCTAGTGAGCTTGAAAGGAGTGTTAGATCTCAAGTCATGTGGCTTGAGCATCCACTTTCGAGATACCATTTAGTGCTCATAGCCCTTTTAGGAGATAAATTTATAATATGGGAGGCTTTGATTTAGGTATCGATTTGAGTTTAGGTCCCTGATGAAAGGTTCTTCCCTTTTTCTCTAATGACTTGAGGTTGTTTATGGTTCCTTTAGGAACTTAAATTAATTTATGTGGACTATAATTTCTAAATGAACACTTATAAGTAAAGTATTCACATCTATCACAAAAATTATATCTATTTTTGGGCAAAGAGTGTAATATGGGTCTTCTAATAAGGGTAGTTGGCTTTTGATGAATATTACTCAGAATGCCAATACCTTCCTTGTGAACATGACCCTTATCAATATGGACCATGTTTAGAGACTTATTATTTATTTTAAGCCCTTTTTAAGTTTATTGTAGTATGTCATTTTCTTGTTTAATTACCTCTAGTGACTCATACTTAGAACAAGAAATAAACGATGTTAATGCATCATTCAAAGTTTCATATTTAGTGTATGAATTGTGTGATAGTGTTACTTCATGCATTTCTTTAAGTTCACTAAATAGTGCTGCATGCTCTTTTTTAAGTAGTTTATAGGATTTACTAATCTTTCTAAAATCATCATAAAGCTTATGAAAAGAACTTAATAAATCATTACAAATAAAAGAGCTTTGAGATGGATTACTTGCATCATTATGGTTGGCCACAAGCATGAGATTTTTAACTTCTTGATTGTGCTCCTTATCTTTGAAGTATCCTAGCTTCTTGCTTTCATAGCAAGAGTTCTTGTGCATTTTAACATAATTTTTATGGTTTATGTTCATTAATTTTTTTAATTTATTTGTTACAGGTTCAAGTTCAATGTTCTCATCACTTGAGGTTTCACTCGAGGAGTCATATGTTATTCTCAGTTCACAATCCTTCTTATTCTTTGGAAGGCTTTGTTCTTGTGTTCCCAAAATCCTTTTCTTCATATTCTTTGGAAGGTGTTGTTCAAGTTTATTTTTACAGATCATTTCATTTTATGATTCATTTGATTTAGTTGTGCTTTCATATGTGATTTTTAATTTATGCTATATATTAAAAGCCGAATCACAAGAAGAAACCCGATTAAACTCATGTTTGTTTAAAGTATAAAATAAAGCTTTCATAGCTTTGGAATTTAATGAAAACATATATTTTTCATGATCATTCCAATCATTTATTTGATTGGATGACTTATGAAAACTTTTTTCAACAATACACCACAAATCAAAATCTATCGAAATAAAAAAGATATCCATCCGAATTTTCCAAGATGTGTAGTCCGTCCCATTGAACATAGGAGGACTTATGATGTATTGACCCTTATTCATGCCAAATTAAGTTATTTACTCTGATACCAATTATTATGATCAATTGGCACTAAGAGTAGGGAGTGGGGGGAGGCGTTGGGGGGGGGGGGGGGGGGGGGGCGGTGGTGTTTGAATTCGTGGAAATGAAATAGTGATAAATTTAAAAACCATACTTTCATAAAGTAAGAGTGAACAACGAAAGCTTCTTTTGATATTTCGATAAATCGATTAAGTGCCGATTTGAAAGAAGTAGAGAGATTGAAGCTCGGTTTAACAATAAGCAAATTGAGAGCAATAAAGAGTAATAAGCAAAGAAAGCAAAGACACTCACAATTATAGTGGTTCAGCCTCAACCTAGCCTACGTCCACTCCCGATTCCTCTTCTTCAAGGCCCACTGGCGTCTACTATCAACCTTCTTTGGGTGAAGATCAAACTCTTATAGCTTCCTCTCTCCTTTTACCAGGCTTACGAGATGAACCTTACAACCTTACAAGGGAAATTTACAAGTATTACAAGACTTTCCTCACTCCCCTATCCTTTTTCTTTTTCTTATAAGTTTAGCACATAATTTTTTCTTAGAATTTCTAGTCCAAATTATTGTGTGAAATGCAAGAAAACTTGGGATACTTATAGGCCCCAATTGGCTTCAGAATTTGGAGCCAAAATTATTGAATCTCGGATTTTGATGATGAAATTAATTGATGAGTGTTTAATCTAATATGTGTGTATTAAAGGAAGTATTGCAGGTCTAACTATGATGGAGGACTTGAGTTACAGCTAGATGTTGGGCCAGGATAAAGCTTGGGCATCGAGCCAATTTTCAGACGATGTAGTGGGACCTCGCCGGGAGTTTGCTAGTAGTTCGCCGAAGGGATCGGGAAGCTCGCTGGGAACACGCCGGGAGATCGCCGGAAGAAGACTGTAAGACTCATTGCTAGAATGTCGGAGGTTGCTAGATTGGCGTGAGTTAGGTCATTGTTTTAGCTTGATGGTTATTATGGTTGTAATCATTGAGTCATAGTTAGGGATTGGGTCCTAATTAAGTTTGATTTGGAGAAAATCTTAATCAACTCAATGAGGCAACCGGGTCCACTAAAGGAGTTTGATTGAGCTCAAGTTGAGATCAATTAGTTGACCAAAGATTTGGTCAACATAAGGTTCAAGTCGAAATTCGAAAAATGGAGGGAACCACTTTTCCAGAAATTCTGACTGTTGAACCGTAGGTGAGCAGTGGGTGTACTGTCGCCGCCCAAGTTTTTGAGTGATTGACGGTGGCTAAACCGCCTAGGACGATGGCTAAACCACCCATACCCTATTTTTAGGGTGCTTTCGGCGGTTACACCATTGACGCCGGTGGGTAAACCGCTCGTACCCAGATTTTTCAGATACGTTTGAATTTTGGCTCCAAATTCTGAAGCCATTTGGGGCCTATAAATACTATAAGTTTTCTTGCATTATACACAATAATTTCTGGTATTAAAATTTTGTGAAAAACTTATGTGAATTGTAAGAAAAAGAAAAGAGGAAGGGAGTGAGCTAAGAGTTGTAAAATTCTTACAAAGAGTCTCCCATGTAAGCTGAAGTTATAAGGGTTTAGTCTTTACCCAGAAGGAGACTAATAGTGGATGCCGGTGTGCCTCAAGAATGAGGACTGGGGAAGTGGACGTAGGCCAAGGTTAAGGCCGAACCACTATAAATTGTAAGAGTTCGTTACTTGCTTCATTTACTACTTATAATTGTTTGTAATTAGAAAAGCAAGAGCATCATCTTTTGATTGTATTTTTAAACATCTACTTACTTGCCTTCAAGTTCAAGATACGCTTTCGATTTATGGTTTTGCTCCAAACAAAAAGTTTTTATTAACGTCAATTTACACACTTGCATTAATTCACACCCCCTCCCCCCCCCCCACCCCCCCACCCCCCACCCCCCACCCCTCTCTTAGTCCCAATTGATCCTAAGAATTGGTATCAGGGCCAAGTTACTTACTCATTGGATTAACACCCACTTGAGTAAATGGCTTGCTTTGGCATGAATGAGGGATATTCTATTTTACGTCCTTTAATATTCAATGGGACGTATTATACATATTGAAAAACAAGGATACATATTTTTCTCATTTCTTTGGACCTTGATTTATGAAACATTATGGAGAATAGATTTGCAAAATCTTCCAAACCAATGAATGAGTGGAATGATTTGGAAAGGAAAATTTTTTCTTTGAATGTAAACGCTATGAATGTCTTATTTTATGCTTTTGATAAGAATGAGTTTAATTATATTTTCGTTTGTGAATCGACTTTTGATATTTGGCATACACTAAAAATCACACACGAGTGGACTAGTAGAGTAAAAGAATCTAAGATTAACATTTTAGTTCATAATTATGAGTTATTTCGAATGAAACCAAGTGAGTTCATTAGTGCCAATTGATCATAACAAAAATTTCAAACGCACCCGGAAAAGTCGAGTATGGCCGGTATCACCGCCGGCACCAGTGGTATCACCGTCAAAAGTGTTGGGAAACCTACAGCGGGTGCATCACATGTGCAGCGGAAATCAAAACAAAAACCAGTTTTTCACGTAGATCAAATCGTCATGCAAAATATTGAGGTCGCGAGAAAAATCGTAAAAACTGAAAAACCGCGATGTGTGAGAGATTGATTTTACCTAGGGAGATCGTATATCCCTATATTCTAGATCCGGATGGAGAAGATGAAGGAAGTCAAGCATCCTCCTCTCTAGCGGTATCCACACGATGGATCTCTGCAGCGAAAACTCCTCCTCTCTGATCTTGTAACTCTTGCTCAGAGGGAGGGAGGAGAATATGAGGTGGTGGCTAAAGCTGCAGCCTATCAACCCTGAGTCTCCCCTCCTATTTATAGAGAGCCACAAAAACCCTAGGGCTCCTTCCTTAGTGGGTGTTGGATCTTCATCCAATAACCCACTAACGTTGCATTATTGGATCTCTATCCAATAATCTCCTTACGCCTCTAATTGGGCCTAAAGCAAGGAGCTCATCAACATAGGGTCTCATCTAATGAGAATAAGGGCTAATTGGATCTTCATCAAATCCTCTATTCGCTAAAGCATCCACCATATGTGTATGACCCTCTAGGCCCGATACCGAGCTGGCCGTGAGTCACTCCCATCAGAAATCCTTCTGATATAGTGAATTATTATCCCCATAATAATTCACTCGACTCATTGACTATGGACGTACTAGGCCACTACGCCATAGTCCCCAGACGATATAGGGGGATCAAATCCATTGGACCTGTCTGTCCACAGTTACTATGTATCTATAATCTCTCATCCAAATAATATCTCAGAGATCGTATATTGGACATGGTACTATCAGGTCACATACGAAATCAGTTTATCTTGCTCTAATCGGATTCTACCGAAGAACTCCTTCTCTCTAAATCCGAATGACCCTAGCTAGAGATTTGTCTAAGCAAGCATATATGAGATATTCCTCTCATGATACCGAGAGTGGATGATCCTCTATTGACACTCAATTGCCTTCGTAAGGTTGGCTACCAATCCCGATAACCAACTGTTCCAGATCTGAAGCTTTCCAAACCTGTAAGTCTGGTGTCAAAGAAAGGAGTACTCATATAAGACATCCTTGGTGTCTCAAGTCTAAGGATCAGATACACAACTGGGACTATAGAATCACTGTCTAACATTAGGTATCATTAACCATACAACATTACATAAGTGGATCAATCATTGAACTCATTCTCTAATTAGCACCTGTACTATATCCTTAGTGTCTCCACACAAGTGGCTATGAGACCAGCCGCCTCTATCATATGGATGGGTATATAGTACACCGGTCTGTCCGGTTATCTTGATATCCCTCTCGAGTAACCTATGACTGGGATTATTTAGGATCTGTGTTTAAAGGTGAATCGATCTTATTATCATGATCATATCACGATCCGATTCCCATTGCACAGAACTAAGGACATCACAATATATATGTAATAAATAATATAATATGAGAATATGTCAATATTAATCATAAGCAAAAAAGATCACATAGCATGTCACACGTGCCATCACTCACGTGATTGGCTTGCAGGGCACCTATAACCAGCAGAAAATAGCCCAAAAAATAGGGCGATGACGGTACAACCGTCGACCTGGGCGATATAACCATCGCCCATCAATGGTACAAACACCGGGAATCCATAAAAGTGATTCCCTCCACTTTTTCAATTCCGACTTGTACCTTTTGTTGACTATTTCTCAAGTCAACCAATTGAGCTCGATTTAAGCTCACTCCACTCTCCATAGTGGATTCGGTTAGCCTCACTTGAGTTAATTTGGATCATTCCAAATCTAACTTAAGTTGGACTCAACTTTAACGATGCTAACTATGACTTATTTAATTATAATCAACATAGCTAACAAATCCAATCAAAATCTTCCCAACTCCTAGTGAGCATTTCGGTTACCCTCGACAATCTTTCGACGAGTCTCGGTCTTCTTCCGGCAAATTCCTTGCGCCATCCTGGCAAGCTCCTGATATCCTCGGCGAGCTCCCGATGCACTCCAAGTGAGTTCCTAACCGCATCGTCCTCACTCTGGCCCGATACCTGGACTTGATTTTGGCCAAACCTCTGATTATAATTTTCTCTCTGTCATAGTTAATCCTGCATCAATCAACTCTAGTAACCTTTTTAGATCAATAATCCATCGATTGATTACGTTATCAAAATCTAAGATTCAACACATTTTAATATAAGTCTCATAGTCAAAATATTTAACTTCTTTATAAATAAAATTACATCACTATATGACTTCTAAAAGTCACCACAAAGTTAGCTAAGTGCAATCTCTCATGAGATGTTTTATAGTCATGAAGCTGCTCCATGTCAATTCTAAACAGCCACACTAAATCTTATATATATAATAATAATAATAATAATAATAATAATCATATTGAGAGTATAATCATCATTTGTTAAACTACAATGAAACAGTTATAATGAAAGAACTATTGTATTCTCTATGTTCTCTATTTAATCTTGACAAACTAAATTAATGCTCTTTAGAAAATTTCAAAATTCTGAAATATTTCGTTCTATGACGAGCTATTATCATCCAATCACAATCAGAAATTATACATGAGGCTTTTACCTTATAACCTCTAGTTAAGAGCTTACATTAATTACCATGCACCAAATTTTTATTAATTATAACTTCTATACTAATTATCTTATAACCTTTAGATAGGATAGGAGTTTATATTTATATTACCATGTGCCAAATTTTATTGAATATAATAAAATTATTAAAAATAGGAAATGCGATACGAATAAATTTACAATTATGTTATAGTAAATATGAACAAGTTTGGATTAGTTTGGTTAAATTAAACTTGAGTTATGAATGAGATAGAACTTCTATCTTACATTCAAATCACTACGTGCCAAATTTTATTAATTACACTAAAACTATCAAAAATAAAAAATATTACTAATTGACTTAGAATCATATCATAGTAATTCTGAAAAAGCTTGGATTGGTTTGGTTAAATTTAACTTGAATTACACTAGTTCACATATTCAATAAAACAAATCTAAATTTAAAAATTAATCATCACAAAATCATTCAAAATAAAAAAATTAGTACCAAATATCTTAAAATCATGTCTAGTTATGTTCAATCATAGAGTCACTCTATACCCATAGTGTAAACACAGCTGAGGTGCAATGGTACTACCCACTAAGTGATGGTACCACATATACCGAATTATCCAAGGGTAGTGATTTACTGTCGAGGGACAATGATACCGCCCCAGCCTAGGCAATAGTATCAATTAGACCTACCATGGGATTACCCAAGGTGTAATTCCATTTTTGAAAAAAATAATCATCCTAAAAATTATATAAAAATAGAAAAAAATAATAACAAATATATTAAAATCATGTCATGATAATTATGAAGAAGTTTATGTGGGTTCAAAAAGAATTCAACAAATTATACTCGCATTACACTCAATCATATATTCAATCCTAAAAATCACTTATTTAAAAAATTAATCATCCTAAAATTATAAAAAACAGAAAAATGATACTAAACATATTATAATCATATTATGATACTTATGAAGAAGTTTGGATGAGGTTGAGTAAATTTTAATAAGTTACACTTGAGTTAAAGTCAATCAAAATTGACTTAAAAATCCTTTATTTGAAGAATTAATAGCCCTAAAATCATATAAAAATGTAAAAGTGCTACTAATCGACTTAGGATCATGATAGTTATGAAAAGTTTGGGAAAAGTCAAGGATTTATTCATGGGTTACACTTGTTAGGGTCGAAATGAAAAGTTCGATCCATAAATGCATATCAGAAATACATTTAACCAAAACTACAAGTAAGGATAGTGAGTGAAGTAAACTAGTAAGCAATAATAAAGTAAAGCAAGAGAAGGATGCAAACCGATTTATAGTGGTTCGATTGTCCCAACATACGTCCACTACCTCAGCCCAAATTCAAATGTTTCAGTGAGTGACAAGCTAACTTAAAAAATTTATATAGCAATGGAGTGAGCTGCAAAGCTCAGCAAGCGACTAACATATCTAAGACAAGGGAGGATAATTTCAAACAAACTTGCTATCAAATTGTAAGGAAAGAGTATAAGAATTCATAAATAGCAATTCATTAGATATAGAATCATAAATCACTTCATTCAAAATATACTTTGATCATAACAATAGGATGAGTAATTTGAGCATATCATTAGTGTGAAATATCTCAGAAAATATCAATATCGTATGAAACAACTCAGAGTATGTCAATAGCATATGAAATATTTCGGAGCATATCAAGGCGTAAATATATTTCATAGTATATCAAGGATATATAAAATATTTCGAAGCATATCAAGGCGTAAATATATTTCATAGTATATCAATGATATATAAAATATTTCGGAGCATATCAAAGGCATAAACATATTTCAGAGCATATCAGGGGTATATGAAATATCTTGAAGCATATCAAAGGTGTAAATATATTTCAGAGCATATCAACGACATATGAAATAGTATAGAGCATATCAAAGACATAAACATGTTTTGAAGCATATCAGTAGTATATAAAATATTTCAGAACTTATCAAATGAACAAATAAGAAATAGATGCTCAAATATCATATTTGACATCACATTCATTTAATTCTTATCCAAAGCACATAAATAAACTCATAATTAAAACTTTGGATATCATATCAAAAATATAGAGTGAAGAGGGATTACAAACATAATATGGTCTATCCATTTCTGAATGACCATCAAACTAAAGTTGCCTACGTTTGAGAGCTCCATCCACCCACATCTAGGAGCTTCATCTACCCATGTCTAGATGAAGTCATTGGGGACTGAAAAAGCATCACAGGTTCTAAGCATAACTATCTTTACCATTTCAACCAAAGGTTTACATTATCCCACAAACATCAGAGTATAAAAGGATATTCTAAGCAATAAAATTTATATATATTAGAAGCACATACAAATCATTGAAACACACATGTGCCTATATAAAATAATATGATACAAACATAATTTGTTATATAATGCATTCAGATAGACAAAGAATTAAGGACAAGAGTATACAAAAATTTAAAGTAATCACATAAAGTTCAATTAAAGAAGAATTCTAAATGAATTCAATTTTCAAAATGATGAACAAGGATATACAAAATGGGTAAAGGCACTATTATGGTAGATTCTGAGATACATATTGTATGAATTATTTGGTAGATTGTGAGATATATATTGTATGAATTATTTGAATAACTAACTATACTCCAACTTACTCAAAATAGTATCATTTGAAAGATATTTCAATTTACCTTCGGTTGAATCAACTTTTATATAAATTGGAGTTTATAACAAAGAGTTCTAAGTGATTTAGTAAAAGAAGGTCAAAGGATAATATTTCTATTTTGCAGAATCTATTTCTATTTTAGTAGACATTTTACTTTAAATACTTTAAATTATATATGAAAAGAAAGATCTATGAGTCTAGTTTCTGATGAGTAAGTTTTGCCATAATTATATTTTTCAACAGAGAGGTATAAGAAATTTAGTATCAAGAGGTTAGAAATTACAATCTCTATTTTACAAATTTCCTAGGGTTAATTGAAACAAAAGTTTAGGCTGGTATATGAACTCTAATTTTCCAATTTTGGTATTAAAAGAAAGATCTACAAGTCTACTTCCAGAAGAATTAGGTTTTGCCCAAATCAAAGTTTGATGTATAATGTTATGGCTAGATTAAAATAAAAAGGGTAGAATCTTAAAAATTCAAAATTCATAATTTTATATCTAAATAGGAGAGATATCATGTTCAAGCTATGATCTTTTAAATTATTTTAAACTGAGATGAAATTAAGCATTAAGATTACTATAGGATGGAGTTAGAATACTCGCCTTAGAAAAATTAATTCCCAAGTGTAATATATTGATCCAAAACCTCAAACTAAAGCAAAATTTCTATTTTAATTCATCTTCCCTTCTCTTCTCAAATCTATGTTGGTTGCAGCTAGTTTTCTCATTTTTGGTATGTTTTTCTTTAGTTTTCTTCCTAATAGCTTAAGTTTTACTTTACTAACATAAAATTGGAAAGTAGCAAGCTTGTATGAAAGAAGCTTATGTGTTATCCATGTAACAAGCATAAGTGGCACCATCCTTAGGCTAGCTAGTGACACATGTCCTCTATTTTTTAACTTAATATAAATATTTCATAATCTATATCAAAATTCTAAGACTCATATTTAGTTCCTTAGTAATAAGCTTTTAATATAAAATTATTTAATCAAGAGAATTATTAAATAATCCTATATTTACATAGGTCCTTATAAATAATTTAAAATAGTTCATTACAAAAATTTCAGAAATGAGAGATATTACACTCTCCCTCCTTTAAAAGAAAATTTTAGTCTTTTAAATTTATCATACCTCCATCGACGAAAAGATGAAAATAAGCTTTCTTCATTTTCTCCTTTAGCTCCCAAGTTGTTTCATCTACAGAATGATACTTCCAAATCACTTTAAATAGAAGAATAATCTTGTTCCTTAGGATCTTTTTTTATTATCAATCTTAGTAAGCTCTTCCACATAAGACAAATATTTATTGATCACAATAGGCACATACTTAATGATATGAGAGGTGTTGAGTATATACTTTCTGAGCATTGAAACATGAAATATGTCATGGATATAACATATAGATGGTGGCAAGACAATCATGTAAGCGACAAAACCAATCCTCTCAATGACCTCAAAAGGTCCAATAAATCTGGGGCTTAACTTTTCCTTTCTTCTCAAATCTTATCATGCCCTTGAAAGGAGAGACCTTCAAGAAAATAAAATCTCCTACTTGAAACTCAATTTCTCATCTTCTATTGTCAGCATAGCTCTTTTAATGACTTTGAGCAGTCTTTAGCCTTTCTCTTATAACTTAAATCATTTTTATATTCTCTTGTACTTTATTGGGTGCTAACGACTTCCTATTGCTAACTTCCTCCCAACATATAATCGTTCAGCACTTTTGCCCAAACAAAGCTTCATAAGATACCATCTGAATGCTTGAATGATAATTATTATTGTAAGTGAACTCAATAAAAGAAATATTTGTATCTCAATCACTTTTCTAATCTATGATATAGGCTCTTAGCAAATCCTCAAGTATTTAAATTATTTTTTCTAATTGACCATCGGTTTAAGGGTGATAAACAATGTTATACATGACTTTAGTGCCCATAGATTCCTGCAATCTCCTCCATAATTTAGAAAGAAATTTAGAGTCTCTGTTAGAGATGATCTCCTTTGGAACACTAAAATCTTACTATTTCATTTATATATAAATCAACAAGCCTATCAAGAGAATAAGTTTTATTGATTGGTAGGAAATGTGTAGATTTGATTAACCTATCAATGATAACTCACATAGCATCATGCTTTCTAGAGGTTCAAGGTAGACCTGAAACAAAGTCCATAGTGACACATTCCCGTTTTCATTTAGGAATATCTAAAGGTTGTAACAACCCTCAAGTCTCTAGTGTTCAATTTTGATTTACTGGCAAGTTAAACACTTTGAAACATATATTACAATCTCCTTCTTCATGCCTTTCCACAAATAATGACTTCTAAGATCTCTATACATCTTAGTGCTAATAGGATGCAAGGTGAACTTGAAATTATGACCTTCCATCAGGATTTGGTTCTTGATATCTAGATCATCTAGGACATATACTCTATCCCCAAATCTCAATAGGCCATTCTCTAGAACTCGAAAACTACTTCAATCATTTTTCTACTTCATTCCTCAATTAGATTAAACATGATCTCATAGTTATCCTTCTTTAATTTGTTGAATGAGATTAGATTGAACCTGGATAGAGGCCATCAATGTTATTGAGTCTTGCTCTTTCCTAATAACATTCAAATCATAATTTTCTTCCAATAACCTCCATTATTTCACAACCAGACTAGCCATAAAACTTGTAGATTTTCTACTAAGTGCATCGGCTACAACATTGGCTTTACTCGGATGATAACGGATGGTATAATCATAATCTTTTAGGAGTTATATCCATCTTCGCTACCTCATTTTTAACTGTTTCTGAGTAAAGATATACTTTAAAATCTTGTAATCGGTAAGGATTTCAAATGTCTGCCCATATAAGTAATGTTACCAAATCTTTAGAGCAAAAATAATTACTGCTAATTCCAAATCCTGAGTTGGATAATTCAATTCATAACTCTTTAGTTGTCTGGAAGCATAAGAAATCACTTTTTCTTCTTGCATCAAAACACATCCAAGGCCCTTTCTTCAAGTATCAGTGTAAACTACAAATCCCTCGTTACCACTTGGAATATTGAGAATAGGGCCACTAGTTAATCTTCTTTTTAACTTCTGAAAACTTTGCTCATAATCATCATCCCATTCAAATTTCACATTCTTTTGAGTTAACTTGGTGAGAGGATTAGCATTTTGAGAGAATCCCTCCACATATCTCTTGTAATAACCTGTCATGCCCAAAAAACTTCTAACTTCTGTTACATTTGTTGGTACTTCCCACTTAACTACTACTTCCATACAACTTCTTTTCTTTTAGTATAGACAATACATTTCTTAAGTGTTACTTATGCTCTTGATTATTTCTTGAAGACACTATTATGTCATTAATGAATACAATTACACAGTCATCTAAGAATGACTAAATTAGCCTATTCACCAGTTTCATAAAAGTTGTAAGGGCATTAGTCAAAACAAAAGACATTACTAAGAATTCATAGTGACCATATTTAATTTTGAAAACTATCTTTAGGATATCCTCTTCCTTGATCTTTAGTTGATAGTAACCCGACCTCAGATCAATCTTAGAGAATACACGTGCAACTTACAATTGATCAAACAAATCATCAATTTTAGGTAGAGGATATTTATTATTATTATTTTTTATGGTCACCTTATTCAACTATCTATAATCGATATAAAGCGTCAATATTTCATCATTCTTCTTAACTAATAATATAGGAGCACCCTATAGTGAGACATTGGGTCAAATGAAACCTTGTTTAATATTTCTTGTAGTTACTTCTTCAATTTCACTAGCTCGAGTGGTGTCATTCTATAGGGAGGCTTAGATATTAGGGTCATCCCGAAGACCAAATCAATAGCAAATTCACCCTATCTGTTTGGAGGTAATCCAAGCAACTCATCTATAATTACATCTGAGAACTCTTTGACCATTAAAATTTCATTTATATGAGTTTCTTGATCTGAATGCTCATTTATACTTCAATATAGTATCAACAACCCTTCTGCATAAGACGATGAGCTTGAAGTGTCGATATCAAGCAAGAGGTTAAATCATGCCCAGTACCCTCAAAATAAAAGATAGGTTGATCTGGTATGCAAAAAGTGACCATTTTTCTATAAAAAGTAATACTAGCATGATATGTTGATAGTCAATCAATGCCATGTATAATATCAAAACCCTAGATCTCTAGGATAATCAAATCAGTAAGGAGTTCATGTCCTCTGATAGAGATCAAACAAGATGGATGAACCATGTTTATTGCCAAAGAATCCCCAATAACAGTGGTTACATATTACATGTAATCCAGTGGTCTAGGTTGAATGCTCAACTAACGTGAAAAACATTACGAAACAAATGATAGATTTGAACCCAGGTCATAGAAAACTTTTGTGTTCCTATTAAGATTATGAATGATATTGATAGGAACCCTTGGGTTTCTATCGTGGATAGAGATGGAAAAGGGAGATAAACGATTACTTCGAGAGGATCGAGTGTAATATTCCTCATTTCTAAAATATTTTAAATGATCTATTTTAAATTTATTTATAAGGACCTATTTATAAATATGAGAATTAATTAATAATTTTTTAATTAAATAATTTTATATTAAAAGCTGATTGCTAGGGACCTAAATATCATCTTAGAAATTTGATATGAATTATGAAAGATTCACATTAAGTAAAAAAAAAGAGGAGAACATATGTCACTAGCTAGCCTAAAAATGGTGCCACTTATGCTTGTTACATAGGTGACACATAAACATCTTTCTTGCATGCTTGCAATCTAACAATATTTATGTTAGCCAAAACTAAGTAGCAATTAGAGATGAAAACTTATCCAAAAAAAAACTGAGAAAGGGAAGGCTTGCTGTAATGTACACTTGAGAAGGAGAAAAAGAAGAGGAGAAGAATAGATTTGGCAGTTTAGGAATTTTGATCAAATCCACATATTTAGGATCAAAATCTTCAAAGACAAGTGTTCTATCCTTTTTATACTGAAATTTTATCTTTACTGTTACCTTGATTATGAAAAATTTGGAATAAATCAATCCTTGCAATCTAAAATTTCTCTTGTTTTTTGTAAAAGTTTGAATCTAGAAAATTATGAAGGTTTTGACTCTTTTACTTTTTTTGGCTATAAAACTTTCTAATTAGGCAAAACTTATTTTATATGAGTGTAGACTTGTAAACCTTTCTTTTGTTAGCTTATTTGAAGGATTTGGAGTAGTTTTGGCCACCTAAACATCTAATTGACACCTTATAAATTTGTTAAGACAGAGGTCAAAATTTCTGACCTATTGTAACTAAATTATGTATAACTTATTGTAGGAGTCTCGGATTTATGCAAACTTAATTAATTAGAATTTAGACTTATAGATCTTTCTTTTGACACTAAATTAAAAAATTTTGGATTTCAATAGCCTATCTAAACATTCATTTCAATTGGTCCTATGAAATCTATAAAATAGAGATCGCTTCTGACCTTTTGTCACTAAATTACTTGTTACTCTTTGTTGGAAACTTTAATTTATACAAAACTTATTTTCTAAGAAACTAGATTTCTATATATCTCTTTTCCTATAAGATTTGAAGGAATTGCTGCATATTATCCTATCGAAACATTTGTTTTAGTAGATCCTACCTATTCTGTAAAAATAAGGAACATAGATTCTAACCTTCCATTACTAAATTATTTAGAACTCCCTATTAGTAACATAAAACTTTATAAAATAGTATTCATATGAAAGTAGACTGATATAGCTTTCAAATGATACTATTTTTGAGTAATTTGGAGAATATTTAATTATTTAGATGATTTATGCAATGTGGCTCTTGTATTCTGCTAGAATAGAGCTCTCGCCAATTTTGTCTATTCTTGCTTCTTCCACTTGAAAATTGAATTAATTCTAGAGTTCTTTCTTTAATTGAGCTTTATATAATTACTTTGAATTCTTTCATGCTCTTGTCCTTAAATCTTTTCATATCTGAACATATTATGTGTTAGTTTATGTTACATCATATTATTTCGTATAAGCGCATGCATCTCTATAGGGGATCGGCCTCCTTGAAATTCTATAGGGGTTCCTCCCTCCTTGGTACTCAAGCCATTGGCTAAAAAAAGATTGATCTATTCATGATAAAAAGTGGATGATTACAAGGCTATATATAGGCCTTCAATCCCTAATTCCTAAGATGGCTCCTACTTCAATACTTCTACTCCTAACAAGTCCTAACAACTCATACTCCAACTCTAAGGAAACAACTCCTTCCAATAACTCCAACTCTAACTCTAAGAAGCAACCTCCAAACTAATCCTAATCATATTCTAACTTAACCCCTACTCAACCAACCTCTCTTTAACTAGGAAAAGGGGTGGTTAATTAAGGTAACATTGATCTTACTCTCCCCTCAAATATCTTCCTCAACTAATCCTAACCTAGCTGGCCTCCATAATTTCCTTAATAGGGGTCGGCTAAATATGAGTTATATGAATGCCCCTTAGATTACAAGATTATCCTCTTTCACGAAACTAAATTAGGACTCCCCTAGCTAAAGTCCTAACAGACCTGCCCTCTTCAAATCAGCCTTGTCCTCGAGGGTGAGGCTCTATAAACTTTGTTTCTCGATCTGTAATTCTCCTTGAAGCTTCCTTGTAGTATCTACGGTAGGCGCACTGTGGTCCGACGGTCCAGCATTATCTTGTATTTCTCCATCAGGGGTAGTAGTATTTGGATGATGGTGTATCACGATCTTATGATCCCATGCAATCATCAGCTGAACTTGAACCTCCTTATCAGTTGGGACGTCAGGTGGATGGATCTGGGTTGAGTGTCCTTTCTAAACTTTCATTTGCAGTGAGATACTTGGAGGATCAATTATATTTTTAAATTGATGTACTAATCTGATCCACAAGTCACGACTCCATTATGATCCCCAATTTTGCAAGGGCCAAAGTAGTAGGGGCACTACTTCCTTGAGGCTTGAATTTTCTGCTGGTAGGGCTGGAGATGAAGGAAAATTCAATTTTCAACATCAAACTTTCTTCTGCTTCGGTATTTGTCGGGAGGCTGTTTCTTTCTTGCATGAGTTGTAACTTGGTTGTTCTTAAATAGGAACTGAGCCTTTTTTTAGAATAATTATTGTCCTTTGATACGGTTCCTAGTGGTGTGAGCCCATTCTGAGTCCGAGGAGGGTAGGAGCTGTAATTTTACTGAGCATGTTTTCATCTCTCTATTGTACTACTGACCTGTATCATGCCCAGACTTCAAATTTAGTAGTAATTATTATATCTTTATATATCAGAAACATCGTGTGAAATGTAGGGAGAGCCTTAGTACGGATTAGGTGTTGGCCAACTTGCAAGAGGGTGGTGCTAATCTCAACTCTTGTTTTGTCTGCTCCAATTTCAAACACCTCATTTCGATCTGGTAATGATAAGACTGATATAGATGGCATCGTAGCTATGGAGGCCCCGTAGATGGTGGACGTGTGGATGCCTTCCTCCTGTTCTTTTAGAATTTTGATCTCCATCCAATCATAAATTCCATGCTAGTACTATTGCTGGAGGGACCTGATCTTCTTACGATAGTCAATAGGGAAGACTTCGAACAGCATAGTTCGCTCCTGGGAGAGGTAGTGGAAGTAGCCCGAGATTTGGGAGTGTTGTATCAAAAGCTATAGCTAGTTTAGTTGGATGTGGCACTTCAGGAAGAGCTTATCCCTATAGATAAAGAGGCAAAGCCTTTGGAGATAAAGTGTCATTGCAAGGGAAGATCGTGGCCGAATGATCTATGTCTCCTACGTCTCCTGGATAATCCTTTTAGCTTCGGCCCTCTAAGGATGTGGACAGCAATAGAGCCAAATATGTGTTGGTGGTTCCTCCTATAAGATCAGCATACGGAGGTCATGCAGTCTAGTAGGATGAAATCGGCTCAGTTCGATGGAGGTAGCAAACTTCTTCAAGCGTTGTGTCTTTTCTTCACTTTCACATTTCCCGTGTAAGGTCACTTGCTTTACTTTGTCATTCATAAGGTCATTGGGGCTACTGGTCTTGATGAGGATGGTGACCAATTGCTGCTTAAGAGATACTTCAACTTTCATTGCTTACAGGTTTACATGGCCAGCTAGAGCATGAGTTATGCAATCGACCGGCTGCGGGTCCTCCTTCGTGTTCCCCTCCTCAGGTTTAAGGTCGTCTTCTTTAGATTCTTCTATAGGTTCTACCATGGAAAGCTGCCCTTTTTTGCAGTGATGGTTGCGGCTCCAAAGTTCATTGCAATGCCAACAAAGGCCCTTCGCCGATCTATAGCGAAGTTCTTCTCTCGTCAATTTCTTTGCTAGTGAAGCATGACTAGGAGCAGGGGGTGCTGAAGGTTTATATGTTGCTGGTCTATGAGTAGTTCTCATCCTTCGAGCATCTTCGTTCAACCATTCCTCTTGGATTTGGGAGAAAGAGATTGCAGCCTTCACGGTGGGGGGCTATCGCGCTTTAACCTTTCCTTTAATTTCTAGCTAGAATCCTTCGATGAACATCCATAATAATTGCCTGTCAGACCAATCATGAGCAAAGTAAGATAATTTCTCAAACCTGGTTTGGTATTCTTGGATCGTGGAGGTTTGTCGGATCTTGGCAAGTTGTTCATTGATATTCTCGTACTTGGTCGACCCAAAGTGGTTCAACAGTGCATACTTGAATTGTATCCACGTTGGAGCCCCATGGTTGTATTTAAGCAAATTGTACTATCGTATTGCATCTCCTTCAAGGTGGATGATAGCGGTGTCCACCATGGAATCCTCCAGTGTTTGGTAATGGCAGAAGTAACATTCGGTGCACGAAATCCATCCCATCAGGACTCCTTCCCATCGAGGGAAGTCCTCCCTCATATGTGGCTGCCTCATATTAGTAGCTCATACTTCCTTTTTGAGATGCCTCTCTAAACTTGCACTTTGCTGGAATTTTGTTGGGAGATCGGCCCAATTCGAATTCGACAAATAAGGTGCGCAATCTATCCTCCACGCGTGATTTAAACGCCTCCAACTTGGCATCGATTGAACCTTGAGATGCCATTGTGTGTACCTCCAGATATAAGATGTTAATATCCTTCTCCTATTGTTGGGTCAGTGATATGAAATGGTTTGGTGGATTGATGGCTGAAAGAGGTGGTGGATCAAAGGTAGATGACTATGGTTTGGGGCTAAAAAGTTACTATTTTTGGTTGCTGCTGGGGCTATGATTTAGGGCTGCTATAGGGGTCATATAGGGGGTATAATGGCTGAGGTTTAAGGTTAAAGGAATGAGTTAGGGTTGCTATTGATGACAGCAATAGATTTGGTAGGAATTGGGTGTGGATGCAGCAAGTAGTACCGAAGGTAGTGCAACAAAAATTTTTAGCAAAGAGGGTGTTGTTGATGCTATTTGGGTTGTTACAGAGGCTGTAAGGGGGGTTCGATGATAGAGGTTTAGGTTAGAAGGTTGGCTTTGGGTTGTTGTTAATGGCAACAACTGGTTTGGTAGCAATTGGTGGCCAAAAGTGTGACGGATCAAGGATGCGATTTAGGGTTGATAGCTTGCAATTTAGGTTACTGTTGGTCTATAGTTTGAGGGTGTTGTGGAGGCTGCAAAGGATTTTTGTGATAGTAGTTTGAGGTTAGGAAGGAAAGTTTAGGGTTGCTGTTGGGGTAGCAACCAGTTTGGCAAGGTTCGGTGGCTACGGAAGGTAAGGATCTGTGGAAGGTTCTGTGGCTGTGGAAGCTCGTTGTTTGGGCTGTGGTTTGGGTTGGCTATGGAAATAAAAAAGGCTACGATAGCTACATCTTAAGGCTATAGGGATGCCCTAAAGATGACATGGGTGGCAGTAATAATTTCGGTAAGGATCAAATATGGGCGTAAAAAAAAAAATACCGAAAGGTAGTGCTACTGAATTCTGCGTCGATAGGCTACGATAGTCACTGTATTAGGCTATAGTTTTGGGTGCTGTTAGGGTAAGGAAAATATGTTATGAGGGTTGTGTCTTAAGGCTAAAGGGATGCCCTAAAGATGTCTTGGGTCGTGGTAGCAAGTTACTTGGGTTTTAGTGGTTTAAGGAGAAGAAGAAAGACAAAGGTGCAGTAGCAGATTTTTCGTCAAAAACATTTCAGTAGTGAAGACATAATTTTTTCTAGGAATTCTCAATGAAAATTTAAGTGAAACTCAAAGGGAACTACTGGTAAGGAAGAGATAATATCGTCAAAAATTTCATGGAAGGAAACGATAGCAAAAGGCTTGGCAAAATCAAAGATTACGAGAAGGTGTTGCTGCAGAATTATTCTCAGCGAAAGATTTCAGCAGTATAGTCAAAAAATTTTGCAGCAATGCATAACAAGGAATTGAGTAAAACTCAATAGGAATCCATTGTCAAGGGAAAGGAAATGCTATCAAAATATTCGTGGAAGAAAACATAAGCAAAAGGTTTGGCAAAATTGAAGATCACGGGAAGGTATTATAATAGATTTTTACGTCAAAACTGCAGCAGTTTGGACGTAAAAGATGAGCAAGTTATCTTGATGTTTTTTTGATGAAACTAAAGAGAGATCTGAGGATAAGCCGTGGTAGAAATTTGTAGAAATTTGATCAGTAAATATGCAGCAGCAAATCAAACAGTAAGGGGTGTGCGGCTGGAATTCTGTGACGTAACTTTCATCGTAAAGATGGAAACTTTATGACGAAAAGTTTATGTAGCAATATGGGAATAATTTTTTTACGTTTTTGGATTAAGGATAACTAAATTGGAGCAACGGTTAGGTAGAAAACTAAAACCTATTGCAATTCACGGGTAGATCAAGGGATGATCTGCGGTGGTGGAGATGACAACGGAATTCAGTGACGATCTTCAAGCAATTGTAGGAATTGCTTTGGATGGCTATGGGGGGTTGATGGATGACTGTGGAAGGACATCGAGATGCCAAGAACGCTGCTCTGATACCAAGTGTTAGAATCCTTGCGGATTCTAAGCTTGGGTGATCTCTATAGGGGATCAGCCTCCTTGGAACTCTATAGGGGTTCCTCCCTCCTTGGTACTCAAGCCATTGGCTAAAAAAAGATTGATCTATTCTTGATAAAAAATGGATGATTACAAGGATATTTATAGGTCCTAAATTCCTAATTCCTAAGATGACTCCTACTTCAAGACTTCTACTCCTAACAAGTCCTAATAAGTCCTACTCCAACTCTAAGAAGCAACTCCTCCTTCCAACAACTCCAACTCCAACTCTAAGAAGCAACCTCCAAACTAATCCTAATCCTATTCTAACTTAACCCCTCCTCAACCAACCCCTCTTTAACTAGGATAAGGTGTGGTTAATTAAGGTAAAATTGATCTTACTCTCCCCTCAAATATCTTTCTCAACTAATCCTAACATAGCCGGCCTCCTTACTTTCCTTAATAGGGGTCGGCTAAATATGATTTACATGAATGCTCCTTAGATTTTACATGATTGTCCTCTTTCATGAAACTAAATTAGGACTCCCCTAGCTAGAGTCCTAACAAAAGATTGCCCACTAAATAAGAAGAAAGAGTCACTTCCTCCCATATCATCAGGCCATACTAGAGTATATACCATCACTGAATAGGATTTCAGAGCTTGTAAACTAGTGGTCGAAGGTATTATTCATGTTTTTAATAGAAATACAAAAGTTTTATTTGATCCTAATTATAATCTATCTTTTATTTCATAATATTTTGCTTGTCACTTCGGTATCCAACCTAGACTACTGGATTATGTGCTATACATAACTACTGTTGGTGGGAATTCTTTGACGATAAATTTGATTTATCCATCTTGTTTGATTTCTAACGAGAACACAAATTTCTTACTGTTCTAATACTCCTAGAGATTTAAGACTTAGATATTATATTTGGCATGGATTGGCTATCTTCCTATCATGCTAGTATTGACTAATCACTTTTTATATACCAAATCAGCCATCTTTTATTTTGAGGGTATTAGGCATGATTCACCTCATTGCTTGATATTGGTACTTCAAGCTCATCGTGTTTTGCATAAGAGTTATTTTTGCTATATTATATATGTAAAGGAATATTCAAATCAGGAAGCTCATCTAAGTGAAATTCCAGTGGTCAGAGAGTTCCCTGGTGTATTTCCAGATGATTTACCTGGATTACCTCCAGACAAAGAGGGTGAATTTGCTATTGATTTGGTCCATAGAACAACCCCAATATCTAGGCCTCCTCATAGACGACACCACTTGAGCTAGAAGAATTGAAGAAGCAACTGCAAGAATTATTAGATAAGAGTTTCATTCAACCCAGCGTTTCACCATGGGGTGCTCCAGTACTGTTAGTTCAGAAGAAGGATGGAACGTTGAGGAGTTGTCTTGATTATAGACAGTTGAATCAGGTGACCATTACAAAGAAGTATCCTTTACCCAATTGATGATTTGTTTGATCGGTTACAAGGTGCACAAGTATTTTCCAAGATTGATCTGAGGTTGGGTTACTATCAACTAAAGATTAAGAAGGAAGATATCCCTAAAACAATTTTTAGAACTCGATATGGTCATTATAAATTCTTAGTAATGCCTTTTGGCTTGACTAGTGCCCCTGCAGATTCTATAGACTTGATGAATATGATATTTCAGCCACTCTTGGATGATTGTATAATTGTATTCATAGATAACATATTAGTATATTTAAAGAGTAATCAGGAGCATGAGGAACACTTGAGAAATGTATTATCAATACTAAGAGAAAAGAAGTTGTATGCAAAGTTCAACAAATGGGAGTTTTTAGTTAAATGAAGTTGCTTTTTTAGGCCAAGTGATTTCAGGCAAGGGCATCTCTATTGATCCAAAGAAAGTTGAAGCAATAGTTAAGTGGGAAGTACCAACAAATGTAATAGAAGTTAGAAGTTTCTTGGGCATGGTAGGTTATTATAGGAGATTTGTGGAGGGATTCTCTCAAATTGCTAATTCTCTCACCAAGCTAACTCAAAAGAATGTAAAATTTGAATGGGGGTGATGATTGTGAGTGAAGTTTTCACTAGTTAAAAAGAAGATTGACTAGTACCCCTATTCTCACTATTCCAAGTGGTAGCGAGGGATTTGTAGTTTATACCGATGCTTCAAGAAAGGGCCTTGGATGTGTTCTGATGCAAGAAGGGAAAGTGATTGCTTATGCTTCTAGACAACTGAAGAGTTATGAACTGAATTATCTAATTCGTGATTTAGAATTAGCAGCAATTATTTTTGCTTTAAAGATTTAGAGACATTACTTATATGGGTAGACATTTGAAATCTATACTGATCACAAGAATTTAAAATATATCTTGACTAAAAAAGAGTTAAATATGAGGCAACAAAGATGGATAGAACTTCTAAAGGATTATGATTGTACCATCTGATATCATTCAAGCAAAGCCAATGTAGTAATTGATGCACTTAGTAGGAAATCTACAAGCTCTATGACTAGTTTGGTGGTGAAACAATGGAGGTTATTGGAAGAAAATTATAATGAGAACATTATGAGAAAAGAGTAAGACTCAACGATATCGATGGCCTCTATCTAGGTTCCATCTAATCTCATTCAACAAATTAAAGAAGGCAACTATGAGATCCACGTTTAATCTACTTGAGGAATGAAGTAGAAAAATGATTGAAGCTTGATTTTCTAATTTCAAAGGATGGCCTATTGAGATTTGGGGATAGAATATGTGTCCCAGATAATCCATATATCAAGAACCAAATCCTAATGGAAAGTCATAATACTAAGCTCACCCTACATCCTGGTAGCACTAAAATATATAGAGATCTTAAAAGTCATTATTGGTAGGAAGGCATGAAGAAAGATATTGTGATTTATGTTTCAAAGTGTTTAACTTGTCATCAAATCAAAATTGAACACCTAAGACCTAGAGGGTTGTTACAACCTTTAGATATTCTTGAATGGAAATGTGTCACCATGGACTTTGTTTCAGGTCTACCCAGAACTTCTAAAAAGAATGATGCTCTATGGGTTATCATTGGTAGGTTAACCAAATCTATACATTTCCTATTGATCAATATG
Source organism: Ensete ventricosum (assembly GCA_029747655.1). Classification (NCBI taxonomy): domain Eukaryota; kingdom Viridiplantae; phylum Streptophyta; class Magnoliopsida; order Zingiberales; family Musaceae; genus Ensete; species Ensete ventricosum. The sequence goes on from JAQQAF010000002.1 coordinate 22,240,746, forward strand.
GTATATTCTCTTGATAGGCTAGTTGATTTATATATTGATGAAATAGTAAGCCGTCATGGTGTTCCAAAGGAGATCATCTCTGACAAAGACTCCAGATTTCTTTCTAGAATATGAAGAAGATTATATAAATCTACAGGTACTAAAGTCAAGTTTAGCACTGCTTATCACCCTCAAACTAATGGCCAATCAGAAAGAACAATTCAAACACTTGAGGATTTACTTAGAGCTTATGTCATAGATTAGAAAGATGATTGGGATAAAGATATTTCTCTTGTTGAGTTCACTTACAATAACAGTTACCATTCAAGCATTCAGATGGCTCCTTATGAAGCTTTGTATAGGCGAAAGTGTAGATCGCCTATATGTTGTGAGAAAGTTGGCGATAGGAAGTTGTTAGCACCTAACAAAGAACAAGAGACCCCAAAAAAGATTCAAGTTATAAGAGAAAGGATAAAAGCTGCTCAGAGTCGTCAAAAGAACTATACTGACAATATTATATGAGAAATTGAGTTCCAAGTAGGGAATTTTGTATTTTTGAAGTTCTCTCCTTCCAAGGGCGTGGTAAGTTTGGGAAGAAAGGAAAATTAAGCCTTAGATTTATTCAACCTTTTTGGGTCCTTGAGAGGATTGGTTATGTCATTTACAGGATTGCCTTGCCATAATCTTTGTGTTATATCCATGATATATTTTATATTTCAATGCACATAAAGTATAAACCAGATCCCTCTCATATCATTAAGTATGAGCCGATTGTGATCGACGAAGACTTGTCTTATATAGAAGAGCCTATTCAAATTATTGATAAGAAATAAAAGATACTAAGGAATCAAGTCATTCCTCTAGTTAAAGTGATTTAGAGGCATCATTATATAGATGAAACGACCTGGGAGCTAGAGGAGAAAATGAAGAAAACCAATCCTTATCTTTTCGTTGATGGAGGTATGATAAATTTAGAGGACTAAAATTTTTTTTTAAGGGGGGAGAGTGTAATATCCCTCATTTCTGAAATATTTTAAATGAACTATTTTAAATTTGTTTATAAGGACCTATTTTTAAATATAAGAATTGATTAATAATGTTCTTGATTAAATAATTTTATATTGAAAGCTTGTTGCTATGGACCTAAATGTGAATTGATATGAATTATGAAAGATTCACATTAAGTGAAAAAAAGAAAAGAACATGTGCCACTAGCTAGCTTAAAGATTGTGCCACTTTATGCTTGTTGCATAGGTGACACATAAGCATCTTTCTTGCATGCTAGCCACTTAGTAACATTTATATTAGCCAAAATTAAGCAGCAATTAAATGTGAAAAATTACCCAAAAAGAAAAATTGAGAAAGGGAAGGCTTGCTTGAGAAGGAGAATAAGAAGACAAGGAAGATGAGAAGAATAGATTTAGGGGTTTAGGGATTTTGATCAAATCCACACATTTGGGATCAAAATCTTCAAAGGCAAGTATTCGATCATTTTTCTACTGAAATTTTATCTTTATTTTTGGCTTGATTATGAACAATTTGGAATAAATCAAGCTTAAAATCCGAAATTTCTTTTGTTGGTTGTAAAATTTTGAATCTGAAAAATTATCAAGGTTTTGACCCTTCTACCTTGTTTTGTCTATAAATCACTACACTAATATCCAATTTAGGCAAAACTTATTTTATATGATTATAGACTTGTAAACCTTTCTTTTGATAGCTTATTTGAATGATTTGGAGTAGTTTTGGCCACCCAAACGTCTAATTGAATAGACCCTATAAATTTGATAAGATAGAAATCAAATTTTTTGACCTATTATCAATAAATTATGTATAACTCCTTGTTGGAGTCTTTGACTCATAATTTAAACTTGATTTACATATGAGAAATTTGGAGTTCAATAGCTTATTCAAATATTTGTTAAATTGATCCTATAAAATCTATAAAATAGAGATTGTAGCTTCTGACCTTTTGTCACTAAATTATTATAACTCTCTATTGAAAACTTTGATTTGTACAAAATTTATTTTCTAAGAACTAGATTTGTATATCTCTCTTTTCCTACCAGATTTGAAGGATTTTCTACATATTTACCTACCAAAACATTTGGTTTAGTAGATCCTACATATTATATAAAAACAGGGATCATGGATTCTGACATTCCTATACTAAATTATCTGGCACTCCCTATTAGTAACATAAAACTCCATATAGCTTTCAAATGATATCATTTTTGAGTAATTTGAAGCATATTTGATTGTTCAGATGATTTATGCAATATGTCTCCTGAATTATGCTAGAATAGAGCTCCCGCCAATTTTGTCTATTCTTACTTCATCTACTTGAAAATTGATTTCATTCTAAACTTCTTTTTTTAATTGAAATTTATATCCTTTCATACTTGAAAATTGTGTTAGTTTATGTTGCATCATATTATTTCTTATAGGCACATGCATATTTTGTTGCTTTGCATGTGCTTCCGATGCGTATTAATTTTATTATACACATGTCTTTTTGTACCTTGGTGTTCATGGGATAATGTGAATCTTTGTTAGAAATGGTAAAGGGAGTTTGATAGAACCCCAAAGAAGCTCTATAGAATTTTGATCTTTGAGGGGGGATCAACCCTTGGAACACTATAGGGGTTCCTCCCTCCTAGGGTCGGCAACAAAGCTGAAATAAAAGTACTTGCTTGATGAAAAAGTGGAGGCTACAAGCTTATATAGGACTAAAAACCCTAGCCCTAGGGGTCGTGCTTCCTAAGTAAATTTCCCCCTTGCCCCTCCTATAGCTACCCTGCCTAACTAGGGATGGGCGGTGGTCTAAGTGGCTACATAATCGACTCTACCTGCTAGAAACCCTGGCTGACCAGCCTAATAAACGGAGGTGGTGACCAGTAAGTCCTAAGGCCCCAAAATAAATCTTAGCCACACTTCTTTACAAGATAGAGGTGACTAGGTGGGGTTTTATTATAATCTCACAGAGTTTTATTAACTTATACTTGGTTGAATATGACCCAGCCTACTAGTGTCCTATCAAACCCGCCCTCTTTAAATTAGCCTTGTCCTCAAGGCTGAGGTTTCATGAACTCAGGAACTGAATCTTCAGCTCCTCATAAGACTCCAATTTGGCATCTTCAGGTGGTAAGTTGTTCCAATGCACTAATACTTTAGTTGAGGGGTGTCGGCGGCGCATCACAATTCTTCGATCAAGAATGGCTTGTGGTTGGGCTTGAATTTCTCCATCATCTGTGGTGCTTGATAGTTAAGTTTGGGCTTCAAGCATGAAACATTAAAGACAAGATGAATTTTGGTATCCTCTGGCAGCTTTAGTCTATATTCCATAGCTCCAATACGCTTCGTAATATGATAAGGTCCATAAAATCGAGGAGATAGCTTCACTAAGGCCCTTGTGTTAATGGATAGCTGTTTGTACGGTTGTAGGCGAAGATAGACCTAATCTCCTTCTGAAAACTCTCGCTCGCTACGACGAGTGTCAGCTTGTTGCTTTATCTTGGCTTGAGCGACATATAGATTATCCTTCAGTAGCTATAGGAGCTTATCCCTGTCAACTAAACTTTGGTCGACCTAGTCTACTTTGGCCGCACCAATTACATACTTGGGTATTACAAGTGGTGGTGGGTTATACAATGTCTCATATGTGGTATATTTTGTGGATGAGTGATAAGTAGTGTTGTACCACCATTCGACCTAAGGGAGCCACTTCATCCACTCTATTGGCCAATCACTGGTGATGCACCGAAGATAGGTCTCTAGACATCTGTTCACCACTTCTGTTTAGTTGTCCATCTGTGGATGATAGGTTGTGTTCATCTTGAGTTGGGTGCCTTATAGTTGGAATAGATCGATCCAAAATTTGCTTATAAAAATCCTGTCACGGTCGCTCACAATCAATCTTGGCATCCCATGCAGTTTAACAATATTTTAAACAAAGAGTTGAGCAATACTAGCAGCAGTATAAGGGTGTCTCACAGCATAAAAATGGACATATTTTGTTAAGCGATCTACCACCACAAAGATTATACTTTTACCTTGAGATGATGGTAGCCCTTCGATAAAGTCCAAGGTGATATCAGTCCATGCTGAGTCCGGTATAGGTAATGCTTGCAGCTTCCCCAGACTTACCACTGTTTCTCCCTTTTGCTGCTGGCATACATCGCATTTAGTTACATAATCAGAAATTAATTTTTTTATGCCTCTCCAATAAAAGTTTTACTTCACCCTCTTGTATATTCTCAAAAATCTGGAGTGCTCTGCTAAAGGTGAAGAGTGCATTTCGTGCATGATAATTTTGACGCAAGGAGAAGTGGGAGTAAGCACGATACGACCCTTGTATCGTAGATCCCTCAAATCCCAAGTGTAGTGGGCTAATACGCTCGGATCCTTCTCCAATTTTTCTATAATGTCTTGGGTCTCTGAGTCCTTTTTCTATTCCTCCCTAATATCCTCGAGAAAGTTGGTGGAAGGAAAGGAGATGGCTGTAATTTTGGCTTGTTCCGGCAGCCGTGATAGTGCATATGCAACAACATTTTCTTTTCCCTTTCGATAAATAATTTCATAATCAAAACCAAGGAGTTTAGTTACCCATTTTTGCTACTCCAAGGATGATATTTTCTACTCTAAAAAATACTTGAGGCTCCGGTGGTCAGTTTTGATTCGGAACTGTCGGCCGATCAGGTAGGGTCTCCACTTTGTAACGACATGTACGATTGTAAGTATCTCCTTATCGTATACATACATTTTATGATGAGAAAGAGATAAAGCTTTGCTGGTATATGCAAGTGCTCAGCCATCTTGCATTAGAACGGCTCCAATTCTAACTCTGGATGTGTTGGCCTCAATAATGAAGGGTCGGTTGGAATTGGGCAGTGTTAAGACCGGTGTCATAGTCATGGCTGCCTTGAGCTTGTCGAAGGCTGTGGAAGCTTTGTCCGACCACTGGAAGGAGTTTTTTTTCAGTAAGGAAGTGAGTGGGGCACTGATCTTCTCAAATGTTGGGAAACTTCAATGGGAGCATCACATGCGTAGCGAAAATCTAAACAAAAAAACTAGTTTTTCACACAGATCAAATCGTCGTGCAAATAATTGGGGTCATGAGAAAAATGTAAAAATTAATAAAACTGTGATGTGTGAGAGATAGATTTTACCTAGGGAGATCGTATATTCCTTTATTCCAAATCCGGATTGAGAAAATGAAGGAGGTCAAGCGTCCTCCTTTCTAGCGGTATCCACATGATAGATCTCTGCAGCGAAACTCCTCCAATCTGATCTCGCAACTCTTGCGCAGAAGGAGATAGGAGAATAGGATGTGGTGGCTAAAGCCCTAAGCCTATCAACCATGAGTCTCCCCTCTAATTTATAGAGAGGCACAAAAAACCTAGGGCTTCTTCCTTAGTGGGTATTGGATCTTAATCCAATAACTCACTAATCTTGTATTATTGGATCTCTATCCAATAATCTCCTTAGGCCTCTAATTGGGTCTTAATCAAGGAGCCCATCAACATAGGATCTCATCTAATGAGAATAGGGGCTAATTGGATCTTCATCCAATCCTCTATTTGCTGAAGCATCCACCATATGTGTGTGACCCTCTAGGCCCGATACTGAGCTAGCCGTGAGTCACTCCCATCAAAACTCCTTATGATATAGTGAATTATTATCCCCATAATAATTCACTCAACTCATCGACTATGGACGTACTAGGCCACTACGCTATAGTCCCCGGCAGTACAGGGTGGATCAAATCCATCGGACCTGTCTGTCCATAATTATCATGTATCTATAATCCTTCATTCAACTAATATCCCAGAGATCATATATTGGACATGGTATTGTCAGGTCATATATGGAATCAGTTTGGCTTGCTCTGATCGGATTCTACTGGAGAACTCTCTCAATCTAAATGACCCTAACCAGAGATTTGTCTGAGCAAGCACATATGAGATATTTCTCTCGTGATACCAAGAGTGGATGATCCTCTATTGACACTCAATTGCCTTTGTAAGGTTGGCTATCGATCCCGATAACCAACTGTACCAGATTTAGAACTTTCTAAACCTGTAAATCTGGCGTCAAAGAAAGTTCTCATACAATGCATCCTTGGTGTCTCAAATCTAAGGATTAGATACACAACTGGGATTATGGAATCGCTGTCTAGCATTAGGTATCATTAACCATACAACATTCCATAAGCGGATCAATCAGTGGACTCATTCTCCAATAAGCACTTATACTATATCCTTAGTGTCTCCACACAAGTGGCTATGAGACCAGCCGACTCCATCATATGAACGGGTATATAGTACATCGATCTGTCTGGTTATCTTAATGTCCCTCTGGAGTAACATATGATCGGGATTATTTAGGATCTATGTTTAAAGGTGAATCGATCTCATTATCGTGATCTCATCACGATCCGACTCCCATTGCATAGAACCAAGGACATTACAATATATATATAACAGATAATATGAGAATATGTCAATATTAATCATAAGCAAAAAGATCACACAGCGTGTCACACGTGCCATCACTCACGTGTAACCAGTAATCTCTCACTTGACCAAAAGTCAATCACCTATGTGTCTGATCCCTATCAGACCCCTGTGATAATCTGAGCTAACGGCTTCGTCAATGGATCTGTAATGTTATCTTCAGTGGATCTGTAATAGTCATAGTGTGCTGCAATGGCCAAAATAATTCTAATGGATTTAAGCATAGCTACAGGTGAAAAGGTTTCGTCATAGTCAACTCCTTGTCTTTTACGATATCCTTTATCTACCAGCCTTGCTTTATAGGTCTCTACCTTTTCATCTACTCTGATCTTCTTCTTGAAGATCCATTTGCAGTTGATGTGTATAATACCCTCAGGTGTATCTATAAGGTTCCAAACCTTGTTAGAGTACATGGAATCCATCTTAGAATTCATAGCTTCTTGCCACTTCCCAGAGTCTATACTCATAATAGCCTCCTCGTAGGTCTGAGTATCAACATCCTAAGAGTCATCTCCACTGATATGTCCCACATATCTTTTAGGAGGGTGAGATACTCTACTAGACCTATGTAAAGTTAGAATTTGTGTGTTAAGTACCTGAACATACTCAGGCTCTGGAATGGTGCTTGAGCTAGGTTCTCCAACCTCGCTCAATTCTATCTCACTCCCACTGTTTCCACTAAGAATGTGTTCCTTCTCAAGGAACACAGCTCTCTTGGCAACAAAGACCTTTCGGTCCTCGGGATGATAGAAAAAATACCCACAAGTTTCCTTCGGGTATCCCACGAATGTGCAACATTCAGTCCTTGATTCTAACTTATCGGGGTTGTGTCTTCTAACGTGGGCAAGATAGCTCCAAATCTTAACAGTCTTAAGATCGAACTTCTTTCCTTTCCATATCTCATATGGTGTAGACACTACAGACTTTGATGGAACTCCGTTCAGAAGGTAAGCTGTGGTCTCTAGGGCGTACCCCTAGAATGAGATGGGTAGGTCAACAAAACCCATCATTGACCGCATCATGTCTAACTGCGTGTGATTCCTCCTTTCTGATATACCATTGAGCTGAGATGTATAAGGAGGTGTCCAATAGGATAGAATCTCATTATAACTGCAATAACACTTGCTTCATTGCCCATCTTGAGGTTCATCTTGCCTCTGCCAGTCTCCTAGGTCTTGTCAGAACTTGCAATGAATTGCAGATGTGATAAGCACTCCCGGTATCCAATACCCATGTGTTATCATGAAAATTTAACAAGTGGAGACTGATCATGAATATACTTGAAGCTTCTCCAAACTTCTGTCTCGCCTTCTCTGCAAGATACTCCTTACAGTTCCTCTTCCAATACCCATCTTAGCCGCAGTGGAAGCACTGTCCTTTGTCTTTTGTCGGGTCTCTCTTGGCAACCTTTGTCTTACATAGTCTTTCTTTGCCCTTGCCCTTCTTAAGGGTCTTTACTAGCCTTCCTTTTCCTATTGGTCTCACCAATATAGAGAATTGACTTCTCTTTCTTGATGGTACTCTCAGCTCCCCTCAATATATTGAGGAGCTCCGGTAGAGTCACCTAAAACTTGTTCATATTAAAGTTAATAATGAACAATGAAAATGAATCTGGTAGGGACTGAAGTATAAGATCAATATACAGGTTATCCTTTAGGCCTATCTTTATACTTCACAAAGCGAGCAATCTCATCCTCGCTTGTCCTTTCCTCCAGTGTGGGCACAATCGTGTTAAGGACATATACAATTTTCTCTTTTATGAGAATAATTCTCAAATTATGGAGTATTTAGACTAATGAGGCGGTTGGCATCAAGTATGCCACATAAGGGTTTTGCAAGTGATAAACAAGATATAGTGTAAATAAATAACATGCAGATTTTACAAAAAATATTAATTAAGATATGGACTTCTATCTTAATGTACACCCACTATTTTTTTAGCGAATCATGCAACACCCTCGACATGTGAGACAGAAGTCTTCGACAGACTCCTAGTGGGGCTCGAGATCTAATTGGCATCTTAGTGCAACCTCGAGGGACTTGACCAATTACACTAAACCGAAAAGGTAGGCAACTCTTGCCAATCACAACTCCTTATGATTCTCGTCACGTTCGACCTCCGAATCATCATGGTCTCGAGGGACTCGACTAACCATGATATTCAATTAAGTCATCGCCATCATTACAAGATGAGTCTGATTTGATGATATGCCCTCGAGGCTACAGCTTTGGCCACCGCCTCCTATTCTCCTCCCTCCCTCTGCGCAAGAGTTACTTGATCAAATTGGGGAGTTTCGCTGCAGAGATCTATCATGTGGATACCACTAGAGAGGAAGACACTTGACTTCCTTCATCTCTCCATCCGGATCTAGAATATAGGGATATACGATCTCTCTAGGTAATCAATCTATCACACAACGTGACTTTTCAGTTTTTGTGGCTTTCTCGTGACCAGTCTTTTGCTCAATGATTTGATCTATGTGGGAAACCTATTTTTTGTTTTGATTTCCGCTGCACATGTGATGCTCCCATTGAGATTTCCCAACAGTTAGGGTTTTATTACAATCTCACAGAGTTTTATTGACTTCTACTTGGTTAAATAGGATCCAACCCTACTAGGGTCCTATCAGTGTTATGCTAGAGCCCGCGATGCTCTATCGGCCCCCTATGACTTCATTAAGACATAGGTGGATGGAGCTCCTAGACAGGGGAAACTTATGTTTCGGCATCATTCAAAAATGCATGAACGATATTATGTTTGTGATCTCACTTCACCCTCTATGTTTTTGATATAATATCCAAAGCATTGCTTTTGAGTTTGTATATGTGCTATAGATAAGAATATTATGAATGTTATATCTGATATGATATTTGAGCTTATGTTCCTTATTTGTTCATTTGATAAATTCTGAAATATTTCATACACCATTTATATGCTATGAAATACTTTTTACGTTATTGATATGCTATAATTAATCTTTATTTCATTTGTTATGAAATGAATATATTTTGAATGAAATGACATTTGTAATTCCATATCTAATGAGCTGATATCAATGAATACTTTTATCTCTGCTTTGTATTTTGTTATCAAGTTTATTTGCAATTGTCCTCATTTACCTTTGATATCTTAATCATTTGCTGAGCTTTGTAGCTCACTCCGTTGATATATAAATTTTTTATGTTAGCTTGCTATTTATTGAAATGTTTGAAACTAGGCTAAGGTAGTGAAAAGCTAGAACAATACTATGTTTTTATTGTGTAAGAATAAACTTGCCATTTATTAGATACTATGTTTCTGTTGTGTAAGAATACTTTGTTTCTAATGGAATGTTGTCGATAAATTGTGAAGTGTTGTGTCTTGTAAATTTTTAAAGGACCTATCATGATTAGGATTTTGGAATGTTCAGTTAATTTGTATAATGATATAAATTTGTGGTAATGTTAGTTTTGTTATCATATAGATTCTGACTCTTGAGGATTTTATGATGTGGTTATTATTTCGTTGAGTTGGCTCTGATTTATGAATCTTTGAGTGAAGTGGTGTATTATAAACTTCGTAGGTTTTATAGATGAATGTGAAAAATAATTGAATGTTTTCTTTTTATGTACTCAAATGTTAGTTTGGATCCTGGGTTTGAAAACGAAGGAATTATATATATTTCTAATTTATGATAGGTTCATGCCTTTCGAATGTGATAATTTAAGTGGGGTGGGGGCGGGGTTGACATCGAGCCTCCTTGATCTCTATAGGGAATCAGTCCTCCTTGATCTCTATAGGGGATTGGCTCTCTTTGATCTCTATAGAGGATCGATCCTCCTAGAATTTTGGCCAATAGGCTAAAACAAAAGTCTTTTCATTCATTGATTAAAAAAATAGTTATAGTCCTATTTATAAAGATTCTTAGTAGAATCAACTCCTATTATGACTCTTAATCAAATCGACTCCAACTCCTACTAGGACTCATAATCAAATAGACTTTAACTCTTAATCAAATAGACTCCAATTCCCACTAGGACTCCTAATTGACTTGACTGGACCGACCAACAAGATTCAATAAGGAACATGACTCAATAGATGAGGACCCAACCCTATTGGGGTCCTATCAAACCTGTCCTCTTTAAATCGGTCTTGTCCTAAAGGCTAAACAACTTTGAATTCCGAGAGCACTTCAATATTTGCCGCGTATCACAACATTTTGATCAGTTAAGTAGGATCTACACTTGGTATAAGCAATAGGCTGGTCTTCTGGTGTACTAATCATTGTAGTCTTCTCCATCTGATGGCTAATGGTAGTTCCACATCTTCTTTTAAGGATTACCACTTCGAAGTATTTCAGAGGTGTCAAAAAGAAATCCATAAGTAGTTCTTTGCCCTGTACAATTGGCTTTATCTTTGAACACTTGTTATCACAAGTTAGGATTCGTTCATCAACAACCTTGACTTCAAATTTGCCACAGCCTTCAATATGATAGGCCAATCAGTCAGCAAGCTTTCTGTGCATAAAATTGTTAGCGCTACTAGTATCGATTAAAATAGTAGTGGGCTGATGTTTTAAAATTTATTCAATTTTCATGGTTTACGGGTTAGAGTAGCTGGCTAATGCATGCATTGTCTGTGTGATAGGTCTAATATCTTCATCAGAATACATATCTTCATGATCGGAGTTCACATTATCAGTTTCTGATTCCTCCTTTATTGGTTCAATTATCAAAAGCTGACCCTATTTGCATCAGTGTTCCTTACTCTATTTTTCATCACATTGCTAGCACAACCCTTTTGCTGATCTTTCCTTGGATTCTTCTTGGGTTAGCTTTTGGATGTCTAGGTTTTGGCTGGTATAGATGGGGTAGGTGGCTTGCTGATTACTTGTCTATTGAAGCTTCTATTTCGACGAGTATCAATATTAATTTTTCCTTCATGCACGTAAGCAGATGATATGGCGGCTATTATGGTGAGGGGATGACGGGCTTTAACTTTGCACCGAATCTCAGTATTAAGTCCCTTGATAAATTTTCTCACCAATTATTTCTCTTACCAATCTCGGGTTTGGTTCGACAAGCGCTCAAATTTGCACTGGTACTCCTATACTATGGGAAGTCTGGTGGATTTTGGCGAGCTATCCATTGACGTTCTCGTGCTTCAATAGTCCGAAGCGAATCAGGAGCTCTCTCTTGAACTGTCCCGACAAAGGGACTCCGTGATAGGTCTCGTATAAATCATATCACTGGATCGCATCACCATCAAGTTGATTTGAAGCTACTTCTACCTTGGATTCTTCTGGAGTTATGTGAAAGTTAAAAAAACTTCTTAACATGTAAGATCTAGCTGATTGGGTCTCTATCTTCCCATAAGAGGAACTCTACCCTCATACGTGGGTATCCTCTGTCTTTCCCTTGATCATATTTTTTGGATCGGCTCTCTTTACTGTTGGAGCTTTCGCCAAGTTGAGATTTGATGAGGCTTCCTGCTAGACTTCGTTTGAATTCATTGAGAAATTCTTGTCACTTTTCTTTCATGCTGGTCTTGAAGGCTTGAAACTTGGTGTTTATTGCATCATCTGTGACCATCGTAAGATTGTAGATCAATAATGTTCAACTCCTATTTTTGATATTAGGTTAAGGATATCAACATGTCCGACGTGATGCAGCGGTTGTGAAATTTGCTTATTGATTGTGTGAGGGATCATGAGGCTATCGAGGAAGCAGATGTTGAAGGTGGTCGTGGCCTATTTGCTTATGGTACATTGGCCTAGGAATAGTAGCGGTTGAGGATGAAGAGGAGATGCGGTAGGAGGCGATAGGGATGGCCAGCGGAGGCAGCAACAACAGGGGCATCGAGTGCGGCTAATGTGGTTGCAAGCGGTAGCGTCGGCAACCAACGATGGCGGTTATCGATTGGCAGAGGAAGAAGAGGGTAGCTGGAAGCAATGGTCGAGGAGGGAGCGACAACAGCAAAGGAGGGAGTGGTTGGTGACAACAAAGGAGGTATGGTAGCGCGACGATGAAAGTTGCAGCGGATGCCAATCCAGAGCAGGGGAGAAGGGAAAGAGCGGGGAAGGGACAACGGTAGCAAGGTTGTGCGACTGCGACAAGGGGTTGGAGATGACAATACCAGCCATGGGAAAAAGAGGGATTGGAGCAGGCAACAGCGGTGGTGATGTGGTTAGGGAGCCAAGCTATCACAACAGGCTGGAAGGCGTGGTTGTAGTGGAGCAAGGGAGAAGGCAAAGGGGGCAGCGATGTCAGCGTAAGGAGTAGCCAATGGTGGCTGCGACTGAGGAGGGTGCGACTGCGTGGGTTGTAGGTAGAAGATGGGGCAGCGACAGCAGGGGCAATCCTCCTAGGGTTTTGGCCAATAGGCTAAAGCAAAAGTCTTTTCATTGATTGATTAAATAGAAATAGTTACGGTCCTATTTATAGAGATTCTTAGTCGAATCCAACTCCTACTATGACTCTTAATAAAATAAACTCCAACTCCTACTATGACTTATAATTAAATAGACTCTAACTCCAACTAAGACTCCTAATCAAATAGACTCCAACTCTTACTAGGACTCCTAATTGACTTGACTGGACCGACCAATATGACTCAAAAAAGAATATGACTCGATGATGAGAACCCAACCTTATTAGGGTCCTTTCACATATCTTCAACTACTAATTTAGAACGTCTAAAATCCTGTTCAGTTATAGCTTACACTCTGTCATGGGTCGATGATCTATGAGGCAATGGCTCTTTCTTCTTGTTTAGAGGGCAATCTTTTATTTTATTATCCAACTTCCTATAGGTAAATAAACTCCAATCACCCAAAAAAACATTAACTTGTTTCATGATTTAACCAGCATTCTGCACTTGTTTGAGTCTTTTGTGGTGACTTTTCTTTTCTAAATCTAGATATCTTGACCCTTCTATTATTATTTTTTGATTCATTTTCTTTCTTACTTTTACTAGCAAACTTATCTTTGCTATTCCAACCCCTAATCTCTAGAGATTCTCTTTATCGTTCCCAACTAGTACTCAACTTCTCCTTCCAATATAAAGGTGACAAAAGAAATATTTGGGTCATCATGGTAATTTAAGACATCAAATATTTTTTCTATTCGCATCATTCATTGTTCTACCACTATTGAATCAGTTCACCCCTAAAAAGGGAGGACTAAGCTTCTTAAATTATTTTATTCCCAATCAATTCTGATTGATATCCTCGATAAATCCTTTTATCACAATTGATTAATTAGAAGAAGAAGATGAAGCAGGAGGACCAAACGTCCTCATAATCCTAGATTCCTAAAAGACATCTAAGAAAATTTTTATCGATTACTATATAATTTACTAAACCTCAATATACTTTGCACACCAAACATATCAAATATTTTAGTAATACTCAAATCATACTCTGCTACCACCTCTGTCACCCCCCTAAATTATCGCATTAAAGAGGCATGAACCTATCTTAAATTAAGAATATTATAATTCATCCAAAATCCAAATACAGGATCTAAACTAACATTTAAGGACACTGAAAGAAAAATATTCAAACATTATTCATAACTTGTAAAATCTATGTAGTTTATAATCATATACCATATCACTCGATAATCCACAAAATCCAAAGCCAACTTAACAAAAATATTAACCACATATAAAACCACAAGTTCATATCATCATAAAACTAAACTTAATATTCCAAAATTGTGAACGTGAGAGTTCTTTTAAACATTTACAAGATATATCACTTCAAATTTATCAATAATATTTTATTATACATAAATTATTTTTATAAAATATCCACAACATATCAACCTATAAGACTTGTCCAAAATCTGAGTAGCTCTCCACTGCCTCAGATTAAATTCAAATGTTTAAGTGAGTGACAAGCTACCCTGAAAAATTTATATAGCAATGGGGTGAGCTACAAAGCTCAACAACTAACATATCTAAGGTAAGGTAGGATAGATTTAAACAAACTTGATATAATATTGCAATTCAAGGGTATAAAAATTCATAGATATCATCTCAAAACAAAGCAAAACTCCTACTTCAATTCCTCTTCCCTGCTCTTCTCAAGTCTACATTGGTTGCAACAAATTTTCTCATTTTTTGGTAAGTTTTCCTTTAGTTTTCTTCTCTAATAGTTTAAGTTTTGCTAACACAAAGATGGCAAGTGACAAGCTTACATGAAGCAAGCTTATGTGTCATTCATGTAACAAGCATAAGTTGCATATGGTGATAAATGTCCTCCATTTTTATGTTCTCTATTTAATCTTGACAAACTAAATTAATGCTCTTTAGAAAATTTCATAATTTTGAAATTTTTGGTTCTATGATGAGCTATTATCATCCAATCATAGTCAGAAATTATACATGAGGCTTTTACCTTATAACTTATGGCTAAGAGCTTACATTAATTACCATGCACTAAATTTTTATTAATTATAACTTTTATACTAGTTATCTGATAATACTAAACATATTACAAGCATGTTATAATACTTGTGAAGAAGTTTGGATGAGGTTTAGAAAAATTTAATAAGTTACACTCGAGTTAATTTCAATCGTAACCATCTCTTACTAGGAAAATTGATCACCCTAAAATCATAAAAAATGATATTAAACATGTTAAGTCATGTTAAGATATATATGGAGTGGTTTGAATAGGTTTAAGAAAGTCTCAATTAAAATCATAAAAAATTTGATTACAAAATTGACTTAAAAATCCTCTATTTGAAAAATTAATAGCCCTAAAATCATATAAAATTGTACAAGTGCTACTAATCGACTTAGGATCATATCATGATCGTTATGAGAAAGTTTAGGAAAAGTAAGTATTTAGACTTGGGTTATACTTGTTAGGATCATAATGGCACTAAGAGAAGGGGGTGAATAAAGATCTAATTTAAAAAGTGTTTTGACCCTAGCTGAGTTGGGTCATAGTCGATTGAGTCGAGTCCTTAAATTAGGCCTTGTTGGCCAACCTAGACTTGACATTAGTCCAGCTAGGAGAAGATTTGAGTCCATTGTAATAAATCAGCCCAAATCCTAGTAGAGTTAGGATTTGACTGAACTGGAGTCGGGTTAGGTGTTGGAGTAAAAAACAAGTTAAAGTCAATGGCATCATGAATATAATAAACTCTAATCTAGCCACCACCCCCCAATAAAAAAGTGGTTGGCTAGGGTTAGGGAGGAGTCATTATGGGATGGGAGTCTCCTAGCCCCTCCTTATATTAAGAGAGGTCGACTAGGATGAGGGATTGAGTTAGGAGTTGGGGCGCATGTAAACCCTAGCTAGTTGCCCCCTACTTTAGAAAAAGGGGTCGGCTGGGGTTAGGGTTAACTTGGTAGAGGATTAGGAGTCTACTACAACTAGCCTCTCCTAGTTAGGGTCGGCTAGGACGTTACTTCTTAGAGAAGCAATTGGAGTTGTTAGTAGGAGTTACTTCTTAGAGTTGCAGTTGGAGTTGTTAGAAGTAGAAGTCTTTAAGTAGGAAGCCTATTAGGAGTTAAGGTTTAAAAACCCTATAAATAGCTTATGTTCTCCCAATCTTTTTATCATCAACAGATCGATATTATTTTTAGCCTTTGTGCAAAAAACCTAGGAGGGAGGAACCCCTATAGAGTTCCAAGGACATTGATCCCCTATAGAGATCACCCTAAGCTTAGAATCTATAAGGGCTCTAACACTTAGTATCAGACCAACGTTCTTGGTATCTCACTGCCCTTCCACAGTCGTCCATCTCCCCTCCACAGCAGCCCAAACAATTCCCACAATCACTTAAGATTATCGTCGAATTCCGCCGTCATCTCCACTACCGCAGATCATCCTTTGATCTCTGCGTGAATTACAACAGGTTCAAGTTTCCTACCTTACTATTGTTGCAATTTAGTTATCCTTATTCCAAAAACCCAAAAAAAATTGTTTCTATCTTATTGCATAAACTCTTCGTCTTAAAGCTTCCATCTTTATGATGAAAGTTACGCTGCAGAATTTAGCTTCATACCACTACTTGTTTTGATCTTGCTATCATAATTTTTTTATCCAATCTCTACGAGTTTTTTATAATAGCTTTGGCATTTCTTAACAGTAGATTTCTCTTTGGTTTCGTGCAAAAATTATCAATTTAAACCACTGATCTTTTACGTCCAATCTGCTGCACTTTAGATGTAAAAATCTACCGCAGCACCTTCTCGTAATCTTTGATCTTGCCGAATTCTTTGCTGTCATGTTTAAAGTTTCCCATAAAATTTTTGTCAACATTACCTTTCCATTACCAGTGGATTCCCATTAAGTTTTACTCGAATCCTTGTTTTGAATCATTGGAAAAAATTACATCTATACTGTTGAAATTTTTTGACAAAAAATTCTAGTGTGGTACCTTGTCATTCTTCTTCTCCCAAATCCCTAAAACCCTACCAATCTTGCTACCACCAACCATGTTGTCTTTAGGGCACCCCTCTAGCCTTAAGATGCTGCTATCATAACCTATTTTCATAACTCTAACAACACCCAAAACTGCATCTCAAAACAGTGACCTATTGTAGCCATAACCCCCCACCACCGATCTTATATTCTGTGGCCACCAATCCCTACCAAACTAGTTATTGCCATCAACAGCAACCCTAAGCCATCCCTTTAACCATAAACCTCTATCACCAAACCTCCCTTACAGCCTCTACAATAGTCCCAAATAGTAGCATCAACAACACCCTCTTTGATGAAAAATTTTGCTACACTACCTTCAATACTACTTGCTGCATCCACACCCGATCCCTACCAAATCTGTTACTGTCATCAATAGCAACCCTAAACCATTTTTCTAACCTTAAACCTTAACCATCATACCCCCTATATAACCTCTACAACAGCTGCAAGCCAACAACAACCAAAAATCTGTTAGCCCTAAAATGCAGCCATCTGCCTATGATCCATCATCCCTTTCGGCCACCAATCCACCCAACCATTTCATACCATTGACTCAGCAGCATGAGAAGGATCTTGACATCACTGATCGAGGGTCTTAAACCATGGCATGGGAAGATCTGATGGGTGCCAAGTTGGAGGCGCTTGAATCATGGATTGAATCATGCATGGAGGACGATCTCCGAGTCCAACAAAATTCCAGGAAGGTAAAAGTTTAGAGAGGCCTACCAAAAAAAAAGAATAAGCCTCGGACATGATGCAGCCATGCATGAGTGTGGACTTCCCTCGGTGGGAAGAAGGAGACCCGATGGGATGGATTTCGTGCAAAGAACGTTACTTCCACTACTATCGAACACTGGATGATTCCATGGTGGACATCACTATCATCCACCTTGAAGGAGATGCTATACGATGGTACAATTACCTTGAATACAATCATGGAGCCCTGATGTAGATACAATTCAAGAACGCACTACTGAACCGCTTTGGGCCAACCAAGTACGAGAATATTAACGAACAACTTGCCAAGATCCAACAAACCTCAACGATCCAAGAATACCATACCAGGTTTAAGGAATTATCTTATCTTGCTCGTGATGGTCTGACAGACAATGATTAGGGACATTTATCGAAGGACTCAAGCCAGAAATTAAAGAAGAGGTTAAACCATGATAGCTCCATACCGTGACGGTCGCAATCTCTTTCACCCGAATCCAAGAAAAGCGGCTCAACCAAGATGCTCGAAAGATGAGAACCAATCCTAGACCAGCAACATATAAACCTCCCTCTACCCCTAGCTATCCTTCGCTGCCATAAAAAGTGATGTTAGAAGAGCTACATGACAGATCGACGAAGGGACTTTATTGGTATTGTGATGAACTTTAGAGCTGTAACCATCGCTGCAAAAAATGGAAGCTTTTCATAATAAAACATATTGAAGAATCTAAAGAAGAGGTCTAGGAACCTAAAGAGGATAACACAAAGGAAGAACTGCATCCGGCCGATTGCACGACTTACACTTTAGTCGGCCATACAAACCAGCAAGCAACAAAAGTTGAAGAATCTCTTAAGCCACAACCCGTCACCATCCTCAATAAGACTAGGAGACCAACAACTTTATGAACAGCAAGGTTGCTACCCAATTGATGCTCCAAAATGAAGATTGTAGTAGGTTTGATGTTGAGGTCACTAACGGCCAAAAATTTTGAAGTGTGACCAAAGATACCCATGGGTGAAATGTTACAGCAAGACCAAGAGATACTTGTTGATTTCTTCCTCCTTCCTTATGATGATTATAAGCCCGTGTTGGATATCAAATGGCTGACTACACTAGGTAACGTTCCCTAAAATTTTTTTAAATTTACCATGAAATTTTTTAGCCATGAGAAACAGGAGATCCTACGCGGGAGCGACGTAATGACGATTTGCACATAGCAAACGGAGAAAGTTCTGAACAAAGTGAACATCGACTTCCTGATGCAACTTTAGCAGCACTCTATGGGGGAGCCAACAAAAAATTAAGACCCAACCTTCTCCAATCGCTTGCTAAATTTTCAGATATTTTCGTTGAACCATGCAACCTACTTTCTACCCGCCAGCATGACCATCGAATTCTGATTCTCTTGAGCAAACCAGTAGCAAACACTTGGCTATGTTGTTATCCTCACCTGAAATAGAGAGGATTGAAGAAGAGATACTGGAAACAAGTGTCATTCGGTCATGTTGCAGCCCATACTCTTCGCTGGTGCTAGCTTTACCCGACTCCAATAAAGTGTTTATTATTAAGGCATCAGGAGCTAGAAATTATGTTAACTACATGCAAGATGGCCAACCCTTAGCCTACCTCAGCAAAGCCCTCACTCCAAATCACCTAAAACTATTAATCAATGATAAGGGAATGCTAACCTTTGCTGAATTTATGGTTTGGTATGATACAGAACAACGACACAAATAGGAGATAAAATTAAGTCCTGAAATTTTACAGCTCCTACTCCCTCCAAATTCAGATCGCTCACCTTACCATGGACTCTACTAGAGGGAAACCACCATCATAGAGGAAAGCTTGGCTACCATTAAAGAACAACCACACGCTAGCTCATACAAGAAAGAAACAACCGCTCGACAAATGTCGGAGTAGAAGGAATTTTGCTATTAAAGATCGAGTCTTCCTTCATCTTTGTCCCTACTAGTAGGAATTTATGAAGACTTGAGCCTCATGGAAGTGGTCTTCTAGTTTCTTTGGACCTTATAAAATTGGATATCACATTGGAGCCGTAACTTGTGGCTTGGATGACATACTAATTCAAAGTTATAATTGATCCTCTAGGAATCTCACCGTAAATGAAAGTTTAGAGAGGATGACTCAGCCTAGATTTATCCACAAAATACCTAAGTTGATGAGGAGGTTTAGGTTTAGCTGATGATTGCATGGGATCGCAGGATCATGACACATCACCGCCTAGTCACTACTACTGACACTAGACCGCAAGAGTTGAATATACCTACTATAAGGGCCACGAAGGAGCCTCATGAGGAGTTGCAGATCAAGACCCGAGACATGGAGCTCAGCCTTGAGGACAAGGCTGATTTGAAGAGGGTGGGTCTATTAGGACCCTAGCTAACCCGGGTCCTAGTCGATTGAGTTGACTCCTTCAATTATGCCTTGTTGGCCAATCTAGACCTGACATTAGGTCGGCTAGGAGAAGATTGAGTCCATTATAATAAATCAGCCCAAATCCTAGTAGGGTTAGAATTTGACTAAACTGGAGTCAGGTTATGAGTCGAAGTTAGAAACGGGTTAAAGTCAATAGCATCATAAATGTAATAAACCCTAATCTAGCCACCACCCCCTAATAAAAAAGTGATTCGCTAGGTTTAGGGAGGAGTCCTTATGGGATGAGAGTCTCCTAGCCCCTCCTCCTCTTAAAAGAGGTCGACTAGGATGTGAGATTGAGTTAGGAGTTGGGGAGCATGTAAACCCTAGCTAGTCGCCCCCTACTTTAGTAAAAGGGGTTGGCTGGGGTTAGGGTTAACTTGGAGGAGGATTAGGAGTCTAATGCAGCTAGCTCTCCTAGTTAGGGCCGGCTAGGAGGTTGCTTCTTAGAGAAGCAATTGGACTTGTTAGTAGGAGTTACTTTTTAGAGTTGGAGTTATTAGAAGTATCAACAAGGATATGCAAAATGGCAAAGGCCCTATTATGGTAGATTTTGATATGCAGATTGCATGAATTATTTTAATAAACAACTATACTCTATCTTACTCAAAATAGGTATCGTTTGAAAAATATTTTGATATACTTTCAGATAAATCAACTTTTATATGAATTGAAGTTTCCAACAAGGAGTTCTATATAATTTAGTAATATAAGCTTAAAGGATAACATTTCTATTTTGCAGAATCTATAGAGTTGAATAGAACAAATGTTTTAGTAGATATTTGTAGTTCAAATCTTTCAAATTATATATGAAAAGAAAAATCCATGATTATAGATTCTAATGGAGTAGATTTTATCATTTTAAATAGAGAGTTAAAAGAAATTTAGTATCAAGAGATCAAAAATTATAATATCTATTTTATAGATTCATTAGGGTCAATTGAAACAAAAGTTTAGGCTGACATATGAGCTTTTTTCCAATTTTGGTATCAAAATAAAGATCTACAAGTCTACTTCCTAATGAATAAGGGTATGCCCAAATTAGAGTGTGATGTAGAATGTTATGGCTAGAATAAAGTAGAATGTTCATAATCTTAAAAATTCAAGATTTATAGTTTTACATCTAAATAAGAGAGATATCATGTTCTAAGCAGTAATCTTTTAAATTATTTAAAATTGAGATGAAATCAATGAGTAAGATTGCTGTAGGATGGGGTATGATCTAAAATTAATTCCCAAGTATGAGGTATGATCTAAAATCTCAAACTAAAGCAAAACTCTTTCTATTTTAATTCCTCTTCCCTTCTCTTCTTAAGTCTGTTGGAAAACCTCAGCGGGAGCATCACATGTGCAACGGAAATTAAAATAAAAACTGATTTCTCACGCAGATCCAATCGTCGTGCAAAAGATTGGGGGTCGCGAGAAAAATGTAAAAACTGATAAAATTGCAATGTGTGAGAGATTGATTTTACTTAGGGAGATCGTATATCCCTATATTCCAGATCTGGATAGAGAAGATGAAGGAGATCAAGCGTCCTCCTCTCTAGCGATATCCACACGATGGATCTCTATGACGAAACTCCTCGAATCTGATCTCGTAACTCTTGTGCAGAGGGAGGGAGTAGAATAGGAGGTGGTGGCTAAAGCCGCAGCCCATCAACCATGAGTCTCCCCTCCTATTTATAAAGAGCCACCAAAACCCTAGGGCTCTTACCTTAGTGGGTATTGGATCTCCATCCAATAACCCACTATCGAATAATCTCCTTAGGCCTCTAACTGGGCTTTAATCAAGGAGCCCATCGGCTTAGGGTCTCATCTAATGAGAATATGGGCTAATTGGATCTTCATCAAATCCTCTATTCGCTGAAGCATCCACCATATGTGTGTGATCCTTTAGGCCTGATATCGAGCTGGCCGAGAGTCACTCCCATCAGAACTCCTTCTAATATAGTGAATTTTTATCCTCATAATAATTCACTCGACTCATCGACTATGGACGTACTAGGCCACTACGCTATAGTCCCCAGACGATACAGGGGGATCGAATTTGTTGGACCTATCTGTCTACAGTTATCATGTATCTATAATTCCTCATCCAACTAATATCCCAGAGATAGTATATTGGACATAGTACTGTCAGGTCACATACGGAATCAGTTTGTTTTGCTCTAATTAGATTCTACCGAGAACTCTTTCTCTCTCAATCCGAATTATCCTAGCCAGGGATTTGTCTGAGCAAGCACATATGAGATATTCCTCTCATAATACCGAGAGTGGATGATCCTCTATTGACACTCAATTGTCTTCGTAAGGTTAGCTATCAATTCCGATAACTAGTTGTACCAGATCTGGAGCTTTCCAAACCTGTAAGTCTGGTGTCAAAGAAATGAGTACTCATATAAAGCATCATTGGTGAATCAAGTCTAAGGACCAGATACACAACTGAGACTATAGAATCACTGATTGACATTAGGTATCTTTAACTATACAACATTCCATAAGCGGATGAATCAGTTAACTCATTCTCCAATGAGCATCTGTACTATATCCTTCGTGTCTCTACACAAGTGGCTATGAGACCAGCCGCCTCCATCATATGGATAGGTATATAGTACATCGGTCTATCCAGTTATCTCAATGTCCCTCTCGAGTAACCTATGATCGGGATTATTTAGAATCTGTGTTTAAAAGTGAATCGATCTCATTATCGTTATCTCATCACGATCCGACTCTCATTGCACAGAACCAAGGACATCATAATATATATGTAACAGATAATGTGAGAATATGCCAATATTAATCCTAAGCAAAAAGATCACACAGCATATCACACGTGCCATCACTCACATGATTGGCTTGCAGGGTACTTGTAATCAGTAAAGGCTACATTGGTTGCAGCAAATTTTCTCATTTTTTGATAATTTTTCCTTTAGTTATCTTCCTAGTAGCTTATGTTTTGCTAACATAATGATGATAAGTGGCAAGCTTGTATGAACAAAGCCTGTGTCATCCCTTAGTAAAATAGGATATGAGTAATAATTTTCTTATAAATTTTTTTTCCCCTTTGATATCAACAAAAAGAGGTGAAATAATGAGCATATAATTTTTCGATACATAAACTCATCATACGTCAAATTTTTCATATTTCTACAAAATAAATATTAATTAGATTTTACATTGCTTCCCTTTAGTAAAACATAATTTTCTTATGAAAATTTTTCTTACTCTTTTTGAATAATAAGGAAGGAGAAATAAATAAGTGTTGAATCTCAAATTTTAATAATGAAATCAATTGATGGGTTATTGATCTAACAGGATTGTTAGAATTGACTGATGCAAGATTAATTACGATAGAATGATTATTACAATCAAGATTTGTCAAGGTCAAGTCCATGCATCAGGTCGATGCGGTTGAGAACTCGCTAGGAGTGCATCGAGAGCTTATGGAGGGTATCGGGAGTTTGCTAGGATGGCGCAAGGGAGTTCGCCAGAAGAAGACCGAGACTCATCGGAAGATTATCGGGGGTAGCCGAAAAGCTTGCCGGGAGTTAGGATGGTCTTGTAATGGATGTTTGATAATTATGATTATATTTAATTAAGTCATAATTAGCATAATGCAGGACTAACTATGACAGGAGCAATGAAGTTACAACCAGATGATGGGCCAAGATCAAGCTTGAGCATCGAGCCGGGGTTCGGATAATGTAGTGGGATCTCGCCGAAGTTCGCTAGGAGATTCGTTGAAGAAGTTTATTTTATTAATAGAAAGCAAATAATTTTCAAAGGAAGACGTGGAAGCAAGATCATAATTACCGGTAACCATTGGATGAAAATGGTTCCTCATAATACTATAATGACTACTACACCAGAAAGCTAACTCATTGCTTATCTCAAGTGGAGATCCTGCTTAATTGATCAAAAGGTTGTAATACGTGATAAATATCATGGACCTTAGTACTCCCAAAGTTTGATGCTGCTCAGCCTTGAGGACAAGGCTGAAGAGGACGGATCAGATAGGGCCCTAACAGGGTCGGGTCCATCGGTTTCAAATTAATTCAAGATGAGTCATATTGGTTTAGTGGGACTCTGAGTCCAAGTCTAGAGGGACTCTTGATAGAACCCTATAAATAATGATATAAACTCTTTTATTAGGGAATGAAAAAATCGAGCTTTAACCAAAAGGTAAAATCCCCTCGAAGTGATTAGGAGGCTCGATCCCCTCAAATTAACACATTCATCCGATCTACTAGCTAGGACAACCAATTGCCATTGGATATATGGAAATATGATGTATTTAACTTGGTTAAGGTTATTGAGATTGTTTCTGTGATCATATTGCCCGTGGAAAATCCCTCCGGCTCCTTCAATCTAATTTTGTTTACTAGAAATTAGTGTTAAAATACTTTTTACATTTGATAGATTGAATAATATAAAATCATAGGCTTCAACTTATTTGGTTTTTATGCCAACAAAATCTTGAATATATGGTCAACTATTTATTTCAATTGTTATTTCTCTAGAAGAATTTAGGAATAATGGAAAATTAATCCTTCTAAAGGTTTTCAAAATAAAGTTACCTGGGCTTCAGATGATTAGTTGAATGATGGCTAACACTCAGGAGTTGGAATGTTTTTTCTTCCGAGGTTGTCCATTATATGGTAAAAAATGGAAGGCTCAAAATGATCTTTTTCATAGTAGAAGGTCCTATTTTAAAGGTTTTGCGCCGAGGCTCTTGCTCACACTAGTTATTATGTTAGATTTATCATAAAGATGACTTAGTTATTATCATACCTGAATGATAACTTATGAGCAACACTATCTGGCTAAATTAGAAAAAACTACCATGATCTAAAAAAGATTTGTTGTTAAGGAGTATTTAACAACAAATAAATTTTGATGTAAACTACCCCATAATTATCCTTGACATGCTGCTAATGATGAAGATGAAAACAATCTAACTTGGTCCATACACCATATCATCGGTAGCTAACATTATAAGATTCATATCACACCTAACATCTTTAGATGTGACATATTGCCTTCCCAAATGTAATCAACTAGCGAATTGGATTATCAAAAAAACAGAGTAGATAATTATTTTTAAAAAAAAGGAAGGAATCGTTTTCTCAAATTGTATTCCTTTTTATATAATGACCCTCGTGAGGTTATTTTTAGAACTTCGAGATCTTAATTGATATCTTATTATTTTAGAAAAAAATTGTATAAATATGTAACAATAAAGCAGACTAGGATGTACCTACAATTTCATCCACTTGTTTCTCCCGGCACATCAGTTGTTCATATTATAATTTAATTCATAGTTTTTAATTATATAAAATAAGATTAAGATTTATTTTAGCCCTATAGTTTTCATCACGTATCACTTAAGTTTTTATGGTTTATTCGTGTCTAGAATAATCTCTATAATTTCAAAAATATAGCATATAAGTTCCTCCGATCAAATCTGAATTATTAGACGTTAGAATCTACTTACGTGGCATGCTTACTCATAATAAACTATTAATATAATGATACATATAATTTAATTTTTTTAAAATGATCCATTTTATCTCCTATCATGTTGATCACGGACCACTTAAATCATTATGGTTTTACTCGTATTTAAAATAATCTTTATATTTTTAAAAATATAGCATATAAGTCCCTCCTATCAAGTATGAATTAATAGACGTTAGAGTCTAGTTAATTGGCATACTAACTCATAATAAATAATCAATATAATAATATATAATTTAAATTAAAAAATTAAAATAACTATCAATGACGGGAGGATGCATCGTCATGAATGCAACCACTAGGAGCAACACTCAGGCGCTACTGCCTAGCAGGGCATCATTCATATACAACCTCTCTTGTACTAACGACAAGCTTATGAGCCTATAGTTTTACCTTATGTGGATGTACATCAATCCGTCCGATGTTAGGCACATGATGGTTTCCTAGTCCCTCTTCCTCTTGAGCGTTTTTATCCTCATCGCCTCTCACTTTGTCCTCTCAAACACTCCCACCTATCATCCTTACGACATGGTGGTATATTTCTCTCATGCCTTTGGCCTCTCCTTTGTACCTCTATCTCTCCACCTTCGTCCGCTGCTTACTCTTCCTCGATAAGATAAACTTAAATTATACGTGTCGTTATATTAATAATTTATTATGAGTTAAGATATCACGTAAGTAAACTTCAATATTTATCAACTCATATAGGAGGGACCTATATAATATATTTAAAAAAATATATGAACTATTTTAGGTGTAAATAAAATCATAAAGACTTAAATAGTATATGACGAAAATGACATAGAGTAAAATTAATTTTTTAAACTTAAATTATATATATTATTATATTAATAATTTATTATGAGATAAAATTATAACATCTATTAACTCAAACATAATAAACTTATACGTTACATTTTTTTTAGTATAGAGATTATTTTCGATCATAAAGATTTAAGTAATTAATGCCAAAATAATAAGAACTGAAATAAATATTAACTCTACAAAATCGTGAGAGCTGAGTTAGATTGTTCTTTTTTCTTTCTTTTTCTCTATTTATGTTGTGACTCAAATCAAAGCATTTTAACGGGTGCAGAGCCGATATCCATACCCGTTAATTACGTGGTGGTTCCTAATTGGTTTTTAGACTTTCGGGTCCACCAACATGCCCAAAAATTAGTACACCAATCTCGTAATTCCAATAGTATCTGGGGTTACTTCAGTAATTTAGTCATGCCATGCGGCATCAATATCATCTCCGCCCTACCCAAGCTTTTCTCCAAGCGAAGTTGCGTTGTCGGCGCCCTCCTCTCTCTTCTTCCGGCGTGGGTTCCCGTGTTACCGTTGCAAAGGTAATTCGGGGTTCTTTCTATTCATTTCTTCATCTCGCTGATCTGATCTCAGTTAGAATGGTTTAAGGATTCATCAAGCTTTAAGGTTTTTGTCCATTTCTCTAAATATGGAAGAGTATCTGACGATTCGGAAAGGCTCTAGCCTCCACTGTCTCTCTGCTGTGAACTTTGGTTTTAGTGGGATCCTTTCCTTTAGAGTCACTTTAATGTTTTTTTGATGGGAGATCCGTGTTGATCTTTGTGTTTGGCTCTCCACTATGCCTTAACTCTGATAATAAGCTCAATTGGATATGCTGAATCCTAGATAGGTTGGGTTGCTTTGTTTAAGAGGTTTAGCTATGTGTTATATAGATGTAACTTTGTTGTCTTTTTTGTGTTTAATTGTTCTTTCAAGAAATACTTCTAATAATGATCGTCTTAAATAGGACTTTAATCCTAATATAAGAATGTTAGCATAAATGAGACGACTTTCAAGCTTATGGTGGTTGGGGTTTTGATGGGCTACTGAACTTATGTCTAGGCAACAGTGAAATCGTTCTCCTCTCTTTCGTTGACAGATAAAATCTGAATATTTTTACAGGAGGTAATCATGGATATTTAAAGAACCAGTGACCCCCTTACCACAAATCTTTTTTCACTTGAGCAAAAGGCCATTGTTCTTTAAATACAACAATATTGTTATTGATATACACTACTATAATAAAAGCACATAATATATATCATACATGTAGCCATAGGCTTTGTTTATTTCATATAGATTTTGTTATCCTTTATCCCGCCATGAGGAATTGCCAGAACCCAGAACATTTAGCTTTTTAGTCATTTCAATATAGAGTAGTAGTAAACGAAATAATAGATAGTAAATGGATCAGTTTGAAAATAAATGAGCTGTTATTCATAGAATATTATTTCTGTCAGACATTAACCTAATGAAAATAACAATGGAAATTTTAGAGAATTTTATCTCTGTTTGTTGAAATAAAAAAATAGATCTGAGGGCCTTGAGCTAGATTTTTCTCTTTCACATGTAAATACTCTTCATATTAAGAATGATGAGTCACCAGCTGAGATCCTCATATTGTGATTTCTTTATCTTCTGTGATGAAGTTAAGGCAAACGTAGATGTTATGATTGCCATTCTTATCTAGTCCTTGTTACTGAGAAGTTTCTAGTTTGAGCCACTTCGGTGTCTTCATTAAAATAGTTCATGTGTTGGGGTCTTCTATTAGGACTCACTCTTTAAAGTATAGAGTAAAACCTAATATTTGGTTATTCTGATTTAATCTTTGGCCAAATTAAGTAGATAGGCGGGATTGCATGTTTTACTTGATTGCATTGCTATATTCTTGCAACTGTCGTAAGTGTTCTAAATTTTGAAATTCCTTGGCTTATTCTTTTTTTTATTTTTACTGGTTCCGTTAACTGAAGTATTTAGTTAGAATGTGATCTAGTCATGCTTGAGCAAGGTACCTTTTAATTCATGTCACATGATGTTCCTTTTCCATGCAGATGAATGTAGAGAAGCTCATGAAGATGGCTGGTGCCGTTCGCACTGGGGGAAAGGGCAGTATGCGCAGGTTTATTTTTATTCTATCATGAATTTTGAGATACTAGTACCTTGACTAGTTGAGTATCTGTGGTAATGATTAGAGGCTAAATAATTTGTCAATGTGCAATTTGTGCTAGTACCCTTTAGAGGTCAGTTAAATCAAATACTTTAAGTGCCTTACTTTGTTTGTCTGCATTTTGATCAGGAAGAAGAAGGCAGTTCATAAAACTACAACAACTGATGATAAGAGGCTTCAAAGCACCTTGAAGAGAATAGGCGTGAATGCCATTCCTGCTATCGAAGAAGTCAACATTTTTAAGGATGATCTTGTTATTCAATTTGTTAACCCTAAGGGTAAAGCACATCATATTCATTAAAAGAAACACTATATTATTGCTAAATGATTTACTGAATTTTTCCACTTTTTCTCAGTGCAAGCTTCAATTGCCGCCAATACATGGGTTGTTAGTGGGTCTCCTCAGACAAAGAGTATGTGACTTGATGAGTAGAGTGGCCTGGTGTTGATAAATATGAGATGATACATAAAAATTTTATTTTGAATTTTAGTTGTCATCTTTTCTGGAATCCCTTAGCTAAGATAACTCACACATGATTTTCTTGTGACAGAACTTCAAGATCTGCTACCTGGGATCATTAACCAACTAGGTACTATCATAGTACTACTTTTCAATTGATGTTATTATAGTTTGGACATTATGTTTAGCTTTCATTATGGCATTTGTATCACTGCCAAGTTACTAACTTGCTATTGTACATTATGGTGGTCTTGAGTGTGTAGCTTCTGTACAATATGTGCATGCTGATTATTTTTCATTTTGTCTTGCTCAATCATCTAGATTCATGTTGATTATGTTCCATTGCTGTTCCCAAAATGTGGTTGTTTCTACTCTCTACTGTGTTTGCATTTTAATATGGGATAACTAGTGCCATGGCTGAACCTGGTAGTTGGCATCTTGCAAGATATTATGTCTCTGGTTGTTTTGTATGTAGTACATGAATTTTTTATGATATTTTCTTTTTTCCCAGGACCTGATAATTTAGAAAACCTGAAGAGGCTTGCGGAGCACTTGCAGAAACAGGCACCTGGTGCAGGTGCACCTGTGAAACAGGATGACGATGATGATGTCCCTGAGCTGGTGCCTGGCGAGACATTTGAAGCTGCTGCTGATGAAAATCAAGCTTCTTAGAGAACACGTTTTTGGAGAATTTATCAGACTTTTCATGCGGTTGTTATCTGATTTTGAGTGATCTAGATGTGAAGCTGATTTTGTCTTTTATGTTATATGGATCATTAGAAAAGCAAATCCTTTGTTCTCTTTCAATACAATGTCTTAGAGTAATGGCTAGTTTTGTATTTCGTGCATGAGATTCACCTGAACTTGTCCATGCGTTGCCCAAAGGCATCATAGTGTACCTATTTGATTGACCTTTTTAAGTGTTACTTGAGAGATGAGTTATTGAGCAAATTCCTTGTAAGAGTTTGAGTGTTGCTTTCCATCTGATTTGAGCATATAAAAAGTGTTATGTTTGCATTGGGCGTGCAGTTGGAAGGTGTTATGATTTGTTTCAGTATTTCAGTGGTACAGCAGAGTGAATCACCCTAACTCTATTGAAACATCTCATAACGGTGGCTGTGTTGAAAATAAAAATCAATAGGCTAGTTTATTGGTTATTCTCTGTTATCTATGAAAGATAATTCGTGGTTTAAATCAAGATTTGTAATCTTGTACTATATCGACGTATCGATCAGTTATCGGTATGGTATATATTGAGTTATACCGAGTGTATTGACATATGGTACATTAAGATGCCGAGCTTATCAGATCTGTATGTATCGGTGTTGTAAACCATGGTTTAGACTGTGTTTGGTGAATTCGGTTGTCGCACTGAACTTATTTTGACCCTTAAACTAATATCTGCAATTTTAGAAAATATGTGCTAAATGCCAATATTTTTGCTCTTTCAAAGATGCCATTATGACTATTGGAGCGGCCATCACTCCCAAAATACTCGTTTTCAGTAAATTTCTATAGTAGAGCTAGTGTAGTGTCTTTGATTTATAAATCAAACCACTCCAAGTGATGCTGGATTTGGAGATCCGATTAGTAACCAATTTATAACTCTATTATCTTCCCCAAAAATTGTAACTTTTCACTTCAATATAACATTCCGAGTATTTTTAAAATATCTTTATTATATATTCAGCAGCGACTAAGCCTTGAGGAATATTTCTTTTCTAATACATCGATAAGAGCTGCAGCAGTCGGATTCGATGTGAATTCTTTACGCTCCTGCTCTAATCCTAAATTAATCTCAAACTTGAAACCAATATATCAAATACTTAGAACAAAGAAAAAGCACCTCTTATTCAGTAGAATCTCAAACCAAATGCAACTATTGTATACAAGTATGAAAATATGTCCCGCCAAAGAGAACAGTGCACTAACTGACTGCAAGGAATAAGTACCATTACAGGAATATGTTCCATGACAGGAATCACTTACTACCACCCCACGAACTTCTCAAATGAGCCAACTTCTCTGAGCGTGAAATTATTCTTGACATATTTAGACAAGCATCTTCCCACAATCCAAGTTCATGTATACTTTGTATATCCACCTACGGTATGACAATTTTTTTCAGTTCATCACATTCGATGAAGTGAAACACTGAGTTATACTACTAGCACAAATCAGTTATCAGAAAAAGAGTGTCATTGTAGATTCTGTTTTGCTCTATTGGAGAGAGATCACAGTTTCGAACGCACCGATCAATGCCTTCACCTTGCTCTTCCTAGTCTCCACTAGTTTACTTGTGGTTTCTTCGATCACATTGTTGAATAAGCCTCGCACATCCTTCTTCTGTGTATCTTGGTGTTTTAGCACAATGCTTTGAGTTTCTGGTTTTGAGTCAGTTACCACCTCACCCATCTCACTCCTTCGGAAGTTCTCCCTCTCTAAATGACTGCTGTTGACGTTTCTACCCACGATTCTTCCTCTCCTGAATCTTAGCCTTTTTGGATCATTGTTTTCAGGATGAAGTTCAATTGCCTTACTTCTCATGAACTTCAATTTGTGTGGTATCGAAAACTCATCTTCCAGATGAAGTACAATGGCATCTCTTCTGACTCCTCTCTTCTGTTCACTTTTTAAAGATTCACAATTGTCATTGTCTTCCTTAATCTCATGCTCAGAGTCCGATTCAGTTGTTTCGGAAGAAGAAGACTTTGTTTCCTCTATCACTTCCACATCATCTGTAGCAGATTGGGATGGTTGGTCATCACTAGGTTTCAGTTCCAGAGCATCAACATCAATGTTCTCTAATTTCAACAATTTCTCTTGTAGAAAAGTCACATTGATGCCATCAGATTTCGGTTCCAAGGTGCCAACAAGATTGATGTCCTCTGGTTTCAGCAATTTCAGCTCTGGGGAATCCATGTAATCCATGTCATTGTCTTCCTTAATCTCCTGCTCAGATTTCGATTCAGTTGTTTCGGAAGAAGCAGACTTTGATTCCTCAATCTCTTCCACATCATCTGTAGCAGATTGGGATGGTCGGTCATCACTACGTTTCAGTTCCAAAGCATCAACATCAATGTTCTCTAATTTCAACAACTTCTCGTGTAGAAAATTCACATCTGCGCCATCAGATTTTAGTTCCAAGGTGTCAACAAGATTGATGTCCTCTTGTTTCAGCAATTTCAGCTCTGGGAAATCCATGTAATCCTTGCCTAGCTCGAGCAATTTCTGGTTGGAAGGTTCTGTTTCCAGGGACTTGAAATCTATTTCCTCTGGCATCAACGAATCTTGCTCTAGAAAACTCATATCAACATTTTTTAATTTGACCATTTTCCAATCCTCATCATGTTTCAGTTCTGAGGAATCATCTAGCAAATCCATATCAATATTCTTTTGTTCAAACAATTTCTTATTCTCAGGATTCAGTTCAAAGGAATCAAGATTGATGTCCTCTAGTTCCAGTAAATTTTGCCCTGAGACATCAATCTTTTCTGGGTTCAACAAATTCTTCTCTAAGAAATCCATATCGACATTCTTTTGTTCTTGATCATCAGGATTCAGTCCAAACAAATGAAGATTAATGTTATCTAGTTCTAGCAATGTTTGCCCTAGGACACTCATGTTAGTATTCCCTGACTTGAGTATATTGACATTCTCTAGGTTCTCTGGGTTCATTAATTTTTGCTTTAGGAAATCGATGTCGGCATTCTTTTGTTCAAACAATTTCTGATCATCAAGATCCAACTCAAAGGAATCAACATTACCGTTCTCTAGTTCCAGAAAATTCTTCCCAAGGATGCCCATGTCAGCATTTTCTGGCTTCACTATAACGACATTCTCTGAGTTCTCTGGGTTCAACAATTTCTGCTCCGGAAAGTTTATATCAACACTTGTTTGTAAAAGCAATTTCTGATGATCAAGATTCAGTTCAAAGGAATGAAGAATGATGTTCTCTACTTCTTGCCATTTCAGCCCTAGGACACATATGTCTGCATTCTCTGGCTCGAGCATTGCATGCAGTGGGAAATCCATATCACTATTTTCACATTTCAGTAGTGGTTGCTTTGAGGAATCACAGACAACATTCCCCATTTTTGATGATTTCTGCTGTGTGGGATCCAAATCAGCTTTCTCAGGTCTCTTATCAACAGACAATGTTTTCTCCTCAATGTTCTCATTATCACATGGGGCTCTTCCAACTTCTTGATTCTTGTCTGGGATCACTTTCTTTCCATGCTTGTGTTTCCTTTGGTTCAAACTCAAGACACCATCACCAATAGACATGAGAGATGGAGAAACTGTGGATGGTTTCGACATCTTTTCTAGCATGTCCTTCTTTTCACCACTCTTAGCAAGAACTTCCTTCCCATTTCTTCGTCCAGTTGGTTCATGTGAAGGAGAAAGCACAGAGCTTAATGCTACAGTTGTTATCTTACTGACCTTCTTAGATGCAGCACTAACTGGAGTGATCTTACTAGGAACTGGTATCTTATATGTGATGTTGCTCTTCAAAGATTTTTGCTTAACAAGTTTAGGTTTAAAAGATAAACTGGCATCCCATACAGATGAAGTACTCTTCTTGATGATGCCAGTCTTCTGTTGTGCATCAAATCCATTATCAGTAGATTGTTTGCCTACTTTATGATGATAAGAAAATGAATGTGACTTGATCAGATTCTTTGATTTGATAACTTGTTTCATCTTTTGATCCCTTAGATTAGTGTATCTCACCTGAGATTCTTCGTTCGTCGAAATTGGAATAACTTTATGATCGTTAGATATACTGCTTTTTCGTGTTGATATTGGAGATTGCAACTTAAACTTGACAGGGAACTCTAAAAATCCATCCTCCTTCTTTGAAGAAAACATTTCCTTACTGACAGCTGGTCTATCAGGAAAGTTGGCTTTTCTATGAGATGAGGGCTTCAGCTTGATTGCAGAAGGGTTTCTCTCTTCTACATTTAATTTGTTTACTTGATATGACTCATCTCTCAGAGTCAACTTGTTGATCGAATTGGGAAGACACAAAGGGTTTGCCACAGCCTTGAAATCATATTTCCACCCATACTTGCAAAAATCATGGCAGGAGTTAGTAGAAGCTCTTAGATAACGAGGTAGTACCTTGCTGACTGAAGGAAGCGATATACCAGTAGTAATCCTTCCCCCAATTGAAAGCTTCTTTGATTTGTTGTTTACCTTGAGAAGAAATGAAGGCCGTTTTCTCTCAGCTTCAAAGGCTTGTTTCCTTCCATGCTTGCAAAAATCATGGCAGGAATTAGAAGAGGCTCTTAGATAACGAGGTAGAGGCTTCACTTTGCTGGTTGAAGGAAGTGATGAACCTGTAGTAATCCTTCCCCCAGTTGAATGCTTCCCCAAATTGTTGTTCAATTTGCCAAAAACTGAGAGAGGCTTTGTGTCAGTCTCAAAAGCTAGTTTCCATCCATCCTTGCAAAAATTATGGCAGGAGTTGGTAGAAGCTCTTAGATAACGAGAAAGAGCCTTTTTCTTGCTGGTTGAAGGAAGTGATGAACCTGTAATAATCATTCCTCCAGTTGAATGCTTCTTCATATTGTCGTTCAATTTGGGAAGAACTGAAGGGAGCTTTGTGTCAGTCTCGAGAGGTTCTTTCCATCCATACTTGTAAAAATCATGGCACGATTTGGTAGAAGCGCTTTGATAATTACGTAGAGGCTTTTCCTTGCTGGTTGAAGGAATTGATGAACCTCTAGTAATCATTGCCCCAGTGGAATGCTTCTTCATACCACCTTTTGCATTTGGATTTACTGAGACTGAATTCTTATCCATTGCATTTTCAGTCATCATACTGTGATGAGGTTGGAAGAGTGATTTTGTATGCAAATCTGCAGCTAAGAAAAGGAGTTGTGAATAAGTTTTATAAAGTACTGAAATAATTTGCATTTATTGTACAAATTACAAGAGATTGATGCTTATCAGAACTTCCGAACAGCTCAAGGAAGGGAAATAATAACCAGGAAACAAATCTTTCACGCATGAACTAGCCAAGAATACTTTAGGAATGATGTTGGCATATTCAGTGTATAAGACTCCCACTAATACAGGGTCAGGGGAGGTTAAGTCAATAGACACAACCTTATTTTTAAATATAGGGAGGCTGTTTCCAATGACTAATGTTTGTAAGACTAGAAGAAGAATCATAATGTATCTTTCTGTGTAGGGAGAATAAACTAAGGTAAACTTAATCAATAGAAACTGATCTAATCTTGATCTCTTGATTATTTATTGAGGACTAATGGCATGTGGTACTTAATATATACCTGAAATGTTTCACAACTAGGTAGGTTTAATTGGCTGGCCAAATGGTGCATAACCCATTAACATTCGTAGACTAACTTGAACAAAAATGAAGGCTTCAGTTGCCATTCTTGTTAAACTTGAATGACCCAATTTTGTCATTAATCCTTTATTTCAGATGGATGAGAGTAAGAGACAAATGCAAAAATAAAAAGAAGATAGAAATTATGGAAGGAATGAAACAGAAAGGAAAAAAGATGAGAGAATGAGTATAAAGACCTGCAACTGTACAAAGATATCTAGTTTTATAATTGTTTACATGTATCAATGAGAAAATTCGTTCATGCATAAATATCTCTTTAAAAATCTACAACTATAGAGCCCATTTTTTCAATATATTTTCTCAATATCTTACGTACATATTAATTCTTGGTGTCAAATTGTGAAAATCATGTATGGAATAAAAAAAAATTATTCAAAATTCTTTCAAGAAAGTAATCACTTAAACAAACACAATTATCAAATGACATCCACATAGTATAGTACATAGGTAAAAAGATTGGAGAGCTAACATTCACTCTCCGGGATGGAGATATATTACTCCAGATGATAGTTCTATATTATCCCAGTAGCTAACAAAGGGAACTCATATTACACTTTGTATAATAGACGAAGTGGTGTCTTTCATAGTGAGGAAACATATTTCCTAACAATGACGGAGAAACCGTCTAGCTTATATATGACGACTCGTAAATCCTCAAAAGGTTTGTATATTCTCAAAATGATTTGGTTACCAGTACTAGCATGCTTGCACGGGTTAAAAATAAATGTTCTCAAATATATCATTATATATTTTAATTATTTATTTCTAATTCATCCATAAATGGTTGTAGCACATGCTTTTTTTTATGGCGTGGGAGACTTGATCTAGTGGTGGCTTGATAGGCCCTAGCTCTTTTCACGAAGTACTCAGATTGCTCACCCTAGTCACGTATGTGTCATATACATGGTAAAAATAATATCAACCTTGATGAAAGATACCTTAATTATAAAAAATTATCATACAACATCAAATAAAATTCTTAAAATTTAAAATTTACTACATCAAAAGATAGATGGGTATCAAGCCTACTTGCTCGAAGATTAGCCGAAACCTGAATTCAATTGACCTCATTTGAGCTAAATTAGATTTATCGAGTCTTAAATTACCCAAATCCTATTTGAATTGAACAAAATCAAATTCAACTTTAACCATACTTTAATCATTTAAATTTGGCTAGAATTAGTCAGAAATCATCTGAATCCAAAAACCCTGTGAACTGGTCTGAATAGATCAAAACCAGTCTGGATACACGTTGGACTGCAATAGGCTATCAGTGCCGGGTCGCATTGTGTTGCATTAGGCCATAAGTATTGGACCATGCTAGGCTGCGCTAGGTTGTCTGGCTACTGGGTCATTGGGTCGCACCAAGCCACAAGCATCAATGTTGGTACAGGTTAGGCCGAACCTAACATGAGTTAGGTCTAGTTTGTTCCGATTAATTATATCGACCCATAGTTATCCAAATCTAATTGAAAAGTGACCCAGCCAAACCTTGGGTCACTGGTAGGACTTGTGGGTCAATTAGTCGGACCCCTTATTTAATCTAAAATATTTTAAAATATATAAATTTATTTAAAATTGTACAAAAATATAAAATATTAACATTATTAAAAAAATACAATCCTTAGACAAATGAAACCAAAATTTTGATCGCTATGATAAAAATAAAAATTATGACCAACATTATAAACGTAAAACTTTATCCAAATTAAATAACACGTGACAATATCTAAAAGGTAATTTGATTAATCAAACTCAAAATGGATTGTTCAACATAATAAAAAATATATATCCAATATAGTTGTCATGATTTAAATAACATATGCATATGAATTTTTTAAAAATCATGTACATTTATTCTATTTGAACATTTGTTTTATTCTCAATATGTTCATTTTGGTGACTTAAGTGAAAAAAAGGTAAAGAGAAGATATGTGAGAGGAGGGGTAAAGACAAAACGATTGAGGAGGCCAAGGAGAGAGATTTCTAATAAAAGAAAGGGTGACACAAAAAGAGAAGTGATTGTATAATAAAGATTTCATATTAACCTTAATTTCAAATTTTACCTAACTATCATTTTAAACAATATAAAGAATATTTAAGTAATTTTAATTATATTTACAAAACTGGATTGATTTTGTTTCACATAGGTTATTCAAAAACTAGTTGGTAAAATGGTTCATATCAATTTTTTAACATGATGGATCTAATAAATAAAACAGACTAATCAATGGTTCCATTCCCCGTTTTTTAAACCAACCACTCGATTCAGTCTGGTTTCAATAACTACGGTTTGGACCCGAGCCCAAACAGAGTTGGAGATGACCAAGACTGTCCCAACAATGCCCCTGATGACATCAGTATTTTTTTTTTCAATTAATTTATAACAACGAAGGTATAAACAATGTTAAATTTAGCTTAAAGATATGAAAATTCTTAAGACAGCACAAAATTTAGAACAACAATAACATTAACAAAATGACAATGACAAAATCATAAATTATCAACTATTTGAGATAGACTTTATGGATCTTTTACCCACATTAAGATTTATAAAAAAGTTATGCTTAATTAAGTTAAGAGTATATAAATCTTTTTTATTATTTATATTAAAGTCTTTTTATGTCTTTCTCTACCTCTCCTTATACCACTAATACTAATCATTTCACCTCTTTTAACTAATGTATTTGTACATCTCTTATACACATCTATATCATCTTAGATAATTTTCTCTCATTTTCTCTCATTGTTGATGTGGATGTGTGGAGTTAATAGGAAAATTGAAAAAAAAATATCATTCATTATTTGTGAACAAATAGCTACAGATGATCACATAAGACCGTTGATGTCTCTCATCATTTTAACCATCCTATTTTTGTTATATGAAAAAAAAAATCTTTATACTCTCCATCTTATGAGATAATTGATTCAAGATATCTAAGACTTTAGGTAGTGGAACTTCTTACTCATCCAACTTATATTATTAAAATTACATCTCATATATTTAGTTTTAGTCCCATTTAATCTAAAACATTTTAATTTATAAGGATTACCTCTACAACTCAAGTTTAGATTTAAATTTATCTAGACTCTCATCAACTAAGATAATATAATCGATAAATATTATTAACCATGAGAGGTCTATCATATAAATGACTAATAACTATATTCATTATCAATGTGAAAAAGTAGGAATTAGAAAATTCACCGGACAAACTCCATATAGTTCTCATAATAGTGGTTACATTATCTTAATAATATTAATACAATTTATTCATATACTTTTTTTTCAAGGATCCACCATAATAAATCTCTAGAAACTCTATTGTATTCTTCCTCTAAATCAATAAAAATTATATATGTCTTTCTATTTCTCTCTATATTTTCCTATTAGTTGTCTTGATAAATAAATTGCTTCTATTGTTTATTTTTTTAGCATAATACTAAATTAAATTTTAAGGATATTTATTTGAAATCTTATTCTACTAGTGATAACTTTTTCCCAAGTTTCATAGTGTGACTCATGATTTTAATTCTATTATAATTAAAATAATTTTGTTTGTCACCCTTATTCTTTTAAATTGACACTAAAAAACTCTTTTTAATTCATTAGACATGTTTCTAAATCTCAAACTTTTATTAAATAAGCTAGTTCACTAAGATATTCCTCGACCTCCTAAACCTTTACAAACCTCAATAAAAAATATACCATTAGGCCTCACAATCTTAAGTATTGTCAGCTTTTCAGATATCTTTTGCTTCATTACTCTAATTCTACAAACAAAATATATAATTATTAAATCTACCATTATTATCTATACACTTATGGAATATTCAATAAATAATTTATAAAAATAATTTTCTCTTATTTCCTTAAGTCATTATCATTAACAAGTATTCTTTGATCTTTAATGT
This sequence comes from Ensete ventricosum, assembly GCA_029747655.1. Lineage (NCBI taxonomy): Eukaryota > Viridiplantae > Streptophyta > Magnoliopsida > Zingiberales > Musaceae > Ensete > Ensete ventricosum. The sequence goes on from JAQQAF010000002.1 coordinate 22,280,063, forward strand.
ATCTAATATTACCGAAATTATTATACTTTCTTTCCTTATCTTTAGGGATTCAATATATATCTTTTTCCCATCTTTAATACCAATTTATTATAAAAATTATCACGTTTTATTTTCTTATCATACTAATAGCTCCTTTTAGCCTTTTTTTTAATGTATCTTTAATTTTTTTCACTTTTTTATAATTTCCTATATTCAAAGGATAATCTTTTAATAAACATAGCTTTTTGAACTTTCTTATACCACCACCAACTCTCTCTTAAAGCTATATTACTATCTTTTGATTCATCAAAAATCTCCTTTATTAAGCCCCTAATCTTATTTGTTATCATGATTTAAATAATATTAATATTATCTCCATCTAAATTCCAAGTCACCTCACTTTAGATCCATTTCTTAAACATTCTTACATTATTATCACTGAAATTCCATCATCTAGTCCTCTTAATTTGTTCTATTATTGTTTTCTTTTTTCATTTATAACAATAAATGTCTAATACCATCAACTTATGTTGATTCATCAAGCTTTTGCCATGTATAATTTTATAATTTTCATATATAATTTTATCTAACTTTCTATTCAGAAAGAAGTATATATGATAATTATGACTAAGGTTCACCATCTTGTATCGTATCGGCATACCGAGCTCAGCTCGGTACGTTACGATACGAGTGTACCAAGTAGTACGCTATGACATACCACTCAATATATATATATATATATATATATATATATATATATATATAAGTTAAAAATAATAAAAATGGCGACGTCGCCTCGTTCCTTCTTCCCAAGTGGGGAGACGTTTCTTCTCCTCGCGAAGTCTTAGTGATGTCGCCAAGTATTATTTTTAAAAATAATAAAAATGACATACCACATTGGGAGAAGAAACGTTTTCTCCAAGAGAAGCCCGCATGGGCAGAAGAAATGTCATCACGAAGCCTTGGTGAGAAGCACACGCACCCCACGAAACCCATGCGAGAAGTCGTTTCTTCTCCTCGCGAAGTCTTAGTGATGTCGCCAAGGCTTTGTGCCCTCATTTCTTCTCCCTACGATCGCTGAAGCTTATTCTCTCTACGAAGCCTTGTCAAGGCTTCTTCTCCCCGTAGGCGACGGATCAGGATCGTTGAAGGAGAGCGACGCATGATCTCCAAGTTCTCCCTTTTCTTCTCCCTCTTTTTCCTTCTCCCTCGACTGATACCGCCCGACAGTGAGCGGCAACAGTTGAAATCAATCATTACTGATCGATTTCGGGTGAAAAATAACCTCAATCGGTGATAAGGTCCACGTACCGATCTACTGACAGATCAGTATATACCACCCAATACGGGCGGTACCCATTGGTATTGCAGACCTTGGTTATGACCACTCTTATGAATGATCAAATATTCATCTATCTTGAAATGAGTATTTAAAATTATGAGATAATATAAAATAATTTAAAATCATACCACCCTCTTAATTTCTCTCCCCGTTACCAAGGCCCTCAAGCACCCTTTTAAATTCACCATATATTTTTTCTACATGACCATGTAAATATCCAATTATATGTTTTTTAGTTGTGTATTCCTTAAATGATATCATATCTAAGTCTTCTGAAAATGCTCTTTTGGTTTGATCCTCTAATCCAACTTGAGGTGTACGATGACTTATAACATTCAAAACCTCTTCTCTCAAGACAAATTTAAATGCAGAATGATATGGATATCATGAGAAATCATTAAATATGGTTTAACAGTTCTAATATGATGAACCAAATAATTAAATTAATATTAATCACTAATTTAAACTAATAAATGAATGCATGAACATAATTAAATAACAAATTTATATGTCACTGTACGAAATTCAAAAAACAACTAATTGAATATAAAGAATGCATCATACCATTTTTATATTGAAATTCAGAAATTAATTAATATAAAATTTTTAAGGAGTATTTAATAATTAAATAGTCAATAGAATTTAAATTAAAAAAAAAGAGAACCTACTTGGAATTGCTGAGCACCGTAAGTTTCTTCTCACAGTTGAATATTCCTTAGCCAAGATAATGAAAAGGGAGGAGCTCAGACAATTTATAAAGAGGATGAAAAAGATTTCTAATAAGATAATAATTTATTTTATTTTTGTGATTATTTTAGTGGACAATAACTAAGTTGGTATTCAAGGTAGGAAATATGTATTAACTACCATAATAAAATTCCACCTAATGGCATGTAAATTAAGAAATAAATATTATCATTTTAGTTATGAAACAAAAATTAGAGTGATTACATTTCTCCCTTATTAAGTCCTTTGATTCCTAAATTCGATTTTCCTTAAGATAAAAAGAAATAAATACTTCTCAAAATTAAATCAATATGGATCCTGAATTTAAATTATGGTTCTACATTGCTTAATCATAACTGACAAATCACCTTTAAATTAAAAATGTTTGTTTCAAATCAAACCGATATCAATTAATTAGCTGAGAAGCATGACTTAAAACTTAATTTATCCATGTTTAACATAATTCCAACAATCGATCAGAAAATTAGGATTCCAAAGCTGAGTGATTATGAATGAAGGTAAAACTAGAATTATACAAGTCTAAATTAACAAATACCATTTCAGATGATTAGAACTAATCCAACATACCCAACTACCTCAGCATCTACTTCTTTACAGTTCATGATAATTCCTTATGGGAGTGACTCACGATCAGCTCGGTATCGAGCCTAGAGGATCATATACATATGATGGATGCTTAAGCGAATAGAGGATTGGATGGAGATCCAATTAGCCCCTATTCTTATTAGATGAGACCCTATGCTGATGGGCTCCTTAATTAAGGCCCAATTAGAGGCCTAAGGAGATTATTGGATAGAGATCCAATAATATAAGATTAGTGGGTAATTGGATGAAGATCCAATACCCACTAAGGCATGAGCCCTAGGGTATTTGGTGGCTCTCTATAAATAGGAGGGGAGACTCATGGTTGAGAGGCTGAAACTTTGGTCTCCCCCTCCTATTCTCCTCCCTCCCACTACGCAAGAGTTGCGAGATCAGACTAGATGAGTTTCACTACAGAGATCCATTGTGTGGATACCGCTAGAGAGGACGCTTGACCTCCTTCATCTTTTCCATCCGGATCTGGAATACAGGGATATACGATCTCCCTAGGTAAAATCAATCTCTCACACATCGTGATTTTTTTTGTTTTTGCGTTTTTCTCGCAATCCCAATCTTTTGCATGATGATTTGATCTGCGTGGAATATTAGTTTTTGTTTTGATTTCCATTGCGCATGTGATGCACCCGCTGAGGTTTTCCATTGATACCTGATATCAGAGCCAAGATTTTCATGCAAAAGATTAGTTTTAAACTACGTGTGATGAGATTGTATCGTGTAGAATCGTTCTACATGTTCTTGCTGCATTTTCGCAGCGAAGGCAGCGAGAAGGAGGGGCGACCACCCATGGCTAGGCCGCAGCCAAGGCCCCCTACAAGGGGCCGACCACCCATGGCTAGGCCGCAGCCAAGGCCCCCTACAAGGGGCCAACTGGATGCGGCCAGGGCCAGCCTGAAAGGGAGGCCAACGGCGACCGCAAGGGGCGACGCTTGCGTGCAGAAGCACCGCCCACGGGGGGCAGTAGCCGCCGACGGGCACGACCGGCTGTGGCTAGCCCACAGGGGCGGCAGCCTCTTGCAGCGCAGCGCCCGCAAAGGGGGCCGACTGCAGGGCACCCGCAAGGGGCTGCTGCCCGCAGCCAGCCTTGTCGCTACCAAGGGTGGCGGCACCAGCCGCAGGGGTGGCTGCCCCTTGGCAGGGCGGTTGCCAGCAGGCAAGGGCAGCAACTGCCTGCGTAGGGGCAGCGACGACGTAGAGGGGTTAGGGCATCCTTTGGAGAAAAGGATGATCCTGCCCTTATGGATTAGAGAAATTCTGAGGACTATCCTCGTGTATAAAATTCTCATAATACCCTCAATAATTCTGAAAATTTCGAGGACTGTCCTCTCATCCATAATTATGAAAATGCCCTTGATAATTCTAAAAATTCTGAGCATGTCCTGATTTCAAGAAAATAATTAATTAAATAGTTTAATTAATTATTATATATATCTAGTAATCCTACATATGATGTGATGTACATGTGATGTATAATGTGGATGGATGATCATGAGCCATGAATTATGATGTGTGTAATTATGATTATTATTATTATTAGGGTCTATAAGCTTCTATTTTTCTCGTTTATTGTCGGGCCTACGTGCCTGTGATTATTTGTAATTACATGGAGAGGCGCGTCGGGAGCATGGAGATGACAACGGGACCCACGATGTCGTGGTGGGAGATTACGATGCATGGTGATGCAATAATCTGACGGAACTGATGATGATGAGATCAACAATCACAGGGCATGGAGATGTGCCAATGCATACATAGATCCTATTGTGAGTGATTTATGATGATTATGTGGTATATTTGCAAGAATCAGATTTTGATATATGAATGAAAAGAGACCCCTTATCATTTTAATGATTCTGAAAAATGGTATAATGTAATGAAAGATGAGTTAAAATCAATGGACCAGAATGGTGTTTGGAAACTCATTGAATTGCCTAATAATTGTAAAATAGTCTTTAAGACTAAACGCAACTTGGTGGGCAATATCGAACGATATAAAGCCAGACTTGTGGCCAAAGATTTATCTCAGAAAGAAGGCATTGACTACCATGAGACATTTTCTCCAGTTTCTCGAAAGGACTAATTGAGGATCATCATGGCATTAGTAGCTCATTATGATCTTGAGTTACATCAGATGGATGTGAAAATAACATTTCTGAATGGGGATCTAGATGAGGAAATCTATATGGAACAACCTGAAGGATTCATAGAAAAGGGAAAGGAAAGTTGGGCTTGCAAACTTAAGAAATCCATTTATGGCCTTAAACAAGCTTCCAGGCAATGGTATATAAAGTTTTATGATACCATTACTTCCTTTGGATTTAAGAAAAACACTATTGACCAATATATATATCTGAAGGTTAGTGGGAGCAATTTTATTATATTGGTCCTATATGTGGATAATATATTGCTTGCTAGTAGTGATATTGGTTTGTTATATGAAACCAAGATATTTCTCAACAAGAACTTTAAGATGGTTCATATGAATGAGGCATCCTATGTTATTGGCATTGAGATATTTAGAGACAGATCTCAAGATTTGTTAGGATTATTTCAGAAAGGTTATATTAATCATATCTTGGAGAGGTTTAATATGTAGCTTTGTAAAGCCAATGATACACCTATTACTAGAGGTAAAAAATTTAGCCAAAACCAGTGCCTGAAAAATGACTTACAAAGGGATCAAATAAAGAATATTCCTTATTAGTGCGCAATTGAAGTCTATTATATGCTCAAACCTGTACAAGGCCAGATTATCTGTTTTGCAGTTGCAATACTGGGTAGATACCAGAGTAACCCAGGAATGAAACATTGGAAAGCTGCAAAGAAATCAATGAGTCTATCTACAAGGGACAAAAGATTATATGCTCACATATAGGAAATCAGATCAGCTTGAAGTAACAGGATATTCATATGCTGATTTTGTAAATTACCTCGATAGCAAGAAATCCACTTCAGGATTTGTGTTCATGGTAGCTAGTGGGGCAATTTCTTAGAAAAGTGTAAAACAATCACTTATTGCATCATCTACGATAGAAGCTGAATTTGTGGCATGCTTTGAGGCCACAAATCAAGCTTTATGGTTGCGAAATTTTATCTCAGGACTTAGTGTAGTCGACTCAATTGCCAAGCCGCTGAAGATATTTTGTGATAATACTGTAGTAATTTTCTTCTCTAAGAATGATAGGTACTCTAGTAGTTCCAAGCATATTGAGATAAAGTACTTGATGGTTAGAGAAAGAATCTAGAAACAACAAGTGTCAATTGAAAATTTGAGTACCACTATGATGATTATTGATCTATTTACTAAAGCTTTACAGTGCAAAATATTTAAAAAACATGTTCTTAGAATGAGGCTTGTGAGCAAAACATAAAGGATATGGTGAGCATGTTTAAGTGCATGCTATTATTGATATTTTTTTGCATAATTAAAGTTATTTGTTTCTGCTATTCTATTTATATTTATGTTTATGCATATTATGGTTGAATGCAATAACAAGATTGTCTTGACAAGACAAATTACAAGGGTCATTATAGACTATATAAGGAAAGACTAACAGTGTTATAGTACAAAAAGGAAGTATGATATTGATGACATACAACAGTTATGACTCACATTGATAGTTGGACTGAATATAATATTATTATGATTATTGGACTTATTGGCATATTTTTAAAATCATGGCCATATATAAAATGCTTTTCAAAAATTTTAAAATCTAATTATATAAAATTATTTTTAAATAAATTTTATTTTGTTTATTTTAATTTTGGATATTTTTTATATATTATAATTAATGGATCAAGTGGAAGAATGCAAGATTATGTGGCCCTTTATAATTGAATAAGATATATTATGAGATTAATTAGATTTTGATAAGAGATATTAGCCAATATTAAATAAAGTCCATATTATGTTGAGATATTTTAGGGGATGCCCTTGATGGAAGGAACTCTCCTGATAATTTACTCTAGATCTGCTATCGCCTATAAAAAGACAGGACCTTCTCTAAATCTAAGTGTGAAGAGTGGTATGGTGTGTGCATCAGCCGCAATACGATGCATAAGAGAGATTACAGTTATTCTCTCAATCTCCCCAAATACCATCAATAATAGTGATCTTGTGAAATGATAGGAAGAGATGAGAAGGGGTCTAGATCTATCTAGTTCTCCTTGCAGATCGACATCTCGGTGATATTCAAATTCGGAAGGCGATGTTCTTGAAGATTTGATTAGATCTTATTTTGATGACATCTAAAGATATGCATCGTAAACAGATATAGTATTAATTGATTTCAAATCCTGGCATAAAAGTTTTCCACATAATAGTTTGCATAATTATAGTTTTTATGCTTACAATTGGTATCAGAGCCTAGGTTTTGAGATAAAAAATATTATATCTATTATTTTTTATTTACGATGCATTGATCTGTATATCTGATCGATCTATATTTCTATCTGTTAAATTCAATCGTTTGCTTGCGAACGATGTTGATGGTTGTTTTGCATCGTGGAAAAGATGCAACAATCTCGCTGAGTTTGGGTCAGATCTGTCTGCGGCAACACTGCACTGAGCAGCATGTGCGTACATATCAGAAGCGACGGCCATGCTGCCAGCGGCCCAGGTCGTGCGCAGGGTCGGTCGCGCGTAGGCGGCAACCGCATCAAGCGGCGGCCGCACGTGGGTCTGCCACAAGTGGCTAACCGCAGTCGCATCAAGAGGCGGCCACGTGCAGAAAAGGTCGTGCATGCGGCAGCCTCGCGCACCAGCAGTAATACCCGCATGCCAGCGACCGCGTCCCAACGGCCAACGACACACAAAACGTGTGTGCTGGTCGTAGCCGTGCACTGGCGGCCGCGCAGGCCGTAGTCACGTGCTAGCGACCGCACAGGCGACGATGACTGCAGTTAGGGAATAAATTAGGGTTAGGGCTTTTCTTCAATGAAAGAAAAATTATAGTTTTGCCATTCTACTGAAATCACGATTTTACCATTCGACTAAAATTACAATTTTGCCTTTAGTAGAAATCATGATTTTACAATTCTATTGAAATTACAATTTACCATTTTGCAGAAATCACAGTTTTACCATTCTGCTAAAATTATAGTTTTGTCATTTACTCAAAATTATAGTTTTATCCTTCTATCGAGTAGTGTTATTTATGATTTTAACCCTTTCTGTAATTTATTAATCCTATAACATTTTTGTCCTTCTGTAATTCTTTTATATCTCTTTTTAGAATTATAGTTCTGTCATTATAAAATTAAGAAATCATGGTTTATTTTCTCAATTATGAAATTGATCAATATATAATCTAATAAAATTTAATCATGATTATATTTTGATTATTCATTGATTAAATTTTGATCAAATTAGAATTAGTGGATCTTGATCAATTTTATTATTTTGATCAATTTATTTAATTGGACTTATGGGATCCTCCAATTAAATAAAATTCATTAGTTTAATAAAAAAATTATAAATTATTATTTCTTTATAGTTTTCTAATGTGAATTATTAATTGCATGTGTTAAATCCAATTATTGTTTCTTGGATATTTATTCATCACATGCATATGTTAGGAATTGTGAAATAATATTTCTTTTTTATATGAAGGCATGATTTATGTATTATCATGATTATTTACCATATGAGTTTTTTCTCAATTAAGTGTTCAATAATTATTATAGTTATTATTCTATTATTAAACTATTTCAACATAAATTTGATCAAATGAATTTGATGAATATTATTTGTAATTCATCTCCTTAAGTTTTGTCTATCTAGTAGCTGCCAAAGTAGCCTCGGATAGTAGGCTTATAAAATATGAAATATAATTAAAGTCTTATCATTTATAGGATAATTTAATTTATATTTTATATTACTGCATTGGTCTTGTAGTCACCAAAGTTTCCTAGATCAATAATTTATAAAATTACATTAAGAAAATAATATTCAAAATTACATGCATAATTAGAAGATTTAGATAATCCCAAAGGATAATCTATTTAAAATAATTATGTGATGGGTAGGATGATACTATTTTGGATATCCTTGCAGTTTAGAATTGTGTACCCAAAGGTAGTAAAACTATTCCACATGGATGATATCAGTCCTTCATAAATAATCTTGAGTGAACACTAGATATGTCAATATTTTTATCCAAAGGTTAAATATTGATGATATCAATAGTTCATCATATTTTCATAAACTCAAAGCATTAATGTGATTTTATATTCTGCAGTGGTATTCCCGTCCATATATTCTCATGCTTCTAGTGTCCCTGTACTCTCTGGATCAAATTATTCAGAATGGTTAGAGCATGTGCAATTTATATTGGGCATATTAGATCTTGATTTGACATTGCTTGTTGAAAAGCCCGCAGGATTAACTAATGACAGTACTGTAGAACAAGTCAATGAAATGAAGGCTTGGGAAAGATCTGATAGGCTCAGTTTAATGTTCATAAGGATGACAATTGTAAATAATATAAAGACTTTATTGCCAGTTGCAACTAGCACACGTGAATATTTAAAGGTTATTGAAGATATATTTAAATCTGCTAATAAGTCATTGGCTGACATATTAATGAAAGAACTGACTACAACTCAGTATGATGGTACTTAATGAATTCAGGATCATATCCTCAATATGGCTGACAAAGCTGCAAAACTTAAGGCGTTGGGAATGAATGTTGATGAATCTTTCCTTGTGTAATTTATTCTTAATTCTCTTCCTTCTCAGTTTGGCCAATTCAAGATTCACTATAATACAAATAAGCATAAGTGAGACTTGAATAAGTTAACTAGTATATGTGTTCAGGAAGAATTAAGATTAAGGCAGGCAAGTTCATATAATGTACTGACTACTACTCAAGGAGTTGGTAACAAGAAAAGAAAATTGAAGCATCATCCATCAAAGAAATTTTTCGGGTCTGGAAATGTTAGACAGACTATAGAAAAGAAAGCTATTACAGTAAATTGCTTCTTTTGTAGCAAGAAAGGACATTTAAAGAAGGACTGCATTAAACATAGGATTTGGTTCGAAAAGAAAGGTATAAACTTGACTTTTGTATGTTTTGAATCAAACATTGTAGAAGTTCCTTCTAATATATGGTGGATTGACTCTGGCGCTTCAACTCATATTACTAATAATATACAGGGATTCCTTTCAATCCGAAAACCAAACGAACATGAAAGATTCATAGTTTTAAAAAATTATCTCAAAGCAAAAGTGGTATCAGTAGGGACTTATCGCTTACGCCTAGAGATGGGTCATCTGATTGATCTTAAAGACATATGTTTTATTCTCACAATTTCTAAAAATTTAATTTTTCTGTCTAGAATTGATGAGTTAGGATATTGTGTTTCATTTGGTAATAGTAAACTTAGTATATTTTATGATTTAATAAAAGTTGGTTTTGAAATTTTTTATGATGGTTTGTATAGAATTAATTTGAATCTGAGTTTGCAAATACATTATTGACACTGCAATCAAGTGTTGGAATGAAACGCAATTCCAATAACGAAAGTTCTTCTATATTGTGGCATAGACGTTGGGGGCATATCTCTAAGGAACGAATTAAAAGATTAGTGAAGGATAATATTTTAGAAAATTTAGACTTCACTGATTTGATTTTGATGTTTGCATAGATTGCATTAAAGAAAAGCAAACTAAACATACAAAGAAAAATATCATAAGAAGTAAAGAACTTCTTAAAATTATTCATACTGATATTTGCGGACCACTCCATATTCTATATTTTAGTGGAGAAAGATACTCCATCACATTTATATATAACCTATCTAGATATGACTATGTTTATCTAATACATGAAAAGTCTCAGCCCGTTGACATTCTTGAAGTGTACATAAATAAGGTCGAGAGACAATTAGATAGAAAAGTTAAAATTATCAGATCTGACAGGGGTGGTGAATTTTATGACCGATATGATAAATCTGGTCAGAATATTGGTCCTTTTGCTAGATTCCTAGAACAGCAGGGTATTTGTGCTCAGTATGCATTACCAGGTGTGCCATAATAGAACGGTGTTGCTAAAAGATAAAACCATACTCTTATTGATATGGTTAGGAGCATAATGAGTTATTCCTTTATACCTGAGTCAATATGGGGTGATGCTCTTAGGACAACTATGTATATCCTGAACAGGGTTCCTAGTAAGTCAGTTCCATCAACTCTATTTGAGTTATGGACCGGTAGAAAACCCAGTTTGAGACATTTACATATTTGGGGGTGTTCTGCAGAGATAAGAGTATTCAATCTACAGGAAAAGACATTGGATCCAAGAATAATTTTTATATATTTTATTGGTTACTCAGAAAGATCTAAGGGATATAGATTTTATTGCCTTAATCATAATATAAGGATAGTAGAATCTGGTAATGCAAAATTCCTAGAAAATGGTAAAATCAGTGGGAGTCAAAAGTCTCGAAGGATTAATTTTGATATTGAGGAGATTCAGGCTACTTCTCCCGTATTATCCCCTATTCGAGAAATTATTATTCCTCAAATCAATGAGAGAATTAATGAGGGTGAATAATAAAATAACATTAATGAATTCTCACATGATGTTGATATCGTCGCTGATAGTCTTGTAGTACAATCACAATTGGCAGAATTGAGAAGATCTCAAAGAAAAATGAAACATGTCATTTTTGATGATTATGTGGTATATCTGCAAGAATCAGATTTTGATACAGGAATGAAAAGAGACCCCTTATCATTTTCACAAGCCACAGAAAGTAATGATTATGAAAAATGGTATGATATAATGAAAGATGAGTTAAAATCAATGGACCAGAACGGTGTTTGGGAATTCATTGAATTGCCCAATAATTGTAAAAGAGTCGATTGTAAATGGGTCTTTAAGATTAAACGCGACTTGGTGGGCAACATCGAATAATATAAATCCAGACTTGTGGCCAAAGATTTTTCTCAGAAAGAAGGCATTGACTACCATGAGACCTTTTCTCCAGTTTCTCGAAAGGACTCATTAAAGATCATCATGGCATTAGTAGCTCATTATGATATTGATTTACATCAGATAGATGTGAAAATAATATTTCTGAATAGGGATCTAAATGAGGAAATCTATATGGAACAACCTAAAGGATTCATAGAAAAGGGAAAGAAAAGTTGGGCATGCAAACTTAAGAAATCCATTTATAGCCTTAAACAAACTTCTAGGCAATGGTATATAAAGTTTTATGATACCATTACTTCCTTTGGATTTAAGAAAAACACTATTGACCAGTATATATATCTGAAGTTTAGTGGGAGCAAGTTTATTATATTGGTCCTATATGTGGATGATATATTGCTTGCTAGTAGTGATATTAGTTTGTTATATGAAACCAAGATATTTCTCAACAAGAACTTTAAGATGGTTCATATGAATGAGGTATCTTATGTTATTGGCATTGAGGTATTTAGAGATAGATCTCAAGATTTGTTAGGACTATTTCAGAAAGGTTATATTAATAATATCTTGGAGAGGTTTAATATGCAGCTTTGTAAAGCCAATGATACACCTATTACTAGAGGTAAAAAATTTAGCCAAAACCAGTGCCCGAAAAATGACTTAGAAAGGGATCAAATGAAAAATATTCCTTATTGGTGCGCAATTGAAGTCTATTATATGCTCAAACCTGTACAAGGCCAGATTATCTGTTACAAAAGATTATATGCTCACATATAGAAAATCAGATCAGCTTGAAGTAACGGGATATTTATATGCTGATTTTGTAAATTACGTCGATAGTAGGAAATCCACTTCAGGATTTGTGTTCATGCTAGTTGGTGGGGCAATTTCTTGGAAAAGTATAAAATAATCACTTATTGCATCATCTTCAATGGAAGATGAATTTGTGGCATGCTTTGAGGCCACAAATCAAGCTTTATTGCTGTAAAATTTTATATCATGACTTGGTGTGGTCGACTCAATTGCCAAGCCGCTGAAGATATTTTGTGATAATACTGCAGTAATTTTTGTCTCTATGAATGACAAGTACTCTAGTAGTTCCAAGCATATTGAGATAAAGTACTTGATGGTTAGAGAAAGAGTCTAGAAACAATAAGTGTCAATTAAAAATTTGATCACCACTATGATGATTGTTGATCTATTTGCTAAAGCTTTGCAGTGCAAAATATTTAAAGAACATGTTCTTAGAATGAGGCTTGTGAGCAAGCCATAAAGGATATGGTGATGCATGTTTAAGTGGATGCTATTATTAATATTTTTTTTACATAATTAAAGTTATTTATTTCTGCTATCATATTTGTATTTATGTTTATGCATATTATGGTTGAATGCAATAACAAGATTATCTTGACAAGATAAATTACAGGGGTCATTATAGACTATATAAGGAAAGACTAATAGTGTTATAGTAGAGAAAGGAAGTTTGATATTGATGACATACAACCGTTATGACTCACATTGATAGTTGGACTGAATATAATATTATTATGCTTATTGGACTTATTAGCATATTTTTAAAATCATGGTCATGTATAAAATGATTTTCAAAATTTATAGAATCCAATTATATAAAATTATTTTTAAATAAATTTTATTTTGTTTATTTTGATTTTGGATATCTTTTATATATTATAATTAATGGATCAAGTGGGAGAATGCAAGATTATGTGGTCCTTTATAATTGAATAAGATATATTATGAGATTAATTGGATTCTGATAAGAGATATTAGCCAATATTAAATAAAACATATTATATTGAGATATTTTAGGGGATGCCCTTGATGGAAGGAACTCTCTTGATAACTTACCCTAGACCCTCTGCTCTCACCTATAAAAAGACAGGACCTTCTCTAAATCTAAGTGTGAAGAGTGGTGTGGTGTGTGCGTGAGGCGCAATACACTGCATAAGAGAGATTACAGTTATTCTCTCAATCTCCCCAAATACCATCAATAACAATGGTATTGTGAAAGGATAGGAAGAGAGGAGAAGGGGTCTAGATCTATCTAGTTCTCCTTGCAGATCGACATCTCGGTGATATTTAGATTCGAAAGGTGGTGTTCTTGAAGATCTGATTAGATCTTATTCAGATGGCATCTAAATGTGTGTATTGTAAACAGATATAGTATTAATTGATTTCAAATCTTGGCATAAAAGTTTTTCGCATAATAGTTTGCATAATCAACTAATACTAGATCTGTTTACGATACGTACCTTTAGATGCCATTTGAATAGATCCAATTAGATCTTCAAGAACAACGCCTTTCAGATCTAAATATCATCAAGATATCGATCTGCAAGGAAACTAGAATGGATCTAGACCCCTTCTCTCTTCCTATCCTTTCACAGGACTACTGTTAATGATGGTTTTGGGGAGATTGAGAGAATAACTGTAATCTCTCTTATGCAGCGTATTGTGGCTCATGCACACACCACACCACTCTTCACACTTAGGTTTAGAGGAGGTCCTGTCCATTTATAGGCGAGAGTAGAGGGTCTAGGATAAGTTATTAGGAGAGTTTCTTTCGTCAAGAGCATCCCCTAAAATATCTCAATATAATATGACTTTATTTAATATTGGCTAATATCTTTTATCAGAATCCAATTAATCCTATAATATATCTTATTCAATTATAAAGGGCCACATAATCTTACATTCTCCCACTTGACCCATTAATTGATAAGATATAAAAGATATCCAAAATTAAAATAAATAAAATAAAATTTATTTTAAAATAATTTTATATAATTAGATTCTGAAAATTTTGAAAAGCATTTTATGCATAGCCATGATTTTAGAAATAAGCCAATAAGTCCAATAAGCATAATAACACTATATTCTGTCCAACTATCAATGTGAGTCATAGCGACTATATGTCATCAATGCCACACTCCTTCTATGTACTACAACATTGTTAGTCTTTCCTTATATAGTCTATAATGATCCCTGTAATCTGTCTTGTCAAGATAATCATATTTTTTTGCATTCAACCGCATAAACATAAACATAAACATGATAGCAAAAATAAATAACTTTAATTATGCAAAAAAAATATCAATAATAGCATCCACTTAAACATGCATCACCATATCCTTTATGACTTGCTCACAAGTTCTTTAAATATTTTGCACTACAAAGCTTTAGTAAATGAATCATCAATCATCATAGTGGTGCTCAAATTTTCAATTGACACTTGTTATTTATGGACTCTTTCTCTAACCACAAAGTACTTTATCTCAATGTACTTGGAACCACTAGAGTACTTGTCATTCTTAGAGAAGAAAACTGCTGCAGAAATATCACAAAAATATCTTCAGCGGCTTGGCAATTGAGTCGACCACACCAAGTCCTGAGATAAAATTTCACAGCCATAAAGCTTGATTTGTGGCCTCAAAGCATGCCAAAAATTTAGCTTCTATCGTAGATGATGCAATAAGTGATTATTTTATACTTTTCTAAGAGATTACCCCACTAGTTAGCATGGACACAAATCCTGAAGTGGATTTCCTGCTATCGAGGTAATTTGCAAAATCAGCATCTGAATATCCCATCACTTAAAGCTTATTTGATTTTCTATATATGAACATATAATCTTTTGTCCCTTGCAGATATTTCATTACTTTCTTTGCAGCTTTCCAATGTTCCATTCCTGGGTTACTCTGGTATCTACCCATCATTGTAACTGCAAAACTGATATATGGCCTTATACAGGTTTGAGCATATAATAGACTTCCAATTGCGCACTCATAAGAAATATTTTTCATTTGATCCCTTTCTAAGTCATTTTTTGGGCACTGGTTTTGGTTGAATTTTTTACCTTTAGTAATAGGTGTATCATTGGCTTTACAAAGCTGCATATTAAATATTTTCAAGATACGATTAATATAATCTTTATGAGACAGTCCTAACAAACTTTGAGATATATCCCTGAATATCTTAATGCAAATAACATAAGATGCCTCATTCATATCAACCATCTTAAAGTTCTTGTTGAGAAATATCTTAGTTTCGTGCAACAAACCAAGATCACTACTAGCAAGCAATATATCACCCACATATAGGATCAATATAATAAACTTACTTCCACTAACCTTCATATATATACACTGATCAATAGTATTTTTCTTAAATCTAAAGGAAGTAATAGTAACTCAAGGAATTGGTAACAAGAAAAGAAAATTGAAGCATCATCCATCAAAAAAATTTGCCGGGTTTGGAAATGTTAGACAGACTATTGAAAAGAAAGCTATTACAGTAAAATATTCCTTTTGTGGTAAGAAAGGACATGTAAAGAAGGACCGTATTAAACATATGACTTGGTTCAAAAAGAAAGATATAAACATAACCTTTCTATGTTTTGAATCAAACATTGCAGAAGTTCCTTCTAATAGATGGTGGATTGATTCTAGCGTTTCAACTCATGTTACTAATAATATGCAGGGATTCCTTTCAATTTGGAAACCAAAAGAACATGAAAGATTCATAATTATGGGAAATCATCTCAAAGCAAAAGTGGTATCAGTAGGGACTTAT
Source organism: Ensete ventricosum (assembly GCA_029747655.1). NCBI lineage: Eukaryota > Viridiplantae > Streptophyta > Magnoliopsida > Zingiberales > Musaceae > Ensete > Ensete ventricosum. Next base: position 22,296,263 of record JAQQAF010000002.1, read on the forward strand.
CGTTTATGCCTAGAGACGAGTCATTTGATGGATCTTGAAGACACAAGTTTTGTTCCTACAATTTCTAGAAATTTAGTTTCTCTGTCTAGAATTGATGAGTTAGGATATTATGTTTCTTTTGGTAATGGTAAACTCAGCATATTTTATGATTTAATAAAAGTTGGTTTTGGAATTCTGTGTGATGGTACAAAATTAATTTTAATCTTGAGTTTGTAAATATATTATTGACCCTGCAATCAAGTATTGGAATGAAACATAATTCCAGTAATAAAAGTTCTTCTATATTGTGGCATATACGTTTGGGCATATCTCCAAGGAAAGAATTGAAAGATTAGTGAAGGATAATATTTTAAAAAATTTAGACTTCAATGATTTTGATGTTTGCATAGATTACATTAAGGGAAAGCAAGCTAAGTATACAAAGAAGAATGCCACAAGAAGTAAAAAACTTCTTGATCTGCAGACCACTCCACATTCCTTGTTTTAGTGGAGAAATATATTTCATCATATTTATAGATGACCTATCCAGATATGACTATGTTTATCTAATACATGAAAAGTCTAAGGCCGTTGATATTCTTGAAGTGTACATAAATGAGGTCGAGAGATAATTAGATAGAAAAGTTAAAATTGTCAGATCTGACAAGGGTGGTGAATTTTATGGTAATATGATAAATTCGGTCAGAATATTGGTCATTTTGCTAGATTCCTAGAACAGCGGAGTATTTATGCTCAGTATGCATTACCAAGTGTGCCACAACAGAATGGTGTTGGTAAAAGGTAAAATCGTACTCTTATGGATATGGTAGAGCATGATGAGTTATTCCTCTATACATGAGTCAATGTGGGGTGATACTCTTAGGATAACTATGTTTATCCTGAATAAGGTTCCTAGTAAGTTGGTTCCATCAACTCCATTTGAGTTATGGACTAGTAGGAAACATAGTTTGAGACATTTACATATTTAAGGATGTCCTGAAGAGATAAGAATATTTAATCCATATGAAAAGAAATTGGATCCAAGAATAATTTCTGGATATTTTATAGGTTACCCAGAAAGATCCAAGGGATACAGATTTTATTGCCATAATCATAATATAAGGATAGTAGAATCTGGTAATACAAAATTCTTAGAAAATGGTGAAATCAGTGGGAGTCAAAAGTCTCAAATGATTAATTTTGATATTGAGGAGATTCAGGCTACTTCTCACGTATTATCCCCTCTTCGAAAAATTATTGTTCCCAAATCAATGAGAGAATTAATGAGGGTGAACAACAAAATAATATTGATAAATTCTCACATGATTTTGATGTCACCGCTGATAGTCTTGTAGAACAACCACAATTGGCAGATTTGAGAAGATCTCAAAGTAAAAGGAAATATGTCATTTCTGATTATTATGTGATATATATGCAAGAACTAGATTTTGATATAGGAATGAAAAGAGACCCCTTATTGTTTTCACAAGCAATAGAAAGTAATGATTCTGAAAATTGGTAATGATGCAATGAAAGATAAGTTAAAATCAATGGACTAGAATGGTGTTTGCGAACTCATTGAATTGCTCAATAATTATAAAGGAGTCGATTGTAAATGGGTCTTTAAGACTAAACGTGACTCAGTGGGCAATATCGAACGATATAAAGCCAGACTTGTAGCCAAAGGTTTTTCTTAGAAAGAAAGCATTGACTACATTGAGACATTTTCTCCAATTTCTCGAAAGGACTTATTGAGGATCATCATGGCATTAGTAGCTCATTATGATCTTGAGTTACATCAAATAGATGTGAAAATAATATTTTTGAATGGGGATCTAGATGAAAAAATATATATGGAACAAACTAAAGGATTCATAAAGGAAAGTTGAGCTTGCAAACTTAAGAAATCTATTTATGACCTTAAACAAGCTTCCAGACAATGGTATATAAAGTAGTGAATCTTGAATGGGCCAAATTGAGAAGGAAGAGAATTAAAAATAAATTGTACAAGGAAAGATTCATCAATATTCATTCCCAACGCCTTCAGTTTTACAGCTTTGTCAGCCATATTAAGGATATGATTATGAATTCCTCGAGTACCATCATACTGACCTGTAGTCAGTTCTTTCATTAATGTAGTAGCCAATGACTTATTAGTAGATTTAAATCTATCTTTAATAACCTTTAAATATTCATGTACGCTAGTTATAATCGATAATGAAGTCTTTATATTATTTGTAATTATCATTCTTATAAACATTAAACTGAGCCTATCATATCTTTCCCAAGCTTTCATTTTATTGACTTGTTTCACAGTACTTTTGTCAGTTAATTCTACGGGCTTTTTAACAAGCAATGTCAAATCAAGATCTAATATGCCCAATGTAAATTACACATGCTCTAATCATTCTGAATAATTTGATCCAGAAATTATAGGGATGCTAGAAACATGAGAATGTATGGACGAGAATACCACTACAGAATATAAAATAACAGTAATGCTTTGAGTTTATCAAAATATGATGAACTCTTGATATCATCAATATTTAACCTTTGGGTAAAAATATTGACATATCTAGTGTTCACTCAAGATCATTTATGGAGGAATGATACTATCCTTGTGGAATAGTTTTGCTACCTTTGGGTATACAATTCTAAACTGCAAGGATATCTAAAACAGTATCATCCTACCCCGTCACATAATTATTTGAAATAAATTATCTAAATCTCCTAATTATGTATACAATTTGAATATTATTTCCTTAATGTCATTGAAGACTTGTTCCTTAATGTAATTTTATAAATCATTGATGTAGACCACTTTGGCGACTACAAGACCAATATAGTAATATAAAATATAAATTAAATTATCCCATGAATGACAAGACTTTAATTGTATTTCATATCCTATAAGCCTACCATCCCAAGCTACTTTGGCAGCTATAAGTCAAACATAACTTAAGGAGATGAACTACAAATAATATTCATCAAGTTCATTTGAACTAATTTATGCTGAAACAGTTCAATAATAGAATAATAACCATAATAATTATTGAACACTTAAGTAGCGGAAAAAAACTCATATGATAACTGTAATCTTGATAATATATAAATCATGCCTTTATGTGAAAAATAAATATTATTTCATAATTCCCAACACATATGCATGTGAATAACTAAATAAATATCCAAGAAATAATAATTAGATTTAACACATATAATTAATAATTCATATGAGAAAACTATAAAAAAATAATAATTTATAATTTTTTAAATTAAACTAATTAATTTTATTTAATTGGAGAAGTCATAAGTACAATTAAATAAATTGATCAAATAACAAAAATTAATCAAGATCCATTAATTCTAATTTGATCAAAATAAAATTTAATCAATGAATAATAAAAAATATAATCATGATTAAATTTTATTATATTATATTGATCAATTTCATAATTGAGAAAATAAACCATAATTTCTTAATTTTAAAATGCTAGAACTGTAATTCTAAAATGGTATAAAAGAATTACATAATTTATAAAGGGCAGAAATATTATATGATTAATAAAACATAGAAAGGGTAAAAATCATAAATAATCCCATTCGATAGAAGGATAAAACTGTAATTTTAGCTAAATGATAAAATTATAATTTTGGCAGAATGGTAAAACTATGGTTTCTTATAAAAGGCAAAACTGTAATTTTAACTGAATGGCAAAATCATAATTTCAGTAGAATGACAAAACTGTTATTTTACTTTCATTGAAGAAAAAGCCATAACCCTAATTTCTTCCCTAACTGCCACCGTCGCCAGTGCACGGCTGTGGCCAGCGCACACGTTCTGCGTGCCGCCGACCGCTGGGACGTCGCTGCTGGCATGCGATGGCTATTGTTGTTGGCATGCGATGACTGCGGCTTGTGCGGCCCTCTACTACATGCGGTGGCTTGACGTGGCCCATGCTGCACACGGCTACGGTCAGCTGCTTGTGACAAACCCGCGTGCGGTCGCCGTTTGATGTGACCGTCGCCTGCGCGTGACTGACCCAACGCACGGCCTGGGCCACTAGCAGCGTGGCCACCACTTTTGATTTGTGTGCACACGCTGCTTAGTGCAGTGCTGCCGCAGACAGATCCGACCAAAAACGCAGTGAGATTGTTACGTCTTTTCCACGGTGCACAACAACCATCAACAACAACTATCAACATCGTTCATAAACAAACGATTGAATTTAATAGATAGAAATATATATCAATTAGATATTCAGATCTATGCACCGTAAACAAAAATAATAGATCTAATATTTTTATCTCAAAACCTAAGCTCTGATACCAATTGTAAGCATAAAAACTATAATTATGCAAACTATTATGCGAAAAACTTTTATGTTAGGATTGAAATTAACTAATAGTAGATCTGTTTACAATGCGTACCTTTAGATGCCATTTGAATAGATCCAATTAGATCTTTAAGAACACCGTCTTTCTGAATATCACCGAGATGTCAATTTGTAAGGAGAATTAGAATGGATCTAGATCCCTTCGCTTCTCTTTCTATTCTTTTACATGACCACTATTATTAATAATTTTGAAGAGATTGAGAGAATAACTATAATCTCCCCAACATATATATACCAAATCGTATAGGTAGAGAACCTTCATACAGTTTATATCAAGGTGCAACCACTAGCAGTGCCTCATTTCATCTCTCTAGAAGGAATTGGAAACTCATGTGAGCCCTTTTTAGTTATAGTTTTATAGTTCAATAATCTTTTTAATATGTTGGAAATTAGAACGCATTTGCTGGGGAAGCATGTTAAGAAAATGATGGAGATGCACGCACGTCTTGTATCCATGAAACTCCGAGTAAATTTTAAGATATAAGGTTAGTAACATCAAATTTTGTTTGATAACTTACATGATTCTTGACATATTGTATGATTTTTTTTTATTTTAGGTTTGTTAATTGGAAAAAAATCAACCTGTACCTGGCAACTTGATGATTACGGAAACACTAGTGTGCTCGTTATAACTGGCCCAAGTACAATGAGGCACTGCTAGTGGTTGCACCTTGATATAAACTGCTAGTGGGTAAGACCATATCAAGGTGCAACCACTAACACTGGGTAAGACCATTCGATTGATTGAAGACAGTTGGTCAAGCACCATTGACGGCCAAAACAGGTTTATACATCCCAGTGTTATATTATATTCTATTTTCTTGCCTATTGTTTTTGTGTGAGCAGGCATTGTGTTTGTCCAAATGAAATTTAATATCTAAGTAACCAATATCCAAGATATTTCAATTTATTTACATAACGTTTAATTTTTTTGCATTTATTTCATCACTTTCATGTTTTTCACATATGTGGTTTTATTTCATTGGATTCCAGCTTCTTATAATTTTAGATTTTCAAAGTTCTGTCTATTAAATTAGATATTCTGAAATTGTATGAAGTAATATTTTCTATATCAACTCTGACTGACTTGTTCTCCTCTTGTACTCTGTCCAACTTTTGGTAATTACAGCTTGTTGCTGGAGTTGAAATTGCTTCCTGCCACCAGTGCTAGGATGATATTGAGCACCAATTAGAGGATGACTTCTGACATTAATTTGACTGTCATATGTTAAATTCTGTTCGGCTCACACAGCCTCAAATGGACAGCCCATCAGTAGCTGTTGGTGTCAAAAGGTTTAAAAATAGACATTTAAATTAATCAGTTCATCGTACTCACAATATCGAATTTTGTGATATAAACTGATAATAGTCGAATGAATAGCTGAAACCAATACTTTTTATTTTTATTTTTTTTACATTGTGATATGATATATTATTAAGTCCTATCCTATAGGAGCCTATGACGGTCATGATTGAGCCAGCTTAGCCCCGTGACTTCGGGATAGGTCGATCATCTGTCCCATTACTCGAGAAGCACAGAATGATGCTGCACAAATCAGATGATATCGGCGCTAGTGTACGGGCTAACCACCTGAGGCATCACCACGTATTAATACGTACATACGTTGACGTTGATAACCATTAAACATCCGCGTATGTTGACCTAAGGCTAAAGGAATAAAAGCCATCCTAATGAACATTATTGGAAGAGAAAAAAAAAACACACACACCACAACTCTTGATCTTTGTCAGAGCTCCAGATCCGACTAACTTGAGCATCGTAGGGGCCGAGTCGGGGAACCCTTCGCTTGACTCAGGCTTTCGTGCAGGATGCAACCACTTGGGAGGAAGAGACAACTATCCGTCACATCTTAGAGGATCTGTCCGGTGATCCAGTGATTGGGTTTCCCGCCGATCTCTCTTTGTCGGCCCATAGAAGTGTTGACGATTTTACGCGCTCGGATCGGACCAAGCCGTGCTACCACCTTAGCTCTAGTATAAAGTACGTTAACATTTTTAGTGCTAGAAGAAGAGTCGATGTCGCAAGAACACCAAGAACCGAGCAACCCTAGGGATCTATGTGTGTATCAGCGCATCTCCATGCCCTGTGATCATCCATCTCATCAGCATCGATTCCGTCGGATTCTTGATGCATTACCATGCGTTGCGATCACCCGTCTCGACATTATGGGTCCCACTGGCACCATAGGGTATCCCATATGGCAAGAAAGGGACTCCTTATGTGGCTAGGAAACCCTAGCCGTTAGGAGCACCCCTATAGCTAGGAGTCCCTCGCCATAAGGCAACCTTGGGTGGTCAGGAAACCTTGGTCCCTAAGGAGTCCCTTTGTAGCCAACCACCTTAGGTGCAACCAACCATAGGTGCCCAACAAACCTTCGTTGCCCAACCACTCCTTGCAGCCAAGAATCCTTAGCTGTAGGGTTACCTCTAGCGGCCAGGAAACCCTAACTGCCAGTGTCCCCCATGTGGCTAGGATTCTTAGCCACATGGGGAGGCTTCTACTATGGCCAAGAGCTTGTTGCTCTCGGCAATGCATCCCTTGACCAGACCAAGAGCAACAAGCCTTGCTCTCGACCAAGGCTGCAAGAAGCCTTTGGCCTTACTGTATGTCAGCAACATTTGGTGCCCCTTTCCCTACTTTTCATGTCAACAATTTTGACGTCAAAGGACCTCTCTATAGCACCTCTCCACAGCGAGAAAAGGTGCTACCCAAATATGAAAACTATGAAAATATCGCAGCAAGTTACATAGAAAATGATTCACGTGTTTCAATCTCAGCACACAATTTAAAAACTAATCATTGCACAAGCAACCTGGCTTTGATACCATTATTGGGAAACCAAGAGAGCATCATATGCATAGTGGAAAATCAAAACAAAACTGGTTTTCCATGTTTATCATGTCATCGTCCAACGATTGATGCACGAAAAATTAAAAAATCGAAAAACTATAATATGTGTGAGATTTATTACCTATGAAGATCGTATATACCTGAAACCTTTAGATCCTATGGAAGATGATTAAGGAGGTTAAATATCCTCCTCTCTAGTAGTATCCACACATTGGATCGTTGTAGCAATGCTCCTTTAATCGTAGCTAAAATCATGTAACTCTTACCTTCTCGTAGCGAACATAGAAGAAGATATCATATCTTCTTCGTTGTCCTCTTACAGCAGGGAGAGGGTGGTCGGTTGATAAGAGGTGGGAGGGAGGAGCATAGGAAGGGGCGGCCAAAGGTGTAGCATATCACGCTATTGACTGTATTAGAATCAAAGTGACACTAAGAGGTGGCGTGAATTAGTGCTTATGAAAAAATTATGTTGATTTGAGTATCGTTCGATAAAGCTTGAATCTGAAAAGCATTTAAACTTAAAAGCATTTATAGGATCATAATAATTAAGTAAAGTAATATACAAAGGCAAGTAAATAATAGAGAGGAGAAGAGAAGGCACACCAATTTATAGTGGTATGGTCTTGTGACCTACGTCCACTCCCGATTCCTCCTCCGTTGAGGTCATCGGCTACCACTATTAATCTTCATTCAATGAGCAAAAATTAACTACCATCTTATAACTCTATTGTCCTTTTACAAGTTCAGGAGGTAACCTTTACAATTCTCTCAACTCTCCCTTAAACAAAAACTAAATGAGGGGGAAGCTCTCAAAAAATTAAAACAGCGTTTTCACAAGTTTTTTGCTCTCAATTCTTTTATCCTCAAGCAAGGATGTGTGAGGTATTTATAGGCTCCGAATAGCATCAAAAGTGAAGCCAAAATTTAAATTTTTGAGATTCTAAGGTTTTGGCAGCCTCATACCCTTAGAGACTATGTTCTGGTGGTTGTATTGCTAGCCTCGGAAGTATCACTGCTTAACACAGTTTCAAAGACTGGGTCTTCTTGGAGACTGTATCTTTGAATACTATGTCTTACCTAACCTTTGGTCACTGAAATGAGCTTTCTAATACGCTTAAATCAGCCCTAATTAAGGCTAATTATCTCTAAATTGAGTTGGTTATATTACATTTAAAGCCAACTCAATTAGAATTCTAAACTACTTCAATCTGGATAAGTTATTACGAAGTGTTAATCGTGTAGTCTGGCATGTCATTTGTTTATCTAAACCCTCGGTGCATCATGCTCTCGTTCAATGTATCGCTCGATCCATCGGTATGTTGACTCCCGCAACATTCGATCTTGACGCAATGTCTGATTTCTGGCCTGATGTTCATTTATTAACTTCGGCCCATAATCTTATTTTCCTACTTCAATCGTGTTGCCTTTTCATGATTGAAGATAGTCCTGTATCACTTTTTTGAACACAAATTAGATCATAACTTTATCAATTGATTTTATCATCAAAATTTGAGATTCAACAATCTCTTCCTTTTTGATGATGATAACCAATTGATGATGGAGTTTAACTAAACTCGTCTATCTATATACCATATTGTAATAAAAAAAACTTGAATTCAAAAAGAGTGATAAACTTTATATTCAAGTCGAAACAATCTGAATCATAGTTGAAATATCATTGCATGTATCATAAAATCATAAGTATTTCATAATTTTAAATCATCAAATTACATCATATCATGCATTATTCAAGTTTTAAATTATCATCATAACTTATTTCCCTTAAAGTACATTATACATACATGATTAAATTATCGTAACTTCTCCCCCTTTATCATTAACAAAAAGGAGAAAAACATGTAACATGTAAGTTTTGTCTTCTCTTTTGAGATATGCAAGTTTGCAAGTCTTTCTCCTTCTTTATCATAAAAGAAAGAGAAGGAAGGATTCAATAGTGCAAAAATTTGCATCAACATCATCACATGAAAGATCATATCATGAAAAAGGATATGAATCATTTCGATAAATTTCTCCTTTTGTAAATAGCAAGAAGAGGAATCATAGGGAACAATCTTGATTCAAAAGAAAAACTAAAGTCATGAAAAATGAGAAACCAAGATAATGATCAAAGTATATATGTAAAGAGTTTATGTATTTGGTAGATTCAACATATATATTTCTCTCCTAATAAAATTAAATTGTTCCTCGCTTAACGGTTTAGTAAAAATATCTGCCAACTGATACTTTGTATCAATAAAATATAAAGATATATTATGATTGCTAATATGATCTATAATAAAATATTAATGTGCTTAGTCCTAGAATGTTGAATGAGATTCTTTGTTAAACAAATAGCACCTATATTATCATATTTTATATGAATATTTTTAGTAAAATCCATAATCCTTTAAAGTGTTCTTCATCCAGATTACTTGTGCATAACATGCACTTACCGCTACATATTCAACCTCGATTGTGGATAATGCGACAAAGTTTTGCTTCTTGAAAGACCAAGAAACAAGTATGTGTGTCAGGAGTTGACATGTTTCAAATGTACTCTTTCTATCTATTCTACAACCTCCAAAGTTGGCATCAGCATAGACAATTAAATCAAAATTTTTGGATTTAGGATATCATAATCCTAGATTTGAAGTTCCTTTTAAAAATATAAATATTCATTAAATTGCCTTATAATGAGATTATTTATGATTGGCCTGAAATCTTGCACACAGTCCAATGCTAAATATAATATCTGGTCTAGTTGTAGTTAGATATAGCAAACTACATATCATTTCTCTATAGGTTTTTTGATCAAAAATTTCTCCTTCATTATTCAAATCTAGTTTCATAGAGGTGCTCATAGGTGTGCTTATAGCCTTAGCACTATATTTTTAATCATTTTAATAAATCCAAAGTATACTTAGTTTGCCCAATGAAAATACCATCATTCAATAGCTTAATTTGTAATCCTAAGAAAAATATTAATTTGCCTATCAAAATCATTTTAAATTCTTGGTTCATAATTTTGGCAAAAGATTCACATAAAGACTCATTAGTAGAATCAAAAATAATATCATCAACATAAATTTAAATAATAAAAAAATTATTTTTAAAATATTTAATAAATAATATTGTATCCATCTTGTCTTTCAAAAAATTATTTTGAATAAGAAAAGAGCTAAGTCTCTCGTATCAAGCCGTATGGGCTTGCTTCAATCGATAAAGAACATGATTTGGAAAAAGATTATTTTCAAATAAGGGTGGTTGTTTAACATAAACTTCTTCATAAATAAAACCATTAATAAATATACTTTTAACATTCATTTGAAATAATTTGAAATTTTTGAAAGAAGTATAGGTAAGGAGCATCCTGATGGCTTCAAGTCTTGTCACAGGAGTAAAGGTCTCTTCAAAATTAATACCTTCTATTGGTTGAAATATTTGGCCACTAATCTAGCCTTATTCTGAACCACGACATCATATTTATCTTACTTATTTCTAAAGACCCATTTAGTGCTAATTACATGTTGGTTACTAGGTCTCGGAACAAGCGTCCATACCTTATTTCTCTCAAATTGATTTAACTCCTCATGCATTGTGACAACCCAAGAATCATCTTATAGGGCATCATCAATGTATTTTGGTTCAATTTGAGATTAAAAAATGGTATTAGCATAAATATTTTTAAAAGACGAACGAGTTTGAACAACTTTTGATGTATCTCCAATTATTAGCTCTATAAAATGAGCATATACATACTTTCATTCCTTGGGTAAGGATTCTTTAGAAGTACATACAACCAAGTTTCTTTGGAGATGAGAATTTTCATTCAAATTTAAAGAACCAAAATCAAAATCATCATTATAATTAACTTTCTTTAAGTTGGGAATCTCATTAAAAATGATATGGATGGATTCCTTAATAACTAGTGTTCTTTTATTATGGACACTATAGGCTTTTGAACATAAGGAATAACTAAGAAATATACCTTTATTGGATTTTGCATCAAACTTTCCTAATATATCTTTTCATTTAAAATAAATTATTTACAACCAATAACTTTGAAATATGAAATTTAGGTATTTTATTATTCCATAATTCATAAGAAGTTTTAGAAAGTAATGGTCTTACGAGAACGCTGTGCATTACATAGCATGTCGTGTTAATGGCTTCGACCCAAAAATACCTGAGTATACTATGTTCCTTTAGCATAGTTCTTGCAATCTCTTGTAAGCTCATATTTTTTCTTTCAATTGCTCCATTTTGTTGTGGATTTCTTGGAATAGAGAAATTATGATTGTACCCATTTGACTCATAAAAATATTAAAAATCATGATTTTAAAACTCACTACCATGATCACTACGTATAGATAAAAATCATAAAACCCTTTTCATTTTGAACAAGTTTGTAAAATTTTGAAAAACATTTAAAGCAGTCACTTTTGTATGCCAACAAGTATGTCCAAGTCTATCTACTATAATCATCTATAATTATAAAGTGTTAGGACTCTAGCTAGGGGAGTCCTAATTTAGTTCATTAAAGAGGGCAATCATATAAAATCTATGGGCATTCATGTAAATCCTATCTAGCCGACCCCTATTAAGGAAAGAAGGGAGCCCGGCTAGGATATGATTAGTTGAGGAAGATATTTGGTTACCTTAATTAACCACCCCTTATCCTAGTTAAAGAAGGGGTTGGTTAAGAAGGGGATTAAGTTAGGAAAGGGTTGGGAAAATAATAAGCAACCAGCCACCCCTAGTTAGGCCGGTTGGAAGTTAGAATTAGAGGTGCATTAGGAATTACTTAGGAGTTGCTTAAAGGTAGGAGTCTTGAAGTAAGAGTCATATTAGGAATTAGGGTTAGAAGGCCTATAAATACCCTTGCAATCCTCTACTTTTGATCATGAATTGAAGAGTCTTTTATGTAGCCTTTGAGAATCACTTTGGAGGAGGGAACCCCTATAGAGTTCCAAAGAGGCCGATCCCCTATATAGAATCCACTAGGGTTCTAACACTTGGCATCACAGCAGTGTTCTTAGCGTCTCGCTGCCCTTCCACAGCCATCCATCAACCCCCCGTAGCCATCCAAAGTAATTCCCACAATTGCTAGAAGATCGTCACCAAACTCTACCGTCATCTCTACTATCACAGATCATCTTTTGATCTTCCCGTGAATTGCAATAGGTTTTGATTTTCTACCTTACTGCTGCTACAATTTAGTTATCCTTAATCCAAAAAACCAAAAAAATTATTCCCATATTACTGCATAAACCTTTCATTGTAAAGTTTCCATCTTTACGATGAAACTTATGCCGCAGAATTCCAGCCGCATACCTCTTACTCTTTGATTTGCTGCTGTGTTTTTACTGATCAAATTTCTACGAAATTTCTACTATGGCTTTATAATTTCCTATCCTGGGATCTTCCTTTAGTTTTGTTCAAAAATCATTAAGATAACCTGCTCAAAAATTTTACGTCGAAGCTGCTACAGTTTAGACGTAAAAATCTGCTGTCGCACTTCTTCGTAATCTTTGATTTTGCCAAACCTATTGATGTTATTTCTTTTCACAAATTTTTATTGGCATTAACTCTTACCTACCAGATTCCCTTTGAGTTTCACTCAAATTTTTATTGGAAATTTTTGGAAAAAAATTACATCTTCACTACTGGATTTTTTTTTATGAAAAATCTACTGCTGCACCTTTGTCTTCCTTCTTCTTCCTAACCCACCAAAACCCAACCATCTTGCTGCCACCACCTAAGACGCCTTTAGGGTATCCTTCTAGCCTTAAGACACAACCATCATAACCTATTTTTGTAACCCTAACACCCCCAAAAACTACAGCCCAAAATAGAAAACCATTACAATCGAACCCTTCTGTCACCAATCGATTGTCCGAAATTTTCCACCACCCATGCCATTGAACCATCAATAGAAAAAAAGACAAGGACATATATGATCTATAGGCATATGCCATGGCTTCCCAAGATCCAATTGATGCCAAGTTTGAAGCATTGGAATCTCAGCTTGAATCGCGGCTCGAATCGCGCTTAGAGGACTAACTGCGCGCTTTGTTCACAGAATTCAAAATTGGACAACCACCAAGTCCAACCATATCTCAGTGAGGAGGGAGTTCAGAGAAGCCTCCAAAAAGGGAGGCATAGCCTTTAGACATATATCAGCCACGCATGAGGGTGGACTTCCCATGATTGGAAGAAGGAGACCCGGTGGGATGGATTTCGTGCGTCGAACATTACTTCCGCTACTACTGAACGTCGGATGATGCTATGGTGGAAATCACTGTCATCCACCTTGAAGGAGATGCCATTCAATGGTACAATATAATCATGGGGCTTCGACATGGAATCAATTTAAGAACGCACTGCTGAACCGCTTCGGACCTACAGAATACAAAAATATCGACAACCAACTCGCAAAAATCCAGCAAACCTCTACAATTCAAGAGTACCAAACTAGGTTTGGACTGATCTGCAATTGCTAGGTACCTTCATCGAGGGACTCAAACCAGAGATAAAAGGGGTGGTTAAGGCGTGACAACCCCGTACCATTGCTGCTGCAATTTCTTTCGCCCGGATACAAGAAGAGCGGCTCAACCAAGACGCCTGGAGGACAAGAACCGCTCCTAGACCCACGACATATGAGCCTCCTTCTATTCCCAGCCATCAGTCGCTATCAAAAAAATTAACAAGAGAAGAACTACATGATCGATCACCAAAGGGGCTTTATTGGCATTGCGACGAACCGTGGAGTCGCGATCATTGCTGCAAAAAGGATTGCCTCCTATTGATCGAGCCTCTTGAAGATGTGGAGGAGGAGGTCCAAGAGCATGAGGTAGAGATCATGGATGAAGATGAGTAGTCAGTTGATATTACAATGCATGCTCTTGCTGGCTATGCGAACCCGCACACAATGAAAATAGGAGGATTTCTGAAGCAATAATCGATTACCATTCTCATTGACACTGGGAGCACTAATAATTTCATGAATAGCAAGGTTGCTATTCGGATGGCCTTACCTATTGAAGATTACAGCAAGTTTGATGTTAAAGTCACCAACCGACGAATTTTGAAGTGTGATCGCCGGTTCCCGCAGGTGAAGCTTTTGCTGCAGGATCAAGTAATAGTTACAGATTTTTTCCTCCTCCCTCTTGATGATTATGAAATCATGCTTGGCATCAAATGGCTGATGACATTAGGTAATATTTCATAAATTTTTTTGAAATTAATCATGAAGTTTTGCAGCCAGGGAAAACAGGTGGTACTATACGGCAAACAAGGAAGTGTCATATTGACGATTTGCACACGACGAATGGAGAAAGTATTGCAAAAATCATGTGGCGACTTCTTAGTACAACTTGAGCAACAATCCAAGGAGGAGACAACTAAAGTTGAAGACCCAAATCTACTTCCCTTACTTGCTGAATTTTTGGATGTATTTGATGAACCGCGTAACTTACCCCATAGCCGCCAGCATGATCATCAGATACCGATTCTTCCGGGCAAACCTCCAGCAAACACTCGGCCATATCAGTACCCTCACCTATAGAAGGATGAAATAGAAAAGATTATGAAAGAGTTGCTCGAAACAGGAGTTATTCGGTCGAGTTACAGCCCATACTCTTCACCAGTACTCCTTATACAAAAGGACGGAACGTGGCGAATGTGCATCGACTACAGAGCTCTCAATAGTATAACTGTCAAGGATAAGTACCCTATTCCAGTAGTAGATGAGTTGCTTGATGAACTAAAGGGAGCAAGAATCTTCACAAAGCTGGACCTTCGATCTAGATATCATCAGATATGAGTGTGTGAAGAGGACATACCGAAAACTACCTTTTGGACACATAACGACCACTACGAATTTATGGTAATGCCCTTCGGTCTCACCAATGCTCTCTCTGTTGGGAAACCTCAGCGAGTGCATCATATGCGCAGCAAAAATTAAAATAAAAACCAGTTTCCCACGATATCAAATCGACGTACAAAAGATTGGGGTCGCAAGAAAAAATCACAAAAACTGAAAAAACCACGATGTGTGAGAGATTAATTTTACCTAGGGAGATCGTATATCCTTGTATTCCAGATCCGGATGGAGAAGATGAATGAGGTCAAGCGTCCTCCTCTCTAGTGGTATCCACATGATGGATCTCTACAACGAAGCTCATCTAATCTAATCTCGTAACTCTTGCACAGAGGGAGGGAGGAGAATAGGAGGTGGTGGCTAAAGCTGCAGCCTATCAACCATGACTTTCCCCTTCTATTTATAAAGAGCCGCCAAAACCCTAGGGCTCTTGCCTTAGTGGGTATTGGATCTCCATCCAATAACCCACTAACCTTGCATTATTGGATCTATATCCAATAATCTCCTTAGCCCTCTAACTGGACCTTAATCAAGGAGCCCATCAGCTTAGGGTCTCATCTAATGAGAATAGAGGCTAATTGGATCTTCATCCAAAGCTATATTCGTTGAAGCATTCACCATATGTGTGTGACCCTCTAGGCCCGATACCGAGCTGGCCGTGAGTCACTCCCATTAGAACTCCTTCTGATATAGTGAATTATTATCCCCATAATAATTCACTCGGCTCATCGACTATGGACGTACTAGGCCACTACGCCATTGTCCCCAGGCGATACAGGGGGGATCAAATCCATCGGACCTGTTTGTCTACAGTTACCATGTATCTATAATCCCTCATCCAACTAATATCCCAGAGACCGTATATTGGACATGGTACTATCATGTCACATACGGAATCAATTTGTCTTGCTCTAATCGGAGTCTACCGGAGAACTCCTCTCTTAATCCAAATGACCCTGGCCAGGGATTTGTTTGAGCAAGCATATATGGGATATTCCTCTTGTGATACTGAGAGTGGATGATCCTCTATCGACACTCAATTGCCTTCATAAGGTTGGCTACCGATCCCGATAACCAGTTGTACCATATCTAGAACTTTCCAAACCTGTAAGTCTGGCGTCAAAAAAAGGAGTACTCATATAAGGCATCCTTGGTGTCCCAAGTCTAAGGACCAGATACACAACTGGGATTATAGAAACGCTGTTTGACATTAGGTATCATTAACCATATAACATTCTATAAGTGGATCAATCAGTGAACTCATTCTCCAATGAACACCCGTACTATATCCTTAGTGTCTCCACACAAGTGGCTATGAGACCAGCCGCTTCCATCATATGGACGAGTATATAGTACACCGATCTGTCCGGTATCTCATTGTCCCTCTCGAGTAACCTATGACCGGGATTATCTAGGATCTGTGTTTAAAGGTGAATCGATCTCATTAACGTGATCTCATCACGATTCGATTCCTATTGCACAGAACCAAGGACATCACAATATATGTAACAGATAATGTGAGAATATGTCACTATTAATTATAAGCAAAAAGATCACACAGTGTGTCACACGTGCCATCACTCACGTGATTGGCTTGCAGGGCACCTGTAACTAGTAATCTCCCACTTGACCAAAAGCCAATCACCTATGTGTCTGATCCCCATCAAACCCCTGTGACGCTTAAATACAATCTGAGCCAGTGGCTTCGTCAGTGGATCTACAATGTTATCTTCGGATGAAACTATTTCCATTGCTACATCTTTTCGGGTCATGATCGCTTTAATTAGATGGAACCTCCTTAGAACAATTCTGATGAGACTTGGGTTTCCTTGCTAGAGTTATCGCTCTGTTGCTATCATAATATATGGGAGTCAGCTCCACGCTGCTTGGTATAACTCCCAAATCCTTGATGAACTTCTTCATCTACACCCCTTCCTTTGTTGCTTCTACTGTAGTATTCTGGCTCTACGGTCGAGTCACTCTTCCAGCTTACTACTTCTCCATTCAGGGTGAAAATAAACCCTAAATTTGACTTGCTATCATCAATGTCAGACTGAAAACTTGAGTCTATGTAGCCCTCAACTTGGAGGCTACCTTCTCCATATATCAGTAAAATCCTTAGTGCTTCTCAAGTACTTAAAGATATACTTTACTGCCTTCCAGTGTTCTAAACCTGGATCTGCCTGATACTTGCTCATGACACTCAGAGCATGTGATATATCAGCCTCGTACATAGCATCACATATATGATAGACCCTATCGCTGAGGCATAAGATATCTTTTCTATATCTACCCTTTCTTCAGGAGTCTTTGGGGACATACTTCTAGAAAGTGATATTCCATGTTTCTTCGGTATAAGACTTCTTTTGGAATTCTCCATGCCAAACCTTTTGACAATGGAGCCTATGTACCATTTGACAATGGAGGCAATATCTTGATCACGTAGATATGTGAGCCTCGAGAGACTCGACCAACTCAACCTGTGTCGTGATTCAATTTCTTCCTATAACGATAGCATGCCACGTGGGTCAATCTTATTACATCACGCTTACCGACTTAATATTATCGTACGAGGGGTTTTTATTTTATATCAGTCTCGTAATATATTGTGTCATACACATACATATTTAATATATATCTACATCATATGTAATATATATATATATATATATATATATATATATATATATATATATATATATATATAGGTGTATAACATATATCACATATGTAAGCCACACTAGATGGTCATGAGACGTCACCTAATATGATTAAGCTTGAGCCAATGGGCCTAATCATTCACAATATAATCTATATGTGCATCGACGCTTCTCCATACCCTATGATCGTTGATCTCGTTATCATCGATTTTGTCATATCCTTATCGTATCACCATGCATCGTGGGTCCCATTGTCAACTTCATGCTCTCGTCATACCTCTCCATGTAATTACAAAATAATCACAAACACACAGGCCCGATAATAAATGAGAAAAACGAAGGCTCATAGGCCATAATAATAATAATAATAATAGTAATAATAATAATAATAATAATAATAATAATAATAATTACATATGATCATCCATCCACATCATACATCACATGTATATATCACATCACATGTAGGATTACTAGATATATAATAATTAATTAAACTATTTAATTAATTATTTTTTGGAAATCAAGACATATTAGAAATTTCTAGAATTATCAATGATATTTTTAGAATTTTGGACAAAAAGACAGTCCTTGAAATTTTCAGAATTGTTGAGGGCATTTCGATATTCTTGGCATAGGACAAATATTAAAAATTCTCAAATTTTGAGGGGCAAAAACATCTATTTATAAAAAAGAAAATCATAACCCTAGCCCTTTCCCTCATTGTGCCGTCATCGCCCCTCTACAGTCGGCTATTGCCCCTGCCCACGGGCGAGTGTTGCTGCCTCGAGCGTGGCTATGGCTGGTCGTGGCCGGCCACCTCTTAAGGTGGCTGGCTGCCCCTATCATCACGATGTTCACTACGAAAACATAGCAAGAACGCATAGAACAGTTCTACGCGATTCAATCTCATCATACGTAGTTAAAACCAATCTTTCACACGAACAATCTTGGGTCTGATACCACTGTTAGGAAACCAAGTGGGAGCATCACATACATAGTGGAAGATCAAAACAAAATATGTTTCTCACGTAGATCAAATCATCGTGCAAAAGATCGGGTCACGAGAAAGCTACAAAAATAAGAAAACTGTATGGTGTGAGAGATTGATTTTACCTAGGGAGATTGTATATCCCTATTTTTCAGATCGAGATAGAGAGGATGAAAGAGGTCAAGCATCCTCCTCTCTAGCAGTATCTACATGATAGATCTCTAGAGCGATACTCTTATAATCACATCTTAAGTCTTGCAACTCTTGCGCTGAGGGAGGGCGGAGAATAGGAGGGGGTGGCCAAAGTTAGAGCCTATCAACTATGTGCCTCCCCTCATATTTACAGAGAGCCACAAAAAATCATAAGGGTCCTACCTTAGTGGGTATTGGATCTCCATCAAATTGCCCACTAACCTTGCATTATTGGATCTCTATCCAATAATCCCAATTGGCCTTTAATTGGGCCTCATTGCAAGGAGCCCATCAGTGCAGGGCTAATTGGATCTCTATCCAATCCTCTAATCGCTGAAGCATCCATCATATGTGTGTGACCCTCTAGGCCCGATACCAAGTTGGTCGTGAGTCGCTCTCATCAAAACTTCTTCTGATATAATAAATTATTATCCTCATAATAATTCACTCGACTAATCGACTATGGACATACTAGGCCATTGCGTCATAGTTACCAGACGGTATAGGGGGATCAAATCTATCATACCTGTTTGTCCGTAGTTACCGTGTATCTATAATTCCTTATCCAACTAATATCCCAAAGACTGTATATTGGACATGGTACAGTCAGGTCACATATAGAATCCGTCTAAGACTCGCTCTAATTGGATTCTCCCAAAGAACTTCTCTCTCAATCCGAATGACCCTGGCTAGAGATTTATTTGAGCAAGCACATATAGGATATTCCTCTCATGATACCGAGAGTAGATGTTCCTTTATTGACACTTAATTGCCTTCGTAAGGTCGGCTACTAATCCCGATAACTGGTTATACCAGATTTGAAACTTTCCAACCCTGTAAGTCCATCATCAAAGAAAAGAGTACTGAAACAAGACATCTTTGGTGTCTCAAGTCTAAGGATCAGATGCACAACTGAGACTATGGAATCGCTGTCTGACATTAGGTATTATTAACCATACAACATTCCATAAACGGATCAATTAGTGAACATATTCTCCAATGAGCACATGTACTATATCCTTAGTATCTCCACATAAGTGGCTATGAGACCAACCACCTCCATCGTATGGATGGGTATATAGTACACCGATCTGTCCAGTTATCTCGATGTTCCTCTAGAGTAACCTATAATCGGGATTGTTTAGGATCTATATTTCAAGGTGAATCGATTTCATTATCGTGATCTTATCACGATCTGATTCCCATTGCACAAAACTAAGGACATCACTATATATATACAATATATAATATAATATGAGAATATGTTAGTATAATCATAAGTAAAAAGATTATGCAGCGTGTTACACTTGCCATAACTCATGTGATTGGCTTGCAGGGCACCTATAACCAACAGGCGGTGGTGGTACTATTGCTGAGATTGGTGATAATATCACTGCTTGGGCAATAATACTATCGACCACCAGTGGTACCACTACCCAGGTATCCCGGAACAATACTTTTTAATACTATTTTATACCCGAGCTATACCAAATTTTGACCTCCTTCCAGGTCAACGAACTGAGCTCTATCATGACTCAAATCATACCCAACATGGACCCGATTAGCCCCTAATGAGTTAGTTGCATCTCTCCAAAAATTAACTCTAATCAATATGCTAACTACAACACTTAAAGAAAACTAATTACAATTAATCTTTGTTTGGCATGTCAATCGATCTTTGGGTGAACTCCTGGTGAACTCCTGGTAAGCTCCTGATCATTGTCCGATGATCCTAGCGTACTCTTGGTGAGCTCCCGATTACATTCGACGACTCCCGACATCCTTTCAGCCAACTCCCAATGAGCTCCCACTGCATCGTCCGAAACCCTGGCCCGATGCCCGATCTTGACTCTGACCCAATGATAGATTATTTTACCTTTTCATAATCATAGTTAATCCTGCATCACTTTTCTCCAATACATAGGTTAAATCATTAATCCATCAATTGATTTCATCATCAAAATCTAGGATTTAATAATCTCTCCCTTTTTTATGATGACAACCAATTAATGATGGAGTTAACCTTAAATCTCCTTATCTATGTAGTATATTTGAAATAAAGCAAACTTGAATTCAAAAGAAATAATCACCTTCAAATTCAATGGTAGCATTTTTACCATTGTGCAACATGTCATTTAATACATTGTGTATCCTCATATATTCAAATCATAACAGGCACAATTTATTTCAACATTCATTTATACATGATACCAACACAAGTCAACATTACTTTGAGCTTTGCATGGAAGAACTAAAACATTGAAATCTTTTTTTAACCATTTAACAATTCATCATTATGATACTATACATGATAAAATATTCAAAACAAACATTCATAATTTTGGTATCACCTGATAAAAATTTCAAATAAAGCATTTATTAATATACCAATCGTCATCAATATATCATTTCTCCCCCTTTGTCATAAGCAAACAGGAGATATGTTCAACACATATTTAAACATTTATCATAAACATTCATCACATAAAAAGAGGAATTTATTCTATTTCTCCCCCTTTGTAAACTGAGAAGAAGAATAAAGAGAGGAGTTTATTCATCACAAATGTCACATCAAATTTCTTTCTCCCTCTTTGTAAATAAAATAGAAGAAGAAGAAGAAGGGGGGAGTCAGGTATATCAAAGAGTCCAAGAATCAGTGATTAGGTATCCAAAAAAAAAAATCAAATATTAGGAGGGGGGATACATTTGAAAGCACTTTGTATCAAAGATAAGTAGATAAAAGATTCATGAATCCAAATATTAAAATATTATTTTTTTAAGAGAGAGGATTCGAAAAAGAGCTCATAAATCTAAGAAACCAAGAATGAGGATATAAAAGAGAGCTCATGAATCACATATCAAGTATCACAACAAGTTCATGAATCACATTTTTTTATAAATTTCAAGAGGAAGGAATGATGTAAAATTAATTTGAAAGATCAAATATCACATTTCTACTTGTAGATTTCAAGAGGGAATCATCTCATGCATTCGAAAGATTCAAAATCATCTAATGTAAATTTTAAGAAGAAACTCAAAATAAGAAATCCAAAAAATAAGATAGCAACTCAAGCATTTGGAAGATTTAACATTCCTAATTCTCTTCTACTAAAATCAAATTGATCTTCACTCAATAGCTTTGTGAAAATATAAGCTAATTGATGTTTTGTATCAATAAATTCCAAAGATATATCATGATTAGAGACATGATATCTAATAAAGTGATGTCTAATATCAATATGTTTAGATTTTTTGTTAAATATATTACACTAGTATTATCACATTTAATATGAATGTTTTTCAAGTGAATTCTATAATCTTCTAAGGTGTTTTTCATCCAAATAACTTGAGCATAATATGCACCTGCTGCTATATACTCAGCTTCGATTGTAAATAATGCAACCTAATTTTGTTTCTTGGAAGACCAAGAAACAAGTGTGTGTCCTAAGAATTGACATATTTGGGATGTACTCTTTCTATCTATTTTGCAACCTCCAAAATCGGCATCCGCATAGGTAATTAAATTAAATTTTTTAGATTTAAGATGTCATAATCCTAAATTTGAAGTTCCTTTTAAATATCTAAATATTCGTTTGACTACCTCATAATGGGATTATTTAGGATTGGATTGAAATCTGCCACACAATCCAATGCTAAACATTATGTATGGTCTAGTAACAGTTAAATATAACAAACTACTTATCATTCTTCTATAGATTTTTTTATCAAAGCTTTTTCCTTCATTATCTAAATCTAATTTTGTAGAGATGCTCATGGGTGTGTTTATAGCCTTAGCATTGTCCATTTCAAAACTTTTAACAAATCTAAAATATACTTAGTTTGGCCTATAAAAATATCATCATTTAATTATTTTATTTATAGTCCTATGAAAAAGGTTAATTCACCCATTAAGCTCATTTCAAACTCATGGCCCACACTCTTGGCGAAAGATTCGCATAAGAATTCATTAGAAGAACAAAAAATAATGTCATCCATATAAATTTGAATAATAAGAAAATTATTTTTAAAATACTTAATAAATAATGTGGTATCAACCTTGTCTTTCAAAAAATTATTTGAAATAAGAAAATAGCCAAGTCTCTCATACCAAGCCCTAGGGGCTTGTTTCAAACCATAAAGTGCATTAGATAATTTAAAAATATGATTCAAAAAAAGATCATTTTTAAAACTAGGGGTTGTTCAACATAAACTTCTTTAGAAATAAAACTATTAATAAAAGCACTTTCGATATTCATTTGAAATAACTTAAAATTCTTAAAAGGAGCAAAGACAATGAGCATCTTTATGGCTTAGTCTAGCTATAGGAGCGAAAGTTTCTTCATAATTGATTCCTTCTTTTAGTTGAAATCTTTGGCCACTAATATAGCTATGTTTCAAACTACGATACCATTTCATCTTGGTTGTTTCTAAGGACCCATTTAGTACTAATCACTAAATGGTCACTAGGTCTAGGAACAAGCTTCCACACCTTATTTCTCTCAAACTGATTTAATTCCTTATACATTAAAACAACCCAAGAATCATCTTTTAAGGCCTCATCAATGCATTATGGTTCAATTTGAGAGAAAAATATAGTGTTAGCATAAAAATTTTAAATGACGAACAAGTTTGAACACCTTTTGATGTATCTTAAATTATAAGCTCCTTAGGATGAGCATTTACGTACTTTCATTCCTTGAATAAGGATTTGGAAGTAGATTCATCCAAGTTGCTTTTAGGAGAATTTCATTTAAATTTAAAGTGCTAAAATTAAATTATCATCAAAATCAATTTTCTTAATTTGGAAACTTCATTAAAAACAATATGTATAAATTCTTCAATAATTAATATTCTTTTATTAAAAACATAATAAGCTTTTGAAGTTGAAGAATAACCAAGAAATAAGCCTTAATCGGATTTTGCATTAAACTTTCCTAAGGCATCTTTTTCATTTAAAATAAAACATTTATAGCCAAAAACTTTGAAATATGAAATATTAGGTTTTTTATTATTCTATAATTCATAAGTAGTTTTATAAAGTAATGGTCTTACAAGAATCATATTTATAACATAGCATGTCATGATAATAGCTTCGGCCCAAAAATATTTGGGTAGGCTCTGTCCATTTAACATGGTTCTGATCATTTCCTTTAAGCTCTTATTTTTTCTTTACACTACTCCATTTTGTTGTGGATTTCTAGGATTAGAAAAATTATGGTTTTACCAATTTGACTCACAAAAAGTTTGAAAATCATGATTTTAAAACTCACAATCATGATCACAATGTATATATGAAATTATAAAACCCTTTTAATTTTGAACAAGTTTATAAAATTTTGAAAAACATTTAAAAGAATAACTTTTGTATACCAAGAAATAAGTTCAAGTGTATCTACTATAATCGTCTACAATAATAAATGTGTATTTGCTATCCTCTAAGCTTGTAGCATCAATTAGTCCAAGTAAATCCATGCGGATCAATTGTATTAGCCTAGATGTGCTTATTTGATATTTTTTACTTTAAAATTACTTTTTATTTATTTTTCTATTTGGCATGAATCATAAACTTTATCTTTGACAAATTTAATGCTAGGCAATCCTCTCACTAAATCTTTAGTTGAAATTTGATTTACTAGTTTCATGTTAGCATGACCTAGTCTCTTATGTCAAATCCAAGCATCATCTTTAAAGGCCGAAAGCATATTTTATCATTAAAATCACCAATGTATAATATATATGTTATTACTCCCTAAGGCAATCATGGATATATTTTTATACAGTATTTCAATTAAATAAGTATTAGATTTAAATTTGATAATGTATCTTTTATCACACAATTGGCTAATGCTTAGTAGATTATATTACAAACCATTAACTAATAACACATCTTCAATCAAAATGTTTGATTTGTTACTTATGATTCTTTTCCCAATGATTTTTCCCTTGTTATTGTGTCCGGAGATGACAAATCCTTCATCTAAGCTAGTAATCTTAGAGAAATAAGTTGGATCTCCGGCCATGTGCCTTGAGCATATACTATTAAGATACCATTTTGTGCTCCTACCCTTTGTTTGGAGACATACCTACAAGAAAGAAAGTTTTGGTTTAGGTACCCATTTTACTTTGGATTCCTTATGAAAAGCTCTACCTGGTTTTACTAAAGGTATTGAGTTGTTTATGGTTCCTTTAGGAACCCAAACCAACTTCTGTAGACTATACTATCTAAATGAGCATCTATAGACAAAATGTCCAAGTCTATCACAAAAATTATATTTGTTTAGGGGTGAAGAATCTAATGTGAGTCTTTTAATGAAGATAGTTAGCTTTTGTTGAGTGTTACCCATAAAGCTAATACCTTCCTTTCTAGGAATATGACATTTATTAGCAAGGATCATGTTTAGAAATTTATTACCTATTTTAAACTTTTCTAATGTTTGTTATAGTATGACATTTTTATTTTTAATTGAATCTTGTTTCTTATATTTAAGCAAGAAATATATGGTGTCGATGCTTCATGTATGATTTCAAATTTACTAGCAAGTAATGCATGTTCCTTCTTAATTAATTTATAAGTTTTGCTTTTTTTTTTAATACATCAAATAATTTATGAAAGGTATTTAACAACTCATCAAATGTAAAAGAGGCTTCAAGTAAGTTACTTACCTCATCATTGATGGCCATGAGCATGTAGTTAGCTACTTCTTCATTATTGTGGTCTTCATCATCTGATGAGCTTGAATCATCCCAAGTTGATGTGAAAGTCTTTCTCTTGTTTGGTATTGGTAGTTTTGTTTTTAATTGTGGGCACTAACTTTTGAAATGCCTTAGCTTCTTGCATTCATAACATATTATATTATCCTTTTTTGGCTTCTTGCATTCATAACATATTATATTATCCTTTTTTGGTTCATTTAGTTTTATGATATTTATTTTTTTCATGATTTTTTTTAGTTTTCTTGTTATAAGTGCAATGTCCTTATCTTCATCACTCGAGGAGTCATTTATTGTTCTCACTAACATATCCTTCTTGTACTTTGGAAGGCATTCTTCTTTGGTTCTGAATGCAATGTCCTTCCTGTTCTTTGGAAGATATTCTTCAAGTTCATCATGAGCTTTACAACTTCTTTCATAGGTCATCAGAGACCCTATAAGTTCTTCAAGAGGTAAATTGTTCAAATCTTTGGCCTCTTGTATAGCAGTTACTGTTGGGTCCCAACTATTAGGTAAAGATCTCAAAATTTTATTAACAAGTGCAAGATTAGTATAAACTTTACCAAGAGATTTTAAACTATTAATAACATCTATAAAGCGGGTATACATGTCACCAATAGTTTCACTTGGCCTCATTTTAAACAATTTATAGCTATGAACTAGGAGATTTATTTTTTATTCCTTTACTCTACTTGTGCTCTCATGTGTGACCTCTAATGTGTATCATATATTATAAGCAGAATTGCAAGTAGAAACCCAATTAAATTTATTTTTATCGAAAGAACAAAACAAAGCATTCATAACTTTGGCATTTAAAGAAAACATCTTTCTTTCATGATCATTCGATAATATTCTATAATAAAAAATCCATCGAAATAAAAAAAATTATATTCTAATTTTCCAATAGTTGTAGTTTGTCCCATTAAACATAGGAGGATGTATGATAGAATGACCCTCGTTAATGCCAGAGAAAGTTATTTGAACTTGCTTGGGGGGTGGGTTAGTTAGTGCTAGTGATAAAAACTCAGTTTGAAAATTTTTGCTTGAAGTAAAATTGAAATCAAAAGTGCTTTTGTTGGAACTTGTTAAGAGCAAATAAATTAGAGAACTCATAGAATTTGTATAGTGGTTCGGTCAATCTTAACCTACATCCACTCCCGAGTCCTCCTTCATCGAGGCCCACTGGTTCGGTCAATCTTATCCCTTACACACTTTTCTTCTTTTCACTGGTTCAGGAGAAACAATATTTATAATCTTTTACCTCTTCCCTTAAAGTCACTTTACACTTAAAAGACATAAGGGAAGCTCTCAATCAATTTTTACAAAATTTTTCCAAATATTTTATTCACTTTCTTGCTATCCTAAGTAAGAATAATTAGGGTATTTATAGACCCCAATTGGCTTTATAAATTAGAGCCAAAAAATCAAACACCTTGAAATTTTGGGGTATGGGCGGTACCACCGTCGAATAGAGTCGGGGATTCTAAGTGACTGCGGTGGTACTATCACTAGGATTGGCGATACTACTATCGCTTGGTCGGTACTATCATTGACTACTAGCAGTACCACTAACCAAGTATCTGATAGGACTCCAACAGGGTTGAGTCCTAATCATCTTAGTACTAGTCAATAAAAACTGTTATATTATAATAAAGCCACTCCCTATCTTATAAAAGAGTATGGCTAAGGTCTAGATTAGCCCTTAGGGCTTAGTAGCCGCCACACCCCTTACTAGGTTGGTCGGCTAGGGTTTCCCCCTGCTTAGGTCAGCTATAGAGCCACTTAGCCGTCTCCTGTTCCTGTTAAGGTAGGTTGGCTATAGGAGGGGCAAAGGGGTAATTTTACTTAGGCAAGCATCCCCTTAGGCTAGAGTTTTGATCCCTATTTAAAGATGTAGCCGCCTCCCTCTTGAATCAAGCAATTATCAATTTTATTTCAGCCTTGTGCCGAATCTAGGAGGGAGGAACTCCTACAGCGTTCCAAGGGTTGATCCCCCTCAAGGGTCAAAATCTATAGAGCTCCTTCTGGGGTTCTATCATCTAGTATCAGAGCAGTGATCTTGCTACCCCTGTAGCCATCATCCATGCCTCCACCTTCCCAAGCAATTCCCGTAATTGTTGTAACACGCGCCTCCACCTTCCACCCCAACTGCAGATCAAATCAGTCTGCCGTTGCCCCCTGCATTTGATCTAGAAATATGGTATTTTTTTATCATCCACACCTCTTCAACACTGCAAGATTCCTTACTTTACACATTGAAGATTTTTTCCAAATTTTATCTGCTGTAAATTTTGTTTGTCACGAACGTTATCATTGTTACAAACGCGGAATGCTACAGAAATTTTCAGCCATGTTTTTGCCTCTTGAAACTGGCTTATTCCTTCTCCTTTCTGGTCGAAATTTTTACACAATTCTCAAGATCAAGTTGGCTCTCATCTGGATTTTATTTCTTAAAAAAATCCTTCTAGAACTGGTTTTCTTGTATAATCTTTGACTATCACGTAGTTCTAGAATTTTACAATGAAGGAATCTGCCTTTCGTCTTTTGCCCTATTTCCCTATTGTTATGCTGCCAAAATTTTATCAAACTTTTTACTGGTATTAAAAACATCTGAACCAAGGGATTTTGTATAATTTTCTTGAACTTTCATCTAGAATTTACATCGAGAAGTCATCGTTTCTCTGATGTAAAATTGGTTTAGCAGGATAGCACATCACGACACTTTTTTCACCAAATTCTATCAGATTTGAGTGTTGTTTTTTGTGAGATTTTGGACTCTCTTTTCCTCATCTCAAAACCCTACCATCCTCACCAAAAACCCTTCAAAACCCTATCCTAAACCAAAACCAAACAGCCACCCCAAATCTGCCCTAAACCGTAGCCTCCTTCCATCCAAACCGATTCACCTTCCAACCGGCAACTCCCTTCTCCAAAATTCCATTGCCACTAACCCGACAACAAAAAAAATATCAATATTACAGATCTAGAGGTGTATACTATGGCATCAGAGGAGGCTATCAATGCAAAGCTTGAAGCCTTTGAAAACCACATGGAAGAGAAGATGCGATCCCTTTTCGCCGAATTCAGCATTGGCCGACTGTCAAGCCTGAGGAAATCAAAACACAGAGAAACTTCAGATCAACAAGATGATACTCAAGAACATGGCCACATCACCTCTAATCTTAATAATCCATGCATGAAGGTTGACTTCCCAAGATGGGAAGAAGGAGATCCAATCGGGTGGATCTCGCGCGCAGAGCGTTATTTTCGGTTCTACCGAACTACCGACGCCACACGGGTGGAGATTACTATCATCCAACTTGAGGTAGATGCTATTCAGTAGTTAATTGGTTTGAGTACACCCATGGAGGACTCTCTTGGCAGCGATTCAAGGAAGGACTACTAAACCGCTTCGGACCAACCGATTTCAACAATATCAACGAACAATTGGCAAAGATTCGTCAAACCTCTACAATACAAGAATACCAAACAAGGTTTGAGTGTTTATCTAACCAAACTGAGAATTGGTTTGAGAAACAACTTTTAGGTGTTTTTATCGAGGGCCTAAAGCCGGAGATCCGAGGAGAAGTAAAGGTGCGACAACCATACACTCTTATAGTGGCGAATTCCTTCACGTGTATCCAAGAAGAACAATTGAACCACGAGGTACGAAGGACAAGGGTTGCTCCCCGACTAGCCATGCTGAGGCCTACTGCCCTCTCTACTGCCATCCAAGCCCCTGTACCAAAAAAGTTGATAAGAGATGAGCTTCGTGAACGATCGGCCAAGGAGTTATGTTGGCATTGCGATGAACCGTGGAGCCGCGAACATCACTACAAAAAGGGTTGGCTCCTCGTGATTGAACTAGCGGAGGATGAGCACAATGAAACATTTGAAGAAACCCTTGAACCTAAAGAAGAAGCCATGGAGGAAGAGTCCCAACCGGCTGACTATGTAGTGCACGCATTGGCCAGCTACTCCAACCCGCAGATGATGGAAGTTGGAGAACTTCTAAAATAGCAACCCATCACCATTCTCATCGACACGAGCAGCACCAATAACTTCCTCAATAGTAAGGTTGCTGCACATTTGGTGCTTCAAATCGAAGGTTGTAACAAGTTCGACATAAAGGTCACCGACGGCCGAATCTTTAATTATGACCAACGGTGCCCGCGGGTGAAACGACTCCTCCAAGACCAAGAAGTGGTAGCTGATTTCTTCCTCATACCCATCGATGATCATGAAGCCCTACTCAAGATCGAATGGCTCACAACACTATGTGATATCTCCTGAAATTTTTCTAAATTAATCATGAAATTTTATTGCAAAGGGAGACAGGTCACGTTACTGTGGCAAGCTTGGGAGCCAAATTTCCACTGTTTCATCGCAATGAATGGAGAAAGTTTTGCACAAAGTACATGGTGGATTCTTGTTATATATTCAGCAGCCATCTATGGGGGAGAATGTACAAAACTCAGATCCTAACCTTGCCCTTTGCCTGAACGAATTCGCGGATGTTTTCTTGGAGCCGTGCGGGCTGTCACTTAACCAACCGCATGACCACCGCATTCCTATTTTACCAGACAAACCTCTAGCAAATTTGTGACCGTACCACATCCTCACTTGCAGAAGGATAAGATCAAAAATATTGTTAAAGAGATGCTTGACACCGAGGTGATTCAATCGAGTTGCAGCCCTTACTGCTCACTGGTGTTGCTAGTGCGCAAGAAAGATGATGAACTCTTGGATGAATTAAAAGGAGCCCGAGTCTTCACTAAATTGGATCTCCGATTCGGATACCATCATATTCTGGTATGCACTGAAGATATTATGAAAATTACATTCCGCACGCATAACGGCCACTACGAGTTTCTGGTAATGCCTTTCGGACTTACGAATGCTCCTTCTACTTTCCAAAGCTTGATGAATGACATCTTTCAGAGTTTTCTATGTAAGTTCGTATTGGTATTTGATAATATTCTCATTTATAGCCCTACGCTTGATATACATTTTTAGCACTTACGAACTATTCTAACGATTCTTCGGGAGAATACTCAATGTTAAATAGTCAAAGTGCAGCTTCTTACAGCGTCAAGTGGAGTATCTTGGGCACATTATATCAGAGGATGGAGTGGTGGTGGACCCGACAAAGATCGAGGCAATGCAAGGATGGCCGAGACTTACAAACGTACAATCACTATGTGGTTTCCTTGGACTCACGGGCTACTACCAAAATTTTATGAAAGATTATGGCAAGACCAGTGCCCCACTCACGTCCTTACTGAAGAAAGACTCATTCTTATGGTTGGATAAAGCCTCTGCAGCCTTCAAATGACTCAAGGCAGCCATGACGATGACGTCGGTCCTAGCGCTGCCCGATTTCAGCCACACTTTTGTCATTGAGGTTGATGCATCAGGAGTTGGAATTGGGGCTATTCTTATGCAAGATGGTCGACTCCTAATTTACACTGAGGCTTCCCCTACACTTCATACGAGGTTTTTATACTAATTAATACCAAATTTAAAATATGGTTGAATATAGGTCCATGGCACGAAAGAGGAGAAAAACTAGAAGAATTATAATCCATGCTCACGCCAGATTGGGCTCTCATCATCCTGAACCATACCAGAGGGTAGTCACCATTCCAGAAGAAGATTGGCTATCACTAAAGACTAACCATATGACGGCACATGCAAAGAAGAAATGGCCTCCTAACAAACTTCAGAATGAACAAAAAATTAAAGATCGAGTTTTTCTACATCTCCAACCCAATCAGTAGGAAACTCGAGCCTTAATGAAGTGGTCTCCCTATTTCTTTGGGCCTTGTAAAATTGAGGATCACATTGGGGCCCTAACCTAGAGATCAAATTCGCGCACCAGATCAAGATTACAGTTGATCCGCCAGGTATCCCACCTCAAATAAAAATTTAAAGAAGATGACTCAACCCAAATCCTTCAAACTAACACCCCAGCTGATGAGGATGCCAAAGTTCAGTTAATGATAGCATGAGAGTCAGATGATGAGTTGAAGATCTAGTTTCCAGAGTTTATGGACCCTCAACCTTGAGGATAAGGCTGATCTGAAGAGGATGGACTTGATAGGACTCCAACAGGGTTGAGTCCTAATCATCTTAGTACTAATCAATAAAAACCTTATTAGATTGTAATAAAGTCACTCCTATCTTATAAAGGAGTATGGTTATGGTCTAGATTAGCCCTTAGGGCTTAGTAGCCACCACACCTCTTACTGAGTTGGTCGGCTAGGGTTTCCCCCTGCTTAGTTCGGCTATAGAGCCACTTAACCATCTCCTGTTCCTATTAAGGCAAGTTGGCTATAGGAGGGGCAAAGGGATGATTCTACTTAGGCAAGCACCCCCTTAGGCTAGGGTTTTGATCCCTATTTAAAGATATAACCGCCCCTCCTCTTGAATCAAGCAATTATCAATTTTATTTCAGCCTTGTTCCGAATCTAGGAGGGAGGAACCCCTACTGTGTTCCAAGGGTTGATCCCCCTCAAGGGTCAAATCTATAGAGCTCCTTCTGGGGTTCTATCAGTATCCTGAAATAGTACTTTTTAGTTTTATTTTGTACTTAGGTTGTACATCATTTTGACCTCCTTCTAGGTCAACAAAATGAGCTCTATCATGAGCTTAAATCAAACCCAAAGTACACCCCATTGGCCCCTAATTGAGTTAGTTGGATCTCTCCAAAAACTAACTCTAATCAAGATGCTAACTATAATACTTAAAGAAATTACAATCAATCTTTATCTAGCACGTCAATTGATCTTTCGGTGAACTCCCGACGAACTTCTCGGCATCCTTCTAGCGAACTCCCGGTAAGCTCCCAATCATCTTTCGATGAACTCCCAGCGTATTCTCGACGAGCTCCCGATTATATTCGGTGAACTCCCGACATCCTTCCGGCAAACTCTCAGTAAGCTCTTGCTATATCATCCGAAGCCTCGACCTCATGCCCGATCTTGACTCCAACCCAATGACATATTATTTTATCTTTTCATAGTTGTAGTTAATCCTACATCACTTATCTCTAATATATAGGTTAGATCATTAATCCATCAATTGATTTCATCATCAAAATCTAAGATCTAACATGACTTATTATCATTGATATCAGACTAGAAACTCAAACCCATGTAGCCCTCAACCTAGAGGCTACCTCCTCCATATACCAGCAAAAGATCCTTAGTCATTCTCAAGTACTTAAGGATACACTTTAGTGCCTTCCAGTGTTCTAAACCTGGATCCACTTAATACCTACCCGTGACACTCAGAGTATGCGTTATATCAAGCCTAGTATATAGCATTACATATATGATAGACTCTATCACTGAGGTATAAGGTATATCATATCTATGTCTGCCCTTTCTTCAGGAGTCTTTGGGGATATACTCCTAGAAAGTGATATTTCATGTCTCATTGATATAAGACATCTCTTAGAATTTTTCATGTCAAATCTTTTGATGATGGAGTCTATGGACCTGGACTGGGACAAGCCAAGCATCCTCTTAGATCTGTCTCTATAGATCTGAATTGCTAAAATGTAGGATGCTTCCCCTAAGTCATCCATGGAGAAGTTTCTAGATAGTCAAGCCTTAACTGTGGAGAGCATTCCTACATCATTTTCAATGATCATAATGTCATCCACATACAACACTAAAATGGTGAAAATGCTCTCACTTACCTTCTTATACACATAAGGCCCATCTTCATTCTTAACGAAGTCATAAGATCTAAACGCTTCATCAAATCTTATGTTCCAACTATAGAAAGCTAGCTTCAGCCTACAGATAGACTAAGCAACTTACATACCTTATCTAGAGTCTCCTTGGATACAAATCCCTCTACCTATATCATATATACCTCCTCGAGGTTGTCATTGAGGAATGTGATTTTCACATCCATTTGCTTGATCTCATAGTCATAGTGTGTTGTAATAACCAAAAGAATTCTAATGGATTTCAGCATGATTACAGGTGAGAATGTCTCATCATAGTCAACTCATTTCCTTTGACGATATCCTTTCGCCACCAGTCTTGCCTTATAGGTCTCCACCTTTCCATCTACTTCGATCTTCTTCTTGAAGATCCATTTTGCAGTGATATATACGATACCCTCATGTGCATCCACAAGGTTCCAAACCTTGTTGGAGTACATGAAATCCATCTTAGAATTCATAGCTTCTTGCCATTTCTCGGAGTCTATACACAAAATAGCCTCCTCATAGGTCTTAGGATTAATATCCTGAGTGTCATCTCTACTGATATATCCCGTATATCTTTCAGGTGGGTGAGACACTTTGTTAGACCTACACAAAGTTAGAATTTATGTGCTAAGTACCTGAATAAACTTGGTCTTTGGAATGATGCTTGAGCTAGGTTCTCCAACCTCACTTAACTCTATCTCACTCTCATTGTTTCGACAAAGAATGTGTTCCTTTTTAAAGAACATAGTCCTCTTAGTAACAAAGACCTTCTCGTCCTCGGGATAATAGCAATAATACCCATAAGTTTTCTTAGGGTATCCCACGAACTTACACCATTCCATTCTTAATTTCGACTTGTCTGGGTTGTGACTTCTAACATGTGTAGGGTAGCTCAAAACTTAACAGCCTTAAGATTGAGTTTCTTTCCTTTCCATATCTCATATAGTGTAGACATTACTAACCTAGATTGAACTCTATTAAGAAGTTAAGCTGCGGTCTCTAAGGCATATCCCTAGATGAGATAGGTAGGTTAGTGAGACTCATCATGGAACACACCATACCTAACAACGTATAATTCCTCCTTTTTGATACACAATTGAGCTGAGGAGTAAGGAAGTATCCCCTGGGATAAAATCCATGGTCCCTGAGGAAATGAGTGAACTCTATACTCAAGTACTCTCCTCCTCGATCTGATCGAAGAGTCATAATACTCTTTCCAGTTTAGCTCTCCACTTCATTCTTGTATTCTTTGAATTTCTGGAAGGTTTCAGACTTGTCCTTCATAAAGTACATATGTCCATACCAAGGGAAATCATTAGTAAAGTAATAAAGGAGTTACCACCTATAGCTTGAGTCGACATGGGACCATGCACATCGCTATGTTTGAGTTCCAATAACTCAGTGGCTCTCTCTCTCTAGTTTCACTAAATGAAGAGTTGATCAACTTTCCACGAAGGCAAGGTTCGCAAGTTGCATATGACTCATAGTCGAATAGATCTAAGTATCCATCTTTAAACAACTTTTGAATTCTTCCCTCATAAATATGACCTAGCCTACAATGCCACAGATATGCACTGTTCACTTCGTCTCATTTCCTCTTGGACATACCTACATTCATGATATGTGGAAAAATATCTAGCATATATTAGCCATTAATTAATGTCCCTCTAGTGATGATCTCATCATCCAAAATTAATGAACAACTATTGTTCTTAAAAACTAATTTATATCCACTAACTATCAAACAAGAAATAGAAATAATATTTTTATAATAGAGGAAACATAATAGCATGCATCTAATGCAATGATAGCTTCACTAGATAGATATAGGGTAACCTCACTAACAGCAACTGTAGCAACTCTTGCTCCATTGCCCATCTTAAGATTCATCT
This sequence comes from Ensete ventricosum, assembly GCA_029747655.1. Classification (NCBI taxonomy): domain Eukaryota; kingdom Viridiplantae; phylum Streptophyta; class Magnoliopsida; order Zingiberales; family Musaceae; genus Ensete; species Ensete ventricosum. The sequence continues at coordinate 22,331,565 of JAQQAF010000002.1, forward strand.
TGCCTCTCACCACTCTCCTAGGCCTTGCTAGAACCTACAATGAATTACATATATGATAAGCACTCTCTTTATCCAATACCCATGTGTTATCATAATAATCTTACAAATAGAGACTGATCATGAATGTACCCAAAGCTTCTCCAAGCTTCTTTTTTGCCTTCTCTGTAATGTAATCCTCGTAGTTCCTCTTCCAGTGCCCGTCTTTGCTATAGTGGAAGCACTAGCCTTTGTCCTTGGTCGAGTCTTTCTTAGCAACATTTGTCTTACCTAGTATGCTCTTTACCCTTCCCTTCTTAAGGGTCTTATCAGCCTTCTTTTTCTTCTTGGTCTCACCAATATAGAGAACTGGCTTCTCTTTCTTGATGGTGCACTCAACTTACCTCAACATATTAAGGAGCTTAGGGAGAGTTATCTCAAACTTGTTCATATTAAAGTTTATTATAAACTGTGAAAAGGAATTTGATAGGGACTGAAGTATAAGATCAATACATAGGTTATCCTCAAGGACTATCCTAAACATATGAGTTTCTCGATCCACTCTATTATCTTCAGGACGTGGTTCTAAATCGATATCCCTTCTGTCATCTTGGCTCGGAAGAGACTCTTGGATATCTCATATCTCTAACCCCTTCTGTCATCTTGGCTCGGAAGAGACTCTTGGATATCTCATATCTCTAACTTCTTCCCTGTTCCTCAAACAACTAGCGAAAATAAAGAATGATGAAACGACATCCATGCTCTTATATTACCTCTGTAACTCTGGAGTCATGGAGGCCAACATATAGCACTTTGCCAAAGAGGAATCATTTATATACTTCACGTAGTGAGCGATATCATCCTCGCTTGCCCCTTCCTCCAGTGTGGGCAGAATTGTGTCAAGGACATATGCGATTTTCTCCATCATGAGAATAATTTTCAAATTACAGAGCCAATTCATATAGTTTGGACCAATGAGGTGATTGGCATTAAATATACCATGTAGGGGGTTTCCAAGCAATATGTTTCTGACAAACAAGATGTAGTGTAAATAAATAACATATAGATTTTATAGAAAACTTATTAAGATACAGATTTCTATCTTAATCAACTCCCACTAATTTTCTGGCTAGTCATGCGACACACTCAGTATGTGAAATAGAATTCCCCGATAGACTTTTAGTGGGGATCGAGATCCAATTGGCATCTTAGTGCAACCTTGAGTGACTCGACCATCACACTAAGCCCAAAAGGATAGGCAACTCTTGCTCATCACAACTCCTTGTGATTCTCGTTATGTTCAGCCTCCAAACCATCATGGTCTTGTGGGACTAGATCAACCATGATGTTCGGTTAAGTCATCACTATCGTTATACGATAGTATAATTTGATGATATGCCCTCGAGAGACTCGACTAAGCATATCACGTCTTCAGGTCACTAGTGACATCTCTATGTCACAGGCAAGATCTCGAATTGCGAAGATAGGTGAGCCTTGAAGGAGTCGACCAACTCAACATATGCCATGATTTAATTTTTTTTTAAAATGATAGAAGGCCACGTGAGTCGATCTTATTGCCTCACACTTTTTGACTTAATATTATCATAAGAGGGGGTTTTATTTTATTTTGATCTCTTAATAAGACATATCACAGATATACATATTTAATATATATATCTACCTCACATGTATATATATATATATATATATATATATATATATATATATATAGTAGGTGTATAATCACATATGACATATAAATACCACACAAATGATCATGAGCCATCACCTAATGTGACTAGGCCCGAGCTAGTTAGCCCAATCACTCACAATAGTATTTATGTGTATATCAGTGCATCTCTATGCCTTGTGATCGTGCATCTCATCATCGTCGATTCCGTCGAATCCTCGGTGCATCACCATGGGTCGCAATCGCCTTGATCCTGCTAACACCTCCACGTTCTCATCGCGCATCTTTGTGTAATTACAATATAATCACATGCATGTAGGCCCGACAATAAACGAGAGAAATGATGGCTCACAATCCTAATAATAATAATACACATCACAACACATGGTTCATGATCATCCGTCCACATCATAAATCATATGTACACATCATCATTTAAGTCTACTAGATATTTAATAATTATTTAAACTATTTAATTAATTACTTCTAAAATTATTTTGGGATGCCCTACCATAGGGTTCCAAATAGGCAGGAAAACAGACTCCTTATGCGGTTGGGAAACCCTAGCCGCTAGGAGTACCTCTACGGTCAAGAGTCCCTAGCCATAGGGCAATCTTGGGTGGCTAGGAAGCCTGTGTCCCTAAGGAGTCCCTTTGCAGCCAACCTCTTGGTTGCAACTTTCCTTGGGCGACTAGCAAACCCTAGTCGCCCAACCAATTATTACGGCTAGGAGTCCTTGGCCGTAGGGTTACACCTCTAGTGGCTATGATACATTGGCCGCTAGGGTCCCCCATGCAGCCAAGACTCTTGGCCGCATGGGGAGTCTACTACCATGGTCGAGAGATTGCTGCTCTTAGCCATGCTGCCTTCGGCCAATCCAAGAGCAACACCCTTGCTCTCGGCCAAGGCTGCAAGTAGCCTTTGGCCATGCTGCAGGGCAACAACAGTTGCTGCCCTTTCCCCTCATCTTCGTGTTGATAATTTTGACATCATAGGACCTTAAAAATACCTCTCTATAGCACCTCTTCATAATGAGAAAAGGTGCTATCTAGATATGAAGAACTATAAAAAATCATAGCAAGGTATACAGAAAATAATTTACACATTTCAATATCATCACACGTAGTTTAAAAGCTAATCTTTGCATGAGCAACCTGGCTCTGATACTACTGTTAGGAATCTATCAAAGAGCATCATATACACAGTAAAAAAATGAAACAAAACTGATTTCCCAGATTTATCACGTCGTTGTTCAAATATTGGTGCATGAAAAATTAAAAAAATCTAAAACTACAACTAGTATGAGATTAATTACCTAGGGAGATCATATATCCCTTAAATTTTAGATCCAATTGGAGAGGATGAAGGTGGTCAAATATCCTCCTCTCTAGCGGTATCCACACGATGGATCGTTATGTTGAATCTCAGATTTTAATGATAAAATCAATTGATGAGTGTTTAATCTAACATGTGTGTTAGAGGAAGAATTGCAGGTCTAACTACAACAGGAGCAATTGAGTTAGAACTAAATGATGGGCCAAGATCAAGTTTGGGCATCAGGCCGGGTTCAGATGATGTAATGGTACCTCGTCGGGAGTTCGCTATGAGATTTGCCGAAGGGATCGGGAAGCTCGTTGGGAACAAGCCAGGAGATCGCCGAAAGAAGACCGAAAGACTCACTGCAAGAATGCCGAAGGTTACCATATTAGCAGGAGTTAGGCCTTAGTTTAGCTTGTTGATCATTAAGAGTTGTAATCATTGAGTCATAGTTAAGGATTAAGTCCTAATTGAGTTAGATTTAGATGAAATCTAAATCAACTCAATAAGATAACCGGGTCCACTATGGAGTTTGGTTGAGCTTAGGTTGAGCTCAATTATTTAACAAAATAATTGGTCAACATTAAGTTCAAGTTGAAATTCGAAGAGTGGAGGGAACCACTTTTCCGGAGATTCCGACGGGTAAACCACCGGTGAGCGACAGTTGGACTGCCCATACCCTGGAAGCAACTATCAACGACTACCAACGGCTGAACCCCCAAGTTGGTGGGTAAACCGCCTATACCTAGTTTCCGGGTGGCTGATGATTGGTAAATCACGCAAGCTGGATGGTTGAATCACCCGTACCAAGGATTCTGGGTGCTTTCGATAATTGACCCGCATAGGCCTACAGTTGAATCGCTCGTACTTGGATTTTATGGTTATGTTTAAATTTTTAGCTCTAATTTCTGAAACCGTTTGGGATCTATAAATATCCCAAGTTTTCTTACATTCCATACAACAATTTTAGGGATTACATTTTGTGAAAGAAAAATTATGTGTGAATTGTAAGAAAAAGAAAAGGGGAAGGGAGAGAGCTTAGAGTTAAAAAAATTATAAAAGTCTCCCTTGTAAGCAAAGTGTAAGGGTATTGTCTTCACCCAAAGAAGATCAATAGTGGATGCCGGTGTGCCTCAAGGAGGACTCAGGAGTGGACGTAGGCTCATTGGTGCTGAACCACTATAAAATTTATGAGTTCTTCCTTTGTTTTCCTTGCTTAATAATTTTGTATTGATGCTTCTGATTTAATTTACTCTTTGAAAGTAAGGTTTTAACGTCAAGCACTTCACTTACGACGTTGCTTAACTTTAGGATTTCCTTGTTCTTTCTTAAGTAATTTGTAAGCAAATAACTTGGCAATCTTCTTTTGATCACTCACTTGCTTTACTTGACCGAAAAGCTTTGGATCTTCCTATCTTGCTTAAAGCAAAAGTCTTTGTTTAAAATAAGAATTTACACTTGCACTAATTTAACCCCTTCTCTTAGTGCCAATTGATGCTAACAGTTGGTATTAGGGCAAGGTAGTTATTCATTGGATTAACACCCACTTGAGTAAATGACTTGTTTTGGCATGAATGAGAGACATTCCATTTCACGTCCTCTCGTGTTTATTGGGACGGATTACACATATTGGAAGACACTGATACGTATTTTTCTTATCTCTTTGGACCTTAATTTATGGAATATTGTTGAGAATGGATTTGAAAAATCTTCCAAGCCAATGAATGAGCTAAATGATTTGGAGAGGAAGAATTTTTCTTTAAATGCAAAGCTATGAATGTCTTATTTTGTGCTCTTGATAAGAATGAGTTTAATCGTGTTTCTGTTTACAAATCGACTTTTGATATTTGGCACACACTAGAAATCATACACAATGGGACTAGTAGAGTAAAAAAATCTAAGATAAATATTTTAGTTTATAATTATGAGTTATTTCGAATGAAACCAACTAAGTCCATTGGAGACATGTACACCCGTTTCACGGATGTCGTCAATGGCCTTCAAGCACTTAAAAATATTTTTTGAATTTTGAATTAGTTAGTAAAATTTTAAGATCTTTAAAAAATTGGGATCCTAAAAGTAACCGCTATTCAAGAGGCCAAAGACTTAAATAACTTGCCTCTTAAAGAACTGATTGGCTCTCTTATGATATATGAACTAAATTATAAAGCTCATGATGAGCTTGATGAACCCTTTCCAAAGAATAGAAAGGATGTAACACTTCGGACAACAAATGACTCATCGAGTGAAACCTCGAGTGATGAGGACTATGATATTATTGGGAAACCTAAGTGGAAGCATCATATGCGCAGTAGAAATCAAAACAAAAACTGGTTTCCCACATAAATCAAATTATTATGCAAAAGATTGGGGTCACGAGAAAACCATAAAGGTCAATAAAATAGCATCATGTGATGTGATAGATTGATTACCTAGGGAGATCGTGTATCCCTATATTCCAGATTCGGATGGAGAGGATGAAGGAAGTCAAGCATCTTCATTTCTAGCGGTATCCACACGATGAATCATTGTAATGAAACTCCTCCAATCTGATCTCACAACTCTTGTGCAGAGGGAGGGAGGACAATAGGAAGGGGAGGCCAACCAAAGCTGCAGCCTATCAACCATGAGTCTCCCCTCCTGTTTATAGAGAGCCACCAAAAACCATAGGGCTCATACCTTAGTGGGAATTGGATCTTCATCCAATTACCCACTAACCTTGCATTACTGGATCTCTATCCAATAATCTCCTTAGGACTCTAATTGGACCTCAATCAAGTAGCCATTTAGCATAGGGTCTCAACTAATAAGAATAGGGGCTAATTGGATCTCTATCCAATCCTGTATTCGTTGATACATCCACCATATGTGTGTGACCCTCTATGCCTGATACCGAGCTGGCCGTGAGTCACTCCCATCAGAACTCCTTCTGATATGTGAATTATTATCCCTATAATAATTCACTCGACTCATCGACTCATCGACTATGGACGTACTAGGCCACTATGCCATAGTCCTCGGACGGTACAGGGGATCGAATCCATCAGACCTGTTTGTCTATAATTATCATGTATCTATAATCTCTCATCTAACTAATATCCCAGAGACCGTATATTGGACATGGTACTGTCATATCACAAACGGAATGCGTCATAGTCTCACTCTAATCGGATTCTCCGAGAACTCATTCTCTCGTAATCGGAATGACCCTGGCCAGGGATTTGTCTAAGCAAGCACATATAGGATATTCCTCTCATGATACCAAGAGTGGATAGTCCTCTATTGACACTCAATTGCCTTCGTAATGTTGGTTACCAATCCCGATAACTAGTTATACCAGATATGGAACTTTCTAAACCTGTAAGTCTGGCGTCAAAGAAATGAGTACTTATAGAAGCCATCCTTAGTGTCTCAAGTCAAAGGACCAGATAGACAACTGAGACTATGGAATTTTTGTCTGACATTAGGTATCATTAACTATATAGTATTCCATAAACGGATCAATCCATTATATGGATGAGTATATAGTACACTGGTCTGTTCGGTTATCTCGATGTCCCTCTCGAGTAACATATGGTCATGATTATTTAGGATATGTATTTAAAGGTGAATCGATCTCATTATTTTGATCTCATCACGATCCAATTCTCATTGCACAGAACCAAGGACATCACAATATATATACAACAGATAATATAATGTGAGAATATGCTAATAATAATCATAAGCAAAAAGATCGCACAGTGTTTCACATGTGCTATCACTCACGTGATTGGCTTGCAAGGCACCTGTAACCAGCAATCTCCCACTTGACCTAAAGCCAATTACTTATGTGTCTGATCCATATCAGACCCTTGTGATGCACAAATACAATCTGAGCCAACGGCTTCATTAGTAGATCTGCAATGTTATCTTCGGATGGAACTCTTTCCATTGCTATATATTTTCGGGTTATGATCGCTCTAATCAGATGGAACCTCCTCAGAACAATTCTAATAAGACCTGGGTTCCATTGCTATACCCTGAGTTTGACTTATTATCATCAATGTTGGACTATAAACTCGAGTCCATGTAGCTCTTAACCTAGAGGCTACCTTCTCCATATACTAGTAAAAAATCTTTAGTCCTTCTCAAGTAATTAAGGATACACTTTACTGTCTTCCAGTGTTCTAAACCTGGATCCATCTGATACCTACCCGTGACACTCAGAGCAGTGCTACATCAGGCCTAGTACATAGCATAGCATACATGATAGACCCTATTGATGAGGCATAGGGTATCCTATCCATGTTTGCCCTTTCTTCAGGAGTCTTGGGGATATACTCCTAGAAAGTGATATTCCATGTCTCATCGGTATGAGACCTCTTTTGAAATTCTCCATGCCAAATATTTTGACAATAGAGTCTATGTAGCTAGATTGTGACAAGTTAAGCATCCTCTTGGATCTATCTCTATAGACTCGGATCCCCAAAATATAGGATGATTCACATAACTCTTTCATAGAGAAGTTTCTAGAGAGCCAAGCCTTTACTGTGGAGAGCATTCCTACATCATTCTTAATGATTAGGACGTCATCCACATATAGCACCAAGAAGGTAATAACACTCCCACTTATCTTTCTGTACACACAAGACTCATCTTCATTCTTAACGAAGTCATAATATCTGATCGCCTCATCAAATCTTATGTTCCAACTTCGAGAAGTTTGCTTCAATCCATAAATGGATCTGAGTAACCCGCACACTTTATTTGGACTCTCTTTGGATACAAATCCCTCTGACGGCATCATATACACCTCCTCCTCGAGGTTGCTATTAAGGAATGTCTTTTCGCATACATCTGTCAAATCTTATAGTCATAGTGTGCTGCAATGGCCAAAAGAATTCTAATGGATTTAAGTATAGCTATAGGTGAAAAGGTTTCGTCATAGTCATCTCCTTGTCTTTGACGATATCCTTTAGCTACTAGCCTTACGTTATAGGTTTCCATCTTTCCATCTACTCTGATCTTCTTCTTAAAGATCCACTTACACCCGATGGGTATAATACCTTCAGGTGCATCCACAAGGTTCCAAACCTTGTTAGAGTATATAGAATCCAGCTTAGAATTCATGGCTTCTTGCCTCTTCCCAGAGTCTTTTTTTATACTCATAATAGCCTCCTCGTAGGTCTGAGGATCAACATCTTGAGAGTCCTCTCCATTGATATGTCCCACATATCTTTTAGGAGTGTTAGATATTATATTAGACCTACGCAAAGTTGAAACTTGTGTGTTAGGTTGATAGAACCCCAGATGGAGCTCTATAGATTTTGATTATTGAGGGGGATCAACCCTTGGAACGCTATAGGGGTTCCTCCATCCTAGATTTAGCACAAGGCTAAAATAAAATTGATAATTGTTTGATTCAAGAGAGAGGGCAGCTACATCATTATATAAAGATCAAAACCCTAGCCTAAGGGGGTGGTTGCCTAAGTAAAATTATCCCTTTGCCCCTCCTATAGCCAACCTACCTTAATAGAAACATAGCCGACCTAAGCAGGGGGAAACTCTGGCCAACCAACCCAGTAAGGGGGTGACAGCCACTAAGCCCTAAGGGCTAATCTAAACCCTAGCCATACTCCTTTATAAGATATGAGTAGCTTTGTTACAATCCAGCAAGGTTTTATTGCCTACTTCTAGGGAGATTAGGACTCAACCCTGCTGGAGTCCTATTAAACCCGCCCTCTTAAAATTAGCCTTGTCCTCAAGGCTGAAGTTCCATGAACTCAGGGAACCGGGTCTTCAGCTCCTCATCAACTTGGGTGTCAGTTGGAAGAACTTTAAATTTCCATTTGAGGTGGGATATTTGGAGGATCAACTGTAATTTTGATCTGGTGTACGGATCTGATCTCCAGGTTGGGGCCCCAATATGATCCCCAATTTTGCAATGCCCACAGAAATAGGGAGACCACTTTCTTGAGGCTTGAATTTCATGCTGGTGGAGCTGGAGATGAAGGGCGACTCGATCTTTCTCAGGAAACTTTCTTCTGCTTTGGCGTTTGTGAGGGGGAAGTTTCTTCCTTGCATGGGCTGCCATATGGTTAGTCTTTAGTGATAACCAATCTTTCTTCTAGAATGGTGACTGCCCTCTGGTATGGTTCAGGATGATGAGAGCCCAATCTGGCATGAGCATGAATTGTAATTCTTCTAGTTTAACTCCTCTTTCGTGCCATGGACCTGTATCCAACCATATTTAAAATTTGGTAGTAATTAGTATCTCCTGTAAAAACCTCATATGAAGTGTAAGGGAAGCCTCAGTGTAAATTAGGAGTCGACCATCTTGCATAAGAATAGCCCCAATTCCAACTTCTGATGCATCAGCCTCAAAGACCAAAGTGCGACCGAAATCGGGCAGCGCTAGGACCGACGTCATCGTCATGGCTGCTTTGAGTCATTCGAAGGCTGCGGAGGCTTTATACGACCATAAGAAGGAGTCTTTCTTTAGTAAGGACATGAGTGGAGCACTGATCTTGCCATAATCTTTCACAAAATTTTGGTAGTAGCCCGTGAGTCCAAGGAAATCTTGTAATGATTGTACGTTTGTAGGTCTCGACCATCCTTGCATTGCCTCGATCTTTGTCAGGTCCACCGCCACTCCATTCTCTAATATAATATGCCCAAGATACTCTAATTTATGCTGTAAGAAGCTGCACTTTGACTGTTTAACATAAGGAGTATTCTCCCGAAGAATCGTTAGAATAGTTCGTAAGTGTTGAAAATGTATATCAAGCATAGGGCTATAAATAAGAATATCATCAAAGAATACCAATATGGACTTGCGTAGAAAACTCCAGAAGATATCATTCATCAGGCTTTGAAAATTAGAAGGATCATTCGTAAGTCCGAAAGGCATTCCCAGAAACTCGTAGTGGTCGTTATACGTGCAAAATATAATTTTCATAATATCTTCAGTGCATACCCGAATCTGATGGTATTAGGAACGAAGATCCAATTTAGTGAGGACTCAGACTCCTTTGAATTCATCCAAGAGTTTATCTACGAATGGGATAGGATATTTATCCTTGACGGTGATGGTGTTTAGAGCTCGATAGTCAACGTACATCCATCACGTACCATCTTTCTTGCGTACTAGCAACACCGGTGAGGAGTAAGGGCAGCAGCTCAGTCGAATCACCCCGGTGTCAAGCATCTGTTTAATAATATTCTTGATCTCATCCTTCTGCAAGTGAGGTTAGTGGCACTACCGCAAATTTGCTAGAGGTTTGCCTGGCAAAATAGGAATGCAGTGGTCATGTGGTCGGTTAGGGGGCAGCTTGCGCGGCTCCAAAAAAACATCCACGAATTCATTCAGGCAAAGGGCAAGCTTAGGATCTGAGTTTTATATGTTCTCGTCCATAGATGGCTGTTGAATATGTATCAAGAATCTACCATATGCTTTGTGCAAAACTTTCTCCATTTGTTGCGATGAAATGGTGGAAATTTGGCTCCCGCGCTTGCCTCGTAACATGACCCGTCTCCCTTTGCAATAAAATTTCATGATTAATTTCAAAAAATTCCAGGAGATATCACCTAGTGTTGTGAGCCATTTGATCCTGAGTATGGCTTCATAATCATCAATGGATAGGAGGAAGAAATCAGCTACCACTTCTTGGTCTTGGAGGAGTAGTTTTACCCACGGGCACTATTGGTCGCAATTAAAGATTCGACCGTCGGTGATCTTTACGTCAAACTTGTTGCAATCTTCAATTTGTAGTGCCAATCGTGTAGCAACCTTACTATTGAGGAAGTTATTGGTGATTCCTGTGTCGATGAGAACGGTGATGAGTTGTTGTTTTAGAAGTCCTCCAACTTTCATCATCTGCGGGTTGGAATAGCCAGCCAATGCGTGCACTGCGTAGTTGACCGGTTGAGACTCTTCCTCCATGGTTTCTTCTTTAGGTTTAAGGGCTTCTTCAGATGTTTCATTGTCCTCATCCTCCGTTAGTTCAATCATGAGGAGCCAGCCCTTTTTGCAGTGATGTTCACGACTCCATGGTTCATCGCAATGCCAACACAACTCCTTGGCCGATCATTCGCGAAGCTCGTCTCTTGTCAACTTTTTTGGTACAGGGGCTTGGATGGCAGTAGAGGGGGTAGTAGGCCTCGGCATGGTTGGTCAGGGAGTGACCCTTGTCCTTCGTACCTCGTGGTTCAATTATTCTTCCTGGATACGCGCGAAGGAAATCGCCGCCATAAGAGTGTATGGTTGTCATGCCTTTACTTCTCCTCGGATCTGGGGCTTTAGGCCCTCGATAAAAGTACCTAAAAGTTATTTCTTAGACCAATTCTCAGTTTTCTTAGATAAACGCTCAAACCTTGTTTGGTATTCTTGGATTGTAGAGGTTTGACGAATCTTTGCCAATTGTCCGTCGATGTTGAAATCGGTTGGTCCGAAGCGGTCTAGTAGTCCTTCCTTGAATCGCTGCCAAGAGAGTCCTCCATGGGTGTGCTTAAACTAATTAAACCACTAAATAACATCTCTCTCAAGGTGGATGGCAGCAATCTCCACCCGTGTGGCGTCGGTAGTTCGGTAGAACCGAAAATAGCGCTCCGCGTGCAAGAGCCACCCGATCAGGTCTCCTTCTTCCCATCTAGGGAAGTCAACCTTCATGTATGGATTATTGAGATCAAAGGTGATGTGACCATGTTCTTGAGGATCATCTCGTCGATCTGAAGTTTCTTCGTGTTGTGATTTCCTCGGGTTCGACAGTCGACCAATGCTGAATTCGGCGAAAATGGATCGCATCTTCTCTTCCATGCGGTTTCCAAAGGCTTCAAGCTTTCCATCGATAGCCTCCTCTGATGCCATAGTATATACCTCTAGATCTATAATATTGAGATCTTTTTTCTATTATCAGGTTAATGGCATGGGAATTTTGGAGAAGGGGGTGGCCGGTTGGGAAGGTGAATCTGTTTGGATGGAAGTAGGCTGTGGTTTAGGACAGATTTGGGGCTACAGTTTTGTGGAGTTTAGGCTATAAATTGGTATGGTTTTAGGGCTGTGATAGTAGTAGATGAAGGTTAGGAAAATAGATTTTAGATCTAGGATAGATGGCAGCAAAGGTAGGTGTCTCGGTAAGGAAAGTTGGCTAAAAAGGTAAGTGGATCGATAAGGAAGTAGGCTAATTTGGGTGGCTGATTTGGGGGCTATTTGGATTTGGTTTAGGGTAATATTTGGAAGAGTTTTTGGTGAGGATGGTAGGGTTTGGAAATAAGGAAAAGAGAGTCTGAAATCCCACAAAAAATAGCACTCAAATCTGATATAATTCGGTGAAAAGAAGTGCTGTGATGTGCTGTCCTGCTGAACCAGTTTTACGTTGGAGAAACGATGACTTCTCAACATAAATTCTAGAAAAAAGTTTAAGGAAATTATGTAGAAACCCTTGGTTCAGATGTTTTTAATACCAATAAAAAGTTTGACGAAATTTTGGTAGCACAAAAATAGGGAAATAGGGCAAAAGACGAAAGGCAGATTCCTTCGTCGTAAAATTCTAGAACTACATGATGGTCAAAGATTAAACAAAAATCCCAGTTCCAGAAGGATTTTTTTCATGAAATCAAATCCAGATGAAAGCCAACTTGATCTTGAGAATTGTATACTAATTTCAGCCAAAAAGGATGAACAAAAGTTTGGTTTCAAGAGGCCAATAGACGGAAGGCAGATTCTGCATTATAAAATTTTAGTACTGTGCAATGAAGAATCGCAGTACTATAAGTCCAGACCCAGAAGGAGTTTTTTTCATGAGATCAGTCTTAGATGAAAGCTAAGATGATCAATGAAATTGTATAAAAGTTTCAACTAAAAAGAATGATTAAAAGTTTAGTTTCAAGAAGTAACAATCGGTTAAAAATTTCTATAGTGTTTCACCTTTGTAACGATGATAACGTTTGCGACGAACAAAATTTGCAGCAGATAAAATTTGGAAAAAATCTTCAACGTGTAAAGTAAGAAATCTTGTAGTATTGAAGAGGCGTGGATGAGAAAAATATACTAGAATTCTAGATCAAATGCAGGGGGCAGCGGCCGATTGATTTGATTTGCTGTTGGGGTGGAAGGTGGAGGCGTGTGTCATAGCAATTATGGGAATTGCTTGGGAAGGTGGAGGTAGCTGAGATGGCTACAGGGGTAGCAAGATTGTTGCTCTGATACCAGATGATAGAACCCCAGGTGGAGCTCTATAGATTTTGATCCTTGAGGGGGATCAACCCTTGGAACGCTGTAGGGGTTCCTCCATCCTAGATTCGGCACAAGGCTGAAATAAAATTGATAATTACTTGATTCAAGAGAGGGGGCAGCTATATCATTATATAAGGATCAAAACCCAAGCCTAAGGGGATGGTTGTCTAGGTAAAATTATCTCTTTGCCCCTCCTATAGCTAACCTACCTTAATATAAACAGGGGGCGACTAGGTTGGCACTGTAGTCGACCTAAGCAGGGGGAAACTCTGGCCAACCAACTTAGTAAGGGGGTGACGGCCACTAAGCCCTAAGGGCTAATCTAAACCCTAGTCATACTCCTTTATAAAATAGGATTGGCTTTATTATAATCTAGCAGGATTTTATTGACTACTTCTAGGGAGATTATGACTCAACCCTGCTGGAGTCCTATCATAGGTACCTGAACAGACTCGGACTCTGGAATGGTGCTTGAGCTAGGTTCTCCAACCTCGCTCAATTCTATCTCACTCCCACTGTTTCCACCAAGAATGTGTTCCTTCTTAAGGAACATAGCTCTTTTGGCAATAAAAACCTTTCGGTCCTCGGGATGATATAAGTAATACCCCAAAGTCTCCTTAGGGTATCCCATGAACGTGTATCGTTCTGTCCTTGATTCCAACTTGTCGGGATTATGTCTTTTAACGTGGGAGAACAGTCCCAAATCTTAACCACCTTAAGATCGGGTTTCTTTCCTTTCCATATCTCATATGGTGTAGACACTACTGACTTTGATGGAACTCTGTTAAGAATGTAAGCTACGGTCTTTAGGGCGTACCCCACAACGAGACAGGTAGGTCAACGAAACTCATCATGGACCGCACCATGTCTAACATCATGTGATTCCTCCTTTCCAATACACCATTGAGCTAAGGTGTATAAGGAGATGTCCATTGGGATAGAATCTCATTGTCCCTAATGAAATGGGTGAACTTCGTACTCAAGTACTCTCCTCCTCAATCTGATCGGAGAGTCTTAATACTCTTTCCAATTTGGTTCTCGAAGGCCTCGGACTTGTACTTCATCAAGTACACATGTCCATACCTAGAGAAATTATCAGTGAATGTAATGAAGTATGAGTAACCACCTATAAACTGAGTCGACATAGGACCACATACATCACTATGTGCGAGTTCCAATAACTCACTCTCTAGTTCCACTAAAAGAAGAGTTGGTCATCTTCCCACCAAGGCAAGGTTCGCAAGTTGCATATGACTTATAGTCAAATGGATCTAAGTATCTATCTTTCAGCAACTTTTGAATCCTTCCCTTATGTAGCTTACAATGTCATAGGTATGTATTGTTCACCTCATCTCTTTTCCTCTTAGACATATTTATATTCATGATGTGTGGAGAAGTGTTTAACACATATAAGTAATTTATCAATATCCCTCTAGATCTCATCATCCATAATTATTGAACAACTATTATTCTCAAAAACTAATTTATATCTACTAATTATCAACAAGAGATGGAAATAATATTTTTGATAATAGAGGGAACAAAATAGCATACATCCAATGTAATAATAGCTTCACTAGGCAGATGTAGGGTGACCTCCCCAATAACAACTGCAGTAACTCTTGCTCCATTGCCCATCTTGAGGTCCATCTCGCCTCTGGCCAATCTCCTAGGTCTCTCTAGAACCTGCAACAAATTGTAAAGCACTCTTGGTATCTAATACCATGTGTTATCATAAAAATATACAAGTGAAGACTGATCATGAATATACCTAAAGCTTATCCAAGCTTCTATTTCATCTTATTTGCAAGGTAGTCTTTATAGTTCCTCTTCCAATGCTCATCTTTGCCATATTAGAAGCACTGTCCTTTGTCCTTTGTCAGGTATTTCTTGACAACCTTTATCTTACCTGGTCTTTCTTTGCCCTTGCCCTTCTTAAGGGTTTTACTAGCCTTCCTTTTCCTATTATTCTATAGAGAATTAACTTCTCTTTCTTGATAGTACTCTCAGCTTCCCTTAACATATTGAGGAGCTAAGGCAGAGTTACCTCAAACTTATTCATATTAAAGTTAATAATGAACTGTGAAAAAGAATCTGGTAGGGACTGAAGTATAAGATCAATATACATGTTATCCTTTAGGATTATCTTTATACTTCACAAAGTGAGCGATCTCATCCTCGCTTTTCCTTTCCTCCGGCATGGGCATAATCATGTTAAGGACATATACGATTTTCTATTTTGTAAGAATAATTCTCAAATTGCAGAGTCTTTAGACAAACGAGACGGTTGGCATCAAGTATGCCACATAAGGGTTTTGTAAGCGACAAACAAGATATAGCATAAATAAATAATATGCAGACTTTACAGAAAATACTAATTAATATATGGACTTCTATCTTAATGTACTCCCACTATTTTTCTAGCAAATCACACGACACCCTCAATACGTGAGATAAAAATCTCCGACGGACTCTTAGTGTGGATCGGGATCCAATCAACATCTTAGTGGAACCTCGAGGGACTCTATGAATTACACTAAGCCCGAAAGGTAGACAACTCTTATCAGTCACAACTCCTTGCGATTCCCATCATGTTCGACCTCTGAATCATCATGGTCTCGACTGCTCGACCAACCATGAAGTTCAGTTAAGTCATCACCATCATTACAAGATTAGTCTGATTCGATGTATATGCTCTTGACTACTTGACCAAGTCATACCATGTCCTCAGGCCACCGGTGACATCTATATGTCATAGGCAAGAACTTGATCATGTAGATAGGTGAGCCTCGAGTGGCTCGACCAACTCAACCTATGTCGTGATTCAATTTCTTCCTATAACGATGGAAGACCACGTGGGTCAATCTTATTGCCTCACGCTTACCGACTTAATATTATCGTAGGAGAGGTTTTTGTTTTGTATTGGTCTCCTAATATATCTTGTCACACACATACATATTTAATATATATCTACATCACATGAAAAATATATATACATATATCGAGTAGGTGTATAACACATCACATATGCAAGACAAACTGGATGATCATGAGCCGTCACCTAATATGATTAAGCCCGAGCCACTCACAATATGATCTATGTTTGCATCGACGCATCTTCATGTCCTGTGATTGTTAATCTTGTCATCATCAGTTCCATCGGATCCTCGTCGCATCACCATGCGTCATGATCTCCCGCGACAGCATCGTGGGTCCCGCTGTGCCTCTCCATGTAATTACAAATAATCACAGGCACGTAGGCCCAATAATAAACGAGAAAAACATAGGCTCGCAGGCCCTAATAATAATAATAATTACACATATCACAACACATGGCTCATGATCATCCATCCACATCATACATCACACGTACATCACATATAGGATTACTAGATATATAATAATTAATTAAACTATTTAATTAATTATTTTTTTGGAAATCAGGACATTCTCAAAATTTTCAAAATTATCAAGGGTATTTTCATAATTTTGGATAGGAGGATAGTCCTTAGAATTTCTATAATTATTGAGGGTGTTTTCGATATTCTAGGCATAGGACAGACTATAAAATTTCTCAAATTCTAAGGGCCATAACCATCCTTTTCTCAAAAGGATGCCCTAGCCCTCCCCTTCTGCCCTCATCATGTGACCGTCGTTGTCGCGTGCGGCCTTATCCACGGGCGGCTACCCTTGCGATAGGCGCCACTGCCCTCAGGCGGCCACCCCTACGAGTAGGCATCGTTCTTGTATATGGCACTTCCACGGGCGCTGCCCCTATGGGCGGTGCTTTTGCCCACAGGCGGTCTTCCTGCAAGCACCGCGCCCGTAGCTGACCGCCAACTTAAGGGATGATGACCCTTCAGGCGGCCGCCCTTTGCAGGCTAGCTGCAGGCAACTGCCCACACCTGCTACAACCTGGCCAAGGCCGACCACCCTCTTTCCTCCCTGCCTTCACTGCAAAAATGTAGTAAGAATGCGTAGAATAATTCTACGCGATGCAATATCATCATACACAATTTAAAACCAATCTTTCAAACAAAAACCTTGGCTCTGGTACCACTATTGAGAAATCTCAACGGGAGCATCACATAGGCAGCGGAAATCAAAACAAAAATCAGTTTCCCATGCAAATCAAATTGTCGTGCAAAAGATTACGGTCATGAGAAAATAAAAAAAATTGATAAAATCGCATCAAGTAATGTGATAGATTGATTACCTAGGGAGATCGTATATCCCTATATTTCATATCCGGATGGAGAGGATGAAGGAAGTCAAGAGTCTTCCTCTCTAGCGGTATCCACATGATAGATCTTTACAGCGAAACTCCTCCAATCTGATCTCACAACTCTTGCATAGAGGGAGTGAGGAGAATAAGAGGGGGAGGCCAAAGCTGCAGCTTATCAACCATGAGTCTCCCCTCCTATTTATATAGAGCCACCAAAAACTCTAGGGCTCATACCTTAGTGGGTATTGGATCTCTATCCAATTACCCACTAACCTTGTATTATTGGATCATTATCCAATAATCTTCTTATGCCTCTAATTGAGCCTCAATCAAGGAGTCTATCACCATAGGGTCTTATCTAATGAGAATACGAGCTAATTGGATCTACATCCAATCCACTATTCGCAGAAGCATCCACCATATGTGTGTAACCCTTTAGGTCTGATATTGAGTTAGCCATAAATCACTCCAATCAGAACTCCTTCTGATATAATGAATTATTATCTCTATAATAATTCACTCGACTCATCGACTATGAACATACTAAGCCACTATGTCATAGTCCCCAGACGATATAAGGGATCGAATCCATCAGACATATTTGTCTATAATTATCATGTATCTATAATCCCTTATCCAACTAATATTTCAGAGACTATATATTGGACATGGTACAGTCAGGTCACATACGAAATCCATCATAGTCTCGCTCTAATTGGTTTCTCCTGGAGAACTCATTCTCTCTCAATTTGAATGTCCCTGGCTAGGGATTTGTCTGAGCAAGCACATAAAAGATATTTTTCTCGTGATACTGAGAGTGGATGATCCTCTATTGATACTCAATTGTCTTCATAAGGTTGGCTATCAATCCCAATAACCAATTGTACCTGATTTGGAACTTTTCAAACCTGTAAGTCTAGCGTCAAAAAAGGAATGCTTATACAAGACATCCTTGATGTCTCAAGTTAAAGTACCAGATATACAACTGGGATTATAGAATTAATTTCTGACATTAGGTATCATTAACCATACAACATTACATAAACGGATCAATTAGTAAACTCATTCTCTAATGAGCACATGTACTATATCCTTAGTGTCTCCACATAAGTAGCTATGAGACCAGTTGTCTCCATCACATGGATGGGTATATAGTACATCGGTCTATCCGGTTATCTCGATGTCCCTCTCGAGTAACCTATGACTGAAATTAAAAAAAGAATAAAAACTATAAAAAATAAAAAAGAACCCAAGAAGGACAATATCATATGCTATGAATACAAAAAATTGGGACATTTCAAAAATGAATGTCCTCAATTGAAGAAGAAGCCGACGCTCAAGAAGAAAGAACTTTCGACCACTTGGGATGATTCAAGTTCTTCGGATGATGAAGACCAAGCTAAAGAAGAGATTGCTAACTATACTCTAATAGGGATCGAAGATGAGGTTATTGAGTCTTTAAGTATTTTATTTTCAAAATTATTAAGTATTTTTCATGATTTGTTTGATGAGTTTAGAAAACTTAGTAAATCTTTTAAGTTGGTTAAGAATGATCATGAATTGTTAGTTATTAGACTTGATGAAATATATTATTTACTAGTATCACATAACGTATGTTCTAAATATGAGATACTAGATAGTGTTAAAGAAGAAAACATCATGCTTAAAACAACACTAGAAAATTTTGAAATCGGGAACAAATCCTTAAATATGATCATTACCAATAAGGGTCATATTAATAGAAGGAATGTCATAGGCTTTATTGGTAACCTTCAACAAAAGCCAACTATGTTTGTTAAAGGACCAACCTTAAATATGTCACTAAAAATCAAGTATAATTTTTGTGGTAAATTAGGACATAAGACAAATAAATGCCTATTTAGAAAATGTAGTCCACGTCAACTTGTATGGGTTCCCAAGGAAATTTGAAATGAGTCTAATGGGTGAGTTTATATGGTCGTAAATATGCATTTGTTACAGTAGATGATTCTAGTAGATATTCTTGGACCTATTTCAGGGCACATAAAAGTGATACATTTAAATGTATTATAAAATTTTATAAAATTTTATAAAAATATTAAAAATAAAAAAGGATGTACGATTTCTTCAATACGAAGTGATTATGATGGAGAATTTCAAAATAATAATTTTTAAAATTTTTGTGATTCGAATGGGTATATACATAATTTGTCTACTCCACGAATCTATAACAAAATAGGATAGTAGAAAGAAAAAGTAGGAGCTTATAAGAAATGGCTATAACAATGTTAAATGAACATAGTCTACCTATATATTTTTGGGTCGAAGCCATTAATATGACATGCTATGTTTTAAATAGGGTTCTTGTAAGACCATTACTCACTAAAACTCCTTATGAATTGTGGAATGGTAAAAAAACCCAATATTCCTAGTCTAAAATATTTGGTTATAAATGTTTTATTTTAAATGAAAAGGATGCTTTAGGTAAATTTGATGTAAAATCCTATGAAGGTATTTTTCTAGGTTATTCTTCTATTTCAAAAGCTTACCGTGTTTTTAATAAAAGAACATTAGTAATAGAAGAATACATTCATGTTGTTATTAACGAGTTTTCTGAATTTAAAAAGATTGATTTTGATGATGAAGTTGATCTTCGTAACTTGAATTTAAATGATAATACTCCTAAAAGTAACTTGGATGAATCTTCTTCCAAATCCTTACCCAAGGATTGAAAGTATGTGAATGATCATCCTATGGAGTTTATAATAGGAGAAACATCAAAAGAAGTTCAAACTCGGTCTTCTTTTAGAAATTTTTATATGAATGTCGCATTTCTTTCTCAAATCAAGCCAAAGTGCATTGATGAGGCCTAAGAGATAATTCTTAGGTTGATGCAATACATGAAGAGCTTAATCAATTTGAGAGAAATGAGGTATGAGAGCTTGTTCCTAGACCTAATGACTATTTACTGATTGGTACTAAATGGATCTTTAAAAATAAGCAAGATGAAAACGGTATCGTAGTTACAACCAAGAAGAATGAATCGATTATGATGAAACATTCGCTCTCATGGCTAGACTTAAAGCCATAAGGATGCTCCTTGTCTTTGCATCTTTTAAAAATTTTAAGTTATTTCAAATAAATGTTAAATGTGCTTTTCTAAATGGTTTTATTTCCAAAGAAGTGTATGTTGAACAACCCCCTATTTTGAAAATAATCCTCTTCCTAATCATGTTTTCAAACTTACAAAAGCTCTTTATGGATTAAAACAAGCCCCTCAGGCTTGGTATGAAAGATTTAGTTCTTTTCTTATTTCAAATAAATTTTTAAAATGTAAGGTTGATATCACATTATTTTTTAAGTATTTTGAAACTGATCTTCTTGTTATTCAAATTTATGTTGATGATATCATTTTTGGATCTATAAATGAATCTTTATGTGAGTCTTTTGCTAAAAAAAATGAGCCAAGAATTTGAAATGAGTCTAATGGGTGAGTTTATATGGTCGTAAATATGCATTTGTTATAGTAGATGATTCTAGTAGATATTCTTGGACCTATTTCAGAGCACATAAAAGTGATACATTTAAATGTATTATAAAATTTTATAAAATTTTATAAAAATATTAAAAATAAAAAAGAATGTATGATTTCTTCAATACGAAGTGATCATGATGGAGAATTTCAAAATAATAATTTTTAAATTTTTTGTGATTCGAATGGGTATATACATAATTTGTCTACTCTACAGAATCTATAACAAAATAAGATAGTAGAAAGAAAAAGTAGGAGCTTATAAGAAATGGCTATAATAATGTTAAATGAACATAGTCTACCTATATATTTTTGGGTCGAAGCCATTAATACGACATGCTATGTTTTAAATAGGGTTCTTGTAAGACCATTACTCACTAAAACTCCTTATGAATTGTGGAATGGTAAAAAAACCCAATATTCCTAGTCTAAAATATTTGGTTATAATTGTTTTATTTTAAATGAAAAGGATGCTTTAGGTAAATTTGATGCAAAATCATATGAAGGCATTTTTCTAGGTTATTCTTCTATTTCAAAAGCTTACCGTGTTTTTAATAAAAGAACATTAGTAATAGAAGAATACATTCATGTTGTTATTAATGAGTTTTCTGAATTTAAAAAGATTGATTTTGATGATGAAGTTGATCTTCGTAACTTGAATTTAAATGATAATACTCCTAAAAGTAACTTGGATGAATCTTCTTCCAAATCCTTACCCAAGGATTGAAAGTATGTGAATGATCATCCTATGGAGCTTATAATAGGAGAAACATCAAAAGAAGTTCAAACTCGGTCTTCTTTTAGAAATTTTTGTATGAATGTCATTTTTCTTTCTCAAATCGAGCCAAAGTGCATTGATGAGGCCTAAGAGATAATTCTTAGGTTAATGCAATATATGAAGAGCTTAATCAATTTGAGAGAAATAAGGTATGAGAGCTTGTTCCTAGACCTAATGACTATTTACTGATTGGTACTAAATGGATCTTTAAAAACAAGCAAGATGAAAACGGTATCGTAGTTACAACCAAGAAGAATGAATCGATTATAATGAAACATTCGCTCCCATGGCTAGACTTAAAGCCATAAGGATGCTCCTTGTCTTTGCATCTTTTAAAAATTTTAAGTTGTTTCAAATAAATGTTAAATGTGCTTTTCTAAATGGTTTTATTTCCAAAGAAGTGTATGTTGAACAACCCCCTGTTTTGAAAATAATCTTCTTCCTAATCATGTTTTCAAACTTACAAAAGCTCTTTACGGATTAAAACAAACCCCTCGGGCTTGGTATGAAAGATTTAGTTCTTTTCTTATTTCAAATAAATTTTCAAAAGGTAAGGTTGATATCACATTATTTTTTAAGTATTTTGAAAGTGATCTTCTTGTTATTCAAATTTATGTTGATGATATCATTTTTGGATCTATAAATGAATCTTTATGTGAGTCTTTTGCTAAAAAAATGAGCCAGGAATTTGAAATGAGTCTAATGGGTGAGTTTATATTCTTCTTAGGATTACAAATAAAATAACTTGATAATCATCTTTTTATTAGTCAAACTAAATACACATTTAACTTGATAAAACAGTTTGGGATGGAAAATGCTAAAGCATTAAACACTCCCATGAGCATATCCACAAAGTTGGACTTAGATAATGAAGGAGAAAAACTTTGATCAAAAAACTTATAGAGGAATGATAGGAAGTTTATTATACTTAAGTGCTATCAGATCGGATATCATGTTTGGTGTTGGATTGTGTATAAGGTATCAATCTAACCTAAAACTCTCTCATTTGGAAGCAGTTAAATGAATTTTTAGATACTTAAAAGGAACCTCAAAACTATGATTATGGTATCCAAATCAAAGAACTTTAACTTGATTTCCTATTCTGATGTCGATTTAGGTGAATGAAGAATAGATAGAAAAAGCACTACCAGAACATGACAATTTTTAGGGCATGCACTTATTCCTTAGACCTCCAATAAACAAAATTTAGTAGCTTTATCTACTACAGAAGCATAATACATTGCACCTAGTGCATGTTGTGCCCAAGTCATTTGGATGAAAAACACACTAGAAAATTATAGAATAAAATTAAAAATATTCATATAAAGTGTGATAATACAAGTGATATGTTTAACCAAAAATTCTATTCAACATTCAAGAACCAAACATATTGATATTAGACATCATTTTATAATGGATCATGTAAATTATCAAGATATCTTTTTGAAATTTATTGACACTAACCATCAATTAGTGGATATTTTTACAAAACCCTTAAATAAAGAATAATTTGATTTTCATAGAAGAAAACTTGGAATGCTAAATCATGAAAATATATTAATTGTATTATTTCATGAGAATAAGTTATTTTTTGTGATAATATTTTTGAAATTATCTTATTGTTCCTATAAGATGATTATCTTATTATTCACAAAAAGGGAGAAAATTTATATGATGTTTTGCTAGTTTACGGACTTATTTGCTAAAAATTACATGAGATGATTTTAAATACATGAGTAGCTCTTAAACTTTTGAATCTCCTTGAAGTCTTAGAGTTTTGAGTTTATCTTCGAAATTCACCTTTATAAAATTAAGAGCTATGTTTAACGATGTTTTATAACTCCTCCCTTGTTTTCTTTCCTTTTTTTTTCATAAGAGGAAGAAAATTCTTTATATCATATTTTTAAAAGGGGAAGCAAAAACTCATATGCCTTAAATGATTAGCCCTACATTTCACCTTTTTTGTTAATGATAAAGGGGGAGAAATGGATGTTGATGACTTATATAATAACTTAAGGAGAAATTTTCAAATGTTTTAAAGTTCATGAAAATCCTTGATGAGTTGAAATTTTTAAATATTTGAAATTTATGAAAATCCTTCATGAGTTGATGACATGATAATATAAAAGTAAATTTTTGTTAATATACGAGTATCCTTGAAATATGATTTGATTGAAATATTGATTGCTTTGATTTACTTGAATTCAAGAGTGTGTGATTCTCTTAAATTTAAGTCTTCTTATTATGGCATGAATTTTGGGGAAGTTAAGATTAACTCTCGTTATCAATTGATTGTCATCATCAAAAAGGGGGAGATTGTTGAATCTTAAATTTTGATGATGAAATCAATTGATGAGTGTTTAATCTAACATGTGTATAAGAGGAAGAATTACAGATCTAACTACGATAGAAGTAATTGAGTTACAGCTAGATGATGGGCCAAGATCAAGCTTGGGCATTAGGCTGGGTTTCGAATGATGTAGTGAGACCTCGCTGGGAGTTCGCTAGGAGATTCGTCGAAGGGAGCACATCTTCAAGTCACTAGAGACATCTCTATGTCACAAGCAAGATCTCGAATTACGGAGATAGGTGAATCTCGAGGGACTCGATCAACTCAACTTATGTCATGATTTAATTTCTTTCTATAATGATGGAAGGCCACGTGGGTCAATCATATTGCCTTACACTTTTTGACTTAATATTATCATAAGAGGGGATTTTGGTTTATTTTGATCTCCTAATATGTCATATCACACATATACATATTTAATATATATCTACATCGCACATAACAAATATATATATATATATAGTAGGTGTATAATCACATATCACATATAAATACCACAACGGATGATCATGAACTATCACCTAATGTGATTAGGCCCAAGCTAGTTATCCCAATTACTCACAATAGGATTTATGTATATATCAGTGCATCTCTATGCCTTATGATCGCCCATCTCGTCATCATCGATTTTGTCAAATCCTCGGCACATCACCATGGGTCGCGATCGCCCTGGTCCTGCTAATACCTCCATGTTCCCGCCGCGCCTCTTTGTGTAATTACAACAGAATCACATACACACAGGCCCGACAATAAACAAGAAAAACGGAGGCTAATAGTCCCAATAATAATAATAAACACCTATACACACATCACAACACATGATTCATGATCATCCATTCATATCATAAATCAAATGTACACATCATCATATAAGACTACTATATAATATATAATTAATTAAACTATTTAATTAATTATTTTTAAAATTATTTTGGGATGCCCTACCATCGGGTTCCAAATATGGTAGGAAAATGGACTCCTTATGCGGCTAGGAAACCCTAGCCGCTAGGAGCACCTCTGCGGTCAAGAGTCCTTGACCATAGGGCAATCTTGGGCGCCAGGAAGCCTGGGTCCCTAAGGAGTCTCTTTGCAACCAACCTCTTGGCTACAACTTTCCTTGGGTGGCCAGCAAACCCTAGTTGCCAAACCAATTCTTATGGCTAGGAGTCCTTGGCCGTAGGGTTACACCTCTATTGGCTAGGATACCTTGGCCGCTATGGTCCCCCATATAGTTAGGACTCTTGGCCGTATGGAGAGGCTACTGCCATGGTCGAGAGCTTGTTGCTCTTGGCTATGTTGCCTTCGACCAGGCCAAGAGCAACACCCTTGCTCTCGGCCAAGGCTGCAAGTAGCCTTTGTGCTGATTACAGGTGCCCTTCAAGCCAATCACGTGAGTGATGGCACGTGTGACACGTTATGTGATCTTTTTGCTTATGATTAATATTTGCATATTCTCATATTATATGTTATATATATATATTGTGATGTCCTTGGTTCTGTACAATAGGAGTCAGATCGTAATGAGATCACGATAATGAGATCGATTCACCTTTAAACACAGATCCTAAATAATCTCGGTCATAGGTTACTCAAGAGGGACATTGAGATAACCGAACAGATCGGTGTATTATATACCTGTCCATATGATGGAAGCGACTGGTCTCATAGCCACTTGTGTGGAGACACTAAGGATATAGTGCAGGTGCTCATTGGAGAATGAGTTCACTGATTGATCCGCTTATGGAATGCTGTATGGTTAATGATATCTAATGTCAAATAGCGATTCCATAGTCCTAGTTGTGTATCTGGTCCTTAGACTTGAGACACTAAGGATGTCTTGTATGAGTACTCCTTTCTTTGACGCTAGATTTATCGGTTTTGAAAGTTTCAGATCTGGTACAGTTGGTTATCGGGATCGATAGCCAACCTTACGAAGGTAATTGAGTGTCAATAGAGGATCATCCACTCTCGGTATCACGAGAGGAATATCCCATATGTGCTTGCTCAAACAAATCTCTGGCTAGGGTCATTCGGATTAAGAGAGAAAGAGTTCTCCGGGAGAATCCGATTAGAGCGAGACTATGACGGATTTCGCATGTGACCTGACAGTACCATATCCAATATACGGTCTCTGGGATATTAGTTGGATGAGAGATTATAGATACACGGTAACTGTAGATAGATAGGTCCGATGGATTTGATCCCTCCTGTACCATATGGGGACTATGGCGTAGTAGCCTAGTACGTCCATAGTCGATGAGTCGAGTGAATTATAATGGGGATAATAATTCATTATATCAGAAGGAGTTCTGATGGGAATGACTCACGGCCAACTTGATATCGGGCCTAGAGGGTCACACACATATGGTGGATGCTTCAGCGTATAAAGGATTGGATGGAGATCCAATTAGTCCCTATTCTCATTAGATGAGACCCTAAGCTGATGGGTTCCTTGATTAAGGCCCAGTTAGAGGCCCAAGGAGATTATTGGATATAGATCCAATAATGCAATGTTAGTGGGTTATTGGATGGAGATCCAATACCCACTGACACAAGAGCCCTAGGGTTTTGGTGGCTCTCTATAAATAGGAGGGGAGACACATGGTTGATAAGCTACAACTCTAGCCACCACCTCTTATTCTCCACCCTCCCTCTGTGCAAGAGTTACGAGATCAGATTGGAGGGGTTTTGCTGCAGAGATCCATCGTGTGGATACCGCTAGAGAGGAGGACATTTGACCTTCTTCATATTCTCTATCCGGATCTGGAGTACAAGGATATACGACCTCCCTAGGTAACCAATCACTCACACATGATGTAGTTTATCGATTTTTATATTTTTCTCGCTACCCCAATCTTTTGCACAATGATTTGATCTGCGTGAAAAATCAATTTTTGTTTTGATTTTCACTGCACATGTGATGCACCCACTGAGGTTTCCCAATAGTGATATCAGAGCCAAGGTTTTCATGTGAAAGATTAGTTTTAAACTTCGTGTAATGAGATTAAATCACGTAGAATCGTTCTACGCGTTCTTGTTGCATTTTTACAGCGAATGCAGCGAGGAGGAGGGGCAGTCAGCCACGGCCAGCCCCCATGCAAGGCCGACCATCCATGGCCAGGCCGGCTGCAAGGGGTAACCGGTTGCGGCCAAGGCCCCCTGCAAAGGGGCGGCCGACTAGGCCAAAGCCTCTTGTAGGGGCAGCCGCCAACATGCACGGTCGCCCGCGGGCATGGCTGGCGCTTGCAGGGGCGACGCCTGTGGGCATAGGCAGTGCCCGCGACCAGGCCATAGGGGGCGGCTGCCCACTGCGAAGCCGCAAGGGGTGGCTCCACACCCAGGGTTGCCACCTGCAAGGGCGGCTGCTCTTGCAAGGGCAGCGCCCGCACAAGGCGGCACCGCCCGCCCGCTAGGTGCCACCTGAGGGCAGCAGCGCCTGCCGCAGGGGCGGCTGCCCACGCAGACAGCTAGCAGCGCCGCCGCTTGCGCAGGGCAACGGTGGCGACGGCGGCGATGCAATGAGGGTAAGGGAAGAGGGCTAGGGAATCCTTTTGAGAAAAGGATGATCATGCCCCTCTGAATTAGTGAAATTTTGAGGATTGTCCTCGTGTACAAAATTTTTAAAATACCCTCAATAATTCTGAAAATTCTAAGGACTGTTCTAGATCCAGAATTATAAAAATGCCCTTGATAATTTTAGAAATTTTGAGCATATCCTGATTTCCAATAATTAATTAAATAGTTTAATTAATTATTATATATATCTAGTAATCCTACATTTGATGTGATATATGATGTGAATGGATGATCATGAGCCATGTGTTGTGATGTGTATAATTACAATTATTATTATTATTATTGGGACCTGCGAGCCTCTATTTTTCTCGTTTATTATTGTGTCTGCATGCTTGTGATTATTTGTAATTACATGGAGAGGCGTAGCGGGAACGTGGAGGTTACAGCGGGACCCACGATGTCGTGGCGGGAGATCATGACGCATGGTGATGCGATGATCCGACGGAACCGATGATGATGAGATCAATAATCACAGGACATGGAGATGCGCCGAGGCACACATAGATCCTATTGTGAGTGATTAGGCCCATTGGCTCAGGCTTAATCATATTAGGTGACGGCTCATGATCATCCGGTGTAGCTTGCATATGTGATGTGTTTATACACCTACTAGATATATATATATATATATATATATATATATATATATATATATATATATATATATATATATTTGCATATGATGTAGATATATGTATATATATATTTGCATACGATGTAGATATTATATATATATATATATATATATATATATATATATATATATATGTGTGTGTGTGTGTGTGTGTGTGTGTGTGTGTGTGTGTGTGTGTGTGTGTGACACGACATATTAGGAGATCGATACAAAAATCTCTCCTAAGATAATATTATCGATAAGCGTGAGGTAATAAGATTGACCCACGTGCCTTCCATCGTTATAAGAAGAAATTGAATCATGACATAGGTTAAGTTGGTCGAGTCCCTCGAGGTTCACCTATCTACGTCATCGAGATCTTGCCTATGACATAGAGATGTCACCGGTGACTTGAGAACATGGTATGCTTGGTCGAGTCCCTCGAGGGCATATCATCGAATCAAACTCATCTTGTAACGATGGTGATGACTTAATTGAATATCATGGTTGGTCGAGTCCCTCGAGACCATGATGATTCGGAGGTCGAACGTGATGGGAATCATAAGGAGTTGTGATTGGCAAGAGCTGCCTACTTTTTGGGCTTAGTGTAATTGGTTGAGTCCCTCGAGGTTGCACTAAGACACCAATTGGATCCCGATCCCCACTAGGAGTCTGTCGGAGACTTCCGTCTCACGTGTCGAGGGTGTCACATGATTCGCTAAGAAAATAGTGAGAGTTACATTAAGATAGAAATCCATATCTTAATTAGTATTTTCTATAAAATTTATAAGTTATTTAATTTACGCTATATCTTGTTTGTCGCTTGCAAACCCCCTATGTGGTTTACTTGATGCCAACCGCCTCATTGGTCCAAAGGCTCCACAATTTGAGAATTATTCTCATGGAGTAGAAAATCCTATATGTCCTTAACATGATTGTGCCCACGCCGGAGGAAAGGACAAGCGAGGATGAGATCACTCACTTTATGAAGTATATAGATAGTCCTAGAGGATAACTTATGTATGATCTTATACTTCAGTCTCTATCGGATTCCTTTTTATAGTTCATTATTAACTTTAATATGAACAAGCTTGAGGTGACTCTATCTGAGCTCCTCAATATGTTGAGGGAAGCTGAGAGCACCATCAAGAAAGAGAAGCTAATTCTTTATATTGGTGAGACCAATAAGAAAAGGAAGGCTAGTAAGACCCTTAAGAAGGGCAAGGGCAAAGGAAGACCAGGTAAGGCAAAGATTATCACGAAAGACCCGACAAAGGACAAAGGACAGTGCTTCCACTACAGCCAAGACGGGCATTGGAAGAGGAACTGTAAGGACTATCTTGCAGAGAAGGCGAGTCAGAAGCTTGGAGAAGCTTCAGATATATTCATGATCAGTCTCCACTTGTCAAATTTTCATGATAACAAATGGGTATTAGATACTGGGACTGTTTATCATATCTATAATTCATTACAGGTTCTACTAAGACCTAAGAGATTGGCTAGAGATGAGATGGACCTCAAAATGGGCAATAGAGCAAGAGTTACTACAGTTGTTGTTGGAGAGGTCACCCTACATCTGCCTGGTGGAGCTATTATTGCATTAGATGCATGCTATTTTGTTCCCTCTATTATCAAAAATATTATTTTTATCTCTTGTTTGACAATTAGTAGATATCAATTAGTTTTTAAGAATAATAGTTATTCAATAATTATGGATGATGAGATCATCACTAGAGGGTCCCTTATAAATGGCTTATATGTGTTAGACACTTCTCCACATATCATGAATATAAATATGTCTAAGAGAAAAAGAGATGAGGTGAATAATGCATACCTATGACATTATAGGCTAGGTCATGTATATGAGGGAATGATTCAAAAGTTGTTGAAAGATGGATACTTAGATTCATTTGACTATGAGACATATTTAACTTGCAAATCTTGTCTTCGTGGGAAGATGACCAACTCTCCTTTTAGTGGAACTGGAGAGAGAGCCACCGAATTATTGGAACTCATACATAGTGATGTATGTGGTCTCATGTCGACTCAGGCTATAGGTGGTTACTCATACTTCATTATATTTACTGATGATTTTTCTAGGTATAGACACGTATACTTAATGAAGTACAAATCTAAGGCCTTCGAAAAATTCAGGGAATATAAGAATGAGGTAGAGAACCAAATTGGAAAGAGTATTAAGACTCTTCGATCAGATCGAGGAGGAGAGTACTTGAGTATGGAGTTCACCCATTTCCTCAGGGACAATTGAATTCTATCCCAGTGGATACCTCCTTATACACCTCAGCTCAATGGTGTATCAGACAGGAGGAATCACACATTGTTAGACATGGTGTTATCCATGATGAGTTTCGCTAACCTACCCGTCTTATTCTGGGGGTACGCCCTAGAGACTAGCTCAAGCACCATTCCAAAGCCCGAGTATGTTCAGGTACCTAACACACAAATTTTAACTTTACGTATGTCTAGTAGAGTATCTCACCTCCTGAAAGATATGTGAGACATATCAGTGGATATGACTCTCAGAATGTTGATCCTCAGACCTACAAGGAGGCTATTATGAGTATAGACTCTGGAAAATGGTAAGAAGTCATGAATTCTGAGATGGATTCCATGTACTCTAACAAGATTTGGAACCTTGTGGATGCACCTGAGGGTATTGTACCCATTGGCTGCAAATGGATCTTCAAGAAGAAGATCAGAGTGGATGGAAAGGTAGAGACGTATAAAGCAAGGCTGGTAGCTAAAGGATATCGTCAAAGACAAGGAGTTGGCTATGACGAAACCTTTTCACTTGTAGTCATGCTTAAGTCCATTAGAATTATTTTGGCCATTGCAGCACACTATGACTATGAGATCTGGCAGATGGATGTCAAAACAGCATTCCTCAATGGCAACCTCGAGGATGAGGTATATATGATACAACTAGAGGGATTTGTATCCAAAGAGAGTCCAGATAAAGTGTGCAGGTTGCTTAGATCCATTTATGGATTGAAGCAAGCTTCCCAAAGTTGGAACCTAAGATTTAATAAGGTGATCAGATCTTATGACTTCGTTAAGAACGAATATGAGCCTTGTATGTATAGGAAATTAAGTGGAAGCACTATCACCTTCTTGGTGCTATATGTGGATGACATCCTAATCATTGGGAATAATGTAGGAATGTTATCCACAGTAAAGGCTTGGCTATCCATAAACTTCTCCATGAAAGACTTAGGGGAGGCATCCTATATTTTGGGGATCCAGATCTATAGAGATAGATCCAAGAGGATGCTTGGTTTGTCCCAGTCCAGGTACATAGACTCCATTGTCAAAAGGTTTGGCAAGGAGAATTCCAAGAGAGGTTTTATACCGATGAGACATGGAATATCATTTTCTAGGAGTATGTCCCTAAAGACTCTTGAAGAAAGGGCAGACATGGATAAGATACCTTATGTCTCAATGATAGGGTCTATCATGTATGCAATGCTATGTACCAGGCCTGATATAGCACATGCTCTGAGTGTCACGAGCAGGTATCAGGCAAATCTAGGTTTATAACACTAGAAGACAGTAAAGTGTATCCTTAAGTACTTGAGAAGGATTAAGGATCTTTTACTAGTATATGGAGGAGGTAGCCTCCAGGTTGAGGGCTACATGGACTCGAGTTTTCAGTCTGACATTGATGATAGCAAGTCAAATTCAGGGTATGTTTTCACCATGAATGGAGGAGCAGTAAGCTGGAAAAGTTCCAAGCAAGATACTACTGTTGAATCAACCACAGAGGCGGAATCATTGTTGCAGCAGAAGCAGTAAAGGAAGGGGTATGGATGAAGAAGTTCATTAAAGATTTGGGAGTCGTACCAAGAAGTGTGGAACCAATGCCCATATATGGTAACAACAACGAGGCGATCGCTTAAGCGAAGGAACCCAGGTCTCATCAGAAGTCTAAGCATGTTTTGAGGAGATTCCATCTGATAAGAGAGATCATAGCCCGTAAAGATATAGCAATGGAAAGAGTTCCATCTGAAGATAACATTACAGATCCACTGATGAAGTCATTGTCTCATATTGTATTTGAACATCACAGGGGTCTGATGGGGATCAGACATATATGTGATTGGCTTTTGGTCAAGTGGGAGATTGCTGGTTACAGGTGCCCTGCAAGTCAATCACGTGAGTGATGGCACGTGTGACACATTGTGTGATCTTTTTGCTTATGATTAACATTGGCATTCTCACATTATCTGTTACATATATATTGTGATGTCCTTAGTTTTGTGCAATAGGAGTCGGATCGTGATGAGATCACGATAGTGAGATCGATTCACTTTTAAACACAGATCCTAAATAATCCCGGTCATAGGTTACTCAAAAGGGATATTGAGATAACTAGACAGATCTGTATACTATATACCCGTCCATATAATGGAGGCGGCTGGTCTCATAGCCACTTGTGTGGAGACACTAAGGATATAATACATGTGCTCATTGAAGAATGAGTTTACTAATTGATCCGCTTATAGAATATTGTATGGTTAATGATACCTAATGTCAGACAGCGATTCCATAGTCCCAGTTGTATATCTGGTCCTTAGACTTGAGACACCAAGGAGGCCTTGTATGAGTACTCCTTTCTTTGACATCAGACTTACAGGTTTGGAAAGTTTCAGATCTGGTACAATTGGTTATCGGGATCGGTAGCCAACCTTACGAAGGTAATTGAGTGTCAATAGAGGATAATTCACTCTCGATATCATGAGAGGAATATCTCATATGTGCTTGCTCAGATAAATCTCTGGCCAGGGTCATTCGGATTGAGAGAGAACGAGTTCTCCGGGAGAATCCGATCAGAGCGAGACCATGACGGATTTCGTATGTGACCTGATAGTACCATGTCCAATATACAGTCTCTGGGATATTAGTTCGATGAGGGATTATAGATATACGGTAACTATGGATAGACAAGTCTGATGGATTTGATCCCTCCTGTACAGTCTGGGGACTATGGCATATTGGCCTAGTACGTCCATAGTCGATAAGTTGAGTGAATTATTACGGGGATAATAATTCACTATATCAGAAGGAGTTCTGATGGGAGTGACTCATGGCCAACTCGGTATCGGGCCTAGAAGGTCACACACATATAGTGGACGCTTCAACGAATAAAGGATTAGATGGGGATCCAATTAGCCCCTATTCTCATTAGATGAGACCCTAAGCTGATGGGCTCCTTAATTAAGGCCCAGTTAGAGGCCTAAGGAGATTATTGGATAGAGATCGAATACAAGGTTAGTGGGTTATTGGATGGAGATCCAATACCCACTAAGGCAAGAGCCCTAGGGTTTTGGTGGCTCTCTATAAATAGGAGGGGAGACTCATGGTTGATAGGCTGCAGCTCTAGCCACCACCTCCTATTCTCCTCCCTCCCTTTGTGCAAGAGTTGTGAGATCAGATTGGACAAGTTTCGCTGTAGAGATCCATCGTGTGGATACCGCTAGAGAGGAGGACGTTTGACCTCCTTCATCTTCTCCATCCAAATCTGGAATACATGGATATACGATCTTCCTGTCACACATGATGCAGTTTATCAGTTTTTGCATTTTTCTCGCTACCCCCAATCTTTTACACGATGATTTGATCTGCATGGGAAACCAATTTTTGTTTTGATTTTCACTGTGTATGTGATGCACCCGCCGAGGTTTCCCAACACTTTGGCTGTGACGTAGGGCAGCAACTGTTGCTGCCCTTTCCCCTCATCTTCGTGTCAATAATTTTAACATCAAAGACCTCAAAAGACCACTCTATAGCACCTCTCCACATTTTGAAAAGGTGCTATTTAGATCTAAGAAACTATGAAAAATCATAGCAAGTTATATAGAAAATAATTTACGTATTTTAATATCATAACATGCAGTTTAAAAGCCAATCTTTGCACGAGCAACCTGGCTCTGATACCACCATTGGGAATCCATCAGAGAGCATCATATGCATAGTGAAAAAATAAAATAAAACTGATTTCCCAGATTTATCACGTCATCATTCAAATATTAGTGTATGAAAAATCATAAAAATCTAAAACTACGACTAGTGTGAGATTAATTACCTAGGGAGATCATATATCCCTTAAATTTCAGATCCAATTGGAGAGGATGAAGGAGGTCAAATGTTCTACTCTCTAGTGGTATCAACATGATGGATCGTTATGTTGAATCTTAGATTTTGATGATGAAATCAATTGATGAGTGTTTAATCTAACATGTGTATTAGAGGAAGAATTGCAGGTCTAACTACAACAAGAGCAATTGAGTTACAGCTAGATGATGGGCCAAGATCCAGCTTGGGCATCGAGCCGAGTTCGAACAATGTAGTGGGACCTCGCCAGGAGTTCGCTAGGAGATTCACCGAAGGGATTGGGAAGCTCGATAGGAACATGCCGGGAGATCGTTGAAAGTAGACCGTAAGACTCACCACAAGAATGTCGGATGCTGTTGGATTGGCGGGAGTTAGGTCTTGGTTTAGCTTATTGGTCATTAAGAGTTATAATCATTGAGTCATTGTTATGGATTGAGTCCTAATTGAGTTAGATTTGGATGTAATCCAAATCAACTCAATAAGGCAACCGGGTCCACTATGAGGTTTGGTTGAGCTCAATTAGTTGACCAAATAATTGGTCAACATCAGGTTCAAGCTGAAATTTGAAAAGTGGAGGGAACTACTTTTCTAGAGATTCCGGAGGGTAAACCACTGGTGAGCGGTGGTTGGACCGCCCGTACCCTGGAAACAGGGTGGCTGCTAGTAGTTGTCAATGGCTGAACCACCCACGTCGACTGGTAAACTGCCCATACCTAGTTTTTGAGCGGTTAACGGTGGGTAAACTATATAGGTTGGGCGGCTGAACCACCTATACCCAAGATTATAGGTGCTTTTAACGGTTGACCCGCCCATGCCAACGGCTGAATCGCCCATACCCAGATTTTTTTGGATATGTTTGAATTTTTTGCTCTAATTTCTGAAGTCATTTGGGGTCTATAAATACCTTATATTTTCTTACATTCCATCTAATAATTTTGGGGATTACATTTTATGAAAAAAATTATGTGTGAATTGTAAGAAAAAGAAAAAGAAAAGGGAGAGAGCTTAGAGTTAGAAAATTCTTAAAGTCTCCCTTATAAGTAAAGTGTAAGGGTTTAGTCTTCACCTAAAGAAGATCAGTTGTTAACGCTGGTGTGCCTCAATGAAGAGGATTCGGGAGTGGATGTAGGCTTATTGGTGTCGAACCACTATAAAACTTGTGAGTTCTTCTTTTACTTTTCTTACTTACTAATTTTGTATTGATACTTCTGATTTAATTTACTCTTTGAAAGTAAGGTTTTCACGTCAAGCACTTCATTTACGACATTGCTTATCTTTGAGATTTCCTTATTCTTTCTTAAATAATTTATAAGCAAGTAACTTAGTAATCTTCTTTTAATCACTCACTTACTTTACTTGAATGAAAAGCTTTGGATATTTGTATCTTGCTTAAAAAAAAAAGTATTTGTTTAAAATGAGAATTTACACTTACACTAATTAACCCACCCCCCCCCCCCCCCCCCCCCCCCTCTCTCTCTCTTCTCATAGTGTGAATTGATCGTAACATGTTACATCAATGCTCCTCTAATCAGAGCATTGTATAAATTAAACTTAACATTTTTAAAATCCTAATCATAAGAGATCCTTTAAACATTTATAAGACACATCACTATTAAATTTATCAATAAAAGCTCAATTTTGATAAAATTTGATATGCACATTGCATGAATTATTTGGATAACTAATCATACTCTAAATTACTCACACAATATGTCATTTGAAAGATACTTCAATCTATTTTCAGATGAATTAATTTTTATATATATTGAAGTTTCCAACAATGAGTTCCAAATAATTTAGTATCCAAAGGTCATAGGATAATAATTTTATTTTGTAGAATCTATACGGTTGAATAGAACAAATATTTCAGTAGCCATTTATACTTTAAATCTTTCAAATCATATATGAAAAGAAAGAGCTAAGTCTAGTTTCTAATAAAATAAGTTATGGTGTAATTAGATTTTTTGAAAGAAATTTAGTATCAAGAGGTCAGAGGATACAATCTCTATTTTACAAATCCATTAGGGTCAATTAAAACAAACATTTAGATAGGTATATGAACTCCAAAAATTTTAATTTTAGCATAAAAAAATAGGTTTTGTCTAATTTAGAGTTTGGTGCAGAAAGTTATGATTAGAATACAGCAGAAAGGTTAGCATATTAAATTTTTCATATTCATAGATTTACAATTGAATGGGAGAGATATCATTTTCTAAGCCATAAATCTTTTAAAATCATATCTAACTGAGATGAATCAAGGATTAAGACTTTTTTAGGATAGGATTATAACACTTATAAACATTTGATTCCCAAATATGAGAAATTGATTCCTCTTATCTTTTCATTCTCAAGTGTACACTGGTTGCAGCCATTTTTTTCTCAGTTTTGGGTAAGTTTTCTCATCTAATTGCTTAAGTTTGGCTAACACAAGGATTACAAGGTGGTAAGTATACATGAGAGAAGCTTTGGTGTCACCATGCAACAAGCATAAGTGGCACCATCTTTAAACTAGCTAGTGACATGTCTTCCATTTTTTTTTAAACTTAATTTTTTTAAACTTAATGTGAATTTTTTATAATTCATATCAAATTTTTAAAATTCACATTTAGGTCCCTAGTCATAAGTTTTTAATATAAAATTATTTAAGAATTATTTAAAATAGATCATTATAAATATTTTAAAAATGAGGGATATTACACTTTCCTCTCCTTAAAAGAAAATTTTAGTCTTCTAACTTTATCATATATCCATCGATCAAAAGATAAGGATAAACTTTCTTCATTTCCTCTAACTCCTAGATTATTTCATCCATTAAATGATGCTTTCAAATTAGTTTAACTAGAGGAATGATGTTATTCCTTAAGATATTTTTTTTCTTATCAATAATCTACGTTCTTCTATATAAGGCAGGTCCTTATTGATCACAATCAATTCATACTTAATGATATGAGAGGGATCTGGTATAAACTTTGATTGGCTAACAAATTAGATAGTTTAAAACATATATTGCAATCTCCTCCTTCATGCCTTCCCACAAATAATGACTTTTGAAGATCTCTATATATCCTAGTGCTACTAAGATGCAAGGTGTACTCAGAATTATGACCTTCCTTCAGTATTTGATTATTGATATTTGGATCATTTGGGATGTATACTCTATCCCTAAATTTCAATAGGCCATCCTCTGAAACTCAAAAATTATGCTTCAATCCTTTTTCCATCTCATTCATCTACTAGATTTAACATGGATCTTGTAGTTGTCCTTTAATTTATGAAATGAAATCAGATTGAACTTGAATAGAGGCCATCAATATTATTGAATCTTGCTCCTACTCATTGATTATGATATGATAAATTTAGAGGACTAAATTTTTGTTTTTAAGGGGGGGAGAGTGCAATATCTCTGATTTCTAAAATATTTATAATGATTCATTTTAAATTTATTTATAAAGACATATTTGTAAATATGAGAATTGATTGATAATTCTCTTGATTAATAATTTTATATTAAAGGATTATTGCTAGGGATCTAAATATGAAACTTAGAGTTTGATATGAATTATGAAAGATTCACATTAAGTTATAAAAAAAAAAGAGAAAGATATGTGTCACTAGCTAGCTTAAAGATGGTGCCACTTATGCATGTTGCATAAGTGATATATAAGTATCTTTCATGCATGCTTGCCACCTACCAATTCTTGTGTTAGTCAAAATTAAGTAGCAATTAAAGAATAAAATTTATCCAAAAAACTGAGGAAAAATTTATTGTATAACTAGAGAAGAGAAAGGGGAAAATAGAAGAAGGATGGCCTATTGAACAACTACAAGAGGGTTAGAACACTTTGGATCGAAATCTTTGAAAGGAAAGTATTCTAACCCTCTATATATAGTACTTTTAACCCTTGATTTCATCTTAATCTTAAAGTAATTTTTATATATTATAGCTTAGAACAAGATTATCACTTGTTTAGATGTGAAACTATGAATCTGGAAAATTTTAAGACTTTTACCTTTCTACATTATTCTAGCCATAACATTCTGCACTGAACTCTGATTTAGGCAAACCTTAGCCAAAAATACTCTTACATATCTTTCTTTTGATACCAAAATTGAAAATTTGGAGTCCAATAGCCTGCCTAAATATTTTTTTTAATTGATCCTATGAAATCTGAAAAATAGAGATATTGTTCTTTGATCTTTAGTTACCAAATTATTTGTAACTCTTTGTTAGAAATTTTAATTTATATGAAACTTATTTTATATGAAAGTAGATTGATTTAGCTTTCTAACGACACTTTTCTTGAGTAATTCAGAGTATGATTAGCTATTAAAATAATTTATGCAATATGCCTTTCAAATTCTACCAAAATTATGCCTTTGTCGATTTTGCCTATTTTTGTTCACCCCTTTAGAAATAGATTTTGGCTAAAATTCTTACTTCCATTAAGCTTTACACAAACCTTGAATAATTTATAAACCTGAATCATATATGTTCATATATCCTTTTGTACTTCCATTAAGCTTAGAGCCCATGATGCTCTGCCGGCCCCGTATGACTTCACCCAGATGTGGGTGGATGGAGCTCCCAAACGTAGGAAACTTATGTTTAATGATCATTCAGAAATGGATAGACGATATTATATTTGTGATCTCACTTCACCCTCTATATTTCTTCTGATATGATATCCAAAGTATTGCTTTTGAGTTAGTATACATGCTTTGGATAAGAACGAAATGAATGTGACATCAAATATGACATTTGAGCTTTTGTTTCTTATTTGTTCATTTGATAAGCTCTGAAATATGTTTATGCCTTTGATATACTTCAAAATGCTTAGTATGTCGTTAATATGCTCTTAAATAATCTTTCACCTTTGATATGCATCAAAATATTTCATATGTCATTGATATGTCTTGAAACATTTCATATGTCATTGATATGCTCCGAAATATTTCATATGTCGTTGATATGTTTCAAAATATTTCATACGCCATTGATATGTTTAAAATATTTCATTTGCTATTGATATACTTTGTAACATTTTATACACTATTAATACACTCTGAAATATCCTACGCACCATTGGTATGCTCCGAAATACTTCTTATGTCTTTCGTATGCTCCAATTACTCTTTATTCCATTTATTATGAACCAAATATATTTTGAATGAAATGACATTTGCAATTCTGTATCTAATGAGCTGATATCTATGAATACTTGTATCCCTACTTTGTATTTTGATACCAAGCTTATTTGAAGCCATCCGCTCTTGTCTTGGATATGTTAGTCACTTGTTGAGCCTTTTAGCTCACCCTATTGCTATATAAATTTTTCAGGTTAGCTTGACACTCATTGAACTATTATGATTAGATTGAGGTAGTGGAAAGCTATCCAAATGTTGGGTAAGTTTTGTTGGGTGATATATTATGGTTTTTGTATAAGTATATTTTGTATGTAATGAAATGTTATTGATGAATCTGATTTGAAGTATCATGTAAAAGCTTTAAATGATCTCTTACGTTTAGAGTTTATGGAATGTTAAGTTTAGTCTATGATGATATGAATTTGGAATAAATGGTTGGTTTTATGATGTATAGATTCTCACACTAGTGAATTTATGATTATAGTTAATATTTTTGAAGTTAGTTTTAGGTTTCATAAATGTTTGAGTGATGTGATGTATGATTATAAAGTGTACAAGTTTTATATATGAGAATTATGAAGTTTGAATGTTTCTCAGTGTCCTCAAATGTTAGTTTCGATCTTAGCTTGGATTGTTATTGAATTATAATATTACTGATTTTAAGACGAGGTCACACCTTCTGAATGTGATAATTTGGGAGCCATGTCGTAACAGGGAGAGGATGGTTGGCTAAGAAGATAAGGGAGTGAGGAGAATATGAGGGGGTGGCCAAAGATGCAGCCTATCACCCTATTGGTCGTCTCTGTTTCCTTTTTATAGACAGCCACCAAAACCCTAATGGATCTTGCCTTAGTGGGTATTGGATCTCT
Source organism: Ensete ventricosum (assembly GCA_029747655.1). NCBI lineage: Eukaryota > Viridiplantae > Streptophyta > Magnoliopsida > Zingiberales > Musaceae > Ensete > Ensete ventricosum. The sequence continues at coordinate 22,371,963 of JAQQAF010000002.1, forward strand.
ATCCAATTACCCTCACTTCTTAGATTATTGTATCTCTATCCAATTACCCTCACTTTTTATATTATTGTATCTCTATCCAATAATCTCAATTAGCCTCTAATTGAGCCTCATGTAAGGATCTGTCAATGTTGGGTCTCATTCACATGAGAATAGGGTCTCATCATATATGTCAGACCCTCTAGGCCCAATACCGAGCTGGCCGTGAGTTCCACCTATCAGAACTCCTTCTGACTCAATGAATTATTATCTCATAATAATTCACACAACTCATCAATTATGGACGTACTATGCCACTACACCATAGTCCCCAAATGGTACCGGGGATCTAATCCATTAGACCTGTCAGTCCTCAGTTACCATGTATTTATAGTCTCTTATCCATCTAATATCCCAGAGACCGTATATTGGGCATGGTACTATCAGGCCATATACATAATCTATCTGAGTCTCGCTCTAATCAGATTCTCCCGGAGAACTCCTTCTCTCTTAATCTGAATGCATTGGCTAAATATTTATCCGAGCAAGAAAACAAGGGATTGTCCTCTCATGATACCGAGAGTATATGATCCTCTATTGATACTCAATTGCCTTCATAAGGTTGGCTACTGCTGGGAAACCTCAGTCGGAGGAGCATCACATGCACAATGGAAGATCAAAACAAAATCAGTTTTCCACATAGATCAAAATCATCGTACAAAGATTGGTGCGTCGAAAGCCACAAAATCAAAAAACTATATCATGTGAGAGATTGTTTACCTAGGGAGATCTAGATGGAGAGGATGAAGGGGGTCAAGTGTCCTCCTCTCTAATGGTATCCACACAATGGATCACTGCAACAATACCCCTCCAATCGCAGCCCCAAGTCTCGTAACTCTTGTACAGCTTCTCACAACAAACTTGGAAGAAGATCCTTTATCTTCTTCACTGTCGTCTCATGCCAAAGAGGGGCTGATCGACAAGGAGAGGGAGAGGAGGAGAATAGGAGGGGGCAGCCAAAGGTGCAGCCTATCACATAAGAGTCACCCCTGCCTCATATTTATAGAGAGCTACCAAAAATCCTAAGGAGTCCTGCCTTAGTGGGTATTGGATCTTCATCCACTTATCCACTTATTGTATCTTTATCAAATAATCTCCTTTGGTGGCTAATTGGGCCTTATATAGGGAGCTCATCAATGTCGGGTCTCATCTAATGAGAATAGAGGCTAATTGGATCTATATCTAATCCTCTATCTGCTGAAGAATCAACCATATGTATGTGTTGAGTTGGCCATGAGTCCTCCTTGTCAAAACTCCTTTTGACTCAGTGAATTATTATCTCATAATAATTCACTCGACTTATCGACTATGGACATACTAGGCCATTGCGCCATAGTCCCCAAACGGTACAAAGGATATTATCTATTGGACCTATCTGTCCTTAGTTATCATGTATCTATAGTCTCTCCACAATCTAATATCTTATATTAATAGTAGTATCAGACCATATACGGAATCCGTCTAAGTCTCGCTCTAATTGGATTCTCTTAGAGAACTTCTCTCGCAATCCGAGCAACCTGATCAGGGATTTACCAGAGCGAGAGCATACGACATATTCCTCTCATGATACTAAGAGTGGATGATCTTCTATTAACACTCAATAGTCTTTTGTTGGCTACCAATCTCAATAATCAACTGCACCATATTTGAAACTTTTTAGATCTATAAGTCTGATGAAATAAGGCATCATTGGTGTCTCAAGTCTAAGGACTAAATACATAACTAGGACTATAGAATTATTGTCTGACATCAAGTATCATTAATCATATAGTATTTTGTAAGCGGATCAATCAGTGAACTCATTCTCTAATGAGCACATGTACTATGATAGGACTCCAACAGGGTTGAGTCCTAATCACCCTAGAAGTAGTCAATAAAAATCTTGTGAGATTGTAATAAATCCCCATCTAGCCACTTCTATCCTATAAAGAAGTGTGGCTAGGGTTTAAATTGGGGCCTTAGGGCTTAGTGGCCATCGCCCCCTTTACTGGGCTGGTCGGCCAAGGTTTCCCTTAGCTAGGTCAGCTATAGGAAGGTAAAGGGGTAATTGTACTTAGGCAAGCACCCCATGGGCTAGGGTTTACAACCCTATAAAATGATGTAGTAACCCCCTTTCTTTTATCAAACAAGATCAATCTTTTATTTAGCCTTGTATCGAGTTCTAGGAGTGAGGAACCCCTATAGCATTCCAAGGGTTGATCCCCCTCAAAGATCAAAATTTATATATCTCCTTCTGGGGTTCTATCATCTAGTATCATAATAGTACTCCTGCTATCCTTGCTGCCATCTCTGATGCCCCCACCTTCCCAAGCAATTCCCACAATGCTGCGACACGTACTTCCACCTTCCACCTAAGCCGTAGATCAAATCAATTTGTTGCTTCCCCTGCATTTGAACTGGAGATCTGGTATAATTTCATTACCCATGCCCAATTACTACTGGTATAATTTCATAATTTCAGCCATCTATTTGCCTCTTGAAACCGATTTTATGCTCTCCTATTTTGGCCAAAATTTATATGATTTCATAGATCATCTTAGCCCTCATCTAAGATCGATCTCTTATAAGAATTCTCTTTGAAACCGGTTCTATTATGCTCTAATTCTTCGTCACGTATTGCTGGAATTTTTTACGATGAAGAATCTGCACTCCGTCTTTTCCCCTATTTCCCAACCGTTACTCTGTCAAAATTTTGTCAAACTTTTTACTGATACTAATCACATTTGAACTAAAGAGTTCTATATATTTTCCTGAAGTTTTCCTTTGAGATTTACATCTAGAATTTATCGTTTCTCTGATGTAAAATATATTTAACAGGACAACACATCGCAACACCTTTCTTTATCGAATTCCATCGGACTTTAGTGTTGTCTTTTGTAGGTTTTTGGATTCCCTTTCTCACATCTGCAAACTCTACCATCCTTACTGAGAACCCCTCCAAACCGCACCCTAAACTAATTATAAACAGTCACCAAAATCAGCCCTAAACTGCAGCCTACTTCCATCAAACCGATCCACCTACCTAATCGGCCACCTCTTCCTCAAAACCTCTCATGTCCCTAACATGACAACAGAATGATAGATCTATAGGCCTACACCATGGTATCGGAGGAGGCCATTAATGCCAAGTTTGAAGCCTTTGAAAACCGCATGGACGAGAAGATGCGATCCCTTTTTGACGAATTCATCATGGGCCGGCCACCTAGCCATAAGAAATCGCAACAAGGAGAAACTTCAAATCAGCAAGATGATCCTTAAGAGCATGGTCACATCATCCCTGATCCAAATAATCCACATATGAAGATTGACTTTCCTAGATGGGAAGAAGGAGACCCGATCAGATGGATCTCGCGCGGAGCGCTATTTTCGATTCTACCGAACCACCGACATGACACGGGTGGAGATTGCCGCCATCCACCTCAAGGGAGACGCTATTTAGTGGTTCAATTGGTTTGAGCACACCCATGGAAGTCTCTCTTGGCAGCGATTCAAGGAAGGACTACTAAATCACTTCAAACCAACCAATTTCAACAACATCGACAGACAATTAGTGAAGATTTGACAAACCTCTACAATACAAGAATACTAAATAAGGTTTGAATGTTTATATAACCAAACTATGGATTGGACTAAAAATAACTTTAGGGACTTTTATTGAGGGCCTAAAGTCGGAGATTCGATGAGAAGTAAAGGCATGGCAACCGTACACTCTTATGACGGTGATTTCCTTCGCAAGAATCCAAGAAGAACGATTGAACCACGAAGTACGAAGGACAAGGGTCACTCCCGGACCAGCCATGTCGAAATTTTCAGCCCCCTCTACTACCATCCGAGCCCCCGCACCAAAATAATTTACAAGAGACGAGCTTCGTGAACGATCGGCCAAGGGGGTATGTTGGCACTGTGATGAACCGTGGAGCCGAGAACATCGCTGCAAAAAGGGTCGGCTCCTCATGATTGAACCAGTAGAGGTTGAGGATAGTGAATCATATGAAGAAAGTCTTGAATCGAAGATGAAGCCATGGAGGAAGAGCCCTAACCAGCCGACTATACAATGCAGGCGCTGGCCGGCTACTCCAACCCGTAGACGATGAAAGTTGGAGGACTCCCTAAACAGCAACCCATCACCATTCTTATACGTACGGGCAGCACCAATAACTTCCTCGACAGCAAGGTTGTTGCATGTATGGTGCTTCAAACTGAAGGTTGCAACAAGTTCGACGTAAAGGTCGTCGACGGTCGAATCCTCAATTGCGACCAACGGTGCTCGCGGGTAAAATTGCTCCTACAAGACCAAGAAGTGGTAGCCGATTTCTTCCTCCTACCCATCGATGACTATGAAGCCGTGCTTGGGATTGAATGGCTCATAACATTAGGTGACATCTCATAGAATTTTTCTAAGATAATCATGAAGTTTTATTGTAAAGGGAGGCAGGTCACAATACGAGGCAAGCGCGGGAGACATATCTCCATCGTTTCGACACAGCGAATAGAGAAAGTGCTACACAAGACATATGGTGGATTTTTTATGCATATCTAACAGCCATCAAAGGAGGAGAACATGTAAAATTCATATCCTAAGCTTGCCCTTTTGCTGGATGAATTCACGGATGTTTTCACAGAGCTGCGTGGGCTTCCCCCTAACCGACCACATAACCACCGCATCCCTATATTGTCGGGCAAACCTCCAGAAAATATGGGACTATACTGCTATCCTCACTTGCAGAAGAATGAGATTGAGAACATCGTTAAGGAGATGCTTGACACTGGAGTGATTCGACCAAGCTGCAGCCACTTACTCCTCGTCGGTGTTGCTAGTACGCAAGAAGGATGGTACGTGGTGAATGTGCGATGATTATCAGGCTTTGAACGCCATCATCGTTAAAGACAAATACACTATAGTAGTAGTATATGAGCTTTTGGATGAACTAAAAGGAGCCCAAGTCTTCACTAAATTGGATCTTTGTTCTGGATACCACCAGATTCGAGTATGCACTGAAGATGTTCTGAAAACTGCATTCTGCACACATAACGGCCACTATGATTTTTTAGTGAATGACATTTTTCAGAGGTTTCTACGCAAGTTTGTGTTGGTATTTTTTGATGATATCCTCATTTATAGCCCTACATTTTATATGCATTTTCAGCACTTGCGAATTATTCTAATAATCCTTCGGGAGAATATGCTTTATGTTAAATAATCAAAGTGCAGATTTTTATAGCATAAAGTGAAGTATCTAGGGCACATTATATCAGAGGATAGAGTGGCATTAGACCCGACAAAGACCGAAGCAATGCAAGGATGGCCGAAGCCTACGAACATAAAATCGTTGCGCGAGTTCCTTGGACTCACGGGCTACTACCAGAAATTTATGAAAGATTATGGCAAGATCAGTGCCCTACTAACGTCCCTACTGAAGAAAGACCTCATAGTCAGATAAAGCTTCCACAACCTTTGAAAGACTCAAGGCAGCCATGACGACGACGCCGGTCCTAGCGCTGCCCGATTCAAACCGCACCTTCGTGATTGAGGCTTCCACAACCTTCCACAACCTCATAGTCAGATAAAGCTTCCACAACCTTTGAAAGACTCAAGGCAGCCATGACGACGACGCCGGTCCTAGCGCTGCCCGATTCAAACCGCACCTTCGTGATTGAGGCCAACGCGTCCGGAGTTAGAATTGGAGTTGTTCTAATGCAAAATAACAAATCTCTTGCTTACACCAGCAAGACTTTGTCTCCCTCCTATCATAAAATGTCCGTATATGATAAAGAAATGCTTATCGTCGTACACGCCGTCATGAAGTGGAGGCCCTACTTAATCGGTCGACACTTCTAGATTAAGACCATCACTGAAGCCTCAAGTATTTTTTGGAGCAAAAAATATCTTTCCCAGAGCAACAATGATGGGTAACTAAACTTCTTGGCTTTGATTATGAAATTATTTATCGAATGGGAAAAGAGAATGTTGTTGCAGATGCTCTATCTCGGCTACCGGGACAAGCCAAAATTTCAGCCATCTCCCTTCCCTCCACCAACTTCTTCAAAGACAATAGAGAGGAGTGGAAGAGCGACCCAGAAACTCGAAGCATCATAGAAAAATTGGAGAAGAATCCAGGTTCAATGGCCACTATACTTGGGATTCGAAGGACCTGCGCTATAAAGACCGAATTGTGATTGTTCCTTCTTCCCCTTGTATCAAAATTATTTTGCATGAGTTGAACTCTTCACCTTCAGTAGGGCACTCTGAATTTCTGAGAACATATAAGAGGGTGAAGCAAAACTTCTTTTGGAGAGGCATAAAAAGATCGATTAATGATTATGCATCTAAATATGATATATGCCAATAGCAAAAAGGTGAAACGGTGGCAAGTTCAGAAAAACTACAACCACTACCTATACCAGACTCACCATAGACTGACATCTCCATGTACTTCATCGAAGGGCTACCACCATCTCAAGGTAAAAGTATGATCTTTATGGTGGTAGATCGTCTAACCAAATATGCTCATTTTTGTGCTGTGAGACATCCTTATACCGCTGTCTATATTGCTCAACTTTTTATAAAAAATATTATAAAAATGCATGGGATGCCAAGGTCGATTGTGAGCGACCGTGACAAGGTGTTTACAAGTAAATTTTGGACTAAGCTCTTCGAACTACAAGGAAATCAATTGAAGATGAGCATAGCCTATGATCCACAAACGGACTGCTAAATAGAAGTGGTGAACAGATGCCTCGAGACTTACTTAAGATGCTTTACCAGTGACCTGCCCAAAGAGTGGACAAGGTGGTTTCCTTGGGCCGAATGGTGATACAACATAACTTATCATTCATCAACTAAATGTACCCCCTCCCCTAGTAAGGCATTGTATGGTCGACCGCCCCTTGTAATATATAAATATGTAATTGGTGCAGCCAAAATGGATCAGGTCGACCAAAACTTAATTGATAGAGACAAGCTTCTGTAACTACTAAAAGACAACCTAACTACTGCCCAAGCCCGCATGAAGCAACAAGCAAACATTCACCGGAGCGAGCGAGAATTTTCGGTAGGAGATTGGGTCTACCTTCGCCTACAACCATACAAGTAGTTGTCAATCAACACCAGAGCATCGATGAAGTTATCTCCATGATTTTATGGACCATATCAGATTTTGGAGTGTATTGGGGTCGTGGCATACAAATTAAAGCTCCCAAATGATGCTAAGATACATCCCGTCTTCCACATATCTTGCTAAAGCCAAAATTGAGAGACATAAATTGGTTCAAACTCAGCTATCGAGCACTACTAATGATGGCAAGATTTAAGCTTAACCTGAAGCTATACTTGATCGGAGGATTGTGATGCGCCGTCGATGCCCTTCAACTGTAGTACTCGTGAAGTGGAATAATTTACCATCCGAAAATGCAACGTGGGAGTCTTACAAGGAGCAGAAGACCCGATTCCCAGAGTTTATAAACCCTCAGCCTTGAGGACAAGGCTGATTCAAAGAGGGCGGGCTTGATAGGACTTTAGCAGGGTTGAGTCCTAATCACCTAAGAAGTGGTCAATAAAAACCATGTGGGATTGTAATAAAACCCCACATAGCTACTTTTATCCTATAAAGAAATGTAGCTAGGATTTAGATTGGGGCCTTAGGGCTTAGTAGCCGTCGCCCCCTTTACTGGGCTGGTCGGCTAGGGTTTCCCTCAGTTAGGTTGGCTATAAGAGGAAAAATGGATAATTTTACTTAGGCAAGCACCCCATAGGCTAGTGTTTAGAACCCTATAAAATGATGTAGCTGCCCCCTCTCTTTTATCAAGCAAGATCAATCTTTTATTCAGCCTTGTGCCGAGTTATAGGAGGGATGATCCCCCTTATAGCGTTCCAAGGGTTTATCCCCCTCAAAGATCAAAATCTATAGGGCTCCTTCTGGGTTCTATCATACTATATCCTTAGTGATTCTACATAAGTGGCTATGAGACCAGCTGCCACCATCATATGGATGGGTATATAGTACATCGATCTGTCTAGTTGTCTTGATGTCCCTCTCGAGCAACATATGACCAGAATTATTTAAGATCTGTGTTTAAAGGTAAATCGGTCTCATTATCATAATCTCACTATGATTCGATTCTCATTGCACAGAACCAAGGATATCATAATATATATATTCAATAAATAATATAATATGATAATATGCCAATAATAATGATGATGCAAAGAGACTATATAGCATGTCACACGTGTCATCACTCATGTGATTAGCTTGCAGGGCACCTGTAACTAGCAATCTCTCACTTAACCTAAAGTCAATCACCTATGTGTCTGATCCTCATCAAACCCCTATGACGCTCAAAGATAATCTGAGCCAATGGCTTTGTTAGTAGATCTACAATGTTATCTTTGGATGGAACTCTTTCCATTACTATATCTTTCTGAGCTATGATCTCTATAATCAGGTGGAACCTCCTCATAATGTGCTTGAACTTCTGATGAGACAGACTCCTTTACTTGAGCGATCACCCCATTATTATTGTAGTATATGGGAATTGACTCTATGTTTCTCGATACAACACCCAAATCCCAGATAAACTTCTTCATCCACACCCCTTCCTTTATTGCCTATGTAGCAGCAATGTATTATGCTTATGTGGTCGAGTCAGCAATAGTATCTTGCTTGGAACTCTTCCAGCTTACTACTCCTTCATTTACGGTGAAAACATACCCTGAGTTCGACTTATTATCATTAATATTAGTCTAGAAACTCGAGTCCATGTAGGCCTCAACCTGAAGGCTACCTCCTCCATATATCAGTAAAAGATTTTTAGTCATTCTCAAGTACTTAATGATACATTTTACTGCCTTCCAATATTCCAAACCTAGATCCGCTTGATACCTTCTCATGATACTTAGAGCATGCGCTATATCAGGCCTCGTACATAACATAGCATACTTGATAGACGCTATCGCTAAGGCATAGGTATCCTATTCATGTCTGTCCTTTCTTCAGAAGTCTTTGGGGACATACCCCTTGAAAGTGATATTCCATATATCATTGGTATGAGACATCTCTTGGAATTCTCTATAACAAACTCTTTGACTATGTATCTAAACTGGGATAAGTCAAGCATCCTCTTAGATCTATCTCTATAGATCTGAATTCTCAAAATATAGGATACTTCTCCTAAATCCTTTATAGAAAAGTTTCTAGATAGCTAAGTTTTTACTGTATAAAACATTCTCACATCATTCCTAATGTTAGGATGTTATCCACAAACAACACCAAGAAAGTGATAGCACTCCTACTTGTCATCTTGTACACACAAGGCTCATCTTCTTTCCTAACAAAGTCATAAGATCTAATCACCTCATCAAATCTTATGTTCCAACTTCGGGAAGCTTTCTTCAATCCATAAATAGACCTGAGCAACCTGCACACTTTATCTGGACTCTCACTAGATACAAATCCCTTTGATTATGTCATATACACATTCACCTCGAGGTTGCCATTTAGGAATACGATTTTCATATCCATCTGCCAGATCTCATAATCATAGTGTGTAGCGATAGCCAGGATTTAAGCATGGTTACAAGTGAGAAGGTTTCATCATAGTCAACTCCTTGCCTTTGACGATATCCTTTAGCCACTAGCCTTGCCTTATAGGTCTCCACCTTTTCATCTACCCCGATCTTCTTCTTGAAGATCCATTTACAACTGATGGGTACAATACCCTTAGGTGCATCGATAAGGTTTCAAACCTTATTGGAGTATATAAAATCCATCTATGAATTCATGACTTCTTGTCACTTTCCAGAGTCTATATTCAACTACTCGTAGGTCTGAGGATTAACATCCTGAGAGTCCTCTCCACTAATATATCCCACAAATCTTTCAAGAGGGTGAGATACTCTACTAGACCTACACAAAGTTGGAACTTGTGTGCTAGATACTTGAATAGACTTGGACCCTAGAATGGTGCTTGAGGTAGATTTTCCAATCTCGCTCAACTCTATCTTGTTGAATCTTAAAGTTTGATAATAAATCAATTGATGGGTTTTATGATTTAACTTATGTGTTATAGAAAGTGATGCAGGATTAATTATAATGGTGAAAAGGTATTACAATCATATGTTGGACTGGAGTCAAGTTCGGACATCGGGCTGAAGTTCGGATAATGCAATGGAAGCTCGCCAAGAGTTCGTCGGAAGATGATTGAGAAACTCATTGGAAGTTCACCAGAGGATGCTGAGAAGTTCGCCAGGAGTTAGAAAGATTAATTAGCATGTTGGTCACAAATGATTGTAATTGTGTAGTGTGTCTTAGTTAGTATCGTAAGTGAGTCCTAATTGAGTTAGATTTAAAAAATATTAAATTAATCAATTTGAGGCAACTGAGTCCACTTTGGATTCAATTTGAGCTCATGTTGAGCTCATTCGGCTAACCTGAAAAGGGTCTACCAGTTGTACACTTTGATTATGAAATAGTAGAGGAAGTACTATTCTCGGACTGTTTGATGGTAGTATTACTGGTGGGTGGCGGTAGTGCCACCTAAGAGGAGGTGGTACCACCTAGGAAGTTATAGTACTACCGTCACCCAATTTTTCTAGCATTTTTGGTGGTAGTACCATCGGTGCCGATGGTAGTACCGTCGATAAGTAAGAAAGTGATAAGTAAGTTCAAGAAAAGTAGTCGTAATCTTGGATAAAAGATGTGTAAAATTTAAGAGCTTCCCTTGAGTGCTTCAAAGTATAAAGTGAGTCTAAGGGAAGAGAGAAAATTTTATTAAGGTTCCTCTCCTGAACATTTAAAAAGGAGAAAAGTATAAGGGGTTTGATCTTCACCTGTGGAAGAAGATTCTTAGTGGACACCGGTAGGCCTCGATGAAGGAGGACTCCGAAAGTGGATGTAGGTTAAGGTTTTGGCCGAGCCACTATAAATTATGAGTCTTCTTTCCTTGTCTTTTACTTTAGTATTCCTTAGCTAGATCGAGATGTTTTCGATCTTATGTTTAAAGAAACACTTTCGATTTTAATTTTTTACTTCGAGCAATAATTTTTCAAATCGAGTTTATTTTTCACTTGCACAAATTCACCCCTCCCCCCTCTTAGTGCCAACTTGATCCTAACAATTGGTACCAGAGATAATTATAGTTGATTGGATTAACTCCTAATTGAGTTATGACTTCATTTGGCCTAAACGATGGATACTCTATCACACGTCCTCACATGTTCAATGAAACAGATTACACATAATGAAAATTTAGAATGTATATCTTTTTTATTTTGAAGGATTTTAAACTATGAAATATTATTAAAAATGGTTTTCAGAAGTCATCCAATCCAATGATTGGTGTGATCATGAAAAAAAGATGTTTTCATTAAATGTCAAAGATATGAATGCTATGTTTTATGCTTTAGATAAAAACGAGTTTGATTGAGTTTCTACTTGTGATTCAGCGTATGATATTTAGCACACTTTAGAAGTCACAATGAAGGCACAAGTAGGGTAAACGAATCAAAAATAAATCTTCTTGTACATAACTATGAATTGTTTAAAATGAGACCAAGTGAGACTATTGGTAACATGTATACCCGCTTTTCGGCATCAATAGTTTAAAATCTCTTGGTAAAGTTTATCCTAATCTTGAACTTGTTAATCAAATCTCGAGATCTTTACCTAAAAGTTGGGACCCGAAAGTAACTGTTATACAATAAGCTAAAGACTTGAACAACTTGCCTCTTGAAGAATTAATTAGGTCTTTGATGACTTATGAAATGAGCTGCAAAGCTCATGATGAATTTGAAGAACACCTTCCAAACAACAAGAAGGCCATTGCCTTGAGAACTTAAGAACATCTTCCAAAGAGCAGGAAAGACTTGGCACTGAGAATAGCAATATGATTCTTCAAGTGAAACCTCAAATGGTAAGGACAATAATATTGCACTACTAACAAAAAAATAATAAAAATCATAAAAATAAAAATAAATCCAAAAATAATAATATAATATGTTTTGAATGCAAAGAAGCCAAGGCATTTCAAAAGTGAATGCCCACATTTGAAGAAAAAAGGCGCCAAACAAGAAAAAGGCCTTCTCAGCAACATGGGATGATTCAAGTTCGTCAACTAAAGAAGACAACAATAAAGAAGAAGTTGTCAACTACGTACTAATGGCCATCCATGATGAGGTAGGTAAATCTTCTGATGTTTTATTTATGTTTGATGAATTATTAAATGCATTTCATGAACTTTTTGATGAATTTAAAACGATTAGCAAAACCTATAAATTACTTAAGAAGGAACATGCATCACTAGCTAGTAAACTTAAAAAAATGCATGAAGTATCAACATCACATAATTCTTGCACTAAATGTGAAACACTAGAGTAACTTAGAAAGGAAAATGCCATACTACAAACTTTAAAAAAAATTAAAATATGGAATAAATCTCTAAACATGATCCTTGCAAATAAGGGTCATGTTCATAGGAAAGAAGATACTGGCTTTGTGGGCAACACTCAACAAAAGCCAACTATCTTCATTATAGGACCTACATTAAACTCTTCACCTAAACTTAAATGTAATTTTTGTGGTAGACTAAAACATTTTACCTATAAGTGTTCATATAGAAAGTATAGTCCATATAAATTGATTTGGGTTCATAAATGAGTCATAAATAAAACAATGCCCTTAGTTAATTAGGTAGAGCTTTTCATGATGAACCTAAAGTCAAATAGATACCTAAATCAAAACCATATTTTTTTATATGTTTGTCTCCAAACAAATGCTAGGAGCACAAAATGGTACATTGATAGTAGATGCTCAAGGCACATAATAAGAGATCTGACTTATTTTTTAAGTTCACTAGCCTAAATAAAGGAATTGTCACCTTCGGAGACAACAACAAGGGAACAATCATTGAGAAAGGAACCATAGGTAACAAATCAAACCTTTTGATTGAAGATTACTATGAATTGATGGTTTGAAACATAATTTACTGAGTATTCATCAATTGTGTGATAAATGATACATTATTAAACTTGAATCTAATGCTTGTATAATTAAAATATCACACAAAAATAAATCTTTGATTACCTTCAGAAATAATAATGTATATACTATTGACATTGAAAATTTTTTTGATGAAATATGCTTTTCAAATTTGAATGATGATCCTTGGATTTGGCATATGAGACTAGGTCATGCTAGAATGAAACTACTAAATCAAATCTCAACTAAGAGGATTACCTAGCATCAAGTTCGTCAAAGACAAAATTTGTAATGCTTGTCAAATAGGAAAGCAAATAAAAAGTAGTTTTAAGTCAGAAAATCAGATAAGCACCTCTAGGCCACTAAAATTGATCCATTTGGATTTATTTAGACTAATTAATACTACAAGCTTAGGAGATAGCAAATACACATTCATCATTGTATATGATTATAGTAGATATACTTGAACTTACTTCTTAGCTCATAAAAGTGATTATTTTAAATATTTTTCAAAATTTTACAATTTGTTCAAAACGAAAAGGGTTTTATAATTTCATTTATACATAGTGATCATGGTGGTGAGTTTTAAAATCATGATTTTTAGACTTTTTGTGAGTTGAAAGGATACCACAATAATTTCATTACTCCTAAAAATTCACAACAAAATGGAGTAGTGAAAAGAAAAAAATAGAAGCTTATAAGAAATGGCTAGAATTATGTTAAATGAACATAGTCTACCCAAATATTTTTGGGCCAAAAATGTTAACACGGTATACTATGTTATGAATAGGGTTCTTGTAAGACCATTACTCTCTAAAACTCCTTGTGCATTGTGGAATGGTGAAAAACCTAATATTTCATAATTTAAGATTTTTGGTTATAAATGCTTCATTTTAAATGAAAAAAATACCTTAGAAAAATTTGATGTAAAATCTGATGAAGGCATTTTTCTTAGTTATTCTTGTACTTCAAAAGTTTATCATGGTTTTAATAAAAGAACGTTAGTATTGAGGAATCTATTCATGTCATTTTTAATGAGATTTTTGAATTTAAGAAAATTAATCTTGATAATGATTTTGATTTTGGCATTTTGAATTTGAATAAAAATACTCCTAAAAGCAACTTGAATGAATCTACTTCTAAGTCCTTACCCAAGGAATAGAAGTATATAAATGCTCATCCTAAGAAGCTTATAATAGGAAATATATCAAAAGGTATTCAAACTCTTTCTTCTTTTAAGAATGTTTGTACTAATGTCGCTTTTCTATCTCAAATTGAACCAAAATACATTGATGAAGCACTAAGAGATGACTCTTAGGATATTGTAATACATGAAGAGCTGAACCAATTTGAGAAAAATTAGGTATGAGAGTTTATTCCTAGATCTAGTGATTGTTTAGTGATTGGTACTAAATGGAACTTTAGAAATAAGCAATATTAAAATAGTATTGTGGTTAGAAATAATGTTAGATTAGTGTCCAATGGTCTCAACCAAGAAGATTAGATCGATTATGAAGAAACTTTCACTCCTATGGCTAGACTTGAAGCCATAAGGATGCTCTTTATCTTTGTTTCTTTCAAGAATTTTAAGTTATTTCAAATTGATGTCAAAAGTATTTTTCTTAATAGTTTCATTTCCGAAGAAGTTTATGTTGAACAACCATTCGATTTTGAAAATAGTCTTTTTCTTAATCATGTTTTCAAATTATCTAAGGCTATTTATGGATTGAAATAAGCCCCTAGGGCTTGGTATAAAAGACTTAGCTCTTTCCTTATTTCAAATAATTTTTTGAAAGGCAAGATTAATACCATATTATTTTTCAAGTATTTTAAAAATATTCAAATTTATATTAATGATATTATTTTTGGTACTACAACTGAATCTTTATGTGAATCTTTTGCCAAGAGTATGAGCTAAGAGTTCAAAATGAGCCTAATGGGCAAATTAACCTTTTTCTTAGGATTACAAATAAAAAAATTAAATGATAGAATCTTCATAAGTCAAATCAAGTATATCTTAGATTTGTTAAAACGTTTTGGTATGGACAATACTAACGTCATAAAGGCACCCATGAGCACTTCTACGAAATTACACTTGGATAATAAAAGTAAAAATTTTGATAAAAAATACACAGACGAATGATAGATAGTTTATTATATTTAACTGATATTAGATCAAACATAATGTTTAGTGTTGGATTGTGTGCAAGGTTTCAATCTAATCCTAAACATTTCCATTTTAAGACAGTTAAACGAATATTTAGATATTTAAAAGAAACTTCTAATTTAGAATTATGATATCCTAAGTCCAAAAACTTTGATTTACTTGCATATTATGGATGCCAATTTAAACGTTATATAATAGATAGGAAGAGTACACTCGAAACATGTCAATTCTTAGGATATACACTTATTTCTTAGTTTTCTAAGAAATAAAATTCGATTACATTACCGATAGCTGAAGCTGAGTACATAGCAACTAGTGCATGTTGTACATAAGTTATTTGGATGAAAAGCACCTTAGAAGATTATGGTGTTCATTTAAAAAATATTTTTATCAAATGCGATAACACTAGTGCAATATGTAAGTCTCATTCAACACTCAAGAACTAAACATATTAAAATTAGATATCACTTTATTAGAGATCATATAAATAATCATGATATGTCTTTAGAATTTATCGATACTAAGCATCAATTAACTGATATCTTCACCAAACTATTAAATAAAGAACAAGTTGACTTTATTAGAAGAGAGTTAGGAATGTTAAACCATCTGAATGCAAGATTTACTATTTTTTGGATTCTTGAGCCTTTGCTTGAAATTTTATATGAGATAATTTTGAATGCATGAGTAGCTCTTATAGTCTTCTCGGATTTTTTGACTTTTTGAGCAATCTTTTGAAATGATTCTCTTTTAAATTGACATTTACAAGAGGGAAAATGGGATTTAAAGCTCTTTTTGAGATGAGATTCATTTATATCCTCTCTCAAAACTTATTTCGATTCATTGATTTTTTTATATCCTTAATGAATATTTTGTTATGATCAATTAGCACTAAGAGGGGGGGAGGGGGTAGAGGGGGGTGGGGGTAGGGGGTGAACTAATGCAAGAGAAATAGTGCTCATTTAAAAACTTTCTTTCATAAAGTAGAGAATGAACAACAAAAGCTTTACTTTATATTTTGACAAAACTAATTTAAAGTTGATTTGAAAGAAATAGAGAGACTGAGGCTCGTATCTAAATAGAGAGTGATTAAGAGCAATCAAATGTAATAAATAAAGCAATTAAAGCACACTTATATTTATAGTGGTTCGACCTCAACCGGCCTACATCCACTCCCCGAGTCCTCCTCCTTGAGGCACACCGGTATCCACTATGATCTCCTTTAGGTAAAGACCAAACCCTTATAACATAAGCTTACATGGGAGACTCTTTACAAGAATTTTTTCAACTCTAGGCTCACTCCCTTCCTCTTTTCTTTTTCTCACAATTCACATAAGTTTTTTAAAATTATTATATGGAATGCAAGAAAACTTGGGAGATCTATAGGCCCCAAATGGCTTCAAATTTTGGAGCCAAAATTCTAACGTATCCGAAAAATCCGGGTATGAGCGATTTACCCACCAGCGCCAACGGTGCACTCGCCGAAAGCACCCTGAAAATAGGGTACGAGTGGTTTAACCATCGTTAGTCGCAAAAAAACCTAGGCGGTGGTGGTACACCCACCGCTTACAAGTGGTTCAACTGCTAGAATTTCCCGAAAAGTGGTTCCCTCCACTTTTTGAATTCCGGCTTGAATCTTATGTTGACCAATTCTCTAATCAACTAATTAAGCTCAACTTGAGCTCAATCAAACCCCTTTAGTTGATCCAATTGCCTCTCCAAATTACACTTAATTTGGACTTAAACTTAACCTATAACTTAATGATTACAATCATACATGACCACCAAGCTTAATTAACGACCTCACTCCCGCAATCCGACAACCTCCGACATTCCCAGCGACGAGTCTCACGGTCTTCCTCCAGCGATCTCCTAGCATGTTCCTAGCGATCTTCCTAATACCTTCGGCGAAATCCTAGCAAACTCCCGGTGAGCTCCCACCGCATCATCCAAACCTTAGCCAGATACCTAAGCTTGATCCCGAGTCTATGTCTGGTCTGTAACTCATTTTCACTATCATGGTTAAACCTACACGATGCTAACTATGACTTAATTAATTATAATTATGACCAATCAAATCCACTTGAAAACATTCACAACTCCCGGCAAGCTTTTCGGCTACCCCCGACAATCTTTCGGTGAGTCTCAATCTTTTTCTGATGAACTCTCTTGCACCATCCTGACAAACTCCTGATACCCTCGGCAAGCTCCCGACACGCTCTAAGCGAGTTCCCAACTGCATCGTCCAAACTCCGGCCCGATGCCTGACTTGATTTTGACCAAACCTCTGATTATAATTCTTTCTCTATCGTAGTTAATCCTGCATCAATCAATTCTAACAATACATGTTAAGTTAAATACTTATCAATTGATTTCATCATCAAAATCTAAGATTCAACATGTTTTTGAATGTATCCCACCGGACCCCCCCCCCCCCCTCTCTGGGAGAAAGAAACTAATTTCTTTATGTGATAAATATTTAAGAATGTTCAAATATAAGTTAATTATTTCTCCTTTTTATTGATGACAAAGGGGGAGAAATGACATAATTGATAATATAAGAAATATTTTGAGGTCTTTGAAATGTTTAAAATTGATATTGTATCATGATTAATGACATAGTTATCTTGTAAAACATAATGATTGAAATCTTTATGTGATACTAAGAAGATGAATGGTTAAAAATTATCATGTATTGTATCATGTACGGTTAAATTGTGAAAAATTATCAAAATACTTAAATTCCAAAGTTATAGTTTCTTTTGAATTCAAGTTTATTTTATTTATCTTATAGCATATATATAGGGGAAGTTAAGGTTAACTCTCGTTATCAATTTGTTGTCATCATAAAAAAAGGGGAAGATTATTGAATCTCAGATTTTGATAATGAAATCAATTGATAGGTTTTATGATCTAATTTATGTGTTAGAGAAAGTGATGTAGGATTAACTATGATGGTGAAAAGGCATTACAATCAGATGTTAGGCCAGAGTCAAGTTCGGGCATCAAGCTGAGGTTCGGATGATACAATGGGAGCTCACCAAGAGTTCATTAGGAGTTTGCCAAAGGTGATCGGGAAGCTTGCTGGGAGCACATTGGGAGTTCGCCAGAAGATGATCGAGTAACTCGCTTGAAGTTCATCGGAGAATGCCAGGAAGTTCACTGGGAGTTAAGAAGATAATTGACATGTCAGTCACAAATGATTATAATTATATAGTGAGTTTTAATTGAGTTAGATTTGGAAAAATCTAAATTAACTTAATTTGAGACGATCGGGCCTACTTTGGATTAGATTTGAGCTCAGGTTGAGCTCATTTTGCTAATTTGGAAAGGGGTCATACACTTTGGATATAAAATACTATAGGAAGTACAATTCATGAACTGTCTGATGGTAGTGTCGTCGATGGGCAGGGGCGGAATCGCCCAAGTGATAGTAGTATTGTCGCCACCTAGTTTTTCGAGCATTTTCGGTAGTAGTACCATCAGTACCTGATTTTTTTTAAAAAGATTAAATTTTAGCTTCATTTTTTTAAGTCAATTGGATCTATAAATACCCCAAGTATTCTTACATTGGAGAGTAAGAAAGTGATAAGTGCAAAAAAAGTGTTTGTAATCTTGGTTAAACGTTGTGTAAAATTTAAGAGCTTCCCTTAAGTGCTTCAAAGTATACAGTAAGTCTAAGGGACAAGAGAAAAATTTGTAAAGGTTTCTCTTCTGAACCTGTGAAAATGAGAGAAATATAAGGGATTTGATCTTCACCCTTGGAAGAAGATCATTAGTGGACACCGATAAGCCTCGATGAAGGAGGACTCTAAAAGTTGATGTAGGTCAAGCTTTTGGCCGAACCACTATAAATTATGAGCCTTCTTTTCTTATCTTTTACTTTAGCATTCCTCAGTTAGATCAAGATTTTTTCAGTCTTAAGTTTAAATCACTCGTGTATATGATTTCAACAAATTCCAAAAGAAACACTTCCAATTTTGATTTTTATTTCGAGCAATAGTTTGAATATTTTTCACTTGCACTTACTCACCCCACCTCTTATTGCCAACTCGATCCTAACATATCTCACTCTCACTTTTTCCACCAAAAATGTGTTCCTTCTCAAGGAACACGGTCTTCTTGGCAACAAATACCTTCTGGTCCTCATAATGATAGAAATAATACCCCAAAATTTCCTTAGGGTATTTCACGAAGGTGCATCTTTCGGTCCTTGATTCTAACTTATCGGAGTTGTGTCTTCTAACGTGAACAGGACAACCCTAGATCTTAACCACCTTAAGATCGAGCTTCTTTCCTTTTCATATCTCATATGATGTAGACACTACCAACTTTGATGGAACTCTATTCAGTATATAAGCTGCGGTCTTAGGGCATATCCCTATAATGAGATGGGTAGGTTAGAGAAACTCATCAAGGGTCGCACCATGTCTAACAATGTGTGGTTCCTCCTTTCTAATACACCATTAAGCTAAGGTATATAAGGAGATGTCCACTCGAATATAATCTCATGGTCCCTAAGGAAATGAGTGAACTCGTACTCAAGTACCCTCCTCCTCGATCTGATCAAAGAGTCTTAATACTCTTTTTAATCTGATTCTCTACTTCATTCTTATATTTTCTAAATTTTTCAAAGGCCTCGAACTTGTACTTGATCAAGTATATATTCAGAGAAATCGTTAGTGAATATAATAAAGTATGAGTAACCACCTATAGCCTGAGTCGATATGGGCCCACATACATCACTATGTATGGTTTTAGTAGCTCAGTAGCTCTCTCTCTCTAGTTCCACTAAAAGGAAAGTTGGTCATCTTTCCACGAAGGCAAGGTTCACAAGTTGCATACGATGTTAGGATCAAAGCAACACTAAAAGGGGGTGGTGAATTAGTTCTTATAAAAATTTCACTTCAATTTAAATACTCACTAAATAAAATGCATTTAAGCGTAAAGATGCATTTAAGCATAGAGATGCGTTTAAGCATAGAGATACATTTAAGCATAGAGATATTTGAAAGAGTGTAACCAAAGGTAGTAGACAATTAAGTAATGAACATAAAGAGCAAAGAAAAGGAAGCAAACTGATTTTATAGTGGTTTGGTCCCCTTGACCTACGTCCACTCCCGATTCCTCTTCACTTGAGGCCACCGGCTTCCATTCCTGATCTTTTTCAATGGGCAAAGATCAAACACCCTTCTTATAACTCTATTCTGCTTTTACAGGTTCAGGAGATAACATTTATAATTCTCTCAACTCTCCCTTAAACAAAAACTACACAAGAATAAATTAGGGGAGCTCTCAAAGGATTTATAATAGTATTTTCACAAGTTTTTCACTCTTGATTCTTGCTCATTCACCAGCAATAAAGGGTGGGGTATTTATAGGCCCTAAATAGCTTCAAAAGTGGAGCCAAAAATTAATTTTTAAGTGTTCCCGAAGTGCCAGTCTCAAAGACTATGTTCTAGGCGATTCAACCGCTTGACACAGTCTAGCAGAGTGTGTCTGGGCGGTTCAGCCACCTAACAGTCTGGGAGACCGTGTCTGGGCGGTTCAATCGCCTGACACACATTCGAATACTGTGTCATCTTGGAGATCGTGTCTCATCTGACCTTAGGTTACTGAAATGATTTTTATAATAAGTCCAAATCAGACCCAATTAAGGCCTAATGGCCTCTTAATTGTGTTAGTAAAAACTAACTCTCATTATGATGCTAACTACGACTCTTAACACACAATCTTCATTGTCCGATCATCTCTCGGCAAACTCCCGACATCCTCTCAATGAATCCCCGGCGAGCTCCCGATTTCCTTCAGCGAACTCCCAGCATTCTTCCGGCGAACTCCCGACGAGCTCCCGACAACCTATCGACGAACTCCCGACGAACTTCCCGGCAAACTTCTGGTGAGTTCTCAACAAGCTCCCGATTTCCTTTGGCGAACTCCCAGTGAACTTCCAGCATTCTTCTGGCGAGCTCCCGACAACCTATCGGCGAACTCTCGACGAACTTCCCAGCAAACTTCTAGTGAGTTCTCGACGAGCTCCCGACAACATCATCCAAACCTTGTCCAACCTCCGACGAGCTCCCATTGCGTCGTCCGAACCTTGGCTCGATGCTCGAACTTGAGGCCCAACATATGATTGTACTACCATTTACTATCGTAGTTAATCCTGCATCATTTTCTTTAATACACAAGTTAGATCATAAAACCCATCAATTGATATCATCATCAAAATCGAGATTCAACGAGCTCCCCCTTTTTGATGATGACAACCAATTGATGACGAAGTTAACCTTAACTCCCCCTATATATATGCCATTGGATAAATACAACAAACTTGAATTCAAAAGAACTTATCACTTTTGAATTCAAGTATAGTATTTTCATATTAAACCATTCATGATACCATACATTATAAATTTTTCAAAGCATTCATTTTCTTGGTATCATATAAAAATTTCAATCATTATATTCACAACATAGCCATGTCATCAATTATGATATAGCATTCATTTCAACTATTTCAAAGATGTCAAAGTATTTCTCTTATATCATCAATTATGTCATTTCTCCCCCTTCGTCATCAAAAAAAAGGAGAAATGCTCAATTCATATTTGAACATTTATCACAAATATCTATCATTTAAATATTTATTATTTTTGAATATTTATCAAAACTATTCAAACATACCATTTATCATTTGTCATCAATATACTATATCTCCTCCTTTTGTCATCAAAAAGGAGAAATATTTAACATAATTTTTCTAAATAATTATTCAAAACAAATATTCATTATATGATAAAATTTCAAACACAACATTTATCATATGTCATCAATCATGTTGTTTCTCCTTATTATCAAAAAGGAGAAATATTCACCACATATTTGAATACTAAGTGTTCAATATATATATTAACACATTTATCATAAATATTCATTACACAAAGAAAGAAATCTAGTCTATTCTCCCCCTTAGTAAAAAAAATAGAGTTTAATTCATTTTGTATCAAATTGTTTTCTTCCCCTTTTATAAATAAAATAGAAGAAGAAGAATGGGAGGGGGTGTCAAAGATCCAAAAATCACGTATCCCAAAATAAAATAAATTATTAAGAGGGGAGATACATTTGAAAATATTCATGAATCCATGAATCAAAATATTAAAAGAGACCTCATGAGTCTTATCACAAGAGAATTTTAACTTGCATTTTTTTTATAAATATCAAGAAGAAAGAATCGAGTGAAACCATTTCAAAGAATAGCTCAAAAAGTTGAGAAATCTGAGAAAAATATAAGAGCTACTCATATCATCTCATGTAAATATCAATAAATACTCAAAGTCATGATAGCAAATCATGCATTTAGAAGATTTTTCATATCTAATTTTCTTCAAGCAAATTATTCCTCATTTAATCATCTTATTGCAAGATAGCAATTTTATCTCCCCCTGGTCATTATAAATAATAAAATGAGTACTATGAAAGTAAATAATCTTGATTCGTTCAAGGTAAATCTTAATACATATAATTCATTCAAATAATTCTTCTTAATAAAATGGAAGAACGATCTTGATTAAAAATCTCAAATTATAGTTGTTAAGATCATAAATCTCTTTTTTATTAAAAAGAAGAAATCATAGAGGTTAAAGATAATTTTTCATAAAGGATAAGTTAAGTGAAGAAGTCAACGAGAAGTTTAAAGAAAATCATTCAATTTTTAACTCATCATAAATTTAAGAAATATTAATATGGTGATATACCATACATGAATATAAGGAAATCATAAATGAATCATATTATGAAGGATAGTAATATCAAATCATGAATACCAAAAGATATAATTTAATTTGACAGATTTCCTTTTAGGTCAAAAAGAAATCTTATGAGATCAAATAATAAGAAGGATCTTGTTTTATATAGATAGTTTTCTTTAATGAAACAAAAAAAGTCCTAGTGAACAATCTTGATTGATATAAAGTTCTCAAATTATGGTTTTCAAGATGTCAAGATCATGATAAGACCCTTTTTATGGTACATTGCATAGGAGAAAAGAAAAAGAAAATTTTGATTTATATATAGAAAATTTTAAGTTATCAAGAATATAGTTGTTAATGAAAATTTCAAGTTATAAGATCATAAGTCTCCTCTTTCGTAAAAAGAAAATTATAGAAGTAAAAAAAAATGATTCCCATATGAGATGCCTCAAGTCAAAAATCATGAGAAAGTTCATGATTTGGCCGAAAAAAATCTCATTTAAATTTCAATTATCAAAATCACTTTCGTAGTTCAAGAAATTCAACAATAATCATAATACTTTATCTCTTACTAAAAACTTGATTGAGAAATTTTCAAAGAAAAACTTTTCCTCTTTTTAGTTATTTCAATCTATGTGATTTATTTCATACAAAAATTCCTTCACCTTTTATGCCAAATCCATGCATTGATTATCATTTAAATTCTAGTTTCATCTAAAAAGAAATCATCAAGATCATTAAAATAAGTAAAACATCTTTAACCTTTTAAAATTGAAAATCAAGTATCATTTTCAAAACAAATCAAAAAATATTTTTAAACAAAAACTTCGATTTATTCCAATTCCAATGATTTTTAAAGTGAGTTACCATGCTCATTTCATTCTCATTAAATGTATTTTTAATTTTCAAAAATACTAGCCAATGAAGTATGATTTTTTTCCTTTTTTATAATATTCTATGCTCAAATTCTATCATTCAATAATATACATTTAATCATACAACCCATGTTTCAAGTTAATTCTTCAACATTATTAAGGCCATTACAATAACACATCAAAATGATAAAACATCTTCAAAGCAAAAATTTAACCAATCTCAATTCCAATATGTAAATGAGTCTAACTCTTTACACATAGTGCAAGGAGTTGACAAACTCATTTCAAAAAATTTTATTTATTTCAAGTCTATCTAATATAACATTTAAATCATACAACTATTCAACCATTAATCATTCATAACATTTAGGTCATTTAACGATAGCCTTTCTAAATATTAAAACTAATAATTTTGAACTTATTATTCAATCATTATCAAAATCTCATTTATGTAAATTTCAACATATTTTTCAATAACTATGTTTCTTTGGTTCTACATCATTAAGATTAATTATATAATTATAACTATTTTCAATAAAAAGATATATTATAATATAAACAAAGATTATTAAGCTTCAAACATCTTAGTTCAAATATTTTTTTCTTATTTTTTACATTTTAGCTAGGAAGCTTGATAAGTAAGTTAGATCTCAAGTCAAATGGCTTGAGCATCCACAAGATATCATTCTATTTTGCTTCTAGCTTTAGTTTGGTGACAAACCTATAAGAAAGATTTAGGTACCCATTTTACATTAGGACCTATATGAAGAAATTTGTCTTTCTTATCTAATGGTTTTTTGTTATTTGTTATTATTCCCTTAGAAACCCAAACTAATTTGTGAGGACTATAGTTTTTGAATGGATATTTGTAAGCCATATGTCGTAATCTACCATAAAAATTATATTTAATTTTTTATGGCAAATTTAAGGTAGGTTCTTTAACAAAAATAGTTGGTTTTTGTTGAATATTTACCATCAAAATCTATGGCATTTCTTCTATTAATATGACCCTTATTGACAAGGATCATATTTAGGGATTTGTTCCTAATTTTAATTTTTTTTAATGTAGTCTTAAGAATGATATTTTCTTCTTTAACACTATCTAGTGTTTCACATTTAGAGCAAAAATTGTGTAATGGTAAAATATCATGCAAGGTTTCATGTTTGGTGCATGTATTGTGTGATGGTGGTGCTCCATACATTTCATCAAGTTTACTAACTAATGATTCATGCTCTATCTTAAGTAATTTATATGATTTGCTAATCTTTCTAAATTCATCATAAAGATCATGAAAAGAAAGTAATAACTCATTAAAAGTAAAAGACTTTCGGGTGGGTTACTTACCTCATCGTGGTTGGCCACGAGCGCGAGATCTTCCACTTCTTCTTGATTATATTCTTTAGCTTTGGAGCACCTCGGCTACTTGCATTCATAGCAAGAAGTTTTATCCATCTTTAAAATATTTTTATGGTTCATGTTGATTAATTTATCCGATTCATTTGTCAAATATTCAAAGTTCACATCACTCGAGATTTCACTCGATGAGTCATGTGTTCTATTTAGTTCCAATTCCTTCCTGTCCTTTGGAAGGTGTTCTTGGGTTCTAAATGTCAAATTTTTCTTGCTCTTAGGAAGGTATTCTTCTTGTTCATTTTTGTAAGATATTTTGTTTAATGATTCATTTAGATTTAGTGTGATTTCATGTGTTAACTTTAATGTATGCTAAATCTCAAAAATTGAATCACAAGAGGAAATCTGATCAAATTCATTTTTGTTGAGAGCACAATATAAGGCATTCATAGCCTTAGCATTTAAAGGAAATATTTATTTTACATAATCATTCTAATCATTTATTGAATTGGATGACTTTTGAAAACTTTTTTCAACAATACACCATAAATCAAAATCTATCAAAATCAAAAAGATGCATATTCAAATTTTTCAAGATGTGTAGTCCATCCCATTGAACATTGAAGTACATGTGATAGAAAGTCCTTCTTAATTACCAACAAAAGCCATCTCTTTTGTATTTTAAGCCAATTAGAGAGAAACGTGACTATGATACCAATTATTAGGATCAAAGCAGCACTAAGAGGGGGGGAGAGTGTGAATTAGTGCTTATAAAAATTTCACTTTGATTTAAATACTCACTCAATAAAAACCGTATCGAAAATACGTTTAAGCATAAAGATGTGTTTAAGCGTAGAGATACGTTTAAGTGTAGAGATATTTGTAAGAGTGTAAGCAAAGGTAGTAGACAATTAAGCAATGAACATAAAGAGCAAAAAAGAGGAAGCAAACCGATTTTATAGTGGTTCGATCCTCTTGACCTACGTCCACTCCCGATTCCTCTTCACTTGAGGCCACCAACTTCCACTCCTGATCTTTTTCAATAGGCAAAGATGAAACACCCCTCTTACAGCTCTATTCTCCTTTTATAGGTTCAGGAGATAACCTTTAGAATTCTCTCAGCTCTCCCTTAAACAAAAACTACACAAGAAAAACTAAGGGGAGCTCTCAAGGGATTATTACAATAGCATTTTCACAAGTTTTTCACTCTTGATTCTTGCTCATCCACCAGCAAGAAAGGGTGGGGTATTTATAGGCCCCAAATGACTTCAAAAGTGAAGCCAAAAATTAATTTTTAAGTGTTCCCGAGGTGCTAGTCTCAAAGACTGTGTTCTGAGCGGTTTAGCCACCTAACACAATCTGGCAGACTATGTCTGGGTTGTTCAGTCGCCTGATAGTCTAGGAGATCGTGTCTGGGTGGTTCAACCACCTGACACACCTTTAAAGATTGTGTTATCTTGGAGATCGTCTTCAAAGACTATATATCATCTGACCTTGGGTTACTGAAATGACTTTTATAATAAGTTCAAATCAGCCCTAATTAAGGCCTAATAGCCTCTTAATTGAGTTAGTAAAAACTAACTCTCATTATGATGCTAACTATGACTCTCAACACAAAATCTTCATTGTTCGATCGTCTCTCGACGAACTCCTTGCATCCTTTCGATGAACCCCCGGCGAGCTCCTGATTTCCTTCTGTGAACTCCTAGTATTCTTTTGGTGAACTCCCGGCTAGCTCCGATAACCTATCAGTGAACTTCCGATGAACTTCCTGGTAAACTTCTGGTGAGTTCTCGATGAGCTTCCCGATTTTCATTGGCAAACTCCCAACAAACTTCCAGCATTCTTCCAGTGAGCTCCCGACAAGTTATCGGTGAACTCCCGACGAACTTCCCGATAAACTTATGGTGAGTTCTCGGTGAGCTCCCAACAACATCATCCGAACCTCGGCCAACCTCCAGTGAACTCTCGATGAGCTCCCATTGCATCGTCCGAACCTCAGCCCGATGCTCGAACTTGACTTCGGCCCAACATCTAATTTATTGTCCTTTACTGTCGTAGTTAATCCTGCATCATTTTCTTTAACACACAAGTTAGATCATAAAACTCATTAATTGATTTCATCATCAAAATTTGAGATTCAACATACGACTCATAGTCGAATGGATCTAAGTATTCATCTTTTAGAAACCTTTGAATCTTTCCCTCATGGATATGTAATAGCCTACAATGTTATAGGTATATATTGTTCACCTCGTTTCATTTCCTCTTGGACGTATTTATGTTCATAATGTGTGGGAAGTGTCTAACACATATAAGTCATTTATCAAGGTCCCTCTAGTGATGATTTCATTATCTAAAATTATTGAATTATTATTATTCTCAAAAATTAATTTATATCCACTAATTGTCAAACAAGAAATGGAAATAATATTTTTGATAATAGATGGAACAAAATAGCATGCATCCAATACAATGATAGCTCCTCTAGGCAAATGTAGGGTGACCTCCCCAACAGCAACTGCAGCAACTCTTGCTCTATTGCCCATCTTGAGATCCATCTCACCTCTGGCCAGTCTCTTAGGTCTTGCTATAACCTACAACATATTGCAGATATGATAAGCACTTCCGGTATCCAATACCCATGTGTTATCATGAAAATCTGACAAATGGAGATAGATCATAAATAGACCTGAAGCTTCGCCAAGCTTGTATTTTATGTTGTCTACAAGGTAATCCTTATAATTTCTCTTCCAGTACTCGTCTTTACTGTAGTGGAAGTATTGTCCTTTGTCCTTTGTCGGGTCTTTCTTGGTAACCTCTACCTTACTCAGTCTTTCTTTATCCTTGCCCTTCTTAAAGGTCTTACTAGCGTTCCTTTTTTTTTGTCTCACCAATATAAAGAACTAGTTTCTCTTTCTTGATGGCACTTTTAGCTTCCCTCAATATATTGAGGAGCTCAGGGAGAGTCACCTCAAACTTTCTCATGTTAAAATTCATGATAAAGTGAGAAAAGGAATCTAACAAGGACTGAAGTATAAGATCAACGCATAGGTTATCCTTTAGGACTATTCCTAGACGTGTGAGTTTCTCGATCCACTCTATCATCTTCAGGACATGGTTCTGAACAAACTCTTAGATATATAATATCTTTGAGTTCTTCCATGTTCCTCAAATAGTTGGCGACGATAAATAATGATGGAGTTGACATTCATGCTCTCATGTTGCCTCTATAACTCGAGAGTCATGCAGGTTAAAATATAATATTTTGCTTCACATAGCGAGTGATATCATCCTCGCTAGTCCCTTCTTTCGACATGGGCACTATCGTATCAAGAACATACACGATTTTCTCCGTCGTGAGAATAATTCTCAAATTACGGAGTCAATCTGTGTAGTTTGGAACAGTAAGGCGGTGGCATCAAGTATGCCACGTAGGGGGTTTGTAAGCAACATGTTTTTGACAAATAATATATAGCATAAATAAATAATATATAGATTTTATGAAAAAACTAATTAAGATATGGACTTTTATCTTAATGTACTCTCACCATTTTCCTAGTGAATCATGCAACACCCTCAGTACGTGAAACACAAGTTTTTGATAGACTTCTAGTGAGGATCGGGATCCAATCGGTGTCTTAGTGTAACCTTGAGTGACTCGACTAATTATACTAAGCCCAAAAGGTAGGCAATTCTTGCTAATCACAACTCCTTGTAATTCCTATCATGTTTGGCCTTTGAATCATTATGGTCACGACTGCTCGGACCAACCATAAATTTTAGTTAAGTCATCACTATCGTTACAAGATGAGTCTGATTTGATGATATACTCTTAAGTGACACAACCAAGCATACCATATCCTCAGGTCATCGGTGACATCAATATATCATAGGCAAGATCTCAATCACGTAGATAGGTGAGCCTTGAGGGACTCGACCAACTCAGCATATGTCATGATTTAATTTCTTCCTATAATAATGGAAGGTCACGTGGGTCAATCTTATTGCCTCACGCTCTTCGACTTAATATTATCGTAAGAGGAATTTTTGTTTTGTATCAGTCTCCTAATATATCGTGTCACACATATGTATATTTAATATATATCTACATCACATGCAAATATATATATATAGTAGGTGTATAACACATATCACATATGCAAGCCACACTGGATGATCATGAGTCGTCACCTAATATGAGTAAGCCCGAGCCAATGGGCTAACCACTTAATAGAATATATGTGTGCATGGTGCATCTCCATGCCCTGTGATCGTTGATCTCGTCATCATCGATTCTTTAAATCCTCGTCGCATCACCAGATTCTCGTCATAACATTGTGGGTCCGTTGTGACCTTCATATTTCTGTCGTGCCTCTCTGTATAATTACAAAATAATCACAAGCATGTAGGCCCGACAATAAACGAGAAAAAATTAAAAGGGCTCACAAGCCTAAATAATAATAATTATCATATATTCACATCACATCACATTACTAGTGATCATTTATCCATATCATACATCACATGTACATATCACATCACAAGTTGGATTACTAGATATATAATAATAATTAATTTAAACTATTTAATTAATTATTTCTAAAATTTTTAGGATACCCTACCATATGGTTCCTAATATGGCAGCTTAGGACTCCTAGTGCGGCTAGGAAACCCTAGCCGCTAAGAGTCCTCTTGCGACTAGGAATCCCTAGCCATAAGGAAACCTTGGGAGGTTAGGAAACCTAGCCCCTAAGGAACTCTTTTGCAGCCCTTTCGTTGGCTGCAATCTACCATTGGCAGCCAGCACATCTTGGCCACCCAAACACCCCTTGCGACTAGGAAACCCTAGCCACAAGATTACCTTTGGTGCTTTGGAAACCCTAGCTGCTAGGGTTTACCCATGCAAACAAGACTCTTGGGTGGTAAAAGTGTGATTCGTTCCATTAACAACTTAAAAAGTTAAGGGGTCTCTTAGTTTTTTCATACTCCGATCAAAAACTTTATTTCTTAAAAGGGTTTAATCCTTTACCTCTCAATAGCATATTTGAGGAAGAACATACATTCTCACGATTTGTATCCAAAGTCCAATTAGAAATTCTATTTTCTAAATTGAATAATAAAATTGGATTATGTATATGGAGAATAAAAAGAAATCGATCAAAAAAAAGGCGAGTGAAGTGATACAAAAAGAACTCTGTTCTTTGTTAGTCCTATCCATAAGAGAGGGGAGCATATGAAAAATGTAATCGATTCTTTCGTTTCTTTGGGTCACTGGCCATCCGCCGGGAGTTTCGGGTTTAATACCGATATTTTAGCAACAAATCCAATAAATCTAAGTATAGTGCTTGGTGTATTGATTTATTTTGGAAAGGGAGTGTGTGCGAGTTGTGTATTCCAAGAATAGGTTGGATCCATCCAGCTGCACTTTATTTATGGTATTTATAGGAGAAATAGGAAAAAGGTGCACGATCTCGACGAATTACTTCTGAATAAATTAAGAAATCATATGTAAGAACCATAGCATTTCGTGACTTATTGGTAAATCCACTTTGATTCTCTATCAACCAATAATGTGAGACCATTAACATGGTTAAAGCTAAATTGTTTAAAGTCCAGGTAAAACATGGTACTCTTTCTACCACTTCTACCACTACGTTAGTAACGAAATGGTAAAATTTGCATGGGGGGCCTACTGTCATGGCCGAGAGATTACTGCTCCCGGCCTTGCAGCCTTTGGCTAGGCCGAGAGCAACATCCAAGTAGCCTTTGGCTATGCTGCAGGGCAGAACCAGTTGATGCCCTTTTCCCCTTATTTGTGCCAATAATTTTGATATCAAAGAACCCTAAAACACCTCTCTACAACACCTCTTTATAGTAAGAAAAGTTGTTGTCCAGATCTAATTAACTATAAAAAATTACAGTAAGGTACACAAAAAATAATTTACGCATATAAATCTCATCATATGCAGCTTAAAATCAATCTTTGCATGAACAACCTTGGCTCTGATACCACTATTGTGAAATCTCAGTAGGAGCATCACATGCGCGTGAAAGATCAAAACAAAACTGGTTTCCCGCGTAAATCAAAATCATCGCACAAAGATTAGTATACAGCATGCCGCAAAACCAAAAAACTACATCATGTGAGAGTTTATTTATCTAGAGAGATCGTATATCTCTCTTTTTCGAGATCCGGATTGTCACGGGCTTAGCTGATTTGCCTAAGCCGTGCGGCACCCTTGCGGCCCTCCCGAAGACTTAGCTGAAATTGCCTAAGTCGTGGAACGCCCAAAGCGTTATCTGTCCGCACAGGGTCAGCCTTCCCCGAGATCTCCTAGAGTCCCTTAGGCTCACAAAAGAGAAAACGGGCCAGAAGAAGCGATTCCCACGGGATCCACAAGCAACTGCTCAAGCAAACACTTCATAAGACATATGCAAATTACATCCGAGGACATCACAAACTCAGAGAGGTTGCACACAAAGGATAATGGTCCATTACAGACCGACGTCCCCCACAAGTGTTTACAAGACACACTTGTATTTACAAGCCAAAATTGGCCATAAAGCAAATCAAACTCGGACTGCTAAGCCTACTGCAAGCCCGCTACTTGCTGTACAATGTATGTACACAAACCGAAGGACACGGACAAACATGAGCATTTCATCAAACACCTTGTTTACATATTGACCGTGACATTCTCCCCCACTTATTCCTTCGACGTCCTCGTCGAAGCCACTGTAGACGTTGCATCTCCTTGCATTTTGCTAAATCTTCAATCTTCTGCTTTAGCTGCAACACGCCCCTTTGGCTCCCAGCTGCTCTCCGCCGCTGTTGTTGAGTAGTCGAACTCTGATCCGCCATGCTGCTTCAACTCACCAATGACTGAATCTGGTGTGGGGTTGGTTGAGTTGTGCTGATCCTTGTTAGTTCTCGCGGATCCTGCTGATGAAGGAAAAGACCTGCCTTATTATGCGCCAGTATCGTAGTCTTCTCATGTTGCTTGAACTGGGTGGATGCTTGTTGGAGCTTTAACGAGCATCACCTCGCAGACTTTGAAGTTTTTTTAAGGTCCTTCCTCCAAAATGTTGGCCCATTGATCCTTCCTCCACGTTTAGTTGTCACTTCCAAGTAGGTTCGCATCACTTCCACTTTTGATTGACATTCAATTAGAAAATGAAGCGGACAATCTACTCTCAGTAGTGTCGATCACCAATGGTGAGGATTTGACAACTATTGTCTTCTGTAAGCTTTCTCTGAAGGGTCACTGAACTTATGCAGAGCTCCTCTGCTGGATAAGTAAGAGAACTGGGATACTTGACTTCACCCATTCTCTTAGTAGTTGAGAAGGCAAGGTTACTTGACTTCGCTCACCTCCTCGAGTTAAGAGGATTGGGGTACTCGGTTTCGCCCATTCTCTTGAGTTGAGAAGGCAAAGGTTACTCAATTTCGCCTGCCTCCTCGAGTTTGTACTTCATGCATTGAGCTGGTTACTAACATTCGCCCGCTCTTTGCTCACACTTCTGAAGCACCTGAAGTGTTTGCACTCCTTGCGTTGAGTTAGCTACTGTGATTCGCCTTCCCACTGCCATTGAACTTCTGGAATGCAAGAAGTTTCGCCCGAAAAGAGCAAAAGTTTACCCCAACTTGGAGTCCCCCAACTTGGAGTAAGTCTTTGATAGATTTGGTCGCCTCTGGGATTTGTACCATCTTCTCCATCACCTTTGCCGCCTACTCCTCTGAGTAGAAAGGTACAGTACCATGTACTGTCTACTTCGTTCCTTGGTCGAGCACTCCTGCGTCAACCCGAAGTCCCTCGCTTTCGGCTATCTTGATGAGAAGCCCTTCGACATCGGTCTTATGAAGTTTTTTGGCCTCTGCCCTTCTGCCCTGTCTTGGTACTTGGAGTTTGTCTTTGCATTCTCCACCTCCTTGGCCCCTTTTGCGACCAATGCTCTCCCTCCATGAGAGCAAGGGATCGATGACTCCACAGAAGTCCCGCCTCTGCGGTACCATGGTGTTGCCAAGCCCATAGCGCTACTATCCGTTGACTTGCATCTGCATCACTTCCTTCGCGATCGGTAGATCCGCCTCTGCGGCACTGTGGTGCTCCTCCGAGTCCACCTCCTTTCTAACCGATGCTTTGCTTTTGGGTAGCTGAGCCCCACTGGACTCGTCGTCGCTTCCTCGCCCCTTTCGACCACCTGCTTCGACACCATTGTGTCCTCCTAGCAGTTCTCTTTTGTCGATGGAAAGACAGACTGCAACTCTCATGCATGGCCTCCGCCATCTTGTTGCAGGGCTCACGCCGATTCTGTTCTCCTTAGCTTCCTTGGTAGCAACGTTCGCTTACTCGGCTTTGTCCTCTGACTTGTCGGGCTCCCTTAAGCGAATATGAGCACTGAAGCAGTCCCACTCTCCAGCTGCTCCGATCATACCTTAGTATAATCAAGTCCCCTCCAAGAGACTCACTGGTACTTGCAATCTAACTACTCCCTCGGTGGTACACAGCCCCCATATGCTGACGACCAAGGCTTTCATCTGATGCAAGCTCCGATGCGCACACACGGAAGACCCGCCTCTGCGGTACTGTGGCATTCACTCCTTGAATCCACAGCCCTTCTTGCCGTTGCACTGTTCACCTAAGTGGAGCTCCCAGTAGCTCCCGATCATTCACATGATCATGTCCCCCTCCATGGGACTCACTGGTACTTGCACTTGGACTTCTTCCTCGATGGTACACAGCCCTCATAAGCTGATGACCAAGGCTTTCATCCAATGCAAGCTCTGATGCACACACGAAGACCCGCCTCTGCGGTACCATGGCATTCACTCCTTGAATCCATAACACTTCTTGTTGTGTCGTACACCAAAGTGGAGCACCCAGTAGCTCCTGATCATACCTCCGCATGATCTTGTCCCTCACGGGACACGATCGCTTGTGTTGCATTGCCACGAACTATTCCACCATGATCCGCTGCACCATGTCGCCTCCTGGTGACATCTCCATTGCATACAGATTCTCGTGTGATGAACTCGGACTACGACTTCTCCACGTGTGGCCTCTGCCAACACATCGTAGGGCCTCTGCCATCTCCGATTTTTAGTTCGCTCCCTTGGCAATTCACCTTCGTCCACCCACTCTTGGGTCACACCTGGACGAAGCATAGCTCTAGGACAGTCCGTCGCCTAGTAGCTCATGAAGTCCCCCTGACTTCACTAGAGTTGGTGCACCATTGTCTGGATCCTGGGCCTCTATCCCCTACCAGCACAATCTCTGCTATGCACCTCTTGTTCCAGACAACTCGAATGGCAACACTATGGCATATTCTTCAAGAGTACCCGCCTCTGCGTCCTCTTGCCCCGTGCTAAGGTATCATGATCCCAACTTTGTCTCCGCAAGTTGAATCACCTTAGTTACTCCGTCAAATGCATCTCTGAGGTAGCATGCATGTGCCTCGAAGCTCCCTTCATCTTTGGCACCATGGAAGATAAGTCCGCCCCATCAGAATGAAGAACTCATGGAACGACATGATCTCACTCTTGCCTCTACAAGAGTTCATGCCCTTGACCTCCGTCCAAGGAAAGCTCTGTGCCTCCGCTCCATGTTCCATCTTCTATGTCGACTCCCTTCATGCGGCTTGGATACTTCACCAAGTTTCACCCAAGTCGTTCCGCTCCTCGATTTGCATTGAGTTGATAGTGGCCCTCGCGTCCACCATTCCACGGGTCAGCCCTCCGTTGAGTTCGATTTCCACATCGACTCGAAGTGTGCCTTCATATGATGTTGCCTTGGATTACTCCCCCACTTGATCTCGAAATGCATCCACCAATGCATTACCTCATTCGAGATCATGCGACGACTCTTCGTCGCTCGCTCGGTCCGTTGAGCGTTTTGGAGGTATCTCCTTGAGAAACTCTTCCTCAATACGTGCGATCTGTTGCACATGATTCTCCCTCTGGAGAACTAGGACTTATCCCTCCTGGATATCTGTCCTATTAGAGCAACTTTCCTCTTTACATTCTTCCCACTGGAAGTTTCGGAGACCACCATCCCCTTTGGACTACTCCGTCTTGCTGAACAACTTGTGCCTTGTTCTGCTCCCGCAAATGTACTTTGCTAGATTGCGACCCTTCGCCAATACAGTCTCCACTGTACCCTCCAGGGTCTAGCAACGTGCTGAACTTGCTACACATTTCAGCTGTCTAGGACGTAGCCTTTTATGTCAAAGAGAAAGTTCTGATGCTCCATGGCACTGAGTTCTGATCGCACCTTAGGATGGCCACGAACACTCCGTCGTCCGTGTACAAGCCCTTGCATGAGTTCTGAATCCTTCGAGTTAGCAATTCCCCTCACCTCCGTGAGCTTTGCACAACTCTTTCGGTCGTTACGCAACACCTCCCACTTTGCACGGTCTCTTCTATCACCAAACGCCCCGCTTGGCCTTGAGCACCGTCAAGTTTGGTTGCCAACGTCAAGCCATAGCTCGAACTCCTCCATCCCAATCTTTGTGTGCTACGCATTCTTCTTTGCATGTTTGTCCCCGTGGTGCCTCTCGCGCAAAGGGTTGGCCATTCCTCTGAATGCCAAACCTGGATGCCCGCTCCTCTGAGCGACTCCTTTCCCTACATCTCAATGTCCGTTTTCCCCCAAACGGTTGCGCATGCTGGCTGTCCTCCACACAGCCCAACTAGGTCCCCCACGTTTGTATGGCAAGTGTCTCTGCGTGTGCTTGTCCCGCTCTGATACCACATTGTCACGGGCTTAGCTGATTTGCCTAAGCCGTGCGGCACCCTTGCGGCCCTCCCGAAGACTTAGTTGAAATTGCCTAAGTCGTGGAACGCCCAAAGCGTTATCTGTCCGCACAGGGTCAGCCTTCCCCGAGATCTCCTAGAGTCCCTTAGGCTCACAAAAGAGAAAACGGGCCAGAAGAAGCAATTCCCACGGGATCCACAAGCAACTGCTCAAGCAAACACTTCATAAGCCATATGCAAATTACATCCGAGGACATCACAAACTCAGAGAGGTTGCACACAAAGGATAATGGTCCATTACAGACCGACGTCCCCCACAAGTGCTTACAAGACACACTTGTATTTACAAGCCAAAATTGGCCATAAAGCAAATCAAACTCGGGCTGCTAAGCCTACTGCAAGCCCGCTACTTGCTGTACAATGTATGTACACAAACCGAAGGACACGGACAAACATGAGCATTTCATCAAACACCTTGTTTACATTTTGACCATGACAGGATGGAGAGGATGAAGGAAGTCAATTGTCCTCCTCTATAGCAGTATCCATATGATGGATCGCTGCAGCGATACTCCTCCAATCATAGCCCCAAGTCTCGTAACTCTTACACAGCTTCTCGCAATGAACTTAGAAGAAGATCCTCTATTTTCTTTGCTGCCCTTTCACGCTAGAGGGGCTGATCGGCTGAGAAGGAGAGAGAGGAGGAGGAGAATAGGAGGGGGTGACCATAGGTGCAGCCTATCACATAAGAGCTGCCCCTCTTTCTTATTTATAAAGAGTCATCAAAAACCCTAGGGAATCTTGCCTTAGTAGGTAATAGATCTTTATCCATTTACCCACTAATCTTGGATTATTGAATCTCTATCCAATAATCTCCTTTAGCCTCTAATTAGGTCACATGCAAGGAGCCCATCAATGTCGGGTCTCATATAATGAGAATATGGGTTAATTGGATCTCTATCTAATTCTTTATCCTTTGAAGTATCCATCATATGTGTGTGACCCTCTAGACCTAATACCGAGCTGGCCTTCTGATTCAGTTAATTATTATCTCATAGTAATTTACTCAACTCATCGACTATGGATGTACTAGGCCACTATGTCATTGTCCCCAAATAGTATAGGGGATCATATCCATTGCACATGTCTGTCCTCGGTTATCATGTATATATAGTCTCTCGTCCCTCTTATATCCTAGAGATTGTATATTGGGCATCGTATTGTCAAGCCATAAATAAAATATGTCTAAGTCTTGCTCTAATCAGATTCTCCCAAAGAACTCCTTCTCTCTCAATCTGACCAACCTGATCAGGGATTTACCTTAGCGAGAGCATATCGGATATTCCTCTTATGATACCGCGAGAGTGGATGATCTTCTATTGACACTCAATAGCCTTTGTAAGGTTAGCTACCAATCCTAATAACCGATTGTACCAGATTTGAAACTTTCCAGATCTGTAAGTCTGACGTCAAATAAATCAGTACTCAGACAAGACATCTTTGTGTCTCAATTCTAAGGACCAGATACACAACTAGAACTATGGAATCACCGCTTGACGTCAAGTATCATTAGTCATATAGCATTTCATAAGTGGGTCAATCAGTGAACTCATTCTTCAATAAGCACATGTATTATACCCTTAGTGTCTCCACATAAGTGGCTATGAGACTAACCGCCTCCATCATATGGATGGGTATACAATACAATGATCTGTCTGGTTGTCTCGATATCCCTCTCGAGCAACCTATGACCGGGATTATTTATGATCTATATTTAAAGTCGAATCAGTCTCATTATCGTGATCTCATCATGATTTGATTCTCATTGCACATAACCAAAGACATCATAATATATATATTCAACATATAATATAATATGAGAATATACCAATAATAATGATGTAAAGAGACTATGCAGTATGTCACACGTGTCATCACTCATATGATTGGCTTGTAAGGCACCTATAACTAGCAGCTACCAATTATGATAACCAATTGTACCAAATTTGGAACCTCTAGACCTATAAGTCTGGTTTTAAAAAAAAGAGTACTCAAATAAGATATCCTTGATGTCTCAAGTCTAAGGACTACTAGACACACAACTGGGACTAAAGAATCATTCTCTAACGTCAGGTATCATTAACCATACAACATTCCATAAGCGAATCAATCAATGAACTCATTATCCACTGAGCACCTGTATTTTATCCTTAGCGTCCCCACATGAGGGTTGTGAGACCAACCACCTTCATCACATGAACAAGAATACAGTACACTGATTTATCCAGTTATCTCGATATCCCTCTTGAGCAACCTATGATCGGGATTATTTAGGGTCTGTGTTTAAAGGTGAATCAATCTCAATGTCATGATCTCATCATGATCTGATTCATATTCCACAGATTTATGGACATCAAAATATATAACAATAAATAATATATATAATGTGAGAAAATATCGATAATGATCATAATATAAAAAGACTGTGCAGCATTTCACACGTGTCATCACAAACATGATTGGCTTGTAATGCACTTATAACCAGCAAGTATGTCTTCACTCTAAAGCTGTAAAAGTTTCAAGCAAGATATTAATACTGACTTGACCAAAGAGACGAAGGACATTGCTATTGCAGAAGCAACAAAGGAAGGAGTCTAGATGAAGAAGTTCATTATAGATTTGGAAATCGTACCAAGCAACAAGGTGTCAGTTATCATATATTGTGACACCAATAGAGCGATAGCTCTAGCAAGGGAACTCAAGACCCATTAGAATTGTTCTGATGAGGTTCAACTGATTAGAGAGATCGTGGTATGTGGAGATATAACAACAGAAAGACTCTTATCTGAAGATAACATCGCAGATCAATTGATGAAGTTATTGTCTCATATTGTCTTTGAGCATCACAAGGGTCTAATGGGGATCAGACACATAGGTGGTTGGCTTTAGGTCAAGTGGAAGATTACTTGTTACAAGTGCCCTGCAAGTCAATCATGTGAGTGAGGGCACATGTGATATGCTACGCGATCTTTTTACTTATTATTATTACTGACATATTCACTTTATGTTGTCTATTTACATATATTATGATATCCTTGGATCTGTCCAATGTTAATTAGATCATGATTAGATCATGATAATAAAACCAATTCATATGTAAACATATATTATAAATAATCCTGGTCATAAGTTACTTAAGAAGAATATCGAGATAACTAGATAGACCGATGTATTGTATACCCGTCCACATGATGGAGGTGGTTGGTCTTATAGTTGCTCGTGTGGAGACACTAAGTGTATAGTACATGTTCTCATTAGAGAATGAGTTCATTGATTAATTTGCTTGTGGAATGTTGGATGGTTAATGATACCCAATGTCAAACAGTGATTTCGTAGTGTCAGTTATGTGTCTAGTCATTAGACTTGAGACACCAATAATACTTTCTTTGATGCCAAACTTATAGGTCTGGTAGTTCTAGATTTAGTATAATCGGTTATCAGAATTGGTAGCCAACCTTATAAAGGCAATTGAGTGTCAATAAATAATCGTCCACTTTCGATATTATGATAGGAATATCTCATGTGTTCTTGCTCAAGTAAATCCTAGGCCGTTTGGATTGAGAGAGGGGTTCTCTAAAAGAATCCAATTAAAGCAAGACTCGGATGGATTCTATATAAGGCCTAACAGTGCAATGCCCGATATATAGTCTATGAGATATTAGATAGATGAGGAACATATATACATGGTAATTAAGGATAGATATGTCCAATGAATTAGATCTCCCTATACCGCTTAGAGGCTATCGCATAGTAGCATACTACGTATATAGTCAATAAGTTTAGTGAATTATTACGGGATAACAATTCACTGAGTCATAATAAGTTCTAACAAGTGCAACT
Source organism: Ensete ventricosum (assembly GCA_029747655.1). NCBI lineage: Eukaryota > Viridiplantae > Streptophyta > Magnoliopsida > Zingiberales > Musaceae > Ensete > Ensete ventricosum. The sequence continues at coordinate 22,411,773 of JAQQAF010000002.1, forward strand.
CATGGCCAGCTCGATATTAGGCCTCTAGGATCACATACATATGTGGATGTTGCGACGAATAGAGTATTAAATATGAGTTATCCAGTAAGCCCATGTTTCATTAGATGAGACCTAGTATTAATAGATTCCTTGGATGAGGCCCAATTAGAGATAAATTAAGATTATTAGATAGAGATCCAATAATCCAAGCGATGAGGATTATTGGATAGAGATCTAATACTCACCAAGGAAAGATCCATTAGAGTTTAAAAAAGCTCTCTATAAATAAGATGCAGGGGCAGCTAAGAAAGGAAATAGGCTATATATTTGGCCACCCCCTCTTATTCTCCTCAACCTCCTCTCCTCCTTGGGCAATGAATCTTGGAGAGGGAGATCCTACGGCGATCTCAGAAGCATTATCGTTGCATCCACTATGTGGATACTACTAAAGATGAGGACATCTAATATTTTTCATTATCATCTTCGGATCTGCTTTTTTAATGATATAAGATCTCCCTAGACAAAACATCTAGCATATATTATATAGTTTTTTGATTTTATGATTTTTCATATATCAATCATCACACGACGATATGATAAACGTAAAAAAAAAATATTTTAGTTTTTTGTTATGATGATGATAAGGTTTCAAAACAATAAAAAGACTCTAAATTCTAAACTCACTTCTTATTCCAAAGCTAAATTAGCACAACCAACTTATGAGAACTGAATAACTCCTGTTAACACTTTTTAGCACCGGCGGTAGCAAATTTCAATGACACGATTATCAACGAAGATTTGGCAGCAAGTAAGATTGAAATCAATCAATGAGCGATTACCTCTCTGGTTATGCACGATCGTCCTTCCTCAAGCCCTGCTCAATGTTGTCACCATGTGCAGGGGCCCATTTTTTTCAGTGATTTCACCACATCAGGGGAGTCATTTCCTGTATTGGTTAGTAAGTGGTGTCATACCAAACCTTTCGTAATCAAACCCGATTCATCAATCGGGTATTGAGTGGATTGTGCCCAATGCAAATCCCAAGGCAGCAATGAACTTTTTTTCTACCTTCGAGTAGGTTGGCGCCTCTTCTTGCAGCTCTCTTTTTGCATCTTCCCACTAATATGAAAATCCTCATTATATCATGAGGATCTAGTTTTCTCTAATGATGATGTTATTCGTATCAAAGCATATAAGGATGAGATTAAAGGAAAGGAATATTAGAGAAATTTACTGCTTAGATATTTCAATGGGTTCCGCCCATCCTTTCATGCTGTCAAGCACTATGTTTACACTACCTCAGAGCCTGTTGGGTCTTGAAAGTATTTTCAATGGATTTTGGTTTTTTATCTTCAGATTTGGCAACCAAGATGATCTCACTAAACTTATGGAATCCAACCATAGGTATCTCCACAATAGATTGTTCATTTGGGATCGTGAGTCTCAATTGAAAAAAATTGATTTCTCTGCTATCCCTCTTTAGGTGAAACTTTACAATGTGCCTTCATTTATGTGGACTCATAAATTATTAAGTTATATAGCTAGTGGAATCGATAAATCCTTTATTTATAGATAAACCTACTAGCGTAATAGAGTGGATTGGATTTATTAAAGTTTGTGTTAAAATTTTAACATATAAAAAATACCAAATACTATTCAGATTTCTTTAGATGACAAGTATGATCGAGGACAATTAGAAACTTGTAAGATGTTTCTTATATAATATTTTCAGTCATGCAACCAAAAACTATCCAAAAGTTACAGTAGGTTCTTAAACAAAATAGCTTTGATCTTATTAAATCCAATGGATGTGATGCTGAAACCCCAAATTTTGTAAATCATTCTGAAGATATTTGTGTTATACATCAAGAAATGAGCCTTCAAAGGTTTGTGAAACGCCTCTTAACTAACTCATTAAGCTCAATTCTTAGAAAACACATCCTGCTATAGCTCTTGATATGGTAATGATAAGACCTAACAAGATTGAGTCCTCATCTATTAATGATGTTCTTTATTTAATCATGTTAGTTGGTCCAATCAAGTTAATTAGGAATCCTAGTAGGAGTTGGAGTCTAATTAAATAAGAGTCTAAGTATGAGTCTATTTTAGAAGTCTAAATTCAATTAGGAGTTGGTTAAGTCTCTATAAATAGGGTTGTAACTATTTCTTCTTAGACAATAAATGAAGAAAATATGTTTTAGCCAATAGGCCAAAACCTTAGGAGGATCGATCCCCTATAGAGATCAAGGAAACTCAATCCTCTCGAAGTGATTGTTTATCTCCATTTGTCCTCTTCCTCTTCAATAGAAACCTTAGGGTTCCTATCAATTGGCATCAGAGCAGCGTTCTTGGCATCTTGATGTTCATCCACCCCTATATCAATCATTTATCCTCAATAGAAACCTTTGGGTTCTTATCATCTAATATCAGAGTAGCGATAGAACCCTAGGGATTCCTATCAATTGGTATCGCAACAGTGTTCCTAGGCACTTTCGTTGTTGTCGCCCTTTGCAACCCTAGATTGCAGTCGTCCCTCTCATCGTCTTGCTGTTGCCATCTAACCCAAGTTGCAAGCGCCCTATCATCTCCTCATCTTGTGCTTCTATCGCTGCTGCTTCCAATCTCAGAGCCGCCAATAGCATTATCGTCGCCCTATCATCTCCTCATCTTATGCTGTTGTTGTTGCTGCCTTCCAACCTCATATCACAATCGCCAACAACACTGTCTTCACCCTATCATCTCCTCATCTTGTGCTACCATCGTTATTGTCTTCAAATCTCAAATCGTAGCCACCAACAACGCGACATCTTGGTGCTCCACCTGCTTACTGCCCCTTCCAGCCCCGAATGCTCCTGAACCTGTAACAGCAACAAAAATAAGACAACAACCTTCCTTCCCCTGCTCCCTCTCCAGCGCTACCATCGTCGCCGCCCCCTACTATTGTTGTTGTCGCCCTCATCTATCACCTACAGTCCATGCAGTCACTGTTGCTGCTTCCTTTACCGCAGTGATTTCTCGCTGCCATCTCTACCTCCCATTACAACGCATAACCCTCTGTCGTCCACTCCAACAGTCGCTGCCATATGTCGCAGCACTGCTTCTTCCTTGTCGATGTCATCTTCGTGCTGCCATCTCCCTTTTGCCCTACTTGTTACCTACATGATGCTGTCAACCTCTACCCCAGTGATCTCTCACTGCCATCTCTATCCTAGCGTCACCACTTCTCCTGCTTCCTGTTGTCTGCCCTCTTCTTTATCTGCTAAGCGATAGTCATTGTTGTTGGTTGTCGATGTCGTCACCTACAACCATGCAGCCGTCAACCGTGCAGTTTCTTGCAGCTGCTGACCACGGGCCCTAGTGACACCATGGCGCTTATCGGACCCTCGTCGCTACGCTCTTACTTCTCTTCCTACCACTATCCTATCCCTATTCCAACCCCCTTGTTCCTCTACACGGTGCCGCCATCTCCAGCCCACTATCGCAGTCGCACGACCCTACTATCGTTGTCCTTTCCCTGTGTTCTTGTGTCGGCTAGACCACTGCTGTATTTCGCATCTGTCGTCTCTATCCCACTGCCCTCTACCTCTCCTTCAGCCTTCTACTATCGTCTTCTCTGACCGCTGTCACCACCGCTTCCTTTTCTCCATCGGCAGTGATAATAGTCGTGCAGCCTTGTCCTCGACAGCCTTAGGTCGTTGTAGCCTCAACCGCTCCCCACGCTGATGCTACCTTTTTCTAGACCCTGCCGCACCTCCTCTCCATCAACTCTGGCCATTGCTTCCATCATCAACACTACTACCCCCTTCGCCATCGTTGTCACCCCTATATTGACATTGTCGCTTCTAGTTATAGCAGCCTCAATCATTCCCTACGTCGATTGGCTGCCTTCTAGCCTTAGGCAGCAACCTTCCCTCCTCGCAGCGACTGAAACAAGGCAATTTCCAGCCCTTGGCCGTTGCCATCTTCCTCCTCTAGCTGCACTAGTGCCGCCCCATTTTCTCTGTCCGATGCAGCCTCGATGACCTCATCCTTACAACGTCACCACACCACTACCCTTCTGACCACCAGCGTCACAACATAAATAGGAATTGAACAATGTTGATATCCTTTACCTAATATCAGTAATAGGAATTGAACATTACTAACCTACAATCTTATGCTATGACTACTAATGGTTCAATGGAAGCAAGATTTGAAGCTTTCGAAGCCCAAATGGAAGAAAGATTGTAAGAACTTTTTAGTGAATTCAGAATAAGTCTATTAGATAGCTCCAACAAATTTTAACATGATCAAGAGTAAGACACAAGATATCCATGCATGAGGGTGGAGTTCCTCATATGGGAAGATGGAGATCCGACCAGTTGGGTCGCACGAGCTGAAGAGTTTTTTCACTTCCATAGAACTCCAAAAGAATCCAAGGTGGAAGTAACTTTAAATCAACTTGATGGTGATGCGATCCAGTGGTATGATTTGTACAAGACCTATCACGAAGTCCTTTCATGGGGATAGTTCAAGAGAGAGCTTTTGATTCTCTTTGGACTATCGAAGTATGAGAACATTAATAGATAGCTCGTCAAAATCCACCAGACTTCCACAGTATAGGAGTACCAGAGCATATTTGAGTGCTTGTCGAATCAAACCCGAGATTGGTCGGAGAAACAATTGGTGAGAATATTTATCAAGGGACTTAATCCCAAGATTCGATGTGAAGTTAAAGCTCGCCACCCCCGCACCATGATGGTTGCCATGTCATTCGCCTGTGTGCATGAAGAAAAAACCAATATGGACACTCATTGAAATATAAGCTTCAATAGACAAGTAATCAGCAAGCTGTCCACCTTATCTATTCCTACCCAAAACCCGAACATCCAAAAGACGACCCAAGAACCCAAGGAAAGATCAACAAAGGATTTGTGTTCATGTTATGATGAAAACAAATACAAACAAGGGCAACATCTGACGATTGAGCCAATTAAGGAGGAACAAAAAACTGACAATGTGGAGTCTTATCATAAAGGTTGTGATAAACTTTTGATGATTTATCTAATTAAGGAGGAACCAAAGACTGACGATGTGAGATCCGATCATGAAGGTATAAATTCTAATGGAGATATTGGACAAATCACACATACAGTGTATGCATTAGCCGGCTACTATAACCCGCAACTTATGAAAATTAAAGAAAATTTGAAATATCAGCCTATTACTATTTTAATTGATACTGATAGCATTGATAATTTTATGGATATAAAGTTTATTGATCGATTGGTCTATCACATTGAAGGCTGTGATAAGTTCGAAGTCAAGATTGTCGATGAATGAATCCTAACTTGTGATAACAAGTGTTTAAAGATAAAGTCGATCATACGGTGCAAAGAACTACTTGTAGATTTCCTTTTAATACCTCTGGAAGACTTCAAAGTTATGATCCTTAAAAGAAGATGTGGAACTACCACTGGCCATTAGATAGAAAAGATTCTTAAAAAGACTACAATGATTACTATACCAGAAGATCGGCGCATTGCTTGCAACAAGTAGAGATCCTACTTAATTGATCAAAGGGTTATAATGTACAACAAATACTGAAGTGCTCTCGAAATTTGATGCTGCTCAGCCTTGAGAACAAGGCTGATATGAAGAGGACGGGTCTGATAGGACCCTAATAGGTTTGGGTCATCATCTATTGAGTCATATTCTTTATTGAGTCATATTGGTTGGTCCGATGAAGCCAATTATGAGTCCTAGTAGGAGTTGGAGTCTATTTTAGGAGTCCAAGTTTGATTAGAAGTTAGTTAAGAGTCCTATTTAACTATTTCTTTTTGGACAATCAATGAAGAAAATATGTTTTAGCCAATAGGCCAAAACCCTAGGAGGATCGATCCCCTATAGAGATCGAGTAAGCTTGATCCACTCGAAGTGATCGTTTATCCCCCTTTGCCATCTTCCTCTTTAATAGAAACCTAAGGGTTTCTATCAATTAGTATCAAAGTAGCGTTCTTGACATCTCGTTATTCATCCACCCCTACAACGATCATTTATTTTTTATAGAAACCTTTGAGTTTCTATTATGTGGTATCAAAGCAGCGATAGAATCCTAGGAGTTTCTATCAGGTAGAGATGCCTAGTGCAAGGAATACTACTAATAGATTTTTCTCCCTTATTGATGACGGAAGATGAGAATGATGATGATCTCTACTTTGATAATGATGGGGTTCTAAAGTTATTATGAGTGTGAGAAAGCAAAGGGATGCTACCTTATATCCCTCGAGTAAATATTTTAAATCTATTATTTTTTTATGATAAATTTAGAAATGTAGAATATTATGGTTCTTAATGTCAAGGTAAAGTGAATTCTATTCTTAAAAATTTAGTTTGAAATTGGAGATGTCACACAAATTTTTCAACTGGTTCTTTAACTCAAGTCATAATGAGTTTTCTAATGGACATCTATTCCTAGGAATCTCTCATATATTCTATATATGGTTTATATGCTAAAATTCATTATAGAGAACTTTGAGATTCTCTAATGTAATCTTCCAAAACTATTCAGAGCCCATGATGATTGACTATAACATAGTTTTCTATCTTTAAACAAAGTCGGGTGGGTGGCTCATTCCAAATTTAATGATTACTAAAATTTCTAATAATCTCATAGAAATAGGCTTATTCGACTGAAAACAAAAGGGCAATACCTCACATGATTAAATAAAGTAGTTGGTGCACAACAAATTATATGCAAGTTGGATCGAGTTCTAATTAACCAAGACTAGATTTCTAGTTTTGTTTATTCAGAAGCATGATTTCTTCCTCTAGATGTTTCTGATCATGCGATGGTTGTCGTTCATAGTTGCAAACCGAAAAAGGGCAATAAGAGCTTTCGGTTCTTCAATTATTAGACTTTTCATCTAGGGTTTTTCAAGATTATGAAGGCGATTTCGAATTCCCTTGGTCGCTGTAAGGGTTATATCCCCTCTACTTATATATACATTCTAGTTCAAAAGCTAAAAACTCTCAAGGCAAGACTTAAAAAGTTTGGTCTTGATCTATCTATCAGTAATATAAGAACTTATTACGATCCATTCAAGACCAACTACACCAAAATCCAAAAAAGATATATATTCTTCTCCTATGGATAAAAGTGTTTATAGATATGATCATAACCTTAACTTTGAGCTATATAAACTCATTGAAGCTAAAGAACTTATGCTTAGACAGAAATCTAGAGATCTTTGGCTGAATTTGAGTGATGCAAATTCCCTTTAATTCTTTCTGTTTCTTTATGCTCATAGGAGCCATATCTCTATCATTTCCCTGGTAGATCTCATAGGCAACATTTTTGCAAGGGATCAAATTCATGAAAAGGCTATCAAATACTGAAAATCTATTAAGCCCTTTCTTGATTGACAAATGTCTCCTGCCCCCTCGCCCATCTAGAGGTTCGAAATTTAACTAATGACTCCAAGTTGACCCTTGTGCAACCCATTCTTGAAGAGATTGAGGAGATCATTCTTAAATCTAATCCAAATTAGGCCTTAGCAGTTGATGGCTTTAATACTCACTTTTATATCTCTTACATGCATATTATAGGTGAGATGTTTTTGCTGCAATTAGTTATTTCTATCTTAGCGAAGTAACTTGGAGAGATAAACAGCATTTCTCTCACTTTTATCCTTAGGAAAAAAGAATACCAAATCTTTTATATAGATTTGAGACCTCTTTCAATTTATAAAGTCTTCTATCATCTCTAATAGGTTGGTTCGAGTACTTCATGATATCATTAGTGCAAACTAATATATTTTCTTAAAAGGATGATTAATTTTATAAAATTATAATTTTGTTTCATGATATCATGCATAAGTATCACCTCAATAAAGGCCCTCCAAGAATAAGTTTGAATATTAACTTTTACAAGACTTATGATTCAGTACGTTCGGACTTTTTCTTATATCTTCTAGAGGTTCATGACTTCCCTGCATAGTTCATAGAGCAAACTCAAACCTAATTATAGACCCAACATTTACTATTAATCTGAATGGAAAAAGTTGAGATTTCGAAGCAGGGGCCTTGGACAAGACTACCTTACGTCGCTGTATCTAATCCTAATTTGTTTATGGAAGCATTTAACCATACTAGCATTGTTAAAGACTCTTGATTACTGTCTTATGTTCATGGATAATCTCTTCATTTCTCATCTGCAAATTTTTCTTTGACCACCTCCATCTAGGACATTTTAGTTTAGTTGATTCGAGTTTAGGGATCAATGCTAGAGAATCTCTCCCTTTTTTTGTAGGATGCTCTAGAGGAACTAGCAAGATATATTAGCACTTATAAATGTCCATTAGTATCCTCTTAGTCACTTTCTTTGGGATCCCACTTATTAGTAAAATAATATCATCTGTTGATTATTTTCCCTCTTGTACAAGTAAAATCCAAAGCTCTAAGAGTCAATGCCTTTCTTATGCTGGTCATACTCTACTCATTAGATCTACTATAATGGAAAAAATTTATTTCAGTGCAATGTATTTATTTTACTACATAGGTAATTTATCAATGAGAACAAATGATGATTTGATTCTTATGGAAAAAGGATGACATTAAATGCATCCACAAAGTTGCTTGGTAAGATCTATAAATAATCACAAGAAAAGAAAATCTATATTCAAATTTTTTAGATCCTAAACTAAGCATGTTTACTTCGATTCATTTGGACGATAGCCTATAAAAAAGATTTCTTTTGGGTCAAATTGATTGCGGAGAAATATATGATCCAAAAACTCTATTTGGACCATCCCAACTTTTAGCGTATGATTGTGGAGCTAATATATATGCTATAAACAATGGTACATGTTAAATCTATGGTTTCTCATTTAATTAAAAATGAAAAGGACACCTTTATCTAGCTTGATCCATGGCACGCAAGAGTTGTTTTAAAATTTGCCTTCAAGGATTATATTAATTAAGAAATATTCACTAACCCTTTAGCTAGAGTTTTTGAAGTTTACAAGGATGAAGCTTGGGTTGTTGGTTATGCTCACTCACTGGCTTTAATCCATGTTTGGGATGTCTTCTTTACATTATAATGTTTAACCATACTCAGAATATTGTGTGATTTGGAAACCGTTAATTTATGGTGATTTTACTCTTAATCTTCCTACACAGCCACTAATGTGCCTCCTAACATAGTTGCTTAGAGTAATCTTATTTGGTTTTAAGGGTAGCATACCACAATATTCCTTCATCTTTTGGCTTGTTTGTTTAAATAAATTAGGTACTTTGGATAGATTGATAAAGTAAAAAAATTTACACCAATTTCTCCTACTACTAATGCGGTTAAGGAGATAAAAAAAGTCCATCACCTATTATTTGAAAGCACCTTCTCAGTACAGGTGTTGAGAGTCATTTTGAGTAAATGCAATCTATCTCACTCCCCCTAGGGGTGGAATATAGAATTGGTATGAGCATGCAACCATTGGAATAACATTAGTTTCATATGCCGAAAAGGAAACTATCCTTCAAAGCTACTATATATCATATCTGAGAGAAATCATAGATACAAATCAAGTAATCAAATGTCTCTAGATGTCATCTCATTATCTCAGCTATTATGCAAGCCGTGGGCAGGAAACTTCAGAACGAATCCACAACTATAGTAAACACTATGTTGACTCAGGCCATTGTTGCAAATTGAAATATATATCTAAACTTTGCAACTTCTAAGTCCACATGGCACCACTAGATCCCCCCACAGAGGATATTATAGTCATACATACTAATGCCTCTCTTACTGTTTTTATGGCTAGGTTTGGATGTGTTTTTTGGGACCATTTTGTAAGTCCCCTTTGTGGAGTGACCGAAGGTAAATTGAAGGAATGTTTAATTCTTCTCGATCTATCTAAAACTAGAAGAAGAAAATATCAGTTTGTCCAACTTTAATCTGATTCGTAAGTCAATCGAGAAGCTAATCGCCCATGACTTCCTCACCCATGTGAAAGTTAGAGGAGAAGGTATTTTTTCCCAAGCTTATTGAAGTTAGTGTGAAAAAAAGAAAGTACAGTATTGAGATGACTCCTATGAGTCGTATGGGGTGGAGACGATTTTTATACATTATAATTATTTTTATTTTTAATATTTTTAATCTTCTTAAAAAGAATAATATATCAATAAGAGCTTAGGCTGATAGATTGATAGAACCCCATAAGAGCTTTATAGGATTTTGATCTTTGAGGGGGATCAACCCTTAGAACATTATAGGGGTTCCTCCATCCTAGAGTCAGCCACAAGGTTGAAATAAAAATAATCTTACTTGATGAAAAGAGATGAAGGCTACAAGCTTATATAGGACTCCAAACCATAGCCCTAGGGGGTACTTCTAAGTGAATTATCTCTTTTGCCCTTCTTATAGGCGACCTGCTCAAATAAAGGGGGCGGCGGCCTAAGTGGTTGCACAAGCCCTACGCCCCTGCTAGAAACTCTAGCAGACCAGTCTAGTAAGGGGGGCGGCTGCTAGGAAGCCTTAAGGCTCCAAAATAAACTCTACCCACTCCTTTTTTATGGGATAGATATGACTATGTGGGGTTTTATTGGTTGCTACTTGGTTGAACATGACTCAACCCTACTGGAGTTCTATCAAGCCCACCCTCTTCAAATTAGCCTTGTCCTTAAGGTTGAGGTTCTATGAACTGAAAGAACCGGGTCTTCAGCTCCTGCGATCCAGCATTAGTAGTAGTGGCAAGACTGTGATGTGTCATGATCCTGTGTTCTAATGAGATCATCAGCTGAACTTTGGCCTCCTCATTAGTTTGGGTGTCAGTTAGAAGGATTTGTGCTGAGTTATCTTTTTTAAACTTCCATTTGAGGTGGGATACCTGGAGGATCAGTTGTATTTTTTATCTGGTGCAGATATGATCTCTAGGTTGGGGCCCCAATGTGATTTCCAATTTTACAAGGTCCAAAGTAGCAGGGGGACCACTTCCATGAGGGTTAAATTTTATGCTAATAGGGCTGAAAGTATAGGGAATCTTGATCTTTAAGTTTATCGGGAGGTTATTTCTTATTTGCATGGGCTGCCATGTTGTTAGTCTTTGTAGTAGCCAATCATTCTTCTGGTATGGTGACTGCCCTCTGGTATAGTTCAAGATGATGAGAGCCCATTCTGGCATGAGCAAGGATTGTAATTTTTCTATGCTTACTTCTCTTTCATGCCATAGACTTGTATCAAGCCAAAATTTAAGTTTAGTAGCAATTAGTATCCCCTTTAGAAACCTCGTGTAGAATATGGGGAAAGCCTCAATGCGGATTATGAGTTGGTCATCTTGTGTAAGGGTGATGTCGATCTCAACTGTTGATGTGTTTGCTCCAATCATAAACATTTAGCCACGATTTGGTATGGACGACATCATGATCATGAAGGCTATAGTTCCACTCGGCCAAGGTGGCGCATCTTTCTTCACAGTGAGAGGGATGATGTTCTGTTGAGTCTTACAAATAATCATTCTCTCACTCTGATTCTACCACTAGAGGGATTCAATTTTCTCGCGGTCTTGGGCCGTGGATTGGAGGTCATCATCAATGAAAACTTTGAGCATCATGGTCCGATCCTGGGGAAAGTCGTAGAAGTTACCTGAGATCTGGAAGTGCCGCTTCAGCAACCATGGTAGGTTTGGCTGGATGTAACACTTCAGAAAAAACTTATCCTTGGAGACAAGGATGTAGGGATGTGTCGTAGCGGGAAAAAGCACGGTCGAATAATCCATATCTCTGTCATCTCCTGGGCGAACCTCTTAGCTTCGATCTTCTGTGGGCAGTAATCTGGTTGAGCATCAACTGGTGGTAATTTCAACCAATTCAGCATGGGGGGTCGGGCATCTTGATAGGAGGTAGTCAGTTCGGTTTGGTGGAGACTCCCAAAATTTCAGCAAGCTGTGGCATAAGGTTCTTGTCTTCAATCTCCTTTGACTTCATCTCTTGAAACTCATGAATTTGAATTGAGAAGCCGCTGGATTCTTCTTTTGATACCTTCTCCAAATGTTGTGTTGTGATCGTAGTCGCTTTACTCCCTTGTTTGCCACGTAGGATCACCTGTTTTCCTTCGCTGAAAAGTTTTATTGTTAGCTTTGAAAAGTTTCATGAAACATCTCCTAGTGTGGATAACCAATCAGTGCTGAGCATTACTTCAAAATCATCCAGAGGGAGGAGGAAAAAAAATCAGCAACTACATCTTGATCCTATAGAATCAGCTTTACCTGCGGGGGCTTCTGGTTGCACTTCAGGATTCGATCGTTAGCTACCTTGACGTCGAACCCACATCAATCTTCTTTTTTGAGCATTAAATGGACAACAACCTTACTATTCATGAAGTTGATCGTGCTCCCGATGTCGATGAGGATGATGACGGACTACTGCTCAAGAAACCCTTTGATCTTCATTTTCTGTGGGTCTATGTAGCCAATTAAGGTATGGATTGTGCAGGTGACCGATTATGGTGTATCATTCTCCTTAGACTCAAGAGCCGTATCCTCGAGTTTGGGTTCTTCAGTGGGCTCAATCATCAAAGGTCTCTCCTTTTTACAATAGTGTTCTAGGCTCCATTATTTATCGCAATGCCCACATAGGCCATTTGTCGATTCGTCGTGAAGTTCTTCTCTTGTTAGTTCCTTCAGCTTAGGGGCTTGGCTGATAGTAGGTGGGGTTGAAGCTTTGGTGCTGCTGGTCGAGGAGCGACCCTAGTCCTTCAAGCGTCATGGTTCAATTGTTGCTCTTGATGTTGCACGAAGGAGATGACTGTCATAAGTGTGTATTGTTATCGTGCCTTAACTTCTCCTTGAATCTCTGGCTTCAAGCGTCAATGAAAGTCCCTAGTAGCTATTTTTCAGACCAATCATGAGTTTGATTAGATAACATTTTAAACCTGATTTGGTACTCTTTGATGGTGGAGGTTTGATGGATCCTTGCTAGTTGTCTGTCAACGTTCTCGTAATCAATTAATGCTGGAGGTTCATATGCTGTTGGTTGGGATGTGATTCTCATGCTCCAAGCATCTTGATTGAGGTGTCCTTCTTGACATTGTGCAAAGGGGATCGATGTCATCGAGGTGTAGGGCTCCCATGTCTTAACTTCACTTCTTATCTCCGATGCATTCTTTTTAGAATCTACATTTACACCATGTTGCGATCTTCTTGGGTTTGGTGACCAGCCTAATCTAAACTCTTCTAAGAGAGCATGTAGTTTAGCATTCATACGTATCTCGAGAGCCTCCAATTTGGCTTTCAATAGACCTATCCATGCCATGACGTAGGGATCTCCAACCTGTCAAATAAACTGATTGAAGAGTGTGGTTGCAATCTTCAGGTTGAAGGCAACAGTGGCAGCAAAAGGATGAGAAGGGGCAGCTGTGATGATGGTGAAGTCTCCAAGTAGCTGCTATGTTGATAGAAGATGGCAGCCAAGGGTGACAACAACAGTGGAGGAAGAAGACAACAATAACAATGTTAGCTTCGGTTCTACGGTGATGCTGCAAGGCCATCGAGGCTACGATTTTGTGGCTAATATCTTTTGGAAGATGGCAGCCTAGGAATCTAAATTAAGAGGCAGCAATAATGGTGGAGGAAAAAGTGGGCAGCAGCAACGTCGGCTGCGGTGCAACTTCATGGCTACAGGTGGAGTTAGTTGCAATAAGGTTGCGAGTGCAATAGGGGGAAAACGAGATAGTGGAGTGCATGACTATTGCAGAGGAGGACAACAATAGTATAGAGCGAGAGACCGTTGCTGGTCATGTTCACTTTGATGCTGGCCGCAATCAAGGTAGTTGACAGCGAAAGATTGATGCGACTACGATAAAGACAGATGGTAGCAAAGGATCGTTGCTGGTAGCGTTTGCGCTGTAAGGGATAGCTGCTGACTATGATCAAGGAGAATGGCAGCGATCATAATGTTGAGAGATGCATGCTACAGTTGAAGAGATAAGGGAGATTGGGTGGCTGAAAGGTTTGTGGACCGAAGGTTGAAGGCTGTAGTTTTTGGGGCTTGTTTTGTGGTTGTTTTGGATGCAGTTTGGGGCTGCGGTTTTGTAGAGTTTTGGCTGCGATTTGGTGGGGTTTTAGGGCTGAGATGGAAGTGGATAAAGGTTAGAGAAGAGGATTTTGATTTAGGATAGATGGCAGTAGAGGTTTGGGAGAAGCCGGTGAAGGCTGGCTGCGGTAGATGCTATCCTCGCAGAAGCAAAATTGTTGCCGAAGAAACAACAGTTTCTTGACAAAATTTTCATCAAAGGATTGAGATATTTGGGGCTGTGATGATAGGGATTGAAGATGAGGAGGAGAGAGTCCAAGAAATTGAAAAAGGCAGTAATAAAATATAATAGAATTCAACGAAGAAGATGTTGCGTACGTGCTATCCTGCCAAACATAATTTGCATCGGAGAAACAATGAGTTATCGACATAAATTCTAGAAGAGAATCCGAGGAAAGTACATAGATTTTTGACAACAAAACCTCGATTCAGATGTGGCTAATATCAACAAATAAGATCGATGAAATCTTGGCAGTGTAACGGTAGGAAAATTGATGCAAGGAAAGAAAGTATTTGGGGCTGTGATGATAGGGATTGAAGATGAGGAGGAGAGAGTCCAAGAAATTGAAAAAGGCAGTAATAAAATATAATAGAATTCAACGAAGAAGATGTTGCGTACGTGCTATCCTGCCAAACATAATTTGCATCGGAGAAACAATGAGTTATCGACATAAATTCTAGAAGAGAATCCGAGGAAAGTACATAGATTTTTGACAACAAAACCTCGATTCAGATGTGGCTAATATCAACAAATAAGATCGATGAAATCTTGGCAGTGTAACGGTAGGAAAATTGATGCAAGGAAAGAAAGCAGATTCTTCGTCATAAAAATCCAGCAATACACGATAGAGAATTGCAGCAATATAAGATCGATTTCAATAAGCCTCTTTGCGGTTGAAATTTTCTACAGCAATTCCCCTTTGCAATGATGATCACGTTTGCGATAGAAAGAATTCACAGCGAAGTAAGGATAGAAAATTTTCTTTAGAATGCATGGATAAAGGTTTGCAGTAATAACAAGGTGTGGGTAGTGAAATTTTACCAGAGAGATGACAACAGGGGCAGTAAGATCATTGCTCTGATACTATATGATAGAACTCCAGAAGAGCTCTACAGGATTTTGATCTTTGAGGGGGGTCAACCCTTGGAACACTATAGAGGTTCCTCCCTCCTAAGGTTAGCCACAAGACTGAAATAAAAGTAATCTTACATAATGAAAAGAGGTCGATGCTACAAACTTATATAGGGCTCCAAACCCTAGCCCTAGGACGGTGCTTACTAAGTAAATTCTCTATTTTGCCCTTCCTATAGTCGACCTACTCCAATAAAGATGGTGGTGACCTAAGTGGCTGCACAAGCCCTACACCCATACTAGAAACCATAGTCGACTAGCCCAATAAAAAGGGCAGTGGTTATGAAGCCCTAAGGCTTCAAAATATATTCTAACCAATTTTCTTTATAGGATAGAGGTGATTGGATGATATTTTATTATAATATCATAAAGTTTTATTAGTTGTTACTTAGTTTAACAAACTCAACTCTACTGGGATCCTCTCATATATAAAAGATTGAATTAATAAAAGACTATTCTAAGTATAAATACATAGGTCGAGTGTACTATCCAATTTGCTTTGACTGTAAATGTATTGAACTAGTAAATATGATTGTACTATACCAATATTGTTGCAAACCTAGGTAAAAATATACAGATCAAAAAAATTAAAATCTTAAACTAATCGTGATACAATTGACGATGGATCAATATGGTACTGAAACTAAGTGCAAATATAACATCCATCTATTTATTGTGAGCATTGTTTAAAGACCATTAAAGAAAACTATAATAGCCCATTTCTCCTTCTCAATTTCAGATCTATGAAAGTTTCCTTGTGAGTTTTCTTCAACTTTTGTATATAATAGAGGCTCTAGCAGCAACCCAAGACAATTTTAGCCTCTCTATCTTATACATCAATTATAAGATTTGTTAATAGATAGATCATGCAATAATCATGATATGCTCATGGGAAGATCTCCTTCACTATTGAAAAAATTCTTGAAATTTGATTACTGATAATAGTTAAATTTCGTATCCCATAATACATATTCTCAATTGATGCAAGAAAGTACTCTTTACACTCAATCTCCATGATAGCAAATGCAATTGAAAACAATTTATTACGATGGTCGATAGTTCTAGTCATTAGCAAAGCACCGGGATATTTACATAATAGATGTACAACATCAATACTAAAAGCAGGCCACATATATAATCTGAAACTCTTAAGGTAAGTTTGAAAGCTCAAAATATTTTTTGAAAATATTTTTTGATGATATTATCATTTAAACATGAGGCTCATACTCATAGAATTTTAACTCTCTTAGAAATAAAATTATATTAATGTATGACTGGTTAAAATCCTCAGAGACCTGCAATCTCTTTTGCAAGAGAAGCCTTCTTATATGATATAACTTTAAATATTTTTTGAATATCAAACAAATCATCCTTAGAATATAATCAATATTTGTCATAATTTAATCTTTGATTTGATTTATAGTAAAGAAACAACTATATTTCTTATTATCTATATTTAATCTTGGTAAATTACACTTATGCTCTTTATGAAGCTTGGTAAATCTAAAACTATTAATTCCACAATGAGTTACCATCATCCACTGACAATAAAAAATTATATACATTTCTTTTATCTTATAAGTTTTAGTTATAACAAATTCCTTTGAATGGCATAGACTTTCAAGGTCTTTTTAAATTCATCTATATATTGAAATACTTATAAAAAACACATTATTTGGGTTACAAAATAATATATATATAAGATATATAATAAAATAATCTTAATATTATTCAAATACTATACCTAACCAACAAAAAAATCATTCTATGAATAAAGGAATTAATGTGTTTAATGATACTTATTTAATATTATCATATATGTCCTCATTATAGCAACTCGTTGGCCAATAACATCTAATGCATCATAAATATTATGATTAATATCACATTCAACCACTTCTTGTATTTTTTCTTTAGCTAACTTATTTTTAAAGATATATCACCATTATCATCATTTTTATCATAATAAAATGAGTTATTCAAGTCTAAAGTACAAAACATATGTTATTTGACAATTGATTTTCATCCGATGTCTCACTTAATCTATTAATATCATCAAAAATTAAAAATGTTACTTCAAGAAATGGATCCTCTCTATAATGAGATCATTTAAAAAATTCATACAACTTAACGATCCATGAACCAATGTAATAGTAAAATGGGTTATAACATCTTCCAGATTTCACAAAAAATCAAATAAAAAAAGACAATCAGACAAGAGAAGAAGATTAAAAATTTGATCAAGCAAAATTATATATATATATATATATATATATATATATATATATATATATATATATATATATATATATATATATATATACTAATTTTTGTCTTCTTGATTCAATGCTAAAACAAAAGAAAGAAAAAGGACGGGAAAAGACGAACAAGCATCACTACCCAAAAGGATAAGAAGAAAAAGAAAGAAAAGACCGAAAAAAAAGATAGGTCTTCATCGAGTTCAGCACCACTCACCTATCATACACTATACCTTTGCTTTGCAAGTTTCTCTAACAAAGTTAAACTAGTAGTGAATCAAATCAAATAGAACTAATATGAAACCCTCAAATCGACAATCGAAAAGCTTTTGTTTTGAGTGAGAAAACAATTAATTAGTTGTCCAGGAGTAAAAGGATAAAGTTGGTGACGAAGGGATGCTTAAATTTTTTTCTAAAAATTCACACATATTTTATTCTTTTTAAAAAGATTAATAATAATAAGATATCGTCAATACTAATGATGGTCTGAATGTATATATATATCCTCCGTTGCTGCCACCGACGTCCGTACTGCCATTTACGGAGACGCGGGCGCGAATTCAAGATTTACTCCTTTTTAAGTCGGGAGCCGACTGCCGATGTTCGTCGCTCCGCTCACTCTCAGCTCCATCTCGATCTCCTCTTCAACTATGGCTGCAGCAAGTCACCTCTCTCGGCCCCGTCGACTGCGACGCCGTCACCTACTTCGCTGCCAAGGCCCTCGGCTGAGACGCTACCACGGTCTGCCTCCTCCTAATCTTCATCTTCATCTTCCTGTTTTCTTTGATTTTTGGTCCGCTTCCGGTTATTGGATGATTCTTTGGCAGGATCGGGGGTTTCTTTTCTTTGCTTATTGGTTCTCATTTTGTTGGTATCGGTGGTTGGCCTTCAGTTTTTGGAAGATTTTCTGGTACGGTGCTTTTCCTTGTTGGTTGGTTCGTCTTTGGTTTTTGGATGATGCCACAGTTCTTGGATGATTCATTAGTAGGGTTCCGGGTGCTTTTCTTTTTCTGGATCGCCTTTGTTTCTTGGATGATTCTATGGTATCAGTTCGCCTCCGGTTTATGGATGATTCTTTGGTAGGGTGCTGGGTTGCTTTTCTTTGTTGCTTGGTTCGCCTTGCTGGGTGCTTTTCTTTTTCTGCTTCGCCTGTGTTTCTTGGATGATTCTATGTTAACAGTTTGCCTTCGGTTCTTGGATGTTTCTTTGGTAGCCTGCTGGGTTGCTTTTCTTTGTTGCTTGGTTCGCCATTGGTTCTTGGATGATGCTACGGTCAGTACCTGTTTCCCCCGACGGTTCTTCGAAGATTCATTTGTAGATGCTGGGTGCTTGTTCTTGTGTTTTTTTAGCCTTTGGTTCTTTGATGATTCCATGATAGATAGGATGCTGAGGTTCTTTACTTTGGTTCTTGGTTCACCTTTGGGTTCTTGGATGTTTCTTCGCCAGGGCAGTGGGGTGGTTTTCTTTGTTTCTTGCTTCGCCTTTCGTTCTTGAATGATGTTTTGGTAGGCAGGCACAGCTTTCGTCTGTTGATGTGTGCTTCGACAAAAGCAGGAGGCTCATGGAGGAGACTGCCGCTGCTGTTGAGTTGATTAAATAGTATGGTGCTGGATTGGATGTCACCGAGTTAAACACCTTTTTGGTAAGAAGCTCTTGTTGTTTAAGCATTAGATGTTTCGGGACTTTGGGCTGATTTTGTCTATCAATGATGACAAGAAAGTAGGCTTGCTGCATTTTAACACTCCTTTTTTCATCTCTTTGAATTAATATGTGCTCTCGGTGTGTATAGGCAGTGAATAAAGAGCATTATATCATGGAACTGAAGGTCATACTTGAGGGTTTGAGGCTACTCTGCTTTGTCAATACAAATTAATATTCTAACTGAAAATTGTTCAAACTTTATAGTACTTCCAGTGAAAGAAAATTAACAGCATTATTTCGGGATTATAGCATTTAAGGTTTGCTTTATAGTTCTGAATCTACTTTCTACAATTGAAAGAGAATAATTATTCTGTCAACAGTGTATTTTCTATTTCTAATACTTCGTTGTCATCGGTAAAATTGCCTTTGTTCTTTGATATGCAAGGATTCATATCCAGATCAGGATAGGGTCCATGAAGCTCTTAAACTCTCTCTGACCACTAGATCATTAGGGCTTATCATCTCTCTCTCAATAGTACCACCCTATGGTGTTTTTTCTTATCTTCATGAGCAGTCTTATGTGTGCTGTTTTTTGAATTGATTGTTCTGGCTTTTTAAAGCAATTTTTGTCACAATCTAGTCTACATCACAAGGCTACATGCGGTTTTGTAAAACTTGGGTGAGATGTTCCAAATCAAACTAGAGTTCATCCAATTTGGACTTTAATAATAGCTTACTGTAGTTAAAATGTAAACTCATAAA
The DNA here is from genome assembly GCA_029747655.1 of Ensete ventricosum. NCBI lineage: Eukaryota > Viridiplantae > Streptophyta > Magnoliopsida > Zingiberales > Musaceae > Ensete > Ensete ventricosum. The sequence goes on from JAQQAF010000002.1 coordinate 22,431,612, forward strand.
GCAAGTGCAAACGCAAGCAAACTCACTGTCGTTTTCACTCAGATACCACTATGGTTATGTGTATGAATATCCATGTATGGGACACTCACTTTTGTGAATTAAAAAAAAAAATCAGGGTCAACAGTATCTCCTATGTTTATCACTAATGAATCAATTTTACTAATTAGCTGGATAAATAGTTACGGGAAATTAATTCTATTTGTTGGATTGCTCTTGAAAGGTAAAATCAGCTATCACAAGTCTACAGAGGTTATCTATTAGTTGGAGTTGAAGCAGTGGCTATTGTTGGGCTTATACAATTAGCTAAAGGCTGAAGCTTTGCAAAAATACTCTAGAAGCAGCACTAAAATGTGATGCAGAGTGGTATAACCGTTTTATGCCTCTTTCCCATATGATAAACTGTAATCTATTATATTTTTCCAGCAATATGGTGATTAATGTGTTAATTTTTTTAGTGCCAACCCTTCATTGTAACACTATCTTCTGATTAACTTGTAGTTGTTGGATGTTGTTGTAAGCCAGTCATTTGTGAAGACTGCACAGCTAATGATAGACGAAGAAGGATCAGTTACCATTTGTTCTAGTTTTTCCATTTTTTGCGTTTTGACTCTTCAGAACATAGCAAATACAAATATATTCCAAATGTGGATTAAACTCATTACTAGATTACATATAGACACACAATAGATTATTATATCTCATACTTATTTGCTTTTCATTTTCCGCATCAGTGACATCCATTTAAATAGATCATCTTGACAATATGAGGCTATTGCTTGATCTTTTTTGATCTCATCTGAACTAAGTTAACAAGGTTAGGGTTGAAAGTTATTGGAGTTTGGAGAAATATAATTGTTTGAATTAGATAATTGGAAAATGGATAATGAGGAATTGAGGATATTGTTGGACTAGAATTCTTTCGTAGTGTAAAAATATAAATGTTCATTTTGAAAGGATGAGTTCAGATGAGGTAAATGATGTATTATCACATTTTTTTATTAAAATAACTAGTGAGGCATGAATCAAATTGAAAAGGATGTATAGGAAAAATTCATAGTTTAAGTTCTTTTTCACCTCATTAAGACATTCACAAGTTGGCCTGTGGTACAGAAACTTGGGATCGAGCCTCTGACATGTTGTACAAGTAGGGTTATGGTGAGTGTAAAATGTGGATATAGACTTTACCAGCTGAGTCATTTGGTTGTCGAATAGAAGATTGAACTGGGTATTCAATATTAAATCTTAATCCCTGAATACTCCTTCAATCCTTTATTTGCATTTTTTTTTATTTGCTACAATTGTTGGTTAACATTCTTGCTCTGATGTGTCAAATCGACTTGAGCAATACTAGTATGAATTCAATTCTCAACAAATTACGAACTTGTGTTTCATCTTCTTTATCTTTCTCTTTTACCATTGTATTCTCATTTATTAGCATTATAGCTTAAATTTACCTAGTTCCTCTCTCTTCCTCACCTCCAACAAAACAAACCTATTCATTCCACAGACTAATTCTATTCTTATCTATTTTTCTCCATCTCCATTCTGCCTGTTCACCTAATGTGCATATGAGGATTCAATGATAGAGTTGAGGATGGCCGCTTAAGTCAGAGGAGTGGTTGTTAGTTATGCTGAATGAGGAGAAGAAAGTAGTTGTATGTTTCTTATTGGGGGCATAGGCAACTGTTAATAGACATCTCAGTCATGAACTAAATAGTAGGCTAACTACCCAAAAAGACAAACCCATTCATGTGAGGCAGCAGTCTCTCCACTATGGCGTCTCACTCTGTCTGCTATCCAATTTTGCGATGGTGGTGTTTTTTCTGTTATCTTCATATGAAATCTTCAATTCCTAGTAGAATCTATTAGTTCTCACTTTTTCCTTTTTTTATAAATATTGGATCTGAGGTTGAAGTGTTGAACCGAGTAGTAGAAAAAATAGGCTCAAGCTTATTTGTCTCATCTAACATGAATCACAACGCAACATAAAACCACAAGTGAAGTTGTAACAGGAGGATTTTGTTAATGAAAATTTCGGTAGAATCTCTAAGGTTGCTTCAGGGTTAGAATATTAAATTGGTAGAGTCTTAACCTGCCAAATATTATTAAGCTGTTAAGTGTTAAAGTAACTTGATAAATAATTTAATTCAGATAAATTGAGACTGTTAGGACTATAGCTATGAGAGTCCTAATTTAGTTTTATTGAAGAGGGCATACATATAAATCCTATCTAGCCGACCCCTATTAAAGAAATGAAGAGGCTGGCTAGGTTAGGATATTATTGAGGGAAGATATTTGGAGCTTCGTGTAACCCTAGTTAGCCACCCTTATCTTAGTTAAAGAGGGGTTGGTTGAGGTGGGGTTAAGTTAGAGTAGAATTAGGAATCAATAAGCAACCGGCGACCCCTAGATGAGCCGGTTGGAGGTTGCTTCTTAGAGAAGTATTAGGAGTTGTTAGGAGGAGGAGTCTTGGAGTAGATCAATAATATAAATAGCCTTGTAATCATCCACTTTTAGGAGTTAGGGTTTAGAAGGCCTATAAATAGCCTTGTAATCATCCACTTTTCTTCATGAATAGATCAATCCTTTCAGTAGCCTTTGAGCACAACTTGGAGGGTGGGACCTCTATAGAGTTCCAAGGAGGCCGATCCCCTATAGTGATCACCCCAAGCTTAGAATCCGCAAGAGTTCTAACAGAGACCTGAATTACTCTGGTGGACTAGTGAATTAAAACAGCACCGTCATCTACCTTACTAACTTAGACAACCTAGTTAGTTTCCATGGTTAGAATTTAAATAACAAAGAGGGCTGAAGCTTGGAAGCGGAGCTTAGATTAAACTTGGAGATGGACAGCTATCAGGTTTATTGGAGTTTTTTATACTTTTATAAAGCTCAATAAAAGCATAGAAGCAAAAGATACATGTAGCGGATCCAAGTAATTGAGACATCATGGTTGGCTGTTGTTGTTATTGTTGCTGCTGCTGTTTTTATATCATTACGGATCAGAACAGTGGTGCATTTTGAGGTGTAAAGTGGCCGAGAAGGAATGTCATAATTGTGGTTTTGAATAAATGTTTCCATTTGTAACCTTGCTTATAATTAGCTCTACTGTTCATTTTCAATTAAATTCAATGCAAAGGATCTGACAATCTAAGCTATGGTTTTTGAAACATCTGCTAGATGTACAATCTACTTTTCTGCAATCTTCTAGCCATCATAGCTCTATTGCTTGTTGCTAATTTTGATTTTCTTAATTATCAACAATTGCACAACCTTTTCATTTGCTAGCTTTTAAAGAGTCAAGGTTTGACTTACCGGTCCATACCGGTGTACCGAGTTCATCTTGGTACCAGTACCAGCACCGGGCGGTATGCACAGTGCATCGCCCAGTATATTAAAATATAATATAATATTTTATAATATAATATAATATAATATTAATATATTAAAATATTAATAAAAGAAAGGAGAGAAGGGGCGACGTCGTCTCGATCTTTCTCCCTGCGCGGGAGAAAAAGCGCCCGCGACCCACGGGCTGTCACGAACGGACGTCGCTCAACCGCAACATCTTCACTCCGTGAACCGTTCGTGCTTTTTCTTGCTTGTACATATGTTTGGCAGCTTGTTTTGCCTTGAGTATATGTGTTTTCACCTAAGAAATGTGAGCGAAAGTAGTGTAGAAGGCTGCAGAACGGTCGTTCGCTGCACAGAGCCAAAACAGCCCAAAACAGCCCTGTTTTTGGGTCTTTTTCGTGTGCCACGGTAACCTTTCTGAGCGGTGCGAAATGTCAGCCATTTCAGCACCTTGGAACCCCCCGGGTGGCACCGGGCTGGATGGGGCTCCGGGTATATGTCGGGCGTAGGCGTTCATCAGCAATTGAACTTGACTTGCGTCCGATACCTTGGGAATCGTCGTTTGCGGACTTGCGACCGTTCCTACAACCCTCCAAAGTCCTATTTCGCTCTCTCTCTCTTTTCTCAGTTGCACTCAAGGTGTTCGACAAATTGCTTGTATAGCTTTCCGCTTTGCGAGACGCCGGGACGTGTCCGTCGCTCGCTTCCAAGTTAATCAACTTCTTCTTTGCAGGTCCTACGGGACCTTAAGAGGTTGTCAGAGGGCTGACCCTGTGCGGACAGATAACGCTTTAGGCGTTCCATGACTTAGGCAATCCCAACTAAGTCAAGAACAGTGGGCAAGGTTGCTTCACGACTTAGGCAATTTCAGCTAAGTCTTCGGGAGGGCCGCAAGGGTGCCGCACGGCTTAGGCAAATTTAGCTAAGCCCGTGACAGTGTGGTATCAGAGCGGGCAAGCAATTCATACGAACAGCGAAGGAGATTCGCAATTTCGCCATGGTGAGACATCGTGGCGAATCGAGCAAGATGGGGCAAGCGGGACCCTTGCTCCAAGCAGCCGCAGGTGGGCTGCAAGTGCAAACTCGCTCGCAAACTGCTGGAGCCGCTTATGAGGAGCGCGACAGTGAACAAGACGAGCGTGAAGTTGGGTATTCTCCACGAGGGGAGGAGGCGCCATCTGTAGCGCCAACCGGGAAGAAGGGCCATAGAGAGAGACTTACACTGGCGGAAACCCGCCTCGATGTTCTTGAAGCGAGCGTGGAGGAACTCTACCAAGGCCGAGGAAGGCTACTTGGGGTAGAGAGCTCGCAAGAAGAAGCTGAAACTCGGATCGAGAATGTTGAATCCATGATTGATCAACTGACAGAGGACACCAAGGATTCCGTACGACATCTGCATGAAGTTGTGGCGGAACTCACGGCAAAGGTGGTGGTGTTAACAAGGACTCTTGATGCGGGAGGGAACAACACCCGCGCTGCGCCACCACAACACTTCAGAGCACCGGAGCCACAGTACTACGGAGGTGCTAGGGATGCCAAAGAGCTTGAAAATTTCTTGTTCGACATGGAACAGTATTTTCGTGCTACAAGGCTCGACTCTGAAGAAACCAAAGTTGCGATAGCAACAATGTATCTGAAGGGGGATGCAAAACTTTGGTGGCGAACCCGTTGGGAAGAGATCCAACAAGGCCGATGTCGAGTGGATACATGAGGAGACTTGAAGCGAGAGTTGAGAACTCAGTTCTTGCCTGAGAACACAGAGTTTGTCGCAAGAAGGAAACTGAGACAACTCCGCCAGAGTACAACAATCCGAGACTATGTGAAGCAATTTTCAGCACTGATGCTGGATATTCGGGACATGTCTGAGAAAGACAAGCTATTCAGCTTCCTCGATGGCTTGAAGCCATGGGCACAACAAGAACTACATCGGAGGAATGTCACCGACGTAGTCGGGGCAATAGCAGCCGCGGAAAGGCTGACTGACTTTGTTTCTTCGGAGGATTCGAGAAAGAAGAAACATTCTTCGGGAAATCGCCCATCTAAATACTCTCGAGCGAAGGAGTCTGGGGGCGAGCAAAAGAAGAAGAATTTCCACAAGGGACCGGGCTCAAGAGGTAGAGTCTCCAAGTCTAGTGGATGCTTCTTGTGTGGAGGACCACACAAAGTGAGAGAGTGCCCACAAAAACAGGCACTCAATGCTTTAACAGCATCGGTTCTGTCTCGTAAGGCAGACAAGGGCAAAGCTATCGCCCTTAGTTCGAGCAGTTCTGACTCCAGTAGCGACAGTGAGGCGTCGCAAGGACCCAGGATGGGAGCAATGCGTTTGTTGAATGCGTTGCGGGGTCAAGTGGGGGAGAACACAAAGGCAAAGCCACTGAAGGCAGGAAACAGCGAGTTGATGTATGTAGACATCAAGCTTAATGGCCAAACAACCCGTGCAATGGTGGACACGGGCGCGACCCACAATTTTATTGCCGATCGTGAAGCTAAGCGACTGGGATTACTCTTGGAGAAGAGCCCAAGTCGCATGAAGGCGGTGAATTCGGAGGCCAAGCGGATCTCCGGACAAGCGAAAGGGATCCCCATCAAGATCGGGACATGGAGCGGGAGCACAAACTTGATGGCAGTGCCACTAGACGACTTCCAAGTGATTCTCGGAATGGAGTTTATGCACGCAGCGAAGTTGGTGCCAGTACCGTTCCTGAACTTCTTGTGTCTAATGGGAGGTGACGATCCCTGCATGGTTCCAGTTTCCCGGGGAGGAACCACGGACCTACAACAAATATCGGTTTTACAATTGAAGAAAGGGGTACGAAAAGGTGAATCAACCTTTGTAGCGGCTATGAAGCTGGAGACACCTGATGGGGAAGCCATTCAGGAACCTGCTATTGTGGCGAACATCCTGAAGGAGTTCTCGGATGTGATGCCAACAGAGTTGCCGAAAACTCTACCACCACGCAGAGGCGTGGATCATCGGATTGAGCTGGAGCCGGGAATTAAGCCTCCAGCGAGACCACCATACCGCATGGCCCCTCCAGAGTTGGTGGAATTGAGGAAGCAGTTAGATGAACTGCTAAGCGGTGGTCTCATCCGCAGTTCCAAAGCACCTTTCGGAGCTCCAGTCCTCTTTCAGAAGAAACAAGATGGGAGTCTCCGATTATGCATCGATTACCGAGCCCTTAATAAGATGACGGTGAAGAACAAGTACCCTATCCCGCTCATCGCGGACTTGTTCGATCAATTGGGCAAGGCAAAGTACTTCTCCAAACTCGACCTTCGGTCAGGGTATTGGCAGGTGCGCATTGCAGAAGGTGATGAGGCAAAGACTACCTGTGTGACCAGGTATGGAGCATTCGAGTTCTTGGTGATGCCTTTTGGCTTAACCAACGCTCCGGCCACATTCTGCACTCTAATGAACCAGCTGTTCAAGGAGTATCTGGACAAGTTTGTGGTCGTCTACTTAGACGATATCGTCGTCTATAGCCAAACACTTGAGGAGCATGTGGGACACCTCCGAACAATTTTCAAAGTTCTCAGGGAGAACACGTTGTTCGTGAAGAGGGAAAAGTGCTATTTCGCCCAAACGGAGATTTTGTTCTTGGGGCATCGAGTCGGTAATGGTTCCATCCGGATGGACCAGTCTAAGGTGCAAGCTGTGGCGGATTGGCGAACACCTACGAAGGTACCAGAGTTGAGATCCTTCCTTGGGTTCGTCAACTATTATCGGCGCTTCATAGCGGGGTATTCGAAGCGCGCAGCTCCGTTGACGGAGTTGCTAAAGAAGGAGCAGTCCTGGAGATGGTCGGACAAATGTGAGGTGACATTTCAAGACCTGAAGACTGCTGTGTTAGAGGAACCTGTACTCATATTGCCGGACTATGGAAAGTCATTTGAAGTCCATACAGATGCTTCTGATTTTGCTATTGGAGGAGTTCTTATGCAGGAGGGTCATCCGGTAGCCTATGAGAGTCGCAAGCTCAACGAGACCGAGCGGCGATATCCTGTGCATGAGAAGGAGATGACAGCGGTGGTCCACTGTCTACGAGTGTGGCGACACTACCTTCTGGGAGCACCATTTGTGCTAAGGACTGACAATGTCGCATTGAGTTACTTTCAAACTCAAAAGAAACTCTCCCCAAAGCAAGCTCGATGGCAGGACTTCTTGGCTGAGTTCGACATGGTAATGGAGTACAAGCCCGGAAAAGCAAATGTCGTGGCCGATGCATTGAGTCGGAAAGTGGAGCTAGTGAATGCTATACAGTTGGAGGGCGGAGGCCAAGCAAGTCAATTGCGCTCCAACTTCCTTTCCAGGATTAGGGATGGACTGCACCGAGATCCTCAGGCAGTAACCCTGATGCAACTCATCAAAGAGGGCAAGGCACGACGATTTTGGGTCCAGGAGGGACTCATCTATACCAAGGGGAACAGAGTCTATGTTCCGCGAGCGGATAACTTGAGGCGTGAACTCATGAAAGAGTGTCATGATTCCCTTTGGGCTGGACATCCGGGTATCCACCGAACAATGGCTCTCGTGGAGAGGGCCTTCTATTGGCCAAAAATGGGGATAAATGTGGAAGAATATGTTCGAACATGCCTTACTTGTCAACAGGACAAGGTAGAGCAGCAGAAGCCAGTGGGACTTTTGGAGCCGCTGCCCGTACCAGAAAGGCCTTGGGAGAGCATTTCCTTGGACTTCATATCAAGCTTGCCCGCAGTAGGGGGACTTGGATCGATACTCGTGGTAGTTGATCGATTTTCGAAGTATGCAACATTTATTGCTGCACCCCTACATTGCTCAGCGGAGGAGGCGGCTAAGTTGATGATGAAGAATGTGGTGAAGTTTTGGGGAGTCCCACACAACATCATTAGTGATCGAGATTCTTGGTTCTTGGGACAATTCTGGACCGAGTTGTTCAAGTTGTTGGGATCTAAATTATACTTCTCCACAAGCCTCCACCCCCAAACGGATGGCCAAACAGAAAGAATCAACTCGCTCTTGGAGCGATATCTTCGGCACTACGTAAGTGCCAACCAACGAGATTGGGTAAAGCTGTTGGATGCAGCGGAGCTCTGCATCCAACAAAAGCCCATTTGAGATTATCACGGGACAACAGCCATCAACTCCTCACACCCTGATTATTGGCTATACAGGGAGTAGCCCATCAGCCTATCACTTTGCAAAGGAATGACATCGCAATGCAGATATTGCGCGGGCTTACTTGGAGAAGGCGGCCAAGAAGATGAAGAAGTGGGCAGACTTGGGGAGGCGACCACAAGAGTTTAAAGTGGGCGACATGGTGTTGGTGAAGCTCCAACCAGCATCACTCCAGTTCTTTAGGCACCGAGTGCACAAAGGATTGGTGCGCAAATATGAAGGGCCTTTCCCAATCATCAGCAGGGTAGGCAATGTCTCATACAAGTTACAACTGCCAGCATGGTTCAGAATTCATAACGTCTTCCATGCGAGCAACTTGAAAGCCTACCACTCAGATCCGCAAGATGATTCACGAAATGTTCCAACTCGACTACCCCCCACCAGAGCCTCTTACGAGAAGCGAGTTGAAACTATTCTAGCGGATCGCAAGATAAAGCTACCCAATGGAGCACAGCAAATTGAGTATTTGGTGAAGTGGCAAAAGCTTCCTCAAATAGAAGCCAGTTGGGAGCCAGAAGATGCCCTCCGACATGAAGAAGCTCGCGTCAAAGCCTACCAACAAGCGTCGACAGTTTAAGTGGGGGAGAATGTCACGAACGGACGTCGCTCAACCGCAACATCTTCACTCCGTGAACCGTTCGTGCTTTTTCTTGCTTGTACATATGTTTGACAGCTTGTTTTGCCTTGAGTATATGTGTTTTCACCTAAGAAATGTGAGCGAAAGTAGTGTAGAAGGCTGCAGAACGGTCGTTCGCTGCACAGAGCCAAAACAGCCCAAAACAGCCCTGTTTTTGGGTCTTTTTCGTGTGCCACGGTAACCTTTCTGAGCGGTGCGAAATGTCAGCCATTTCAGCACCTTGGAACCCCCCCCGGGTGGCACCGGGCTGGATGGGGCTCCGGGTATATGTCGGGCGTAGGCGTTCATCAGCAATTGAACTTGACTTGCGTCCGATACCTTGGGAATCGTCGTTTGCGGACTTGCGACCGTTCCTACAACCCTCCAAAGTCCTATTTCGCTCTCTCTCTCTTTTCTCAGCTGCACTCAAGGTGTTCGACAAATTGCTTGTATAGCTTTCCGCTTTGCGAGACGCCGGGACGTGTCCGTCGCTCGCTTCCAAGTTAATCAACTTCTTCTTTGCAGGTCCTACGGGACCTTAAGAGGTTGTCAGAGGGCTGACCCTGTGCGGACAGATAACGCTTTGGGCGTTCCATGACTTAGGCAATCCCAGCTAAGTCAAGAACAGTGGGCAAGGTTGCTTCACGACTTAGGCAATTTCAGCTAAGTCTTCGGGAGGGCCGCAAGGGTGCCGCACGGCTTAGGCAAATTTAGCTAAGCCCGTGACAGGGCGTCGACGGTGCGCGAGCGAGGACGGCGTGTGGGCGGTGACGACGCGTGGGCGAGGACGGCGGGCGGGCGCTAGGTTTTTCTTCTTCTCCTCTTTTCTTTTTTTCTTCTTTTCCTCTTCTTCTTCTTCCCTTTTTCTCGCTAAATCGACCGTCGATGGTGGATTTCTCCCTCATTCGACCGTTGATGGTTGATTTTTGGCAGAACTGCCTGGTAGCGGGCGGTCCGCGTACCGACAACCTGATGGACCAGTATGTACCACCCGTACCGGGCGGTACAAGTCGAAATTGCAAACCTTGCAAAGAGTATTAATATTTTTTGTTTGTTTTGAGTTCTGAGCTTAGAAGGTCTTGTGATCAAGTTTGAATTCTCGAATGAAAGGCACAACCCTCGATATTGCTTTTGGAAAAAACTTGACATCATGATTATCTGATCTATTCAGATTGTCCTATCAGTGCCTTCTACTTGTTGTGTTTTAATGAGTAGGTGGTATCTTCCAGAACCAAGGACTTTGTCTTGCATTTAACAACAATTTTCACTTTGAAGTTCTTGTTCATAAGTATCACCTTTTTGTTGTAATTTTCTTGTTATAAACTCTTTTTGTCATAACTGTTGCCAAGCTTCAAATAGCATGTTTAGACCTTTAAGGCAATCAACTATTTTCTCTTGATATGTCCATTTGTTGAAGATACGCATCATAAACTGAACCCATCCTCTTATCTTCTCTTGTTGATTAGGGCTTGAACATTGTCCATTATCTTCCTCTGGAGTATACAATGGAATGGGGCAACAAGATATTCAATCTAGGTTTCTTCTGTCACTTATGTTTTAGAAATTAATTTCTGACTAATTTTCTCTTGGCGGCACCTAATATGTTTTTGGCAGGTGCACATTAGATTAGACTTCAATTTCAATTTAATTTTTTTGTTTTATTACATCTTTCTATCTCATCTTGGTAAAATTTTAATAGTTCAACTTTTTTATTAATAAAGCTCATTGGACTCTGTACCTAACTTGGTTGAAAATTTGTGTTAGCTGAACATCACATTTATGATTCTTAGGTTTGTAACTTACTGGAGCTTGATCTTGCATAGCCTTGTTGAAGTTAGGTGAAAAATTATTTAGCCTAAGGTTTTGGTCAAGCTTTACTTGTTACACAAATTTTCAGTTTAAATGAGCCTAAGGCAGAGCCAAATCAAGTCTAGATTTGGTGGCTTCATAGAAGATAACCTTTCGTTTGGCAAAAGTTAATTCAAGCTAAGCTTAGATGATTCTACACTAGAACTTGCTTCATAATTTTTGTTTCCACGTATTGTTTAAGTTTGTTTCTAAATTGCATTTTGAGCCTATTCCCGCTTAGCTTGATTGAGCTGAGGTTTATTGTAGGCTCAACTTGGGATTACTCTTGAACCTGGTATTACAGATCATCAAAATACATCCCAAACTAAATCAAGCCATGAACTAATACAAGCTTGAGCTACTTATGGTTCTGACCAGGAAACATTAAGCCATTCTTCCTTGTAATGGTCTTTAGGATCATCCCATATTCTTTACCCTCTTTGGAATCATAACTGATTTCTTTTTCTTTTGCTATTTGTGTGCTTAGTGGTCCTTTTGTTATGTCCAACCTTGGGCTCATGCTTTCCATTTCAAGTCTGTATCAGAAGCAACATGTACTTATGAATTTTTTGAAGTTGTTTGTTTGATAACCATGCAACAAAGCATAAATATTACATGGATTTAATTTAGTTCATTGGAGTTTGTTTTCTTAGTTTTGCCATTTTTGTGGGAATCGATACGTTCTACTTAGATTGGCAACATGATTTGTACAATCTCTTTTTAATGATTTATATACCATGTTGAGGGTGTTCTATTACACCCTTGTCGTAATTGGTACCAAACAGTAAGTATCAAAACATGTAATTATCGAATATCTCACAAAACAGCAATCCTTGGTTTTGACTACTAAATTTAGTGTTTCAACTTTCCAATTACAAGACACAAACATAAAATTTCTTTGGCCTAGTTTGGTCTAGTTAAAGCTATAATTGTGGTAGAATAGCATTGCCAATTACAGCTACATGTAAGGTATAAAGAGCCATGCCAAGTTAACACAGGTCATTTGTAGTCAATTTTGGCCTTTTCTTTGTTGGCGTATAGCATGTCTGCAATGCCAAATCATATTGTGGTCAATAACATACCAAATTTTCTGCCCCCTCCATTGCATTCCTTGTCTTCTGTCTTTTGGTTGAGTTGTGCCATACAAGATGTACAGTACATTGGAAAATATTTATAAAAGCTCAAATAATGAATCACAAACAAGAATTAACTATGTCTTACCAGAATTGATATGGGAGAATAGTTTACTCCCGTGCATTGTTATTGTTATTTTATATTTTAATGTATAATTTAAATTGGCTTTTTCATTCCTTAAATATATGGTTTGGCGTAAGCAATATATGATTGCAGATCTATATATTAGTTTCTTGGAAGTCATTAATAACTTTAGGTTTTACTTTAGATTTTTCTCTGCCAAATTATATTCTTTCTGAATTTTGAGTACTTGATAGCCCTATATATAAGTGCTGACATGATGGACATGTTAATCAATTTTTAAAGTGTTCCTGGGCTATAGTATGCGATGACTCTCCACATCATAGAGTTAAATGTGAGACTTTGCATATTGCCGCGAAATTAATATTAATGTCATTATCTTTGTTGTTCAAAATCATTTTTTTTATTTAGTCTTAAACCTTTGATGGGTATTCATGCTACTCTATTAGGTTTATCTATTCTTGCCACCCCTTCATTCTGTTCTAATTTGTTGTACTTCAAACATCAGATCGTTTCTTCAAGAGCATCTATTAATTGCATCTGTTATTAAGTCTGCATATTTCTCGCTGATCTTTTTTTTTCTTACTCTTTCTTAAGAAATCATTCTCTCTTTCTGTTCTCTGATTCTAGATTAAACATAAAGGCTAGTCAGATACTATTTTTGGTCATAATTCTGAACTCTGACGTCAAGAATGAAAATGATACATTCATGTTTAATTTCGATGATGTCATTCTAGGAAAGCTTTCATGTTTAATATATGAAATAGCTACTGAGTAGCTGAAAATAATATTTTTCTCTTGGAAGAATCACTAAATGTTTGGGATCGATTTTGCACTTTATAAGCATGAAAAATTTTGTAAACAGGACATGTGACTTTATACTTGATCTGGATATAAGTGGATATCCTGATAGTAACAGAACAAGAATTACCTAAATCTTCAAAATAAATTACAGTAAACATTATTGTGTCAAGCTTAATAAACTAAAGAAAAGACTAAAGAGTTAAAGAGTTTTATGTACAAAGAGGTGCCTAATCTACCAAGCTGCTTCATTTAGCATTACCCTCAACCATACTGATTCAAGTGTGTCACTATTGTAGTAGTGTTGCTAAAATGTGAATCAAATTGTTGTAGATACTTTTTCTAAATGTCATTTAGCATTACCCTAAAATGTTGTTACTTCTAAATCTTATACCAGCTTATGGACCATTTAATTAGACAAGAACGGAATGAAACGTCCAATTTGATAAGGCTAGAGTTTGGAATCTCATTTGTTGATGCTGCATTAAAGTAATGACCAATAGATCAACTACATTTGATAGGCTACTTTTATCAGGTGTGTGGATGGTCCATGCAATAATGTAAATTGTTGTATGTTTGTTTTAAATATAACGAGAATTTTTCATATTAGACCTTAAATTAATCTAAATTTGTGTACCATCTTTTGTAACTGCATATCTCATTTTATCCATCGAAAGACAACTGCAATTTTCCATTAGTATTTTGTTTTTATTGTTAACCTACTAGAGTTAATTAGGTTATATAATTTATTTCTGGATTTTTTATGGTAATCTTTACGAACCTTTTGTCCTCCCATGTATTTATGCTGAGTTAATACTTGTAAAGCCACTAGTTGATACTTGTCAGTTGATTTTATTGACCTGTTTACTATCTCATGTTGAGCATAGAAACTCCTAAATGCTTACTGCATTTGTGTCAAACATTGATGCTTATCAAATTCTTTTTATGCTGTCAAATGCACTTAACTATTAGGACATAGTACCATCTCCTGTTAGCTTATTTGTATGACAGGACAGTTGTGTCATCTGTATATTGCATCGTACTATATTAAAATCAAGTCTAGATTTGGTGGCCTCGAAGACAATAACCCTTAATGTAGCAAAAGTTACTTCAAGCTAAGCCAGATGACTCAACACTTGAATTTGCTTCAAAATTTTAGTTTCCATGTGTTGTTTAAGTTTGTTTCTAAATTGCATTTTGCGCCTATTCCAGCTTAGCCTGATTGAGCTTAGGTTTCTGTAAGCTCAGCTTGGGATTACTCTTAAGCCTGGTATTGCAAATCATCAAAATCCATTGCAAACTAAATCAAGCCTTGAACTAAAACAAGCTTGAGCTTCTTGTGGTTCTGGCCAGGAAACGTTAAGCTATTCTTCCTTGCAAGGTTCGCCTTACCAAGCGATAAGGCCCTGTACCACCCGGTACGTACCGGTCCGGCAGCTAACCAGTACGTGGACCGCCCGTTGGCGGTCGATTTCAGCTGTCGGCGGTCGATCGAAGGAGAAATAGAAGAAGAAGAAGTTTGTCATTTATAGGTCAGTTTGTTACTGTTAGTATATTAGTATGATAGGTCAGTTTGTCATTTATATATTGCATCATACCATGATAAAATCAAGTCTGGATTTGGTGGTCTCATAGATGATAACCTTTAGTTTATCAAAAGTTAATTCAAGCTAAGATTAGATGATTCTACACTTGAACTTGCTTCATAATTTTCGTTTCCATGTGTCATTTAAGTTTGTTTCCAAATTGCATTTTGTGCCTATTCCAGCTTAGCTTGATTGAGCTGAGGTATTTTGAAGGCTCAGCATGGGATTACTCTTGAGCCTGGTATTACAAATCATCAAAATCCATTCCAAACTAAATCAAGCCATGAACTAAGACATGCTTGAACTACTTGTGACAAGGAAATGTTAACCTATTCTTCCTTGTAATGGTCTTTAGCAAGGATTGACTTACCAGTCCGTACTGATATACCGACATATTGTCGGTACCGGTATGGTACCGATACCGGGTGGTACGCACAGTATGCCCATTATATTAAAACATAATATAATATTTTTATAATATAATATTAATATATTAAAAATATTAAAAAAAGGGAAAGGGGTGATGTCGCCTCGTTCTTTCTCCCTGTGCGGGGAGACGTTTCGTCTCCTCGTGCGGGAGAAAAAGCGCTCGCGGGCACGGGCGACGGGCGGGCGGCGACGGTGCGCGGGCGAGGACGGCGTCGTATTATTTCTTCTCTTCTTTTTTCTTCTTTTCTTCTTCTTTTTCTTCCCTTTTTCTTCCTTAATCGACCGCCAACGGTCGATTTCTCTTTCAATCGACCATCGATGGTCGATTTCTCCATCAATCGATCGTCGACGGCCGAAATCAACCGTCGACGGCCGAAATCAACCGTCGACGGCCGAAATCAACCGTCGACGGCCGAAATCAACCGCCGACGGTCGAAATCAACCGTCGATGGTCGATTTTTGACGGTACCGCCCGGTAGCGGGCGGTCTACGTACCGGTAACCTGGCGGACCGGTATGTACCGCCCGGGTCTTTAGGATCATCTCTTTTTCTTTTACCCTCTTCGGAATTAGATCTGATTTTTTTCTTTTACTTTTTTTTGTGTGCTTAGAGGTGCTAATTATTGATTACCCTCTTTATTTGACCTTCTTAACATTTTGGTTTGTATACTTAAAAAATTTATATTGGAATTACTATTGTTATGAAAGTGAAACATCTAGCTTTATTTACCCTAAAGTCATCGATTTTACTTATAGAAGCACAAAAACAATAGACAAGAAGTTAATTTTAACGTTCCAGTTGGTGGTAGATGACGGCTCTATTAGGGCCACGGGTGGCTGTTGTGGATTAGAAGAGTGGTGACAAGTGGATAGGGTCGCTCGACAACTGTGTTGACATCGACTCAGATGCAGAATAGATGCTCGACAAATGCATCGGCATCGACAGAAATACAGATGCTGAGCGACCCTTTCGTCGTTCTACATTTGTATTGAGGTTGATGCAAATGTTGAGTGACCTTCACCTCTCGTCGAAGCTCACCTCTTCCATAATAATCACTCGTGGCCCCAATGCCATTGCCGTCCTTCACCACCACTGGAATATTGAAATTATCCTTTTGCCCATAGTTTTATGCAAGGTTTGCCAAACTGGCATACCGAGTTTATCTCGGTACGGTATCCGATACCGCTCGGTATAATATAATATGATATAATATAATAATATAATATATATTAAAAAAATAAAAATAGACGAGGCATCGCCTTGCCTCATTCACGTGTGAGGAGACGAGGCGTCTCCTTATCCCCACGCGGGAAGACGAGGTGGCACCTCGTCCCTACACGGGAAGAAGAGGCAATGCCTCGTCCCCGTGTCGGGAGATGCCAATTTCAACAGTATCGCCCGGTAGCAGGCGGTCCGCGTATCGGTATCCTCTCAGATCGGTACGTACTGCCCATATTGGCCGGTACAAATCGAAATAGAGAACCTTGGTTTTATGTTTTTGTCGGTAAAATCGACGGCGTTAGGGTTAATAGATGTTTCACTTTCATAACTATAGGAATTTCAATATAAATTTTTTAAGGTTTGACTATAGGGGATAATAATCTATAATTAGCTCACTTAGTGGTCCTTTTGTTATTTCCAACCTTGGGCTCATGCTTTCCATTTTAAGTCTATATCTGAAGCAAATTGAAAACTTTTTTTAAGTTGTAGTTCTGATTAGGAAACATTAAGATATTCTTCCTTGTAATGGTTTTTGGGATAAGGTTCTTTGTTTCGATCTGTATTGCCCGGTACGGGTGGTATGTACCGGTTCGACAAGATACCAATACGTGGACCGTCCGCTACCGATGAAATCGACCGTTAGCAATCGATTTCGGCCGTCGGCGGTCGATTTCGATTGTCGGTGGTCGATTAAGGGAGAAAGATGAAAAGGGAGAAACAGAAAAGGGAGACGAGAGAGATACCTACTCTTCCCCGGTTTCCCGGGCGATCCGTCGCCCGCGGGCTATTAGCTGGCTTCCTTCTTCGCTCGGGGAGACGAGGCGAGAAAGGAGAAGGGAACTCCCCGTGGGGGAACAAGACGACGCCTCATCTCTTTGTTTTTATTTTTTAAATATATATTATATTATATAAATATTATATTTATATTATTATATTATATAATATTTTATTATAATATACCGAGTGGTACGTACTGTGCGTATTGCTCGGTACCGGGTACCATATCGTATCCAGATAACTCGGTATGTCGGAATGGACTGATACGACGAACCTTGTTTGGGATCATCTCTTTACTTTTACCCTCTTCAGAATCAGATCTGATTTATTTTTCTATTACTATTTGTGTGCTATGTGGTCCTTTTGTTATTTCCAACCTTGGGCTTTGGTTGCCATTTCAAGTTTATATCTGAAGCAAAACTTTTGAAATTCTTTTGTTATTTCCAACCATAGGCTTTGGTTGCCAATTTTTATGGGAATCAAAATGTTCAATATAGATTGCAACATGATTTCTACAATCTCTTTTTAATGGATTATATACCATGTTGAGGGTGTTCTTTTACACCCTTGGTACCAATCAGTAAGTACCAAAATATAATTATCGCCAAGGTTTGCAATACAGTATCGCAAAGTCTGCAATACCTAAAAGAGTTTTATGTATGAAGAGGTGCCTAATCAACCAAGCTGCTTCATTTAGCATTACCCTCAACCATACTGATTCAAGTGTGTCACTATTGTAGTAGTGTTGCTAAAAATGTGAATCATATTGTTGTGGATACTTTTTCTAAATTTCATAGTTTTAGTTTGTAGTTGAACTCTATTGATGTTGTTACTTATAAATCTTTTACCAGATTATGCCTTATGGACCATTTCATTAGACAAGAACGGAATGAAACTTCCATTTTGATAAGGCTGGAGTTTGGCATCTCATTTGTTGATGCTGTGTAATGACCAATAAACCAACAACATTTGATAGGCTACTATTGTCAGGTGTGCAGATGGTCCATGCAATTATGTAAATTGTTGTATGTTTGTTTAAAATATAACGAGAATTTTACATATTAGACCTTAAATTAATCTAAATTTGTGTACCATCTTTTGAAACCTCATATTTCATTTTATCCAAGGAAAGATAAACTGAATTTTCCATGAGCATTTTATTTTTATTGTTAACCTGCTAGAGTTAATTAGGTTATATGATTTATTTCTGGGTTTTATTATGGTAACCTTTTCGAACCTTTTGGCCTCCTATGAACCTATGCTGATTTAATACTTGTAAAGCCACTAGTTGATACTTGTTGGTTGATTTCATTGACCTGTTTACTATCTCATGTTGAGCATAGAAACTCCCAAAAGCTTCTTGTATTTGTGTCAAACATCGAGGCTTATCAAATTCTTTTCATGCAGTCAAATGCACTAAACTATTAGGTCACAATACCATCTCCTGTTAGCATATTTGTATGACAGGACAGTTGTGTCATCTGTATATTGCATCATACTATGTTCAAATATTTTCTAGATTTAGTGGCCTCGTAGATGATAACCTTTAGTTTGGGAAAAGTTAAATCAAGCTAATCTTAGATGATTCAACACTTGAACTTGCTTGATAGTTTTAGTTTCCATGTGTTGTTTATGTTTGTTTCTAAATTGCATTTGATCCTGTTCCAGCTTAAGCCTGATTGAGCTGAGGTTTTCTGTAGGCTCAGCTTGGGATTACTCTTGAGCCTCGTATTACAGAACATCAAAATCCATTCCAAACTAAATCAAGCCTTGAACTAAAAGAAGCTTCAGCTTCTTGTGGTTCTGACCTGGAAACATGAAGCTATTCTTCCTTGTACTGGTGTTTCGGATCATCTCATTTTATTTTGCCCTCTGTGGAATCATTTCTAATTTCTTTTCTTTTACTATTTGTGTGCTTAGTGGTCCTTTTGTTATTGCCAACCATGGCTCATGCTTTCCATTTCAAGTTTGTATCTGAAGCAAAAAGAACTTATAAAATTTTCTCAAGTTGTTTGTTTGATGACTATGCAACACAATATAGATTGACCACATGATATATACAATCTCTTTTTAATGGATTATATACCATGTTGAGGGTGTTCTATTACACCCTTGGCATATTTGGTACCAACCAGTAAGTACCAAAACATGCAGTTATTGCATATCTGAAAAAATGACAATCCTTGGCTTTGACTACTAAATTTAGTGTTTCAATTTTCAAATTACTAAATGCAAACAGAATTTTTTTGTCCAAGTTTGGTTTAGTTAAAGCTATGATATTGGCAGCATAACTTTGTCAATTGCAGATACATGTAAGGTTTAAATAACCATGCCAAGTTAACGCAGGTCATATGTAGTCAATTGTGGTGAATAACATACCTAATTTTCTGCCCCCTTCATTACATCCCTTGTCTTCTGTCTTTCGGCTGAGTTGTGCCATACAAGGTGTGCATTACATTGAAAAATATTGTTAGAAGTTCAAATAACTACTCAAAAAATAAGAATTAGCCATGTATTACCAGAATCGGAAAATGGGAGAACAGTTTACTCCCTTGCATATATTTTACTATGCAGTATTATATTGGCTTTTTAGTTCTTTTCATTTATGCTTCGGCATATGGAATATATGATTGTAGATGTGTATATTAGTTTCTTTGAAGTCATAAACAATTTTGGTTTTACTTTAGATTTTTTTCTGCCAAATTACATTCTTTTGGAATTCTGTGTACCTGATAGCCCTATATACAAGTGCAGACATGTTGTACATGTCAATGTCAATTTGTTAACTGTTCCTTGGCTATAGTATGTGATGACTCTCTACATCATAGAGTTAAATGTGAGACTTTGCAGATTGCCACTAAATTAATCTTAATGTCACTATCTCTTTTGCACAAAATCATCTTTATTTTTTGCAGTCTTATGCCCTTGATGGGGTATTCAAGCTACTATTTTGGGTTTATCTATTCTTGCTACCTCATTCAGTTCTATTTTGTTGTACGGTACGGACCGCTAAGTAAAACCTTGCTTCAAACATCAGATCATTTCTTCAAGAGCATTTAGTAATTGCATCTATTATTAATGTGGCATATTTGTCACTGATCTTTTTTGAGTACTCTTTCTTATTTAATCATTCTCTCTTTGGGTTCTCTAATTCTAGATTAAACATAAAGACTAGTCAGATACTATTTTACGTTATAATTCTGGACTCTGACATCAAGAATGAAAGTGGTACAGTCATGTTTAATTTCCTTGATGTCATTCTAGGAAAGCTATCATGTTCAAAATATGAAATAGCTAATGAGTGGCTGAAAATAATAATTTTGCCTTGGATGAATCACTAATTGTTTTAGATTGGTTTGCACTTTATAAGCATGAATTTTTTTGTAAACAAGACATGTGACTTTATACTTGACCTATGGATATATGTCGTTATTCTGTTAGTAAAAACAAGAATTACCTGATTCTTCAGAATAAATTATGGTAAACACTATTGTTTCATGCTCAATAAACTAAAGAAAAGACTAAAAATTTAAAAAGTTTTACGTTCGAAAGGTGCCTAATCTACCAAGCTGCTTCATTTAGCATTACCCTTATCCAAGCTGCTTCAAGTGTGTCACTAGTGTATTAGTGTTGCTAAAAATGTGAATCATATTGTTGTACATACATTTTCTAAATTTCATAGTTTTAATTTGTAGGTGAAGTGGTGAACTCTACTGATGTTGTTACTTCTAAATCTTATACCTGGTTATGGACTATTTAATTAAACAGGATAGCAATGAAACTTCCACTTTGATAAGGCTAGAGTTTGGCATCTCATTTGTTGATGCTGCATTAAAGTAATTACTGATAGACCAACAACATTTGATAGTCTATTATGGTCCAGATGTGCGGTTGGTGTGCGCAATTATGTAAAGTATTGTATGTTTGTTTAGAATATAACGAGAATATTACATATTAGACCTTAAACTATTCTAAATTTGTGTACCATCTTCTATAACCGCATATGCCATATTGTACAGATAAGTGCAATTTTCCATGAGTTTTTTGCTTTTACTGTTAACGTACTAGTGCTACTTTGGTTATATAATTTATTTCTAGGATTTTTTATTATGTTAACCTTTTTGAACCTTTTGGCCTCTCATGAACTTATGCTATGAGTTAATACTTGTAAACCCACTAGTTGACACTTGAAATTATCCTTTGCCTCATAGTTTTTGTGTTTCCGTTGATAAAACCGATGACATTATGATAACGGAAATAGATGTTTCATTTTTATAACTATAGAAATTTCAACATAATTTTAAGTCTCGGAATCGAGATGTTAACGAGGTCTAACTACAGGGGTTAATCTGTAATTACTCCACTTATTGGTCCTTTTGTTATTTCCAACCTTGGGCTCATGCTTTTCATTTCAAGTTTGTATTTGAAGCAAAATAAATTCATGAATTTTTTTTAAGTTGTTGTTCTCACCAGGAAAAGTTAAGCTATTCCTGTGATGGTCTTTGGGATCATCTTTTTTTCTTTTACCCTCTTCGGAGATCTGATTTCTTTTTCTTTTACTATTTGTGTGCTAAGTGGTCCTTTTGTTATTTTCCTACCTTGGGCTCATGCTTTCATTTCAAGTCTGTAAAGCAAAATGAACTTATTAAATTTTTTTAAGTTGTTTGTTTGATGACCATGCAACATAACATAAATATTACATGGATTTAATTCAGTTCATTGGAGTTTAATTTTGTAGTTTTGCCATTTTTGTGGGAATCAAAACATTCCATATAGATTGACATTCTATATAGATTGACAACATGATTTGTACAATCTCTTTTTAATGGATTATATACCATGTTGAAGGTGTTCTATTATACCCTTGGCATAATTGGTACCAACCAGTAAGTACCAAAACATCTAGTTATTGCATATCTCACCAAATGGGAATCCTTAGTTTTGACTACTAAATTTAGTGTTTGAACTTTCAAATTACACGATGCAAACATCAAATTTTTTGTCCAAATTTGCTCTAGTTAAAGCTATGATATTGGCAGCGTAGTTTTGTCAATTTCAGATGCAGGTAAGGTTTAAAGAGCCATGCCAAGTCAACGCAGGTCATTTGTAGTCAATTTTATCCTGTTCTTGTTTGGCGCATAGCATGTCTGCCATGCCAAACAATATTGTGATCAATAACATACCAAATTTTTTGCCTCCTCCATTACATCCCTTGTCTTCTGTCTTCCCGTTGGGTTGTGCCATACAAGACGTACAGTACATTAAAAAATATTGGTAAAAGCTCAAATAATTAATAAAAAAAACAAGAATTAACTATGTATTATCAGAATCGATAAACGGGAGAGTAGTGTACTCCCATGCATATTTACTTTTATTTTATATTTTAATATACAGTTTAAATTGGCTATTTTGTTCCTTAAATTTATGCTTTGGCGTAAGCAGTATACGATCGCAGATGTATATATTAGTTTCTTTGAAGTCATAATTAACTTTAGGTTTTAATTTTGATTTTTCTCTACCAAATTATATTCTTTCTGAATTCTGATTACTTGATAGCCCCATATACAAGTATAGATATGTTGGATATGTTAATGTCAACTTGTTAAGTGTTCCTGGGCTACAGTATGGGATGACTCTCAAACATCAGATCGTTTCTTCTAGAGCATCAATTAATTACATCTGTTATTAAGTCTGCATATTTCTCACTGATCTTTTTTCTTACTCTTTCTGAAAAAATCATTTGCTCTTTCTATTCTCTGGTTCCGAATTAAACATAAAGACTAGTCAGATACTATTTTAGATTATAATTCTGGATTCTGACATCAAGAATGAAAAAGCTACACTCATGTTTAATTTCCATAATGTCATTCTTGGAAAGCTATCTGTTCAATATATGAAATAGCTACTGAGTGGCTGAAAATAATAATTTTATCTTGGAAGAATCACTAAGTATTTTGGATCGATTTTGCACTTTATAAGCATGGAAAATTTTATAAACATGACATGTGACTTTATACTGGACCTGTGGATATAAGTGGGTATACTGATAGTAACAGAACAATAGTTACCTGAATCATCAATATAAATTATGGTAACTATTATTGTTTCAAGCTCAATAAACTAAAGAAAAGACTGTAGAGAGTTTTACGTTCAAAGAGGTGCCTAGTCAACCAAGCTGCTTCATTTAGCATTACCCTCATCCATACTGATTCAAGTGTGTCACTATAGTAGTAGTGTTGCTAAAAATGTGAATCATATTGTTTTGGATACTTTTTCTAAATTTCATGGTTTTAGTTTGTAGTTGAACTCTACTGATGTTGTTACTTATAAATCTTATACCAGATTATGCCTTATGGACCATTTAATTAGACAAGAACGGAATGAAACTTCCATTTTGATATTGCTAGAGTTTGGCATCTCATTTGTTGATGCTGTGTAATGACCGATAGACCAACAACATTTGATAGGCTACTATTGTCAGCAGATGGTCCATGCAATTATGTAAATTGTTGTATGTTTGTTTAAAATATAATGAGAATTTTACATATTAGACCTTAAATTAATCTTAATTTTTGTACCATCTTTTGAAACCCCATATTTCATTTTATCCAAGGAAAGATAACTGAATTTTCCATGAGTATTTTATTTTTATTGTTAACCTACTAGAGTTAATTAGGTTATATAATTTATTTCTGGGTTTTATTATGGTAACCATTTCGAACCTTTTGGTCTCCCATGAACTTATGCTGATTTAATACTTGTAAAGCCACTAGTTGATACTTGTTGGTTGATTTCATTGACCTGTTTACTATCTCATGTTGAGCATAGAAACTCCTAAAAGCTTATTGTATTTGTGTCAAACATCGAGGCTTATCAAATTCTTTTCATGCAGTCAAATGCACTAAACTATTAGGTCACAATACCATCTCCTGTTAGCATATTTGTATGACAGGATTGTCTCATCTGTATATTGCATCATACCATGTTGAAATATTTTCTAGATTTAGTGGCCTCGTAGATGATAACCTTTAGTTTAGGAAAAGTTAAATCAAGCTAATCTTAGATGATTCAACACTTGAACTTGCTTGATAATTTTAGTTTCCATGTGTTGTTTAAGTTTGTTTCTAAATTGCATTTGATCCTGTTCCAGCTTAGCCTGATTGAGCTGAGGTTTTCTGTAGGCTCAGCTTGGGATCACTCTTGAACCTGGTTTTACAGATCATCAAAATCCACTCCAAACTAAATCAAGCCTTGAACTAAAACAAGCTTGAGCTTCTTGTGGTTCTGACCTGGAAATGTGAAGCTATTCTTCCTTGTACTGGTCTTAAGGATCATCTCTTTTTATTTTACCCTCTTCGGAATCAGTTCTAATTTCTTTTCTTTTACTATTTGTGTGCTTAGTGGTCCTTTTGTTATTGCCAACCATGGCTCATGCTTTCCATTTCAAGTCTGTATCTGAAGCAAAAAGAACTTATAAAATTTTCTCAAGTTGTTTGTTTGATGACTATGCAACACAATATAGATTGACCACATGATATATACAATCTCTTTTTAATGGATTATATACCATGTTGAGGGTGTTCTATTACACCCTTGGCATATTTGGTACCAACCAGTAAGTACCAAAACATGCAATTATTGCATATCTGAAAAAATGACAATCCTTTGCTTTGACTACTAAATTTAGTGTTTCAATTTTCAAATTACTAAATGCAAACAGAATTTTTTAGTCCAAGTATAGATATGTTGGACATGTTAATGTCAACTTGTTAAGTGTTCCTGGGCTACAGTATGGGATGACTCTCTACATCATAGAGTTAAATGTGAGACTTGACAGATTGCCACCAAATTAATCGTAATGTCACTATCTCTTTTGTTCAAAATCATTTTTATTTATTTAGTCATAAACCCTTGATGGGTATTCATGGTACTCTGTTAGTTTTATCTATTCTTGCCACCACCTCATTCAGTTATGTTTTGTTGTACTTCAAACATCAGATCGTTTCTTTTAGAGCATCTATTAATTGCATCTGTTATTAAGTCTGCATATTTCACTGATCTTTTTTCTTACTCTTTTCTGAGAAATCATTCTCTCTTTCTGTTCTGTAATCTAGATTAAACATAAAGACTAGTCAGATACTATTTCCGGTTATAATCCTGGACTCTGATATCAAGAATGAAAATGGTCCATTCATGTTTAATTTCCATAATGTCATTCTAGGAAAGCTATCATGTTTAATATATGAAATAGCTACTGAGTGGCTGAAAATAATAATTTTGTTATGGAAGAAGAATCACTAATTGTTTGGGATTGATTTTGCACTTTATAAGCATGAAATTTTTTATAAACAGGACATGTGACTTTATACTTGACCTGTGAATATAAGTGGGTGTCATGATAGTAACAAAACAAGAATTATCTGAATCTTCAAAATAAATTATGATAAACGTTACTGTGTCAAGCTCAATAAACTAAAGAAAAGACTAAAGACTTACCTGAATCTACAAAATAAATTATGCTAGATTTTGTCATCTCATTTGTTGATGCTGCATTAAAGTAATAACCAATAGATCGACAACATTTGATAGGCTACTATTGTCAGGTATGCGGATGGTCCATGCAATTAGGTAAATTATTGTATGTTTGTTTAATATATAACGTGATGAATTTTACATATTAATCTAAATTTGTGTACCATCTTTTGTAACCGTATATTTCATTTTATCGATGAAAAGATAACTGCAATTTTCGCTGAGTATTTTGGTTTTATTGTTAACCTACTAGAGTTAATTAGGTTATATAATTTATTTCTGAGTTACTACGTGTAAAGCCACTAGTTGATACTTGTCAGTTGATTTCATTGACCTGTTTACTATCTCATGTTGAGCATAGAAACTCTCATATGCTTATTGAATTTGTGTCAAATATCAATGCTAATCAAATTCTTTTCATGCTGTCAAATGCACTAAACTATTTGGACATAATACCAACTACTGTTAGCATATTTGTATGACAGGACAGTTGTGTCATCAGTATATTCCATCATACCATGTTAAAATCAAGTCTAGATTTGATGGCTTCGTAGATGATAACTTCTAGTTTAGCAAAAGTTAATTTAAGCTAAGCCTAGATGATTCAACACTTGAACATGCTTCATTATTTTAGTTTCCATGTGTTGTTTAAGTTTGTTTCTAAATTGCATTTTGAGCCTAGTCCTGCTTAGCATGATTGAGCTGAGGTTATCTGTAGGCTCAGCTTGGGATTACTCTTGAGCCTGGTATTACAGAACATCAAAATCCATCCCAAACTAAATCAAGCCTTGAACTAAGACAAGCTTGAGCTTCTTGTGGTTCTGACCAGGAACTGTTTACCTATTCTTCCTTGTAATGGTCTTTAGGACATCTCTTTTCCTTTTTCCCTCTTTGAAATCAGATCTGATTTCTTTTTCTTTTACTATTTGGGTGCTAAGTGGTCCTTTTGTTATTTCCAACCTTGGGCTCATGCTTACCATTTCAAGTCTGTATCAGAAGCAAAATGGACTCATGAAATTTTTTTAAGCTGTTTGTAAGATGACCATGCAACACAACATAAATATTACTTGGATTTAATTAAGTTCATTGGAGTTTTTTTCTTAGTTTTGCCATTTTTGTGGGAATCAAAACATTCTATATAGATTAAGAACATGATATGTACAATCTCTTTTTAATGGATTATATACCATGTTCAGGGTGTTGTATCATACCCTTGGCATAATTGGTACCAACCAATAAGTACCAAAACATCTAGTTATTGCATATCTCACCAAATGGCAATCCTTCGTTTTGACTACTAAACTTAGTGTTACAACTTTCACATTACAAGATGCAAACATAAAATTTGTCCAAGTTTGGTCTAGTTAAAGCTATGATATTGGCAGCATAGCTTTGTCAATTACAGATGCATGTAAGGTTTAACGAGCCATGCCAAGTTAACGCTGGTCATTTGTAGTCAATTTTGTCCTTTTCTTGTTTTGCGCATAGCATGTCTTCCTGCAAACAATATTGTGGGCAATAACATATCAAATTTTTTGCCTCCATTACATCCCTTGTCTTCTGTCTTTCGGTTGAGTTGTGCCATACAAGGCATATAGTACATTAAAAATATTGGTAAAGGCTCAAATAATTAATCACACAAACAAGAATTAACTTTGTATTATCGTAATCGATAAACGGGAAAATAGTATACTGCCATGCATATGTTCTTTTATTTTATTTTTTTATATACAGTTTAAATTGGCTATTTCGTTCCTTAAATTTATGCTTTGGCGTAAGCAACATACGATTACAGATGTATATATTAGTTTATTTGAAGTCATAAATAACTTTAGGTTGACTTTTGATTTTTCTCTACCAAATTATATTCTTTCGGATTTCTGTGCATGTTGGATATATTAATGTCAACTTGTTAAGTGTTCCTGCCTTCCTGGGACAGAAAAGTAGACAACAGAGGATGCTGAGGAAGATGAAGCTACAAGCGGTTATAGTATTCGATGACTTTCTACATCATACAGTTATATGTGAGACTTGACAGATTGCCATCAAATTAATCTTCATGTCACTATCTCTTATGTTCAAAATCATTTTTGTTTATTTTGTCTTAAACCCTTGATGGGTATTCATGGTACTCTATTAGTTTTATCTATTCTTGCCACCTCATTCAGTTCTGTTTTGTTGTATTTCAAACCAAGGTTTGACTTATCGGTCGGTAACGGTGTACTGATATATTGTTGGTACCGGGCGGTATGTACAGTGTGTACACATAGTATATTAAAATATAATATAATATTTTTATAATATAATATTAATATATTAAAATATATATATTTTTTAGAAAAGAAAAGGGGTGATGTCACCTCGAGCGGGAGAAAAAGTAGGCTAGGGCGCTCGCCCGATGACGGCGCGCGGGCGACCCGCGGGCGGCGACGGTGCGTGGGTGACCCGCGAGCGAGGGTGGTGACGGTGCGCGGGCAAGGACAGTGCTAGGTTTTCTTCTTTTCCTCTTCTTTTTTCTTCTTTTCCTCTTCTTCTTCTTCTTCTTCCTTATTCTCCCTCAATCGACACAATTTCTCCCTCAATTGGCCGCTGACAGTCGAAATTGATCGCTGACGGTCGAAATCGATCGCTGATGGTCAAAATCGACTGATGGCGGTCGATTTTTGGCGATATCACCCGGTAGCGGGTGGTCCGCATACCGGTAACCTGACGGACTAGTATGTACCATTCGTACCGAGCGGTTCACGTATTGGCAACCTGGCGGACCGGTATGTACCATCCGTACCAAGCGGTCCGCGTACTGGCAACCTAACGGATCGGTATGTACCACCCGTACCGGACGGTATAGGTCGAAATTACAAACCTTGCTTTAAACATCATATCGTCTCTTCTAGAGCATCTATTAATTTCATCCGTTATTAAGTCTGCATATTTCTCACTGATTTTTTTTCTCTTTTTTAGGAAATCATTTGCTCTTTCTATTCTCTGATTCTAGATTAAACATAAAGACTAGTCAGATACCATTTTAGATTATAATTCTGGACTCTGACATGAATGAAAATGTTACACTCATGTTTAATTTCCATAATGTCATTCTTGGAAAGCTATCATGTTCAATATATGAAATAGCTACTGAGTTGCTGAAAATAATAATTTTATCTTGGAAGAATCACTAATTATTTTGGATCGATTTTGCACTTTATAAGTATGAAAAATTTTGGATCAGTTTCACTGTGTACCACTCGGTATGGCAGTACATACCAATTCGATATGGTATCGGTACGTGGACCGTTTTGTACCGAGCAGTACATTATATAATATAATATAATATAATATTATATAAAAATATATTTAAAAAATAATGGATAATATTATAAACCTTGATATAGGTACATCTTAAATATATTTTACTTTATTTTTCGGTATTTTTTCCATAATTCTTATATAATGATCACAGGATTTCTTTTTCTAGAGATCTATGTAGCACATAGAACTATGTTGCTTATATTATTACAGAGTCAAAATTCTCATGGTCCATTCAAAATATGCTATTATGTATCATCTGTGTCATTAGTTCTCATTAGTGAAGAACAGAAGTGTATTGACGACAAATACAGTTAGACCTCATTTCTTTATCACTGTTATTTCTTACTACCATTTGTGATTATTTCATATCTGTACTCATAGGTTACGTGAGACCATTGTGTAAAGATAAAATTATTCAAAAATAAATCATTCTATAGCTATTTTAGATATATTTAATATATAAAATAATATAAAATGTTAGTCATCTCAGCATCTCACAACTATCTACGTGATACTTATTTTAGGGTAATATCTAAGGTCGATCACAATTTTATTCCATGACAGTGTCATGTGGATACTTATGATCATGACAAACTATCATGTGGATACTTGGACCCTTTATTATGTGATCGTTCAGAACTTATGATGTTTATCTTTATATTTTGTATTGCACATCAATTGTTTTGCTAAAATATCTACATGTGGGATCCTGAGTTAAATACTTCTTTTAACACATCTTCTCTTTTGTAAATCCTGACATACGATGGTGCCACGCGATTCAAGTACATCCAACTAAGTAACTGACAAATCATATCAAAATGGGTAATCACACTTAAATACACTTAGTATGCAAAGATTATGACATAGTGGAATTGCTTAAAAGCAACCAATACATATGATCATTTGAGGGAAATGAGTACAGTGATATAGAAAAAGGAGTCACATAGAGGAATGGGCATATGAGATTGGCATTCAAAACATTAACAACTTCATTTATAATTTTTTATTTTTGAATTCAAATAGTTGTCTTTAAAACACTAATATTTTTTATTAAAAAAATTACATCATCTTAATAGACCTAAGTCTATTATAAAGTATTAAATTACTCTGAAAATAAATATATGATAAGTACATATCAACAATCATATATGTTGATAGGAACATCCGAAAAATGATAAAAATAATCCTTAATATTCATAAAATATATAAAAATATTGATAATTTAATATAAAATATTGATTTATTATAAAGCTCATGTATCAAAAAATTAATGATAATTTTATGCATTAAATAAAATCATGCATTAGTCAATGTAACATATGCATAATAGTTAAATAAAAAACGTATATATCATGTCCAATGGTGTAATCTCCCAATAACAGATAAAGAGGCACACTCTATAGAATGGATGGAGGAACTGTAAGAACTTATATCACTCGTAATATTGAATTGAGTGATATCCCTTATTCGCTCAAGTGGGAACACATTCTTTCCAATAATGGATGAAGGAATTGTCTAGCCATCACATTTAATGACCCACTAATCCCCAAAGGGAATCGTCCTTTCTATCGTCGGTAGTGATATATAAATAATCATGAACACTCATTTACATTTAATCATTCATGCATTCAAGAAATACTATGATAAAATATTTTGAGGGATCATATTTGATATATTATAATCAACTAAAGTATATTCGTTGGTGGCTTCGTATTATAATAGGCCCATAGCTATTTTCATAGATTGTACTTCTAATCAAGGTTCATCGTACTGATTCATACCGGTGTACCGAGTTTATCTCAGTATGGTATAGTACCCGATACCGAGCAGTACGCATAGTGCATACCACTTGGTATAATATAATATAATATAATATTTTGATAATATAATATAAATATAATATATATTAAAGAAAAAACAAAAAGGAGGTGACGTCGTCTCGTTCCTTCTCCCTACGCAAGGAGATGAAACAAAAAAATAAAAAGGAGGTGACGTCGCCTTGTTCCTTCTCCCCGTGCGAGGAGACATTTTGTCTCCCTGTGCGGGGAGAATGAATCGCTTGCCGACAAAGAATCGCCTGCCGACAACGAATCACCCGCAAGCGATGGACCGCTTGGGGGAACCGGGGAAGCGCAGCACGCGCGAGGTATTCTCCCTCTTCTTATCCTTCTTCTTTCTCCCTCAATCAATCGTCGAGGGCCAAAATCGATCGTTGACGATCGAAATTGACCGTCGATGGTCGAAATTGACCGTCGACGACCAATTTTGATGGTATCACCGGGTAGCAGGCTGTCCACGTACTGGTCAGCTGGCGGACTGATACGTACTACACGGTACGAGGCCTTACTGCTCAGTAAGGCAATCCTTGCTTCTACTATTAACCACTAGTATAGTCACATACTATATGGTAACAAATAGTCTGAGACATCAATTTTAAATGACATATTTAGGTAAAATTTTTAAGTTTATCAAATCATAAAAATATGAGACATCAATTTTTAATAATCCTCAATCAACCAGAAGCCTAATTAGAATAGCGCAATTGAGTTACAAACTTAATTCAATTAAAACCAGCCTCAAATCCTTATAGAGCTAGTTTGAAATCATCCTAGACCGATCTAATTTAGATTTGATTGATTTTAATTATATTAAGTAGGATTGAACTAGTTAAGTTGGTTTAAGATCATCCTAAATCGGCTTGAATCGATGAAACTTGCCTAATTTAATCAATTAACAAACTCAAACCAATAAGGGGAGAGAAAAATTGGATTATGTTGCATAGCGTTAGCTTAGAGCGAACTGACCCACCTGAGTCTTGGGTGGGTCATATGCACCACACATGCCTATCTTAAATATTAGGTAAGGTTGAGGCATAATGGGTTGGATGAGGGGGTGGCATTGTATTTAGCGCCAATCGTATAGTTGGGCGGGCCTAGCTTCACAAGTTAGGTTGAGCCTTACTCGAGTTGGATTGAGCCTTACCACTAAACTAGACCACGCTTGGCTCGTGGGTTGGGTCATGCTTGACCATATTGGTTGGGTTGTGCTTGGCGACATGAGCTGGATCGTGATTGGCCACATGAGCTGAGTCGTACTTGGTCACATGGGTTACGCTATGTCTCGCCATATGGGTTATATTGTACTTGGCCACATAGATTGTATCTAGTCGCATGGGTTAGGTCATGCCTGACCATATAGGTTGGACCATACTTGATTACATGGGTTAGATCGTGCCTAATCATATGGGCTAAGTTATACCTGGTCATATGGACTAGGTCATGCTTGGTCACATGAGCTAGACCGTATCTGACCACGTAGGTTGAGTTATGTTTGACCATATGGGTGGAACCATACTTGACCACATAGGCTAAGTTATGAATAACCATATGTGCTAGGTTATACCTAGCCACATGAGCTGGTCTGGTCAATTAACTTGACTCACATTAGACCCACAATATGACTTTTTTTATTAAATTAATTTAATATTTTTAATTATTAAATAATAACTCAAATCCATGAATTAAATAATTTAGATTCATGGTCTAAAATTTAAGACTAATTAATTTATAAAAGTCAATAATTCCTAAAACATAGATATCTAATTAAATAATTAAAACTATTATATTAATCTAAAAATAAAATTTTTAATAGTGAAATCAATCTTGAAACTCATTTATGCTTAAGAGACCATTATAAGTCAAATAATCATTATAACATCATAAATTAATTATTAGTATTTATTAATTATAAAATTTTAAAATTAAAATATTATTATGCATCATAAAATTTTAATAGTCCTAATATCAAAGATTTCAAAATATGAATAATAATTGGTTAGAAAAGAATAGAGGATCCTATCTCTCCTTTGGAATCCTCTTCTTATAAAATTATTTTCTCAATTCTTCTACTTCCGGCTAAGTGAGGAATAAAAGATTGAGAACCACGTATACATAAGAGAAGATAAACTCTCTTTGAAAAATAAATAATAATTTAATTTTTATTTTTATTTTGCCTTTACACACAAAGATAAAGTCATAATATTTTTTTATGGTTCACATGCAAAAATAAATTTGAACTATTTAGTTTCTAAGTATCACATCACTCATTACGAAAAAAAAATTAATAAATTAATTAATTAATTAATAAAAGTTTTAACTTATCCACATAATTAAGGAAATTAAGTTTAATCATTTTCTTAATTATATGACATACGAAAGTTAATAATTTAAATAAAGTAATACTTTATTTATGGTAATTAATTTATATCAAGGGAAAAATTATTAGTGATTGTATAACTTAATAGTACTTAATGCAAATGAGAGCACTTGACAAAGGATGATACCATGCAAGAAAAGATGAGTTGTTTGACAACCAAAAGAGTCTTTGCAAAGCCCATAAAGACAAGAGGAATTTATGACTCAAAGAATCTGATACTTATGTAATGACTTGTATGCAAACAATGGACTCTCCAAGACGACAAGCTATCCATGGTCATCTCAAGGCGATCAGAATTCAGTGCCGTGGAGCATGAAAATTTTCTCTTTTACATGGAAGTGATATGTCCATAAGAGGTTGAATTGTGCAATGAGTTCAACACATTGCTTATGGGTCTTAAGGGGTGTAGTGGGGACTGTATTAGCAACAAGTCATAATCTAGCAAGTGCGTTTGTGAGGGCCTAACAACACATAATTTGTTTAGCAATGCAAAGTACCCTAAGGAGATAGTGATTTCCAAAACTTTTAAAGGGAATCATGCGAAGAGAAAAGTTGCTACAATTAAATTTTTAAGAGAGATAAGTGTCAATTCTCAAGGAAAGATTCGTGTACAATGGACCCCACATATTAAGAGAAGCATCTCAAGTTGAAAGCTCCATAAAGCTTGACGGACTAAGCAACTGGCAAATAGTCATTGCATGATCTTGCATAAGATAATACATTGGTATACATTGTGAGATCAAGTGGGGGAGAAACTAAAGCCAATACCAACTAAAGGGACACTTAGAGCCGATGATAAGATTGGGCTCAATGGAGGGCTAACCCGTAGAATGGTAGAACCGAGGACCATCATCATCCTAATGCAAATTGAGGAGCTAATTAACTTGAGTAAACGTTACAAAAGTTCATAAGACTAATGTCGAATGGCTTCCTATCAGACTAACCAAAAGTAATGGATTTCAAGTCGTTGCGAGAGTACTCGCCTAAGGAACAAAGTAGACAGTAGTGGATTGTCTTCTTAAAGGAGTAGCTAATAAAAATGGTAGAGAATATGGTACAATCCCAGATGCAACCAAAACTAGTAGTGACTTGCTCCAAGCGAGGAAAAATTTTATTCTTTCTAGGCAATATATTATCTATTCTAAAAGTTTAAGGACAATAAAAAGACAAATAGTAATAACTAACTCAGTGGTAAGGAGTATAGACACTTCAAATACTTTAGTACTATGAGCAAAGAGCAAGTAAAAACTAACAATTATTCTGATGCATGAAGTACAACCCTTGAGGAAGTGGACAAAGTCAAGTACTCATAGTCTTCTCAACTCTTAAGAGAATGGGCAAAATTGAATATCCTGGTTCTCTTAGTTATCTAGCAGAATAGCTCTACACTTCAACTAAGAAAAAAGAGGAAACAATGGGCAAATTTTATAGAGGGAAACCACAACTTCGAAGTTTATGACGCGA
The DNA here is from genome assembly GCA_029747655.1 of Ensete ventricosum. Classification (NCBI taxonomy): domain Eukaryota; kingdom Viridiplantae; phylum Streptophyta; class Magnoliopsida; order Zingiberales; family Musaceae; genus Ensete; species Ensete ventricosum. The sequence continues at coordinate 22,466,131 of JAQQAF010000002.1, forward strand.
TGCTCGTGAAAGCTTCAAAAAGTATCCATCTAGTTCAAGCGACATAGACGTTTGAGAGACTAGTACATAATAGGGAAAGTCTTTTCTTTTACCTAATGGATCCGTAAGAACTAGCAAAGGTCAACATTACTCAATTGACCCTACACCAGAGTCATAATCACTAATGAGTTGAAGCAGGATTGACAGATCAAAGTTTGACTACTCAATAATAATAGTAGAGAGAAATTGGGAGCCAGGATATGTTGCAACTAGAGCAGAAGATTGAAGATGCAGTAAAGGTGAGGAGATATAGTGTCTGTAAAGGTTTCGATATAATGTTTTTGTATGTCCATTCTTTTTTATTTTGTTAATGCTTTGGACAACATATAGGGGGCTCATAGTAGCTTTGGTAGCCTCATTTAGGTTGGTATTTGTGATCATTTCGTATCCATATACATATGTTGTGGGCGATCATCGCTCAAAGATAAAATTGCTTGAAAATAGGCCATCTAAATAGTCATTTAGGGTGTTTTCCTGATATGTAAAATAATAAAAAATATTGGTCATCTCAGCATCCTGGGGCTACCTTAATGGCACTAGGCTGGATAAGCCTTAGGAGTAGTATTTAGCGCTTATTCACTGTTTTATTTTGTAGTAATATTATGGTCACTTATGAAAACTCTTGACCACGACAGACTACTCTGATACTTTGTTGTACGATTATTCAGAACTTGTGAAGTCTTTCTTTATCTTCTTTTCTAGAGATCCTTAAGATATTATGGGAGGGCTAACTTTTTACAGACGGATACACAAGGTTGTTGTTATATGAATTAGAGAAATTCAATTAAGTTGATATGTTTTAATCTTGTTAGCCTTATAAGCTGCTGCTTGGAATAGATCACTGCCAAGATTGAAAAAAAAGCACTGTTTAGCATATGATGGAACCTCCTAACAGTTTGTATCAAGGTGCAACCACTTACAGTGCCATTTCATCTCTCTAGCGGCATCTTAAGGACTTTTGTTCATATGGTTTAATCTTGTTTGCCTAAAAAGGATGTTGTTGATGCTACTGCTGTAATTCCATTCCAAAATATTACTTTTGTTCTACAATTGTCTCCTTGATATCTAGAAAATTCTGGATTCATATCTGGTGGGGTCCAGGTATTTTTTTTTTAAATATCGAATATGTCAACATCCAGCATGTTTATAGCAGCCCTTTTTAGTTCTTATTGATCCAATCCACTTGAAATGTTTTTCGCGATTGATTATCGTTCAATACTCTTTTAATATGTAGAAAATTAGAAGGAATTTGTTGGGGGAAGCATATTGAAGGAAATGATAGAGATGCACGTCTTGCATGCATGAAACCCAAGGGGTATGTTTTTAGATAATCTAATAACATAAAAAAATTGTCCAATTTTGTTTGAGAACTCACATGATTCCTGACATATTTTATGAAATTTCTATGATATTACGTTTCTGAAATGGAAAAAATTCATCCTGTACCTGTAGACTTGATGATTATGGAAAATACTAATGTGCTGGTTATCACTGGTCCAAATACAGGGGCTAAAACCATTAGCTTGAAGACAGTTGGTCTAGCATCATGATGGCCAAAACAGGTTTACACATCCAAATTAATATCTTGCCTATTGTTTTTGTTGTCATCAGGCATTTTGCAGCGGTCATCGTGTTTGTCCAAATGAAATTTAATATCTTAGATAACCAACAACCAATGTATTTCAATTTATTTACAAAATGCTTAATTTGTCTCCATTCATTTCATCACGTGATCATGTTTTTCCCATATGTGGTTTCATTTCATCAGATTCCGGGTTGCTTATAATTTTAGATTTACAAAGTTCTGTACATTGGATTAGATATTCTGCAGCTCCATCCATCTGTAGTTTTTCCAAGTTGAGGGAATTAGTGTGGTTTGTTCCTTTGCTATATAAGTTGAAATTGCATGAAGTAAAATTTTCTGTTTCAATTCTGACTTAACTACTTGTCATTCCCCTCTTGTACTCTGTCCAACTTCTGTTAAATTCTGTTCAGCTCATACATAGCCACGCATGGAGAGCCTATCTATAGCTGAACCCACAATGGTGGCAAAAGTTTAGTGGTTAATGGTGGTGCTGTTTTCTTTCATGAAAATAGACATTAGTTGCCTCTTGAATAACTGTTACTTTTGGAATTCAATTTTTAGTCAAAGATCGTAAAATATTACTCACAAGTTCAAAATTTAAAAAATATTTTTCAAGTGCTTTATATCCATTGATGACATCTGTGAAATGGGTGTACATGTCTTCAATATACTCATTTGGTTTCATTCGAAACAACTCATAGTTATGAATTAGAAAATTTATCTTTGATTCTTTTACTCTACTAGTCCCCTGGTGTGTGATTTCTAGTGTATGCCAAATATCGAAAGTCGATTCACAAACGAAAATATAATTAAACTCATTTTTATCAATTGTACAAAACAATACATTCATACCCTTAACATTTAGAGAAAAATTCTTACTTTCCAAATCATTTAACTCATTCATTCATTAGTTTGGAAGATTTTTTAAATCTGTTCTTAACTATATTCCATAAATCAAAGTCCAAAGAGATGAGGAATATATACATTCGTGTTTTCCAATATGTATAATCCATCCCATTGAACATGGGTTGACGTGAAATGGAATGTCTATTATTCATGTCAAAACAAGTCATTTATTCAAGTGGGTGTTAATTCAAAGAGTAATAACCTTGCTCTAATATTAATTATCATAATCAATTGGCACTAAGGGGGGGTGGTGAATTAGTACAAGTATAGATTTTTGTTTTAATGAAATCCTTTTTGATTAAACCAAAAGTATGAAAACAGAAGCTTTTAGTATTTAGTAAAAACAAATGGGTGTTTGAATGAAAGTTGCTAAGTTGATAAGTAAACCCGAAAGATAAGCAATCTGAAAATTTTACTTTCAAAGAGAGTTAAATCGTGAACGTAAATACAAGAAAATGTAAGTAACTTAAAGCAAAGAAACAACTCTTGATTTTATAGTGGTTCGGCGCCAAAGGGCTACGTCCACTCCCTAGTCCTCCTTGTTGAGGTACCCAGGTATCCACTATCAATCTTCTTCGGGTAAAGATCAAACCCTTACACTTGCTTACAAGGCAGACTTAAGAATTTACTATCTCTAAGCTCTCTCACTTTTCTTTTTTTTTCTTACAAATCACATACACTTTCTTTTTGCACAGAATTTAATTGCCCAAAAGTGTTATATTTGAATGTAAGAATACTTAAGTATTTATAGACCCCAAGTGACTTCAGATTTTTGGAGCCAAAAATCAAACATACCCAAAAAAATCGAGTATGGGGGGTTTACCCGTCGTTAGCCGCTGGCTGCCACCCATAATCTGTGGTACGGGTGGTTCACCCGCCATCTGGGCGGTTTACCTGTCAACACCCATAATCTATGGTACGGGCAGTCTAGCCATCGCTCACCAGCGGTTTACCCGTCGGAATTTTCACAAAAGTGGTTCCCTTTACTTTTCAAATTTTGGCTTGACTTTTATGTTGACCAGCTCTTTGGTGAATTGATTGAGCTCAATCTGAGCTCAACCAAACCCAATAGTGGATCCGGTTGCCTCTTTGAGTTGATTTGGATTCCTTCTAAATCTAACCAAATAGGACTCTAACTTCTAACTACGACTCAATGATTACAACACTTAATGATCAATTAAGCCTAATTAAGACCTAACTCTTGCATACTCCGGCAACCTCCAGCAATCTTGTGGCAAGTCCTCCGGTCTTCTTCCTGGCAATCCCCCTTCGTGTTCCCAGCGGGCTTCCCAATTCCTTCGGCAAATCTCCTAGTGAACTTCCGACGAGATCCCATCGCATCGTCCGAACTTGGCCCGACGCCTAAGCTTTATCTTGGCCCATCATCTGGTTATAGCTTTATTTATCTTGCCATAGGTAGACCTGCAATATTTCTTCTAACACATGTTAGATCAACACACATCAATTGATCTCATCATTAAAATCCGAGATTCAATAACTGGTAGTACTATCACTAGAACATTGTCTCCAAGCGATAGAGGCTATCAATACCTCGAAAATCCTAAAAAAATTTGAATTTTGGCTCCACTTTTGAAGTCATTTGGGGCCTATAAATTCCCCACCCGTTCTTACTTGAGGATGCAAGAAAAGTGAGGAAAAACTTGTGAAAACGTTATTGTAATTTCTTAAGAGCTCCCCTTCTTTTCTCTAAGTGTAGTTTTTGTTTAAGGGAGAGCTTAGAGAATTGTAAAGGTTATCTCCTGAATCTGTAAAAAAAGAATAGAGCTATAAGAAGGTAGTTGATCTTCACCTATCGAAAGAAGATCAATAGTGGAAGCTGATGACTTCAACGGAGGAGGAATCAGAAGTGGATGTAGTTCACAAGATTGAACCACTATAAATTGGTGTGCCTTCTCTTCTCCTCTTTATTATTTACTTGCCTTTGTATATTGCTTTATTTAATCATTATCGTCCTATGATATTTTTAAGTTCAAATGATTTTCGGATTCAAGCTTTATCAAACGAATACTCAAACTCACGTAAATTTTTCATAAGCACTAATTAACCCCCACCCCCCTGTTAGTGCTACTTTGATCCTAACACGAATATGGAAGAACTCATTTCTTTTTTGCTATCCTTAGATATCAAAGCGAGGGGTGGTTGATTAAGAAGAGAAGGGAGGGAGGAGAATATGAGGGGATGGCCAAAGGTGCAGTCTATCACCTTTCTTGACAGTCCCTACCTCATATTTATAGATAGCCTATTTAAACCCTAATAGATCTTATATTAGTAGGTATTAGATCTTTATCTAATTACCCACACCTCTTATATTATTGGATCTTTATCCAATAATTATAATTCACCTCTAATTGGGCTTCATTTCAACTCACCTCTTACATTAATGCTAGGTCTTATCCAATGAAATAGGAGTTTATTATATAACTTATATCCAATCATGTACTCATCGTAACATCCACCATATGTGTGTGACCCTTTATGCTAAATATCAAGTTGGCCATGAGTTGCACCCATCAGAACTCTTTCTAACTTAGTGAATTATTATCTCATAATAATTCACTCAACTTATCGACCATGGTCGTACTTGGACATTATGCTATAGTCCCCAAACGGAACAGGGGGATCTAATTCATTGGACATGTCTACCCTCAGTTATTGTGTATATATATTCCTTCATCCATCTAATATTTTAGAGATCGTATATCAGGCATGGTACTATCAAGTCTCATACAGAATCTATCTAAGTCTCGCTCTAATCATATTCTCCCGGAGAACTCCTCTCGCAATCTAAATGACCCTGGCTAGGGATTTGCTTGAGGAAAAGCACACAAGATATTTCGCTCGTGATACCGAGAGCTAATAATCATCTATTGACACTCAATTGTCTTCATAAGGTTGGCTATCAATCCCAATTGGCTATACTAGATCTATAACTTCCATACCTATAAGTTCAACATCAGAGAACAGAATACTCAAATAAGGTGCATCCTTGGTGTCTTAAGTTTAAGGACCAGAGATATAATTGGAACTATAGAATCACTATATAATGTTAGGTATTATTAACTATCCAGCATGTCATAAGCGGATCTATTAGTGAACTCATTCTCCAAAAAATATTTGTATTGTACCCTTAGTGTTTCCACACGAGCGGCTATGAGACTAACTGCCTCCATCATATAGACGGATTTATAGTACACTGATATGTTCAGTTATCTTGATGTCTCTCTTGAGTAACCTATGATCAAGATTATTTATGGTATGTTTAAAGGTAAATCGATCTTATTATCGTAATCTCATCACGATCATATTCCCATTGCACAGATCCCAGGACATCACAATATATGCAGCATGCAACATAAAGTGAGAATATACTAATAATAATAATAAGCAAAAAGATCACGCAGTGTATCACACGTATCATCACTCACATGATTAGCTTGTTGGACACCTATAACTAGCAATCTTTCACTTGACCTAAAGTCAATCACCTACATGTCTGATCACCATCAAACTCCTATGATGCTTAAAGATAATCTGAGATACAGTTTCGTCAGTGGATGTGCAATGTTATCTTCGGATGGACCTCCTTATAACGTGCTTGGACTTCTGATGAGACATAAGTTCCTTTGCTTGAGCAATTATCTCATTGTTGTCACAATATATAGGAATCAACTATTTAATGTTCAGTATAACTCCCAAATCTATGATGAACTTCATCCAGACTCCTTCCTTTGTTGCTTTTGCCATAGCACTATTCTCTGCCTCTTATTTGGAACTCTTCTAGCTTACTGCTCCTATATTCAGGGGAAACACATATCCTGAGTTTGACTTACTATCATCGACATCAAATTGGAAACTTGAGTCTTTGTGACCCTCAACCTGGAGGCTACCTCCTCTATTTATCAGTAAAAGATCCTTAGCCCTTCTCAAGTACTTAAGGATGCATTTTATCGCCTTCTAGTGTTCTAAACCTAAATTGGCCTAATACCTGCTCGTGACACTTAGAGCATGAGCTATGTCAAACCTATTACATACATAGTATACACAATAGGCCCTATCGCAGAGGCATAGGGTATCCTATCATGTTTGCCCTTTCTTTAGGTGTCTTTGGGGACAGAATCCTAGAAGGTGATATTTCATGTCTCATCGATATGAGACCTCTCTTAGAAATTTTCGTGTCAAACCTTTTGACAATGGAATCTATGTACCTAGATTGAGATGGGTCAAGTGTCCTCTAAGATCTATCTCTATAGATCCAAATCCCCAAGATGTAGAAGTGTATGGATATCGCTCCCACTTATCTTCCTATACGGCTCAACTTCGTTCTTAATGAAGTCATAAGATCTGATCACCTTATCAAATCTTATGTTCCAATTTTGAGAAGCTTAATTCAGTCCATAGATAGATCTAAGTAATCTGCATAGCTTATCTGAAATCTCCTTGGATATGAATCCCTTAGGCTGTATCATATACACCTCTTCCTTGAGGTTGCCGTTGAAGAACATGATTTTTCACATCCATCTACTAGATCTCATAGTCATAGTGTGCTATAATGGCTAAACGAATTTTGATGGATTTCAGCATGGCTACAGGTGAGAAGGTTTCATTATAGTCAATTTCTTTCCTTTGACGATACCCTTTGGCCACCAGTCTTGCCTTATAGGTCTCCACCTTTTCATTTACTCTGATCTTCTTCTTATAGATCTATTTACAGTAGATGGATACGATACTCTCAAGTACATCAATAAGGTTCCAAACCTTGTTGGAGTATATGAAATCCATCTTAGAATTCATGGTTTTTTGTCACTTCCTGGAGTTGATACTCATAATTGCCTCCTCGTAAGTCGGAGGGTGAGATATTCTGTCAGATCTTCGCAAAGTTGGAACTTGTGTGCTAGGTGGCCGAATAGATTCAGCCTTTGGAGTGGTGCTTGAGCTAAGTTCTCCAACCTCACTCAACTGTATCATGCTCCCACTATTTCTACCAAAAATGTGTTCCTTCTCAAGGAACTCTGTCCTCTTAGCAACAAATATCTTCTAGTCCTTAAGATGATAGAAGTAATACCCATAAGTTTACTAGAGGTATCCAACAAATTTGCACTGCTCCGTCCTTGATTCCAATTTGTCGGGGTTATGTCTTCTAAAGTGGGCAAGATAACCCTAAATCTTAATAACATTAAGAATCAGCTTCTTCACTTTCCCTACCTCATATGTTGTAAACACTACTGACCTAGACGAAACTTTGCTCATAAGATAAGTTATGGTCTCCAGGGCATATCCTCAAAATGAGATAAGTCGGTGAAACTCATCTTGGATCGCACCATGTCTAATAGCATGTGATTCATCCTTTCTGATACACTATGGAGTTGAGATGTATAAGGAGGTGCCCATTGGGATAGATACCCATAGTCTCTGAGGAAATGTGTGACATTTGTACTCAAGTACTCACCTCTTCGATCTGATCGAAGAGTCTTAATATTCTTTTCAGTCTAGTTCTCTACTTCATTCTTATATTCTCTGAATTTCTCAAAGGTCTCAGACTTGTACTTTATTAAGTATATACGTCCAAACCTGGAGAAATCTTAGTGAAAGTAACGAAGTAGGAGTAACCACCTATGGCCTAAGTCGACATGAGATCACATATTGCTTTGTAAGAGTTCTAATAACTCGGCGGCTCTCTCTCTAATTATACCAAATGGAGAGTTAGTCAACTTTCCATGAAGGTAAGGTTTGTAAGTTGCATTTGACTTATAGTTGAATGGATCTAAGTATCAATCATTTAGCAACTTTTGAATCCTTACTTCCTTGGATATATTCTAGTCTATAATGCCACAAGTATGCATTGCTCACCTCATCTCGTTTCTTCTTGGACATACTTACATTCATGATGTGTGAAGTAATGTTTAATACATATAAACCATTATGCAGTGTTCCTCTGGTGATGATCTCATCATCTAAAATTAATGAACAACTATTATTCTTAAAAACTAATTTATATCCACTAACTATCAAATATGAAATGGAAATAATATTTTTATATAATAACATGCATCTAATGTAATAGTTGCTCCACGCAGCATATGTAGGGTGACCTCGCTTACAGCCACTACTACATCTCTTGCTTCATTTCCCATCTTGAGGTCTATCTCGTCTCTCACTAATCTGCTAGTTCTTGCTAGAACCTGCAACGAATTACATATGTGATAAGCACTCTCGATATGTAATACCCATGTGTTATAATAAAAATATAATAAATAAATACTAATCATGAATGATCTGAAGCTTCTCTAAGCTTCTGTTTCACCTTATATGCAAAGGTACTCTTTGCAGTTCTTCTTCTAATGCTCATTTTTGTCAAAGTAGAAGCATTGGCCTTTTCCTTTGTCGGGTCTGCCTTTGCAACCTTTATCTTACTAGGTTTTCCCTTGCCCTTGCCCTTCTTAAGAGATTTATCAGCCTTCTTTTTCTTTTTGGTCTTACCAATGTAGAGAATTGACTTCTCTTTTTTGATAGTGCTCTCAACCTCCCTCAACATATTGAAGAGTTCAGGAGAGTTATCTCAAGCTTGTTCATATTAAAATTCATAATGAATTAAGAAAAGGAATATGTAGGGATTAAAGTATAAGATCAATGCATAAGTTATCATCTATGACCATTCCTAAACCTGTGAGTTTCTCAATCCACTTAATCATCCTCAGGACATAGTTCTAAACTGATGTCCCCTCTGTCATTCTAGCGTAGAAGAGACTCATGGATATCTCATATTTCTGAGTTCTTTCATGTTCCTCAAACAGTTGACAAAGATGGAGAAGAATGAAATTGGCATCAATGTTCCAATGTTGCCTCTATATCAGGAGTTATAGAGGCCAACATATAGCATTTAGCTAAAGTGTAATCATCTATATATTTCACGTAGTGAGTGATCTCATCCTTATTTGCCCTTTTCTTTAGCGTGGGCAAAATCATATCAAGGACATACGTAATTTTATCTGCCATGAGAATAATTCTCAAGTTGCGGAGCCAGTTCGTGTAGTTTGGATTAATCGGGCGGTTGACATCAAGTATGACATGCAAGGGATTTGCAAGTGATATGTTTTTGACAAACAATATGTAGCATAAATGAATAACATATATATTTTGTAAAAAGTAAACAATTAAGATACAGACTTCTATCTTCATCTACTCTCACTATTTTTTTTAGCGAATCATGCGACACCCTCGGTACGTGAAACAGAAGTCTCTAACAAATTTTTAGTAGGGATCATGATCTAATCGGCATCTTAGTGTAACTTCGAGGGACTCGACTAATCACACAAAGCCCAAAAAGGTAGACAACTCTTGTCAATCACAACTCCTTGTGATTCCCATCCTATTCGACCTCTGAACTATCATGGCCTCGAGGGACTTGATCAACCATGATGTTTCCTTAAGTCGTCACCATCGTTACAAGATGAGTTTGATTTGTTGATATACGCTCAAGGAACTCGACCAAACATATCATATCCTCACGTCATTAGTGACATCTTTATCTTGTAGTCAATATCTCAAATCGCGATATAGGTGAGCTTTAAGAGACTCGACCAACTCAACCTTCATTGGGATTCGGTTACTGACTTCATATTATCATCAAGAGGGGGATTTTTCTAATATGTTGTGTCACACACATATATATTTAATATATATCTACATCACATATATATATATATATATATATATATATATATATATATATATATATATATATATATATATATATATATATATATATATATATATATATATATATATATATATATATATATATATATATATAGTAGGTATATAGGCCATAACATACATAATCACACCAGATGATCATGAATCATCACCTAATGTGATTAGGACTGAGCTAGTGGGTCTAATCACTCACAATAGAATCTATATGTTTATCGACCCATCTCCATACTCTGTGATCATAATCATCCTTCTCGGCGTTGTGGGTCTCGTTAGCACATTCACACACCTGCTGCATCTCTTCGTGTAATTACAACATAATCACAAGCATGCATGTCCGATAATAAACGAGAAAAATAGAGGCTCATAAGCCCTAATAATAATAATAATCATACATTACATCACATGATCCATTATCATCCATCAACATCATACATTACATATATACATCATCACGTAGGACTACTAGATAAATAATAATTAATTAAACTATTTAATTAATTATATTATTAGAATTTTTGGGATACCCTACCATACGGTGCCTCACATGGTAGGAAAGAGACCCCTATGCGGCTAGGAAACCCTAGCCACTAGGGGCACCCTTGCTTCTAAGAGTCCCTGGCCACAGGTTAGCCTTGGGCAACCAAAAAACCTTGGCCCCTAAGATATTCCTTGTAGCCAATAGCCTTGGCTGTAATCCCATGCTGCACCTTGCTACGAGGAGTCCCTAGTCATAGGGTTACCTCTTATAGCTAGAAAATCCTAACTGCCAAGGTTCCCCCATGCGGCCAAGACTCCTTGGCCGAGTGGGGTGCTTAGCCATAGCTGAGAGCAACATGTTCTACTCTCAACAATGGTGGTTTTTGGCTAGGCCGAGAGCACTAAAACATGCTAGACGAACATTGCAAGTAGCCTTTTGTCAATATGCAGGGCAACAACAATTGTTGCCCTTTCTCTTATGTTTTGCATCAACAATTTTAATGTCAAAACATCAATCTAAGCACCTTTTAATTCTGAGAAAAAAATGCTATCTAGATCTTAAAACTGTGACAAAATTATAGCAAGTTATGCAAAAAACAATCTACACATTTCAGTCTCAACACATGCAGTTTATAAGCCAATCATCGCACGATGAATTGGGCTATGATCAGAAGCATCACATGCATAATAAAAAAATAAAACAAAAAAAGTCTTTCACATTGGTCAAATCATCGTGCGATGATTGGTACACAAAAAATTACAAAACCAAAAATTTCTACACAACATGTGTTAGATATTTTACCTAGGGAGATTGTATATTCTTGAAAACCCAAATTCATAGGTATGTAGATGAAGGAGGCCAGATGTCCTCCTCTCTAGCGGTATCCACATGATGGATCGTTACAGCAATGCTCCTCCAATCACAGCGTAAAAACTCACAGCTTGTGTGCACCTTCTTCATAGCTTTTGTACACCACCTTGCAATAAACATAGAAGAGGAACTCCTTTCTTCTTCGCTGTCCTCACGTACCAAAGAGATGGGTGGTCAGCCGAGAAGAGAAGGGAGAGAGAGAATAGGAGGGTGCGACCAAAGGTGCAGCCTATCACCTTTCTTGGTCGCCCCCTACCTCCTATTTATAGAGAGCATCTTTAAATCCTAACGGATCCTGCCTTAATGGGTATTGGATTTCTATCCAATACCCATATCTCTTGGATTATTGGATCTATATCCAACAATCTCAATTCGCCTCTAATTAGGCCTCATGCAAGGAATACATTTATGCTGTGTCTCATCCAATGAAATAGGGGTTTATTGGATAACTCATATTCAATCCTCTACTCGTTACAATATCCATCATATATAGGCCCAATACTGAGTTGGTCATGAGTTGCACCCATTAGAATTCTTTCTGACTCAATGGATTGTTATCCCATAACAATTCACTCAACTCCTCGACTATGGTCGTATGAGGCCACTACGCCATAGTCCCTAGATGGTACTAGGGATCTAATCCATTAGACTTGTCTATCCTTAGTTACCATGTATATATAATCTCTCATTTATCTAATATCCCAGAGACCATATATCGAGCATGGTACTATCAGACCTCACATAGAATCCGTCCGTGTCTCGCTCTAATTGGATTTTCCAGGAGAATGCCTTCCTTCTCAATCTGAACGACCCTGCCTGAGAATTTGCTTGAGCGAGAGCACACGTGATATTCCTCTCATGATACTAAGAGTGGACAATCCTTTATTGACACTCAATTGTCTTTGTAAGGTTGGCTATCAATCCCGATGACTAATTGTACCAAGTCTGAAATTTCTAGACATGTAAGTTCAACATTAATGAAAAGAGTACTCAAACAAGACATCCTTGGCATCTCAAGTTTAAGGACCAGATACACAACTAGGACTACAGAATCATTGTCTGATGTTAGGTATCATTAATCATCCAATATTTTATAAGTGGATTAATTAGTGAATTCATTCTCAAATGAGCACTTGTATTGTACTCTTAGTGTCCCCACATGAGTGGTAATGAGACCAGCTGTCTCCATCATATAGATGGGTATATAGTATACCGATCTGTCTGGTTATTTCGATATCTCTCTCTAGTAACTTATAATCGAGATTATCTAGGGTCTATGTTTAAAGGTGAATCGATCTCATTATGATCTAATTTTTGTTGTACAGATCCAAGTACATCATAGTATATGTAGCATGCAATATAAAATGAGAATATGTTAATAATGAGAATAGGTAAAAAGATCACGTAGCATGTTAAATGTGTCATCATTCAACGTGATTGGCATGCAGGGCACTTGTTATCATCATTCTCCTCCTCTATCACTTCTTATAACTTTAATTTTCTTATATAATTGATTTTTAACTTTTGCTTTAAATGCCTTCAAAGTATTGAAATCATCATTTTTATGTTTCAATAAATAAACATTTGTGAACATAGACATATCATCTATAAAGTGATGAAATATCTATTGCCTCCTCTTGTTAACATGATATTTAATTTATGTATATCAGAATGCATTAAATCTAACAAATTAGTATGGCTTTCAACACTTTTGAAGGGTTTCTTCGTCATCTTTGATTTAATATAAATTTTACATTTATTAAGATCATCAAAATGATAATTTATTAAGCCACACTTAACCATTAGTTTAATGGTGCTAGTTCCAATATGTGTGAATCTATCATGCCATAATAAATACGAATCAATGATATAAATAGAAGCAACATTTTTATTGATCTAAAAATTATTATCAACAATAGAAAATTTGACCATTCCCTCAACGGAAGTCTTTTCCAACAAAAGCTTCATTATGTGATAAAATGAACTTTTTGAATTCAAATACATATTTAATTTTAGATTTTCCAAGGAGATTCTCACTCACTAAATTTCTACTGTACATGAAGAACTTTAGTAAGAGTTATTTTCTTTTCCAAAGTGAAAGTGAATTCCACATTTTCCTTGCCAAGCGTCTTAGAACAAACTTCATTTCCTGTTTGAATCTCTTACTCTATGACTTTTTTTTGTAAGTCTTGAAGATTATCGGATGGTAGTACAAGTATCATACCATCAACCAGAAACCTTGTATAATATCATAGCAAACATGGAAGATTATCTTATCATAGCAAACATTCAATTTGCTCACCGTAGCGACTATATTATCATCTCCCACAATGGAGTTGACTTTCGATTTATGACTTTTCTTAAATCTATAATCCTTAGCAAAATGATCAAGTTTTCCACAAACAAAATAGCCTTCACTCTTTGGCTTCTTATAATTTCCTTATCCCTTTTGGAGCAAAGAGGATTCTCCTTATTTTGTTCACCTTTGTTGGAATTCCTAGGCTAATTCCCAACATTTGCTTTTGTATTGCCAAAAAAATTCTCATTCTTGTCTCTCATCCTTGATTCCTCCTTGATCTAAAGATATTTTTGAATTTTCTCTCAAGTGATATCTTAGCATCATGCAAAATCTTCTTCCCATACAATTTCCAAGATGAAAGCAACTTGACTATTATAGGCCATATTTCAAAAGGTTCAAGAAGTTCAATTTTTTTAGCCGTTAGTTGATTAACAATGACATGCAACTCATACACTTGTGCTAAGATTGGCCTATCATCCACAAACTCATAATCAAAATATTTAGAAATTAAAATTTATTTTATACCTTCCTTCTCGGCTTGATACTTGAATTCCAAGATATTCCAAATTGCTTTTGCATATGGTTCTACCATATAAAGATAATAAAATTAGTCCGAAAGAGCATTGAGATTGTGTCTTCTACACATAACTTCATCTTCATTTCTCTTCTTTCGTTAAGCCTTGACTTCATTCAGTGTCATTGTTGGTTGCATCAGGAATTGGTAGAAGATTTGGATCAAGCACATAGAAAATCTTTAAAGTAGCCAACATGAACTTCATCTTATCTAGCCAATAGGTGAAATTCATCTGATCTAAATGAATAAAATCTTGATTCAACCATTAAGGTATTTGTGGCTTAATGTGTATAAACTCATAAACTATTGTTTTTATATTGTTATAAAATATAAGAAGGAAGAGAATGAACAACACTACGGAAACCAACTATAAATGACAAATACAAGATTAAGAACACTATAGGAAATATATTTATGCATAAAACATATATAAATGATTTTCTAAAAATGATATCTACACCCTCTTCTTAACAAGATTGCCCTGGGTTCAATTGAAATAATTTTAGTAGATATGACAAACCTTTAGAAGATCTGTATTGAAAAGGAATCGTCAAATAGAAATTAGAGATTTATTTTTTTTCAATCACTTGAAGAGTTATTTTTGAAGTTAAGAAAGAGAAAGAATAAAAAAATGATTATAATTTACTCTTAATACCTATTTATATGTATTTTCACAAAATACTTATAAAAGAAACTACCTTTTCAAATGTTTAATAACTACCATTCTTTTCTTCCTTTTTTTTCTTTTTTTTTATTTGAACAGTTTATAACACAAGGTCATATGTAGCAAGTTTTATCGAATATTATTGTTGATAATCAACGTGCATTATGAAGAGTTTATTTATTTATGAGAATACTACTCTATGCCATGAGGTTATATATAATTATTGTATTAAAAGTAGAGTTCTCGATAAGTTTGAAATTTGATTTGATAATGCATATGACTTAGATAAGATTTGCTTATCCATCCTTTGCATGTACATAATTTTCCCACTCAATACATTGGATGGATAACTCATCTCCCACC
The DNA here is from genome assembly GCA_029747655.1 of Ensete ventricosum. Classification (NCBI taxonomy): domain Eukaryota; kingdom Viridiplantae; phylum Streptophyta; class Magnoliopsida; order Zingiberales; family Musaceae; genus Ensete; species Ensete ventricosum. Next base: position 22,481,643 of record JAQQAF010000002.1, read on the forward strand.
TTCACTATCAACATCAATGGATTTGGTATAAGTTTCTTTCGATGCTCCTTATCCATTCATGATTGTCATACATCATCTTTCTGATATGTTGAATAAAGCGATTTAACAAGGATATATGACCTCACATAAGTTGATCAAAACATTATTTATATATAAAAAATATTTAATAATTTTTAATTAAATAATTTTATGTTGGAAGCTTAGTGCTAAGGACCTAATTATGAATTCTAAAATTTCAATGTGATTAATAAAAAAATTTATGTAAAGTTAGTGAAGGAGAAAAATATAAAAGAAAAAAAGAGAAAGTGGATGATATATGACACTAGTAAAGAAAAAGAGTAATTATAGTCTTTGTATTCTTGCGATTCTTTTATAGCTGTTGTTTTGGGTAAGAAGCCTTGAGATTTGCATATTCATTATTTTGATAGTGGATTTTCTCTGGCTTGTCCCATGGTTTTTTTACCTTTCGAGTTGAGAGGGTTTTTCACGTAAATTTTGATGTTCATTTGATTGTGATTTCTGTTTGATTCCGCTATGTGTTATGGTCTGTTAGTATTTATTCATATACAAAAATTATCATGATGATCATGTTGTGTGGACCCATCAACTTTTGGAAAATTCATGCTTCAAATCAGCCTATAACTCAATTCATCATGCATCCCCCCCGGGACTTAAATTGGTATTGGCTGATATGGTTAAGGGCTATATTCCCATACTCTTATTTTGCTTAGCTTGTTGAATCTTTTGTATAACTTCAGATAGAAGAGAAAGAAAATAGTAGAAAAAAATCAGGAGTAATTTTAATTTATATTGGCTAAAAGTACCTATTTATATTGAACCAAGAGTACATATTTATATTGACTAAAATATAAAGTATATATATTTTAAAATACTAAAAAATATCTCTCATCCTTATATAAACTAAATTTGATCTAAATTTTTATCTTTTATTTTATCTAATCTTAACCACTTGAATTGATCATAACTACTTGAATTAATTCCAACACACCACCTTAATTCAAGTAGTTATAATTTAAAAAAAATCTTCGAAGAAAATAAAATTTTTATTTCGTCAATTTTTTTGTAAAGTTATCGGCAAGCTGATATTCAGTGTTGCAATGATTATTTTATGTTTATGTTTTTTCACAAATCCTTGAGAACCTATGACTTAAATTATTTTATCATTTTTTTAGATCTATAACTTGATCTTTTTCTCTTTGACATTTATATCTGATGGGAACCTTGTATTTGTAGTAACGAATCCCTTTGGATGCGAAAGATTTCTCTTTCTTTTCTTTTCCTTAGCTTTCTTCACATCATCAGAAACTTTTACTAACCTTGTATGTATACTTTCACTGTTGTCCTTCGAGTTTAAGATCTCATCCTTTTTCTGTCTTTGTGTTTCATCAACTGTAATTTTTAAATTATCATAACATACACCATTTGAGATAGTTTGTATAAATCTACATAAATTTAAATTATCATATTTTTTATGTCATAATGTTGATTCATCAGTAAGAGTAGCAAAATCCAAAAATAATAAGGATAACACTTTATTTTTAGTCATCCTTGTAGTTGCTATTGATTTTTAAAATTTCTTATCATAATTCAAGCATTTTTTATCATAAAAAATAACATAATATCTTTTTCTCAATAGTTGTCTTATACTAATGAGATTTTATTTTAAATTAGAAATAAACAACACATCATCAATTACTTTCTTATTGGATTTGGTGTTGATGGAAACTATTTATTTTCATTTTACTTGAACTTTATTGTCATTTCACATTTGCACAGTAGATCTAACTGAATCATCAAGCCTTTGGAACCAACTTTTTTCCCTTGTCATATGATTACTTCATCTCGAATATTCTTTATCTATAAAAAAAATATTATTTTTATCTCTTTTATCTTCATTATTTTTCTTATGATAGTTTGTTTGATTTTTGTTCCAATAGTCTTTTTTAAGATTGTCATATTTTTTACAATAAGAACAAAGAGAAATATTTAGATTTTTATTCTTGTACTAATAATCTTTTTCAATATGTCCATTTTTTTTGCAACAAAAATATTTTCAAGTTTCTTTGTTACCTTTATTTTATCGGCCTCGTCCTCTGTCATTTTGATATCTTCCTTAAAATCTGATTTCTGAATTCTTCTGGTCCTTTTAATCTATCCTCATTTGGAGAACATGTTCTAAAGTTTCATATGAAGATCTATTTACCTTTTGTTCATTAACTAAAAGAGAGCCCATTAATTCATTAACAGATAATATATTTGTATCCTTAGCTTCTTCTATAGCAGTAGAGCTCATATCATATTTTGGAGATAAACTTTGTAAAACTTTTTCTACTACAGTTCGATCTTTTAGATTTTCATGATAAGATCTAATTTGATTCATAAGAGAAGAAACTTTTGAGAAGAAATTAGTGATAGATTCAGAATTTTTCATCATAAGAGTTTCAAATTCATATCGAAGAATTTAAGCCTTGAAAATTTTATGTGCCTCCAAATACACTTTTTAGTATCTTCCAAGCTTATGTTGATGTTGAAACCATCATGATTCTAGGAAATAGGAAATCATATATTGCTTGTTGTAGCATGTAAAGGGCTCTTGCATCTTTCTATATATTTTTTTATTTAATTTTTTTATCTTTTGTAATATTAGTATCCTGCATATCATACTAAACAAAATAATCTTCTACTAAATTCCATAATCTATATGAAAACAATAGAATTTTCATCTTAACAACCTAAAATTGATAATTATCACCTTTGAAGATATGAAGAAGCTGTTAGAAACACATACTCCAAGGCCTGTCATCTTCTCTCAACCCTCTGATACCACTTGACTTTTCTTTAGAACTTTAGTAAGAAGGGGAAGATAATAGTAGAGGAAACCATGAGTACTTTCAATCTATAAACGAACCAAGAACATAGATATTTTAAAACACTAAAAAATCTATCATATCTCTCATCCACGTCTAAACTAAATTAGATTTAAATCTTTATATTTATTTTATCTAATCCTAACTACTTGATTTGATCGTAACTACTTTGAATTAATTCCAAGCTCACTTCATTAGAGAGTTGTTAATAAGAATAAATATTTGTTTATCAATCTCATGAGGAAAACACTATAACTATTTACCACCTATGGTATGAAAGAAATCATCGCTATCTTTGTAATATCAACAAATTAGCAAGCATCACCACATCCTACGTTATGGTTGATGTTGGATACAAACTTCATTCCACTGTTACTATCTTTGAGGATAATGTTTAGAACCGTGAGGTAATTTATTTGTGGTAGCTATACATTCTTTTTAGTTGCCATTACATATATGGTGTTGATGGATCCCTTCAAAACATTAATAATCACTATTAATACATATATTTCAATAAATAAATACAAGCTCAAGATATTGAGTATCATATTTTGATAATAAAATTAACTAATAAGTTAAGAAATTATTCTTATGAAAATTAAGTAATATATGTGCACTTTGACCAAGGGTCACATGTTATAATGAAAAATTAGATATTATGCCAAGTGATTAGACATTGTGCTCAAAATTGATATACTGAAAGATAGGACGATGTGTTTCAAGATTAGACGATATGCTAAAAGAATAATAATATGCCAAAAGATTGATCAACTTATCGAAAGATTTTGTGACATACCAAAAAAGTTATTGCTATTTGAAGCCTTATTTTACAATAATTTGGGTTGCAATTGGGATTCAATTGAGCTAAATTTGTACTGTATTAGATTAAGATCAAGGTAAGCTAAATATTGGTTGGAATTGAGCCCTTACTAGGCCAATTTATATTTAGACACTGGTAGCACTTAGCCTGATGGTACCACCCAAGGCAATCGATGGTCCAAGCATAGTACTACCAATAACTATATTGGGTGCTTTATCATGATTTGCTCTATATTTTTGAAGCTCTTTGAGGGTAATAAATACTTCCTTTCATGGTTAAGATGCATGCATATTGAACTTTTAAAATGTTAAATTCCTATCTTAGAGTCTTACTCGAATTCATTCCATCTTCTTAGGTTTCTGACTGAGTTACTAAGTTTAAAAGGTGCATAATTCTTGTAAAATAATGAGAATGATTCTTAAGCCTTAAAACGGAGAAGATTATAAAGGATTAATACTTTTACTCATTGGAAATAATATCATTAGTGAGAAAAAGTGAACCGAGAGTGGATATAGATCGGGAAAACTAAATTATTATAAAATTAATTTTTCTCTATATTCTATTATTATCTTATTCTTGCTTATTTCTTGGTTGAATTAGCTTTTAATACTTGTTTTTTTCTTGATCAAAATTTTGATGCTTCTTAAAATTCATGATAGCACAAATTCACCCTTCCTCTTGATACCATATTGATCCTAACATAGGTGGTATCCTTCGTAATTATAAAGAAATATTAATAATAGTTATTTCTATTAATTGTAAATCAAAGATAAATCATGTATATGTTATTGATCATGATATCATGGAAGTGAGGAAATGATGCTTTAGATTTATCTAGGCACAATCAGATTCAAAGGTTTCTAGAATGATCCTAAATAGAAAGAATGAGGCACCATGGAAATATTGAACTCATTTGTGATAAATTACAAGCCTACGTATCTAATTTCAAAATATAGGTTTTTCCTTCTTCTTCCATGAAGCTAACCGTAATATCAATTATCTTATATATTTTTGTATTAACTTCAGACAAATTATTTTGGAGCTCATTACCCAACCAACTAAGATCCAAATGATTATATGCTTTAGAGTTCTATGCTTTAAAGAAGATAGAGTTGCGATGAGGACACCGCCTAAGAAGATGCATTAACTCAGCTAATTAACATATTCTCTAGTTATCTCATGTGTATAAGGTGCATTGCCTCACCTATTTTATCATATTTTGTTATTGTAGTGTTTGTTATATATATATATATATATATATATATATATATATATATATATATATATATATATATATATATAGCGATTAAATTAAGATCAAATGAAGAATCTCGATTTAGCTACGGAATGCTAAAATAAAAAGCAAGTAAAGAAGATTCACAAATTTATAGTGATTCAATCACAAACTTGACCTACATCCACTTCCAGAGTCCTCATTCGTCAAGACTCATCGGTATCTACTAATGATCTTCTTTCATGGTGATAAAACCTCATAGGGTTTTCTCGTGGATGGAGATGGAAAAGGGAGGATAATCAATCACTTCGAGGGGATCAGACCTTCTAGATCACTTCGAGGGGATCTACCTCCTAGGGTTTTGCCTCTTGGTTAAAACTAAGACTTCCTCATTGATTTTTCATGAAAGAGTTTACACCATTATTTATAGGTGCTACCAAGAGCCTCTCTAAACTTGGACTTAGGTCCAACGAAACTTGGATTCTTAACTTAGTGATAAACTCTTAACTAAAAATATAATCGATTCTATCCTAACTGAAGATAAAAATCAACTCCAACCAATTTATAACTAACTCAATTGGGCTCATCCAACCCATAACTAATTCCGACTGGACAAACTAACAAAACTCAACTTGAATTAATTATGAATAGATGGACCCGACTTAGCTAAGGTCCTAATAGATCCGTCCTCTTCAAATCAGTCTTGTCCTCAAGGCTGAGCAGCATCAAACTTCAATGATACTTCGATCCAGGATATTTGCCACATATCACAACCTTTCAACCAATTAAATAAGGTCTCTACTTAGTGCAAGCAATGGGTCGACCTTCCGGTGCAGTAGTCATTGTAGCCTTATGAGGAACCATCTCTATTTGATGGTTACTGGTAGTTGTGATCTTACTTCCACGTCTTCCTTTAAGGATCATCTACTTTTCAATAATAAAAAACTTCATAATTAGTTTAGAAAAATTTTAGGTTACATCACCTAAGGTTGATAACCATTCAATTCAAAGCACTATTTCGAAGTCCTCCAAGGGTATTAGAAAGAGATCCACCCATAATTCTTGGTCCTGTACCATCAGTTTTATTTTTGAGCTTACTATTACAAGTTAGAATTCGTCCATCCGCAACCTTGACTTCAAATCTGTCACAGTCTTCAATTTGATATGTCACTCGGTCAGCAAACTTTTTATCCATGAAATTATTAGTGCTATCAGTATCAATTAAAATAGTAAGAGGCTGTTATTTTAAAATTCCTTTAATTTTCATATTTGTGGTTAGAGTAGCCAGCTATTGCATACACGATATGTATGAAATGTTCAATACCTTTATCAGAATCCATACCTTCTTGATTAGAGTCAAGATCATCTTTTTTTGTTCCTCCTTAATTGGTTCAATCATCAGAAGATGGCCATGTTTGCATCGATATCCTTTACTCCACTTTTCATCACAATGCCAACACAACCCTTTTTATGATCTTTCCTAGAGCTCTTCTCTGGTAATTCTTCGAGGGTTTTGAATGGAGGGAGGTGGGGCAGTTGACTTACTTGCTGCTGGTTGGTTTATGCTTTTATTTCTGCAATTGTCCCAATTGAGCTTTTTTTTTTTTATATGCGAGCAAACGATACCACAACCATCACAGTATGGTATTGGTGAGCCTTCAATAAATATTCCTAGTAGTTGTTTTTCAGACCAGTCTCAGGTTTGAATTGAGAAGTGCTCAAATATGCTCTAGTACTCCTATACGATGGAAGTATGATGGATTTTGGTGAGTTGTCCATCCATGTTCTCATACTCCGATGGTCCAAAGCAAATTAGAAGCTCGCTTTTGAATTGCTCCTATGAGGGTTCTCCATGAGTGTGTTCATAGCAATCGTACCACTAGATCATGTCTCCTTCAAGTTAAATAAAGGCTATCTCCACTTTGGATTCCGCTAGAGTCATGTGAAAATGAAAAAAAATTTCAGCACGTGAGATCCAACGGATCGGGTCTTCATCTTCCCATCTGGGAAACTACACCCTTAAGCATGGGTATTCTGTGTCTTGCCCATAATCATACTTTTCAGATCGACTCCCTTTGACACTTTCACCATGTTGACTTTTATTAGGGCTCTCTGATCGGCTTCTTCTAAATTTGCGTAGGAGTTCTTGCGATTTGTCTTCTATGCGGGCCTCGAAAGCTTTAAACCTTGCATCTAGTGCATCATCCGTAGTCATCGTGTAGGTACAATCAATGATATTTCATTCTTTTTCTGCTATCAAGTCAGGGGCATGAGTTTGCATCGTAGATATATTAGGACTTGGCCGCAACAAGATTGTCGGCGTAGGAATCACTAATATATCAAATACGCTGATTGGAGATGATGGAGGTTGATGGAAGTAGTGGCAGCAAGAGGAGGTGACGACAAGGAGGGGCAGCGGCTACTGTAGAAGGAGATGGCGCCATTGGGAGCGGCTGCGATAGCAAGTGAGGCAACAATTGAAGAGGAGGCAACGGTAGTGTTCCTTCTTGCTGGAGATGCTGGCAGCAAGGAGGGGCAGCAGTTACTGCAAAGGGAGATGGCGCGGCTGGGAGCGACTGCAGTAGCAAGTGGGTAAGGCTGCGATTAAGGAGGCAAGGGAAGGAAGCGGTAGTGGCGGCAGCAGCGAGGGCTGAAGCAAGAGAGGTGGGCTGCGGTCGCGAGGGGAGGAAGATGGCGGCTGATTGGCGCTGAAGTGGTCGAGCGCAGCGGCCACAATAGCAAGTGGCAACGGTGATAGGGCGACAGTCGAGGGCTATGGCAGTGGCAGGCACAAATGACAATCAAGGCAGCAGAGGAGGAGCAGAGGGTGGCATCACTCACTATAATTGCTGAGAAAGAAGGCAATAGAGGAGCATGTAGCGGTAGTGTACTCGGCGGCTACAGTTGCTATTGAAGAAGGCACAGCTGGAAGGAGCGGTTGGGCAGCGAGATGCAGCAGCGATGATGGAGGAGAAAGAGGGCAGCAACAACACTAGCTATGGAATAAGATGGCTGCAGCGGGTTAGAACAGAGATGGCAGCGCTGGGTCCGCAGACAAGAATGGTCGACGACCGATGAAGAGGAGGGGAGGAACAGAGGTGGCCGGTGGTAGTGGTAAGGAGGAGAGGAAGGTAGCAACGTGGGGAAGAAGATGGCAGCTGGACGACAAGGGGAGGAAGATGGCAGAGGCGATTGCGCCAGTAGGGGCAATCGGTGTTACAAGAGGGCAGCATCAGCAGCAAGTGATGTGGGACGAAGATGATAGCTGGGCAATGAAGAGGAGGGGAGGAACAGAGGTGTTCAGTGGTAGTGACAGGGAGGAGAAGAAGGTAGCATCTGTTAGAAATAGGAAATAGAAATGAAATGCCCAATTGATTCATTGATCCATCGTCAATTTATATAGGTGAAGATAGGAGGATTTCCCTCAACTAACCTATGTGATTTCCTCATTCAGTTAGGGAAATAATATCTAAATCATAATTTAATCTTATTTCAATCAGATCTAAATCCTAATTTAATCCTATCTTCTATCATGTCCCCGCAAGATCGAACTCCTGTAAGGACGTCGATCTTGAACTAAGGACGCTGATTTTGAACCGAAGAAAGGAGCAGACGATTCTGCTAGAGCCAAATTTGATAATCCGATTAGATAAAAAAAGGTAATCTCTCTTATAGAGAGAGGGGCTCTGATACCATGTTAGAAATAGGAAATAGAAATGAAATGCCCAATTGATTCATTGACCAATCGTCAATTTATACAGGTGAAGATAGTAGGATTTCCTTCAACTAACCTACGTGATTTTCTCATTCAGTTAGGGAAATCATATCTAAATCCTAATTTAATCTTATTTAAATCAGATCTAAATCCTAATTAATCCTATCTTCTATCAGCAGCATGGGGAAGAAGATGGCGGTTGGGCAGCAAGGGGAGGAAGATGGCAGAGGCAGCTGCGGTAGCAGGAGCGATCGGTGTTGCAAGAGGGCAGCAGCAGTAGCAGCAGCAAGTGAGGGATGAGAAGAAGGTGATGGCTTTAGGTAGCAGATAGGGATCTTGGTGGCAGAGGCTGTGTACGGTTGGCAGCGGCTAGTGGTGAAGGCTATGTGCAGTAGTGGATCTCTAATGGAATTGGGGAGGAGGAAGGCAGCGATGGTAGAGAGAATCAGAGGAGATGACAGTGGCTGGAAGGGGGAGATGACAACGACCAAAAAGTCAGTAGTGTGGGGAGCGACTACAGCAGCAAGATGGCAGTGGCTGTTGTAGAGGAGGATGGGAGATGGCAGTGGCATAAGTCGGCATGGACGACGATAACAACGATGACAAAAGGAGCAACTGCGGAATCACTATAGGATCATCAAGGATCGCTGCTCTGATATCAATTGATAGAACCCTATAGGATTCTATCATGGATGAATATGGAAAAGGAGGGATAATCATTCACTTCAAGGGGATCGGGCCTCCTAGATCACTTCGAGAGGATCTGCCTCATAGGGTTTTACCTTTTGGCTAAAACTAAAACTTTTTCATTGATTTTTCATGAAAGAGTTTACACCATTATTTATAGGGTGCTACAAAAGCCTCTCTAAGCTTGGACTTAGGTCCAACTAAACTTGGACTCTTAACTTAGTGATGGACTCTTAACTGAAAATAATAACTGACTTCGTCCTAACTGAAGATAAAAACCAACTCCAACCAATTCATAACTAACTCAATTGGGCTCACCCGACCCATAACTGACTCCAACTAGACAAACTAACAAGACTCAACTTGAATTAATTATGAATAGATGGATCCAACTTGGCTAGGGTCCTAACAGACCCGTCATCTTCAAATTAGCATTGTCCTCAAGACTGAGCAGCATCAAACTTTGGGAGTACTTCGATCCAGGATATTTGTCATACATCATAATATTTTGATCAATTAAATAAGGTCTCTACTTGGTGTAAGTAATGGGTTGGCTTTCTGGTGCAGAAGTCATTGTAGTCTTATGAGGAACCCTCTCCATTCGATGGTTATTGGTAGTTGTCATCTTGCTTCCATGTCATCATTTGAGGATCACCTGCTTTTCATTAATAAAAAACTTCATGATCAGTTTAGAAAGATTTCAGGTGACATCACCGAAGTTTGACAGTCATTCAATTCTAAGCACTATTTCAAAGTCCTCCAAGGGTATTAGAAAGAGATCCACCCATAGTTATTAGCTCTATACCATCAGTTTAATTTTTGAGCACTTACTATTACAAGTTAAAATTCATCCATCAACAACCTTGACTTCAAATCTGTCATAATCTTCAATTTGATATACCAATCGGTCAGCAAACTTTCTGCCTATGAAATTGTTAGTGCTACCAGTATCGATTAAAATAATAACAGGCTGTTGTTTCAAAATTTCTTCAATTTTAATGGTTTATGGATTAGAGTAGCCTACTATTGCATGCACTATATGGATGAAAGGTCTAATATCTTTATCAAAATCCGTACTTTATTGATCAAAGTCCACATTATTATTTTCTAGTTCCTCCTTAATTGGTTCAATCATAAAAAAATGGCCTTGTTTACATCGATATCCTTTGCTCTATTTTTCATCACAATGCAGCACAACTCTTTTATTGATCTTTCCTGGAGCTCTTCTCTGGTAAGTCTTCGAGGGTTTTAAGTCAAAGGAGGTGGGGCTATCAGCTTGCTTACTGCTGGTTGGTTTATCCTTTTATTTATATGATTGTCCCTATTGAGCTTTTCTTTATGTATGCGAGTAAACAATATGACAACCATCACGGTACGGAGTTGGCGAGCCTTAACTTCACACTGAATCTCTTGGTTGAGCCCTTCAATAAATGTTCCTATTAGTTATTTTTTGGACCAATCTTGGGTTTGATTTGAGAGGTACTCAAATCTGCTCTAGTACTCTTGTAAGGTGGAAGTCTGGGGGATTTTGACGAGTTGTCCATCCATGTTCTCGTACTCTGATGGTCCGAAGCGAATCAGAAGCTCAGTTTTGAATTGCTCCCACGAGGGTTCTCCATGAGTGTGTTCATACAAATCGTACCATTAGATCACATCTCATTCAAGTTAAATAGAGGCGATCTCCACTTTGGATTCCTCCGGAGTCCTATGAAAATGAAAACATTTTTTAGCACATGAGATCCAATCAATCGGGTCTCCATCTTTCTATCTGGGAAACTCCACTCTCATGCATGGGTATTGTGTCATGCCCATGATCATACTTTTCAGATCGACTCCCTTTGGAACTTTCACCATATTGAATTTTGTTAGGGCTCTCTAGTCGGCTTCTTCTAAATTTATGGATGTATTCTTGTAATTTATCTTCTATGTGGGCCTCAAAGGCTTTAAACCTTGCATCTAGTGCATTATCCATAATCATCGTATAGGATTGTAGTCAGTGATGTTCAGTTATTTTTTCTACTATCGAGTCAAGGGCATGAGTTTGTGATATAGATATAGTAGGACTTGATCGTAACAAGATTATCAGTGCATGAATCATCATATATTGAATAGACTGATTAGAGATGATGAGGTTGATGGTAGCAATGGCAGCAAGAGGAGGCGGCGACAAGGAGGGACAACAGCTGTTGTAGAGGGAGATGGCACTGTTGGGAGCAATAGCGACAGCAAGTGGGTGAGGCTACGATTGAGGAGGCAGGGGAAGGAAGAGGTAGTGGCGGTAGCCGTGAGGGCTGCAGCAGGAGAGGTGGGTTATGGCCGCGAGGGGCGAAAGATGTGGCTGATGGCGCTGAAGTGGTTGAGGGCAGCGGCCACAACAGCGAGTGGCAACGGTGACAACCGAGGGCTGTGTGGCAAGCAACGGTGACAAACAAGACAGTAGAGGAGGAGCAAAGGGTGGTGTCGCTCACTGCAATTGCTGAGGAAGAAGGCAATAGAGGAGCAGGTAGCGCTGGTGCAGTTGGCGACTGTGGCTGCTGCTGAAGAAGGCACGACTAGAAGGAGCGGCTGGGCAACAGGAGGCACTAGCGATGATTGAGGAGAAAGAGGGCAGCAACAATGATAGCTACAGAACAGGATGGCTGCGGCAGGTTGGAACAGAGATGGCAGTTGTGGATCCGTAGGTAGGAATGACCGATGGCCAATGAAGAGGAGGGAAGGAATAGAGGTGGCCTGCGGTAGTGGCGGGAGGAGAGGCAGGCAGCAGCGTGGGGAAGAAGATGGCAACTGGGCAATGAGGGGAGGAAGATAGCAGAGACGATTGCGACAGTAGGAGCGATCGATGTTGCAAGAGGGCAACGACACCAGTGGGTGATGTGGGAGGAAGATGACGGGTGGGGAGGAGAGGAATAGAGGTGGCCGGCGGTAGTGGCAGGGAGGAGAAGAAGGTAGCAGCACAGTGAAGAGATGGTGGTTGGGCAGCGAGCGGAGGAAGATGGCAGAGGCGATTGTGGCAGCAGGGGCGATTAGTGTTACAAAAGGGCAGCGACAGCAATGGGTTAGGGATGGGAAGAAGGTGATGGCTGAAGGCAGCAAATGAGGATCTCGGTGGCAGAGGCTGTGTGCGGTTGGCAACGGCTAGTGGCAGAGGATCTCTGATGGAATTGGGGAGGACGAAGGCAGCAATGTAGAGAGAATCAGAGGAGATGGTAGTGACTAGAAGGGGGGAGATGGCAACGATAAAAAAGGTAGTAGTATGGGGAGCTACTACAGTAGCAAGATGAGTGGTTGTTGTAGAGGAGGATGGGAGATGGCAGTGGTAGGTGGCAGCGGTGAAAGAACGACGACGATGACAGCGATGACGATAATGACAAGGGAAGCAACTGTAGAATCACAACAGAAACATCGAGAATCGCTGCTCTGATACCCATTGATAGAACCCCATAAGATTCTATCGTGGATGGAGATGGAAAAGAGAGGATAATCTATCACTTTGAAGGGATCGGGCCTTCTAGATCACTTCGAAGGGACCGAACCTCCTAGATCACTTCGAGGGGATATGCTACCTAGGGTTTTACCTTTTGTCTAAAACTAAGACTTCTTCATTGATTTTTTATGAAAGAGTTTACACCATTATTTATAGGGTGCTACTAAGAGCCCATATAAGCTTGGACTTAGAGTCCCACTAAACTTGGACTCTTAACTAAGTGATAGACTCTTAACTGAAAATAATAACTGACTCTATCCTAACCAAATATAAAAACCAACTCCAACCAATTCATAACTAATTCGATTGGGCTCACTTGACCCATAACTGACTCCGACTAGACAGACTAACATGACTCAACTTGAATTAATTATGAATAGATGGACTCAACTTAGCTAGGGTCCTAACATATGGGTCGAGATCAAAACTCTTTCCACCTTTCTACTTTTCCCAAGCTCAAGAGAAGAACCTTTACACTCTCTTTTTCATAGGTTCAAGAGAGAAAACTTTACAAGCTTTTACTCTTCCCTTAAACTCACTTTAATCTTGAATCACACAAGGGAAGTTCTTAACAAATTCTAATAGCATTTTTCCAGTATTTTCATCTTTTTTTCTTTCACTTTCTTGCTCTCCGAAGTAAAAAAACTTAGGATATTTATAGACCCCAATTTGGCTTCAAAATTTAGAGCCAAAACTAAAAAATCGTCAGAATCCAAGGTACGGGTGGTACTACCACTAAAAGCACTTAGAATTCGTAGGCAGCTCAACCTGAACAGTACTTTCCCTATACTATTTTGTATAGAGAATCCCGGAATAGTACTTTCCCTATACTATTTTGTATCCAACTTGTACCTCATATTGACCCCTTTCTAGGTCAACGAAATGAGCTCAACCTGAGCTCAAATCAAACCCAAAAGTGGACCCGATTGCCTCATATTGAGATAATCTAGATTTATCTAAATCTAACTCAATTAGGACTCAATTACAATGCTAACTATGACATATTACATAATTACAATTGTTCTTGTTATCCGGCACGTCAATCGATCTTCCGAACTCCCGGCAAACTTTTCGGCATCTTCCGGTGAACTCCCGGTGAGTCTCTCGATCATCTTCCGGTGAACTCCCGAAGTACTCCCGGCAAGCTCCTGAGCACCTTTGGTGAGCTCCCGGCGAACACCCGGTAAGCTCCCGATCACCTTCGGCGAGCTTCCGGCAATCTCTTAACGAGTTCTCACTGTATTATTTGAACCCGGCCCAATTCAAACTTGACTTCGGCCCAACATTAGATTGTATTGCTTGTTTGCCATCATAGTTAATCATGCATCAATTTATCTAACACACATGTTAGATCATAAAATCCATTAATTGATTTCATCATCAAAATCTGATATTCAACAATCTCCCCCAATTGATGATGACAACTAATTGATGACGAAATTAACCTTATGTTTATGTTATAGGATAAATAGAACATACTTGAATTCAAAAGAACCCATCACTTTTGAATTCAAATATAGCATTTTACAATATTGAAATTATCATAATTTAATCATACATGATACCATACATGATAAAATGATAAAATTTTTAAAGCATTCATTTTCTTAGTATCACATGATAAAGTGAATTTTTAAACATTCACTTTATGTCATCAATCATGATACCATACATGATAAAATTTTTAAAGCAACATTCATCTTCTTGGTATCACATAAAAATTATAAATATTTTAAAACAAATATTTTCCTTATATCATCAATTATATCAATTATCCCCCTTTGTCATCAACAAAAAGGAGAGATGCTCAATTTTATTTGAATATTTTTTAAATATTTATCATAACATTTAGCACATGAAAGAGGTAGTTAGTCTATTACTCCCCTTAGTAAAATAAGAAGAAGACTAAAAATTTAATTCATTTTTCTCCCTCGTAAAATAAGAAGAAAGTTAAAGATAGAATCTTAACAAATGCCACATCAAATATATTTCCCCCACCCCCCTTTGTAAGTAAGATAAAAGAAGAAGAAAGAATAATATCAAATCATTTTGAAGGAGAGCTCAATTTGCAAGAGCCAAGAAATTTCAAGAAGAAACTCAATTGTAAGATAGCAATTTTATCATATCTAATTATCTTCTTTGTTTATCATGTCTAATTTAATTGTCCATCATTCAATGTTAGAAGATTTATCATATCCAATTCTTTTTTATAAAATCAATTTTTCTTTATTTAAAGGCTTTGTTATTAAGATAGCAATTTAATCTCCCCCCTTGGTCATTGTAAAAATGAAGGGAGAATATAATAATACAAAATTAATTTTTAAGTCATTGATAAATATATATAAATGGGTTATATAATGAAAATCATATCATTAATGATATAAAATGAAAGATCAATATACAAGTACTAAAAGACATGATTTATTTTAATAAATCTCTTATTTTTTTAAATAACAAAAGAAAGAGTCTTATGAGAGTAAATAATCTTGATTCATTCAAGATAAGTCTTAAGATATATAACTAATTTATAAAATTCTAAAATAGAAGAATGATCTTGATTAAAAATCTTAAATTATAATTGTTAAGATCATAAATATCTTTTTTATTAAAAAGAAAAATCATAGAGGTTAAAAATTACTCCCATAAAGGATAAGTCAAGTCAAGAAGTCAACATAAAGTTTATAAAAAAATCTCATTCAATTTTAAACTCATCATAAATTTAAAAATATCATTCATGAATATAAGAAGTCATAAATAAATCATGTCATGAATACCAAAAGACATTATTTGATTTTGATAAATCTCTTCTTTGGCAAAAAGAAAATTATATAAATAAAAGTTAATTCCATTAAAAGATACCTTAAAAAAATCGTGGGAAAGTTCATGATTTGGTTGGAAAAAATCTCATTCAAATTTCAATCATCAAGATAATCTTTGTAGTTTAAGAGATTCAACAATAATTATATTACTTTATCTCTTTTGAAAGCTTGATAGGATAGAGGTATTTTCAAGAAAATTTTGTTAACTCTTGGATTTTGATGATAAAATTAATTGATGGTTTGTTGATATAACATATGTGTTATAGATGATTGATGCAGGATTAAGTACGATAAAGAAAGAAAATTACAATCAGATGTGGGCCAGAGTCAAGTCTGGACATCAGGCCGAGGTTCGGACAATGCAATGGGAACTCACCGAAGCTCGCCAAAGGTATCAGGAGTTCGTCGGGAGTTCGCCGAAGGTGATTAGGAGCTTGCTAGGAAGACATTAGGAGTTCGTCGGAAGAAGATCAAGAGAAACGTCAAAAGATCATCGGGGGTTGCCGAAAAGCTTGTCGGGAGTTAGGAGGGTCTCGTTGGACTTGATAGTCACAATGGTTATAATTAATTAGTCGTAGTTAGCATCGGTTAGGTTTGAATCATACTTGAGTTAGATTTGGAATGAATCAAAATTAACTCAAGTGAGACAAACCTCAATTGGTCCACACTTGGGTTTGGATTGAGCTCAGGTTGAGCTCAATTGGTTGACCTGGAAAAGGGTCAACTAAAGGTACAAGTTAGGATTAAAAAAATGGAGGAAATACTTTTCTATGATTCCCAACGATTGTACCAATGGTGGGCGGCCATCGTACCACCTAGGTCAGCGATTATACTGCCCAAGTTAGTGGTTGTACCATCATCACCTTATTTCCTAAGAAGCTTTCGGTGGCTATACTGCCAACGCCGACAGTTAAACCACTCGTACCCGGATTTTTTAGGATATATCTGAATTTTTTACTTTAATTTTTTAAGCCAATTTGGGTGTATAAATACCCAAAGTCTTCTTGCATTAAGCACAAGGCATTGGGATAGAATTCTGAGAAAAATAGTATGCTAGAAGTGTACAAGAAAAAAGAAAAGGGGTAAGGTTGTGAGCAAAAAGTCTTGTAATTTTTGTAAAATGTCTCCCTTGTGAGTTATAATTGTAAAGCCTGTAAGTTTTATCTCTTGAGCCCATGAAAATGAGAGTGGAAAATGTAAGGGTTTGGTCTTCACCTAAAGGAGATCGGTAGTGGACACCGGTGGACCTCGACGAAGAGGACTTGGGAAGTGGATGTAGGCCAAGTTGTGGCAGAACCATTATAAATCTGTGAGTGTCTCTTATTTTTTTTTGGGGATTTGCATGTTCTTACTTGAGCCTTCTTTAAGCAATAAACTTAGCTTTGTTCTATAAGATTAAATTGCTCACTTACTCTAAATCTGTGAGTGTCTCTTAGTGCCAATTGATCAAAACAATTGGTATTAATGTAAGGTTTCTACTTATTGAACTAAACACCCAAGTGAGTAAATGTCTTAGCTTGACATGAACGAGAGACATTCCATTATACGTCCTCTCATGTTCAATGGGATGGATTACACATATTGAAAAATAGGAATATGTATTTTTCTCATTTCTATGGATTTTGATTTATGGCACATAGTTGAAAATGATTTTGAAATGTCTTCTAAACAAATGAACGAATGGAATGATTTGGAAAAGAAGGATTTTTCGTTAAATGCAAAAGAAATGAATGCTATATTTTCTGCACTTGATAAGAATGAATTTAATTAGGTTTCTATTTGTGAAACTGCTTATGATATTTGACATACACTTAAAATTATACACGAAGGCAATAGTAGAGTTAAAGAGTCTAAGATTAATATTTTAATTCATAGTTATGAATTGTTTAGAACGAAACCAAGTGAGACCATTGGAGACATGTACACCTAGTTCACGGATGTCGTCAATGGTCTAAAAGCTCTTGGTAATGTTTTTATATTTTGAACTTGTAAGCAAAATATTAAGATCTCTTCAAAAAAATTAGATCATAAAGTAACTGCATTTCAAGAGGCTAAAGATCTTAATAATTTTTCTCTTAAAGAACTTAGTGGATCTCTTATGACTTATGAACTGAGCTGTAAAGCTCATGACGAACTTGAAGAACCCCTTCCAAAGAACAGGAAGGATTTAGCACTAAAAACTGCTATTGACTCATTGAGTGAAACCTCGAATGATGAGGACAATGACATTGCACTATTAACCAAAAAAATTAAAAAATTTATAAAAAATAAAAATTATAAAATAAAAATAAATTAAAAAAGGGACAATGTTATATGCTTTGAATGCAAGAAGCTAGGATATTTAAAAAAATGAGTGTTCTTAATTAAAGAAGAAGGCATCACACAAGAAGAAGGCTCTCTCAATGACTTCGGATGAGTCAAGTTCATCAGATGAAGAAGACTACATCGAAGAAGAGGTTGCCAACTATACTCTCATGGCCATCTACGACGAGGTAAGTGAGTCTTCTAATATTTTCGTTACTGAATTGTTGAATATGTTTCATGAGCTTTATGATGAGTTTAAAAAATTAGTTAGTCTTATAAATTACTTAAGAAAATGTAGCATCACCATCACATAGTTTATATACTGAATGTGAAAATGTAGATGAACTTAAAAAAGAAAATCTTGTATTAAAATAAACATTAAAAAAATTTGAAATAGGAAATAAATCCCTAAACATGATCCTTGCAAATAAGGGGTCATGTTCATAGGAAAAAAGGTATTGATATTGTGAGCAATACTCATCAAAAGTCAATTACCCTTATTAGAACACCCACATTACACTCTTTGTCCAAAAATAGATGTAATTTTTGTAGTAGATGTGGATACTTTACCTATAGGTGTTCATTAGAAAATATAGTCCACATAAATTACTTTGGATTTCTCAAGGAACCATAAACAATTAAATACCCTTAGTGAAAATGGATAGAGCTTTTCATAAGGGACCCAAACTCAAATGGTTATATAAATCAAAATCTCTCATATTATAAAGTTATCTCCTAACAATGCTACGAGCACTAATTGATGTCTTAGAAGTGAATACTCACTAGCCTAAGTAATGACAAAAAAATTATTGGAAATAAAATTATTGGTAACGAATCTTTGGATGATTCATTGTTATAATTAATCTTGATTGCTCTCAATGGTGCATGACTTTTGTGTAGCTAGAGCATGCTAAAATTAGAACAAAGAAAGTTTAGTTATTTTTAATATAAAATCATCTAAGTTGAAATTTATAGAAAAAGGGATTTTGATAATAGATTAAACATTATTGGTGTGAAGGATTGAAATATTGGATAGGTTATATGTTGACCTAAAGAAGGTTAACAAAGAAAGTTTTTTATTTTTAATGTAAAATCATCTAAGTTGAAATTTATAGAAAAAGGGATTTTGATGATAGATTAAAAATTATTGGTGTGAATGATTGAAATATTGGATAAGTTATATGTTGACCTAAAGAAGGTTGTATAATTGAATGATCGATCACTTTTGAATTTGAACAAAGAATAAATAAAAATTGTAAAGAGTATGACTCATTTAAATGTTCGAATTGAGATAGGTATAATTTTTTTATTTTGAAGACATTTTATTATTTTGATGTGTTATAGTAATGACCTTCATGATTTCTTCTAGAATGAAATTTGGTTTTTAGTCTTAAACGATAATTTGTTAATTTGAAAAGTATTTTTAAAATAAATCACATGAAACAACTAAAAAAGAGGATAATTCTTCTTGAAAATATTTTTATCTTATCAACCCTTCAACAAGAGATAATATCATACTATTTTCTCTTTAACTACAAATATAATTTTTATGATTGAAAATTGAATGAATTTTTTTTTTAACTAAATCATGAACATGATAGAACCCCAGAAGGAGCTCTATAGATTTTGACCCTTGAGGAGGATCAACCCTTGGAACGTTGTAAGGGTTCCTCCCTCCTAGATTTGACACAAGGTTGAAATAAAATTGATAATTGCTTGCTTCAAGAGGGGGGGGGGCGGCTACATCTTTAAATATGGATCAAAACCATAGCCTAAGGGGGTGCTTGCCTAAGTAGAATTATCCATTTGCCCCTCCTATGGCCAACCTGTCTTAATAGAAACAAGAGGCGGCTAAGTGGCTCTATAGTCGACCTAAGTAGGGGGAAACCCTAGTCGACCAACTCAGTAAGGGATGTGATGGCTACTAAGCCCTAAGGGCTAATCTAGACCCTAGTCATACTCCTTTATAAGATAGGAGTGGCTTTATTACAATCTAACATTGTTCTTATTGACTAGTACTAAGATGATTAGGAATCAACCCTATTGGAGTCCTATCAAGTCCGCCCTCTTCAGATCAACCTTGTACTCAAGGCTGAGGATCCATAAACTCTGAAAACTGGATCTTCAACTCCTCGTGTGACTCCCATATTACATCTTCGGAGGGTAAGTTACTGCACTTCACAAGTACTTCGGTTGAAGGGCGTCGTCGGCGTATCACAATCCTCTGATCAAGTATAGCTTCAAATTGGGCTTTGATTTCGCCATCCTTAGTGGTGCTCAGCAGTTGAGTCTGAGCCTTCTCATGTTCTCTCAACTTTAGCTTTAAAAAGAACACGTGGAAGACAGGATGTATCTTAGCGTCATCTGGAAGCTTTAATTTATATGCCACAGCCCCAACTCGCTCTAAGATCTAGTATGGTCCATAAAATCGTGGAGATAGCTTGATTGATGCTCTTACGTTAATTGATAGCTGCTTGTATGATTGGAGCCAAAGGTAGACCCAATCTCCCACTGCGAATTCCCGCTCACTCCGGTAGTTGTTTGCTTGTTGCTTCATGCAAGCTTGAGCGGCATTCAAGTTGTCTTCAGTAGTTGCAGCAGTTTGTCCCTGTTAATCAAATTTTGGTCGACCTAATCTACTTTGGCCGAACCAAGCACATATCTGGGTATTACAAGGGTCGGTCGGTCATACAATGCCTCATAAGGGGTACATTTAGTTGATGAATGAAATACCGTGTTGTGCCACCATTCAACACAAGGAAGCCACATTGTCCACTCTTTGGGCCGGTCACTGGTGAAGCATCGTAGGTATGTCTCGAGGCATCTGTTCACGACTTCTGTTTGACCATTTGTCTAGGGATGATAGGTTGTGATTATCTTCAACTGGGTGCCTTGTAGATGAAAGAGTTTTGTCCAAAATTTACTTGTGAATATCCTGTCACGGTCACTCACAATCGACCTTGGCATCTCATGCAATTTTACTATATGTTCCACAAAAAGTTGCAATACTAGCAGTAGTATAGGGATGTTTCACAGCACAAAAGTGAGCATATTTGGTTAAGCGATCTACCACCACAAAGATCATGCTTTTACCTTGGGATAGTGGTAGCCCCTTGATGAAATCCATAGAAATGTCGGTCCATGTTGAGTCTGGTATGGTAGTGCCTGTAGTTTCCCCGGTCTTACCACTGTTTCGCCTTTCTGCTGTTGACATACATCACATTTGGATACATAATCATAAATTAATTTTTTTGTACCATTCTAAAAGAAGTTTTGCTTCACCATTTTGTAAGTCCTCAAAAATCCGGAGTGCCCTGCTTGGAGTGAAGAATGCATCTCGTGTAAAATAATTTGAATGCAAGGGGAAGAAAGAACAATAACAATTCGATCTTTGTAACGCAAGTTCTTTGAATCCCACGAGTAGTGACTCATGGATCCCGGGTCTTTCTCTAACTTTTCTATGATGGTTCAGGCTTCTGGATCATTCTTCCATTCCTCCCTAATATTGTCAAGGAAGTCGGTGGAGGGAAGGGAGATGGCTGAAATTTCGGCTTGTCCCGGTAGCTGAGATAGGGCATTTGTAACAACATTCTCTTTTCCTTTTCGACAATTAATTTCACAATCAAAGCCAAGGAGTTTAGTTACCCATTGTTGCTGCTCCGAGGAGGATATTTTTTGCTCTAAGAAATATTTAAGGCTTCGGTGGTCGGTCTTAATCTGGAAGCGTCGACCGATCAGGTAGGGTCTCCACTTTGTAACTGCGTGTACGATATCAAGCATTTCTTTGTCATACACGGACATTTTAATATGTGAGGGAGATAAAGCTTTGCTGGTGTAGACAAGGGGTGGGCCATCTTGCATTAGAACAACCCCAATTCTAACTCTGGACATGTCAGCCTCAATCACGAAAGTTCGGTTGAAATCGGGTAGCACTAGGACCGACGTAGTCGCCATGGCGGCCTTGAGTCTTTCAAAGGCTACGGAGGCTTAATCCGACCATGTAAAGGAGTCCTTCTTGAGTAGGGACGTGAGTGGGGCACTGATCTTATCATAATCTTTCACAAACTTTCGGTAGTAGTCCGTTAGTCCAAGGAAGCCGCGTAGTGATTTTACATTTATAGGTCTCGGCCATCCTTGCATTGCCTCGATCTTTGTCGGGTCTACAGCCACTCTATCCTCTGATATAATATGCCCTAAATACTCCATTTTAGGTTGTAAGAAGCTACACTTTGACTATTTAACATAAAGAGTATTCTCTCAAAGAACGATTAGAACAGTTCGTAAGTGCTCAAAATGTATATCAAGCGTAGGGCTATAAATGAGAAACCCTCGAAAGATGTCATTTATCAAGCTTTAAAAGGTAGAAGGAGTATTTGTAAGTCCGAAAGGCATTACCAAAAACTCGCAGTGGCCGTTGTGCATGCGGAATACAGTTTTCATAATGTCCTCAATGCATACCCGAATCTGATGGTATCCGGATCGGAGATCTAATTTAGTGAAGACTCAGATTCCTTTTAATTCATCCAAAAGTTCATCTACGACCGGGATAGGATATTTGTCTTTAACGGTGATGGCGTTTAGAGCCTGATAGTCAATGCACATCTGTCGCGTACCATCTTTCTTGCGCACTAGCAACACCAGTGAGGAGTAAGGGCTGCAACTCGGTCGAATCACCCTGGTGTCAAGCATCTCTTTAACAATGTTCTCGATCTCATCCTTCTGCAAGTGAGGATAGCGGTATGGTCGCAAGTTTGCTAGTGGTTTGCCTAGCAAAATATGAATGCGGTGGTCATGCGACCGGTTAGGGGGTAGCCCACGCGGCTCCGAGAAAACATCCACGAATTCATCCAGCAACATGACAAGCTTAGGATATGAGTTTTGTACATTCTCCCCTTTAGATGGCTGCTGGATATGCATCAAGAATCCACCATGTGCTTTGTGCAAAACTTTCTCTATTCGTTGCGTCGAAATGATGGAAATATGGCTCCCGCGCTTGCCTCGTAACTTGACCTGTCTCCCTTTGCAATAAAATTTCATAATTAATTTAGAAAAATTCTAGGAGATATCACCTAGTGTTGTGAGCCATTCAATCCCGAGTACGGCTTCATAATCATCGATGGGTAGGAGGAAGAAATCAGCTACCACTTCTTGGTCTTGGAGGAGTAGTTTCACCCGCAGGCACCATCGGTCGCAATTGAAGATTCGACCGTCGGCGACCTTTATCGCAATGCCAACACAACCCCTTGACTGACCGTTCGTGAAGCTCATCTCTTGTCAACTTTTTTGGTCCGGGGGATTGGATGGTAGTAGAGGGGGCAGTAGGCCTTAGCATGGCTGGTCGAGGAGCGACCATTGTCCTTTGTACCTCGTGGTTCAATCGTTCTTCCTGGATACATATGAAGGAAATCGCCACCATAAGTGTGTACGATTGTCGCACCTTTTACTTCTCCTCAGATCTCCGACTTTAGACCCTCAATAAAAGTACCTAAAAGTTATTTCTCATATCAATTCTCAGTTTGGTTAATACTAGATTTATATATAGTTTAATCAAACTGAGCCAACAATATCCATAGAAAGTATAATAATTAGTATACTCTGAGTTAATCAACTATATACTCTAAAACCTCTATTATATATGTGTTAATTTTTCAGAACTAGTGTTGGTTTATAGAACTTAAGGTTTATGAAGAAAATATGCCAAACTCTGTGATACATAATGTTTACAACGTTGAACCTGGATTTTGAATGTGTAACTAAATTGACTTTCATGCTACTAATGTTTTATCAAATGCTCAACTGCAAATTAATTAGTATAATAGTCAATCAATACTTCATCAAATTTTCATTTGGTTGAAACGAAGTTCAAGCAAGATAACTTTGATGCAAACTAATTATATTCATCGTACTCATCTTGCA
The DNA here is from genome assembly GCA_029747655.1 of Ensete ventricosum. Classification (NCBI taxonomy): domain Eukaryota; kingdom Viridiplantae; phylum Streptophyta; class Magnoliopsida; order Zingiberales; family Musaceae; genus Ensete; species Ensete ventricosum. The sequence continues at coordinate 22,505,510 of JAQQAF010000002.1, forward strand.
CCTAGAACTCATTGAGTGTTAGCTGAATTGAAATTTTTATTAACATTTACTATTCAAGAAATCAAGATGAAAATTATCGACTTTACTTAGTATATGAACTCAATTGACTACAATACATTAATTGAGCTGAGAGATAATTAGGAACGTCAATTGATCAACATTAAATAACTGCCCTGAACTGATTCAGGCACACCAAATAGAGAATCAAAAGAAGATGCTTACTGGTCAGTAAGTCGTTTGATGTCAAAAAAAAACTGACATAATAATTGAGGAATGTGACTAAATAAACTCGCTAGTAACAATCCGAAGAACAAGGTTGGTACCACAAAGTCAAACTAGAAGGAAAAGCACCACCAAGCTAAATGGATTCTTATTTGGTGTTATTTCATTAGAGATGTGATGTGGGTCATCTGAAAATTGATCATGGAGAGATTTTATGTCATATCCGGTATGATCATATTATTGATTCATTAAATTTATTAAATTATTAGTTAAAAATATTTTAGTTCAAATTAATAATAGTACATTAATCCAGTCCAGTCAATCTTTTATCCATCTTATCATGTACTAATACTAGATCGATAAGATTGATATATATATATATATATATATATATATATATATATATATATATTTGTATGTGGTGTAACTTTGATTTTGAGGCATAGTAACAGAGGATCACTTAGGCGAGTTTTAAAGTATATGGTGTAACTTTGATTTTGAGACATAGTACGGTGATCAAGAAGAATTTCGGCAACATAAAAATGAACCGAAAAAGCACAATATTGTATGTTTTGAATCTAAGAAACCAAGATATTTCAAATATGAATGTCCTCAATTAAATAAGAAAGTTCTTTCAGCAACATGAGATAACTCAAGCTCATTAGATGAAAAGAATCATAGCAAGGAAGAAGTAGCCAACTATGCTCTTATACCCATCAATAACGAGATAAGTGAGTCTTCAAATTTCTTTTTACTGAATTATTAAATATGTTTCATAAACTTTTTGATGAGTTTGGAAAAATTAATAAGTCTTATAAGTTACATAATAAAAAATATGATTCCCTAATTAGTAGATTTGATCAAATGCATGACACATTACCACCACACAATCTTTGATCAAAATGTGACGCTAGAAAATATTATAAAGGAAAATGTCGTGCTAAAATAAACATTAGAAAATTTTGAAATAGGAAATAAATCCCTAAACATTATCCTTGCTAATATGAGTTATATTAATAGAAAAAAGGGGATAGGCTTTATCGGCAACACTCAACAACAGCTAACTATTTTTGTTAAAGGATCCATTCTAAATTTACCATCAAAAATTAAATATAACTTTTATGAAAAATTAGGACATAAAAGCCTATAAATACTTATTTAGAAAATATATTCCACACAAATTAGTTTGGATTCATAAAAAAACCACAAACAACAAAAAACCATTAGATAAGATAGATAAAATTCTTCATATAGGACCCAAAGTAAAATCAGTACCTAAATCTTTCTTGTAGGTTTGTCACCAAATTAGGGCTAGGAAGCAGCAAATAAAGATTTTACATTTCTTCAAGTTCTCTACCCTAAACAATGATGACTAAAATACATATTAAGAATTAAAATAAAAAAGTAATGATTGATTGTCTTACAATAATTTTGATTGATGATGCATGACTAAATTATGTTAGAACCTAAATTGTTACTAACAAAAAATTATTGAAAGTTACAAAGGGATTTTGATGATTGAGCATTAGTGTGAATGCAGTATTGATTGAATCAGATTGTTTATTGCATATATACATTTATATAATAATAATAATAATAATAATAATAATAATAATAGGAGAAAAGAGTGTACCAACTGTGGCACCACTAGTTTGGCGGTTGGACCGCTAGAATACACTCGATTGAACCGCTCAGTAGATGATTCTATCGACCGAAACACTACATATATAAACCCTACTTAGGGCTAGCAGTAGCATCAACCCTATATATATATAACCTAAATTGTTCCTAACAAAAAATTATTGGATTTTGATGATTGAGCATTAGTGTGAATGCAATATTGATTGAATTGGGTTGTTTATTGCACATATACATTTATAATAAATAAATAATAATAATAAAGGAGAACAGGGTGTACCAACGGTGGCACCGCTAGTTTGGCGGTTGGACCGTTAGAATATACTCAGTTGAACTAAACACCGATCGAAACACTGCATATATAAACCTACTTAGGGGCGACATATATATATATATATATATTGCACATATATATATACATATATTTATGTATACATATATATATATATATGTATATATACATATATACATGTATAGATACATATATACATGTATAGATACATATATATATATATATATATATATATATATATATATATATATATATATATATATATATATATATATATATATATATATATATATATATATATATATATATATATATATATATATGTAGATGTATATATATATATATATATATATATATATATATATATATATATATATATATATATATATATATATATCAATCTTATCGATCTAGTATTAGTACATGATAAGATGGATAAAAGATTGACTGGATTGGATTAATGTACTATTATTAATTTGAACTAAAATATTTTTAACTAATAATTTAATAAATTTAATGAATCAATAATCTGATCATACCGGATATGACATAAAATCTCTCCATGATCAATTTTCAGATGACCCACATCACATCTCTAATGAAATAACACCAAATAAGAATCCATTTAGCTTGGTGGTGCTTTTCCTTCTAGTTTGACTTTGTGGTACCAACCTTGTTCTTCGGATTGTTACTAGCGAGTTTATTTAGTCACATTCCTCAATTATTATGTCAGTTTTTTTTTTACATCAAACGACTTACTGACCTGTAAGCATCTTCTTTTGATTCTCTATTTGGTGTGCCTGAATCAGTTCAGGGCAGTTATTTAATGTTGATCAATTGACGTTCCTAATTATCTCTCAGCTCAATTAATGTATTGTAGTCAATTGAGTTCATATACTAAGTAAAGTCGATAATTTTCATCTTGATTTCTTGAATAGTAAATGTTAATAAAAATTTGAATTCAGCTAACACTCAATGAGTTCTAGGTGCAAGATGAGTACGATGAATATAATTAGTTTGCATCAAAGTTATCTTGCTTGAACTTCGTTTCAACCAAATGAAAATTTGATGAAGTATTGATTGACTATTATACTAATTAATTTGCAGTTGAGCATTTGATAAAACATTAGTAGCATGAAAGTCAATTTAGTTACACATTCAAAATCCAGGTTCAACGTTGTAAACATTATGTATCACAGAGTTTGGCATATTTTCTTCATAAACCTTAAGTTCTATAAACCAACACTAGTTCTGAAAAATTAACACATATATAATAGAGGTTTTAGAGTATATAGTTGATTAACTCAGAGTGTCCTAATTATTATAATTTCAAAAAACTGGCCCCTGCTTGATAATTTCTTCATTAGTTTTTGCTTGTTCTCAACAGTGCTTATAAATTCAGATTATGATCTTTGAATTTGTGTGGAGAGAAAAAAGATGTAATAAAAGTGTGGAGGAAAAGAAAAGAAGAAAAAAAAAAAAAATGGAGGAGGAGACGGCGGTGTACAAAAAATGGCCTCCTCCATATCCCACTGCAGTTGTGATCGCCTTTATATTTGGTTAACTTTGTGCTAAAAGTGGAAGGCTGAACAAATCAAAGTCGTACGGTGGTAGACAAACGCATGCGCACGCACAAAACCGCACTAAACACGAAGACACATCTAGAATTACTGATCCCTTGTACTTACTTTTGGGCTTTCAAGTTGTATCACATCAAGTTAGCTGCTCAGGATAGCAAACTAAGGTTGATACAATCCAACACCTGAGTCTGTCGTCGACCTATCATGTTTCCTGAATTCCCGCGTTCAAATTTATAGTGTGAGACAAGTTTTTGACATCCACGCACCACAGCCGCATAAAGTTGCACGTAATCATATAGAATTGGAGGATAAACCGCAAAACAATATCACTAGCTAATCATTGTGTGTAGAATCTCAAGTGAACCGTGCACCAGTGTGATTATAAAACGTTACCGGGACACATCAAACCACTAACCTATCTTTTTTTAGCTCACTGCTTTTCTGAAAACAACGACCTGCCCACCTTATCACCATAGTAGACCATTCTTTTCCAAAAGGAATCACACTTGGGCTTAACACGAACTGCTACTTTAGTTTAAAAGTACTCTTTTGGGACGACTAATCCAGGTTATGCAATCCAAACACTCAAGCTGTTAGATGTATGTGGGTGCTTCAACTGCCGTATGCATGCGGCGACGGCTGCTCATCTTCTCTTTGCCACCCTAGTGAATGCTTCTTTAGATTCCAATGCAAATTCTACGCATAATATTGTTAATTAAAATCATTCGTTCCCCTCTCCCTTTAGTCTCTCAGGCTTTGTTTTGTTTCGATCAAATCCGCCTTTTTTTTCTTCTGAAAATTTTAATTGAACGAAAAGTAGGGGAAAGTGGCATGGACTTCCATATGCTAGATTCCCCACGATGCATTTAATACAATTATTGCCGATATATTCTGAGATGCCACAAATAGCAAGCTCCCGTCTATAAAGACCCTGCGGATTTCATTCCCTCTGTCGTGAGCGAGTCAAGTATCCAATCGTCCTCTTTTCTGCACAACTCTCGTAGGTCCAATATAAGCCAGCAGAGTTACGGTTGGAAAGAGGTTGCTGTGCGTGCTCAATCCACATCTTCTAACTAGCGTTTCAATTGTAAGGCTCAACTATCCTATCTGTATATAAGGTCGTTGTCCGTCTTCTCTTTGATCTTATGTGTACAGGTCGCCGAATACACTCTCTACAATAGGGAAATGCATATATTTATATATATGTAGGAAAGGGCTGGTTAGTTAGCTAGTAGGGCTATGAGGATATAAAAAGGCTTAGATAGCTCTGGGTTTTCTTTTTTCTTTTCTTTTATCTTAGTTTGCAGTCATTCCCTAATTATGTCGTCGTTCTCTTTGCTCTTAAATCAGGTATGCTTGCAGCGAAGCCCCGTGACTGGTCGTCTGCAAGTTCAGCTGCTATCCCGGAAGCTTCCATCGTCATCGTCAGGGCAGTACATATTCCCCATGGGATCCTTCAAAACCAGAAGTAGCCCCAAGGACAAGGTGGTGCTGGTGATGGGTGCAACCGGCACTGGCAAGTCGCGGCTTGCTATCGATCTCGCCGCTTACTTTGGCGGCGAAGTCGTCAACTCCGACAAAATGCAAGTGTATGACGGCCTTGACGTCGTCACCAACAAGGTCACCGACGAGGAACGTGCCGGGATCCCCCACCACCTCCTCGGTGGCATACCCCCCGACGCTGAGTTCACGGCGTCCGACTTCCGCCGGGAGGCAACACGCGCGGTCGAGTCGATCGTCCGGCGGGGAAGGCTCCCCATCGTCGCTGGCGGATCCAACTCCTACATCGAGGAGATGATTGAGGGAGCCGGGAGGGAGTTCAGGAGGCGGTACGAGTGCTGCTTCCTTTGGGTGGACGTCCAGCTCCCGCTGCTGCATGCGTTCGTTGCGGAGCGCGTCGACTGCATGGTAGAACGGGGGCTGGTGGAGGAGGTGAGGGGACTGTTTGACCCAGACGTCGTGAATTACTCCCGGGGAATACGACGAGCTATCGGGGTGCCGGAGATGGACCGCTATCTCCGCGCCGAGGTCACAGAGACGGACGAGGAGGCCAAGGCGAGGCTGCTGGAGGCAGCACTGGACGAGATCAAGGCAAACACATGCAAGCTGACCTGCTGCCAGCTGCAGAAGATCCACAGGCTCTCCACTCTTTCCGGATGGAACGTGAACAAAGTGGACGCCACGGAGGTGTTCAGGAAGAAGGAGGACGAGGCCTGGGCGGCGCAGGTGGCGTGCCCCAGCATCGACATCGTCGCAAAATTCTTACAGCAAACGCTAACAGAAGAAGACCAAGTGGCGGCAGCCGCAGCACAGGAGGCAGAGCAATTTGCCTTGGTTCCTAAAGAGAACCGGCCTTGCCTGATGAATGAAACAGTGGCGCTGGCTGCTACGACCAGGAAGGCTGCCGCGGCTCTGGTCACGGCCGGCGTGGACATGGTCAAGGTAGCTTCCACCACAGTCGCCGTGGTGGGGGCCACGGTATAAATGCGCATTACGGAGGCTCCGGCAACCGAGCTACGAAACACAGGGGTACTTCCTTCCACTGCTCGCTGGTCACGCGCTTCACGGACTGATAGACCAGCTTGTACGGTCCTTCTCGGAGCCGGGTAATCGGCCGATTGAAGGTCTGCAGGAGTCTATCGCCTGATGGGATCCGTTAACTGTGAACAGTGGCAGCGAAGTTCCTGTGTGAAGTAGCTCGTCGGAGTGAGAGGAGTCGCACCGATGCCTTGTCCTCGCCCCCGCATGTGAATAATAATAAAGGAATCCCGCAGCAGTAGGGCCTGCGGAAAGTATTCGCAGCTAATGCAACCATCAATCTCGGGAATGTGGGGGCGCGACGAGCTGTTCTTGGACCCGTAAGTGCACTGTGGCTCGTGTGCAGTGTTTGTGTCGGCTATCGTGTGTGTGTTTATAGCGATCCTCCTGCAGAGAGCGAGAGAGAGAGAGAGAGAGAGAGAGAGTGTGTGTGTGTGTGTTGTTCGTACGATGAAAGAGGGAGGAGGGGGGGTCCGGTGGCGCATATTTTTCGCTCAACTTTTGTGCCTGGGTTGTTATTGCGGTGTCCCGTCGAGTCCGTTGGAGGCCTCCATTTCTATGGCCATCCTCCTGTGTTCTACGGCACGCGTGTAACGCGGGAAAGGACTCGTTGAATTCCCTAGTTGACATGCGTGTAATGCGGGAAAAGACTCGTTGAATTCCCTTCTTGACTGAACCATGTCCAATCACATCACGAGCAGTGTCGGGCGCCGAGTCTCTACACCTAACTTGGGGCAGTTCAACCAGGATATCAATTCCAAGTCTAAAAATATAAGCGGTTTGTCTCATGATTTGGTACCTCAGCCGCTTGGGAAGCGCACAGTTACCACCCTGTCCTTGCCTGGGTGTCGTTTACTGATGATGATTCGATTCTAAGCTCGAATCGTAAGCTTAAATAAGAAAAAGAATGATTTAATCTCAATGACGAATTAAAATGCGAAGATGAACTAGGCTAACAGAGGTGCGGAGAACAGATTCGAAACTTGTCACAATATGTAAAGCCTTTTTGTGTGCACTGTTAAGGCTCCTATGTAGAAGGCGCCTATGCTTCAACCGGTACAGGAAGGAAGAGAGAAACAGGGTCAAGAAAAGAGTCATCCTGCATAGAGCGGATAGAAGGTGAAAGAGAGGCAGCAACCGACAGAAAGCGGTTGCCGGTTTTGCCAAAAGGGGAGGGAGAAAAGGCTTACTTACATGTTGCACAGAGGTGCTGTGCTGTCAAAGTGAATAAAGACTTTGATGTCTTACTATTATTATTATTATTTATTTCTTCTCTCATCTTCCCCTCTCGTCTTCATGCGTTTGTTAATATGGATTTTATGAGTTACTTAACATGATATCAATGCCTTGTTAAAGGTCATGGTTCAGAAAAACAAGGGTTCTAGATAGAGAGAAATATAAGAGAGATACAACAGAGAGAAAACATATTGTTTTTTTAAAAAAAGCATAGAGAGAAAACAAGGAGAGAAATTATTGAGAGAGAAATACAGGAGAAAAACTACTAAAGAAGAAAAAATATTTAATGAGATAGAATAGAGAAATCAATAAAGAGAGAAATTATTAGAGAGATCCTGATATGATATTATATATATTTGATTATAATATCGATGAAGATAAGATTTCATCTTGATAACTATCAAAGAAGGAGAAATTGAGATCGGTCAAGAAGATAATCACCAAATTAGATAACAGTAACAGAAAAAATCGATAGAAGAGAAAATTATGAAATTGATAAGTTGATAGAAAAAGATCATTGGATTGAAAGTTTGATCATTTTCAAAAGTGAGATTGAAGGTATGAATTATAATTTTTTTTAAATTATTTGGATCTTGTTATTTAGATTTGATGAAATAGATTAATGGTGATAAAAAAATTATGATAATAACATTTCTTAAATCATAAAATTTAAATAAAATTATTCTAGATGCACAAAATATTATGTTACTAATATTCTTAATTTTACAGATATATCAACCGAAGCTGATAATATCTAAATACACTTTGCACTATTTGCTAATGGTGATTCAGTCACCATTAAGAAAGCGTCACATAATTTACAAGTGGAGAAAAGCAATACAACAAGAGATTGATGTTATTGGGAAAAATTACATATAGGGGTTGATAGATTTACCCTTAAAGCAAAGACCTATTGGTATAAAGTGAATTTACAAAACAAAATTAGCTAGTTGTAAAAGACTATAGATAGAAAAAGAGTAAGATTACAATAAAGTATTTGCACCAATTACTATATATTAAAAATAATGAGGCTAGTACATTCTTTTTGTAGCTCAAAATAATTGGTTGATTAGTCTTTTTACATGATGAGTCACAAGAAATTGTTTATGTTGATCAATCTCTTGGATTTATACTAAAAGAATTTGAAAATAAAGGCTATAAATTTAAAAGACATTATATGATATTAGCAAACACCTAGAGCCTAGTATAATCGTATAGAAGTATATTTTTGGGCATATAGATTTAAAAAAGTACTCTTATAAATATAATTTATTTAGAAAATATGAAGTGTCAAGGTATAACTTCATTATTTGCTTATACATGGATGATGTAATTTATACTAATAATGACGATGATGATTCATTAGTTATAATCCTCTGTCACAAATGAATTTGATATGGCTGGCTTGAATTTAATAAGATATTACTATTGGAAAATCTCAGCAAGTGCATCGCATGTGCAGTGGAAATCAAAATAAAAATTAATTTTCTATACAAATCAAATCATCATGCAAAAGATTGGAGTCGCGAGAAAAAACATAAAAATCAAAAAACCATAATGCGTAAGATATTGATTTTACATATGGAGATCGTATATCCCTGTATTTCCAGGCTCGGATGGAGAGGATGAAGGAGGTCAAGCGTTCTCCTCTCTAGCGGTATCCACATGATGGATCTCTGTAGTGAAACTCCTCCAATCTGATCTTACAACTCTTGCATAGAGAGAGAGAGAGAGGAGAATAAGAAGGGGAGGCCAAAGCTGCAACCTATCAACCATGAGTCTCCCTTTCTATTTATAGAGAGCCATAAAAAAAACCCTAGGGCTCCTGCCTTAGTGAGTATTGGATCTCCATCCAATTACCCACTAACCTTACATTTGCTGGTTACAGGTGCCCTGCAAGCCAATCACGTAAGTGATGACACATGTGACATACTGTGTGATCTTTTTGCTTATGATTAATATTGACATATTCTCACATTATATTATTTATTACATATATATTGTGATGTCCTTGGTTCTGTGCAATGAGAATCAGATCATGATAAGATCATAATAATGAGATCGATTCACCCTTAAACACAGATCCTAAATAATCCCGATCATAGGTTACTCAAGAGGGATATTGAGATAACCGAATAGATTGGTGTACTATATACTCGTCCATATGATGGAGGCAACTGGTCTCATAGCCACTTGTGTGGAGACACTAAGGATATAGTATATGTGCTTATTAGAGAATGAGTTCACTGATTAATCCGTTTATGAAATGCTATATGGTTAATGATACCTAATGTCAGACAGCGATTTCATAGTCTCAGTTGTGTATCTGGTCCTTAGACTTGAGACACCAAGGATGTCTTGTATGAGTACTCCTTTCTTTAATGCCAGACTTACAGGTTTTGAAAGTTTCAGATATGATACAATTGGTTATCGAGATTGGTAACCAACCTTACGAAGACAATTGAGTATCAATAGAGGATCATCCACTCTCGGTATTATGAGAGGAATATCACATATGTGCTTGCTCAGATAAATCCCTGGCTAGGGTCATTCGGATTGAGATAGAAGGAGTTCTCCGGTAGAATCCGAATAGAGCAAGACAAACTGATTCCGTATGTGACCTGACAGTAAGTACAATGTCCAATATACGGTATCTGGGATATTATTTGGATGAGGGATTATAGATACATGGTAACTGTGGACAGACAAGTCCGATGGATTTGATCCCCCCTGTACCGTTTGGGGACTATGGCGTAGTGGCCTAGTATGTCCATAGTCGATGAGTCGAATGAATTATTTTGAGGATAATAATTCACTATATCAGAAGGAGTTCTGATGGGAGTGACTCATGGCTAACTCAGTATCAGGCCTAGAGGGTCACACACGCAGCCGCCGCCTGCGTAGGGACAGCGGCGATGGCGGCGCAATAAGGGTGAAGGAGGGCTAGGGCATCTTTTTAAAGAAAAAGATGGTTATGCCCCTCAGAATTTGAGAAATTCTAGCTCTGTCCTTTATATACAGAGTTTCTTAAATGCCCTCAACATTTCTTAAAATTTTGATGACTGTCCTCTTATCTAGAATACCGAAAACACCCTCAATAATTCTGAAAATTCAAGGACTATCCTCATATACAGAATTATGAAAATGCCCTCAATAATTCTAAAAATTCTGAGGACTATCCTCTTATCCAAAATTATAAAAATACCCTTGATAATTTTGAAAATTTCGAGGACTGTCCTCTCATCCAAAATTATAAAAATGCCCTTGAAAATTCTGAAAATTCTGAGCATGTCTTGATTTCCAAAAAAAAATTAATTAAATAGTTTAATTAATTATTATATATATCTAGTAATCCTACATATGATGTGATGTACATGTGATGTATGATGTGGATGGATGATCATGAGTCATATGTTGTAATGTGTGTAATTATGATTATTATTATTATTGGGGCCTGCGAGCCTACGTTTTTCTCGTTTATTGTTGGGCCTGCGTGCTTGTGATTATTTGTAATTACATGGAGAGGCGCAGCGGGATCGTGGAGGTTAAAGCGGGACCCACGATGCTGTGGTGGGAGATCATGATGCATGGTGATGCAATGATCCAACGGAATCGATGATGACGAGATCAACAATCACAGGGCATGGAGATGTGCCAATGCACATATAGATCATATTGTGAGTGATTAGGTCCATTGGCTCGGGCTTAATCATATTAGGTGACGGCTCATGATCATCTGGTGTGGCTTGCATATGTGATATGTTATACACCTACTAAATATATGTATATATATATTTGCATGCGATGTAGATATATATTAAATATGTATATGTATGACACGACATATTAGGAGATCGATACGAAACAAAAACCCCTCTTACGATAATATTAAGTCAGTAAGCGTGAGGTAATAAGATTGACCCACGTGACCTTCCATCGTTATAGGAAAAAATTGAATCACGATATAGGTTGAGTTGGTCGAGTCCCTCGAGGCTCACCTATCTACGTAATCGAGTTCTTGCCTACGATATAGAGATGTCACCGGTGACCTGAGGACATTATATGCTTGGTCGAGTCCCTCAAGGGCATATCATCAAATTAGACTCATCTTGTAACAATGGTGATGACTTAACTGAATATCATGGTTGGTCGAGTCCCTCGACACCATGATGATTCGGAGGTCGAACATGACGGGAATCACAAGGAGTTGTGATTGGCAAGAGCTGCCTACATTTTGGGCTTAGTGTAATTGGTCGAGTCCCTCGAGGTTGCACTAAGATGCCAATTGGATCTCGATCCCCACTAGGAGTCTGTCGGAGACTTTCGTCTCACGTGTCGAGGGTGTTGCGTGATTTGCTAAGAAAATAGTGGGAGTACATTAAGATAGAAGTCCATATCTTAATTAGTATTTTTTGTAAAATCTGCATGTTATTTATTTTTGCTATATCTTATTTTGTCATAAACATATCGCAAACATCTCACTCACAAACCCCCTACATGACATACTTGATGCCAACCGCCTCACTGGTCCAAACTAAATAGATTGGCTCCGTAATTTGATAATTGTTCTCACGGCGGAGAACATCTATATGTCCTTGATACAATTCTGCTCACACCGGAAAAAGGGGCAAGCGAGGATAAGATCGCTCGCTATGTGAAGTATATAGATGATTCCACGTTGGCAAAATATTACATGTTAGCCTCCATGACTCCTGAGTTACAAAGGCAACATGAGAGCATGGATGCAGATTATATCATTCTTCATCTCCGCCAGTTGTTTGAGAAATAGGGAAGAACTCAAAGATATGAGATATCTAAGAAACTCTTCCAAGCCAAGATGACAGAAGGGACATCGATTGAGAACCATGTCCTAAAGATGATAGAGTGGATCGAGAAACTCACAGATCTAGAAAAAGTCCTAGAGGATAACCTATGCATTGATCTTATACTTCAGTCCTTATAGGATTCTTATTCTCACTTCATCATTAATTTTAATATGAGCAAGTTTGAGGTAACTATCTCTGAGCTCCTTAATATGTTGAGGGAAGCTGAGAGTGCCATCAAAAAGGAGAAGCTAGTTCTCTATATTGGTGAGACTAAAAAGAAAAGGAAGGCTAGCAAGACCCTTAAGAAGGGAAAGGGCAAAGAAAGACCAGGTAAGGCAAAGGTTGCTAAGAAATACCCAGGAAAGGACAAAGGACAATGCTTCCACTGTGGTTAAGACGGACATTGGAAGAGGAACTTCAAAAACTACCTTGTAGAGAAGGCGAGACAGAAGCTTGGAGAAGCTTCAGGAATATTCATGATCAGTCTCCACTTGTCATATTTTCATGATAACACATGGGTATTGGATACCGGGAGTGTTTATCATATCTGTAATTCATTGCAGGTTCTGGCAAGATCTAGGAGATTGGCTAGAGGCGAGATGGACCTCAAGATGGGCAATGAAGCAAGAGTTACTTCAGTTGTTGTTGGAGAGGTCACCCTACATCCGCCTGGTGGAGCTATTATTGCGTTAGATGCATGCTATTTTGTTCCCTCTATTATCAAAAATATTATTTCTATCTCTTGTTTGACAATTAGTGGATATAAATTAGTTTTTGAGAACAATAGTTGTTCAATAATTATGGATGATAAGATCATCACTAGAGGGACCCTTATAAATGGCTTATATGTATTAGACACTTCTCCACATATCATGAATATAAATATGTCTAAGAGGAAAAGAGATGAGGTGAATAATGCATACTTATGCAATTGTAGGCTAGGTTATATACATAAGGGAATGATTCAAAAGTTACTGAAAGATGGATACTTAGATCCATTTGACTATGAGACATATGTAACTTGCGAACCTTACCTTCGTGGGAAGATGACCAACTCTCCTTTTAGTGAAACTAAAGAGAGAGCCACCGAGTTATTGGAACTCATGGTCCCATATCGACTCAAGCTATAGGTGGTTACTCATACTTCATTACATCATTGATGATTTCTCTAGGTATGGACATGTGTACTTAGTGAAGTACAAATCTGAGGCCTTCAAGAAATTCAGGGAATATAAGAATGAGGTAGAGAACTAAATTGGAAAGAGTATTAAGACTCTTCGATCAGATCGAGGAGGAGAGTACTTAAGTACAGAGTTCACCCATTTCCTCAGGGACAATGAGATTCTATCCCAATGGACACCTCCTTATACACCTTAGCTCAATGGTGTATCAGAAAGGAGGAATCATACGCTGTTAGACATGGTGCGATCCATGATGAGTTTCGTTAACCTACTCGTTTCATTATGGGGGTACGCCCTAGAGACCTATAAAGATATGTGAGACATATCAATGGAGATGACTCTCAGGATATTGATCCTCAGACCTACGAGGAGGCTATTATGAGTATAGACTTCGAAAAGTGGCAAGAAGCCATGAATTCTGAGATGGATTTCATGTACTCTAACAAGGTTTCGAACCTTGTGGATGCACCTAAGGGTATTGTACAAATCGACTGCAAATGAATCTTCAAAAAGAAGATCAGAGTGGATGGAAAGGTATAGACCTATAAAGTAAGGCTGGTAGCTAAAGGGTATCGTCAAAGACAAGGAGTTGACTATAACAAAACTTTTTCACCTGTAACCATGCTTAAGTCCATTATAATTATTTTGGCCATTGCAGCACACTATAACTATGAGATCTGACAGATGGATGTCAAAACGACATTCCTAAGTGGCAACCTTGAGGAGGAGGTATATATGATATAGCCAAAGGGATTTGTATCCAAAGAGAGTCCAGATAAAGTGTACAGGTTGCTTAGATCTATTTATGGATTAAAGCAAGCTTTCCGAAGTTGGAACATAAGATTTGATGAGTTGATCAGATCTTATAACTTCGTTAAGAACAAAGATGAGCCTTGTGTGTACAGGAAAGTGAGTAGGAGCACTATGACCATTTTAGTGCCATGGATGACATCCTAATTATTGGCTATCCAGAAACTTCTCCATGAAAGACTTAAGAGAAGCATCCTATATTTTGGGAATTCAGATCTATAGAGATAGATCCAAGAGGATGCTTGGCTTTTCTCAGTTCAGGTATATAGACTCCATTGTCAAAAGGTTTGGCATGGAGAATTCCAAGAGATGTCTTATACCGATGAGATATGAAATATTACTTTCTAAGAGTATGTCCCCAAAAACTCCTGAAGAAAGGGCAGACATAGATAAGATACCTTATGCCTCAGTGATAGGGTCTATCATATATGCGATGCTATGTACCAGGCCTGATATAGCACATCCTCTGAATGTCATGAGCAGGTATCAGGTAGATCCAGGTTTAGAACACTAGAAGGCAGTAAAGTGTATCCTTAAGTACTTGAGAAGGACTAAGGATCTTTTACTAGTATATGGAGGAGGTAGCCTCTAAGCTGAGAGCTACACGGACTCGACTTTCCACTCCGACATTGATGATAGCAACTCAAACTCAAGGTATGTTTTCACCCTGAATGGAGGAGCAATAAGATGGAAGAGTTCCAAGCAAGATACTACTACTGACTCGACCACAGAGGTGGAATACATTGTTGCAACAGAAGTAGCAAAAGAAGGGGTATGGATGAATAAGTTCATCAGGGATTTAGGAGTCGTATAAAGCAGCATGAAGCTGATTCTCATATACTACGACAGCGACATGGCGATAGCTCTAGCAAGGGAACCCAGGTCTCATCAGAATTATTCTAAGGAGGTTTCATATGATTAGAGCGATCATGACCCGAAAAGATATAGCAATGGAAAGAGTTTCATCCGAAGATAACATTGCAGATTCACTGACGAAGCCGCTGACTTAGATTGTACTTGAGCGTCATAGGGGTCTGATGGGAATCAGACATATAGGTGATTGGCTTTAGGTCATGTGTGAAATTGCTAGTTACATGTGCCCTACAAGCCAATCACATGAGTGATGGCACACGTGACACATTACATGATCTTTTTGCTTATGATTAATATTGGTATATTCTCACATTATATTATCTATAGCATATATACTGTGATGTCTTTGGTTCTGTGCAATGACAGTCGAATCGTGATGAGATCACGATAATAAGATCGATTCACCTTTAAACATAAATCTTAAATAATCTCGATTATAGGTTACTCGAGAGGGACATCGAGATAACCGGACAGATCGGTGTACTATATACCCGTCTATATGATGGAGGCGACTGGTCTCATAACCACTTGTCTACTAAGGATATAGTATAGGTGCTCATTGGAGAATGAGTTTATTGATTGATCCGTTTATGGAATGTTGTATAGTTAATGATACCTAATGTTAGACAGCGATTCTATAGTTTCAGTTGTGTATCTGGTCCTTAGACTTGAGATACCAAGGATGCCTTGTATAAGTACTCCTTTCTTTGATGCCAGACTTACAAGTTTGGAAAGTTTCAGATTTGGTACAATTGGTTATCGGGATTGGTAGCCAACCTTAAGAAGGTAATTGAGTTTCAGAAGAGGATCATCCACCCTCGGTATCATGAGAGGAATATCCTATATATGCTTGCTTAGACAAATCCCTAGCCAAGGTCATTCGGATTGAGAGAGAAAGAGTTCTCCGGGAGAATCCAATTAGAGCGAGACTATGACAAATTCCGTATGTGACCTAACAGTACTATGTCCAATACACAGTCTCTGGGATATTAGTTGGATGACAGATTATAGATACACAGTAACTGTGGACAGACAGGTCCGATGGATTCGATCCCCCTATACCGTCTGAAAACTATGGTGTAATGGCCTAGTACGTCCATAATCGATGAATCAAATGAATTATTATGGGGATAAGTCATTATATTAGAAGGAGTTCTGATGGGAGTGACTCACGACCAGCTCGATATCAAGCCTAGAAGGTCACACACATATGGTTGATGCTTCAGCGAATAGAGGATTGGATGAAGATCCAATTAGCCCTATTCTCATTAAATGAGACCTTATGCTGATAGACTCCTTGATTAAGGCCCAATTAGAGGCCTAAGGGGATTATTGGATAGAGATCTAATAATACAAGATTAGTGGGTAATTTGATGGAGATCCAATACCCACTAAAGAAGGAGCCATAGGGTTTTTTGGTGGCTCTCTATAAATAGGAGGGGAGACTCATGATTGATAGGCTGCAGCTTTAGCCACCACCTCTTATTCTCCTCCCTCCCTTTGCGTAAGAGTTGCAAGATCAGATTGGAGGAGTTTCACTACAGAGATCCATCATGTGGATACCGCTAGAGAGGTGGACGGTTAACCTTCTTCATCTTCTCCATTCGGATCTGGAATACAGGAGGAATATACGATCTCCCTAAGTGAAATCAATCTCTCACACATTATAGTTTTTCGATTTCTATGATTTTTTCTCGTGACCCCAATCTTTTACAGGATAATTTGATCTGCGTGGGAAGCTAATTTTTTGTTTTGATTTTCGCTACTTATGTGATGCACCCGCTGAGGTTTCCCAACAGTAGACACTATCAATTTTGATGGAACTTTATTCAGAAGGTAAGTTACGGTCCCTAGGGCGTATCCCCAGAATGAGATGGGTAGGTCAGCGAAACTCATCATGGATCGCACAATATCTAATAGTGTGTGATTCCTCCTTTCTGATACACCATTGAGCTGAGGTGTATAAGGAGGTGTCCACTGGGATAGAATCTCATTGTGCTTGAGGAAATGTGTGAACTCCATACTCAAGTACTCTCCTCCTCGATCTGATCGAAGAGTCTTAATACTCTTTCCAGTCTGGTTCTCTACTTCATTCTTATATTCCTTGAATTTCTCAGAGGCCTCAGACTTGTACTTCGTTAAGTACATGTGTCTATACCTAGAAAAATCATCAGTGAATGTAATATAGTACGAGTAACCATCTATAGCCTGAGTCGACATAGGACCACATACATAACTATGTATGAGTTCCAATAACTCAGTAGCTCTCTTAGTTCCACTAAAAGGAGAGTTGGTCATCTTTCCACGACGGCAAGGTTCGCAAGTTGCATATTACTCATAGTCAAATGGATCTAAGTATCCATCTTTCAGCAACTTTTAAATCATTCCCTCATGTATATGACCTAGCCTACAATGTCATAGGTATGTATTATTCACCTCATCTCTTTTCCTCCGAGACATATTTATATTCACGATATGTGGAGAAGTGTCTAACACATATAAGTCATTTGTCAATGTCCCTCTAGTGATGATCTCATCATCCATAATTATTGAACAACTATTATTCTCAAAAACTAATTTATATCCACTAATTATCAAACAAGAGATGAAAATAATGTTTTTTAATGGAAGAGACAAAATAGCATGCATCTAATGCAATAATAACTCCACAAGGCAAATGTAGGATGGCCTCTCCAACAGCAATTGTAGCAACTCTTGCTCCATTACCCATCTTGAGGTTCATTTCGCCTCTGGCCAATCTCCTAGGTCTTGCCAAAACCTGCAATGAATTGCATATATGTAAGTACTCCTGGTATCCAATACCCATGTGTTATCATGAAAATTTGACAAGTGGAGACTGATCATGAATATACTTGAAGCTTCTCTAAGCTTTTGTTTCGCCTTATCTGCAAGGTAGTCCTTACAGTTCCTCTTCCAATGTCTGTCTTAGCCACAGTGGAAGCACTGTCCTTTGTTCTTTACCAGGTCAATCAGTGAACTCATTCTCCATTGAGCACTTGTATTATATCCTTAGTGTCTCCACGTAAGTGGCTATGAGACCAGTCGTCTCCATCATGTGGACGGGTATATAGTACACTGATCTGTCTGGTTATCTTGATATCCCTCTCGAGTAACCTATGACCGGGATTATTCAGGATCTGTGTTTAAACGTGAATAGATCTCATTATCATGATCTGATTCCTATTGCACAGAACAAATGATATTACAATATATATATGTAACAGATAATATAATGTTAGAATATATCAATATTAATCATAATTAAAAAGATCATACAATGTGTAATGCGTGCTATCACTCATGTGATTGGCTTACATGGCACCTGTAACTAGCAATTACCTTGTATTAAAATTGACCAATAAGATGCAAAAAAATATTTCTGAAAATAAATATATTAAAAATATTTTTTAGAAGTTCAAAATGAATAAGAGCAAGTTTGTTAATAGTTCAATTCAGACATTTTTGAAGCTCAACTATATTGGATAAAAAGATTAATGATACCATAATCTCTCTTTAGAAAGAGATTGTGGTAGTCCTATGTATTTGATTGGAACCACGGTATCACCGTAATTTAGTAGATATATGAAGAATTTAATATAAATTCATCTCCAAGTGATAAAAAGATCTTAGTTTATATGAATGAAATATGATTTTTAAATATTTTTATGATAAAAAACTTATTTGACTAGATTTACTGAGACTTACTGATAGTGATATTACAGTGAGTATATATATAGGTGATCATTGTGATAGTCGAAAGGATACATCAAATAATATTTTTTTCTTAAAATCTGAAGCAATTTCATGGTCCTCTGAAAACTAATTCATTATATCAATGTCAACAATAAAATATCTAGTCAAACATGGTATAATAAAATATATTAATGTGAAGATAAGTGAATATAAATTGTCTAATAAAAAAATTTGCACTTGTGAACTTAATGGAATTTATAGAAGAAGTATGTCACAATCCCGTCTAATAATCTAATTGACTTATCAAATTTATTTGACTCAAACCATTAGCAAAAATATTTAAACTTATACCCATTAGATTTTTATAAGTCAATTTTAATATTATCTATTTTGGATGTGAGACTAATTAGGATGTTATAGAGGATATTATAGATAATATAATTTTTATTTAAACTATAAAAGAAATTAACTTTATTTGTGAGTTTTTTAAGAATACATAAGTAGTTTAAGCTGTAAGGTTTCTAGTATAGACATTGTTAAGGCTCCTATATAACATTGCCTATGGAACAAGAAAGAACAATATTCATAAATTTTTCATATTTTATTATTATAATTAGCAATTATTTCTTCTCTCAGATTCGTCTTTGCATCTTGATGCTTTTATTTCATTTGATATTATGAGTTTTACTAATAAGGTATCCAAAGTGACAATCACATCCTACTTCAAAATACTGTACTTATTTTTAAAATATTAACTTCATGATATCATTTAAAAGATATCATTTAAAAAGTAAATTACTTACTAAATTATGATGAAATAGTTTATTGTTAAATAGTAGAAGTGGCTCATAACTTTTAGGAATATTAGACAAATTAGGGTTTTCAAATTTTCTTTATCTCTTGAAGATTTTATAGGTGCCATAAGAAACATAATATGCACTATCAAAATAATAATAAAAATAGACTATAAATTTGAAAATAGGAATAGGAATGAGATATTACACTTGTAGGCAAAATCCTTGAATGTGTTGGAGGAGCCTTCAAGGAAATGAGAAGAGCTTACTTGTCGGGGAAGTAGTAGTCCTTGGCTTTGGGAGAGTGAAGAGGACTAAAGGGAGGATTAGGAGGAAAGTGACGAAAGAGGTGTAGAGATTGACAAGAGGGTGATGCTATACCAGTAGTTGCTAATTATTGGTATCATATAATTTAATCAATAATCTCGATCATATGTTATTCGAGAGGAATATCGAAATAATAGGATAAATTGGTGTATTGTATACCCATCCATATGATGGAGGCAACTGGTCTCATAGCCACTTGTCTGGAGACACTAAGGATACAATACAAGTGCTCATTAGAGAATGAGTTCATTGATTGATCCGCTTATAGAATGTTGTATGGTGAATGGTACTAATGTCAGATAACTATTCCATAATCCCAATTGTGTATCTGGTCCTTAGACTTGAGACACCAATGATGTTTTATTTGAGTACTCCTTTCTTTGACGCTAGACTTACAGGTTTGAAAAGTTTTAGATCTGGTACAATCGATTATCGAGATTGGTAGCGACCTTGCGAAGGCAATTGAGTGTCAATAAAGTATCATTCACTCTCGGTATTACAAGAGGAATGTCTTATGTGTGCTTACTCAAACAAGTCCCTCACTATGGTCATTCAGATTGAGAGAGGATGAGTTCTTTGAGAGAATTTGATTAAAGCGAGATCGGATGGATTCCGTATGTGGCCTGACAGTACCATGTCCAATATACGGTCTTTGGGATATTAGTTGGATGAGAAACTATAGATACATAATAACTATGAATAGATAGGTCTGATGGATTCAATCCCCCTATATCGTTTGGGGACTATGGCGCAATGACCTAGTACGTCCATAGTCGATGATATTATGGAGATAAAAATTCATAATATCAAAAGGAGTTTTGATGGGAGTGACTCACGGTCAGCTCGGTATCGGACCTAGAGGGTCACAAACATATAGTGGATGCTTCAGTGAATAGAGGATTTGATAGAGATCCAATTAGCCCCTATTCTCATTATATGAGATCCTACACTGAAGGGCTCCTTGCATGAGGCCCAATTAGAGGCCAAAGGAGATTATTGGATAGATATCCAATAATCAAAAGTTATTAGGTAATTGGATGAAGATTCAATACCCACTAAGATAGGTTGCACTAGAGTTTTTTGGTGGCTCTCTATAAATAAGATGTAGGAGCGGCACATAGATGATAAGCTGCATCTTTGGCTGCCCCCTCCTATTATCCTCCTCTAACCACCTTCTCAAATGACCAGCCCTTTTTCAGCATGAGAGGGTAGCGAAGAAAATAGAGGATTTTCTTCTAAGTTTGTTACGTGAAACTACGTAAAGAGTTGCAAGACTTGGGGCTGTGATTTGAGAAGTATCGTTTCAGCGATCCATCGTGTAGATACCGCTAGAGAGGAGGACACTTGACCTTCTTCATCCTCTTTACCTAGATCTGGAAAAATAGGGACATATGATCTCTTTAGTAAACAATCTATCACATGATGCTATTTTTCAATTTTATAATTTTCTCGTGACCCAATCTTTTGCACGGTGATTTGATCTATGTGGGAAACCTATTTTGTTTTAATCTTTCACTATGCATGTGATGCTCCTGCTTGGTTTCCCAATAATGCTATCAGAGCCAAGGTTGTTCGTGCGAAAGATTGGTTTTAACTACGTATGATGAGATTGAATCGTGTAGAACTGTTCCATGCATTTATTACAATGATTGACAGCAAAGGTAGCACTACCTGAGGGCGAGGGGCGGCTACCTATGGGCTAGCTGCCTATAGGGGCCAAGCCCACTGTAGGGACAGCCAGGCTGCGGCAAGGGCCGCTTGCAGGGGCAGGTGCCCGTATGGGCAATAGTCTACAACGGCGACTGGTCTGCCCATGGCCAGGACCACCTATAGCTCGATGCCCATCTAGGACACAACGCTTATGGGCGGGCTTGCAAACCATGTGGCAGCGCGAGGCGATGTCGCCCACCCACAAGGGCTACTACCTGAGGGCTAGGGCAACCGCCCACGTGTAAAGGCGGCCACCAACGGCACACAGCATCGTCGCTGCACAGGGGTGGCGGCGGTGGCTAGCTAGAAGAGGGCAAGAGGGCTAGGGCATATTTTTGGCAAAAGGATAAATATGCTCTTTGGAATTTGATAAATTTTATTATCTATCCTTTTGTCTAAAATTTCTTAAATATCCTTAACACATGAAAATTTCAAGGTCTGTCCTTTTATCTAGAATTTTAAAAATACCCTTGGTAATTCTGAATTTTTTTGGCATGTCCTAATTTCCAGAAAAGTAATTAATTAAATAGTTTAATTAATCATTATATATCTAGTAATCCTACATATGATGTGATATGTAAATGTGATGTATGATGTGGATGGATGATCATGAGCCATGTGTTATGATGTGTAATTATGATGATTATTATTATTATTGAGGCCTGCGAGCCTTCATTTTTCTTGTTTATTATCAGGCCTGCGTGCTTGTGATTATTTTATAATTAACCAGAGAGGCATGGCGGGAACGTGGAGGTGACAACCCGATCCATGATGTCGTGGCGAGAGATCATGATGCATGGTGATGCGGCGAGGATCGGACGGAACCGACGATAATGAGATCAACGATCACAGGGCATGAAGATGTGTTGATGCACACAGATCCTATTGTGAGTGATTAGGCCCATTGGCTCGGGCTTAATCATATTAGGTGACAACTAATGATCATCCGGTATGACTTGTATATGTGATATGTGTTATATATATATATATATATATATATATATATATATGCATGTGATGTAGATATATATTAAATATGTACGTGTGTGACATGATATATTAGGAGATCAATACAAAATAAAAACCCCTCCTACGCTAATATTAAGTCGGTGAGCGTGAGGCAATAAGATTAACCCACGTGGTCTTTCATCGTTATAGGAAGAAATTGAATCATGACATAGGTTGAGTTACTCGAAGCTCACCTATCTATGTGATCGAGATCTTGAATATGATATAGAGATATAATCAGTGACCTGAGGACAAGTATGCTTGGTCGAGTTACTCGAGAGAATATCACTGAATTAGATTCATCTTGTAACAATGGTGATAACTTAACTTCATAGTTGGTCGAGCAATCGAGACCATGATGATTCGAAGGCTAAACATGGTAGGAATCACAAGGAGTTATGATTGGTAAGAGTTATCTACCTTTCGGGCATAGTGTAATTGGTCTAGTCACTCGAGGTTGCACTAAGACGAAAATTGAATCCTGATCCCCACTAGGAGCCTGCCGAAGACTTTTGTATCACGTGTCGAGGATGTTGCGTGATTCACTAGGAAAATAGTGGAAGTACACTAAGATAGAAGTCCATATCTTAATTAGCTTTTTTCATAAAATCTGTATGTTATTTATTTGTGTTATATCTTGTTTGATAGAGATATATCGCTCGCAAACCCTCTGCATGGTATACTTGATGTTAACCATCTCATTAGACCTAACTACATGGATTGGCTCCGTAATTTGAGAATTATTCTCATGACAGGAAAAATCACGTATATTCTTAATATAATTATGCCCACGCTTGAAGAAGGGGCAAGCGATAATGAGATCACTCGCTTTGTGAAATATATAGATAGTCCTAGAGGATAACCTTTGTGTTGATCTTATACTTCAGTCCATACCGGATTTCTTTTCTCACTTCATCATGAATTTTAACATGACTAAGTTTGAGGTGACTCTATTTGAGCTCCTCAATATGTTAAGGGAAGTTGAGAGTACCATCAAGAAAGAGAAGCTAGTTCTCTATGTTGGTGAGGCCAATAAGAAGAGGAAAATCGATAAGACCCTTAAGAAGGGCAAATCGAGTAAGGCAAAGGTTGCCAAGAAAAACTCGACAAAGGACAGTGCTTCCGCTAAGACCAAGATAGACATTGGAAGAGGAATTGTAAGTACTACATTGCAAATAAGGTGAAATAGAAGCTTGGAGAAGCTTCAAATATATTCATGATCAGTCTCCACTTATCATATTTTCATGATAACACATGGATATTGGATACCGGTAGTGCTTATCATATCTATAATTTATTGTAGGTTCTGACAAGAACTAGGAGATTGGCGTGAGATGAGATAGACCTCAAGATAAGCAATGAGTTGCTGTAGTTGCTATTGGGGAGGTCGTACTACATCTGTCTAGTGGAGCTATTATTTGATTAGATGTATGCTATTTTGTTCCCTCTATTATCAAAAATATTATTTTCATCTCTTGTTTGACAATTGGTTGATGTAAATTAGTTTTTAAGATAATAATTATTCAATAATTATAGATGATGAGATCATTACTAGAGGGACTCTGATAAATGACTTATATTATTAGACACTTCTCTATACATCATGAATATAAATACGTCTAAGAGGAAAAGAGATGAGATGAAAAATGCATACCTATGACATTGTAGGCTAGATCATACACATGAGGGAAGGATTCAAAAGTTGCTGAAAGATAGATGCTTAGATCCATTTGATATGAGTCGTATGTAAATTATGAATCTTGCCTTCATGGGAAAATGACTAACTCTCATTTTAGTGGAACTGGAGAAAGAGCCATTGAGTTATTGGAACTCATACATAGTGATGTATGTGGTCCCATGTCAACTCAGGTTATAGGTGGTTACTCATACTTCATTATATTCACTGATGATTTCTCTAGGTATAGACATATGTACTTGATGAAGTACAAGCCTGAGGCCTTTGAGAAGTTTAGGGAATATAAGAATGAGGTAGAGAACTAGATAAGAAAAAGTATTAAGAATCTTTGATCAGATCGAGAAGAAGAATATTTAAGTACGAAGTTCACCCATTTCCTTATGGACAATGAGATTCTATCCTAATGGACATCTCCTTATCCACCTCAGCTCAATGGTGTATCAAAAAGAAAAATTTAGACGCTGTTAGACATAGTACCGTCCATGTTGAGTTTCGCTGACCTACTTGTCTCATTCCGGGGATACACCCTAGAGACCGCACCTTACCTTCTGAATAAAGGTCTATCAAAATTGGTAGTGCTTACACCATATAAGATATACAAAGGAAAGAAGCCCGATCTTAAGGTGGTTAAGATTTGGGGCTGTCCTGCCCATGTTAGAAGACACAACCCTAACAAGTTGGAATCAAGAACGGAACAATGCACGTTTATGGGATACCTAAAGAAAACTTTGGGGTATTATTTCTATCATCCCAAGGACTATAAGGCCTTTGTTGTCAAGAGAGCTATGTTCCTTGAGAATGAACACATTCTTGGTGGAAACAATGGGAGTTAGATAGATTTGAGCGAGGTTAGAGAACCTAACTCAAGCACCATTCCAAAGTTTGAGTCTGTTTAGATATCTAGCACACATGTTCCAATTTTGTGTAGGTCTAACAGAGTATCACATCCTCTTGAAAGATATGTGGGACATATCAATGGAGAGGACTCTTAGGATGTTGATTCTCAGACCTACGAGGAGGCAATTATGAGTACAAACTCCGAGAAGTGACAAGAAGCCATGAATTCTGAGATGGATTCCATGTATTCCAACAAAGTTTGGAACATTATGGATGCACCTGAGGCTATCGTACCTATTGGTTAAAAATAGATTTTTAAGAAGAATATTGAAGTGGATAGAAAGGTGGAGACCTATAAGGCTAGGCTGATAGCTAAAGGATATCATTAAAGGCAAGGAGTTGACTATGACAAATTTTTTTCACTTATAGCCATGCTTAAATCCATCATAATTCTTTTGGCTATTGCCATTGCAACACACTATGACTATGAGATCTGACATATAGATATAAAAATGATATTCCCCAATGACAACCTTGAGGAGGAGGTGTATATGATACAACCAAAGAGATTCATATCTAGAGAGAGTCTAGTGAAAGTGTGTAGGTTGCTCAGGTTCATTTATGGATTGAAGCAAGGTTTTCGAAGTTGGAACATAAGATTTGATGAGATGATCAGATATTATGACTTCGTTAAGAATGAAGATGAGTGTTGTGTATACAAGAAGGTAAATAGGAGTGTTATCACCTTCTTGATATTGTACGTGGATGACATCATAATCATTGGGAATGATGTAGGAATACTCTATGTAGTAAAGACTTAACTATCTAGAAACTTTCCCATTAAGGATTTAGGGAAAGCATTATATATTTAGGGATCCAGATATATAGAAATAGATATAAGAGGATGCTTGGCTTGTCCCAGTCCAGGTACATAAACTCCATTGTCAAAATGTTTAGCATGAAGAATTCTAAGAGATACCTCATGCAGATGAGACATGTAATATCACTTTCTAGGAGTATGTCCCTAAAGACTCCTAAAGAAAGGACAGACATGAATATGATACCATATGCCTCAGCGATAGGGTCTATCATGTATGTCTGATATAATGCATGCTCTGAATGTCACGAGCAGGTATTATTAGAAAACTAAGCGGGAGCATCACATGCACAGCGGAAGATCAAAACAAAACAGGTTTCCACACAGATTAAATCATCGTGCAAAAGATTGAGTCACAAGAAAAAGTCACAAAATCGAAAAAATGCATAGTGTGAGAGATTATTTACCTAGGGAGATCGTATATCCATATTTTTCCAAATCTGGATGGAGAGGATGAAGGAGGTCAAACGTCCTCCTCTCTAGCAGTATCCACATGATGAATCACTACAGCGATACTCCTCCGGTTGTAATCTTAGGTCTCGTAACTCTTACGTAGAGGGAGGGAGGAGAATAGGAGGGGGCAGCCAAAGATGCATCCTATTAACTATGAACCTCCCCTCCTATTTATAAAGAGCCACTAAAAAACCCTAAGTGTCTTACCTTAGTGGGTATTGGATCTCCATCCAATTACCCACTAACATTACATTATTAGATCTCTATCTAATAATCTTCTTTGGCCTCTAATTGGGTCTCATGCAATGAGCCCATGTATGGTCTCATCTAATGAGAATAGGAGCTAATTGGATCTTTATCCAATCCTTTATTCGTTGAAGCATCCCATCATACTCCTCTAGGTCCGATACCAAGCTGGTCATGAGTCGCTCCCATTAGACTCCTTATGATATAGTGAATGATTATCTCCATAATAATTTACTTGACTCATCGACTATGAACATACTAGGCCACTGCGCCATAGTCCCTAGACGGTACATGAAGATCAAATCTATTGTCTATCTACAGTTACTGTGTATCTATAGTCCCTCATCAAACTAATATCCTAGAGACCGTATATTGGACATGGTATTATCAGGCCACATACGGAATCCGTTTGAGCCTTGCTCTAATCGGATTCTCCTTGAGAATACATTCTCTCTCAATCCGAATGACCCTAGCCAGAGATTTGTCTGAGCAAGCACATATGAGATATTCCTCTCATGATACTGAGAGTGAATGATCCTTTGTTGACACTCAATTGCCTTCGTAAGGTTGGTTACCAATCCCGATAACTGGTTGCACCAGATTTAAATCTTTCCAAACTTATAAGTCTGACGTCAAAAAAATAAGTACTTATACAAGGAATCTTTGGTGTCTCAAGTCTAAGGACCAGATACACAATTGGGAATATAGAATCGCTATATAACATTATGTATCATTAACCATACTAAGCGGATCAATCAGTAAACTCATACTCCAATTAGCATATGTACTATATCCTTAGTGGCTATGAGACCAACCGCCTCCATCATATAGACGTGTATACAATATGCTAGTCTATCTAGTTATCTCGATGTCTCTCTCGAGTAACTTATGACCGAGATTATTTGGGATCTGTGTTTGAAGGTAAATCGATCTTATTATCATGATCTGATTCTCATTGCACAGAACTAAGGACATAACAATATATATGCAATAGATAATATAATGTGAGAATATATCAATAATAATCATAAGCAAAAAGATCGCTTAGTGTGTCACACGTGTCATCACTCACGTGATTGGCTTGCAAGACACTTATAACCAACAATCTCCAACTTGACCAAAACTCAATCACTTATGTGTCTTATCCCCATTAAACCCCTATGATGCTCAAATACAATATGAGCCCGTGGCTTCGTCAATGGATCTGTATTGTTATCTTCAGATAGAACTCTTTTGATTGCTATATCTATAATCTCTCTAATCAGATGGAACCTTCTCATAATGTTTCTAATGAGACCTGGGTTTTCTTGCTAGAGCTATTGCCCTATCACTATCGCAGTATATAGGAATTAGCTTCACGCTTCTCGATTGACTCTCAAATCACTGATGAACTTCTTTATCCATACCCCTTCCTTTGCTGCTTCTGCTGCAGTAATGTATTCCACCTCTATGGTGGAGTTAGTAGTAGTATCTTGCTTGGAATTCTTTCAGTTTACTGCTCCTCCATTTAGGGTGAAATTATACCCTGAGTTCGACTTGTTATCATCAATGTCGGACTGGAAATTTGAGTCCTTGTAGCCCTCAACTTATTGGCTACCTCATCCATATACCAGTAAAAGATCATTAATCATTCTCAAGTACTTAAGGATACACTTTACCGCCTTTCAATGTTCCAAACTTGGATCTGCTTGATACATGCTCATGACACTCGGAGCATGCGCTATATTAGGCTTGATACATAACATAACATATATGATAGAACCTATCACTGAGGCATTGGGTATCCTATTCATGTCTACCCTTTCTTTAGGAGTCTTTGGGGACATACTCCTATAAAGTGATATTTAATGCCTCATCGGTATAAGACCTCTCTTGGAATTCTTCATGCCAAAACTTTTGAAGATGGAGTTTATGTACCTAGATTGGGATAAGTCAAGCATCCTCTTGGATCTATCTCTATAGATCCGGATCCCCAACATATAAGATGCTTCTCTTAAACCCTTCATGGAGAAATTTTTAGATAGCCAAGTCTTGACTGTGGAGAACATTCCTACATCATTCCCAATTATTAGGATGTCATCCACATAGCACCAAGAAAGTGATAATACTCCCATTTACCTTCCTGTACACACAAGGCTCATTTTCATTCTTAACAAAATCATAAGATCCGATCGCCTCATCAAATCTTATGTTCCAACTTCGGGAAGGTTGCTTCAATCCATAAATAAATCTAAGCAAATTGTATACTTTATCTGGACTCTCTCTGGATACGAATCCCTCTTGTTGTATCATATACACCTCCTCTTTAAGGTTGTCATTGAGGAATACCATTTTCACATCCATCTGTCAGATCTCATATTCATAGTGTGCTGCAATGACCAAAAGAATTCTGATGGATTTAAGCATGGCTACAAATGAAAATATTTTGTAATAGTCAACTCCTTGACTTTGACGATATCATTTATCTACCAGTCTTGCATTATAGGTCTTCACCGTTTCATCCACTCTGATCTTCTTCATGAAGATCTATTTGCAGCCAATGGGTATGATACTCTCAAGTGCATCCATAAGATTCCTAACCTTGTTAGAGGACGTTGAATCCATCTCAGAATTCATGGCTTCTTGCCACTTCCTATAGTTTATACTCATAATAACCTCCTCGTAGGTCTAATGATCAACATCTTGAGAGTCTTCTCCACTGATATGTCCTAGATATCTTTCAAGAGAGTGAGATACTCTGCTAGACCTGCACAAAGTTGGAACTTGTGTGATAGACACCTGAACAGACTCAGACTCTGGAATGGTGCTTGAGCTAGGTTCTCCAACCTCGCTCAACTCTATCTTACTTCCACTATTTCCACCAAGAATGTGTTCCTTCTCAAGGAACACAACTCTCTTGGTAACAAAGACCTTTTGGTCCTCAGGATGATAGAAATAATACATCGAAGTCTCCTTAAGGTATCCCATGAACGTGTATCGTTCCATCCTTGATTTCAACTTATCGGAGTTATATCTTTTAATGTGGACAGGACAACCCTAAATATTAATCACCTTAAGATTGAGCTTCTTTTATTTCTATATCTCATATGGTTTAGACACTATCGACTTTAATAAAATTCTGTTCAAAAGATAAGCTACGGTCTCTATGGCATATCCCTAGAATGAGACGGGTAGGTCAGTAAAACTCATCATGGACCAAATCATATCTAACAGTGTGTGATTCCTCCTTTTTGATACACCATTGAGCTAAGGTGTATAAGGAGGTGTCTATTGGGATAGAATCTCATTGTCCCTGAGGAAATGAGTGAATTCCGTACTCAAGTATTCTCCTCCTCGATTTGATTGAAGGGTCTTAATACTCTTTCTAATTTGGTTCTCTACCTCATTCTTGTATTCCCTGAATTTCTCAAAGGTATAAGACTTATACTTCATCAATTATATAAGTCCATACCTAGATAAACCATCAGTGAATGTAATGAAATATAAGTAACCGCCTATAGCCTAAGTCAACATGGGATCACATACATCACTTTGTATGAGTTCCAATAACCGAGTAGTTCTCTCTCTCTAGTTCCACTAAAAGGAGACTTGGTCATTTTTCCACAAAAGCAAGGTTTGTAAGTTGTATACGACTTATAGTCAAATGGATCTAAGTATCCATCTTTTAGCAACTTTTGAATTATTCCCTCATATATATGATCTAGCCTACAATGACATAGGTATGCATTGTTCATCTCATAAATGTATTTATATTCATGATGTATGAAGAAGTGTCTAACACATATAAGTCATTTATCAAGGTCTCTCTAGTGATGATCTCATCATCCATAATTACTAAACAACTATTATTCTCAAAAACTAATTTATATCCACTAATTGTATGGAAATAATATTTTTGATAATAGAGAGAACAAAATAGTAGACATCCAATACAATAATAGCTCCACCAGGTAGATGTAGGGTGACCTACCCAATAACAACTGCAGCAACTCTTGCTCCATTGCTCATCTTGAGGTACATCTCACCTATGGCTAATCTCCTAGGTTTTACCAAAACATGTAATGAATTACAGATATGATAAGCACTCTTGGTATCCAATACCCATGTGTTATCATGAAAATATGACAAGTGAAGACTGATAATGAATATACCTGAAGCTTCTTCAAGCTTATGTTTCGCCTTATCTACAAGGTAGTCCTTATAGTTCCTCTTCTAGTGCCCGTCTTGGTCATAGTGGAAGCATTATTCTTTATCCTTTATCGGGTCTTTCTTAGCAACCTTTGTCTTACCTGGTCTTTCTTTACCCTTGCCCTTCTTAAGGGTCTTACTGGCCTTTCTTTTCTTATTCGTCTTACTAATATAGTGAACTGGCTTCTCTTTCTTGATGGTGCTCTCAGCTTCCCTCAACATATTAAGGAGCTCTAGTAGAGTCACCTCAAACTTGTTTACATTAATGTTAATAATAAACTGTAAAAAGGAATCTGATATGGATTGAAGTATAACACATAGGTTATCCTCTATGATTATCTATATACTTCACAAAGCGAGTGATCTCATCCTTGCTTCTCCTTTCCTTCGGCGTGGCACAATCGTGTTAAGAACAAGCATGATTTTCTCCATCATGAGAATAATTCTCATATTGTGGAGCTGATCTATGTAGTTTGGACTAGTGAGACGATTGGCATCAAGTATGTCATGTAAGGGGTTTGCAAGCGATAAATAATATGTAGCATAAATTAATAACATATGTAGATTTTGTAGAAAAACTAATTAAGATATGAACTTCTATCTTAATATACTCTCACTATTTTTCTAGCGAATCATGCAACACCCTCGACACATGAGACGGAAGTCTCTGATAGACTTCTAGTGGGGATCAGAATCCAATTGACATCTTAGTGCAACTTCGAGGGACCCGACCAATTACACTAAGCCTAAAAGGTAGGAAACTCTTGCCAATCACAACTCTTTATGATTCTCGTCATGTTCGGTCTCTGAACCATCATAGTCTCGAGGGACTCGACCAACCATAATGTTCAGTTAAGTCATCACCATCATTACAAGATGAGTCTGATTTGATAATATGCCCTTGAGGGACTCGACCAAGCATACCATGTCCTCAGGTCACTAGTAACATCTCTATGTCGTAGATAAGATCTCGATCACGTAGATAGATAAGCCTCGATGACTCGACCAATTCAACCTATGTTGTAGTTCAATTTCTTCCTATAACGATGGAAGGACATGTGGGTCAATCTTATTGCCTCACGCTCACCATTTTAATATTATTATATGAGAGTTTTTTGTTTTATATCAGTCTTGTAATATGTGATGTCACACACATACATATTTAATTTATTTCTACATCGCATGCAACTATATATATATATATATATATATATATATATATATATATATATATATATATATATATAGTAGGTGTATAACACATATCATATATGCAAACCACACCAAATGATCATGAGCCATCACCTAATATGATTAAGCCTGAGCCAATGGGTCTAACCACTCACAATAGGATCTTAGTGTGCATCGGTTCATTTTCATGCCCTGTAATCGTTGATCTCATCATCATCGGTTTCGTTGGATCTTTACCGTATCACCATGCGTTGTGATCTCCTACCATGGTATCGTGGGTCCCACTGTCACCTCTACGCTCTTGCTGCACCTCTCCATATAATTACAAAATAATCACAAGCACGTACGCCTGACAATAAACGAGAAAAATGGAGGCTTGCAGGCCCTAGTAATAATAATAATAATCACATTTATATACATCACAACACATGACTCATGATCATCCATCCATGTACACATCACATGTAGGATTACTAGATATGTAATAATTAATTAAACTATTTAATTAATTATTTTTTAAAAATCAGGATATGCTAGGAATTTCCATAATTGTTAAGGGCATTTTTGGAATTCTGGACAAGAGGACATACCTCAAAATTTCTAGAATTATTGAGGGTTTTTTTCAGAATTATGTAAAGGAGGATAAAACTTAGAATTTCTTAAATTCCAAGGGGTAGTATCATCCTTTTACTAAAAAGAAAACATAAGCCCTTTCTACCCTCTTCCAATGGTCGTTGTTGTCGTAGCCCCTACACAGGTGGTCGCACCATTGTCGACTGCATCTACCCACGGGTGACCATCTTCGCGGGCAGGCGTTATTGCCCCAGCAGGCAAGCGCTGCTAATATAAATATATATATATTTGCATGTGATGTAGAAATAAATAATAATCATAAGCAAAAAGATCGCGCAACATGTCACATATGTCATCACTCACGTGATTGGCTTGCAGGGCACCTGTAACCAGCAATCTCCCACTTGACCAAAAGTCAATCACCTATGTGTCTGATCCCCATCAGACCCCTGTGACACTCAAATACAATCTTAGCTAGTAGCTTCGTCGGTGGATCTATAATATTATCTTGGGATGAAACTCTTTTTATTGCTATATCTTTTTGGGCTATGATCTCTTTAATTAATTAGACCCTCCTCGGAGTACTTCTGATGAGACATGGGTTCCTTTGTTAAAGCTATTGTCTCATTAATGTCGTCACATATGGGAATCAGCTCAACGTTGTTCGATACGACTCTCAAATCTCTGATGAACTTCTTCATCCACTATATCAGAAGTAGTTCTGATGGAAGTGACTCACGGTCAGCTCAATATCGGGCCTAGAGGGTCACACACATATGGTGGATGCTTTAGTGAATATAGGATTGGATAGAGATCCAATTAGCCCATATTCTCATTAAATGAGACCCTACACTGATGGGCTCCTTACATGAGGCCCAATTAGAGGCAAAGGAGATTATTGGATGTAGATCCAATAATTAAAGGTCAGTGGGTAATTGGATGGATATCCAATACCCACTAAGGTAGGATGCACTATATTTTTTGGTGGCTCTATATAAATAGGAGGTAGGAGCGGTACATAGATGATCGACTACATCTTTGGCCGCCCCCTCCTATTCTCCTCCTCTCCATCACCTTCTTAGCCGACCAACCCTTCTCAAGCATGAGAGGGCATCAAAGAAGATAAATGATCTTCTTCCAAATTTGTTGCAAGAAGCTGCGCAAGAATTATGAGACTTAGGACTGTAGTGATCCATCATGTGGATACTACTAGATATAAGTATACTTGACCTTCTTCATCCTTTTCATCTATATCTAGAAAAATAAGGATATATGATCTCCCTAGGTAGATAATCTCTCACATGATATAGTTTTTTTATTTTATAATTTTTCTCATGACCTAATTTTTTATGCTATGATTTAATATACATGATAAACTTATTTTGTTTTAGTATTTTACTATTTATACTTATGTTATGTTTCAGCTTGGTTTCCAACACGTGTCTATTAGCTTAGATGTAAAAAAAGAAAAGGATCGGTGATTCTACCTTCAGGGTGCTACCGCTTTAGTATAGTGTGCTGGTGTTGGTACCACTAAATCTGGTGATGCTACAGCCAAATGTCTTTTTAATTTTTAGTGTTTTCATTTTTTTTGGGATTAGTGTTGTAAATAAAATCATTATAATATCATTCAGATAGGTTTAATATGCGAAACTTTCTTTTAATAAAATTAAATTATTCATCTCTTAGGAGATTATTGAAAATGCTTACTGATTGATATTTTGTATTAATGCAATCTAAAGATTTAAAGGGATATTTTTTAAGCATAATCCATAGCCTTATATAAATTACTTATGCACAATATGTATATATCTTAATATATCCAACTTTGACCATAAATTTTATTTCTGAAATAATCAAGAAACAAGTATATGACCTTGGAATTGATAAATTTGAGAAGTATTTCTTTTATCTATTCTATATCATATAAAGTCAATATCAAAATATGCAATAAAATCAAACTAATCAGATCTAGAGTATCATAATTCTAAATATGATGTTTCTTTTAAGTATTTAAATTTTTTTTATAGACTTAAAGTGTGACTATTTGGGATTTAATTGGAGCCTAGCATAAAGACCTACACTAAAAATCATATAATGTCTGGTAACAGTGAGATATAATTAAGTTTCAATCAAGCCTCTATAAGTCTTTTTATCAAAAGGTTTACCATTATTATCAAGGTCCAATTTTATGGATGTACTCATAAGTATATTAATGGCCTTAGAGTTTTTCATGCTAAATCTTTTAAGTAGGCCCTAAGTGCACTTAGTTTGATTGATAAAATTTTATCCTTAGATTGTTTAATTGTAAGTTTAAGTAAAATATTAATTCATCCATTATGACTCATTTGAAATTCTTGATTCATATTCTTAGTAATGACTTACACAAAGTTTTATTAATAGAATAAAAAATATCATTATGTATTTGAATAATAAGAATATCATCATTAAAATATATTAAAATCTAAATTTTAATGATAAAATCAACTTAGGCTTAGATTAGTGATCCAGAGCTCTAAATTCTAATGATAAAATCAACTTAGGCTTGGACTATTGATCCAGAGCCTTGCTTTCCTACCCTACTCATTTAGACTTTATTCCCCATCAACTAATCTTACTTCCCTTGCTTTCAACCCTCCGCTCTAACACTAATAGGAGTAGCATCAGTAATAGACTAATAATAGTCTGATCTAAGTCATTATCATAACAAGGATATGAACTACTTACTGCCCACACACAACGAAGCAGTCGATAACTAGGGATTGGATTGAGCTACCGATAATAGGAATGAACTACTGCCTTGTAAGACGAGAACTCAAAACCAGAGTTAAAGAATGAAACTGTAAACTCAGAGTTAAACTACCCTACCTGATAGGTTAAACACGTAAGTGGGAATCCAACTCATTTGTAACATCATCCAAGTGGAAATAAGGAATGAGCGTCAAAGGTATAATAATCAAAGTCATCAGTACGTTAATGAAATAAAGACTACTGAATATGGATTTACTGAATTAATTTATTTTTGAGAAAAATGATGCACGAAATACTTCACTCATAGACTTGAAATATTGAAGGACTAAATGTCGAGTAAGAGAGTATAACATTATGTTAAAAGATTCTCGTGCCAATAATTAAACATCAAGTTGGATGATTTGTTGATATGTCGAATAATGAACTTAATGCCAGAGATTTAGACTTCATGCTATAAGAATTATATATTATACTGAAAGATCGAATATCATGGTAAAGTCATCATGTTATATGATTGAGTAATATGTTGAAAGATAAGACGATGTGTCTAAGGCTCAAACGAAGTATTACAAAATTGGATGACATGTTGAACGAATGGACAATGTGCTAAAAGACTCGAAGATATATCAAATAAGTAGTTAACGAGTCAAGATCTTGGTTGAGGTAATTTCAAGCCAATTTGATCGATATTGGGTTGAAACATATGATTTCATAAGAGTCATTGGGCTTAAAGTTAAACTAAATTTGAGTTATTAGAAGGTCAAACACATACCCTAAACTACCTAAGCCAATAATAGTAGTACTTATAGTAGTGGTAGTACCACCAAAGTCATGTTTTATGGTATTATATTAAAAATTATAATGGCAGTGTCATCAAAGTATAGTATTACTAATAAGAGGTGAGAAATATTTTATAAAAAAATGAGTGTGAAGGTTTTCTCCTAGGCCTAAAGAGGAGAAAGATTTTGTTATAAAAGGTTATTGATCTCCTAGTAGTAAAAGTTGATGACCTCAAAAAGAAAAAATTGAGGGTCGAGATAGGTTAGGACAACCAAATTACAATAAATTATTTTGTATCCTTTTCTTGCTTGTGATTTTTTTTATCATCATTGCTTATTTATTATCACTTGCTTTCCTTAATTATATTTCTAATATATGTTTTTCTTATTCAAATTTTATAGTTGATTAAAATATTATATAGTATTAATTCACTCACCTCTTAGTGTCATTAAGATCATAACATAATAAATAATATAGTATCAATCTTACATTTTAAAATTTTATTTTAACTTAGAAAAGATCTAAGTCTTTCATATGAAGCTTAAATGCTTGCTTTAGCTCGTAAAGAACTTTAATATAAATATTAATTTTAAATCTGAGTAATGATTTGACATAAACTTCTTTCAAAATAAAATTATTAAAAAAATAATTTTAACATCCATTTAAAATAGTTTAAAATTTTTAAAATAAGCATAGATAAAGAGTATTCTTATAGCTTGTGGTCTAACTACAATTGCAAAGTTCTTTTATAATCTATATCTCCTTAATTAAAATATTTGGTCACTAATTTAATCTTATTTGAGCCATGATATATTCATTATCTTTTTTATTTTTAAAGACTTATTTAATGTCAATTATAAGATCTATGCACAAGTATCCAAATTTATATTTCTTAAATTTATTTAGGTCTTCATGTATTGCTAAGATCCATGACTCATGAATATATTCTTCAACACCTAAACATCTTTTATTAAAAACTCTATAAGTTTAAAAAATAAATGAGTATCCAAGAAAATATCATCTTTGGTTTTAGTGTTGAATTTTCCTCAGGTATACTTGTCATTCAAAATAAAATATTTACAATCTAAAGTTATAAAATATGAAATGTTAAGTTTTTTATTGTTCCACCTTTTATAAGGAGTCTTAGATAAATTATTATGAGACCATATTCGTGACATAGCAAATCATATTAATATCTTTAGTCCATAAATATTTGGATAAATTATGTTTATTGAATATGGTCCTAGTTATCTTTTAAAAGCTCTTTTTTTTCTCTCTCAATAATTTTATTTTGTTATGAGTTTAGAGTTAAGAACTTATGATTGTACCCGTTTGAATTATAAAGTTTTTAAATTTATTATCATGATCAGATGAAATTAAATTATGTTTAATTATGTTTTTATTTTATATAAAGAGTTATGAGCTTAGAATGATTTTTAGTGTGTTAAAAATCTATTAATTAAATTTCATGATATACTATTAGATACATATTCTTAGAAATTTTATATTATAGACAGATGCCAGTAATGAGATATTCATACTAAATCACCAAATGGAATAACGTCGGCCTATAAATTATTAGAAACATTGAATCTTATAAAAAATAATAAATTAATTTTTGTCAGGTAGCAATATTTTTTAAGAAAGATTTACAAGTATGGAAAATGATATTTTAATGAATGCCTTACAAAAATTCCGAATAGTTTTCATATTCTAGGAAATTAGATCCAATTAAATGAGATATGAAGATGATAAGTGTTCTACAAACAATCAAATCTCCTTCATCTTTCCCTCTCCATACTTCTTCGGCTTCTTTCATCTTCCTTTGATAACATACAGTCGTGCGATCTTCCACTAAATTTGATCGGTTAGTTAGAATCCTCTTACTCCTACCGGTACTAAGGTTTCTACTCCATCTGACATGTTATTCTATTAAACCTTGTTTGATTAATCCAATTTGCAATTGGGTCGAGTCCAATCATCTTTCTCTCTGTGGCCGTATCAACCCGGGCAACCACGACTGTATATTATCAACCGTTGATGTTTCGCTTCTCTCCATCTTCTCCATAGTCGCTCGACCTCCAAAGCGACGGGAGATACATCGATCGGGGCTTTCTCGCGCTTCGACGTATGTGACTTGTCTCGATGCTAAGATTCGTAGCTTTTTATTCTCGATATGAGTTGTATGGCTCCTTCACAGTGTTTGGATTTCACTATGATTTCTTTTTCTGTTAACCGCTGGAACGCAATCTCTTTCGCTGGTAATCTTTTTCTTTGATGTTTGCGCGAAGACTGTGCTTTAGGTTTCTTTGATGTTTGCTGGCTAATGCTTCTTGTTTGGATTATGACGCCTCGATAGTTTACGTTCTTGGGTAATGCAACTGGGTTGAGGTCTCATTTTTCCGTACGCTGATGCACGCCCGGATTAGTATCTGTCTTACTTGAGTAATGACGTGAAGTTGCTTACGTTCGAGAACAAATGCGTTTTTGCACTTTGGTTAGGTTTTTTTTTTAGATTATTTCTTTTCTTTCTTCGTTCAGGCGTAAAATCAGATGGATTTTATATTATCTCTTCCCTTAATAGATGTATTTTATATTGATGTTCCTTTTCCAAGTTTTCTTACGAGCTGTTCTTTGCTCTGGTTCTCGTTTCCTATGGATTATTGACTTTTGATTCGTTGTATTTCATGGATTGTACGGCTGATTAAGGATCCTCTATTTGATGCATGTTTTCTGTCATGATGCTAAAGACTAACTGCTCTTTGAATCAGTGTATGTATCTGTTACATGGATGGCACAACTACTTGTATTCTTCGTTGCACTTTCCTTTATTGATTCATCAGTTACAAATTCCAAATGGATGGCTCCTACCGTTTCTTAGTTATCTAATTTTCCCACACAAGTTGAATGCGGGTTTGGTGTTTCTAGCATGATGATCTCATTTGTTTGGAGATCTGGTTACTGTATAATGTTTGCTCTTTTTGGCAAAAGTAGGTGGAGTAGGGATTTTAACAGAAATTTTAATTGATAATATATATATATATATATATACTCTTTTTGGTTGCTGGGTGTTTCTTGTCTTCATATTATGAGCTGTCAGCTCTTTTGCAAGGTTTTCTCTCAGCTTTCACATGAAGGCAGATTTAGATTCTTATTTTAATTATATTATGCTTGTTCATTTTTCTTATTTTTTTGTTTTTTCTAGGTAACATTTATGATAGTGTTTGAATTAACTTAATTATGTTCCTTAGCACACTTTAATGAAGAAATTTGCCATTTTTTCATGGTCATATGCTTGGATTGGTCACTTCTCATATTAGCTGATTTTGTTTTTGGTTTAGAGATTGGTATATAACTTTACTGCATTCTATGTCTTTCATAGATATATATATATATATATATATATATATGGGAGACAAACAATTATTGACGTAATCTCTTAAAATAGGAAGTTGATCCATTGTTATTATATTCATAATTTGTACAAAGCTGTGTTCACATAGATGTGATTAATTCTCTAAAAATATGCTACCCATGTAGAAGAAAATAAGGAAATTATTCATATTGCATTACACCAATAGTTCTAAGCACACGCATATCGTTCTATATATAAAACATGTTTAGAAACCTTTTGTAGATTTTAAATTGTCATGCCAATTATCATGGATCAAAATATACTGCAACAGAAAGATGTTGTCATGCATCACACCCTGTGTGACAAAACAACAGTCCTTGATATATAGATGATGCAAACATTATGCATACAAGTTAGCATAAGTATAGTTGATAAATGTTTCAAAATATGTTGTATGTGACATGTTTTGGAGTCAGATAAAAGCAGACTAGTTTGTTGTATCTTTTGTTCATAGTGTCCAGTTAAGTAAGTCTCAACCTTTCTTTTGAGTAGTATAAAGAGCACATCTACAGAAGCAATAACAAAAAAATAAGAACACATAAATACATACAATCTGGTAACTGTTTTTTTTTTCTTTTTTATTTAGAAAAATCTATCTTAAATTTAAGTTATCCCAAGTTTCTTTACTTTGTTTTTTCTTTTGTATTTTATTTCTATAAATATATGAATTCATTCTCTACAGGCAGTAAGTTTTTCAATTTCAATTTAACAATATAATTTTACAAGTCTTCTTAGGCCACATATTATGAATGAGATATATATTTTTTGTGGACAGAAACTTGTGTTGTTTATTGATCTAACGTATCACCCATCTTGATGTCTAGCAAAAGGTTTCAGTCTCAAAAAATGAGTGGGAACTTTGGGTTTGTTGATCTGGAGGAAGGATGGCAGATTCTGGAAATGGCATTTGTAAAGGCTAGTAAGATATTGGAGGGCTACACTGATGTGCGATTCACCCCCGAGGAGTACATGAATTATTATGAGTAATGCTTAATTTCAGTGAATTATGTACCACAACAACAGCAGCAGTTTATGTTTTCAGAACTGGCACTTGGAGTCTAAGTTATACTGTTGTACTGCCCAGGTGTGTTTACAGGATGTGCAATCAGCGACCCTTTCAATATGCTGGAGTTTTGTGCAATAGATACAAGTCAAAACTAGAGGAATGCATCGGATCAATAGTAAGATTGAATTTATTAGTATTTAATGTGGTAGCTAATTCAAGTGAGGTCATTTAGTGCCACCCTATTATGCTTTTCAAGTAGCGAGAAATCTACTTAAACATCCATTACTTTGACATCTGTTGTAATTGTTATTTTTGCGGATAACAAAAATAGAGCCCAAAATTGAAAAGCTGGCAATATATAAATTTAGTAAGACACGTTAATAATTTGATTTCTTTAAGGGAAAGGGACAAGATGATTTGAATAAAAAACAACCAAAGTTCATGATCAGCTCTGTGAAAACAATTTAAAGCAACTGCAAATATAAATTTTGATCTTGTGATCATGACATTGAAAAAATATATATAAAGTTGCTTTTTTGTGGAAATTAGAAAATTTATTTCAGTACAATAACAATGCATTTGTTCCAATTGATAGCTTTATTACGGTTTTGTCTCCTCCCTCAATCCCACTTTGGTGTAAGATAAATCAAGGGTTTCTTTCTGTCTTTGTTTTCCCTCTTCCTGTAAATTTGCTTACCTTTTCTTAATGGTCCATTTAAAGGTGTTATGTGGAAATGTATCATGTATGAACAACTTGGTTTTCTCTACACCCTTTGTTCTTAATTGAGATTGCTTTTCAGTAAATATGAATTTGATTAGTTGTCTTTATTATTAATCAAAAGCCTTTCCATCAATGAGAGTAATGCTTAATAGTTAAATAATAAGTTTGACATAACCCTCCACTATAATATTTCTATTGTGTTTTTGAGCAATGTCTTTATCTGTCTTATTATCGTTTTATGGATCCAAGATTCACAAAAAAAATATCGTTTTATGGATCATTTTATAATCAATAATTTTGTTTCTATTCATTTTAATGTTTATTAATTAAAGCAATGGTATGGTAATTCCTGTGAACTAAACTATATTGCCAAATGATACTTGGGTATAACTGGATAGGGTTACATCGGTATGTTAAATCTTGAAAAATCAGGATAGGATATGGCATAAATGGTCACAACAACAAAATAATATATTATATTAAATTATATATTATATTACTTCACATTGGTTTGAAACGTTTGGAATATGTTATCACAGATCATGATAAATAAAAGCAAGTAATTAATCAATTTCTTTAGGCTGTATATCATTTGAGAAACTATTTTTATAATGTAATTGAGAATTCGAGACAATAAGAACTTAACGTAAAGAAAGGTTTTATTTATTAAATAAAAGCATATGACCGTACAATCAACTTAAATTAGGTATCTAAAATCATATTTATCACATTCATCATCAAAAGAAGAATTGTGAAAGGAATTCTTATATGTTTGTGGCATTCTAATGTATTATAAAGCATCTAAAATTTTCATTTAAATTATTCTGTGCTTTGAGGCTGCACTTGAAATACAACAAGAGGTATTTTACAAATATTGGCTTTTGACATGCATATGTTATGTTCATCCAATTTGAAGGTTTGAATCATAATAATTCGCCTTTTAGATCTCTGTCGTTGTATAGGCTAGTTGTCGGTAGGGGTACATGAAAGCATACTGATGTCTTGATACATACCGCTAGCCATATGCTATGTTACAGTGAATCTCGATTTGAATAGTGTACACTTGGCAGTTAGAAATTACTTATGTGTCATTAATGATGATTATAACTATGCTCTTTTTTTTATTAAACTAACTAAGGCATATTTCAAGGACATATCATGTATTCTTTTAATTCCAAAAAATGGAAAAACTGTCATGCCCGTGCCTCTCCTTTTCTCCAGTTTGTCCCACCACTTAACTTAGTGAATATTTATCTATGTCCGATCATGGTAGAAACCCATACAAAGATTTAGGAATTGAACATTTTATATATGAAATTTAGTCATATATACTTAGAGACCTATACGAAGATTTAGATTTAGTTATATTACATAGCCTACTATTTATTCATAATAAAAGTATTTTTATTATTATATCTATTTTAATAAGTTGTTCCTCCATCTTAATATCCTCAGTTTGACAAATCTAAACATATCTTAATAACCTCTACTTGAACACTTGATTCTGATGTGACTGCTTGAGTCACATGGTTCTTTTGTACAAGACACCGGTAGGAGCTCTAAATAGTTAGACGACATTTATTCTGTGACAGTGAGCTGTTTTCTCTCATCTCTTCTCTCTCCCTATTTATTTCTTCTCTTCTCCTATCGAAATGCCAAAGTTTGAAGGGAGTAGTAGTTGATCCTTAATGGGATCAGGTAAAACTGGATTATACCTGTCTGATGCAATCTTGTTTTTCACATGGTTCGATGAAGAGCTGAATGGTTTAGTGGCTTCATCTACTAAATATTGGACTGATCAATTCCTCAAAAGAAAAACAAAAAATATATATATATTTTTGGTTTGTACCTGATTGATATAACAATTAATAGAATGTAGATAGAGCTGACTAGAAGGCGGAAAACATATACATGAGAATATAAGTATATGACTCAATGAGAGGAATGTGGGTTTTCTCTTGAAAACTGCAGCCTGTTGATTTGTGCTGTAATGATGATGTCTTCTAGGTCAAATTACCAGCAATCTACAGGTAAGTAAGTTGGCACCTATAGTTCATGCCAATATTTCCCACGTCCTTTTACTTGACAGCTTGTTTAATAGTTGAAGGCCTGATTCAGATATCCAGGTTCCTGCCATTGATGACTAGATTTATGAATTATAGGGTCCAAAATATACTAAAAGTTGAGTGCTTCATGGGGGTGACTTTCTTTCTGTTAATAATAATTAGTTTCAACTCAGTTGTTAATTATGCTCTTCTGGTTGTCCATTTGTCAACCATTTACTTCAAATTAGGAGAACCGTTGTTTTCTCAAATCCAACAATATAACTTAACATGGAACGTCATGACTCTTAAGGTTTACACTCTTTGTTTACCTGCTTTATGGACCTATATACTAAATGGTCAAGTTCTTACTCACCTTCAAACCATGTGTTATGTTGTGATAAATTTTGAATAATCTGATTAAGAATAGTAGAATCCCCAAAAAATATTGCCAGATTAGTTTCACAATTTAATGTGATTGTTGAAAGTGCACAACCTTTCCTTTACCTCTTTAGTTAGGTGCAGGAGCAGGCTGTTAGGATGAATCAATTAATAAATATAAGAACAAATTGCCTTGTCAATGTTCCCTCCTACAAATTATAAGGAATTTTGTGCATATAAATCCAGAAGCCAACATTATAGAGCTGACATGGTAGCAATTGGATGTCTGCAGGTTAGGTTTATGATATACTTTATTCTTTGTAATTGGAATTTTTTTATATATATATATATTTGTAATCTGTGCCTAGGTCTAATTAAACCAAGCTCCATCCTTGGCCACTGGAGTTTGAGAGTTGTTTGCAAATGGGAATATCAGTCTTAGTATTTATAATAGAGGCTGATTCTAAAGGAAATATTTTAGAATCAATATAAACAGTTTTGAGACTGATTTTTATTATAATAGAGACTGATTCTAAAGCTCCATCTCTAAAGGCCATGAAATTGAGGGATCAAATATCAGCAATTTTGTTTTACTAATAGGAGCAAGACCTTATTATTAAAATATATTATCTCATATGTGGTGAATTATCCTTATTGTACAAGAACAACAAAATCATAAGTCTCAATTATTTTGTGGTTGTCTATACGAATCTTTTGCAGTTATTAAGATATGTAAAAAAAATCCATATGTTTAGTTAAGTTTAGACTTTAGACTACTTAAAATTTTCTTTTATTATTATTAAAGTTTAGAGTACCAATTTATCCAAAATGAGACTCATCACAGATAGTGTTGTCTTATATCGATTAGTGCGAGTGGTTGTAGTTGTTGATGATGGTAAACCACAAGTGGAGCTG
Source organism: Ensete ventricosum (assembly GCA_029747655.1). Taxonomy (NCBI): domain Eukaryota; kingdom Viridiplantae; phylum Streptophyta; class Magnoliopsida; order Zingiberales; family Musaceae; genus Ensete; species Ensete ventricosum. Next base: position 22,550,331 of record JAQQAF010000002.1, read on the forward strand.
GTGACCAGCTTTACGGCATATCATAAAATACCCTTCTGCTGAGTTCAAGTGGCGCCAGGTGTGAATTAGATAACACTTGAGATGCTTCATGTATCAAAAGAATATTAAGAACATTTAAGGGATGAAGATCCAGTTTCCGTTTGAAGAAATAAATAGTCATAGTAGAGTTGGGACTCTCTCTCGGATGGTTTCTGCCAAGCAGCAGCAATAATAATACCTCATAGATAGCTGTTTTCCATGCAGTTTTGAACCTAAAAATTGGTTGATGCTTGCTAGATTTCTTTCATTATAAACCCTGTACATACAATTTTGTAGGTTTCAAATGATTTGCTACCCTTTCCTTCACATTGCATGACACACTCTTAAGGAAGTTCCTTCTTTTTGGGCAATAAATGCATTAAAATCAATTTTCTAACTCACAGCTGATCTTGAGTGTCGGTTGTTTCTTTCTGTTTAGGTTTTTCCATTTTTGAAGGATAAGCGTGGTCAGGCTCTTCTCCGAGATCTTCTGAAAATGTGGTCAAACTACAAGATTATGGTACGCAGACTGGTAGGCATTTTTCAGTATATGGATCGCGCTCACATGATACAAAAGCCTGAACCCCTCAACAACATTGCCACACGCTGCTTTTGCATTCTGGTTCTTTTCATTACACCAACCCCAAAATTTTTTTTTTTCTTTTTTCTTTTGTTCCTTTTATTTGGTATCTTTAAAGTTGATCCAGGAAATATGAAGAGTGGTCACTGTTCTTATAATTGCAGGTTTCACCTATATTAAGTGATGCTTTAAAATCCTTGGTACGTTGTTAATTATATCTAGTTTTACTAGGCTGACCTATTTTCTTCTTTTTAATGGCAAGTCTTTTTTTTTTTTTCTTTTGCTGTTTTGTTTGTAGGCTACTGATCTACAAAATCAAGGAGAGGATATCGATATTGATCTGTTAAGGAGTGTAACGAGTTTCATTGGTGAGGCTGAAGTGGCAGTACCAGGTTTTGGCAATTTATTTGAAGTAGCAATTGTTTACCTTTCAAGCGGCTATAATTCTCAAGAACTTTACAACGTCCCCCCACAGTCGCTCATGGTGCATATTCTCATGATATGGCGTGCTTAATTAAATAAAGCCTTTTTTTTTTTTTTTTGTGCAAGTGATTCCCCTTCCTCTTTAACCAACCATCCATCTTGGTTTGCTCCACCAGATGACAAATCAGGATCTAGCGTCCATGTGTTCCAACTTGGCTCTTGATGATGAAAACTCTATGACTTCGCATATGGATATGGAGTAAAAAGGACGAGTAGGCTTTACATGAATATAGATAGTTGGTTTCAGAGGCAGAAGTTTGTACAGTACCATTTTACTATGTTACCACTCATCTGTACAGTCTACTATGTCCGCACACATGTTACGATGTGCGAATTTGGAGCTTTTCTTTTTTCCTATAGAGATTACACAGTATTCGTATAATATGACAAGTGGATACGTAGCTGCTTCGGCTGGCAATATTTCTGGAACCTTCCTATCAACTCTACCTTTTTTAGGATTTTTTTTTTTTTTTTTTTTGCTGAAAAATTGCTCCACAAACTATATATTTACTGTACAAAAAATTTGTGTCCTTTGTGTCAAACTCATAGTAAACTATTGATTATATATTCTGTCGTTGCCCTCTTAAAACGTACTTTGGGACTAGTGGTTGGTTAACTTACAAATTAATTTTGAATTTAAAATTAATTAGTTCTTGAGTGATTGGTTAAAGGAAGGAAATGTAATAGATTTGGAAAAATTTCTACATATTGTTATCTTAAAAGTCCTGGCTACATGGGCAACTGAACATATTATACGAATACTTTTCCAATTTGGTTCTCTATTATCGTAACAACTGAACATAACGAACTCTATACACATAATAGTTTCTTCTCACTTCTTAAATCAATAATAGTTTTATCGTAGATCTGAGAATCAATATTCTGAGTGTCATCTCTATTAATATGTCTTACATATATATTAGGAGGATGAGATACTTAGCCAAACCTGTGCGTGTTAGGTACTTGAGCCAACTCGACCTCTGGAATGGTGCTTGAGCTACATTCTCCAACCTCGCTCAACTTTATCATGCTTCCACTATTTCCACCAAGAATGTATTCCTCCTCAAGAAACACTGTCTTCTTGGTAATAAGACATTTTGGTCATCGAGATGATAGAAATAATATCCATAAATTTTCTTTGAGTATCCCACGAACTTACACCACTCTGCCCTTGCTTCTAACTTGTCAGGGTTGTGTTTTCTAACATAAGCAAGACAACCCTAAATCGTAACAACCTTAAGATCGAGCTTCTTATCTTTCCATATCTCCGATGGTGTAGACACTATCAACCTAGATGAAATTCTATTTGGAAGGTAATTGCGGTCTCGAGGGCATATCCCCAGAGTGAGACAGCTAGGTTCTCGAAACTCATCATGAATCGTACCATATCTAACAGAGTGTGATTCCTCCTTTTTGATACGAGCTGAGGTGTATAAGGAGGTGTCCCTTGGGATATAATCCCATAGTCCTTGGGTAAACTCTATACTCAAGTATTCTCCTACTCGATTCGATCGAAGAATCTTAATACTTTTCCAATTTGGTTCTCTATTTCATTTTTGTATTCCCTGAATTTCTCGAAGGCCTCGGACTTGTACTTCATCAAGTGCATATGTCCACCACACCTAAAGAAATTATTGATAAAAGTAATGAAGTAGGAGTAACCACCTATGGCTTGAGTCGATATTGGACCACAACATCACTCTGTATGAGTTCCAATAACTTAGTGGCTCTCTCTCCATTTCTACTAAATGAAGAGTTGGTCAACTTTCTATGAGGGTAACACTCTCAAGTTGCATATGACTCATAGTCGAATGAATCTAAATATCCATAATTTAGCAACTTTTAAATCCTTTCATCGTGGATATGACCTAGCCTACAATTCCACATGTATGCACTATTCACTTCATCTTGTTTCCTCTTGGACATACTTACATTCATGATGTGTGGAGCAATGTCTAGTACATATGAACCATTATATAATGTTCCTCTTTTGAAAGCGGTTAAGTCTCTTCCTCCTTGAGTTTAGAGGTTATTCTAAGGAGGTGCGAGGTCTCGTGTAAAAGAGTTTATGTAAATGTTCTCTCTTGAGCCTAGTAAAAGGAGAATGATTGTGACAAGGGTACTTGATCTCCGCCCTTTAAAAAAGAAGATCGATAGTGAAAGCTGGTGGCCTCGAGAGAAGAGGAATCAGGAGTGGACATAGGTTGGAAAGACCAAACCATTATAAATCGATTTACTTTCTCTTGCCCTTGCTTTGTTATTGTATATTGATTTACCTACTACCCATACTTATACTTTTAGTTAAATACACTTTCGATACAAATTTTATCAATCAAATTTGATAAATCATTTTTTTTTGCCATAGCACTAATTCACCCCCTCTTAGTGCCAATACGATCCTAATAGTTGGTATCAGAGTTTGGTTCTCTAATTTGGATTAACACCCAAGAGAGATTCAATGATTTTTCTAGCAATCATGATGATTACTCTATCACTCGTCCTCCTATGTTAAATGGGACGGACTACACTTATTGAAAAACATAAATGAGAATTTTCTTGATTTATATGGATTTTGATTTATGAAATGTCATTAAATATGATTTTTAAAAATCTTCTAAACTAATGAATGAATAAAATGATTTTGAGAAGAAAATATTTTCCTTAAATGCTAAAGTTACAAATGCTTTATTTTGTTCTTTAGAAAAAAATAAGTTTAATCATGATTCTACTTGTGACACTGCACATGATATTTGGCACACACTTGAGGTTACTCATGAAGGCTAGAGTAAAAGAATCTAAAATTAATCTTTTGATGCATAGTTATGGACTATTTAAAATAAAGCTAAGCAAAACAATTGGTGACATATACACCCATTTTACAGATGTTGTCAATAGTTTAAAAGCTCTTGGTAAATGCTATACTAACTTTGAATTAGTAAATAACAGTTTAAGATCTCTTCCAAAAAGTTGGGATTCAAAAGTAATGATTATCCAAGAGGTAAGGGACTTGAACAATTTTCCTCTTGAAGAACTCATAGGGTCTTTAATGACATACAAAATGACTTGCAAAGCACATGATGAACAAGTGAAAAACCTTTCAAAGAATAAGAAGGATATTGCACTTAGAATCAAAGAAGACTACTTGAGCGAAAGCTCAAGTGATAATGATAATGATGTTGCAATCCTTATAAGAAGATTTAAAAAGTTCATGAAATGGAACAAAACTTATCAAATAAAAGTGAACCTAAAAAGGATATTATAATATGTTATGAATGTAAAAAGCCATGACACTTCAAAAATAAATGTCCACAACTGAATAATAAGTTGTTAACCCAAAAGAAGAAAGCATTCAAGACAATTTGAGATAAATAAAGTGTATCAGAAGACGAAGAGCAAATCAATAAAGACGAAGTGGCAAATTATGCATTGATGACCTTCAACGATAAGGTATGTGACTCTTATGAAATATCTTTATCTTATGGTGAATTATTTGATGCATTTCATGATTTGTATAATGAACTCGAAAAGATTAGTAAGAAATATAATTCACTAAGTATCATGCATTACTCACTAGTAAAATTTGATACATTAAAAATTATGTATGAAACATCATCATCTGATACTCCTTGCTCTAAATATGAGAGTTAGACTCACTAAAAAAGGAAAATATATTATTACAATAAAGATTAGAAAAGTTTAAAATTAGAAACAAATCTTTAAACATGATTCTTACTAACGAAGGTTGTGTATATAGAAAGGAAGGAATAGACTTTTGTAAGCATTAATACTCAACAAAAACCAACAAAATTTATAAAAGGATTCACAGTACATATTTCCCCTTAAAGATAAATATAATTTTCGTGGAAGATTTGGTCATTATGATTATACATGCTCTTTCAAAAAATATAGCTCTTATAAATTAATTTGGGTTCCTGAAGAAACAATTAATGATTTGATGTCAAAAGTGAAGAGAGGTAGATCTAACCATGAAGAATTCATAGTTAAATGGGTACCAAAAGTAACCCCTTCTTTCTTGTAAGTATATCTCCAAACAAAACATAAGAGCAAAAGATGGTAACTTGATAGTTGATGTTCAAAGTATATGACTTGAGATCCAACACAATTCTTAAAGCTCACTAACCAAAATGGAGGATATGTCGCCTTCGGAGGTAACAACAAAGGAAAAATTATCAACACTAAAAAATATTAGTAACAAATCAATTTTTGATTGAAGATGTTTTCTTTATAGTGTTGAATCTAGAATTTTGATGATGAAATCAATTGATGGGTTTTATTATCTAACATGTATGTTAGAGAAAGTGATACAGGATTAACTACGATGGTGAAAAGGCAATACAATTAATGTTGGGCCAGATTCAAGTTCAGGCATCGGATCGAGGTCAAACGATGCAGTGGGAACTCATTAAGAGATTGTCGAAAGCTCACCGAAGGTGATTGGGAACTTGCCGGGAGCTCGCCGAAGGTAATCTCTTGTCGGGAGTTCGTTGGGAGCTCGCCAAAGGTGATTGGGAGCTAGCCGAGAGTGCGTCAGAAGTTCGCCAAAAGATGATCGAGAGACTCACCAGGAGTTCGTTGGAGGATGCCAGAAAGTTTGCCAGGAGTTTGGAAGATCAATTGATATACCGGTTAACAAGGGTGATTGTATTTGTATGCCTTAGTGTGTCATAGTTAGCATCGGTTGTTTTGAGTCCTAATTGAGTTCGGAAGAGATCTAAATTAACTCAATGTGAGGCAATCGGGTCCCCTTTGGGTTAGATTTGATCTTAGGTTGAGCTAATTTTGTTGATCTGGAAAGGGGTCAATAGGAGATACAAGTCGGGTACAAAATAGTATAGGAAAGTACTACTTCGGGATTCCCAACAAAAGTACCATTGGTGGGCGATAGTGGTACCACCCAAGCGGTAGTGGTACAGCCTAGGAGGCGATGGTACTATCACCGCCCTTATTTTTAGGATACTTTCGATGGTAGTACCACCCGTACCTGAGATTTACGGGATTGGTTAGATTTTGACTCCATTTTCTAAGTCAATTGGGGTCTATAAATACCCCAAGTATTCTTATATTGTAAAGTAAGAAAGTGCACAAAAAAGAGGTGAAAATAAAGCATTGAGCGAGACTATATATATATATATATAAGTCATATTTATCATCAACCATATTATTTAATGAAGTAAAGGAAACACCCTTATTTTCATATAGCTAGCAATTTCTATATCTTCTTTAAAACTAAACACTTATCATAGAATATTGAACTCTGTAAAAAGATTGTAAAATTTGAGAGCTTCCCTTGAGTGCTTAAGTGTTAAGTAAGTCTAAGGGAAGAGAAAAATATTTGTTAAGGTTTATCTCCTGAACTTGTGAAAAAGAGAGAAGTGTAAGGGGTTTGGTCTTTACCCATTAAAGAAGATCATTTAGTGGACTCCTAAATGATGTAGGTCAAGTTTTGGCCGAACCATTATAAATTTTAAGTTTTCTCTCCTTATTTCATTTCAACATTCATTGGCTAAATCAAAATTTTTTGGTCTTAAGTTTGAATTGCTCACCTATTTGAATTCCAAAAGAAATGCTTCCGATTTCGCTTTTTCACTTACGTAAAGTTTTTCAAAATCAAGTTCAAATTAGCCCTTACACTGGGGGAATGGGGGTGGGAGTGAATTAGTGCGAGTGTTGAAACCCTTAGTTTTAGAAATACTTACTCGAAATAAAATAAAAAATTGAAAGCATTTTGTTTAAGTTGAATACGTGAGCAATTAAACCGTGAAAAATGCCAAGTTACTATCTTGCTTAAAGAAAGCTCGAGTAAGAACAGGTAAATTCAAAAAGGAAAGTTAAGGAAGGCTCATAGTTTAGAGTGGTTTAGTCAAAATTTAGTCTACGTCCACTTTTCGGAGTCCTCCTTGAGGCCCACTGGTGTCCACTAATGATATTCTTCGGGTGAAGATCAAACTCTTACACTTCTCTCTCTTCTTTTCATAGGTTTAGAAGGGGAACCTTCTTACAAGAATCTTTCTTTCCTTAGTCTCTCTTTTCACTTTTAGCTCACAAGGGAAGCTCTCAAGATTTTTGCAATACTTTTTACAATAATTTTCTTCCTTTTTCCTTCATCACCCCTTGCTTCTCCAAGCAAGAAAACTTAGGATATTTAAAGACCCCAATCGGCTTCAGAAATCAAGTCATAATCCAACAAATCCTGAAAAATCTGGGTACTGACGGTATTACCACCGATGCCGAAGGTACTACCATCGAAAGTACCCCTAGAATAGGGGCGACGACGGTACTACCATCGAGAATCCCGCAAAAGCTACTTTTATTGTACTTTTGCATACCGACTCATACCTCCTATTGACCCCTTCCTAGGTCAATGAAATGAGCTTAACCTGAGCTCAAATCCAACCTAAAGTGGATTTGATTGCCTCACATTGAGTAAATTTGAATTCCTTCCAAATCTAACTCAATTTGGACTCTAAACCAAACCAATGCTATGATATAACACTAGGGTTCTATCGTGGAGGAAGAAGGTGGAAAGAGAGATAATCGATCTCTTCAAGGGGATCGGGCCTCCTAGATCGTTTTGAGAGGATCTGCCTCCTAGGGTTTCTGCCTATTGGCTTAAACTAATTCTTCTTCATTGATTGATTTCAGAAAAGAGTTTACAGCCTTATTTATAGGGCTGTGCCAAGAGTCCCACTAGTCTTTGACTCTTAACTAACTTGATAAACTCCTAACTGAAAATAATAACTGACTTCATCTCAACCAAAGATAAAAACCAACTCTAATCATTTATAATTAACTTGATTGTTAGGATCAATTGGCACTAAGGGGGGGGGGGGGGGGGGGGGTGGGGGGGTGAATTAGTGCAAGCTAAAATTTTTCTTTCTAAAGCAAAAGATTTTCGAATAAGATATAATAGGAAATTCAAAGCTTTTTAGTTTTAATAAAATAAGTGAGTGATTAAAAGTAAGTTGTTAAGGAAGCCGAAAAGATAATCACATTTGAGAAAAAGAGCTTATCGTCTTGTTTTCTAGGAGTTTAGTTAAGTTAAAAGCATCAATTCAATAACATTCAAGCAATGCAAGTATGAAACACTTACAATTTTATAGTGGTTCGGCGCTAACGGCCTACATCCACTTTCGAGTCCTCATTCTTGAGGCACACCGGCATCCACTGCTAATCTTCTTTAGGTGAAGATCAAACCCTTAACTTGAGCTTACAATAGAGACTAGATTTACAACTCTAAGCTCTCTCCTTTACCCCTTTTCTTTTTCTTACAATTCTCATACAATATTTTCTCAGAATATAATCCCCCAAAAGTGTTGTTATAAATGTAAGAAAACTTGGAGTATTTATAGGACCCAAATTGGCTTCAAAACCGGAGCCAAAATCCAACTCACCTGGAAAATCCGGGTATGGCCGCCGTCAACGGTTGGCCGTCGCCCATATATTGTGGTACGGGCAGTTCACCCGCCACTTGGGCGGTTTACCCGTCGAAAGCTATTGCCTACCACTCGGATTCTATGGTACGGGTGGTCTAACCACCGCTCACCGACGGTTTACCCGTCAGAATTTTTGTAAAAGTGGTTCCCTCCACTTTTTGAATTATAGCTTGACTTTTACATTGACCAGCTCTTTGGTCAACTGATTGAGCTCAACCTGAGCTCAACCAAACCCAGTAGTAGATACGGTTGAGTTATTGAGTTGATTTATCTTCTTTCCGACGATCTCCCTTCACGTTCCCAGCGAGCTTCCCAATTCCTTCGGTGAATCTCCTAGCAAACTTCCGGCGAGATCCCACCGCATCATCCGAACTTGGCCCGTGGCCTAGGCTTTATCTTAGCCCATCATCTGGTTGTAACTTCATTGATCCTATCATAGTTAGACCTGCACGATGCTAATTATGATTTAATTAAATATAATCATATTTATCAAAATATCCATTACAAGACCATTTTGACTCTCGGTAAGCTTTTCGGCTACCCCCGATAATCTTCCGGTGAGTCTCGGTCTTCTTTTGGTGAACTCCCTTACGCCATCCTAGCAAACTCCCGATACCCTCGGTGAGCTTCCGACACACTTCTAGTGAGTTCCCAAATGCATCGACTCCAAGCATGGACTTAACCTTGGCCAACCCTGATTGTAATAATCCTTCTATCGTAATTAATCATGCATCAATCAACTCTAACAATCCTGTTAGATCAATAATCCATCAATTGATTTCATCATCAAAATCCAAGATTCAACACTCTCTGCCTTTTTGATGATGACAATCAATTGATGACAGGAGTTAATTCTAACTCCCCCTAAAACCATACCACTTAAATTTAAGAGAAGCACACGCTCTTAAATTCAAGTTATCAACATTCTATGCAAAATTCAACATAAATTTGCATCAAGTCATCAAATCATGAATTATAAAATATCCAAGTTATATCATCAAGTGTTATCAATGAATATTTTTCAATGTCATGTGTCATAAATATATATTTCTCCCCCTTTGTTATCAACAAAAAGGTGAAATATAGAGCTAATAATTTCAAAACACATGATGACATTACTCTCCCTTAGTATATGCATTAATATAGAAGAATTAAATTCAAGAGAGTCATATCCTCTTGAATTCAGGTAAATCAAAGCAATAAGATTTTCAAGCATATAACCTTTCAAGTATAACAAAGATTTGCTTTTTAAACATTTCAACTTATCAAGAATTTTCAAGGATTATCATGAAGTTGAAAATATTTGAGAATTTTTCTTCAAATCATCAAGCATAGAAAATTTTCAAATCAATAAGTATAGAAAATTTTCAAGTCATAGAGTATAGAAGATTTTCAAGTCATTGAGCACAGAAAATTTTCAAGTCATAGAAAATTTCAAGTCATAGTGCATAGAAAATTTTCAAGTCATAGAAAATTTCAAGTCATAGTGCATAAAAGATTTTCAAGTCATTGAGCATAGAAAATTTTCAAGTCATAGAAAATTTCAAGTTATAGTGCATAGAAAATTTTTAAGTCATAGAAAATTTCAAGTCATAGTGCATAGAGGATTTTCAAGTCATTGAGCATACCTTTCTCAATAAATTTAATATATTTAAAAATTAATCTCTAATCATCAACCATATCTTTTATAATTAATAAGGAGAGAGACATGGGAGGTGTTGTTGAATCATTTCATCATGATAAGAGGTCTTAATAAATTTTGAAAGTAATATTAAGAAGAGCTCAAAAGTCCAAGAGATTTAAAGACTACTTATGTATTTCAAATATAGCAAAAGTCATCTCTTGATATATAAAATCATCTCGTGAAAACCATACATTTTTTTAAAACAATAAGATACCAAATCATGAAGAAAGTTTTCAAAAATGTTATCACAAAAAGCTTAATCTCATGAAATCTAGATTAGCAATTTATATATTTTCATGATTTAGCATTTCTAGGTCTTAACCTAATTTGAATATGAGCTCAACACATTTTTCTCATGTAAATTTCAAGAAAATATAATAAATAAATCTAGTAAGTTCTTTCTTCTCTTTTGGGAAGTGCAAGCTAGCAAATTTTTGCTTCCTTTGCATTGTTCAAGTTTTCAATTTTACAAGCTAACAAATTTTGCTCCCCTTTGTCATTGTCAAAAAGAGGGGATGATTGTAATAGTGTAAAACTTTTTCCATTTCACAATTTTTGAATATCATCACATGAAATATATCATGAAAGATTAACATAGTGATGAGATGTACAATTCATGAAGGTAAACTATGAATATCAAGAGACAAATTTATAGGAGAAACAATTAAAATAAAATCTCTTGATTCATCCATAAGACATCTTAAGTTGTCAAATTTATGATTTGTATAAAAATATCCTTTTAAATAATACGAAAACATATAATAAAATATTTTGATTCATAAAAATTTTAAGTTATAATTCTAAGAAATCAAAATCATGATATCATTTAATTTTAAAATCATCAAAATCACTTTCAAGAGATTCAAAATATAATTAATAGACTTATTTGTCCCTTGAAATGGTAGTGATTTCCTTTCTCTACTTTATGTGAATAAGAAGGTAGAATCAAGGTACAGAAATGAAAAATATCATATCATAAAAATATTCAATTTTAAAGATGTAAATTTTAAAATTAAGCTCAAAACTTTACGATATTCAAGGAGATTCAAAAGCTTAAGAGCTACTCATGCATTTAAAATCATCTCATGTAATTTGGATAAAAAACATCAAGACTTCCATAAGAAGGCATGATGGTATATCAAGCTCAAATTGTAAATCAAGTATTTTGTACGCATTTAGAAATTTCTAATTTTCTTCTAAGCACTTGTTTATCATTCAATGTTTGCTTCTAATCATATTAAAAGTTTTATCTCCTACTTTTTGTTATTGTCAAGAGAGAAATATGATTGCATAATTTCAATTTATGTCAAAAAGTATAAGAGATATCATGTCATTAAAAATTCAAATATAAAAGACATGATTTTGTTTAGTAAATTTCTTTTTCCTTTTTGTAAATAATACAAATGAATCTTAGGTGATAATCTTAATTTAAACAAGATAAATCTTTTTAATAGAAAAGAAGATTGATCTTCATAAATTTTTTAATTATTATTGTTAAGATCATAAATATCCTTTTAAAGAAAATCACAAAGATCAATAATGTGATTCTCATAACACATAAGTCAAGTCAAGAAATTAAGAGAATTTTCATGATAATGTAAATCTCATTTAATTTTCAACTTATCATAAATTTAAGAAATACTAATTTTGGTGATAAGTTATACTAAGAAGAAAGTTATAAGTAATCATGTCATAAAGAATATTATTATCAAATCATAAATGCCAAGAACATGATTTATTTTGACACATTTATTTCTAGATGAAATTTTAAAGTTTTTGAAATCTTAAGAGACAAAGTAAGAAGGATCTTGATTCTGATAGAAATATCAAGTTATAAATATTGAGAAGTCAATATCATGTTTAGGATGAAAGGAATCTTAGTAAATAAAAAGATCTTAAATTATAATTTTTAAGATTTCAAGATCATGATTTAAGTTATCAAATAATCAAAAGCAACATATCAATGAAATTGGACAGATTCAAACATATCCATTCTTTAAAACAAAATCATTTAAAAATATATCCAAAATCATCATCAAAAATCACTTTTCAGAAAATTTCAATAAAGTCATCATATATTGTTTTCCAAAAGAAAATAGCTAAAAGTTTTTTAATTCATTTTTAATATATTTCATTAATTGATTTATTTATATTAGTTGTGCTTTCATGTGTGATTTTTAAAGTATGCCAAATATCGAAAGTCGAATCACAAGCAGAAACACGATTAAACTCGTTCATATCAAGAGCACAAAGCAAGACATTCATAGCCTTTGCGTTTAAAGAGAAAGTATTCTTCTCCAAATCATTCCAATTATTCATTGGAAGAGAAGACTTTTCAAATCCACTCTCAACTATATTCCATAAATCATAGTCCAAAGAGATGTGGAAAATATGCATCCATCTTTTCCAATATGTGTAATCCGTCCCATTGAACATGAGTGGACGTGAAATGAAATGTCCCTCATTCATGCCAAAACAGGCCATTTACTCAAGTGGGTGTTAATCCAAAGAGTAATAACCTTGCTCTGATACCAATTGTTAGGATCAATTGGCACTAAGAGGGTGGGTGAATTAGTGCAAACTAAAATTTTTTCTTTCTAAAGCAAAAGCTTTTCGAATAAGATAGAATAGAAAATCAGAAGCTTTTCATTTTTAATAAAATAAGTGAGTGATTAAAAGTAAGTTGTTAAGGAAGCTGGAAAGATAATTATGTTTGAGGAAAAGAACTTATCGTCTTGCTTTCAAGGAGTTTAGTTAAGTTAGAAGCATCAATTCAACAACATTCAAGCAATGCAAATATGAAACACTTACAATTTTATAGTGGTTCGGCGCCAACGACCTACGTCCACTTCCGAGTCCTCCTTCTTGAGGCACACCGGCATCCACTACCAATTTTCTTTGGGTGAAGATCAAACCCTTACACTTGAGCTTACAAGGGAGATTAGATTTACAACTCTAAGCTCTCTCCATTACCCCTTTTCTTTTTCTTACAATTCTCACACAATATTTTCTCAGAATATAATCCCCCAAAAGTGTTGTTGTAAATGTAAGAAAATTTAGAGTATTTATAGACCCCAAATTGGCTTCAAAATTGGAGCCAAAATCCAACTTACCCGGAAAATCTGGGTACGAGCGGTTTACTCGCCGTCCCAGGCGGTTTACCCGTCGTCAGCAACTGGCCACCGCCCAAATACTATGGTACGGGCAGTTCACCCGCCACTTGGGCGGTTTACCCGTCGAAAGTTGCTGCCCGCTGCCCGGATTCTATGGTACGGGCGGTCCAACCGCTGCTCACCGGTGATTTACCCATCGAAATTTCCGCAAAAGTGGTTCTCTCCACTTTTCGAATTCTAGCTTGACTTTTATGTTGACCAACTTTTTAGTCAACTTATTGAGCTCAACCTGAGCTCAACCAAACCCAGTAGTGGATCCGGTTGCCTCATTGAGTTGATTTGGATTCCTTCCAAATCCAACTCAATTAAGACTCTAACCTTAACTATGACTCAATGTTTACAACACTTAATGACTAATTAAGCCTAAGTAAGACCTAACTCCCGCATACTCCGGCAACCTCCGACAATCTTACGGCAAGTCCTCCGGTCTTCTTTCCGGCGATCACCCTTCACGTTCCTAGCGAGCTTCCTGATTCTTTCGGCGAATCTCCTAGTGAACTTCCGGCGAGATCCCACCGCATCGTCCGAACTCGGCCAGATGCCTAGGCTTTATCTTGGCCCATCATCTGGTTGTAATTTCATTGATCCTACCATAGTTAGACTTGCACGATGCTAATTATGACTTAATTAAATACAATCACGTGAGTGATGGCACGTGTGACACGCTCTGTTATCTTTTTACTTATGATTAATATTGGTATATTCTCACATTATATTATTTACTGCATATATATTGTGATGTCCTTAGTTCTGTGCAATGAGAATCGAATCATGATGAGATCACGATAATGAGATTGATTCACCTTTAAACGTAGATCCTAAATAATCCCGGTCATAGGTTACTCAAGAGGGACATTGAGATAACCGGATAGATCGATGTACTATATACCCGTCCATATGATGGAGGCGGCTGGTCTCATAGCCACTTGTGTGGAGACACTAAGGATATAGTACATGTGCTCATTGGAGAATAAGTTCACTGATTGATCCGCTTATGAAATGTTGTATGGTTAATGATACCTAGTGTCAAACAGTGATTCCATAGTCCCAGTTGTGTATATGGTCCTTAGACTTGAGACACCAAGGATGCCTTGTATGAGTACTTTTTTCTTTAACGCCAGACTTACAGGTTTGGAAAGCTCCAAATCTGATATAGCTGGTCATCGGGATTGGTAGCTAACCTTACGAAGGCAATTGAGTGCCAATAGAGGATCATCCACTCTCGGTATCACGAGAGGAATATCTCATATGTGCTTGCTTAGACAAATCCTTAGCCAGGGTCATTCGGATTGAGAGAGGAGTTCTCTGGTAGAATCTGATTAGAGCGAGACAAACTGATTCCGTATGTGACCTGACAGTACCATATCCAATATACGATCTATGAGATATTATTTAGATGAGTAATTATAGATACACGATAACTATGTACAGACAAGTCCGATGGATTTGATCCCCTATATATCGTTTGGGGACTATGGCGTAGTGGCCTAGTACGTCCATAGTCGGATGAGTCGAGTGAATTATTATGAGGATAATAATTCACTATATCAGAAAGAGTTCTGATGGGAGTGACTTACGGCCAGCTCGGTATCGGGCCTAGAGGGTCACATGCATATGGTGGATGCTTCAGCGAATATAGGATTTGATGAAGATCCAATTAGCCCCTATTCTCATTAGATGAGACCCTATGCTGATGGGCTCCTTGCTTAAGGCCCAATTAGAGGCCTAAGGAAATTATTGGATAGAGATCCAATAATACAAGGTTAGTGGGTTATTGGATGGAGATCCAATACCCACTAAGGCAGGAGTCCTAGGGTTTTTTGATGGCTCTCTATAAATAGGAGGGGAGACTCATGGTTGATAGGCTACAACTTTAGCCACCACCTCCTATTCTCCTCCCTCCCTTTGAGCTAGAGTTGTAAGATCAGATTGGAGGAGTTTCGTTGTAGAGATCCATCGTGTGGATACCGCTAGAGAGGAGGATGCTTGACCTCCTTCATCTTTTCCATCCGGATCTGGAATATAAGGATATACGATCTTCATAGGTAAAATCAATCTCTCACACGTCATGGTTTTATCAGTTTTTACACTTTTCTCACGACCCCAATCTTTTGCACGGTAATTTGATCTGCGTGGGAAACCGATGTTTGTTTTGATTTTCGCTGCGCATGTGGTGCACCCGCTAAGGTTTCCCAACAGTGGTATCAGAGCCAAGATTTTCGTGCGAAAGATTGGTTTTAAACTGCGTATGATGAGATTGAATCACGTAGCTGCATGTAGAGGTGGCTAGCTATGGCCAGGCCCCCTGCAGGGGTGGCCGGTTGTGGCCAAGGCCCCCTTGCAATGGGGCGACCGGCTACGGCCAAGCCGCAAGGGGTGGCTACCCGCAGCGTGCTCGCAAGGGGCGGTCGCCAACAGGGGCGACGATGCCGGTCGTAGGGGTGGCCGCCCCTTGGTAGGGCGCCTGTCGGCCGCAAAAGGCAACCGTCGCCTGCGCAGGGGCAGTGGCGACGGCGGCACAAAAAGGGGTAAGAGGGGTTAGGGCATCGTTTGGAGAAAAGGATGATCCTACCCCTATAAATTTAAAAAATTCCAAGGATTGTCCTTGTGTACAGAATTTCAAAAATACCCTCAATAATTCTAAAAATTTCGAGGACTGTCCTCTCATCCAGAATTATGAAAATATCCTCAATAATTCTGAAAACTCCGAGGACTGTCCTCTCATCTAGAATTACAAAAATAACCTTGACAATTCTAAAAATTCTGAGCATATCCTGATTTCTAAAAAATAATTAATTAAATAGTTTAACTAATTATTATATATATCTAGTAATCCTACATATGATGTGATGTACATGTGATGCATGATGTGGATGGATGATCATGAGCCATGTATTGTGATTTGTGTAATTATGATTATTATTATTATTAGGGCCTGCGAGCCTACGTTTTTCTCGTTTATTGTTGGGCATGCATACTTGTGATTATTTATAATTACATGGAAAGGCACGACGGGAGCGTGGAGATGACAGCGGGACCCACGATGCCATGACGGGAGATTACGATGCATGGTGATGCGACGATCCAACAGAACAGATGATGACGAGATCAACAATCACTGGGCATGGAGATGCGCTGATGCACATATAGATCCTATTGTGAGTGATTAGACCCACTGGCTCGGGCTTAATCATATTAGGTGACAGCTCATGATCCTCCGGTGTGGCTTGCATATGTGATGTGTTATACACCTACTAGATATATGTATATATATATATATATATATATATATTTGCATACGATGTAGATATATATTAAATATATATATGTGTGACACGACATATTAGGAGACCGATACGAAACAAAAAACCCATTCTACGATAATATTAAGTCGGTAAGTGTGAGGCAATAAGATTGATCCACGTGGCATTCCATCGTTATAGGAAGAAATTGAATCACGATATAGGTTAAGTTGGTCGAGTCTCTCGAGGCTCACCTATCTACGTGATCGAGATCTTGCCTACGACATAGAGATGTCACAGGTGACCTGAGGATATGGTATGCTTGGTCGAGTCCCTCGAGGGTATATCATCGAATCAAACTTATCTTGTAACAATGTGATGACTTAACTGAACGTCATGGTTGGTCGAGTCCCTCGAGACCATGATGATTCGGAGGCCGAACATGACAGGAATCACAAGGAGTTGTGATTGGCAAGAGTTGCCTACATTTTGGGCTTGTGTAATTGGTCGAGTCCCTCGAGGTTGCACTAAGACGCCAATTGGATCCCGATCCCCACTAGGAGTATGCCGGAGACTTCTGTCTCACGTGTCGATGGTGTCGCATGATTCGCTAAGAAAATAGTGGGAGTACATTAAGATAGAAGTCCATATCTTAATTAATATTTTCTGTAAAATCTGCATGTTATTTATTTTTTGCTATAGCTTATTTTGTCAGAAACATGTCGCTCACAAACCCCCTACATTGTATACTTGATGCCAACCGCCTCATTGGTCCAAAAGCTCCACAACTTGAGAATTGTTCTCATGGAAGAGAAAATCGTATATGTATTTAACATGATTGTGTCCACGCTGGAGGAAAGGATAAGCGAGGACGAGATTGCTCGCTTTGTGAAGTATATAGATAGTTCTAGAGGATAGATAACCTATGTGTTGATCTTATACTTCAGTACCTACCATATTCCTTTTCTCGCTTTATCATGAATTTTAACATGAGCAAGATTGAGGTGACTCTCCCTGAGCTCCTCAATATGTTGAGGGAAGCTGATAGTGCCATCAAGAAGGAGAAGCTAGTTCTCTATATTGGTGAGACAAAAAGACAAAGAAGGCCAACAAGACCCTTAAGAAGGGGAAGGGCAAAAAAAGACCAGGTAAGGCAACGGTTGCCAAGAAAGACCCGACAAAGGATAAAGGATAGTGCTTCCACTACGGCCAAGATGGACATTGAAAGAGGAACTGTAAGGACTACCTTGTAAATAAGGCAAAACAAAAGCTTAGAGAAGCTTCAAGTATATTCATGATCAGTTTTCACTTGTTAGATTTTTATGATAACACATGAGTATTGGATACTGGGAGTGTTTATCATATCTGTAATTCATTGTAAGTTCTGGCAAGACCTAGGAGACTGGCCAGCGGCAAGATGGACCTCAAGATGGGCAATGGAGAAGAGTTGTTGCAGTTGTCGTTGGGGTGGTCACCCTACATCTGCCTGGTGGAGCTATCATTGCATTGGATGCATGCTATTTTGTTCCCTCTATTATCAAAAATATTATTTATATATCTTATTTTACAATTAGTGAACATAAATTAATTTTTGAGAACAATAGTTGTTCAATAATTATGGATAATGAGATCATCACTAGAGGGACCGTCATAAATGACTTATATGTGTTAAACACTTCTCCACATATCATGAATATAAATATGTCTAAGAGAAAAAGAGATGAGGTGAATAATGCATACATATAACATTGTAGGCTAGGTCATATACATGAGGGAAATGATTCAAAAGTTGCTGAAAGATGGATACTTAGATCCATTTGACTATGAAACCTATGCAACTTGAGAACCTTGCTTTCGTGGGAAGATGACCAACTCTTCTTTTAATGGAACTGGAGAGAAAGCCACCGAGTCATTGGAACTCATACATAGTGATGTATGTGGTCCCATATCGACTTAGGCTATAGGTGGTTACTTATACTTCATTACATTCACTATGATTTTTCTAGGTAAGGAAACATGTACTTAATGAAGTACAAATCTGAGGCCTTTGAGAAATTCAGGGAATATAAGAATGAGGTAGAGAACCAAATTGGAAAGAGTATTAAGACTCTTCAATTAGATCGAGGAGGAGAGTACTTGAGTACAAAGTTCACCCATTTCCTCAGGGACAATGGGATTCTATCCCAGTGGACACCTCAGCTCAATGGTGTATCAGAAAGGAGGAATTGCACACTGTTAGACATGGTGCGGTCCATGATGAATTTCGCTGACCTACCCATCTCATTCTGGGGGTACGCCCTAGAGACTGTAGCTTACCTTCTGAATAGAGTTCCATCAAAGTCGGTAGTGTCTACACCATATGAGATATAGAAAGGAAAGAAGCCCGATTTTAAGATTGCTAAGATTTGGGGCTGTCCTGCCCACGTTAGAGGACACAACCCCGGTAAGTTGGAATCAAAGACAAAATGGTGCACATTCGTTGGATACCCAAAGGAAACTTGTGGGTTTTTTTTTCTATCATCCCGAGGACCAAAAGGTCTTTGTTGCCAAGAGAGTTGTGTTCCTTGAGAAGGAACACATTCTTGGTAGAAACGATGGGAGCAAGATAGAATTAGGCAAGGTTGGAGAACCTACCTCAAGCACCATTACAGAGCTTGAGTCTGTTTAGGTACCTAACACACAAGTTCCAACTTTACGTAGGTCTAGTAGAGTATATCACCCTCCTGAAAGATATGTGGGACATATCAGTGGAGATAACTTTGAGAATGTTAATCCTCAGACCTACGATGAGGCTATTATGAGTATAGACTCTGGGAAGTGGCAAGAAACTATGAATTCTAAGATAGATTTCATGTACTCTAACAAGGTTTGGAACCTTGTGGATGCACCCGAGGGTATTGTACCCATCGGCTGCAAATGGATCTTCAAGAAGAAGATCAGAGTGGATGGAAAGGCAGAGACCTATAAAGTAAGACTGGCAGCTAAAGGATATTGTCAAAGACAAGGAGTTGATTATGATGAAACATTTTCACCTGTAGCCATGCTTAAGTCATTAGAATTATTTTGGCTATTGCAGCACACTATGACTATGAGATCTGGCAGATGGATGTCAAAACGACATTCCTCAATAGCGACCTCTAGGAGGTGTATATGATACAGCTAAAGGGATTCATATCTAAAGAGAGTCCAGATAAAGTGTGAAGGTTGCTTAGATCCATTTATGGATTGAAGCAAGCTTTCCGAAGTCGGAACATAAGATTTGATGAGATGATAAGATCTTATGACTTCGTTAAGAACGAAGATGAGCCTTGTGTGTACAGGAAGGTAAATAGAAGCGCTATCACCTTCTTGGTGCTATATGTAGATGACATCCTAATCATTGGGAATGATGTAGGAATGCTCTCCATAGTAAAAGCTTGACTATCTAGAAACTTCTCCATGAAAGACTTAGGGAAAACATCATATATTTTGGGGATCCAGATCTATAGAGATAGATCCAAAAGGATGCTTAGTTTGTCTCAGTCTAGGTACATAGACTCCATTGTCAAAAGGTTTGGCATAGAAAATTTCAAGAGATGTCTCATACCGATGAGACATAGAATATCACTTTCTAGGATAAGATACCTTATGCCTCAGCGATAGGGTCTATCATGTATGTGATGCTATGTACTAGGCCTGATATATCACATGCTCTGAGTGTCACGAGCAGGTATCAAGCAGATCTAGGTTTAGAATATTGGAAGGCCGTAAAGTGTATCCTTAAGTACTTAATAAGAATAAGGATATTTTACTGGTATATGAAGGAGGTAGCCTCTAGGTTAAGGGCTACACAGACTCAAGTTTTCAGTCTGATATTGATGATAGCAAGTCAAATTCATGGTATATTTTCACCATGAATGGAGGAGTAGTAAGCTAGAAGAGTTCCAAGCAAGATACTACTGCTGACTCGACCACAAAGGCGGAATACATTGCTGCAGCAGAAGAAGCAAAGGAAGGGGTATGGATGAAGAAGTTCATTTAGATTTGGGAGTCATACCAAGCAGCGTGGAGCTAACTCCTATATATTGTGACAGCGATAGAGCGATAACTCTAGCAAGGGAACCCAAGTCTCATCAGAATTGTTCTGAGAAGGTTACATCTGATTAGAGCGATCATGACCCAAAAAGATATAGCAATAGAAAGAGTTCCATCTGAAGATAACATTACAGATCTATTGACGAAGCCGTTGGCTCAGATCCTATTTGAGCGTCACAAGGGTCTGATGGGGATCAAACACATAGGTGATTGGTTTTTGGTCAAGTGGGAGATTGCTGGTTATAGGTGCCATATAAGCCAATCACGTGAGTGATGGCACGTGTGACACGCTCAATGATCTTTTTGCTTATGATTAATATTAGTATATTTTCACATTATATTATTTGTTGCATATATATTGTGATGTCCTTGGTTCTGTGTAATGAGAATCGAATCGTGATGAGATCACGATAATGAGATCGATTCACCTTTAAACATAGATCCTAAATAATCCCGGTCATAGGTTACTCAAGAGGGACATTGAGATAACCGGACAAATCGGTGTACTATATACCCGTCCATATGATGGAGATGGCTGGTCTCATAACCACTTGTGTGGAGACACTAAGGATATAGTACAGGTGCTCATTGGAGAATAAGTTCATTGATTGATCCGCTTATGGAATGCTATATGCTTAATGATACCTAATATCAGACAATGATTCCATAGTCCCAGTTGTATATATGGTCCTTAGACTTGAGACACAAATGATGCCTTGTATGAGTACTCTTTTCTTTGACGCCAGACTTACAGGTTTGGAAAGCTCCATATTTGGTATAGCTGGTTATCAGGATTGGTAGCCAACCTTACAAAGGTAATTGAGTGTCAATAGAGGATCATACACTCTCGGTATCATGAGAGGAATATCTCATATGTGCTTGCTCAGATAAATCCCTAGCTAGGGTCATTCGGATTGAGAGAGAAGAAGTTCTCCGGTAGAATCCGATTAGAGCAAAATAAACTGATTTCGTATGTAACCTAACAGTACTATATCCAATATACAATCTCTGAGATATTATTTGGATGAGGGATTATAGATACACGATAACTATGGACAGACAGGTCCGATGGATTTGATCCCCCCTGTACCGTTTGGGGACTATGGCGTAGTGGCCTAGTACGTCCATAGTCGATGAGTCGAGTGAATTATTCTAAGGATAATAATTCACAATATAAGGAGTTTTAATGGGAGTGACTCATGGCCAGCTCGGTATCGGGCCTAGAGGGTCACACATATATGGTGGATGCTTCAGTGAATATAGGATTGGATGAAGATCCAATTAGCCCCTATTCTCATTAGATGAGACCCTATGCTGATGAGCTTCTTGCTTAAGGCCCAATTAGAGGCCTAAGGAGATTATTGGATAGAGATCCAATAATGCAAGATTAGTGGGTTATTGGATAGAGATCCAATACCCACTAAGGCAAGAGCCCTAGGGTTTTTGGTAGCTTTCTATAAATACGAGGGGAGACTCATAGTTGATAGGCTGCAGCTTTAGCTACCACCTGTTATTTTCCTCCCTCCCTCTAAGCAAGAGTTGTAAAATCAGATTGGAGGAGTTTCACTGTAGAGATCCATCATGTGGATACTGCTAGAGAGGAGGACTCTTGACATCCTTCATCTTCTCTATCCGGATCTAAAATACAGGGATATACGATCTCCCTAGGTAAAATTAATTTCTCACACGTCACGGTTTTATCGATTTTTTCGCTTTTCTCATGACCCCAATCTTTTGCATGATGATTTGATCTGTGTGGGAAACCAGTTTTTGTTTTGATTTCTATTGCGCATTTGATGCACCCGCTGAGGTTTCCCAACATACAAGACCATCCCGACTCTCGACAAGCTTTTCGGCTACCCCCCCAATAATATTCCGGTGAGTCTCGGTCTTCTTTTGGCGAACTCCCTTGCGCCATCCTGGCAAACTCCCGATACCCTCGGCGAGCTTCCGACACACTCCTAGCGAGTTCCCAAACTCATCGACTCGATGCATGGACTTAACCTTGGCCAACCCTGATTATAATAATCCTTCTATCGTAATTAATCCTGCATCAATCAACTCTAATAATCCTATTAGATCAATAATCTATCAATTGATTTCATCATCAAAATTTGAGATTCAATACTGATATGGTTCACCCGACCCATAACTGACTCTGACTCACATGACTCAACCTAAATAGATGGACCTGACTTAGCTAGGGTCTTATTATGCTAACTACTACATACTAAGGCATACAAATACAATCAATTTGACCAACATGTAAAGTGACCTTCCTAACTCTCGGCGATCTTCCCGGCAACCTCCGGCAAACTTCTGGTGAGTCTCGGTCATCTTTTGGTGAACCCCAGCGCATTCCTGGCAAGCTCCCGATCACCTTCGGTGAACTCCTAGCAAACTCCCAATAAGCCCCTGATCACCCTCGGCAAGCTCTCGACGAACTCCCGGCAAGCCCCCAATACCTTTAGCGAGCTTCCAGCGAACTCCCGACAAGCCCCCGATACATTCAGCGAACTTCCAACGATCTTCCGACGAGTTCCCACTGCATCGTTCGAACCCCGACCTGATGCTTGAACTTGACTCTAGCCTAACATTTGATTGTTTTGCCTTGTCGTAGTTATTCCTGCATTATTCATCTCTAACACACAGGTTAAATACTAAAACACATCAATTGATTTCATCATCAAAATCTGAGATTTAAAAATCTTCCTCTTTTTGATGATGACAACCAATTGATGACGGAGTTAACCTTAACTCCCCTTATGTAAATGCCATAGGAAAAAACAAACTTAAATTCAAATGAACCCAACACTTTTGAATTCAAGCATGATACCATTCATGACAAAACTTTCAAATATTCGTCTTCCAACTCAAAAATTTAACATAAATCATACATTCATCAATTTCAAACATTTTAAAGATTTTGAAAATAATAAATCATTTCTCCCCCTTAAATCATCAATCATTTCTCCAATTTATCATCTATAAAAAAAAGGAGAAATACCCATTTTAACATTTCTCATTAATATTCAACATTTGTCATCAATATACCATTTCTCCCCTTTTGTCAGCAACAAGAAGGTGAAATATTTAGTATACCACTTCTAAGCAAATGTTTAAGACAAATGTTCATCACATTTCAAATAAAACATTATGTCATATCATTTCTCTCCCTTTGTTATCAACAAAAAGGTAAAATATTTAGCATACAATTTCTAAGCAAATGTTCAAGACAAATGTTTATCATAGTTTAAATTTCTCCCTCTTTGTTATCAACAAAAAAAAGGAAAATATTAATCACATTTTTAAACATAAATGTTTAACACAAACATAAAGAATTTATTTCATTGCTCCCTCCTAGTAAAATAAGATCAATGATAGAATTTTCTCATCAAAATTCATTTCTTCTCCTTTGTAAATAGAATAGAAGAAGAAGAGAGGGTGTGTGTGTGTGTGTGGGGGGGGGGGGGGGGGGGGGGGGGGGGGTAATACGCAAAATATTTATAAAGGATCATAAAAATCTCATCACAAAGAATAACTTTGAATCTCAATCTTATAAATGTCAATTCCGAAGACAATTATTTCGAAGGTGAGATTAAAAATCCTAAAAATCCAAGAGCTACTCATGCATTCATCTTACGTAAACTTCAAGCAATTCAAAAATCTGAAAAGTAGTAAATCATGCATGGGTTAACATTCCTAGCTCTCTTCTAATAAATTCAAATTATGCATCATTTAATAGCTTAGTTGTTAAGATATCAATTTTCTCTCCCTTTGTGATTGTTAAAAAGGAATATGATATATATATATATATATATATATATATATATATATATATATATATATATATATATATATATACATCCATATCCTAATTATGATCAAAAGTATGACGGGATCATGTCACTAAGGATGAAAAATCTAATTATAAGTACCAAAAGACATGATTTCTTTTAGGAAATCTCTCCCCTCTTTTTTCTTTATGAATAATGAAAATGAGTCTTAGGGGATTAAATAATCTTGATTCATCCAAGATAAATCTTAAGACACCTAATTCATTTAGATAAATATTTTTTATAAATTAGAAGAATGATCTTGAAAAAAAAATCTCAATTATAATTGTTAAGATCATAAATCTCCTTTTTATTAAAAAAGGAAATCATAGAGTAAAAATAATAATTTCTATAAAGGATAAGTCAAGTCAAGAAGCCAAATTCTCATTCAATTTTCAACTCATCACAAATTTAAGAAATATTAATTTGGTGATGAAGTATATCATTCATGAAAGGAAGTCATAAACAAATTATGTCATAAAAGATATTAATAT
Source organism: Ensete ventricosum (assembly GCA_029747655.1). Lineage (NCBI taxonomy): Eukaryota > Viridiplantae > Streptophyta > Magnoliopsida > Zingiberales > Musaceae > Ensete > Ensete ventricosum. The sequence goes on from JAQQAF010000002.1 coordinate 22,575,369, forward strand.
CAAATTATGAATGCCAAAAGATATGATTTCTTTTAACAAATCTCCTCTTAAATGACAAAAAAGAATTTGAGGAGAACAGATAATAAAGAGAACTTATATCAAGCTTTAAATATCGAGAAAACAAGATCATGATTAAAACTCGTCTATGCTAAGTTGCATAGGAGAAAAGATAGAAGATCTTGATTCATGTATAGAAAATTTTAAGTTATCAATATCATGATTAATAAAAAAAAATTATAATTATGAAAGAAGATAAATCATAATTTATTTGGATAATTTTCTTTAATAAAATGTCAGAATCATTTTAAATGATCTTGATTTATATGAAGATCTCAAGTTCCAATTTTCAGGATGTCAAGATCATGATTTGGACAATAACTTTTTCAAGTTTAAATCATTAAATTATTTTTGTAGTTTAAGAGATTCAATAATAATTATATCACTTTATCTCTTATCGAAGGTTTGATAGGATAAAAATATTTTCAAAAAAATACTTTTTCTTTTTTTAGTTGTTTCACTTTATGTGATATATTTCAAGAATGGATTCCAAATCCATGCATGGTCATTTGAAATTAAAAACCAAAAATTATTTCAAAATATATCAACAAGATCATTAATATAATATATTAAAATAATAAAATATCTTCAAACAAAAAATTTGATTTATTTTAATTCTAATATTTAAGAGGGTCTAACTCTTTACACTTAGTGTAAGGGGTTGTCATGCTCATTTCCAAATTTTTATTTATTTGAAGTTCAAATTCAAAAGTAATATATCATTCAATTATACAACCTACTTTAGGTCAACATATAACCCATCCAATATTATAATCATTCATGCCAATAATTTTTAACCTATCATCAAAACCCCTTTTCCCATAAATTTTAACTTAGATAATTTTGCATTAAAAATAACTAAAGTTTATTTGTTCTAACTTTAGTATGCCCTAGCTACAGAAAAGCCATATACCATTGAAGGCAATCAAGATTAACTTTATAACCATGAATCATCCAAATATTTGTTACCAATGATTTTATTTTTAATAATTTTTCTTGTTATTACTTAGGCTAGTGAGCTTGAAGAAGTGTTAGATATCAAGTCATGTACCTTGAGCATCCACTTTAAAAATATTACTTAGTGCTCCTAGTCTTTTAGGAGACAAATTTATAGTATAGGAGGTTTTAATTTATGTACCAATTTGACTTTGGGTCCATCATGAAAAGCTCTATCCATTTTAACTAAAGGTATTTGATTGTTTATGGTTCCTTTATAAACCCACATCAATTTATATGGACTATATTTCCTAAATGAACACTTATAAGTAAAGTGTCCATATTTATCACAAAAATTATATCTATTTTCGGGCAAAGAGTATAATGTGGTTCTTCTAATAAGGGTAGTTGGCTTTTGATGAGTATTGCTCACAATGTTGAATCTCGGATTTTGATGATGAAATCAATTGATGAGTTTTATAATATAACTTGTGTGTTAAAGAAAGTGATGCAGGATTAATTACGATGGTAAAAAGGTATTATAATCAGATGTTGGGTCGGAGTCAAGTTCGAACATCGGGTCAAGGTTCGGACGACTCAATGGGAGCTCGTCAAGAGTTTACCGGAGGTCAACCGAGGTTCAGATGATGTTGTCGGGAGCTCACCGAGAACTCACCGAGAACTCACCAGAAGTTTATCGGAAGAATGCTGGAAGTTCGTTGGGAGTTCATCGAAGAAAATCGGGAGCTCGTCGAGGGTTCATCGGAAGGATGTTGGGAGTTCGCCGAAGAGACGATCAAACAACGAAGATTATACGTTGAGTGTCGTAGTTAGCATCATAATGAGAGTTAGTTTTACTAGCTCAATTAAGAGACTATTAGGCCTTAATTGGGGTTGATTTGGATTTATTATAAAAGTCATTTCAGTAACCCAAGGTCAGATGAGACACGGTCTTTGAAGACACGATCACCAAGACGACATAGTCTTCGAAGATGTGTCAGGTGATTGACCCACTCAGACTGGGTGGTTGACCCACCTAGACACAGTCTTCCAGACTTTGTCAAGTGGTTGAACTACCCAAAACATAATCTTCGAGACTAACACCTCGGAAATACTTAAAATTTGATTTTTGGTTTCACATTTGAAGCCATTTGGGGACTATAAATATCCACCCATTCTTGTTAGAGCATGCAAGGCAATTAAGAGCAAAAACCTTGTGAAAATACTATTGTAATTGAGAGCTTCTCCTCATTTCGCTTTGTGTAGTTTTTGTTTAAGGGATAGCTTAGAGACTTGTAAATGTTATCTCCTAAACCTGTAAAAGGAGAATAGAGTTGTAAGAGGGTAGTTGATCTTCACCCATTGAAGGAAGATCAATAGTGGAAGCCGGTAATCTTAATGGAGGAGGAATCGGGAGTGGACGTAGGTCACGAGACCGAACTACTATAAAATCGGTTTGCTTTCTCTTCTTTGCTCTTTATCTTCATTGCTTTGTTATTTAACTGTCTATTATCTTTGCTTACACTATTATAAACATCTCTACGCTTAGACGCATTTCTGATATGATTTTTATTGAGCGAATATTTAAATCGACCTAATTTTTTTTTTCATAAGCACTAATTCACCCCCTCTTAGTGTCGCTTTGATCATAACAATTGGTATCAGAGCCACATTTCTCTCTATTTGGCTTAAAATCCAAGAGAGATGACTTTTATTGGCAATCAAGAGGGACTTTCTATTTCATCCTCCCATGCTCAATGGGACAGATTTCACGTATTGGAAAACTCGAATGAGAATTTTTCTACTTTCTATGGATTTTGAATTATGACATATGATTAAAAGTCTTCGAAATCGATGAACGAATGGAATGATTCAGAAAAGAAGACATTCTCTTTGAATGCTAAAGTGATGAACGCTTTATTTTGTGCTCTTGATAAAAATAAATTTAATCAGATTTCTATATGCGAAACTTATTTGGCACACACTCGAAGTCACACACGAAGGCACTAGTCGAGTCAAAGAGTCAAAAATTAATCTTTTGATACATAGCTATGAGTTATTTCGCATGAAACCAAGTGAGACCATAGGAGACATGTACACATGTTTTATAAATATTGTCAATGGTCTAAAAGTACTTAGTAAAAGTTTTTCTAATTTTGAACTTGTTAACAAAATGTTAAGATCCCTTCCTAAAAGTTGGGATCCCAAAGTAACGACAATACAAGAAGAAAAGGAACTAAATAATTTTCCACTTGAAGAACTAATTGGGTCTTTGATGACTTACGAAATGACATGTATAGTACATGATGAACTCGAGAACAACCTTCCAAAGAACAGGAAGGATATATCACTTAGAACCAAGGAAGACCACTTGGGAGAAAACTCAAGTGACGATGATGATGATGAAGACTTCGCACTTCTTATAAGAAAATTTAAGAAATTGTTAAAAATGACTAAAACAAAACAAGATGCTAAGAACAAAAGTGAACTAAAAAGGGACTCAATAATATGTTACAAATGTAAAAAAGCCAAAAATAAATGTCCCCGAGTGAAGAAGAAGCAAACAAAGAAGAAGAAGGCGCTCAAAGCTACTTGGGATGACTCAAGTTCATCCAAAGATAAGGAGCCAACCAACAAGGAAGAAGTTGCAAATTACGCTTTAATGACATTTGGCAACGAGGTAAGTAACCTAAAAAAATCTTTTTTATCTTATGATGAATTATTTAATACATTTAATGACTTATTTGATGATCTTAAATTAGCTAGTAAAAAGTATAAATTATTAAAGAAAGATCATGCTTCACTTGCTAGTGAGTTTGAAAATTTAAAAAAGGAGTATGATGAACACAGGATAGCTCCTTGCACTAAGTGTGAAGAATTAGATACACTTAAGAAAGAAAATATTTCATTACAAGAAATATTAAATAAATTTAAGATAGGTAACAAATCCTTAAACATATCCTTGTTAATAAGGGTCATGTTTATAGAAAGGAAGGAATTGGCTTTATGAGTAACACTCGACAAAAGCCAACCATCTTCATTAAAAGACCTATATTATATGCTTCACCTTTAAATAAATTTAATTTTTATGGAAGAATTGAACATTATACTTAGAAATGTTCATTTGAAAGGCATAGTCCACACAAATTAATTTAGGTTCATAAAGAAACCATAAACAACTCGATGCCATTAGTAAAATTAGGTATAATTTTTTATGAGGAACCCAAAGGCAAATGAGTACCTAAACCAAAACCACCTTTCTTGTAGGTATATCTCCAAACAAAGGTTAGAAGCATAAAATGGTACCTTGATAGTGGATGCTCAAGGCACATGATCGGAGATCCAACTCATTTATCTAAGCTTACTAGCCTAAATAAAGGATTTGTCACATTTGGAGACAACGACAAGGGAAAAATCATTGGAAAGAAACAATAGGTAACAAATCAAACCTCTTGATTGAAGATGTATTATTAGTTGATGGTTTGAAATATAATCTACTAAGCATTAGCCAATTATATGATAATGGATACATTATCAAATTTGAATCTAATGCTTGTATAATTGAAATACCACACAAAAATAGTTATATGATTGCCTTAAAAAGCAATAATGTGTATACTATTGACATTGATAATTTTTATAATGAAATATATTTTTTGGTCTTAAATGATGATGCATGGATTTGGCATAAGAGACTAGGACATGCTAGCATGAAACTATTAAATCAAATCTCAACTAAAAATATAGTAAGAGGAATGCCTAGCATCAAGTTTGTAAAAGACAAAGTTTGTGATGCATGCCAACTAGGAAAATAAATAAAAAGTAGTTTCAAATAAAAAAAATCAAATAAGCACCTCTAGGCCACTACAATTGATCCATATGGATTTATTTGGACCAATTGATACTACAAGCTTAGGAGGTAGCAAATATACATTTGTTATTATATACGATTATAATAGATAGATATACTTGGACCTATTTCTTGACATACAAAAGTGATTTTTTTAAATATTTTTTAAAATTTTGTAAACTTGTTCAAAATGAAAAGGGTTTATAATTTCATCTATACGTAGTGATCATGGTGGTGAGTTTCAAAATCATAATTTTCAAAATTTTTGTAACTCAAATAGGTATAATCATAATTTTTCTACTCCTAGAAATCCATAACAAAATGGAGTAGTGGAAAGAGAAAATAGGAGCATATAAGAAATGACTAGAACCATGTTAAATGAACATAGCCTACCCAAATATTTTTGGGCCGAAGCCATTAATATGACATGCTATGTCATGAATAGGGTTCTCGTAAGACTATTACTCTCCAAATCTCCTTATGAATTGTAGAATAATGAAAAACCTAATATTTTATTTTTAAAGTATTTGGTTGTAAATATTTTATTTTGAATGAAAAAGATGCATTAGGAAAGTTCGATGCAAAATCCGATGAATGCATATTTCTTGGTTATTCCCTAATTTCAAATACCTATTGTGTCTTTAATAAAAGAACTCTAGTAATTGAGGAATCCATCCATATTATTTTCAATGAGGTTTTCAAATTGAAGAAAATTGATTTTAATGATAATTTTAATTTTGATACTTTAAATTTGAATGATAAACCTCCGTAAAATAACTTGGATGCATCTACTTCCAATGAGTCCTTACCCAAGGAATGAAAGTATATAGATGCTCATCCTAAGGAGTTAATAATAAGATATATATCAAAAGGTGTTCAAACTTATTCATCATTTAAAATTTTTTGTGCTAACACCGTATTTTTATCTCAAATTGAACCAAAATTCATTGAAGAAGCCTTAAAAGATGATTCTTGGGTTATTTCAATGCTTGAAGAGTTAGACCAATATGAGAAAAATCAGGTATGAGAGCTTGTTTAGACCTAATGACCATTTAGTAATTGGTACTAAATGGGTCTTTAGAAACAAACAAGATGAAAATGGTATCGTGGTTAAAAACAAGGCTAGATTAGTGGCCAAGGGTTTCAACCAAGAAGAATGAATTGATTATGAAGAAACCTTCACTCCTATGGCTAGACTTGAAGCCATAATGATGCTCCTTGCCTTTGCCTCTTTTAATAATTTTAAGTTATTTCAAATGAATGTCAAAATGATTTTCTTAATGGTTTCATTTCCGAAGAAGTTTATGTTGAACAACCCCTCGGTTTTGAAAATAAACTTTTTCCGAATCATGATTTCAAATTATCTAAGGCTCTTTATGGATTGAAACAAGCCCCTAAGGCTTGGTATGAAAGACTTAGCTCTTTCCTTATTTCAAATAATTTTTTGAAAGGTAAGGTTGATACCACATTATTTTATAAGTATTTTAAAAATAATTTTCTAGTTATTCAAATTTATGTTGATGATATTATTTTTGGGTCAACAAATGAAGCCTTATGTGAATCTTTTGCTAATAATATGAGTCAAGAATTTGAAATGAGCCTAATAGGTAAATTAACTTTTTTTTAGGATTACAAATAAAATAGTTAAATAATGGTATCTTTATAAATCAGACTAAGTATACCTTAGATTTATTAAAATATTTTAGTATGGATAATGCTAAGGCCATAGACACACCCATGAGCACTTCTACAAAATTAGACTTGAATAATGTTTAGTATTGGATTATGTGCAAGGTTTCTATCAAATCCTAAATATTCTCATTTTAAGGTAGTTAAAGAATATTTAGATATTTAAAAAAGAACTTCTAATTTAGGATTATGGTATCCTAAGTCTAAAAACTTTGATTTGCTTACCTATACGGATGTCAGTTTTGGAGGTTGTAGAATAGATAGAAAGAGTACAATCGAAACATGTCAATTCTTAGGATAAGCTCTTGTTTCACGGTCTTCCAAGAAACAAAATTTGGTTATATTATCTACAGTCGAAGTTGAGTACATAGTAGCTAATGCATGCTGTACACAAGTTATTTGGATGAAAAACACCTTAGAAGATTATGAAATTCACTTGAAAAATATTCCTATCAAATATGATAATACTAGTGCAATATGTTTAATTAAAAATCCTATTCAACACTCAAGAACTAAATACATTGACATTAGGCATCACTTTATTAGAGATCATATAAATAATCATGATATATCCTTGGAATTTATTGATACTAACCATCAATTAGCTGATATATTCACGAAGCCATTAAATGAAGAATAATTTGACTTTATCAGAAGAGAGTTAAGAATGTTAAACTATCCAAATGCATGATTTGATATTTTTTAGATTTCTTGAGCTTTTGCTTGAAATTTATATGAAATGATTTTGAATACATGAGTAGCTCTTATAGTCTTCTTGGACTTCTTGGCTTTTTGAGATATATTTCAAAATAATTTTTGGATTAATGAATATGTATCCCCCCTCTTAATAATTTATTTTATTTTGGGATACTTGATTTTTGGATCTTTGACACCCCACCTCCCCTTCTTCTTCTTCTATTTTATTTACAAAGGGGAAGAAAGCAATTTGATATAAAATGGATTAAACTCTATTATAATTTTTCTTCTTATTTTACTAAGGGGGAGAAATGGACTAGATTTCTTTCTAATAAATATTTATGATAAATGTGTTGACATATGTATTTAACATAGTATTCAAATATGTGGTGAATATTTCTCCTTTTTAATAACAAAGGGGGAGAAACGACATAATTGATAACATATAATAAATGTTGTGTTTGAAATTTTATCATATAATAAATATTTATTTTAAATAATTATTTAAAAAAGATATGTTGAATATTTATCCTTTTTGATGACAAAAGGGGGAGAAATAGTATATTAATGACAAATGATAAATGATATATTTGAATATTTTTTATAAATACTCAAAAATAATAAATATTAAAATGATAAATATTTGTGATAAATGTTCAAATATGAATTATACATTTCTCTTTTTTGTTGATGACAAAGGGGGAGAAATGACATAATTGATGATGTAAGAGAAATGTGTACTTTGAAATCTTTAAAATGTTTATGTGATACCAAGAAGATAATTGCTTTGAAATTTTTATTATGTATGATATTATTAATGGTTAAATTATGAAAATACTATACTTGAATTCAAAGTGATGGGTTATTTTGAATTCAAGTTTGTTGTATTTATCCTATGACATATATAAAGGAGGAGTTATGGTTTACTCCTATCATTAATTGGTTGTCATCATAAAAAAAGAGGAGACTGTTGAACTCGAATTTTGATGATGAAATCAATTGATGGTTTTATAATCTAACTTGTGTGTTAAAGAAAATGATGCAGGATTAACTGCGATGGTAAAAAGGTATTACAATCAGATGTTGGGTCGGAGTCAAATTCGAACATTGGGCCGAGGTTCGCACGACTCAATGGGAGTTCATCGAGAGTTCGTCGGAGGTCGGCCGAGGTTTGGACGATGTTGTCAGGAGCTCACCGAGAACTCATGAAAAGTTCATCCGATGAATGCTGGAAGTTCGTTAGGAGTTCACCGAAGAAAATTGAAAGCTCGCCGGGGGTTCATTGGAAGGATGCTGGGAGTTCGTCGAAGAGATAATCAAACAACGAAGATTGTAAGTTGAGTGTCATAGTTAGTATCATAATAAGAGTTAGTTTTACTAACTCAATTAAGAGGCTATTAGACCTTAATCGGGATTGATTTGGACTTATTATAAAAGTTATTTCAGTAACCCAAGGTCAGATGAGACATGGTCTTCAAAGACACGGTCACCAAGATGACACAGTCTTCGAAGATATGTCAGGCGATTGACCCGCCCAAACACAGTATTCCAGACTGTGTCTGGCGGCTAAACCGCTCAGAACATAGTCTTCAAGACCAACACATCGGGAACACTTAAAATTTGATTTTTGGCTCCACTTTTAATGCTATTTGGTGCCTATAAATACCCCACCCATTTTGCTAGAGCATGCAAATCAATTAAGAGCAAAAACCTTGTGAAAATGCTGTTGTAATTGAGAGCTTCTCCTCATTTCACTTTGTGTAGTTTTTATTTAAGGGAGAGCTTAGAGACTTATAAAGGTTATCTCGTAAACCAATAAAAGGAGAATAGAGTTGAAAGAGGGTAGTAAATCTTCACCCATTAAATGAAAATCAATAGTGGAAGTCGGTGACCTCAACGGAGGAGGAATCGGGAGCGGACGTAAGTCACGAGACCAAACCACTATAAAATTGGTTTGCTTCCTCTTCTTTGCTCTTTATCTTCATTGCTTTGTTATTTAACTGTCTATTGTCTTTGCTTGCACTATTACAAACATCTCTACACTTAAACACATTTTCGATATGGTTTTTATTGAGTGAATATTTAAATCGACGTAATTTTTTTTTTCATAAGCACTAATTCACCCCCTCTCTTAGTGTCAATACATTCGTTATGAACATGACCCTTATCAACAAGGATTATATTTAGAGACTTATTGTCTATCTTAAGCCTTCTTAAAGTTTGTAGTAGTATGTCATTTTCTTGTTTAATTACCTTTGGTGACTCACATTTTGAGCAAGAAATACATGATGTTGATGCATCATTCAAAGTTTCATGTTTACAAGAAAGAAATGCATGATCTTTTTTAAGTGATTTATAAGCTTTGTTAACCTTTTTATACTCATCAAATAATTCATGAAAGGTATTATTAATTCATCAAAAGTAAAAGAGATCTTGGAGGAATCACTTACCTCATTGTTGATGGCCATAAGCATGAGATTCTCTACTTCTTCTTGATTGTGCTTTTATCTTAGGAGCACCTCAGCTTCTTATATTCATAACAAGAGATTTTATCTATTTTAAGTTTAATTTTATGTTATTTTTTCATATTCATTAAAATTTTCGATTCTTTTATCAAGAGTTCAAGTTTATAGTTCTCATCACTCGAGATTTCACTCGGGGAGTCATATGTCATTCTCAGTTCAAATTCCTTCCTGTCCTTTGGAATGTGATATTCTTCTATTCTTAGTTTAATATCCTTCATGTTTTTTGGAAGGTTTTGTTCTTATGTTCTGGAAGGTCTTGTTCTTGTGTTCTCAAAGTAATTTTCTTCATGTTCTTTGGAAGGTGTTCTTCAAATTTATTTTTGTAAATCTTTTCATTTAATGATTCATTTAATTTAATCATACTTTTATGTGTTATTTCTAATTTATGTCAAATCTCAAAAGCCGAATCATATGTAGAAACCCGATCAAACTTGTCTTTAATTAAAGCAGAAAATAAACCATTCATAGTTTGACATTTAAAGAAAATATATATTTTTTATGATCATTATAATCATTTATTTGATTGAATGACTTCTGAAAACTATGTTTTATAATATACCATAAATCAAAATATAGCAAAATCAAGAAAATACACATTCAAATTTTCCAAGAGGTGTAGTCCATCCCATTCAACATTTGAGGACTTATGATGCATTGACCCTCGTTAATACCATAATAAGTTATTTACTCACTTTGGTGTTAATTAAATGAGTATAACGTAGCTTTGATACCAACTGTTACGATTAATTGGGGGGGAAGGGGGGTGGGGAGGGAAGGATTAGTGCGAGTGTTAAAAATCTCAGTTTCAAAAATACTTGCTCGAAATAAAATAAAAAATTGGAAGCATTTCGTTTAAGTTGAATACGTGAGAAATTAAACTATGAACAATGTCAAGTTACTATCTTGCTTAAAGAAAGCTCGAGCAAGAAAATGTAAATTAAAAAAGAAAAGCTAAGGAAGGGTCACAGTTTATAGTGGTTTGGTCAAAACTTAGCCTATGCCTATTTTTAGAGTCCTCCTCCTTGAGGCCTGTCGGTGTCCACTAATGACCTTCTTCAAGTGAAGATGAAACCCTTACACTTCTATCTCTGCTTTTCACAGGTTCAGGAGAGAAACCTTCTTGTAAGAATCTTTCTTCCCTTAGTCTCTCTTTTCACTAGCTCACAAGGGAAGCTCTCAAGATTTTTAAAACACTTTTCATAAGAATTTTCTTCCTTTTTCATTCACTATCCCTTGCTTCTCTAAGCAAAAAAACTTGGGGTATTTATATACCCCAATTGGCTTCAGAAATTAAGTCAAAATCTAACTAATCCTGAAAAATCCGAGTACTGGTGGTACTATCGTCAGCACCGACGGTACTACCGTCGAAAGCACCTCTAAAACAAGGGCAGCGATGGTACTACCATTGGGAATCCCGCAAAAACCACTTTTTTCATACTTTTGCATACCCGGCCATACCTCCTGTTGACCCCTTCCTAGGTCAACGAAATGAGCTCACCCAGAGCTCAAATCCAACCCAAAGTGGACCCGGTTGCCTCACATTGAGTTAATTTAGATTCCTTCCAAATCTAACTCAATTTGGACTCTAAACTAAATCAATGCTAACTATGACATACTAAGGCATACAAATATAATCAATTTGACCAACAGATCAAGTGATCTTCTTGGCAACCTCTGACGAACTTTCAATGAGTCTCGATCATCTTCTGACGAACCCCTAGTGAATTCCTGGCAAGCTCTCGATCACCTTCAGCGAGCTCCCAACGAACTCTGGCAAACTCCCGATCACATTTGATGAGCTCCTGATGAACTCCCAAGAAGCCCCCCCGCCCCCCCCCCCCCCCCCCCCCCCCCCCCGCCCCCATCACCGTTGGTGAGCTCCTGGTAAGCCCCCGATACCTTCAGTGAGCTTCGGACGAACTCCAGGCAAGCCCCCGATACCTTCGGCGAGCTTCGGGCGATCTCTCGGTGAGTTCCCACTACATCGTCCAAACCCTAGCCCGATGTTCGAACTTTACTCCAGCCCAACATCTGATTGTATTACCTTGTCGTAGTTGTTGAATCTCAAATTTTGATGATGAAATCAATTGACAAGTTATTAATCTAACAAGGTTGTTAGAGTTGATTGATGCAGGATTAACTATGACAGAGAGAAAATTGTAATCAAAGGTTTGGCTAAAATTAAGTCCAAGCATCGGGCCGACATGAGGATGATGTGGTTGGGAACTCGCATGGAGTGCGTCGGGAGCTTACGAGAGTATCGGGAGTTTGCCAGGTTGGCACAAGAGAGTTCGCTGGAAGAAGACCGAGACTCGTTGGAAGATTGTCAGGGGTAGCCGAAAAGCTTGCTGGGAGTTGGGAAGGTCTTGAAGTAGATTTGTTGGCCATATTGATTGTAATTAATTAAGTCATAGTTAGCATCGTTAAGATTGAGTCTGTTTGAGTTAAATTTGGATGAGATCCAAAATAACTCAAGTGATGATAATTGGGTCCATTATGGAGAGTGGATTGAGCTCAGGTCAAGCTCAATTGGTTGACCTGAGAATTGATCAACATGAGGTACAAGTCAAAATTAGAAAAGTGAAGGGAATCATTTTTTCAAAAATCCTGGCAATTATACCATCGGTGAGCGATGATTGTACCTTCATTGCCTAGGAATCTGGGCAACAGGCGGTGGTTGTACCACTCATACCCTATATTTAGGGTGGCTCTCGGTTGTGGCATAATTGGCACTGGCGATTGTACCGCCCGTATCCGATTTTTTCGAGTATGTTTAAATTTTGGCTCCATTCTTCTGAAGCCAAATGGGGCCTATAAATATCACAATGTTTCTTGCATTTAGCACAGGTTTTTTGCACAACAATTGGGCTAGAACTTGTGAGAAAAATTGGGTGCTAAAAGTGTGTAAGAAAAAGAAAAACGGGAAGGGAGTGAACCAAGTGTTGTAATTCTTGTAAGAAGTCTCCCTTGAGTTGAAAGTCTCTAAGGGTTTGGTCTTTATCCAAAGAAGATCGATAATGGACACCGGTGGACCTCGGAGAAGAGGACTCAGGAGTGGATGTGGGCCAGGTTGAGACCGAACCACTATAAATCTATAAGCATTTCTCTACTTAGTTATTTTTTATTATTCATGTTCTTATACGGAGCTTTATTTTAGCATAATCATTAGTTAGCTTCGTTCTATAGCTTATTGCTCACTTACTCAACGAAACGCTTCCGGTTTTTTGTTTTGCTCTAAACGAAAAAAGTTTTCCTTAAACCATGATTTTTTACACTTGCACTAATTCACACCTCCCCCCCCCCCCCCGTCTTAGTGCCAATTGATTCTAACAATTGATATCAAAGTAAGATACTTACTTACTAAATTAACACCAACTTGAGTAAATGGCTTTGTTTGGCATGAATGAGGGACATTCTATTTCACGTCCTCCCATGTTCAATGGGACAGATTATACGTATTAGAAAATAAGGATGCACATTTCTCTCATTTTTATGAATTTTGATTTGTGGCATATTATTGAAAATGGCTTTGAAAAATCTTCCAAACCAATAAATGAAATGAATAATTTGGAAAGAAAGAATTTTTTGTTATTTTATGCTCTTGACAAAAACGAGTTTAATCGTATTTCCATTTATAAATCCATTTATGATATTTGGCATACACTAGAAATCACATACGAAGGCACTAGTAGAGTTAAATAATCTAAGATTAATATTTTAGTTCATAGTTATGAATTATTTAGAATGAAATCAAGTGAGTCCATTGGAGACATATACACCTATTTCACGGATATTATCAATGGCCTTAAAGCACTTGGAAAATGTTTTTCAAATTTTGAACTTGTGTGTAAAATTTTAAGATAACTACCTAAAAATTGGGATCCTAAAATAACTACTATACAAGAAGCCAAAGATTTAATAAATTACCTCTTGAAGAACTTATTGGCTCACTCATGACATATGAACTGAACTATAAAGCTCATGATGAGCTTGATGAACCCCTTTTAAAGAACATGAAGGATGTAGCACTAAGAACTGTAAATGACTCCTCGAGTGAAACCTCGAATGATGAGGATCATAATATTGCACTATTATCAGGAAAGTTTAAAAAGTTTATGAAAAAAATAAAAACTATAAAATTAAGGCATCCCACGAGAAGAAAGCTCTTTCGGCAACTTGGGATGACTCGAGCTCTTTAGATGAAGAAGACCACTCCAAAGAAGAAGTTGCTAACTATGCTCTAATGACAATCCAAGACATTGTTAGTGACTCGAGTTATTAAATATGTTTGATGAATTGTTTGATGAATTTAGAAAAATTAGTAAATCTTTTAAGTTGCTTAAGAATGAACATGATTTATTAGTTAGTAAACTTAATGAAATGTATGATTTATTAATATCTCACAATCCTTGTTCTAAATGTGAAATGCTAGATGATGTAAAAGAGGAAAATATTATACTTAAACAAATATTAGAAAAAAATGAAATAGGGAATAAATCCCTTAATATGGTCCTTGCTAATAAGAGTCATGTTAATAGAAGAAAGGGTATAGGCTTTGTTGGTAATAGTCAACAAAAGCCAACCATTTTTGTTAAAGGACCTACCTTAAATTTACCATTAGAAGTTAAATATAATTTTTATGAAAAATTAGGACATAAAGCCAATAAATATTTATTTAAAAATTGTAGTCCTCAAAGATTAGTTTAGGTTCCTAAAGAAATAATAAATGACCTAAAACCAATAGAGAAAATGGGAAGAACTTTTCATGAAGCACCCAAACTCAAATGGGTACCTAATCAAAACCTTATATAATATAAAGTTACCTCCTAACAAGGCTAGGGGAGAACTAAGTAATATTTTGAAAGTAGATGCTCAAGGCATATGACTTGATATCTAATACTCTTTCAAAGCTCACTAGTCTAAGTAATAACAAAAATTATTGAAATAAAATCATTGGTAATGAATCTTTGGATAACTCATTTGTTATAATTAATCTTGATTGCTCTAACTTTGGCATGCTAGGACAAAAATGAATTAGAGATTTTATCTAAATTTAAATTTATGAAAAAAAGATTTTGATGATTATTATGATTGAATGATATGTTCAAAATCATTGACTTGAATATTTATTGATTTAAATGCAAAGGCTATTGTTGAATGACTTAAATATTATGATGTTTTTGGCTAAGTTAAATATCATTGTTGAATGATTGATCTAAATGTTACGTGATTTAAATGTTATGATAATGTATGGGTTGTATAATTAAATAATTATTATTGAATGATAGAATTTGAGCATAGAACAATACAGATAAGGGAGAGAAAAATCATGCTTCATTGTCTAGTATTTTTGAAAACTTAATAATATATTTAATGAGAATGAAATGAGCATAGTAACTCATTTCACTAAGTTTAAAAATTATTGAAATTAAAATAAATTGAAACTCTTGTTTGACAATATTTTATTGCAATGATCTTGATGAAACTTAGTTTTTGATATTAAATGACATTGCATTCTTGAAATAAATTTCATAAGTCAAAACAATTAAAAAGGAGTATAATTATTCTTGAAATATTTTTAATCCTATCAATCTTCAACAAGAGATAAATTGATACTATTATTTTTGAATCTCTTTAACTACAAAAATGAATTAGAAAACTTTAGCTATTTTCTTTTGGAAAATAATCTATGTTGTCTTTATTAATATTTTTTGAAAAGTGATTTTTAATGATAATTTTGGATATGTTTTAAAATGATATTGTTTTAAAAAAAGGATTAATGAATCTACTCATTCTTTTTGACATCTTAATGATTTTGTAACTTAAATCATAATTTTGATATCTTAAAAAAATCAAAACTTAAAATCCATATGTAAATCAAGTCCATTTAAAGAAGTTTCATATATATAATTATATATATATATATATATATATATATATATATATATATATATATCAAGATATTCTATTTTTTCTTCCTTGAAATTAACTCATGATCTTGATATTTATAATTTGATATTTTTATAAATGGAGATTCTTCTTTGATCTCTTAAGAATCTATTTTATCTTCTAAGAGGAGATTTATTAAATTAAATTATGTCTTTTAGTATTCATAGATGTCTTCGGATATTAATATCTTTCTTAACATGATTTATTTTATAACTCATATATGATACACCTTATCACCAAAATTAATGTTTCTTAAATTTGTGATAAGTTGAAAATTAATTGAGATTTGTTTTATTATATATATTCCCTTGATTTCATGACTTGGCTTATCCTTTATGGGAATTACATTTAATCTCTATGATTTCCTCTTTTAAAAGAAAAATTATGATCTTAATAATTATAATTAAGATTTTCTTTATCAAGATCATTCTTTGATTTTATTAAAAAAAATTATCTAAATGAATTAGGGTTTTAAGATTTATCTTGGATGAATCAAGAGTATTCGATCCCCTAAGACTCATTATTTGCAAAAAAAAGAAGGGATAGATTTATTGAAAGAAATAATATCTTTTGGATTTTAATTTTTATTTTTAATGACATGATACCCTTATAATTTTGGGTATAATTAGAACATTGATGCAAAAAGAAAAATTATACTATCATATTTCTCGACAATGATAAAAAGTCAGAGATAAAATTATCAATATAATTAGAAGCAAATTGGATATGATAACATTGAATGATAAACAATTTGCTAAGGAAAAATTTAGAATACATGCGAAATGCTTAATTAATTAAGCTTGATTTACCATCATATTTTTCTTTAGATTTCTTGGCCTTTATAAATTACACTTTTTATCATAATTTCTTTGCAAAATGCATGATTTGCTTGATTTACTACTTTACTTGAAATATGCATAAGATGAATTAAATTGCATGGGCAGCTCTTGATTTTTCTTAGATTTTAGAATTTACATCTATAAAATTGAGTATTTTAGTAACATGATGTTTTTCACTTCCATTCTTTGTTTGTACTTTCTTGTTTATAAAAAGGGAAGAAAATTTACATGAAGATGATCTTCAAAAAAAAAAAAACCTAATTTGCTATTTTGATTTGTTATTGAAGATTATATAAGATAAATGCATGAGTAACTCCTAATTCTTCTTGGATTTCTCAGATGTTTGAGCTTACTTTTGAAATGATTCTCGTTAAAATTAACATAAGAAGGGGATTCAATTTTTTGTGATAAGATATATTTTTTTAAAAAAAATCTTCTTGTTTCATGAATCTTAATGATTATTTACAAAAAAAGAATATATGACATGAACTTTTATGATGCTTGATATAACCTCTGTTTTTGTGATGATATTTTTAACTCATTGTTTCTATTAGTTTGTTATTTATAAAAAGAAAAGATAATTTTTTATGAGAAAATTATGTTTTACTAAGGGGGAGCAATGAAGTATTAAATATTCAATCAATATATATTTTGTAAAAATATGATAATTTTAACACATGATGAGTTTATGTATCATGAAATTATTTGCTAAGTATTTCACCTCTTTTTGTTGATGACAAATGAGGAGAAATAGTGTATTGGTGACACAAATATGAAAAATGACACATATATGACAAAGGGGAAGAAATTTTTCATGAGAAAATTATTGCTCATATCCTATTTTACTAAGAGGGAGCAATGACACATGTGCCTTGAAATCATTAGCTCTACATTTCACATTTTTGTTGATGACAAAGGGGGAGAAATGGACATTGATGACACATGTAAGAAAATTTTCAACACAGACATTTCTTTTTGTTTGTTGATAAACAAATGTGAGAAATGATAAATAACTTAAGGGGAGATTTTCAAAAGTATGACTGATGCATAGTTTTAAAATTCATGCTATATACCTTGAAAATTTGATGATTCATTGATTGTTGAAATAAATATCATATATCATGTATGATTTGATGATTTTAAAATTCATGTTATATCATTTAATAAGTGAATGATTTGTTATTTGAATTCAAGGGTATGTGGTTCTCTTGAATTTCAGTTGTTCTTATTTGAATGATGGCATGGGTTTATGGGGAGTAAGGTTTAACTCTCGTCATCAATTGATTGTCATCATAAAAAAAGGGAGAGATTGTTGAATCTCAGATTTTGATAATAAAATTAATTGATGGGTTATTGATTTAACAAGGTTGTTAGAGTTGATTGATGCAGGATTAACTACGATAGAGAGAAAATTATAATAAGAGGTTTGACCAAAGTCAAGTTCAGGTATCGGGCTGGAGTGAGGACAATGTGGTTGGGAACTCGCTTGAAGTGCATTGGGAGCTCACCGAGGGTATCGGGAGCTCACAAGGGAGTTCACCGAAAGAAGACAGAGACTCGCCAAAAGATTGTCTAGGTAGCCGAAAATCTTACCGGGAATTGGGAAGGTCTTGAAGGGGGTTTTGACAATTTTTTCAAACATGATTGTTTTCTTTCAAAGAAAACAAGTTGTGTATTCCTCAATGTTCAATGAGAGAATTACTTATGAGGGAGGCACATAGTGGAGGTTTAATAGAGCATTTTAGGATCATAAAAACTTTAGATATGTTAAATGATCATTTTTTTTGCCACACATGAAAAGAGATGTTGAGAGATTGTGTGAGAAATGCATTACTTGTAAACAAGCTAAATCTAAAGTAATGCCTCGTGGGTTGTATACTCCTCTTCCTATACCTAGTGAGCCTTGGGTTGATATATCCATGGACTTCGTTTTAGGTTTACCTAAGTTAAAATGACGGAGAGATTCTATTTTTGTTGTTGTTGACAGGTTCAGCAAGATGGCACATTTCATTCCTTGACACAAAACAGATGATGCAACACATGTTACAGGTTGTTCTTCAAAGAAATTGTGATATTATATGGAATTCTAAGGACAATTGTGAGTGATAGAGATGTCAAATTCCTTAGCCACGTTTGAAAAATAATTTGGAGCAAGTTGGGTACAAGGCTATTGTATTCAATGACTTGTCATCCACAAATGGATGGATAAACATAAGTTGTAAATAGAACTTTATCAACGCTTTTGAGAGCCATAATTCAAAGGAATTTGAAGAATTAGGAGGAATGTTCGCCAAATGTCGAGTTTGCTTATAACAGAAGAGTGCATGCTATAACAAACCATTCCCCATTTGAAGTTATATACGGGTTCAATCCATTAACTCCTATAGATTTGCTACCGTTACCTTTAGAAAAGGTTAATTTGGATAGTAAGCAAAAATCTGATTTTGTCAAAGCATTGCATGAAAGAGTCCAGACACAAATTGAAAAGAAAACTCTACAATATGAGAAACAACATAACAAAGGCCGAAAACAAGTAGTATTTGAACTTGATGATTGGTTTTGGCTACACTTGAGGAAGGAAATATTTCCTAGCCAAAGGAAGTCTAAACTAATGCCAAGAGGAGATAGTCCATTTAGAGTCCTTCAAAGAATCAATGACAATGCATACAAGCTAGAACTAACATATGAGTATGACAATATTAGTACAACATTTAATATTTCTGATTTATCTTTATTTGATATAGGTAATAAAGACACTGATTCGAGGATGAATCCTTTCGAGGAAAGGAAGAATGATATGAACCAATTAGTTGATCATAAATATGCTAAGGATCCTTTTGTTATTCATGAAGGACCGATAATAAGAGCTAAAACTAAAATGATGAAAGAAGTCATAACTTATTCATTGGAAGGCATTTTGAAGGAACAAGCTGGTCGAGATTTGATTAAATTTCTATGGATGCAAAAAGAGCCAAAAAAGGTCAACATGATTCAGATAAGTCTAAATCATAAAGAGAAAGTTTAGCCACGAGGGAATTATAAAATTTAATCCATTTTTTGAAGAATTAAGGCTATTCAGCTATGGTGGACCATATTTAGAATTTTGGGCAATTATATTTTAGATTTTTCAAGGCAAAATTCATGAATGATTTATATTCATGAATTGAGAATATGGATGTATTTAATTGGTTAATTCTCTTTGTACTTTGTCTTGCTCTATATGAATAAGGCTGACTCCCTTTGTAAAGAATAATTTAAAAAAATATAATTATCTTCCAACACCGATAAGTATTTGTTTTAAGTTTTTGCATGAACTTTGGAACTTATCGAGTTTTTCTGCTTGTAGCATTCAAAAACCCTAAATCTTTGCTTTCCCTTTTTTAACTTATCAAACTTTTTAGTTTGTGGCATTTAGGAGAATCAAAGTGTTGTTCTAATATTTTATTATTTTTCTTTTTGATAAAGTGATTAGAATAGTTCCTCTTACTTCAATCTTGAATTATCCGTTTTGTTTCAATTCGTTAGAGAGTCTCAATTTACATTCCATATGTATCGTAGCTCTTTAACTATTGGGGTGTATGGTTGCTGAGTTGATGATTTCCATCACCTTTAGCATGATCATAACTTAGATTCGTTCAATAAGCTTATTGCTCACTTACTCAATAGAACGCTTTCGATTTTTTATTTTGCTCCAAACGAAAAGTTTTCCTTAAATCATAATTTTTACACTTGCACTAATTCACCGAGTCGCCTTGAGTGTATTCTTCTTATTTGACAGCTTCTTTTTTAATTTATTTTTAATCTTACATTCATGTTTTATAAACTTTTTAAGATTTCTTGTAAGGAGTTCAAGGTCATCATCGTCACTTGAGCTTTCACTCAAGTGGTCTTCCTTTGTTCTAAGTGTCAAGTCCTTCCTGTTCTTTGAAAGGTTGTTCTTATGTCCATCATGTGCCATAAATATCATTTCATAGGTCATTAATGACCCAATAAGTTCTTCAAGTGGAAAACAGTTTAGGTTTTTTGCTTCTTGTATGGCAGTGATTTTTGGATCCCAATTTTTAGGAAGGGATATTAGAATTTTATTAATAAGTTCGAGATTAAAAAAACTTTTACCAAGAGCTTTCAAACCATTGACGATATTCTTACACCAGGTGTATATGTTTCCATTAGTTTCACTTGGTTCCATTCAAAATAATTCAAAAATATGCATCAAAAAATTAATTTTAGAATCTTTAACTCTACTTGTGCATTTGTGTATGACTTTGAGTGTGTGCCAAATATCATGTACAGTTTCGCATATAGAAATTTAATTAAATTCATTTTTATCTAGAGTACAAAACAAAGCATGTACAGTCTTCTCCAAATCATTCTAATTCGTTTATTAGTTTAGAAGATTTTTTAAAACCATTTCGATAATATTTCATACATTTAAATCTATAAAAACAAAGAAAACTCTTATTTGTGTTTTTCAATATGTGTAGTTTGTCCCATTGAGCATAGGAGGATGAGTAAAAGAGTGACTCTCTAGATTTGCTGACAAAAGTCATCTCTCTTGAGTGTTAAACCAATTGAGAAAAACTTGGCTTTGATACCAACTATTAAGACTGAATCAGCATTAATAGATGGGGTGGGGCGTGTGAAATTATGCTTTCATAAAAACATTGGTTTGTAAAACTTCGTTCAATAAAAACCAATATCAAAAGTGAATTTGACTTAGAGTAAGTATAAAATAAAGTGGGCAGCTAAGTAAGCAGCAAAAGTCAATAGTAAAGAAGAGAATGCACACCAATTTTATAGTGGTTCGGCCACGTCACCTACTCCACTCTCGATTCCTCTTCACTCGATGCCACTAGCTTCCACTACTGATCTTTTTCCAATGAAAAAAGATCAACCACCCCTTAGAACTCTTTCTTCTTTTCTCAGGCTCAGGAATGAACCTTTACAATCATTTATAAGTATTCTGATAGAACTCTGCAGAATTCTATCGCTTGATTGATTACTAAAGGGGATCGGCCTCCTTGGAACACTATAGGGGTTCCTCCCTCCTAGGTACTAAGCCACAAAGGCTGAATAAAAGAGATCTATTGCTTGATGAAAAAGGGGGTGAGACTATAAGTGCTTATACAGGGCCCAAAACCCTAACCCTAATGGGAGACTCCAACACCTAATGAAAGTCCTACTTCAAAACCCTAGCCGCCACTTTACTTAACCCTAGCCGACTCTCATAGGCAAAGTGGGTGGTGGCTAGTTAGGGTGTAGATGCTTGGATTAGGGTTTGGTTACAATCTCGACTCGATTGACCCTAATTAGACTTTGACTCCTAATTAGATTTTGATTCAGCCAAATCCTAATCTTACTGGGATTTGGGCTGATTTATTATAATTGACTCAAGATCTCCTCCTAGCCGACCTAATGTCAGGTTTAGGTCGGCCAACAAGGCCCAATCTAAGGACTCGAGCCAAACAACTAGGACCCAACTAAGCTAGGGTCCTGATAGGCCCACCCTCTTCAAATTAGCCTTATCCTCAAGGCTGAGCTTCATGTCTCCGAGTCCTACTTTATGACTCCTCATAAGGCTCCAATGTGTCCCCTGTAGTAGGCGCATCCTGCTCCTGTGGTCCAACATCAGTAGTAGTGATTGGATGGTGATGTGTCTAAATCTTGTGATCCCACGCGATCATCAGTTGAATTTGGGCCTCTTCATCAGCTTAGGTATCGGTTTGATGGATTTGAGCTAAGTCATCCTTTTTAAACTTTCATTTGAGGTAAGATACCTAGAGGATCAGCTGTATTTTTGATTTGGTATGCAGATCTGATCTCCAGTTATGACCCCAATTTTATAAGGTCCAAAGTAGTAGGGGATCACTTCCTTGAGGCTTGAATTCCTGCTGGCGGGGCTGGAGATGAAGGGAAACTTGATCTTCAATAGCGAACTTTCTTTTGCTCCGGTGTTTGTCAATGAGATGTTTCTTTTTTGCTTGGGCTACCACATGGTTGTTCTTTAATAGTAGTCGAGCCTTCTTTTGGAATGAGGGCTGCCCTCTGATAAGGTCCCTGGTGCTGTGAGCCAGATCTAAGTCTGAGGTCGGTAGGAGTTATGATTTTCGCTAGTCCATTTTCACTTCTCCTTTGTGCTGCTGTCCTGTATCATGCCAAACTTCAGTAGCAATTAGTATCCCCTTGTAGATTAGAAGCCTTGTCTGAAGTTTAGGGTGAGCCTTGGTGTGGATTAGGGGTTGGCCAACTTGCAAGAGGGTGGTGCTGATCTCAACTCCTGCTATGTCTACTCTAATTTCAAACACTTCACCATGATCTAGTAATGCTATGACTGATATAGATGGAATTGTGGCTACAAGGGCCCTATAGATGGTGGACGTGTGGATGTCTTCCTCCAGTTCCTTCAGAATTTTGATCTCCATCTAGTCACATATTCCATGCTGGTACTGTCGCTGGAAGGACTCGATCTTCTTGCGGTCATCGACAGTCGAACAGAGGTCATCAATTGGGAAGACTTCGAGCAACATGGTCCGCTCTTGGGAGAGGTAGTGGAAGTAGCCCGAGTTCTGGGAGCATTACATCAGAAGCCATAACTGGTTCAGTTGGATATGGAACTTTAGGAAGAGCTTATCCCTACAGACAAAGAGGCAAAACTTTTGGAGATAAAGTGTCATGTAAGGGAAGGTCGTGGCCGAATGATCCGTGTCTCCTACGTCTCCTGGACGATCCTTTTAGCTTTAGCCCTCTTAAGATGTAGACAGCAATATGGCTGAATATGTATGTGTTGGTGGTTCCTCTTACAGGACCAGTATATAAAGGTCGTGTAGTTTGGTAGCAAGAAGTCAGCTCAGTTCCGCGAAGGTGCCTGAAATTTCAGCAAGCTTCTCAAAGCATTATGTCGAGATTATCTTTTCTTCACTCCCTTGTTTCACGCGTGAGGACAACTATTTTCTTTTGCCATTCATAAGGTCATTGGGGCTCCTGGTGCCGATGAGGATGGTGACGGGCTGATGTTTGATGAGGCCATCAATGTTCATTATCTGTGGTTTCACATAGCTAGATGAAGCATGAAAGGTGCTGGCGGCCGGTTGCAATTTTTCCTCCGTATCCTTCTCCTCAGACTCGAGAGTCATATCTTTGAGTTTGGGTTCTTTAATGGGCTCAATCATTAGGAGTCTCTCCTTTTTACAATGGTGGTCTCGACTCTATAGTTTATCATGATACCAATATTGACCCTTTGTCGATCTATTGCGAAGTTATTCTCTTGTCAATTTCTTTTGTTGAGAGGGACGGCTGGCAGCGGACGGTGCTAGAGACTTGTACGCTGCTAGTCGTGGTGTGGTTCTCGTCCTTCGAACATCTTGATGGAGTCGATCTTCTTGGATTCGAGCGAAGGAGATTATGACCGTCAAGGTGTAGGGCTGTCACGCTTTTACTTCTCCTCTTATCTCCGCCTTTAGTCCTTCGACGAATGTCTCTAATAATTGCTTCTCAGACTAATCACGTACTTGGTTAGATAATCTCTCAAACCTAGTATGGTATTCTTGGATTATGGAGGTTTGTCGGATCTTCGTGAGTTGATCGTTGATGTTCTCGTACTCGGACGATCCAAAGCGGATCAGCAACCCGCTCTTGAATTGTCTCCACGTCGGGACTCCTTGGGTGTGCTCAAGCTAATTGTACCATTATATTGCATCTCCCTCAAGGTGGATGGTAGTGATGTCCACCATGGAAGCCTCCGGCGTCCGGTGATGGCGGAAGTATCATTCTACACGCAAAAGCCATCCCGTCATGTCTCCTTCTTCCCATCGAGGGAAGTCCACCCTCATGTGTGGTTTCATTGAATCCATGGCTTGCTCTTCCTTCTCAGGAGGCCTCTCTTTGAGATATGCACTTTTAACTTGCTATGATTTCATTGGACTTGGAGATCGACTAATTCTAAATTCTACGAATAAAGTGCGCAGTTTGTCCTCCATACGTGATTCGAACACCTCCAACTTGGCTCCGAATAGATCTCCTCATCACAAGATGTAAAACTTTAAATTTATTGTGATAAAGTCTTTCTCTTGTGGTTGGATCATTGGTATGGATCGGTTGGGTGGATTGGTGGTCGAGAAGGGTAGATGGCTCAAGGCGAAAGGCTACGGTAGGTTGTTGTTTGGGGCTGTAGTTGGTGCTACTATTTGGGATGGCTACGGTGTTGTTTGAGGGGTAAGATGGTAGAGGTTTTAGGGTTAGAGGGAAGGAAAGTTTAGGGTTGTTGTAGGTGGCAGCAGTCGGTTTGGTGTGGCAGCGATAAAAAGTATCGAAAGGTGTTACTGCAGAATTTTTCATCGAGAACAGCAGTTCTGCGACGAAAGAATTCCAGTAGTATTCCAAAGTTTTTAGAATCATTTTGGCAGCAAGAAATAGATGAGGATGATAGCAAGTAAATGGAAGTATCAATGGTTGTCACGTTGGTAAGGATGGGTTAGATGGCCACGGAAGATAAGGATTGGTGGTGGAGGATTGCGGTTGTTGTAGGTCATTATTTGGGCTGCAGTTTATGCTATTGCTTGGGTCGATTGTAAAGGTTTAAAGTAGATTTATGATGGTTGCGTCTTAGGGTTAGAGGGATGCCTTAAGGGTGACGATGTGGGTGGAAGTAATAGATTTGGTTGGATTTGGCAGTGTATGCGGGGAAGAACATCAAAAGGTATAGTAGCAGAATTTTTTTGTCAAAATTTCAGCAGTTTGATGACAAAAATTCCAGTGATGTTTTGGAATATTACAATAATAAAAAACCCATGAGAATAATAGTAAGATAGATAATAGTAGTGGTAAAAATAAAGTTTGCATAGATCGGTTGCGTATGCATCAAAAACACCGAAAAAATGCAACAACAAAATTTTAAGTCGAAAGTTTCAGCAGTTTTAATGTAAAGGTTTCAGCGATTTGTGTTGCTGTTTAGGGGTTGCTACTGTGAGGCTGTAGGGGGACTATAATGATAGTGGCTTAAGGCTAGAGAGATGGCTTATGATTGTTGTTGGCGACAACGACAAGTTCAGCAAGGTTCGATTGTGTATGCATCAATTAGACACTGAAAATATGGTGGCAGAATTTTCGTCGAAGAGACAGCAGTTTCTCGATGAAAGTTCCAGCAGTAAACTAATAGTTTGTGGAGGGATTTGACAGCAAAAAATAGGTGTTGATGATTACAAAATCAATGAAAACTTAGATAGGAATTCGGCGGCGATGCAGTAAGAAACACCGACGAATGTTTTAGCAGCAGAATTCTCGTTGAAAAAATCAATAGTTTTACAACAAAAAGTTATAGCAGTATATGAATGTTATAGAGATAATTTCAATAAGGGGCTGATGTAGATCAAAGTCACATCGATGTAAAATATGTAGAAATTTTCATTAGGTAAAGATGGCAGCAAGATTGGTAATTGGCAGCAAGTATATGGCTAAAACTTTTGTAGCATACTTTCATTTGTAAAGGCAGCAACTACACGACGATGAGTATTTTACAGCGAGGGAATAGACGAAACTATTTTTGGGACTTCTAGATATAAAATTGCAGTATCAGTAAGGTTCTTGTGATAGAAGCAATACCAGATCCTGATACAATTTGGAGTAGCAGCAGCAGATGATGGATCTGCGACAAAAGGTGATGACGGTGGAGTCAGTAATGAAGATAGTAATTGTGTGAATTGCTTGGATGATGGTGGGTGGCTGGAAGGGCAGCGAGGTACCAAGATCGCTGCTTTGATACTAAGTGATAGAGCTTGTTAGAACCCTTATGGATTCTAAGCTTGAGGTGATCTCTATAGGGGATCGACCTCCTTGGAACTCTATAGGGGTTTCTCCCTCCTTGATTTTCTGCTATATGAGTTGAAAGATAATTGATTTATTCATGATGAAAGAGGGGAGAATACAAGGCTATTTATAGGGCTTCTAAACTCCAACTCCTAATAGGATTCTTACTCCTAACAACTCCTACTCCAACTCTAAGAAGCAACTCCTACTTCCAATAACTCCAACTCCAACTCTAAGAAGCAACCTCCAAACTAATCCTAATCCTATTCTAACTTAACCTGTCCTCAACCAACCCCTCTTTAACTAGGATAAGGGGTGGTTAATTAGGGTGATATGTATCTTATTCTTCCCTTAAAATATCTTCCTTCAAACTAATCCTAACCTAGTCGGCCTCCTCACCTCTTTAAAAGGGGTCGGTTAGATAGGATTTACATGAATGTTCTTAGGATTTATATGTTTACCCTCTTCAATGAAACTAAATTAGGACTCCCCTAGCAAGAGTCCTAACAAACCCACCCTCTTTGAATCAATCTTGTCCTCAAGACTGAGCTCCATGTCTTTGGGTCGTGATCTGTAATTCCTCATGAGGGTCTCTCTTGGCCCTATAGTAGGCACATCCTGCTCTTGGGGTCCAGCATCAACAGTAGTGACTAGACGGTGATGTGTCGCGGTCCCATGATCCGATGCAATCATCAGCTGAACCTGAGCCTCCTTATCGACTTAGGTGTTGGATGGATAAATCGGGGCTGAGTTATACTCTCTAAACTTTCATTTGTGATGAGATACTTGGAGGATCAATTATATTTTTAAATTGATGTACTGATCTGATCCATAAGTCACGGCTCCAATGTGATCCCCAATTTTGCAAGGGCCAAAGTAGAAAGGAGATCAATTCTTGGAGGCTCGAATTTATACCGGTAGGGCTGGAGATGAAGGGAAACTCGTTATTCAATAGCAAACTTTCTTTTGCTCGAATATTGTTGAGGGGCTGTTTCTTTCTTTCATGGACTATCACTTGATTTTCTTTAATAGTAATCAAGCCTTCTTTTGAAATAATTGCTCTCATTTGATAAGGTCCCTAGTGGTGTGAGTCAATTCTGAGTCCGAGGAGGGTAAGAGCTGTAATTTTACCGAGCCTATTTTCGTCTCTCCTTTGTGTTGTTGACCTGTATCATGTCAAACTTCAAATTCAGTAGTAATTAGTATCCCTTTACAGATCAAAAACATCGTGTGAAATGTAGGGAGAGCCTCGGTATATATTAAGAGTCAGCCATCTTGCATGAGGGTGGTGTCGATCTCAATTCCTGTATGTCTACTCTAATTATGAATATATTACCACGATCAAGTAATGCTAGCACTAATGTAGTTGGCATCGTGACTGTGAGGATCCTATAGATGGTGGACGTATGCATGTCTTCCTCCTGTTCCTTCAGAATTTTTATCTCGATCCAATAAAGTTTGGTGTCATAGATTCCATGCCGGTATTATCGCTGGAGGGACTCAATCTTCTTGCGATCGTGGGTCATGGATCGATGGTCATCATCAGGGAAGACTTTGAGCATTATGGTCCACTCCTTGGAGAAGTCATGGAAGTAGCCCGAGATCTAGGAGTGCTTCAGAAGCCATAGCTGGTACGGCTGGATATGGCACTTCAGGAAGAGTTTATACTTGTAGACAAAGAGGTAAAGCTTTTTAAGATAAAGTGTCCTTGCAAGTGAAGGTCGTGGCAGAATGATCTGTGTCTCCTACATCTCCTAGACGATCCCTCTAAGGATGTAGACAACAATATAGTTGAATATGTGTTAGTTGTTCCTCATACAAGATCAGTGTATGAAGATTGTATAGCCTGGTAAGAAGTAGTCGGCTCGGTTCGGTGGAGGTGCCTGAAATTTCAGCAAACTTCTGCAAGCATTATGTCGAGATCATCATTACTTTGCTCCTATGTTTCTCACATAAGGTCACTTGTTCTCCCTTGCCATTCATAAGATTATTAGTGACAACGGTGACAGGTTGCTGCTTAAAGGATTCTTCAACTTTTGCTGTTTGCGAGTTCGCATGGCCGGCGAAAGCATGAGTCGTGCAATCGACCGGCTACGGGTCCTCCTTCGTGTTCTCCTCCTCAGGTTCCTAGACCTCTTCATTAGATTCTTTAATAGATTCTATCATGGAAAGCTCCCCTTTTTTGTAGTGATGGTTACAGCTCTAAAGTTCGTTGTAATGCCAACAAATACCCTTCGTCGATCTGTCGCGTAGCTCTTCTCTCGTCAAGTTTTTTGGCAGCGAAGAATGGCTGGGAGCAAAGGGAGGTTTTTATGCTGCTGGTCTAAGAGTGGTTCTCATCCTCCGAGCATCTTGGTTCAGTCGTTCCTCTTAGATTCGAACGAAAGAGATTGCGGCCTTCACCGTGGGGGGCTGTCGCGCTTTAACCTCTCCTTTAATTTCTAGCTTGAGTCCTTCGATGAACGCCCCTAATATTTGTCTGTCAGACTAATCACGAGCAAAGTAAGATAATTCCTCAAACCTGGTCTGTATTCTTGGATCTTGGCAGGTTGTTCGTTGATATTCTCGTACTTGGTCAGCCCAAAGCGATTCAGCAGCACATACTTGAATCATATCCACGTTAGAGCCCCATAGTTGTATTCAAGCTAATTGTATCATCATATAGCATCTCCTTCAATGTGGATGACAGTGGTGTCCACCATGGAATCCTCTAGCGTTTGGTGATGACAAAAGTAACGTTTGGCAAGCGAAATCCATCTCATCGGGTCTCCTTCTTCCCATCGAGGGAAGTCCACCCTCATGCATGGCTGCCTCATATCAGTGGCTCATTCTTTCTTTTTGAGAGGCCTCTCTGAACTTTCACCTTGCTAGAATTTTATTAGGCTCGGATATCAGCTCAATCTGAATTCGGTGAATAAGGTGCACAATATGTCCTCTATGCTTGATTCAAACGCTTCCAACTTAGCATCGATTGAACCTTGAGATGTCATTACGTGTGCCTCTAGATCTAAGATGATAATGTCCCTCTCATGCTATTAGGTCAGTGGTATGGAACGATTGGGTGGTTTGATGGCCGAAAGGGATGGTGGATCATGGGTATATGGCTATGGTTTGGGCTGTGATTTAGGGCTACTATAGGGGTAGTAAGGAGGGTTTGGTAACAGAGCTTTAGGGTTAGAGGGATGGCTTAGGATTGATGTTGATGGCAGCAACCGATTTTGTAGGATTGGTGGCTGCGGAGGGTAAGGATCAGTGGAAGGTTCAGTGGCTATAGAAGACCACTGTTTAGGCTGCGATTTTGAGTTGGCTGTGGATTTTGGAAATAGGTTATGATGGCTGCATCTTAACGCTAAAGGGGTGCCCTAAAGATAATGTGGGTGGCAGTAATAATTTCGATAAGGATCAGATATGGGTGCAGCAAAAAACTTCGAAAGGTAGTGCTGCATAATTCTGCGTCAATAGGCTACGATAGATCGCTATTTTGGGCTGGTGTTGTTTGGGTTATAAAAATAGGTTATGATGGTTGCATCTTATGGCTAAAGAGATGCCCTAAAGGCATCTTGGGTGGTGGCAGCAAGATGGTTGGGTTTCGGTGGGTTTAGAAGAAGAAGAAAGAAATTCCAACAGAGATGACATAATTATTTCTAGAAATTCTCAATGAAAATTCAAATGAAACTCAAGGGAATCTACTAGGAAGGGAGAGGTAATATCATCAAAAATTTCATGGAAAGAAACAATAGCAAAATTTTTGGCAAAATTAAACATTGCAAGAAGGTGTTACTGCAGAATTTTTTCAGCGAAAGATTTTAGTAGTATAGTCAAAACATTTTTGTAGTAGTTCGTAACAAGGAATCGAGTAAAACTCAATAGGAATCCACTGGCAAGGGAAAGGTAATGCTGTCAAAAATTTGTGGAAAAATCGGCAACAAAAGTTTTAGCAAGATTAAGGAATACGAGAAGGTACTACGGTAGAATTTTTTTCATCGAAAGATATCAGCAGTATAGACGAGATTTTTTTTCAACAGTTCAAAACAAGGATTTGAGTAAAACTTAAGGAGAATCTGCTAGTAAGGGAAAGGTAATGCTGACAAAAAATTTATGGAAGAAAATAGCAGCAAAAGGTTTGGCAAAATCAAAGATCACGGGAAGATATTGTAGCAGATTTTTATGTCTAAAGTGCAGCAGTTTGGAGGTAAAAGATCAGTAGTTTATATTGAGAATTTTTCAATGAAACCAAAAGGAAATCTAAAGAGAGAAAGTGCTAAAGCCGTCATAAAAATTTTGTAGAGATTGGAGTAAAAACGCAGTAGCAAATCAAATAGTCAATGGTGTGAAGTTGGAATTATGCAGTGTAGCTTTCGTCATAGAGATGGGAACTTTGTAATGAAAAGTTTATGCAGCAAATAGGAATGAATTTTTTTGGATTTTTTGAATAGGGATAACTAAATTGCAATAGCAATAAGGTAGGAAACTAGAATCTGTTGTAATTCACTCGGAGATCAAAGGATGATCTACGGTAGTGGAGATGACGACGAAATTGGGTGATGATCTTCAAGCAATTGTGGGAATTACTTTGGACAACTATGGGGGGCTGATTGATGGCTATGGAAGGGTAGCGAGATGCCAAGAATGCTACTCTAATATCAAGTATTAGAACCCTTGTGGATTCTAAGCTTGGAGTGATCTCTATAGGGGATCAACCTCCTTGGAACTCTATAGGGGTTCCTCCCTCCTTGGTTTTCTGCTACATGAGCTGAAAGATAATTGATTTATTCATGATGAAAGAGGGTAGAATACAAGGCTATTTATAGGGCTTCTAAACCCCAACTCATAATATGATTCCTACTTAAGACTCCTACTACTAACAACTCCTACTCCAACTCTAAGAAGCAACTCCTACTTCCAACAACTCTTAACTCTAACTCTAAGAAGCAACCTCTAAACTAATCCTAATCCTATTCTAACTTAACCCCTCCTCAACTAACCCATCTTTAACTAGGATAAGGGGTGGTTAATTAGGGTGATATGTATATTATTCTTCCATCAAAATATCTTCCTCTAAACTAATCCTCACCTCTTTAATAAGAGTCGACTAGATAGGATTTACATGAATGCCCTTAGGATTCACATGTTAATCATCTTCAATGAAACTAAATTAGGACTCCCCTTGCTATAGTCCTAACATAACTCTAACCCTAATATAGGGATCAATACCCTAACCCTAATAGGAGACTCCAACTCCTAGTGAAACTCCTACTCCAAAACCCTAGCCAACTCCCATAGGCAAAGTGGGTGGCAGCTAGTTAGGGTGTAGATGCTTGGATTAGGGTTTGGTTACAATCTCGACTCGATTGACCCTAATCTGACTCTGACTCCTAATTAGACTATGATTCAGTCGAATCCTAATCTTATTGGGATTTGGGCTGATTTAGTACAATTGACTCAAGATCTCCTCCTAGTCGACCTAATGTAAGGTCTAAGTCAACCAACAAGGCCCAATCCAAGGACTCGACCCAAACGACTAGGATCAAACTCAACTAGTGTCCTAACATATTCCCTTACACTCTCCCTTAGAACAACCTCTAAGCTACCAGAGAAGGGAACTCAACTTTTTAATAGGGTTTTCACACAAGTTTTTCAATCTCTATTCTCGCTATTCCAAGCAAGAATGCCTAGGGTATTTATAGACCTCAATGGCTTCAAATAAACATTCAAACATCCCGAGATTTTGGGGTACGGGCGGTACCACCGTCGAATAGAGCCCGAGAATCTGGGCTTTGGTGGTACCACCGCTCAGAATAGGTGGTACTACCACCGACAACCGACGGTACCATCTTTTGACCTAGCTATACCTCCTCCCAAGTCAATGAAATGATCCTCCGAATGGGCTCAAATCAGCTTCAATTAAGGCTTAACTATGGTCCAACGGGCTCCTAATTGAGTTAGCCTAATTATATTGAAAACCAACTCAATTAGAGCTCTAAACTACTTCGATCTAAACAAATTATTATAAAGTATGAACATGTTGTCTGACATGTCATTGGTTCATCGTGTGCTTTATCCAATCCTTCGGCGTATCGTCCTCTCTTGCGATGTATTTCCCAATCTACATGTTGACCTCTGCAACATCCAATCTCTTTAGCATAATGTCCAATCCTTTTGGCATGAATTCTTCTACCGACATAATGTTAGGACCCTAGTTGAGTCGGGTCCTAGTCGATTGAGTTGAGTCCTTATATTAGACCTTGTTAGACAACCTCGACCTGACATTAGTTCAGCTAAGAGAAGATTTGAGTCAATTGTAATAAATCAGCCCAAATCCTAGTAGGGTTAGGATTCGACTGGATTGAAGTCTGATCAGGAATCGGAGTTTGATATAGGTCCAAGTCAATTGAGTCATGAATATAATAAACCCTAATCTAACCACCACCCCCTAATAAAAAAGTGGTTGGCTAGGGTTATAGAGGAGTCCTTATAGGATGGGAGTCTCCTAGCCGCCTCCTTCTCTTAAGAGAGACTGACTAGGGCAAGAGGGGGAGAGTTCTACTTAGCTTGGACTCTCTCTAGGGTGTAATAAGAATAAAATTAGGAGATGGAGACCCCTATAGCCACCAACCATATCATGGTTAGGGGTTAGGAGTTGAGGGGAAGAGGAGTCTTAGTTTAGTAGGAGTCTTGGTTTACATTGAGTAGAAGTGGATTAGAAGTTGGAATTTATTAGAGTATGAGTCCTATTATGAGTTGGGGTTTAGAAGCGCTATAAATATCTTATATTCTTTCCTCTTTTTATTATCAATAGATCAATATTCTTTCAGCCATTGTGCAGAAAACCAAGGAGGGAGGAACCCCTATAAAGTTCCAAGGAAGCTAATCCCCTATAGAGATCACCCCAAGTTTAGAATCCATAAGGGTTCTAACACTTTGTATCAGAGCAGCGTTCTTGGCATCTCCTTGCCCTTCCATAGCCATCCATCATCCCTCCATAGTCGTCCAAGCAATTCTCACAATTGCTTAAAAATCATCGCTGAATTCCATCGTCATCTCTACTACTACAGATCATCCTTGGATCTCCCTGTGAATTGCAACAAGTTCTAGTTTCCTACCTTACTATTACTGCAATTTGGTTATCCTTAATCCAAAAAACCCAAAAATATTATTCCTATCTTGCTACATAAACTTTTCATCGTAAAGTTTCCATCTCTACGATGAAAGTTGCACTGTAGAATTTCAACTACATAATACTACCTATTTGATCTTGCTGCTACGATTTTTCTGTCCAATCTTCCACAAGTTTTTTATGATGGCTTTAGCACTCTTTAATGACATATTTTCTTTTGGTTTCATTAAAAAATTCTCAATATAAACCACTGATCATTTACATCCAAGCACTTTAGACGTAAAAAATCTACTGTAGTACCTTCCCGTGATCTTTGATCTTGCCAAATTTTTTACTATCATTTTCTTCCATGAAAT
Source organism: Ensete ventricosum (assembly GCA_029747655.1). Taxonomy (NCBI): domain Eukaryota; kingdom Viridiplantae; phylum Streptophyta; class Magnoliopsida; order Zingiberales; family Musaceae; genus Ensete; species Ensete ventricosum. Next base: position 22,609,184 of record JAQQAF010000002.1, read on the forward strand.
TTTTGACAGCATTATCTCTTTCTTACCAGTGGGTTCCCTTTGAGTTTTACTTGAATTCTTATTTTGAATTGCTAGGAAAAATTGCATCTATACTACTGAAAAAAATCTGCTTTTGTGCCTTTGTCTTTCTTCTTCTCTAAACCTACCAAACCCTAACCATCTTGCTACCACCAACCATGTCATCTTTAGTGCACCCCTCTAGCCTTAAGACGCAACTATCGTAGCCTTTTTTCAATTTTCACATCCAACCCAAACCACAGCCCAAACAGTGGTCTTTCATAGCCATCGAACCTTCCATAGATCCTTATCTTCCGCAGCCACCGAACCTTGCCAAATCGGTTGCTGCCCCGAACAGTAATCCTAAACCTTCCTTCCCAACCTCAAACTACTGCCACAAAAATTCTTTGCAACCTCAACAGCACCCTCAAAACACAACACCAACAGCAACCTAAACTGCAACCTTGATCCATCACCCTTTTGGCCACCAATCCCTACCAAACTGATTGCTACCATTTACAACAACCCTAAGCCACCCTTCTAACCCTAAACTTTTGTCATCGAGGCCCCCTTATAGCCTCTACAACAACCCCAAATAGTAGCATCAACAACACCCTCTTTAACGAAAAAAAATTTTGCGCTACTTTTAGTACTACTTGTTGCATCCACACCAGATCCCTACCAAATTCATTGTTGTCATCAACAGCAACCCTAATCCATTCCTTTAACCTTAAACCTCAGCCATTATATCCTCTATATGACCCCTACAGCAACCCTAAATCATAGCCCCATAGCAACCAAAAAATAACAACCTGTCAGCCCCAAACCGCAGCCATCTACCCATGATCCACCATCCCTTCCGGCCATTAATCCACCCAACCATTTCATACCACTGACCCAACAGCAAGATAAGGATATTGACATCTCAGATCTGGAGGCACATGCAATGGCATCTCAAGGTTCAACTGATGCTAAGTTTGAGGCATTTGAATCACGCATGGAGGATAGATTACGTGCTTTATTCGCCGAATTCGAATTAGGCCAATCTCTGAGCCTAACAAAATTCCAGCAAAGTGCAAGTTCAGAGAGGCCTCCCAAAAAAAAAGTACGAACCACTGATATGATACAGCCATGCATGAGGGTGGACTTTCCTCGATGGCAAGAAGGAGATCCGATGGGATGGATTTCGTGCGTCGAACATTACTTCTGCTGTTACCGAACACCGGAGGATTCCATGGTGGACACCGCTGTTATCCATCTTGAAGGAGATGCAATTTGTGGTACAATCAGCTTGAATACACCCATGGGGCTCCGACGTGGATACAATTCAAGAACACGCCGCTAAATCGCTTTGGGTCAACCAAGTGCGAGAATATCAATGGACAACTTGCTAAGATCCGACAAGCCTCCACGATCTAAGAATACCATACTAGGTTTAAGAAATTATCTTACTTTGCTCGTGATTGGTCTGATAGATAATTATTAGGGACGTTCATTGAAGGTCTCAAGCCAAAAATTAAAAGAAAGGTTAAAGTGCGACAACCCCACCCGTGAAGGCTGCAATCTCTTTCACTCGAATCCAAGAGGAATGGCTCAACCAAGATGCTCCGAGGATGAGAACCACTCCTAGACCAACAGTATATAAACCTCCCTCTTCCTCCAACCATCCTTCATTGCCAAAAAAATTGACGTTAGAAAAGCTACATGATAGATCGGCAAAGGGACTTTGCTGGTATTATGACAAACTTTGGAGCCGCATTGATCGCTATGAAAAAGGAAAGCTTTCCATAATAAAACATATTGAAGAATCTAAAAAAGAGGTCTAGGCCAATTGCACCACATAAAGGAAGAACCACAGTCGGCCAATTGCACGACACGCATTAGCCAGCCATACGAACCCGCAAGCAGCAAAAGTTGAAGAATCTCTTAAGCAACATCCCGTCACCATCCTCATCAAGACTAGGAGCACCAACAACTTTATGAAAAGCAAGTTTGCTATCCAATTGATGTTCCAAAATGAAGAGTGTAATAGGGTTGACGTTGAAGTCACCGACGGCCAAATTTTGAAATGCGACCAAAGATGCCCACGAGTAAAATTATTACCGTAGGACCAAGAGATACTTGTTGAGTTCTTCCTCCTTCCTCTTGATGATTATGAGGTCGTGCTCAACATCAAATGGCTGACTACGCTAGGTGATGTTCCCCAAAAATTTTCTAAATTTATCGTGAAATTTTTCAAGCATGAGAAATAGGAGATCCTACGCCGGAAATGCGGGAGTGACGTAACAATTATTTGCACACAGCAAATGGAGAAAGTTATGAACAAAGTGAATGGCGGCTTCCTAATGCAACTTCAGCAGCATTCTATGGAGGAGCCAACAAAAATTAAAGACCCAAACCTTCTCCAACCGCTTACTAAATTTTTAGACATTTTCGTTGAACCACACAGCCTATTGATAAGACCCCAACAGGGTTGGGTCCTAATCACCCTAGAAATAATTCATAAAAACTCTATGAGATTGTAATAAAACTTTACTTAATCACTTTTATCCTATAAAGAAGTGTGGCTATGGTTTATTTTGGAGCCTTAGAGCTTACTAGTCATCGCCCCTTTTACTAGGCAAGTCGATAAGGGTTTCTAGCAGCAGTAGGAGGCCATGGCACCATCATAGTCATTACCCATCCCTATTAAGGCATGACAACTATGGGAGGGGCAAGGGGGTAATTTTACTTAGGTAACACCCCCTTAGGGTTAGGGTTTTGAGCCCTATATAAGCTTATAGCCTCCTCTTTTCAATCAAGCAAGATCAATTCTATTTCAGCCTTGTTGGCTGACCCTAGGAGGGATGAACCCCTATAGTGTTCTAAGGGTTGATCCTCCTCAAAGATCAAAACCTATAGATCTCCTTCTAGGTTCTATCATCTGGTATCAGAATCACGTTCCTATTGCCCCTACTACAATCTCTATCATCTCCACCCATCCAAGCAATTCTCATAATTGCTACAAGATGCGCCTCCATCTTCCCCCTCAAGCCGTAGATCAATCAGTCTGTCGCTGCCCCCTGTGTTTGAATTAGAGATTTGGTAAAATTCCACCACCCACGCCTTATTACTACTGCAAATCCTTACCTTTACATATCAAAGAAGCTTTTCTATCTTTTTCTTGCTGTAAATTTCTACCGTTGCAATCATGATCATCATTGCGAAGGGGAAACACTACAGAAATTTTCAACCGTCTGTTTACTTCTTGAAATCGATTTATTGCTCATCTATTGTAGACAAAATTTTTATACAATCTTATAGATTAACTTAGCTTTCATCTAAGATTGATCTCTAGAAAAAATTATTTCTGAAACTGATGTTATTGTGCTACAATTCATCGTCACGTATTGTTGGATTTTTACGACGAAGAATCTGCCTTCTATCTTTGGATCAATTTTCCTACCGTTACGTTGCCAAAATTTTATCAATCTTAATTACTACTATTACTCATATCTGAACTGAGGTTTTGCTATCAAATTTCTGCATATTTTCCTCAGATATTCTTTGGAATTTTTGTCGAGAATTCACTGTTTCTCTGATGTAAATTCTGTTCGGTAGGACAGTACATACGCAGCACCTGTTTCATCGAATTCCATCATATTGTGCTGTGGTCTCTCAGTTTCTTGGACTCTCTCCTTCTCATCTTTAATCCCTACTATCACCACCCAAAAAACCTACCAAATCACAGCTATAGTCTGATCTAAATCAGGCCCCAAAAATTGTAGCCTTCCTCTCCACTGATCCACCCACCTTGTCGGCCACCCTTCCTCTGAAACCTCCTATGCCCTTAACCCGACTATAGAAGAAAGACCTCAATATCATAGATTTGGTGGCCTATACCATGGCATCAGAGGAGACCCTTAATGCCAAGTTTGAAGCCTTTGAGACTCGCATGGAAGAGAAAATTTGAACTATCTTCGCCAAACTCAGCATGGGCCAACCACCGAGCCCAAAGAAATCACAGCAAGGAGAAACCTCATATTGGAAAGATGATTCCCAAGAGTATGGTTGCACCATCACCGATCCATGTAATCCACGCATGAGGATAGACTTCCCTAGATGGGAAGAAGGAGACCCGATCGGTTGGATCTCACGCGCGGAGTGCTACTTCCATTTCCAGCGCACCACCGATGCTTTCATGGTTGAGATTGTTGTCATCCATCTTCAAGGAGATGCTATTCAGTGGTTTAATTGGTTCGAGCATGCCCATGGAGGCCCTACCTGGCAGCAATTCAAGGAGGGATTATTGAATCGCTTCGGATCGACCGAATTCGAGAACATCGATGGACAATTGGCGAAGATTCGACAAACCACTACTATACAAGAGTACCAAACAAGGTTTGAGCAATTCTAACCAAACTTGTGACTAGTCTGAAAAGTAATTTTTAGGAACTTTCATTGAGGGCTTAAAGCCGGAGATACAAGGAGAAGTGAAGGCGCAACAACCCTACACCCTTATGGCAGCTATTTCCTTCGCGTGGCTACAAGAAGAACGATTGAACCACGAAGCCTGAAGGACTAGGGTCGCTACCCGACCAGCAATGTCAAACCCTCCACCCCCTTCTGCTGCCATCTGAGCCCCTGCACCAAAAAAATTGATAAGAGACGAGCTTTAGGAACAATCTGCTAAGGGTTTATGTTGGCACTGCGATGAACCATAAAGCCACGAACATCGTTGCAAAAAGGGGCGGCTTCTTGTTATAGAATAATAGAGGATGAGGACATCGAACCATCTGAAGAAAGCGTCAAACACGAAGATGAAGCCATGGAGGAAGAGCTCCAATCAACCGATTTTATGGTGCACGTGCTAGCCGGCTACTCCTACCCGCAAATGATGAAAATGGGAGGACTTCTTAAGCAACAACCCAACACCATTCTCATAGATATGGGTAGCACAAATAACTTCTTCAATAGCAAGGTTGTTGCTTGTATGGCACTTCAAATCAAAGGTTGTAACAAGTTTGACGTAAAGGTCGTCGATGACCGAATTATTAAGTGCGACTAACGGTGCTCGTAGGTGAAATTGCTTCTACAAGACGAAGAGATTGTAGCCGACTTCTTCCTCCTACCCATCGAAGACTATGAAACCATGCTCAAAATTGAATAGCTCACAACATTATATGACATATCCTTGAATTTCTCTAAGTTGATTATGAAGTTTTATTGTAAAGGCAGACAGGTCATCTTACGAGGCAAGCGTGGGAGCTATATCTCCACCATTTCAATGCAGCGGATGGAGAAAGTTTTGCACAAGACATATGGTGATTTTTTTATGCATATCTAGTAGCAATTAGAGGAGAAGAACGTACAAATTGCAGATCCTAAGCTTGCCTAGTTGTTGGACGAATTCGTCGATGTTTTCATTGAGCCGCATGGACTTCCCCCTACCGGGCAGCATGATCACCGCATCCCTATACTTCTGGGCAAACCTCCAACAAACTCAAGGCCATACTACTATTCTCACTTGCAGAAGGCCGAGAATTAAGAACATCGTTAAGGAAATGCTCGATGTCGAAGTAATTCGGCCAAGCTGCAGCCCCTACTCCACACTGGTGTTGCTAATACGCAAGAATGATGGTACATGGCAGATGTGCATTGACTATCGAGCTTTGAACGTCATCACCGTCAAAGATAAATATCTCATACCAGTAGTAGATGAGCTCTTAGATGAACTAAAGGGAGCCCGAGTCTTCACTAAATTGGATCTCCATTCCAAGTACCATCAGATTTGGGTATGCGCTGAAGATGTTCTGAAACGGCATTCCATCCACATAACGGTCATTATGAATTTTTGGTAAAGCCCTTCGAACTTATGAATGCTCCTTCTACCTTCTAAAGCTTGATGAATAACATTTTCCAAAGGTTTTATGCAAATTTGTGCTAGTATTCTTTGATAATATTCTCATTTACAGCCCTACACTTGACATACATTTTCAGCACTTACGAATTGTTCCAACGGTTCTTCGGGAGAATACCCTCTATGTTAAACAATCAAAGTGTAGCTTTTTACAACATAAAGTGGAATATATTTGCCACATTATATCAAAAGATGGGCTGGCGATAGACCCAACAAAGATCGAAGCAATGCAAGGATGGCCGAGACCTATGAACGTAAAATCGTTGCACGGCTTCCTTGGACTAACGGGCTACTACCAGAAGTTTATGAAAGATTATGACAAGATCAGTGCCCCACTCACTTCCTTACTAAAGAAAGACTCCTTCCAGTGTTCGGACAAAGCTTCCACAGCCTTTGAGCAGCTCAAGGCAGCCATCACAATGACACTGGTTCTAGCGCTGCTCGATTTTAGTCGACCCTTTGTGATTGAGGCTGATGCATCTGGAGTTGGAAGTGGAGCTATCTTAATGCAAGATGGCCGACATCTGGTCTATACCAGCAAGGCCTTGTCTCCCTTTCATCATACAATGTCCGTGTATGACACAGAGATGCTTGCGATTGTGCACGCCGTCACGAAGTGGAGGCCCTACCTGATCGGCTGGCGCTTCCAAATTAAGACTGACCACCAAAGTCTCAAATATTTCTTAGAGCAGAAAATATCATCCCTAGAGCAACAAAGATGTGTAACTAAACTTCTTGGTTTTGATTATGAAATTGTTTATCGAATGGGAAAGAAAATGTTATTGTAGATGCACCATCTCAGCTACTGAAGCAAGACAAAATTTCAGTCATCTCACGTCCTTCCACCGACTTCCTCGAGGACACTAGGGAGGAATGAAAGAAGGACCTAGAAACCCAAAATATCATAGAGAAATTGGAGAAGGATCCAGATCCCATGGGCCACTACACTTAGGATTCAGGGGACCTACGCTACAAAGGCCAAATTGTGATTGTTCCTTCTTCTCCTTATATCAAAATTATTATGCATGAGATGCACTCTTCACCTTCAGTAGGGCACTCTGGATTTCTGAGAACATACAAGAGGGTGAAGCAAAACTTCTATTGGAGAGGCATAAAAAAATTTATTTGTGATTATGTATCTAAATGTGATGTGTGCTAGTAGCAAAAGGGTGAAATAGTGGCAAGTCCGAGAAATTTGCAACCAGTACCCATACCGGACTCAGCATGGACTGACATCTCCATGGACTTCATCGAACGGCTGCTGCTATCTCAAGGTAAAAGTATAATCTTTGTAGTGGTAGATCGCTTAACAAAATATGCTCATTTCTATGCTGTGAGACACCCTTATACCATTGCCAATATTGTTCAACTCTTTGTAGAAAATATTATTAAACTATATAGGATGCCAAGGTCGATTGTGAGTGACCGTGACAGGGTGTTTACAAGCAAGTTTTGGATCGAACTCTTTCAATTACAAGGCACCCAACTCAAGATGAGCAAAACCTATCATCCAAAGATGGACGGCCAAATAAAAGTGATAAACTGATGCCTAGAGACTTATCTTCTATGTTTCACCAGTGATCGGCCAAAAGAATGAACAAAGTGGCTTCCTTGGGCCGAATAGTGGTACAACATGACTTATCATTCATCAACCAAATGTACCCTCTATGAGGCATTATATAACCGACCACCTCCTATAATACCTAAGTATGTAATTAGTATGACCAAAGTAGACTAGGTCGATCAAAGTTTAATTGACAGGGACAAACTCCTTCAGTTGTCGAAGGATAACTTATCTATCACTCAAGCCCACATGAAGCAACAAGCCGACACTCATCGAAGCGAGCGAGAATTTTTTGATAGGAGATTGGGTCTACCTTCACTTATAACTATACAAGTAGTTGTCTATCAACACAAGAGCCTCGATGAAGCTATCTCCTCGATTATATAGACCATATCAGATCATGGAGCATATTGGAGCTGTGGCATATAGATTGAAGCTACCAGAGGACGCCAAGATCTACCACGTCTTTTATGTATCCTGCTTAAAGCCCGAACTGGGAGAACATGAGTCGGCCTAAACCTAGTTGCCAAGCACCACAGATGATGATAAAATTCAAGCCCAACCACAAGCCATACTTGATCGAAGAATTGTGATGCATCACCGACGCCTTGCAACTGAAGTATTAATATATTGGAACAACTTACCACGATGTCATGTGGGATTCTTATGAGGAGCTGAAGACATGGTTTCCAGAGTTTATGGATCCTCAGCCTTGAGGACAAGGCTGATTCAAAGAGGAGCTTGATAGGACCTCAACAGGGTTGGGTCCTAATCACCCTGTAAATAATCAATAAGAACTCTGTGAGATTGTAATAAAACTCCACCTAGTCACTTCTATCCTATAAAGAAGTGTGGCTATGATTTATTTTGGGACCTTAGGGCTTACTGGCTATCGCCTCCTTTACTGGGTAGGTCGACCAAGGTTTCTAGCAGCAGTAGGAGGCCATGGCTCCATCATAGCCACCGCCCATCCCTATTAAGGCAGGGTGGCTATAGGAGGGGCAAGGGGGTGATTTTACTTATGCAGCACCCCCCTAGGGTTAGGGTTTTGAGCCCTATATAAGCTTGTAGCCTTCTCTTTTCAATCAACCAAGATCAATTCTATTTTAACCTTGTTGGTCGACCCTAGGAGGGAGGAACCCCTATAGTGTTCCAAGGGTTGATCCCCCTCAAAGATCAAAACCTATAGATCTCCTTCTAGGGCTCTATCACCTACTTTCTACCCAACGGCATGACTACCGAATTCTGATTCTCCTGGGCAAACCAGTAGTAAATACTCGACCATGTCATTATCCTCACCTCCAGAAAGTTGAAATAGAGAGGATTTAGAAGGAGATGCTTGAAATATGGGTCATCCGACCAAGTTGCAGCCCCTACTCTTTGCCGGTGCCCTCTCCCTATATCACCTGAAGCTATCAATCTATGATGAGGAAATATTGACTAATGCTGAATTTGTGGCTTGGTATGATATAGGACAACAACACAAATATGAGATAAAATGAAGTCTTGAAAAACTATAGCTTCTACTCCCTCTAAACTCAGATCGGGCTCACCTTACCATGGACTTGACTAGAGCAGAACCACCATCACAAAGGAAAGTTTGGCTACCATTAAAAAACAACCACATGCCAGCCCACGCAAGAAAGATACAACCGCCCGACAAACGCCGGAGTAGAAAGAAGTTTGCTACTAAAGATCAAGTCTTCCTTCATCTCCATCCCTACCAGCAGGAATCTATGAAGGCTCGAGCCTCATGAAAGTGGTCTCCTAGTTTCCTTGGACCCTACAAAATTGGATATCACATTGGAACCATAACTTGTGGATTGGATCAACACATAATTCAAAATTATAATTGATCCTCCAAGAATCTCACTGCAAATGGAAGTTTAGAGATGATGACTTAGCTCAGATCTATCCACCCAACACCCAAGTTGATGAGGAGTCCTAGGTTCAACTAATGATTGCATAGGATCGTAGGTTCGTGACACATCACCATACAGTCACTACTATTGACGCTAGACTGCAGGAGCAGGATGCACCTACTATAGGGGCCACGAGGGAGCCTCATGAGGAGTTACAAATTATGACCCAGAGACGTGAAGCTCAGCCTTGAGGATAAGGCTGATTTGAAAAGGATAGATCTATTAGGACCCTAGTTGAGTCAGGTCCTAGTTGATTGAGTCGAGTCGTTATATTAGACTTTTTTGGTCAACCTAGACTTGACATTAGATCAGCTAGGAGAAGATTTGAGTCTATTATAATAAATCAACCCAAGTCCTAGTAGGTTAGGATTCGACTGAACTGGAGTCTGATTAGGAGTCGGAGTTGGATACGGGTCAGAGTTAATTGAGTCATGAATGTAATAAACCTGAATCTAGCCGCCACCTCGTAATAAAAAAGTGGTTGGCTAAGGTTAAGGAGGAGTCCTTATGGGATGTGAGTCTTCTAGCCACCTCCTCCTCTTAAGAGAGGCCGGCTCGGGCAAGAGGGGGAGAGTTCCACTTAGCTTGGACTCTCTCTAGGGTGGAATAAGAATAAAATTAGGAGTTGGTGACCCCTATAGCCATCAACCGCATCATAGTTAGGAGTTGATTAGGGGTTAGGAGTTGAGGGGAAGAGGAGTCATGGTTTAGTAGGAGTCTTGGTTTACTTGGAGTAAAAGTTGATTATAAGTCAGAGTTTGTTAGAGTATGAGTCGTATTAGGAATTAGGGTTTAGAAGCCCTAAAAATAGCATGTAATCTTTCCTCTTTTCATCATCAATAGATCAATATTCTTTCAGCCATTGTGTAAAAAACCAAGGAGGGAGGAACCCCTATAGAGTTCCGAGGAGGCTGATCCCCTATACAGATCACCCCAAGCTTAGAATCCGTAAGAGTTCTAACACATGATGACCAATCTTCTGACATATTCTACTCTAGCCAAACAATTGATTCTTCTTGCTTTAATCAATTTGTCTCTCCTTGATCGAAGCTAGTCTTACATCACTCAAACGCTGATTAGATCAAAACTTCATCAATTGATTTCATCATCAAAATCTGAGATTTAACACATATCAGTTGAGAGGACTCTAAGGATGTGGAATCTTAGACCTACAATGAGGCTATTATGATTATAGACCCCGGGAAGTGGTAAAAAGCCATAAATTTTGAGATGGAACTCAAACAACATTTGGAACCTTGTGAATGCACCTTAGGGTATTGTACCCATCGGCTGCAAGTGGATCTTCAAGAAGAAGATCGGAGTAGATAGAAAGGTGGAGACCTATAAGGCAAGGTTGGTGGCTAAAGGATATTGTCAAAGGCAAGGAGTTGACTATGATGAAACATTTTCACCCATAGCCATACTTAAATCTATTAGAATTCTTTTGGCCATTGCAGCACACTATGTCTATGAGACCTAGCAAATGGATGTGAAAATTATATTCCTTAATGACAATCTCAAGGAGGTGTGTATGATACAGTCACAGAAAGTCGTATCCAGAGAGAGTCTAGATAAAGTGTGCAGATTGCTCAAGTCCATTTATAGATTGAAGCAAGCCTCCCGAAGTTGGAACATAAGATTTGATGAAGCGATAAGATCATATGACTTCGTTAAGAACGAAGGTGAGCCTTATGTGTACAAAAAGGTAAGTGAGAGCACTATCACCTTCTTGGTGTTATATGTGGATGACAACCTAATCATTGGGAATGATGTAGGAATGCTCTCCATAGTAAAGGATTGGTTATACATAAATTTCTCCATGAAAGAATTAGGGGAAGCATCCTATATTTTAGGGATTCAGATCTATAGAGATAGATCCAAGAGGATGCTTGGCTTGTCCTAGTCTTGGTACATAGACTCCATTCTCAAAAGGATTAGCATGAAAAATTTCAAGAGAGGTTTAATACCGATAAGACATGAAATATCACTTTCTAGGAGTATATCCCCAAAGACTCCTTGAGAAAGGACATATATGGATATAATAAATACCCTATACCTCAGCGATAGGGTATATCATGTATGTTATGCTATATACCAAGCCTGATATAGCGCATGCTCTAAGTGTCATAAGCAGGTATCAAGTGAATCCAGGTTTAGAACACTGAGAGGAAGTAAAGTATATCCTTAAGTACTTAAGAAGGACTAAGAATCTTTTATTGGTATATGGAGAAGGTAGCCTCTAGGTTGAGGACTACATGAACTTGAGTTTCCAATCTGACATTGATGATAGCAAGTCAAACTCAGGGTATATTTTCACCCTGAATAGAGGAGTAGTAAGTTAGAAGAGTTCCAAGCAAGATACTATTGATAACTCGACCACAGAGGTAGAGTATATTACTGCAACATAAATAACAAAAGAAATGGTGTGGATGAAGAAGTTCATAAGGGATTTGAGAGTCGTACCGAGCAACGTGGAGCTGACTCCCATATACTACGACAATAAAGGTATGATCGCAAAAGCAAGGAAACTCAAGTCTCATCAGAATTATTCTGATAAGGTTCCACTTAATTAGAGAGATCATAGCTCGAAAAGATATAGCAACAGAAAGAGTTTCATCCAAAGATAATATTACGTATCCAATAATAGAGTCGTTGGCTCAGATTGTCTTTGAGCATCACTGGGGTCTGATGGGTATCAAACACATAGGTGATTGGCTTTAGGTCAAGTGGGAGATTGCTGGTTATAAGTGTTCTGCAAGCCAATCACGTGAGTGATGACATGTGTTACATGTTGCGCAATCTTTTTGCTTATGATTATTATTGGCATATTCTCACATTATATTATTTATTACATATATATATATATATATATATATATATATATATATATATATATATATATATATATATATATATATATATATAGTGATGTCCTTGATTCTTCTTGCTTTGATCAATTTATCTCTTCTTGATCGAAGCAAGTCCTGCGTCACTCAAACGTTGATTAAATCAAAACTTTATCAATTGATTTCATCATCAAAATCTGAGATTCAACACATATCAGTAGATATGACTCTCAGGATATTGGTCCTCAGACCTACGAGGAGGCTATTATGAGTATAAACTCCGGGGAGTGACAAGAAGCCATGAATTCTGAGATGTATTTCATGTACTCAAACAAGATTTGGAATCTTGTGGATACACCTGAGGGTATTGTACCCATCGACTACAAGTGGATCTTTAAGAAGAAGGTCAGAGAATATAGAAATGTGAATACCTATAGGCAAGACTGGTAGCTAAAGGATATCTTCAAAGACAAGAAGTTTACTATGACAAAATATTTTCACCCGTAGTCTTGCTTAAATCCAGTAGAATTCTTTTGGTCATTGCAGCACACTATGATTATGAGATATGGCATATGAAGGTGAAAACGGTATTTCTCAATGGCAACCGAAAGGAGGATGTGTATATGATACAACCAGAGGGATTCATATCCAAAGAGAGTCAAGATAAAGTGTGTAGATTGCTCAGGTCCATTTATGGATTGAACCAAGCTTCTCGAAGTCGAAACATAATATTTGATAAGGCGATCAGATCTTATGACTTTGTTAAAAACGAAGATGAGTCTAGTGTGTACAGAAAGGTAAGTGTGAGCGTTATCATCTTCTTAATGTTGTATGTGGATAACATCTTAATCATTGGGAATGATGTAGGAATGCTATCTATAGTTAAGGCTTAGCTATCCAAAAACTTCTACATGAAGGACTTAAGGGAAGCATCCTATATTCTGGGGATCTAGATCTATAGAGATAGATCCAAGAGGATGCTTGGCTTGTTATAGTCCAAGTACATAGACTCCATTGTCAAAAGGTTTGGCATGGAGAATTCTAAGAGATGTCTCATACCGATGAGAGATAGAATATCACTTTCTAGGAGTATGTCCCCAAAAACTTCTAAAGAAAGGGTATGCATGAATAGGATACCATATACCTCAGCGATATGGTCTATCATATATGTTATGCTATATATCAGGCCTGATATAGCGCATGCTTTGAGTGTCATAAGCAGGTATTAGGCGGATCCAAGTTTAGAACACTGGAAGGTAGTAAAGTATATCCTTAAGTACTTAAGAAGGACTATGAATCTTTTACTGGTATATGGAGGAGGTAGCCTTCAGGTTGAGGGCTACACGGGCAAGTCGAACTCAGGGTATGTCTTCACCCTGAATGAAGATGCAGTAAGCTAGAAGAGTTCTAAGCAAGATACTACTACTGACTCGATCATAAAGGTAAAGTACATTGCTACAACAGAAGTGACAAAGGAAGAACTGTGGATGAAGAAGTTCATCAAAAATTTGAGAGTCGTACCGAGCAGTGTGGAGCTGATTCCCATATACTGCAATAATAATATGGCGATAGCTCTAGTAAGGGAACCCAGGTCTCATCAGAATCATTCTAAAGAGGTTCCACCTAATTAGAGAGATATAGCCCATAAAGACATAATAATGGAAAGAGTTTCATCTGAAGATAACATCACAGATCCACTGATAAAGCCACTAGCTCAGATTGTCTTTGAGCATCACAAGGGTCTGTTGGGGTTCAAACATATAGGTGATTGTCTTTAGGTCAAGTAGGAGATTGTTGGTTACATGTGCTCTACAAGCCAATCACATAAGTGATGGCACGTGTGGCATATTGCACAATCTTTTTGTACCATTATTATTATTGGCATATTCTTACATTATATTATCTGTTGAATATATATACTGTTGAATATATTTATTATACAATGGGAATCAGATCATGATAATAAGACTGATTCATCTTTAAACACAGATCCTAAATAATCTCGATCATAGGTTGCTTGAGAGAGACATTGAGATAACCGGACAGATCGGTGTGCTATATACTCATCCATATGACGAAGGTGACTGATCTTATAGTCACTTGTGTTGAGACACTAAGGATACAATACATGTGCTCATTGTAGAGTGAGTTCAATAATTGATCTGCTATCGGAATGATATATGATTAATAATACATGATGCCAGAAGCAATTTCGTAGTCTTAGTTATGTATCTGGTCCTTAGACTTGAGACACCAAGGATGCGTTGTTTGAGTACTCATTTCTTTGACGTCGAACTTATAAGTATAAAAAGTTTTAGATTTAGTACAATCGATTATCGAGATTGGTAGCCAACCATAAGAAGGCTATTGAGTCTCAATAAAGGATCATTCACTCTTAGTATCATATGAGGAATATCACGTATACTCTCACTCAAGTAAATCCCTGATCAGCTTTGTTAGATTGAGAGAGTTCTCCAGGAGAATCCGATTAGAGTGAGACTTAGACGGATTTTGTATGTACCTAATAGTACCATGCCTGATATACGATCTCTGAAATATTAAATGGATAAGGGACTATAGATACATGGTAATTGAGGATAAATATATCCAATGGATAAGATCTCCTAAACCGTTTGGGGACTATGGCATAGTGGCCTAGTACGTCTATAGTCGATGAGTCGAGTGAATTATTATGAGATAATAATTCACTGAGTCAAAAGGGGTTCTGATAGGTAGGACTCACGACTAGCTCGGTATTGGGCCTAAAGGGTCACACATATATGGTAGATGCTTCAACGAATAGAGGATTGGATATGAGTTATCCAATTAGCCCATATTCTCATCAAATGAGACCCTACATTAATGGGCTCCTTCTATGAGGTCCAATTAAAGGGCAAAGTTAGTAGGTAATTAGATAGAGATCCAATACCCACTAAGACAGGATCCATTGTGGTTTTGGTGGCTCTCTATAAATATGAGGCAAGGGCGGCTCTTATGTAATAGGTTGCACCTTTAGTCGCCCCCTCCCCTCCTCTCCATCACCTTCTTAGCTGACCAGGCCCTCTCTAATACGAGTGGGCAGCGAAGAAGATAGAGAATCTTCTTCCATGTTCCTAGTGAGAAGCTACGCAAAGTTGTGAGATTTATGGCTATGATTGTAGGAGTATCACTGTAGTGATCTATCATATGGATATTGCTAGAGATGAGGGCATTTGACCTCTTTCATCCTCTCATAAAATATATAATCTCTCACATATTACGATTTTCAATTTTATGATTTTTTTGCGCACCAATCTTTGCATGACGATTTTGATCTACATGGGAAACCAATTTTGATTTGATCTTTCACCACACATGCGATACTCCCACTTAGTTTCCCAGCATAAAGGTTATTCAGCCATGATGGATATATTAGGATTTGTGGGCTTATTTTATTTTGGGTTTTATTTTGTTAAAATAAAATATCATAGAAAGTTTTAAGGCAGATTTATGAATGGTCTACATTCACGAATTGGGAATATGAATGTCATTTAATGTATTTAATCAGTTCATTCCCTTTGTATATGGCCTTGTTTTACTCAAACAAGGCATCCTTAGTGTCTTAAATCTAAGGACCAGACACACAACTGGGACTACGAAATTATTGTCTGACATTAGGTATCATTAACCATCTGGCATGTCATAAGCGGATCAATTAGTGAACTCATTCTTCAATAAGCACCTAACTGTACTCATAGTGTCCCTATATGAGTGGTTATGAGACCAGCCACCTCCATCATATGGATAGGTATACAGTACACTAGTCTATTCAGTTATCTCGATGTCCCTCTCGAGTAACATATGATCGGGATTATTTAGGGTTTGTGTTTAAAGGTGAATCAACCTCATTATCGTGATCTCATCATGATCCAATTCTTATTGCACAGATCCAAGAACATCATAGTATAGGCAACATACAAAATAAAGTGATACTATGCCAATAATAATAATAAGTAAAAAAATCACGCTGCATGTCACACGTGTCATCATTTATGTGATTGGCTTATTGGGCACATGTAACTAGCAATCTTCCACTGAACCTAAAGCTAATCACCTACGTGTCTGATCCCCATAAGACCCTTGTGACGCTCAAAGATAATTTGAAACAACTGCTTTGTCAGTGGACCTGCAATGTTATCTTCAGATGGAACTCTTTGCATTGCTACATCTCTACGGGTCATGATCTCTCTAATCAGTTAGAATCTCCTCAGAATAATTCTTATGAGACTTGGGTTCCCTTGTTAGAGTTATCGCCCAGTTATTATCACAATATATATGAATCAGTTCCTCGCTACTAGGTACGAGTCCCAAATCTAGAATAAACTTTTTCATCCACACCCATTCCTTTGTTGCTTCTGCTATAGTAATATACTTTGCTTCTGTGGTCGAATCAGCAGTAGTATCTTTCTTGTAACTCTTCTAGCTTATTGGTCCTTCATTTAGGGTAAAGACATACCCTGAGTTTGACTTGTTATCATCAATATCAAACTGAAAACTTGAATCCATATAGCCCTCAACCTAGAAGCTACCTCCTCCATATACCAGTAAAATATCCTTAATCCTTCTCAAGTATGTAAGGATGCACTTTACTACCTTCTAGTGTTCCAATCCTAAATCTGTCTGATACCTGCTTGTGACACTTAGAGCATACGCTATATCAGGCCTGGTACATAGCATAGCATACATGATAGACCCTATAACTGAAGCATAGGGTATTATATCTATGTCTGTTCTTTTCTTAGGAGACTTGGGGATGTACTTTTAGAAAGTGATATTCTATGTCTCATCGGTATATGACATCTCTTGAAATTTTCATGTCAAACTTTTTATCGATGAAGTCTATGTACCTGGACTGGGACAAGGCAAGCATCATCTTGGATCTATCTCTATAGATCTGAATCCTCAAAATATAAGATTCTTCCCCTAAGTCCTTCATGAAGAAGTTTCTGGATAGCCAAGCTTTAACTGTGGAGCATTCATCATCATTCCCAATGATCAGGATGTCATCCACATATAGCACCTAGAATGTGATATCGCTCCTACTTACCTTCTTGTACACACAAGACTCATCTTGGTTCTTAACAAAGTCATAAGATATGATCGCTTCATCAAATCTTATGTTCCAACTTCGAAAAACTCGCTTCAATCCATAAATGGATCTAAGCAATCTGCATACCTTATCCGGATTCTCTTTGGATACGAATCCCTTTGGTTGTATTATATATGCCTCCTCCTCAAGGTTACCATTAAGGAATGCAGTTTTAATATCTATCTGCTAGATCTCATAGTCATAGTATGCTTCAATAGCTAAAAGAATTCTGATAGATTTCAATATGACTAAGGGTGAGAAAGTTTCGTTATAGTCAACTACTTACCTTTGACGATTCTCTTTAGCCACCACCCTTGCCTTATAGGTCTTCACATTTTCATCTACTCTAATCTTCTTCTTAAGATCTACTTGCAACTAATGGGTACGATACCCTCAAGTGCATCCATAAAGTTACAAATCTTATTGGAGTACATGGAATTCATCTCATAATTCATGATTTCCTATCATTTCCCATAGTCTATACTCATAATAGCCTCCTCGTAGCTCTAAGGATCAACATCCTCGGTGTTCTTGCTACTGATATGTTTCATATATCTTTCAAGAGGGGTGAGATACTCTGTTAGGCCTATGCAAAGTTGAAACTTATGTGATATGTATATGAACAGACTCAGTCTATAGAATGGTGCTTAAGCTAGGTTCTCCAACCTTACTCAACTCTGTCACACTTCCACTGTTTACACCAAGAATATGTTCCTTCTCAAGGAAGACAGCCCTCTTAGCAATAAAGATCTTCTAGTTCTCGAGATGATAGAAATTATACCCACAAGTTTCCTTGGGATATCCTGTAATACCCCTCTTGAAAATTGTATAAGAACCTATTTTGATATCCTTAATAATGATTTAATTATAAATATAAAAATCTATTTATAAAATTTGAGGATCTACTTATTTATAAGATTTGAGGACCTATTTGTAAATTCTGATGATCTAATCGTGAATATAATTATTTGAGGGATTAAAATATAAAAGTTATAAAAAAGGAAAAAAGAATAAAAATTAGAAAAATCATAGCTCCCTCCCACGTAGTTTACTACACGTGGAGGAGACTGCATTTTGGGAAGAGAAGAGGAGAAGGAAAGGAGAGGGGAAGAAGTCAAGAAGAAAAACAAAGGAAAAGAAGGGTAAGAGAAAGAAGAGAAAGGGAAGAAGGGGTTGTAGCTGAGGCAGCTGCGGCCGGAAGAGAAGGGAAGTAGAGGAAGAAAAGAAAGAATCAAAGGGGGGAAAAGAAGAAGAGGCTGCGGCAAGGAAAGAAGAAGAAGAAGAGGAGAAGAAGAGAAGAAAAGGAAGAAGAGAAGGGGCAACGGTGGTAGCTGCGGCTAGGCAAGAAGAAGAAGGGAAACAAAGGAGAAGAAGAGAAAAAGAAGGAGAGAAAGAAGGGGTTGCAGCGGTGGTAGTTGCGGCAGGGAAAGAAGAAGAGGAGGAAGAGAAGAAGAAGAGAAGGGACCGCTGCTAAGGCTGTGGCTGTGAGAAAAAAAAAGGGAGAAGAATAGGGGAGGAAGAAGGGGTAGCAGCTAGAAGAGAAGAAAAAGAAAAAGGAAATGAGAGGAAAGAAGGAGAAGAGGATGCAGCTAGTGTTGCTGCATCTCTGTTTTCTGCAAAGGAAACAAAGGAGGTGTTGTGCAATGGGAAATATAAGGGAAGAAGAGGAAAAGAGAAAGAAGAGAAAGGGGGAAAGGAGAAGAGGAAAGGAGAAGAAGAGAAAGAAGAGAAAGGGAAGAAGTGGTTGCAGTTGTGGCAACTGCGGCTGGAAAAGAAGAAGAAAGAAAAGGAAAGGAAGGAAGAAGACTGCGATTGCAGTAGTGGGAGAAAGAAAAGGATAAAAGGACGAGGGGTTTAGCAGATGATTGTACCCCTCATATATTCTGCATGAGCTACCATTATGAAAGAAAAAGAAGATAAGAAAATGGAGAGAAGAGAATGAAAGAAATCAAAGAAACAAAAGAAACCATTATGAAAGAAAAAGAAGATAAGAAAATGGAGAGAAGAGAATGAAAGAAATCAAAGAAACAAAAGAAAGAGAAGAATTTGGGCTTAAGGACTTCGTACCAAAATCATTAAAAGGTAAGTTTTCAATCCTTTTTATTGCCATCTCAATATTTGAATTCATCTTGGTATGATCAATTGAACTGTTCCAACCTTACAATTGATGTCTTTCCTACCTAGATGTAAATAATTGAGTCTAGTTTCGAGATTTGACTTTTGTTCACTGAATTGCTTATAACTTCATGTTGGAAACTCCAATTTATGTAAAATCTATTTCATGATAAACTAGACTTGCATATCCTTCTGTCCGTACCTATCTTGGGTAATTCAGAGTATAATTGATTGTCTAAATGTTTCATGTTATATGTCTTTTAAATTATGTTGGAATCATGTGTTTGTTGATCTTTGCATATTCTTGTTTATCTTTTAGAAATGGATTCTTCTTCAATTGAGCTTTGAACTCTTAACTTTTATTCCTTACCTATCCCAATGCTCTATGTGAAAGTTTATGTTTACATCTTATTATTTTATACTAGCATATGTAGTTTTTATTATTTCGTATGTGATTCTGATATATGTCATTTTTATTACTCATGTTCTTTTGTACTCTAGTATTTGTAGGATATTATAGATATTTACCAAAATTGGTAAAGGGTATGTTATGCTTGGAGCCAGTGATGCTCTATTATGTTTGGTGGTAAGATGGACCACATTATGTTTGTGATCTCACTTCACCATCTATGTTTTTGATATATTATCGGATCATATTTTGTCTATGATCCAATTAAAGACTTTTCTTCAATTAAGATTTACATTATTACTTTAAATTCTTATGCACTATTGTCCTTTATTTTTTGCCTATCTGAATGCAAATTGGGAATGTTTATGTTGACATTGTATTGCTTCATATTGGTACATGTATATTTCATTGTTCCGCATGTGCTTCTGATATATGCTACTTTTATTGCTTGCTCATGTCCTTTTATACTTTGGTTTTTGTGGGATAATGTGAACCTTTACCAGAAATGGTAAAGGGAGTTATGCTTAGAGCTCGCGTGCTCTGCCGGTCCCTTATGACTTCACTCAGACGTGGGTGGATGGAGCTCCCAGACGTGGGAGACTTATGTTTGGTGGTCATTTAGTGATGGATGTTCCACATTATGTTTATGGTCTCACTTCGCCCTCTATGTTTTTTATACGATATCCAAAGTATTGCTTTTTAGTTATTTATGCGCTTTCGATAAGAATAAAATGAATGTTATATTTGATATGATATTAATCTTATGTTCCTCAATTTTTCACTTGATAAGCTTTGAAATTATCCATTCACCAGTGACATGCATCGCAATATGTTTTCGCCTTTGACATGCTCCAAATGTTCCATATGTCATTGTTATGTTTCTGAAATGTTTCAATTGCTATTGATGTGTTTCAAAAAATTTCGCACTCCATTGAAATGTTCTGAAATGTTTCATTTGTCATTAATATGTTCTGAAATGTCCTATGTGCCTTTGATATACTCCGAAATACCTCTTACGTCATTATATTCTCCAATTACTCTATATTCCGTTTGTTATGAACCAAATATGTTTTGAATGAATAACATTTGAGATTTTGTATCTATTGAGTTGATATCCATGAACTCTTGTATATCTGCTTTGTATCTTGATACCAGCTTATTTGAGATTTTGTATCTATTGAGTTGATATCCACTATCTCCTATATCATCGGCCCATATCGAAGTGTAATCAATCATTGAAAATGATGTTAAAGCTTGTAAATCAGCTATCAAAGGTATCATTCATATTCCTAATTGAAATGTAAAAGTTTTATTTGACTCAGGAACTAATTAATCTTATGTTGATAATATTTTGAATTCTCATTTGTGTATTTGACCTAGACCACTAGATTATATGATATGTATGATTATGCCTATTGGGGATTCTTTGACAAAAAACTTGATCTGGTCATCTTGTCTGATTTCTATTAGAGAACACAAATTTTTTGTTGATTTGATTCTCTAAGAGATCCGAGGTTTTGATATTATACTTGGCATGAATTGACTACATTCGTATCATGCCAGTATAGATTGTTATACAAAAAAAAATATCACTTTTCGTATTACCAGATCAACCTAGTTTTTTTATTTTTTATTTTGAGAGTATTCGACATTATTCACCTCCTTGTTTAATATCGACACTTCATACTGATTGCTTTATATAGAAGGATTATTTGTGTTATATTGTATAAGTAAAGGAGCACTCAGATTAAGAAATGAATCTAAAGGAAATTCTTGTGATTCTGAGAGTTCCTTGATGTGTTCCTAAATGATTTGCCCAGATCACCTCCAGACAGAGAGGATGACATTGTTATTGATTTGGTTTTTGAGATAACCTAAATATTTAAGCCTCCCTATCGAATGATACCACTTTAGTTGGTGGAATTAAAGAAACAACTATAAGAATTATTAGATAAGGATTCCATTTGACCCAGCATCTCACCATGGGATGATCTAGTATCGTTATTTAAGAAAAAGTGATGGAATATTGAGACTTTATATTAATTATGGATAGTTAAATCATGTGATAAAAAAAAGGTTTGAAGTTAGATTTTTGAGTTTCAAAGGATAGTATATATAAAGTTTAGCAAACATGAGTTTTGGATAAATTAAGTTGCAATAGGGCCATGTGATTCAGGGAATTGCATTGTTATTGAAAATGATAGCTAAGTGGAAATGATAGCTAAGTGGGAAGTATCTAATGAATGTAAAGAAGTAGAAGTATATATCATATTCCTCTCATATCATTAAATATGATGTCGATTGTGATTGAAAATAAGTTTGTATTATGTAGGAGAGTCTATTCAGATTATTGATAAGAAATAAAAGTTTCTAAGAAATAAAATCATTCATTTAGCAGAAGTATTTGAAGGTATTATTTTATGGATAAAACAACTTAGGATCTATAGGATGCAGATGAGAACGCTTATATATTCATTGATTGAGATATAACAAATTTAGAGGACTAAATTTTATTTGAAAGAGGGGAGAGTGTAATACCTTTCTTGAAACTTATACAAGAATCTGTTTTGATATCCTTAATAACAATTTAATTATAAATATAAAAATCTATTTGTAAAATTTTAGGATCTACTTGTTTTAAGATTTGAGGACCTATTTGTAAATTCTGAAAACTTAATCGTGAATATAATTATTTGAGGGATTAAACTATAAAAGTTATAAAAAAGGAAAAAGAGAAAAATCAATTCTCCATCCCACGTAGTTTACTACACATGGAGGAGACTGCATTTTGGGAAGAGAAGAAGAGAAGGAAAGGAGAGGGGACGAAGTGAAGAAGAAAAAAAAGGGAAAAGAAGGGTAAGAGAAAGAAGAGAAAGGGAAGAAGGGGCTGTAGCTGAGGCAGCTGCGACTGGAAGAGAAGGGAAGGAGAGGAAGAAAAGAAAGAATCAAAGGGGGGAAAGAAGAAGAGGCTGCAGTAGGGAAAGAAGAAGAAGAAGAAGAGGAGAAGAAGAGAAGGGGCTGCAACGGTGGTAGCTGCGGCTGGGCAAGAAGAAGAAGAAGAAGGGAAATATAGGAGAAGAAGAGAAAAAGGAGAGAAAGAAGGGGCTGCAGCGGTGGTAGCTGTGGCAGGGAAAGAAGAAGAGGAGGAAGAGAAGAAGAAGAGAAGGGGCTGCTACTAAGGCTGTGGCTGTGAGAAAAAAAAAGGAGAAGAACAGGGGAGGAAGAAGGGGTGGCAGCTAGAAGAGAAGAAGAAAAAGAAGAAGAAGGAAAAGAGAGGGAAGAAGAAGAAGATGATGCAGCTAGTGTTACTGCATCTCTGTTTTCTGCAAAGGAAACAGAGGAGGTGTTGTGCGATGGGAAATAGAAGGGAAGAAGAGGAGAAGAGAAAGAAGAGAAAGGGGGAAAGGAGAAGAGGAAAGGAGAAGAAGAGAAAGAAGAGAAAGGGAAGAAGGTGTTGCAGTTGTGGCAGCTGCCACTGGAAAAGAAGAAAGAAGAAAAGAAGGAAAGGAAGGAAGGAAGGAATAGAAAGAGGATTGCGATTACAGCAGTGGGAGAAAGAAAAGGAGAGAATGATGAGGGGTTTAGCAGATGATTGTGCTCCTCATACATTCTGCATGAGCTACCATTATGAAGGAAAAAGAAGATAAGAAAACAGAGAGAAGAGAATGAAAGAAAGCAAAGAAAGCAAAGAAAGCAAAGAAACAAAAGAAAGAATAATTTGAGCTCAAGTACTTCGGATCAAAATCATTGAAAGGCAAGTTTCTGATCCTTTTTATTGTCATCTCAATCTTTGAATTCATCTTGATATGATCAACTGAACTATTACAACCTTGCAATTGATGTTTTTCCTGCCTAGATGTAAAGAATTGAGTTTAGTTTCAAGATTTTGACTTTTCTTCTCTGAATTGCTTATAACTTCATGTTGGAAACTTCGATTTATGTAAAATCTATTTCATGAGAAACTAGACTCGCTTATCTTTCTGTCCATACCTATCTTGAGTAATTTGGAGTATAATTGATTGTCTAAATATTTCATACTATATGCCTCTTAAATTCTGTTGGAATCATGTGTTTGTTGATCTTTGCCTATTCTTGTTTATATTTTGGAAATGGATTCTTCTTCAATTGAGCTTTGAACTCTTAACTTTTATTCCTTACCTATCTGAATGCTCTATGTGAAAGTTTATGTTTACATCTTATTATTTTATATTGGCACATGTATTTTTTATTATTCCGCATGTGCTTCCGATATATGTCTCTTTTATTGCTCATGTCCTTTTATAATCTGGTGTTTATATGATGTTATGGACCTTTGCCAGAAATGGTAAAGGGTGTGTTATACTTGGAGCCTGTGATGCTCTATTATGTTAGGTGGTCAAATGGACCACATTATGTTTGTGATCCCACTTCACCATGTTTTTGATATGTTATCGGATCATATTATATCTATGATCCAATTAAAGCCCTTTCTTCAATTGAGCCTTACATTATTGCTTTGAATTCTTATGCACACTTATCTTTTATTCTTTGTCTATCTGAATGCAAATTGTGAATGTTTATATTGATATCGTATTGCCTTACATGTATATTTCATTATTCTGCATGTGTTTCTGATATATGCCACTTTTATTACTCATGTCCTTTTGTACTCTGATGTTTGTGGGATAATATGTGAACTTTTGCCAGAAATGATAAAGGGAGTTATGCTTAGAGCTTACGTGCTCCGCCGACCCCCATGACTTCACTCAGAAGTGGATGGATGGAGCTCCCAGACGTGGGAGACTTATGTTTGACGGTCATTCAACAATGGATGTTCAACATTATGTTTATGGTCCCACTTCGTCCTCTATGTTTCTGATATGATATCCAAAGCATTGCTTTTGAGTTATTTGTGTGCTTTGGATAAGAATGAAATGAATGTTATGTTTGATATGATATTAATCTTTTGTTCCTCAATTGTTCACTTGATAAGCTTTGAGATTATCCATTCACCAGTGACATGTATCGCAATATGTTTCCACCTTTGACATGCTCTGAAATGTTCTATATGTCATTGTTATGTTTCTGAAATGTTTCAATTGCTATTGATGTGTTCTGAAAAATTTCGCACTCCATTAAAATGTTCTGAAATGTTTCATTTACCATTAATATATTCTGAAATATCCTATGTGCCTCTAATATGCTCCGAAATACCTCTTACGTCATTAATATGCTGCAATTACTCTGTATTCCGTTTGTTATGAACCAAATATATTTTGAATGAATGACATTTGAGATTTTGTATTTATTGAGTTGATATCCATGAACTCTTGTATATCTGCTTTGTATCTTGATACCAGCTTATTTGAATGTCATCTGCTCTTGTCTTGGAATGTGTTAAATACTTGTTGAGCTTTCTAGCTCACTCATTTGTTATCAAATCTTTCAGGTCAATTTGACACTCATTAAACTGTTAAGATTATGCTGAGGCAGTGGAGATCTATACGGATTGAGGTCAAGTATTATAGGATGATATATCATAGTTTTTGTATAAGTATATTTTGTATGTAATGAAATGTTATCGATGAATTTGATTGATGTATCATGTAAAAATTTTAAAAGACCTCTTACGTTTGGAGTTATTTTGGAATGTTGAGTTTTGTCTAAGATGAAGTGAATTTGTGATAAACGATTGGTTTGGTGATTGTATGGGTTCCTTCGCTGATGAATTATAAGTGTGGTTAATATTTGTTAAGTTGGCCTTGGGTTTCATAAATGTTTGACTGAGCGATATATGATTATAAACTGCACAGGTTATATATATATAAATTTTAAAAATTTGAATATTTTTCGATATCCTCAAATGTTTGACTGGATCTTGGATGGATTGTGATGATTATAAAATTATCGATTTATGACATGGTCACATCTCTCGAATATGATATAATTCGGGGGGCGTGACATATCCCATGAACTTGCATTACTCCGTCCTTGATTCCAACTTGTCGGGGTTGTATCTTTTAACGTGGGCAAGGCAGCCTCAGATCTTAACAACCTTAAGATCGAGTTTCTTCTCTTTCTATATCTTATATGGCGTAGACACTACCAACCTAGATGAAACTCTGTTCAGATGGTAAGTTGTGGTCTCCTAAGCATATCCCCAGAATTAGACAGGTAGGTGGCGAAACTTATCATGGACCACACC
The DNA here is from genome assembly GCA_029747655.1 of Ensete ventricosum. Classification (NCBI taxonomy): domain Eukaryota; kingdom Viridiplantae; phylum Streptophyta; class Magnoliopsida; order Zingiberales; family Musaceae; genus Ensete; species Ensete ventricosum. Next base: position 22,635,248 of record JAQQAF010000002.1, read on the forward strand.
ATGTAACAATATGTGATTCCTCCTTTCTAATACACTAGTGAGTTGAAATGTATAAGGAGATGTCCATTAGGACAGAATTCACGGTCTCTGAGGAAATTAATGAACTTTATACTCAAGTACTCTCCTTGTTCACCTCATCTCATATCCTCTTATATTCATGATGTGTGGAGCAATGTCTAGCATATGTAAACTATTATGCAATGTTCCTTTGGTAATGAACTTTTTATCCAAAATCAATCAACTATTGTTCTCAAAAAATAATTTATATCATATAACTGTCAAACATGAAATGGATATAATATTTTTGATGATAGAAGGAACGTAATAACATGCATCTAATGCAATAGTAGCTCTACCAAGTAGATGTAGGATAACCTCACTAACAGCAACTATAATAACTCTTGCTTCATTACCTATCTTGAGGTTCATCTTGCCTCTTGCTAGTCTTCTAATCCTTGCTAGAACCTACAATGAATTGTAGATATGATATTCACTCTCGATATCCAATATTCATGTGTTATCATAAAAATCTGACAACTTGAGACTGAACATGAATGTACATGAAGCTTCTTCAAGCTTTTGTTTCACCTTTTCCGCAATGTACTCTTTGCGGTTCCTATAAGAGTACCCATCTTAGTCGTAGTAGAGGCACTGACTTTGTCCTTTACTGGGTCTTTCTTAACAACCTTTGCCTTGCCCTTGCCCTTGCCCTTCTTAAAGGACCTATCAGCATTCCTTTTCTTTTTGGTATCATCAATATAGAGAACTAGCTTCTCTTTCTTGATGGTGCTCTCAGCTTCCCTCAACATATTGAGGAGCTTAGGGAGAATCACCTCAAATTTGTTTATATTAAAGTTCATAATGAACTCAGAAAAGGAATCTAGCATCTAAAGTATAAGATCAACATATAAGTTATCCTCTAAGACCATTCCTAGACCTATGAGTTTCTCAATCCACTCTTTCATCCTCAGGATATGGTTCTGAATCGATATCCCCTTTATTATCCTAACTCGGAAGAGACTATTGGATATCTCATATCTATGAGTTCTTCCTTATTCCTCAAACATCTGGCGAAGATGAAGAATGATGAAATTGGCATCTATGCTCTCATATTGCCTCTGTAGCTTAGGAGTTATACAGGCTAATATATAGCACTTAGCCAAGGTGGAATCATCTATATACTTCACGTAGCGAGTGATCTCATCCTCGCTTGCCCTTTTCTTTGGCATGGGCAAAATCGTGTCAAAGACATATGCGATTTTCTCTATCGTGAGAATAATTCTCAAATTATAAAGTTGATCTATATAATTTGGACCAGTGAGGCGGTTGCATCAAGTATGCCACGTAGAGAGTTTGTAAGCGACATAATTCTAACAAACAAGATGTAGCACAAATGAATAACATTCAAATTTTATAAAAAAACTAATTAAGATACAGACTTCTATCTTAATCAACTCCCACTATTTTTTCTAATGAATCACACGACACCCTCGGCACATGAAGCGGAAGTCTCCGACAGACTTCTAATGGGGATCGAGATCCAATCAGCATCTTAGTGTAACCTCGAGGGACTCGACCAATCATACTAAGCCCAAAAAGGTAAGCAACTCTTGTGAATCACAACTCCTTATGATTCTCATCCTGATTGGCCTTCGAACCATCATAGTCTTGACATCTCGACCAACCTTGATGTTCAGTTAAGTCAACACTATTGTTAAAAGATGAGTCTGATTCGATGATATGCCCTCAAGGGACTCGACTAAACATACAACGTCATTAGATCGTCGGTGACATCTCTATGTCATAGGCAAGATCTCCAATTACGAAGAAGACAAGTGAGCCTCGAGGGACTCGACCAACTCAACTTGTGTTATGATTCAATTTCTTCCTATAACGATGGAAGGCTACGTGGTCAATCTAATTACCTTACGCTTATCGACTTAATATTATCGTAGGAGGGGGTTTTGTTTCGATCTCCTAATATGTCGTATCGCACACATACATATTAAATATATATCTATATTCAATGCATATATATATATATATATATATATATATATATATATATATAGTAGGTGTATAATCAATCATATATCACATATGGATATCACACCGGATGATCATTGACCATCACCTAATGTGATTAAGCCCGAGCTAGTGGGCCTAATCACTCACAATAGGATCTATATGTGTATCAACGCATCTCCATGCCCTGTGATCATCTATCTTATCATCATCGAATTTGTTGGCTTGTCGGTGCATCACCATGTGTTGTGATCATCCGTCTCGACATCGTGGGTCCCATTAGCACCTCCACACTCCCAATGTGTCTCTTCATATAATTACATCATAATCACAAGCATACAAGTCTGACAATAAATGAGAAAAATAAAGGCTCGTGGGCCTCAATAAAAATAATAATCATACAAACACACATCACATCACATAGTCTATGATCATCTATCAACATCATACATCACATGTACACACATCATCAGGTAGGACTACTAGATAAATAATAATAATAGTTAATTAAACTTTTAATTAACTATATTTCTTTAAATATGAGGCATATCGAGAATTTTTATATTTGTCAAGGGTATTTTCATGATTCTGGATAGAAATTTTCTAAACTCCTAGGGGTAGAATCATCCTTATGTATATATATATATATATATATATATATATGCAAGAATTAAGAGCAAAAACCATGCGAAAACACTATTGTAATTCTTTAATAGCTCCTTCTCATTTCTTCTTGTGTAATTTTTTATTTAAGGGAGAGCTTAGAGACTTGTAAAGGTTATCTTCTGAACCTGTAAAAGGATAATAGAGTTGTAAGAGGGTAGTTGATCTTCACCCATTGAAGGAAGATCAATAGTGGAAGTTGGTGACCTCAACGGAGGAGGAATCGGGTGTGGACATAGGTTACGAGACTGAACCACTATAAAATTGGTTTGCCTCCTCTTTTTTGCTATTTATCTTTATTGGTTTCTTATATAACTATCCACTACCTTTGCTTACACTCTTACAAACATCTCTAAGCTTAAACGAATTTCCGATACAGGTTTTATTGAGCAAATACTCAAATCAATATAAATTTTTCATAAGCACTAATTCACCGCATACCTCCAACCCCCCCCCCCCCCACAACCCCCCCTCCTCTTAGTGCCGCTTTAATCGTAACAATTGGTATCAGAGCCATGTTTCTCTCTATCTGGCTTAAAACCCAAGAGAGATGGCTTTTATTGGCAATCAAGATGGACTTTCTATCACTTATTCTCCCATATTCAATGGGACGGATTACACGTATTGAAAATTTTGAATAAGAATTTTTTTTAATTTATATAGATTTTGAATTATGGCATATTATTGAAAGTGGTTTTGAAAAGTCTTCCAAATTGACGAACGAATGGAATGATTCGAAAAAGAAGACTTTCTCTTTGAATGCTAAAGTGATGAACGCTTTATTTTGTGCTCTTGATAAAAATGAATTTAATCAGGTTTCTATATGTGAAACTACGCATGTGGTTTGACATACACTCGAAGTCACACATGAAGGCACTATTCAAGTCAAAGTCTTTTGGTGCATAACTATGAGTTGTTTCGTATGAAACCAAGTGAAACCAAAGGAGACATGTATACCCGTGTTACGAATATCATCAATGGTCTAAAAGCACTTGGTAAAAGTTTTTCTAATTTTGAACTTGTTAACAAAATATTAAGATCCCTTTCAAAAAGTTGGGATCCTAAAGTAACGATAATATAAAAAGCAAAGGACCTAAATAGTTCTTCACTTGAAGAACTAATCGGGTTCTTGATGAATTACGAAATGACATGTATAGCACATGGTGAACTCGAGAACCATCCAAAAAATAGGAAGGACATAGCACTTAGAACCAAGGAAGACCACTTGGGAGAAAACTCAAGTGACGACGATGATGATGAGGACTTCGCACTTCTTACAAAAAAATTTAAGAAATTCTTAAAAATGACTAAAACAAGCATGATGCTAAGAACAAAAGTGAACTAAAAAATGACTCAATAATATGTTACGAATGTAAGAAGTCGGGATACTTCAAAAATGAATGTCCCCGAGTGAAGAAGTAACCAAAGAAGAAGAAGGCGCTCAAAGCTACTTAGAACGATACAAGTTCATTCGAAGACGAGGAGCCAACCAACAAGAAAAAAGTTACAAATTATGTTTTAATGGCATTTGGAAACGAGGTAAGTAACATAAACGAGTCTTCCTTATCTTATGATGAATTATTTAATACATTTAATGACTTGTTTGATGATTTTAAATTAGTTGGTAAAAAGTATAAATTGTCAAAGAAAGATCATGCTTCACTTGTTAGCGAATTTAAAAATTTTAAAAAGGAATATAATTAACATAGGATAGCTCCTTGCACTAAGTGTGAATAATTAGATATACTTAAGAAAGAAAATATTTCATTACAAGAAATATTAGAAAATTTTAAAATAGGTAATAAATCCTTAAACATGATCCTTGCTAATAAGGGTCATGTTCATACAAAAGAAGGAATTGGCTTTTTGAGTAACACTCAACAAAAGCCAACCATCTTTATTAAAAGACCGACAATAAATGTTTCACCTAGAAATAAATATAATTTTTGTGAAAGAATTGGACATTATGCTTATAAATATTCATTTAAAAGGCATAGTCCACACAAATTAATTTGGGTTACTAAAGGAATCATAAACAACTCGATGCCATTAGTAAAATTAGGTAGAGTTTTTCATGAGAAATCAAAAGTCAAATGGGTACCTAAACCAAAACCTATTTTTTTGTAGGTATGTCTCCAAACAAAGGCTAGAAGCATAAAATGGTACCTTGATAGTGAATGCTCAAGACATATGACCGGAGATCCAACTCATTTATCCAAGCTTACTAGCCTAAATGAAGGATTTGTCACATTCGGAGACAACAACAAGGGAAAAATCATTGGAAAATGAACCATAGATAACAAATCAAACCTCTTGATTGAAGATGTGTTATTAGTTGATTGTTTGAAACATAATCTATTAAGCATTAGCTAATTGTGTGATAAAGGATACATTATCAAATTTAAATCTAATGCTTATATAATTGAAATACTACACAAAAATAGTTCTAGGATTGCCTTAAGAAGCAATAATATGTAAACTATTGACATTGATAATTTTTGTAATGAAATATATTTTTCGACCTTAAATGATGATGCATAAATTTGGCATAGAAGACTAGAACATGCTAGTATAAAACTATTAAACCAAATCTCAACTAAAAATCTAGTAAGAGGAATGTCTCGCATCAAATTCGTAAAAGACAAAGTTTGTGATGCATGCCAACTAGGAAAACAAATAAAAAGTAGTTTCAAATCAAAAAATTAAATAAGCACATCTAAGCCACTACAATTGATCCATATGGATTTATTTGGACTAATTGATATTACAAGCTTAGGAGGTAGCAAATATGTATTTGTTATTGTAGACGATTATAGTAGATACACTTGGACTTATTTCTTGGTACATAAAAGTGATTCTTTTAAATGTTTTTCAAAATTTTGAAAACTTGTTCAAAACGAAAAATGTTTTATGATTTTATCTATACGTAGTGATCTTGGTGGTGAGTTTCAAAATCATGATTTTCAAATTTTTTATGAGTCAAATATGTAATACCATAATTTCTCTACTCTAAATCTACAACAAAATGGAGTAGTGGAAAGAAAAAATATGAGCTCACAAGAAATGGCTAAAACCATGTTAAATGAATATAATCTATCCAAATATTTTTGGGTCGAAGCCGTTAACACGGCATGCTATGTTTTATATTTCAAAGACCATTACTTTCCAAAACTCTTTATGAATTATGGAATAATAAAAACTCAATATTTTATATTTCAAAGTATTTGATTGTAGATGTTTTATTTTGAATGAAAAAGATGTCTTAGGAAAGTTTGATATAAAATCCGATGAAGATATATTTCTTGGTATTCCTCAATTTCAAAAGCTTATCGTGTCTTTAATAAAAGAACTCTAGTAAATTGAAGAATCCGACCATATTAGTTTTAGTGAGGTTCCCAAATTGAAGAAAATTGATTTTGATGATGATTTTGATACTTTAAATTTGAATTATAAATCTCCTCTCAAAATTAACTTGGATGCATCTACTTCTAAGGAATCCTTACCTAATAAATGGAAGTATCTAGATGCTCATTCTAAGGAGTTACTAATAGGAGATACATCAAAAGGTGTTCAAACTCGTTCATTATTTAATAATTTTTATACTAACACCACACTTTTATCTCAAATTGAACCAAAATACATTGAGGAAGCGCTAAAAGATGATTCTTGGGTTATTTCAGCACATGAAGAGTTAAACCAATTTGAGAGAAATGAGGTGTGGGAGCTTGATCCTAGATCTAGTGACCATTTAGTGATTGGTACTAAAAGGGTCTTTAGAAACAAGCAAGATGAAAATAATATCGTGGTTAGAAACAAAGCTAGATTAGTGGCCAAGGGTTTCAACTAAGAGGAAAGAATCGATTATGAAGAGACATTCACTCCTGTGGCTAGACTTGAAGACATAAGGATGCTCCTTATCTTTGCCTCTTTTAAGAATTTTAAGTTATTTCAAATGGATGTCAAAAATAATTTTCTTAATGGTTTTAATTCTGAAGAAGTTTATGTTGAACAACACCCGAATTTGAAAATATTCTTTTTCTTAATCATATTTTTAAATTATCTAAGGTTCTTTATGGATTGAAACAAACCCCTAGGACTTGGTATAAAAGACTTAGCTATTTCCTTATTTCAAATAATTTTTTAAAAGGCAAGTTGATACCACATTATTTTTTAAGAATTTTAAAAATGATTCTCTAATTATTTTTTAAATTTATGTTGATAACATTATTTTTGGTTCCATAAATGAATCCTTATGTGAATCATTTGCCAAGAGTTTGAGTCAAGAATTTGAAATGAGCCTAATGGGTAAATTAACTTTTTTCATAGGATTCAAATAAAAGAATTAAATGATGGTATCTTTATAAGTCAAACTAAGTATACCTTAGATTTATTAAAATATTTTAGTATGGATAATAAAGGTAAAAATTTATTGTACAAAATTAGACTTCGATAATAAAGGTGAAAATCTTGATCAAAAAACATATAGAGGAATAATAGATAGTTTATTATATTTAATTGCTACTGGATAGGATATAATGTTCAGTGTTGGATTGTGTATAAGGTTTCAATCCATCCTAAATATTCATATTTTAAGGCAGTTAAACGAATATTTAGATGTTTAAAAGGAACTTCTAATTTAGGGTTATAGTATCCTATGTCTAAAAACTTTGATTTGCTTGCCTATGTAAATGTCAATTTTGGAGGTTGTAGAATAGATATAAAGAGTACAATTGAAACATGTCGGTTCTTAGGACATGCTCTTGTTTCTTGGACTCCAAGAAATAAAATTCAGTTGTATTATCTAGAGCCGAAGCTGAGTACATAGCAGTTGGTGCATATTGTCCACAAGTCAATTAGATAAAGAACACCTTAGAAGATTATGGAATTCACTTGAAAAATATTTCTATCAAATGCAATAACACTAGTGTAATATGTTTAAATAAAAATCTCATTCAACACTCAAGAACTAAATATATTGACATTAGACATCATTTTATTAGAGATCATATAAATAATCATGATATATCTTTGAAATTTATTAATACTAACCATCAATTGGCTGATATTTTTACCAAGCCATTAAATGAAGAACAATTTGACTTTATTAGAAGAGAGTTAGGAATGTTAAACTATTCAAATGCATGATTTACTATTTTTTAAATTTCTTGTGCTTTTGCTTGAAATTTACATTAGATGGTTTTGAATACATTAGTAGCTCTTATAGTCTTCTTGGACTTCTCGGCTTTTTGAGCTCTATTTTGAAATGATTCTATTTGAAATTGACATTTACAAGAGGGAAAATAGGATTCAAAGTTCTTTTTTAGATAAGATTAATTTTTATCCTCTCTCAAAAATTATTTCGATTCATGTTTTCTTTTATATCCTTGATGAATATTTTTAAGTATCCTCCCTATTGTTGATAAAAAAGGGGGAGAAATGACATAATTGATGACATAAGAAATGTTATGAGATCATTGAAATGGTTGAATATGGTTATCTTGTGAACATAATGATTGAAATGTTTATATGATACTAAGAAGGTGAATATTTGTTACATTGTGAAAACAATGTCAAAATACTTGAATTTAAAAATAATGGTGCTTTTGAATTCAAGTTTGTTTGATTTATCGTATGGCATATACATAAGGGAAGTTGCGATTAACTCTCATCATCAATTGGTTGTTATCATCAAAAAGGAAGAGATTGTTGAATCTCATATTTTAATGATGAAATTAATTGATGGGTTTTATGATCTAACTTGTGTATTAAAGAAAGTGATGCAGGATTAACTATAACAGTCTAAGGGCATGACAATCAGATGTTGGACTGAAGTCAAGTTCGAGCATCAGGCTGAGGTTTTGACGATAAAGTGGGAGCTCGTTGAAAGTTCACCGAAAGTCAGCCGAGGTTCAGATGATGTTGTCGAGAGCTCACCGAGAGCTCACTAGAGATTTATCGAGAAGTTCATCGGGAGTTCACTGACAAGTGGTCGGGAGCTCGCCGGGAGTTTACCAGAAGAATGTTGGGAGTTCGCCCTGAGTTCGCCGAGAGATCGATTGACGATCAGACAACGAAGATTGTGTTTTAAGTGTCGTAGTTAGATCAATTTATTAACTCAATTAAGAGCTCATTAGGCCTTAATTGAGGCTGATTTGGACTTATTACTAGGGTTAGATAAGACACAGTCTCCAAGACGACACAATCTTTGAAGGTGTGTCAGGTGGTCGTACCGCCGAGACTGGCGGTACTACTGCTTGCACTCTTATAAACATCTCTACGCTTAAACACATTTCCGATATGGGTTTTATTGGTAGCTCAAGCATGATTTTAGAGCCTGAGTCTGTTCAGGTACCTAACACACAGTTCCAACTTTACACAGGTCCAGTAGAGTATCTCACCCTCCTGAAAGATATGTGGGACATATTAGTAGAGAGGACTCTCGGGATGTTGATCCTGAGACCTACAAGGAGGCTATTATGAGTACAGACTCTGAGAAGTGGCAAGAAGGTATGAATTCTGAGATGGATTTTATGTACTCCAATAAGGTTTAGAACCTTGTAGATACACCTGAGGATATTATACCCATCAATTGTAAATGGATCTTCAAGAAAAAGATCAAAGTGGATGGAAAGTTGGAGACCTATAAGGCAAGACTGGTAGCTAAAGGATATCGTCAAAGGCAATGAGTTGACTATGATGAAACCCTTTCACCTATAGCCATGCTTAAATCCATCAAAATTCTTTTGGTCATTGTAGCACACTATAACTATGAGATCTGGCTAATGGATGTGAAAACGGTATTTCGCAATCGCAACCTCAAGAAGGAGGTGTATATGATACAGTCAGAGGGATTCGTATCTAGAAAGAGTTCAGATAAAGTGTACAGGTTGCTCAGGTCCATTTAAGGATTGAAGCAAGCTTCCCGAAGTTGGAACATAAAATTTGATGAGGCGATCAGATCTTATGACTTTGTTAAGAACGAAGATAAGTCTTGTGTGTACAGAAAGGTAAGTGGAGCGCTATCACCTTCTTGGTGTTGTATGTGGATGACATCCTAATCATTGGGAATAATATAAGAATGCTCTCCACAGTCAAGGCTTAGTTATTCAGAAACTTTTGTATGAAGAACTTAAGGGAAGCATCCTATATTTTTGGGATCCAGATCTATAGAGAAAGATCCAAGAGAATGCTTGACTTGTCCTAGTCCAGGTACATAGACTCCATTGTTAAAAGATTTCGGATGGAGAATTCCAAAAGAGGCCTTATATCGATAAGACATGGAATATCACTTTCTAGGAGTATGTCCCCAAAAACTCTTGAAGAAAGGGTAGAAATGGATAGGATACCCTATGCCTCAGCGATATGGTCTATCATATATGCTATGCTATGTATTAGGCCTGATATAGCATATGCTCTGAGTATCATGAGCAGATATCAATTGGATCTAGGTTTGGAACACTGGAAGGCAGTAAATATATCCTTAAATACTTTAGAAGGACTAAGGATCTTTTACTAGTATATGGAGGAGGTAGCCTCCAGGTTGAGGGCTACACGGACTCGAGTTTCCAGTCCGACATTAATGATAGCAAGTTAAACTCATAATATATTTTCATCCTAAATGGAGGAGCAGTAAGCTAGAAGAGTTTCAAGCAAGATACTACTACTAACTCGACCACACATGTGGAGTACATTGCTACAACAGAAACAGCAAAGGAGGGGTGTGGATAAAGAAGTTCATCAGGGATTTAGGAGTCATACCGAGAAGCATGGAGCTGACTCTCATATACTACGACAATAATGGAGCGATCGCTCAAGCAAGGGAACCCAAGTCTCATCAGAATTATTCTGAGGAGGGTCCACTTAATTAGAGATATCATAGCCCGAAAAGATATAGAAGTAGAAAGAGTTATATTCGAAAATAATATTGTGGATCCACTAACAAAGCCATTGGCTCAAATTATCTTTGAGCATCACAGGGGTCTGATGGGGATCATATACATATGTAATTAGCTTTAGGTCAAGTGGGAGATTGCTGGTTACATGTGCCCTACAAGCCAATCACGTGAGTGATGGCACATGTGACACGCTGCGCGATCTTTTTTCTTATGATTATTACTAGCATATTCTCGTATTATACTATTTATTGTATGTATATATATATATAGTGATGCCCTTGATTCTATATAGTAAGAATCGGATCGTGATTAGATCATGATAATGAGATCAATTCACTTTTAAACATAGATCATAAATAATCTCGGTCAAAGGTTACTTGAGAGGGATATCGAGATAACTGGATAGACCGGTGTATTATATACCAGTCCATATGATAGAGGCGGCTAGTCTCATAGCCACTTGTGTAGAGATACTAAGGATACAATACATGTGCTCATTGGAGAATAAGTTCACTACGCTTACGGAATGTTGTATGGTTAATGATACCTAATGTCAGACAGCAATTTCGTAGTCCCAGTTATGTATCTGGTCCTTAGACTTGAGACACCAAAGATACCTAGTATAATTACTTCTTTCTTTAACACTGGACTTATATGTTTGAAAAGTTTTAGCTCTAGTACAACCAGTTATCAGGATTGATAGCCAACCTTATGAAGGCAATTGAGTGTCAGTAGATGATCATCCACTCTCGATATCACGAGAGGAATATCTCATGTATGATTGCTCAAACAAATCTCTAGCTATGGTCATTTGGATTGAGGGAGAAGGAGTTCTCTGAGAGAATCCGATTAGAGCGAGACTCGGATGGATTATGTATATAGCCTGACAGTTCCATGTCCAATATATGATCTTTGGGATATTAGTTTGATGAGGAACTATAGATACACGATAACTGTGGACAGATAGGTCCGATGGATTTGATCCCCTGTATCGTCTGGGGACTATGGCGTAGTGGCCTAGTACATCCAAAGTCGGTGAGTCGAGTGAATTATTATGGAGATAATCTATATCAGAAGGAGTTCTAATGGGAGTAACTCACGGCCAGCTCGGTATCGGGCCTAGAGGGTCACACACATATGATGGATGATTCAGCGAATAGAGGATTGGATAGAGATTCACTTAGCCCCTATTCTTATTAGATGAGACCCTACACTGATGAGCTCCTTGCATGAGGCCAAAGGAGATTATTGGATAGAGATTCAATAAAGCAAGGTTAGTGGGTAATTGGATGAAGATCCAATATCCACTAAGGTAGGACCCCTAGTGTTTGGTATATTAAAGTTAGTGGTGACTCTCTATAAATAGGAGGGGAGGCACACAGATGATAGGCTGCATCTTTGGCCACCCTCTCCTATTCTCCTCCCTTCCTCTACGCAAGAGTTGCAAGACTTGTGCTATGATTTGAGGAGTATAGCTGCAACAATCCATCGTGTGGATACTGCTAGGGAGGAGGACGCTTAACCTCCTTCATCCTCTTCATCTGGATCTAGAAAAATAGGGATATACAATCTCCCTAGGTAACCAATCTCTCATACATGATGTAGTTTTTCGGTTTGTAACTTTTTCTCGTGATCCAATATTTTGCACAATGATTTGATCTATGTGTGAAACCGATTTTATTTTGATCTTTCACTGTGTATGTGATGCTCCCGCTGAGGTTTCCAACAGAGTCCCTCAAGGTTACATTATGACGCCAATTGGATCCTAATCCCATTAGAAGTATACCAGAGACTTTCATTTCACGTGCCAAGGGTGTCGTATGATTTGCCAGGAAAATAGTGGGAGTAGATTAAGATATGAGTCTGTATCTTAATTAATTTTCTACAAAAGTTGTATGTTATTAATTCATCCTACGTCTTGTTTATTAGAAACATGTCGCTTGCAAACCCTCTATATAGAATGCTTGATGCCAACTGCATCACTAGTCCAAACTACATGGATTAGCTCTGTAATTTGTAAATTATTTTCACGACGGAGAAAGTCACATACGTCATTGACATGATTATGCCCACGCCGGAGGAAGGAGCAAGCGATGATGAGATCGCTCGCTATGTGAAGTATATAGACAATTCCACCTTGGCAAAGTGTTATATTTTAGCTTTTGTGACTCCCGAGTTATAGAGGCAACATGTGAGCATGGATGTCAATTTCATCCTTCTTCATCTTTGCTAGCTATTTTAGAAACAAGAAAGAACTTAATGATATAAGATATCCAAGAGTATCTTCTAAGCTAGGATGAAAGAAGGGGTATTGGTTTAAAACCATATCCTAAAGATGATAAAGTGGATCAAGAAACTCACAAGTCACGGAATAGTCATAGAGGATAACTTTTATATTTCTTATCACAGTTCATCATGAACTTCAATATGAGCAAGTTTGAGATGACTCTACCTGAGCTTCTCAATATATTGAGGGAAGCTGAGAGCACCATCAAGATAGATAAGACAATTCTCTATGTTGGTGAGACCAATAAGAAAAGAAAAATTGATAAGACCCTTAAAAAGGGCAAGGGCAAACCGAGTAAAACAAAGGTTGCCAAGAAAGATCTGCTGGTTACAGGTGCCCTGTAAGCCAATCAAATGAGTGATGGCATGTGTAACACGTTCTGTGATCTTTTTGCTTATGAATAATATTGGTATATTCTCACATTATATTATTTATTACATATATATTGTGATGTCCTTGTTTCTGTGAAATGAGAATCAAATCGTGATGAGATCATGATAATAAGATCGATTCACCTTTAAACATAAATCTTAAATAATCTCGATCATAGGTTACTCAAGAGGGACATTGAGATAACCGGATAGATCGGTGTAGTATATACCCGTTCATATGATGGAGGTGGCTGGTCTCATAGCCACTTGTGTAGAGACACTATAGATATAATACATGTGCTCATTAGAGAAGAAGTTCATCAAGGATTTGGGAGTCATACCAAGCAGCGTGGAGCTGACTCCCATATATTGTGACAGCGATAGGGCGATAACTCTAACAAAGGAACTCAGGTCTCAACAGAATTGTTCTGAGGAGGTTCCATCTGATTAGAACGATCATGACCCAAAAAGATATAACAATGGAAATAGTTTCATCCGAAGATAACATTGCAGATCCACTGACGAAGCCACTAGCTCAAATTATATTTGAGCGTCACAAGGGTCTGATGAGGATCAAACATATAGGTGATTGGCTTTTGGTCAAGTGGGAGATTGTTGGTTACAGGTGCCCTGTAAGCCAATCACGTGAGTGATGGCACGTGTAACACGTTGTGTGATCTTTTTGCTTATGATTAATATTGACATATTCTCATATTATATTATTTATTACATATATATTGTGATGTCTTTGGTTCTATGCAATGGGAATCGAATCGTGATGAGATCACGATAATGAGATCGATTCACCTTTAAATATAGATCCTAAATAATCACGGTTATAGGTTACTCAAGAGAGACATTGAGATAATCGGATAGATCGGTGTACTATATACTCGTCCATATGATAGAGGTGGTTGGTCTCATGCCACTTGTGTGGAGACACTAAGGATACAGTACGGGTACTCATTGGAGAATGAGTTTACTGATTGATCCACTTATGGAATGTTGTATGGTTAATGATACCTAATGTAAGATAGTAATTCCATAGTCCCAGTTGTATATATGGTCCTTAGACTTGAGATACCAAGGATGTTTTATATGAGTACTCCTTTCTTTAACGCCAGACTTACAGGTTTGGAAAGTTCCAGATCTAGTACAGCTGGTTACCGGGATTGGTAGCTAACCTTACAAAGATAATTTAGTGTCAATATAGGATCATCCACTCTCGGTATCACGAGAGGAATATCCTATATGTTCTTGCTTAGATAAATCTCTGACAAGGGTCATTCGGATTGAGAGAGGAGTTCTCTGGTAGACTCCGATTAGAACAAGACAAACTGATTTTGTATGTGACCTGACAGTACCATGTCCAATATACGATCTCTGGGATATTATTTGGATGAGAGATTATAGATACATGGTAACTGTGGACAGACAGGTCCGATGAATTTGATCCCCCCTGTACCGTCTAGGGACTATGGCGTAGTGGCCTAGTATGTCCATAGTCGATGAGTCGAGTGAATTATTATGGGGATAATAATTCACTATATCAGAAGGAGTTCTGATGGGAGTGACTCACGGCCAGCTCGGTATCGGCCTAGAGGGTCACACACATAAGATGGATGCTTCAGCGAATAGAGGATTTGATGAAGATTCAATTAGCTCCTACTCTCATTAGATAAGACCCTATGTTGATGGGCTCCTTGTTTAAGGCCCAATTAGAGGCCTAAGGAGATTATTGGATAGAGATCCAATAATGCAAGGTTAGTAGGTTATTGGATAGAGATCCAATATCCACTAAGGCAGGAGCCCTACGGTTTCTTGATGGCTCTCTATAAATAGGGGGAGGCTCATAATTGATAGACTGCAACTTTAGCCACCACCTCCTAGCAAGAGTTGCAAGATCAGATTGGAGGAGTTTCGCTGCAGAGATCCATCGTGTGGATACTACTATAGAGGAGGATGCTTGACCTCCTTCATCTTCTCCATCCAGATCTAGAATACAGAGATATACAATCTCCCTAGGTAAAATCAATCTCTCACTCATCGTAATTTTTTTGGTTTTTGTAGTTTTCTCACGACCCCAATCTTTTGCATGATGATTTGATCTGCGTGGAAAATCGATTTTTGTTTTAATTTTTGCTATGCATATGATGCACCTGCTGAGGTTTCCCAATAAGATCCGGTCAAGGACAAAGGCCAGTACTTCCACTGTGGTAAAGACGAGCACTCAAAGAGGAACTGCAAGAATTACCTTGCAGAGAAGGAGAAACAAAAGCTTATAGAAGCTTCATGCACATTTATGATCAGTCTTCATTTATTAGATTTTCATAATAACACATGTATTGAACACCAGGAGTGCTTATTATATATGTAATTCGTTACAGATTTTGACAAGACCTAGGAGATTAGCCAAATGAGAGATGGACCTCAAGATGACCAATGGAGAAAGAGTTGATATAGTTGTCGTTGGAGAGGTCACCCTACATCTACCTAGTGTAGCTATCATAGCATTGGATGCATGTTATTTTGTTTCCTCTATTATCAAATAATATTATTTTCATCTCTTGTTTAACAATTAGTGTATATAAATTAATTTTTAAGAATAATAATTGTTTAATAATTATGGATGATGAGACTATCACAAGAGGGACATTGATTAATGACTTATATATGTTAAATATTTCTCTATACATCATGAATGTAAATACGTACAAGAGAAAATAAGATGAGGGAATAACGCATACCTATAGCATTATAGGCTATGTCATATCTAGGAAAGAAGGATTCAAAAGAAACTGAAAGATGGATATTTAGATCAACTTAACTATGAGTCATATGCAATTTATGAACATTGCCTTCATGAAAAGTTGACCAACTCTCTTTTTAGTGGAACTAGAGAGAGAGCCACTAAGTTGTTGGAACTTATACATAGTGATGTATGTGGTCCCATGTCGACTCAAGCTATAGGTGGTTACTCATACTTTATTACATTCATTGATAATTTCTCTAGGTATGGACACGTATACTTGATGAAGTATAAGTTCGAGACCTTCGAGAAATTCAAAAAATATAAGAATGAAGTAGAGAATTAGTTTGGAAAGAATATTAAGACTCTTCGATCATATTAAGGAGAAAAAAACTTGAGTACGGAGTTCACCCATTTCCTTAAGGACCATTGGATTTTGTCCCAATAGGCACCTCCTTATACACTAAGCTTAATGGTGTATCAGAAAAGAGGAACCGCACGTTGTTAGACATGGTACAATTTTATTGACTTGCCTATCTAATTTTGGGGATACGCCATGGAAATCACAGCTTACCTTCTAAACAGAGTTTCATCTAGGTTAGTAATGTTAGCACCATATGAGATATGGAAAGGGAAGAAGTTTGATCTTAAGGTTGTTAAGATTTAGGGCTACCCTACCTATGTTAGTGTTGAATCTCATATTTTGATGATGAAATCAATTGATAAAGTTATGATCTAATTTGTTTTTCAACTTAAGTGATACACGACTATCTTCGATTATGAAAAGATAAAATGATTGCAGTAAAATCATACATTGGGCCAAAGTTAGAGATCGGGCATCGGGCCAAAAAAATCAAACATTATGTCAAGATCAGATGTTGCGGGAGTCAACATGCCGATGGATCGAGCAATATGCCGAAGGAGAGCATGATGCACCGAGGGTTCGGATGAACCAATGACATGCCGGACAACACAAGATTATGCTTGATAATCATCTTTGTTATGATCATTATAGTTTAAATCTTAATTTAGTTTTGGATATAATCATGCTAACTCAACTAAGGGCTCATTGGGCCTTAATTAAGCCTTAATTAAGACTGATTTGAGCCCATTAAGAGGCTCATTTTATTGACTTGGGAGGAGGTACCGTCAAGTCAAGAGATGGTATAGCCAAATTATGAAAAGTACTAAAACGTATTCCCAAGTCATGGTACTATCGGCTACTAGTGGTAGTACCACCTACTTCGGGTGGTGGTACCGACAGAGCCCAGATTCCCGAGCTCTATTCAGCGATGGTACTGTCCGGTGCTGATGGTGGTACCGCTCGTACCTTGAAATCTCGAGAATTTGAATTTTGGCTTCAAGATTTGAAGCAATTTCGGGTCTATAAATACCCCAAGTCTTCTTGCTTAGAACATCAAGAATAGAAATTGAAAACTTTTATGAAAACCCTATTAGAAAGTTGAGTTACCTTCTCCATAAGCTTAGAGGTTGTTCTAAGGGAGAGTGTGAGGAAATACTTGTAAAAGAGGGTTATAAAGGTTCTCTTCTGAGCTTAAGAAAAGGAGAAAGAGTTATAAGGGGTGGTTGATATTCGCCTGTCGGAAAAAGATCAGTAGTAAAAGTCGGTGGCCACGAGTGAAGAGGAATCGAGAGTGGACGTAGGTCACGACGACTGAACTATAAAATTGGTGTGCCTTATCTTCTTTGTTGTTTAATTACTTTGCATATTGCTTTACTTGATCAATACAATTCTACAAACATTTTCAAGTTTAAACGCTTTCCCGATACAAGCTTTATTGAATGAATCTTCAAATCGATGAAAGTTTTTCAAAAGCACTAATTCACTCCCTCCTCTTAGTGACAATTCGATCCTAACAATTTGTATAAGAGCAATATTTCTCTCTATTTGGTTTAAAACCCATGAGAGATGGCTTTTACTAGCAATCAAGTGAGTTTTTCTATCACTTGTTCTCCTATGTTCAATGAGATGGACTACATATATTGGAAGACTTGAACGAGAATTTTCTTGCTTTATATGGATTTTGATTTATGGAATATTATTGAAAGCGATTTTGAAAAGTCTTCCAAACCAATGAACAAACGGAATGATTTGGAGAAGACTTTTTCTTTGAATTTTAAAGCGATGAACGCTTTATTTTGTGCTCTTAATAAAAATAAATTTAATCGAATTTTTATATGCGAAATTACATATGAGATTTGGCACACACTCGAAGTCACACACTAAGGCACAAGTAGAGTTAAAGAGTCAAAAATAATCTTTTGGTACATAGCTATGAGTTGTTCTATATGAAACCAAGCGAGACCATTGGAGACATGTACACCTATTTTACGGATGTCGTCAATGGTTTAAAAGCACTTGGTAAAAGTTTTTCTAATTTTGAATATGTTAATAAAATACTAAGATCCCTTCCAAAAAGATGAGATCCTAATGTAATGACAATACAAGAAGCAAAAGGCTTAAATAATTTTTCGCTTGAAGAATTCATTGGGTCTTTGATGATGTACGAAATGACATGTATAGCATATGATGAAGTTGAGAACAATCTACTAAAGAATATGAAGGATATGACACTTAGAACCAAAGAAGACCACTTGGGAGAAAACTCAAGTGACGATGATGATGATGACGACTTGGCACTTCTTACAAGAAAATTTAAAGAATTCATAAAAATGAACAAAATAAAACAAAACACTATGAACAAAAGTGAACTAGAAAAGGACTCGATAATATGCTATGAATGCAAGAAGCCAGGACACTTTAAAAATGAATGTCCCCGAGTGAAAAAGAAGCTACCAAAGAAAAGGAAAGTGCTCAAAGCAACTTGGGATGACTCAAGTGCATCCGAAGACAATGAGCCAACCAACAAGGAAGAAGTTACAAATTACGCATTAATGGCATTTGGCAACGAGGTATATAACTAAACGAATCTTCCTTATATTATGATAAATTATTCAATACATTTAATGACTTGTTTGATAATTTTAAATTAGTTAGTAAAAAATATAAATTGTTAAAAAAAAGGATGATGTTTCTCTTGCTAGTAAATTTAAAAAATTAAAAATGAGCGTGATGATTATATTTTAGATCATTGCACTAAGTGTGAAGAGTTAGATTCACTTAAGAAACAAAAGTTTTACTATAAGAAACATTAGAAAATTTTAAAATAGATAACAAATCTTTAAACATGATCAATGCTAATAAGGGTTATGTTCATAGAAAGGAATGAATTGACTTTATGAGTAACACTCAACAAAAGCCAACTATCTTCGTTAAAGGACCCACATTACATCTTTCACCATGAAACAAATATAATTTTTGTGATAGATTTGGATATTATGCCTATAGATGTTCATTTAAGAATATAGTCCACGCAAATTAGTTTGGGTTCCTAAAGGACCATAAATAACTTAATGTCAATAGTTAAGATAAGTAGATTTATTTATGAGGGACCCAAAGTAAAATGGGTATCTAAAAAAAACTCTCTTTATTGTAGATATATTTACAATCAAACGCTAGGAGCAAAAAGGATATATTGATTTTAGATGCTTAAGGCTTATGACCGGAGATCCAACACACTTTTCAAGCTCACTAGCTGAAAACAATAATAATAAGAAAAGATTATTTGAATTAAAATAATTAAAATTTGATTATCTTTGTTATGATTATAATAAATCTTTTGATTAAAGATAGTTTATGGTTATACAATTGATCTTGATAATTTTCATATTATTTTTCATTTTTAAACGATGATGCATGGTTTTGTATGGAAAACTAGAGCATGCTAGTACAAAAATGAATTAGAACTAAAGAATCTTAACTATTTTTAATAAGAAACTATCTACGTTGCATTCGTTGGATTTTCGAAAAAGTGATTTTGATGATGATTTTGGATTTATTTTCATATGATTATTTTTACTAATGAGATGATATATTAGTGTCTACAATTTGAGATGATATATCAGTGTCTACAACTTGAAATGTATTGTATATGAAACTATTAGGATCGAGTTGACACTCGTGCAAGTGTAAAAATACTCGATTTGAAAAACTTTGCTTGAAGTAAAAAATAGAAATCAGAAGTGTTTCTTGGAATTTGTTGAAATCAAGTAAGAGAGCAATTTAAGCTAAAGACCGAATGAAGAATCATGATTTAGCTAATGAATGCCAAAATAAAGAGCAAGGAAAGATTACTCACAATTTATAGTGGTTCAGCCAAAACCTTGACCTACATCCATTTTCGGAGTCCTCCTTCATTGCGGCCCGTCGGTATCCACTAAAAATCTTCTTCTACGGGTGAAGATCAAACCCCTTACACTTCTCTCATTTTCACAGATTCAGAAGAAGAACCTCCTATAAGTTTTTATCTCTTCCCATAGACTCAATTAATACTTGAATTACTCAAGGGAAGCTCTCAAATTTTATATTTTTTAACATAATTTTTACCTTTATTTCGTGCACTTTCTTTCTCTCCAATGCAAGAATACCTGGATTACTTATAGACTCCAATTGGCTTCAAAAATTAGAGCCAAAATTCAAACCATTTTCATAAAATCAGTGTATGAGCGTTACTGTCGACGACACTTATGGTGCTACCGTCGAAAGTGCCCTCGAAACAGGGGCGACGATGGTGTTGGGAAACCTTAGCGGGAGCATCACATACGCAGCAGAAATTAAAATAAAAAACTAGTTTCCACACAGATCAAATTGTCATGCAAAAGATTGGGGTCACGAGAAAAAAGTAAAAATAAAAAACTACGATATGTGAGAGATTGATTTTACCTAGGGAGATCGTATATCCCTGTATTCCAGATCCAGATAGAGTGGATGAATGAGGTCAAGTGTCATCCTCTCTAGCGGTATCCACACGATGGATCTCTACAGCAAAACTCCTCTAATCTGATCTCGCAACTCTTGCACAGAATGAGGGAGGAGAATAGGAGAGAGAGGCCAAAGCTGTAGCCTATCAACCATGAGTCTCCCCTCTTATTTATAGAGAGCCACCAAAAACCCTAGGGCTCCTGCCTTAGTGGGTATTAGATCTTCATCCAATTATTCACTAACCTTGCATTATTAGATCTCTATCCAATAATCTCCTTAGGCCTCTAATTGGGCATTAAACAAGGAGCCTATCAACATAGGGTCTCATTTAATGAGAATATGGACTAATTAGATCTCTATCTAATCATCTATTTGCTGAAGCATCCACCATATGTGTGTGACCCTCTAGGCCCAATACCGAGCTGGCCATGAGTTGCTCTCATCAGAACTCCTTTTGATATAGTGAATTATCTTCATAATAATTTACTTGACTCATCGACTAAGGACGTACTAGCCCACTACGCCATAGTCCCCAAACAATACAGGGGGATCAAATCCATCGGACATGTCTGTCCATAATTACCATATATCTATAATTCCTCATCAAACTAATATCCCAAAGATTGTATATTAAACATGGTACTGTCATGTCTGTCTTTCTCTAATTGGATTCTACCGGATAACTCTTTCTCTCTCAATCCGAATGATCCTAGCTAGGGATTTATTTGAGCAAGCACATATGGGATATTCCTCTCGTGATACCGAGAGTGGATGATCCTCTATTAACACTCAATTGCCTTCGTAAGGTTGGCTACCAATCCTGATAACCAACTGTACCAAATCTGGAACTTTCCAAACCTGTAAGTTTGGCATCAAAGAAATGAGTACTCATACAAGATATCCTTGGTGTCTTAAGTCAAAGGACCAAATGCATAACTGGGACTATGGAATCGTTGTCTGACATTAGGTATCATCAACCATATAACATTCTATAAGCGGATCAATCAGTGAACTCATTCTCCAATGAGCACCTGTATTATATCCTTAGTGTCTCCACACAAGTGGCTATGAGACTAGCCGCCTCTATCATATGGACGGGTATATAGTACACTGATCTGTCCAATTATCTTGATGTCCCTCTCGAGTAACCTATGATCGGGATTATTCAGGATCTGTGTTTAAAGGTGAATCGATCTCATTATCATGATCTCATCATAATCTGATTCTCATTGCACAAAACCAAGGACATCACAAGCAATATATATGCAATAGATAATATAATATGAGAATATGCCAATAATAATCATAAGCAAAAAGATCGTACAGCGTGTCACACATGTCATCACTTATGTGATTGGCTTGTAGGGCACATGTAACTATCAATCTCCCACTTGACCTAAAGTCAATCACTTATGTGTTTGATTCCTATCAGACCCTTGTGACGCTCAAATACAATCTGAGCCAACGACTACGTAAGTGGATCTATAATGTTATCTTCGGATGGAGCTCTTTCTATTATTATATCTTTATAGTTCATGATCACTCTAATCCACTGGAACCTCCTCAGAATAATTCTGATGAGACCTGGGTTCCCTTACTAGAGTTATCGCCCTATCGGTGATGCTGTATATGGGAATCGACTCTACACTGCTTGGTATGACTCCCAAATCCCTGATGAACTTCTACATCCACACCCCTTCCTTTTGCTGCTTCTACTACACCAATGTATTCACCTCTATGGTCGAACAGTAGTAGTATCTTGCTTGGAACTCTTCCAACTTATTGCTCCTGCATTCAGGGTGAAAACATACCCTGAGTTTGACTTGCTATCATCAATGTCAGACTGAAAACTCGAGTCCATGTAGCCCTCAGCCTGGAGGCTACCTCCTTCATATACCAATAAAAGATCTTTAGTCATTCTCAAGTACTTAAAGATACACTTTACTGCTTTACAGTGTTCTAAACTTGGATCTGCTTGATACTTGCTCGTGACACTCAGAGCATCTACAATATTAGGCCTTATACATATCATAGCATATATGATATACCCTATCGCTGAGGCATAAGGTATCTTATCTATGTCTGCTCTTTCTTCACGAGACTTTAGGGACATACTCCTAGAAAGTGATGTTTCATATCTCATCGATATGAGACCTCTCTTGGAATTCTCCTTACCAAACCTTTTGATAATGGAGTCAATGTACCTTGACTGGGACAAGCCAAACATCCACTTAGATCTATCTCTATAGATCCAGATCCCCAAAATATATGATACTTCCCCTAAATCCTTCATAGAGAAGTTTCTGAATAGCCAAGTCTTTACTTGGAGAGCATTGCTACATCATTCCCAATGATTAGGATATTATCCACATATAATACCAAGAAGGTGATAACACTCTCACTTACCTTCATGTACACACAAAGCTCATCTTTGTTCTTAACGAAGTCATAAGAGCTTATCGTCTCATCAAATCTTATATTCCAACTTCGGGAAGCTTGCTTTAGTCCATAAATAGACTTGAGCAACATGCATACTTTATTTGGACTCTCTCTAGATACGAATCCTCTGGTTGGAACATATACATCTCCTCCTCGATACCATTTAACTACTAGCCTTGACTTATAGGTTTTCACATTTTCATCTACTCTGATCTTCTTTTTGAAGATCCACTTGTAGCCGATGGGTACGATACCCTCAGGTGTATCCACAAGGTTCCAAACATTGTTAGAGTACATTGAATCCATCTCAGATTTCATGGCTTCTTGCCACTTCCCAGATTCTATACTCATAATAGCCTCCTCGGGTATGAGGATCAACATCCTGAGAGTCCTCTTCACTGATATGTCTCACATATCTTTTAGGAGGGTGAGATAGTCTGCTAGACCTACGCAAAGTTGAAATTTGTGTGTTATGTATCTGAACAGACTTGGGATCTAGAATAGTACTTGAGCTAGGTTCTCCAACCTCGCTCAATTCTATCTCACTCCCACTGTTTCCACCAAGAATGTGTTCCTTCTTAAGGAACATAGCTCTCTTGACAACAAAGATTTTTTGATCCTCGAGATGAAAGAAATAATACCCCCAAAGTCTCCTTAGGGTATCCCACGAATGTACATCATTCCATCCTTGATTCCAACTTGTCACGGTTGTGTCTTCTAACGTGGGTAGGATAGCCACAAATCTTAACCACCTTAAGATCGAGCTTCTTTCCTATACATATCTCATACGGTGTAGACACTACCGACTTTGATAGAACTCTGTTCAGAAGGTGAGTTGCGGTCTCTAGGGCGTTCCCCTATAATGAGATGGGTAGGGCAATGAAACTCATCATGGACCGCACAATGTCTAACAGTGTATGATTCCTCCTTTCTGATACATCGTTAAACTGAGGTGTTTAAGGAGGTGTCCACTGGGCTAGAATCTCATTGTCCCTAAGGAAATGGGTGAACTCCGTACTCAAGTACTCTCCTCCTCAATTTGATCGAGAGAGTCTTAATACTCTTTCCAATTTGGTTCTCTACCTCATTCTTATATTCCTTGAAGGCATCAGATTTGTACTTCAATAAGTATACATATCCATACCTAGAGAAATCATCAGTGAATGTAATGAAGTATGAGTAACCACCTATAGCCTGAGTCGACACGGGACCATATACATCACTATGTATGAGTTCCAATAATTCAATAGCCCTCTCTCCAGTTTTACTAAAAGGAGAGTTGGTCATCTTCCCATTAAGGCAAGGTTCGCAAGTTGCATATGACTCATAGTCAAATGGATCTAAGTATCCATCTTTCAGTAACTTTTGAATCATTCCCTCACGTATATGACTTAGCCTACAATGTCATAGGTATACATTATTCACCTCATATCTTTTCCTCATAGACATATTCATATTCATGATGTGTGGAGAAGTGTCTAACACATATAAACCATTTATAAGGGTCTCTCTAGTGATGATCTCATCATCTATAATTATTGAACAACTATTATACTCAAAAACTTATTTATATCCACTAATTATCAAACAAGAGATAAAAATAATATTTTTGATAATGGAAGGGACAAAATAACATGCATCTAATGCAATAATAGCTTCACTAGACAGATGTAAGATGACCTCCCCAACAGTAATTGCAGCAACTCTTGCTCAATTGCCTATCTTGATGTTCATCTCGCCTCAAGCCAGTCTCCTAGGTCTTGCCAGAACTTACAATGAATTACAAATATGATAAGCACTCCCGGTACCCATTACCCATGTATTATCATGAAAATCTAACAAGTGAAGACTGATCATGAATATACATGAAGCTTCTCAACGCTTCTGTTTCGCCTTCTCTGCAAGGTAGTCCTTATAGTTCCTCTTCCAATGCCCATCTTGGTCGCAGTAGAAGCATTGTCCTTTGTCCTTTGCCGGGTCTTTCTTGGCAACTTTTGCCTTACCCGGTCTTCCTTTGCCCTTACCTTTCTTAAGGGTCTTACTAGCCTTCTTTTTCCTATTGGTCTCACTAATATATAGAATTGACTTCTCTTTCTTGATGGCACTCTTAGCTTCCCTCAACATATTGAGGAGCTCAGAGAGAGTCACCTCAAACTTGTTCATGTTAAAATTCATGATGAAGTGAGAAAAGGAATCTGGTAGGGACTTAAGTATAAGATCAACGCACAAGTTATCCTTTAGGACTATCTTTATACTTCATAAAGTGAGCGATCTTATCCTCACTTATCCTTTCCTCCATCGTGGGCACAATCATATTAAGGACATATACGATTTTCTCTTTCATAAGAACAATTCTCAAATTGTGGAGCCTTTGGACCAATGAGGCAGTTGGCATCAAGTATACCACGTAGGGGGTATGTGAGTGATATGTCTCTGACAAACAAGATATAACATAAATAAATAACATGTAGATTTTATAGAAAATACTAATTAAGATATGGACTTCTATCTTAATGTACTCCCACTATTTTCTTAATGAATCACACGACACCCTCGACACGTGAGACGGAAGTCTCCGGCAGAATCCTAGTAGGGATCGGAATCCAATCAGCATCTTAGTGTAACCTCGAGGGACTCAACCAATTATGCTAAGCCCAAAAGGTAAGCAACTCTTGCCAATTACAACTCCTTGTGAGTCCCATTATGTTCGGCCTCCGAATCATCATAGTCTTAAGGAACTCGACCAACCATCATGTTCAGTTAAGTCATCACCATAGTTACAAGATGAGTCTGATTCGATGATATGCTCTCGAGGGACTTGATGAAGCATATTATATCCTCAGGTCACCGGTGACATCTCTATGTCGTAGGAAAGATTTTGATCACATAGATTGGTGAGCCAAGAGGGACTTGACCAACTCAACCTATGTCATGATTCAATTTCTTCCTATAACGATGGAAGGCCACGTGGGCCAATCTTATTGCCTCACGCTTACCGACTTAATATTATCATAGGATGGGTTTTCGTTTTGTATCGGTCTCCTAATATGTAGTGTCACACATATATATATATATATATATATATATATATATATATATATATATATATATATATATATATATATATATCGTATGCAAATATATATATATACATATATCTAGTATATATATAACACATCACATATGCAAGCCACATCGGATGATCATGAGCAGCACCTAATATGATTAAGCCCGAGCCAATGGGCCTAATCACTCACAATAGGATCTATGTGTGCATCGACGCATCTCTATGCCCTGTGATTGTTGATCTTGTCATCATCGGTTTCGTTGGATCATCACATCACCATGCGGCATGATCTCCTGCCACGGCATCGTGGGTCTTGTTGTCACCTCCACGCTCCCGCTGCACCTCTCCATGTAATTACAAATAATCACAGGCACGCAGACCCGACAATAAATGAGAAAAACATAGGCTCGCAGGCCCCAATAATAATAATCATCATCATTACACATATCACAACACATGACTCATGATCATCCATCCACATCATACATCACATGAACATCACATCATATGTAGGATTACTAGATATATATAATATTTAATTAATTATTTTCTTAGAAATCAGGTCATGTTCAAAATTTTCATAATTGTCAAGGTCATTTTCATAATTCTGGATAAGATGACAGTCCTCGGAATTATCAGAATTATTAACGGTAGTTTGGGAATTTTGAACACGAGGTCAGTCCTCGAAATTTTTTGAATTCAGAGGGGTAGGATCATCCTTTTCATAAAAATAGTGCCCTAACCCCTCTTGCCCGCTCTGCACCGCTACCGCCGCTGCCCCTGTGCGGACGACAGGGCTGCGCACGGTTGGCGGCTGCCTTTGCGGCAAGCGCCGCTGCCCTCGGGCAGTCGGGCACCGTGCCCGCAGGTGGCGCCTCTATGGTTGTGCCCCTCTGCGGGCTAGTTGCAGGCACTGCCCCTGCGACATGACCACCGGCAAGCGCCGCCCCTTGCGGGCAGGACGCATGCGGGCGCTGCCCCTGCGGCCTGGTCGCGAGCGAGCGCCGCCCCTTGAGGGCTAGCTGCGGGCAACTGCCCCTGCAAAGGACCTGGCTATGGTCATCCGCCCCCTTTCCTCGCTGCGTTCGCTGTAAAAAAATACGTAGAACAGTTCTACGCATTACAATCTCATCACACGTAGTTTAAAACCAATCTTTCATACGAAAACTTTGGCTCTAATACCACTGTTGGGAAACCTTAGCGGGAGCATCACATGCATAGCAGAAATCAAAACAAAAAACCAGTTTCTCATTCAGATCAAATCATCGTGCAAAAGATTGGGGTCACGAGAAAAATGTAAAAATAAAAAAATCACGATACGTGAGAGATTAATTTTACATAGGGAGACGTATATCCCTGTATTCCAGATCCGGATGGAGTGGATGAAGGAGGTCAAACGTACTCCTCTCTAGCGATATCCATACGATGGATCTATGCAGCAAAACTTCTCTAATGTAATCTCGCAACTCTTGCACATAGGGAGGGAGGATAATAGGAGGGCGAGGCTAAAGCTACAGCCCATCAAACATGAGTCTCCCTTCCTAGTTATAGAGAGCCACTAAAAATCTTAGGGCTCCTACCTTAGTGGGTATTGGATCTTCATCCAATTACCCACTAACCTTACATTATTGGATCTCTATCCAATAATCTTCTTAGGCCACTAATTAGGCTTTAAACAAGGAGCCTATCAGCATAGGGTCTCATCTAATAAGAATATGGGCTAATTGAATCTTCATGGAATCCTCTATTCGCTTAAGCATCCACCATATGTGTGTGACCCTCTAGGCCTGATACCGAGCTGGCCATGAGTCGCTCCCATTAGAACTCCTTCTGATATAGTGAATTATTATCTCTATAATTCACTCGGCTCATCGACTATGGACGTACTAGGCCACTACGCAATAGTCCCCAGACGGTACAGGGGGATCAAATCCATCGGACTTATTTATCCATAGTTACCATGTATCTATAATCCCTCATCTAACTAATATCTTAGAGATTGTATATTGGACACGGTACTATCAGGTCACAAATGGAATCAGTTTGTCTTGCTCTAATCAGATTTTACTGGAGACCTCTTTTTCTCTCAATCTGAATGACCCTGGCCAGAGATTTGTTTATGATACCGAGAATGGAATCGCTGTCTGACATTAGGTATCATCAACTATACAACATTCCATAAGCAGATCAATTAGTGAACTCATTCTCCAATGAGCATATATACTATATCCTTAGTGTCTTCACACAAGTGGCTCTAAGACCAATCGCCTCCATCATATGGACGGGTATATAGTACACCGGTCTATCCGGTTATCTCGATATCCATCTCGAGTAACCTATAATCGGGATTATTTAGGATCTGTGTTTAAAGGTGAATCGATCTGATTATCGTGATCTCATCATGATCTGATTCTCATTGCACAGAAACAAGGATATCACAATATATATGCAACAAATAATATAATGTGAGAATATGTCAATAATAATCATAAGCAAAAAGTTTGCACAGCATGTCACACGTGCCATCACTCACGTGATTAGCTTATAGGGCACCTGTAACCAACAGGCGATACTACTGTTGCCCATCGACGGTACTACCACCGGGAAGTCATGGAGTAGTATTTCCTCGTACTGTTTCACACCCGAAGTGCACCACCTATTAACCTCTTTCCAGATTAACGAAATGAGCTCAACTTAAGCTTAACCCAACCCAAAGTGGACCCGGTTGCCTCACATTAAGTTAATTTAGATTTATCCGAATATAACTCAATTAGGATTCAATTTATGATGCTAACTACGACTCACTTACATAATTACATCCATTTGTGACCGATATGTCAAATGACCTTTCTAACTCCTGACGAGCTTCCCAGCATCCTTCGATGAATCTCTCGATCATCTTCCGGTGAACTCCCAACGTGCTCCCAACGAGCATCTCGATCACCTTTGGTGAATTCCCGGTGAGCTCCCACTGCATCATCCAAACCTCGGCCCAATGCCCGAACTTGACTCCGGCCCCACATATGAGTGTAATTCTTTTTCACCATCGTAATTAATCCCACATCACTTTCTCTAACACAAGTTATCATAAAACTCGTCAATTGATTTCATTATCATAATCTGATATTCAACACTCTCCCCCTTTTTGATGATGACAACAAATTGATGACTAGAGTTAACCTTAACTCCACCTATGTATATACCATAGAATATATAGAATAAACTTGAATTCAAAAAGAATGCATCACTTTTGAATTCAAGTATTTTGTCAATATTGAATTTGTTACAATGATAGAATTTTTAAATCAAACAAGTCAAAATTTTCAAGAGAGACAACTTTAATATAAATTTGCATTCATCATTCATTCATCATGATACAACATCAATTTCAAAATATTTCAAAGATCTCAAAACATTTTTTTTCCTTATGTCATCAATTATGTTATTTCTCCCCATTTGTCATCAATAAAAAGGGAGAAATAACCAACATTATTTTAAAATTATTAACCATTAATCACATAAATAGATTACTTTCTCCCCCTTTGTAAATAAACTAGAAGCAGAAGAGTATCTAAAAAGTTAGTATAAAAAAATCAAATATCGAGTAGGGGAGATACATTAAAAAATATTCATCAAGATCCATGAATCGAAATAATATTTGAGAAAGGATAAAAATATCTCATCACAAAAGAACTTCGAATCTCATTCTTGTAAATGTCAATTTCAAAGAGAATCATTTTGAAAGAGAGCTCAAAAACCTGAGAAATCCAAGAAGAATTAAAAGCTACTCATGCATTTAAATTCATCTTATGTAAATTTCAAGCAAAAATAACAAATCAAAAAATTAAAAAATAGTAAATCATGCATTTGGATGGTTTAGCATTTCTAACTCTCTTTTAATAAAGTCAAATTGCTCTTTATTTAATGGCTTTATGAAAATATCAGCTAATTAATATTTTGTATCAATAAATTCTAAAGATATATCATGATTATTCTCATGATCTCTACTAAAGCGATGTCTAATGTCAATATGTATATTTCTTGAGATTTTTAGTTAAACATAATGCACTAGTATTATTGCATTTAATAAAAATATTTTTTAAGTCAATTTCATAATCTTCTAGGGTATTTTTCATCCAAATGACTTGTGCGCAACATGCACCATATGCTATATACTTAGCTTCGACTATAGATAATGCAACCAAATTTTATTTCTTAGAAAATCAAGAAACAAAAGCATGTCCTAAGAATTGGCATGTTATGGTTGTACTCTTCCTATCTATTTTACAACCTTCAAAATCAGCATTCACATATACAAGTAAATTAAAGTTTTTGGACTTAGGATATCATGATCCTAAATTAAAAGTTTCTTTTAAATATATAAATATCTATTTAACTATCTTATAATGAGAATATTTAGGATTGGATTGAAACCTTGTACATAATCTAACACGAAACATTATGTCTTGTCTAGTAGTAGTTAAATACAGTAAACTACATATCATTTCTCTATATATTTTTTTATCAAAATTTTTACTTTCATTATCCAAGTCTAATTTCAAAGAAGTACTCATGGGTGTATTTATGGCCTTAGCATTGTCCATACTAAAATGTTTTAAGAAATCTAAGATATATTTGGTTTGACTAATAATAATATCATTATTTAATTATTTTATTTATAATTCTAAGAAAAAGGTTAATTCACCCATTATGCTCATTTCAAATTCTTGGCTCATACAATTGACAAAAGATTCTCATAATGATTCATTTGTAGAACGAAAAATAATATCATCCATATAAATTTAAATAATAAGAAAATTATTTTAAAATACTTAAAAAATAATATGGTATCAACCTTAATTTTCAAAAAGATTATTTGAAATAAGGAAAGAGCTAAGTCTTTCATACCAAGCCCTAGGGGCTTGTTTCAACCCATAAAGAGCTTTAGATAATTTTAAAATATAATTCGAAAAAAATCAATTTTCAAAACCGGAGGGGTTATTCAACATAAATTTCTTCAGAAATATAAACATAAATTTGAAAATAACTTAAAATTCTTGAAAGAGAGACAAAGACAAGGAGCATCCTTATGGTTTTAAGTCTAGCCACAAGAGCAAAGTTTCTTCATAATCGATCCATTCTTCTTGGTCGAAACATTTGGCTACTAATTTAGCATTGTTTCTGACAACGATATCATTTTCATCTTGCGTATTTCTAAAGACTCATTTAATATCAATCACTAAACGATCACTAGGTCTAGGAATAAGCTCTCATACCTCATTTCTCTCAAATTGGTTCAACTCTTCATGTATTGCAATAACTCAAAAGTCATTTCTTAGGGCTTCATTAATGCATTTCAGTTCAATTTGATATATAAATATGGTGTTAGCAAAAAAATTCTTAAAAGTAGAACGAGTTTAAATATCTTTTGATATATCTCTTATTATAAGCTCCTTAGGATGAACATTTACATACTTCTATTCCTTGAGTAAGGATTTAAAAGTAGATTCATCCATTAGGAGGATTTTTATTTAAATTCAAATTGCCAAAATCAAAATCATAATCAAAATCAATTTTCTTAAATTTAAAATTCTTAATAAAAACGATATGAATAGATTCTTCAATAACTAATGTTCTTTTATTAAAAATACAATAAGCTTTTGAAGTACAAGAATAGACAAGAAAAATGACTTTATAGGATTTTGTATCAAATTTTCCTAAGGTATCTTTTTCATTTAAAAAGAAACATTTACAATCAAAAATATTGAAATATGAAATATTGGGTTTTTTACCATTCTAAAATTCATAAGGAGTTTTAGAAAGTAACGGTCTTACAATACTCTATTTATAACATCGCATGTTGTGTTAATGGCTTTGGCCCGAAAATATTTGGGTAAGCTATTTTTGTTTAACATGGTTCTAGCCATTTCTTATAAGCTTATATTTTTTTTCCACTACTCCATTTTATTGTGGATTTTAAGAGTAGAAAAATTATGGTTGTACCCATTTGACTCACAAAAAATTTAAAAATTATTATTTTGAAAGTCACCATCATGATTATACGTATTGATGAAATCATAAAACATTTTCCGTTTTGAACAAGTTTATAAAATTTTAAAAAATATTTAAAAGAATTACTTTTGTGTGTCAAGAAGTAAGTCCAAATATATCTACTATAATCATCTACAATGACAAATGAATATTTGCTATCTCCTATGCTTGTAATATCAATTAGTCCAAATAAATCTATATTGATCAATTGTAGTGGTCTAGAGGTGCTTACTTAATCTTTTGACTTAAAACTATTTTGTATGTACTTTCCTATTTAGCAAGTATCACTTTAAATTTGATTTAGTAGTTTCATATTAGTATGACCTAGTTAAAAAATATATTTTATTATGAAATTTTTTAATATCAGTATCAATAGTATAGACATTATTATTTCTTAAGATACTCAAAGATTTATATTTATATAGTATTTCAATTATATATTTATATAGTATTTCAATTATACTAAATTTAATAATATATTATTTCTCACATAATTGACTAATGCTTAGTAGATTATATTTTAAATTATCATATCTTCAATCAAAATATTTGATTTGTTAGCTATGATTCTTTTTCTAATATTTTTTAATTATTATTTTTGATAATTTTTTTATTTAAATTAATAAAATTAGAAAAATGAATTTGATCTCCGGTGACGTAACTTCAGCATCCACTATCAATATATCGCACTAGCCTTTTTGACTCCTTTTTTCTATCCATGCATTTAACGACTCAAATTTCTAACTTGTTCCAAATGTGAGATACTTGGCCTGTACAGGCACGTGATGACGTGGGAACTCTTCATTGGTAAAAAGCTGGCTTCACCTGGGCCCCTGTTTCGGCAGTTCACCACTGGAGCTCCGCCACGTCGCCGCAGTACTTAACTATAAGAAAAAAACAGCTGTCCGCAACAGAACCTTTTTCACACTGGATGGAACATCCACCGCACGATCTGGGGATCGCGGTCCTGATCCCCTCGACGTGCTTGTGACTCGCCTCGTCTCATTTCAACGGCCCCTGCCGTCGGAACAAAAAACCCAAAAAGGAAAACCATTTGGAAATGGAATACTATTTTTTTTCTCTCGTCACTCCGACGAGAGCAATGCATCACAATTCTGTCTGCACTAATCGTCGTCACTCATTCGCGACGATTAGGGGTCTTCTTGATTTCGTCGTCGGGCACTTATTGTTTGTTCTCGCGATCTCGTTCTTGCGGAAGATTAGGGTTTTCATTCCGTTCTTTGGTTTCCCTTGTCGCATTAATTTGAGGGGTTGGATAGATTGCGGTTTTTGAGGGCCAGTTTTTGATGATTTACTTGATTGTCTGAAGTTGGAGGAGCCGCTGTCGTGGGTTTGAACTGGGGTTGATGAAGAAGAAGTTCGAATCGGGTAAAATTTGGCATTTTTTTATTCCGTTAAAGGAAGAGTGGAATTTTAGTGAATGAGACTACGTCTTTGCAGGTGTTCTTTGGCAACTCGAGGGGTAGTTGGTGGCCTCGTGACTTTTGGGCATAAAAGGAGTGGTCATTAATGGGTGCTCTGTAAGCCGGGGAGGTTACCATCGTACGAAGAAGCTAAATTTAGGGTTTTAGTCCGACGAAGTGTTCCTTCATCATTTGCTTTTGGAACAGAACCATCGCAGTAAAACATGACATGCTATGCATGATAGATCTTTAAATCAGAAGTTGTGGGAGAAGTTCTGCGGGCATTTTTAGTTCAATATCAATTTCTGAAGGTTTTGACCTGATGTTTTCTTCTAGAACCGACTGTACACACGAGACAGCTGGAATTTCCGGTCAGGTGCTTATAGCAACGAAGTTTGTCTGGCCCTATGGTGGGAGAACGGTTTCTCTGATTGGCTCTTTTACGGGGTGGGATCTCTTCTCCTTTTGTCACTCCGTTTTGTTTTTTTCAATTTTATTTTGCTTATTATTTGTGTAATTGTGAATTAAAAAATACTACCAAAATGATTGGTTTAATTATCTTTTGTTAGAAAGTGCGATTAGATACTTCTCAGAATTCTAAAGAGTTAGCTTCAGTATATGGGCTTGCAGCCATACAGTGGGAAACTCCATCAAGTTCCTTTTCTTAAACATCTTGGTTTTGATTAATAAAGTCAATCCTGTTCTTAAAAAGGAAATATTCTTCTTAACACACGCAGAGTGTCAAGGTTACTAGTGATGAATGGAAGTGTAGTGTGCATGCCATGACATATCAACCATGCTGGACTACATATAAATAGGCAGTGCAACTATGCTTGCTTGTATTTGTGAATTGTCTGACGTATATCCATATAAGGATATACAATTTTAATTTTTCTGGTTAGTTAAGACATTTTGGCTTGTGAAATCCTTACGATGTACTAAACTTTGGAATCTGAGAGAATACAGTCTAGCTTGTTGTTATTTTATCTTTAATGCCACAGCTTATCTATTTTAATTTTCATCACAGGTGGACTGATCGTTATCCAATGTTCCCTACGGAGGGTTGTCCTAACATATTTCAAGCTGTCTACAGCTTAACACCGGGCATTCATCAGGTCTGCATAAATCTGTCATATCAGAGTTTGACATGGATGAACCATGTCAACATTGTGTTGTCCACTTACCATACGCATTTTGAATTCTTTAAATATGTCTTGTCTCTTGATAAATTATTATTTGCTCTTACGAACATTGGCATCCAGTTCATGAACTTTATTACTATTATCTGCAGTTTAAGTTCTTTGTTGACGGTGAATGGCGGCATGATGATCAGCAACCTCATGTGGTGGGAAATTATGGGATAGTGAACACTCTTATTCTCCCCCAAGAATCTAATCCTATACTGACTGCCTTAGGCCTTGAGATACCTAGTAATCGGATAAACATGGATGTAGACCATGGGAACTTCCGACATGTGGTAAGTCTGCATGTATTTTACTGCATCCAAATGTGTATCCATGTCCATAACTCACTTTATTGCATACATATGTTGTACTTTTATGGAATATACTTGCATGCATTACCATCTTTGTGCTAAGTATATGCTTAGTTTTGTACATTAAATACATATATATGGTTTAACTTCTAATGCTTGCCACCAAATCACTAAGTTGGTCGTGTTTAGAACATTGTTTAACTATTTCCTGCATCTATTATGTTTGCATTTACTGAGACAAATATATAGACTCAAGAGACTTGATAAGATATAGCTACTTGTTTGTTGCATATTCATCTTGTTAGAATCTTCACTATGGTCTTTGGAGCCCTTGAATGTGGACCCATTTTAAAATGCTTGGCTGTAGATATCTCTCAGGAAAAAAACAAACGACAAATTGAGTTGTATTTCTCTCTTTATTATGACAAATGGTACTTCTCAACATAAGCAACCTATGTACTTTTTATGACAAATTGAATATCATATTATTTGGTAGAACAAATAATATGATATTTAATGGAGAATGGTGTACTGGGAGAAGCCAGATAGAGGGGGTGAGAAATTGAGAATGTCAGCAACAAGGGCTTTCTAGGGGAAAAGCGAGGAGGAAGAGGAGGTGGAGGGAGTGGAAGGGAGGCTATCAAGAAGGCTTAGGGGCAATAATGGATGAGGAGGAGAAAGAGGGAGAGCAATAGTGGGAGGGAAGAAGAGGACGAGGGGGAAGAAACACGGAAGAGGGATGGGGGAGGAGGTTGTTGAGGCACTCAGTAGGGGGTGATGGCGGAGGAGGGATAGAGGCAATAGGAGGGAATGAGAGGGGGGAGGGGTGGTATCAAGGAGGCTTGATGAGGCAACTACGGAGGAGGGAGAGAGATAGCGGGAGGAAGGAGAAGGGTGGGAAGGGGGGTGAGAAGCACGGAGGAGGAAGGGAGGGGGGTGTCAAGGAGTCTTAAAAGGTACGACAACGAAGGATGAAGGAGAAAGAGGGAGAGTGATAGTGAATGGGAAAGGGAGGCTTGGGCACAACACCATGAGAAGAGAGAGAGAGAGGAAATGGAGGAGGTTTTGCCACGACACCACCAATGGAGGGCTGCCTTGTGCACGGATATGGGGAGGAGTGACGAGAATCATCATTGAAGTGGTGCCGACAAGGAGCTTTGGTCGCTGGTGAAGAGGGGGGAAAGCATCTAAAGAGGATGTGAAA
The DNA here is from genome assembly GCA_029747655.1 of Ensete ventricosum. Classification (NCBI taxonomy): domain Eukaryota; kingdom Viridiplantae; phylum Streptophyta; class Magnoliopsida; order Zingiberales; family Musaceae; genus Ensete; species Ensete ventricosum. The sequence goes on from JAQQAF010000002.1 coordinate 22,671,761, forward strand.
ACGACAACAAGGAGATCGAGTGATCAAGGGAACGAGAACATGGTTTCTCTCACCAATGGGCTCAGGAAACGAGATTGGGGATGTGACTTGGCTTGATTGAACTGATTGTAACATTTGGGTTCAATTCAAGCCGAATCAATTTCAATCGGATTTCAAATTGGGCCAGGCGAGCGCTTGGGCCCAAGCATGCGCGTAAGCACCACCCAATAGAAGGCACCTGCTCGAACCCTATTTGAGGCACTTAGGCCTAACCTTCCCTGGCCTGGCCGCCTAGGCAAGTGCCCAAGCGCCTCTTGATATCACTGCACTATATGTCAACTTGTGTTGACTATTTTAGTGTTTATTTTTTGTTTAATATCAGTATCTTTCTTTTCCATAAAAAATGTCGACTCTATGGGGATTCGCCCTTGAAGAGTCTGCCTTCTACTCTCATGGGCACTTCCCCTTGGTGTCTTGCTCCACTTGTTATAGATTTCATTGCATGACATTTTGAGGAGTTGTCACTCCTGCTGTTATTGTTGTTCACCATTCTTCATGGTGACTTTGGCTATTCGTCTTCTCTTTCTCATTTCTCAAACTAAATAAGGTCAAAGAGGATTGACCCAACAGGTTTACCACATCTTTTGTGCATCCTGTGGATAATCCCAACTAAAATCAGTCAATCTTGATCAGGATTGCTGATTTTTTTAAACCTTTAACTAGGACTTGGCCAAACATTGGTTAGGACTGGCTGTAACCTTTTGAGGATTGGTGGGAGCATATCAGTAACCCATTGGAACAAGTATGGCTGGCTGAGAGAACTGGAATAGACGAATTCGTTATTTTTGATGAATTCAACCGATTCTGGCTGATGCTTTGAAAATTAAAAGTGTTTTATGGTTGGGTCCTTGTTATGAGATTTTTGAGCCAGCAATCTCGCAAATGATGAAAAATTGGCTATTCTTGAATTGCATCTCCCTACATTCCAACTCATAGGCACTTTTTTCCTTAGAATTTTTATTCTTTGCACCATAAGTCCATTTATGAAAACGTTGTGTGACAAAAAATCCCTTTAATACCGAGTTCCATATCTTAATGGGTATATCTGAAACTTCTATCAACGTGAATTTGTGACAACTCATTGTTCTTTGTGCTTATCTAGTTATTAACTATTAGAAAATTTTGGGGTCCCATTGTTTGTGATGAAGTCAAATTTGAGTTGTAATTATTAATATCTCATTTCTGAAATATTTAGAGAAGGGATATATGAAGTTATGCTTGATTTATTATTTTAGATAAATATTTCATTCATATTATTAACATAGGTTCAAATAGAGCTTTATGTGGATAAATTTATTATAAGATAAATATGTTGTTATATTCAATCTTGGCATATAGAATCCTTATTTAAGTTTTGATGGGCTAGTTGTTCAATTAAGGATGTAACAAATCTTTTAACGAGAAATAAAAAGAGAGAAGAGGATATTGATCTAATAATCTGGTATATTCTATTACATAAACGAGAACCAATCTTATGATGTGGTTTCTACATCTTACAATGCCATGTCGATATTTTATAGGTTTGCAATCGAGCTCAAGCTCATTGGAAAATTTAGTCAAGCTTGAAAATGTTGTCCGAGACTCTAAGCGATAAACTAATTCGAGGGAATTCATAACAACAGAGGGAACAAAAGAAAGTGCTTCATGTGTCTAGGAAAGTTAAGTGCTTTGCACATTTTAGTGTTACCAAATATTAAAAGAAAACTTATTGTTCACATAGCTAGTAGATTAGCTAAAGAGGGGGAAGCTAGTTAATTAAATCAAATTGGAACTTTAGAAGGGATCTGTGCAACTAAGTTGTCTTTTTCATCATGGTTAGGTTTGATAGTTGGTTTTACACATAAAGATCATCAAAGAAGTGAAAAGGATCCAGAAACACTTCAAAATTGATTAGTTTCTCTAAAGATCATAAACAATAAAAGATTTGAAAATCAAAACCATTTATTCTCTGTGCATTTTAGATTGTAGGACATGATCAGCGGCTTAAGAGCTTTTCTGAAATAATTCTTTGTGCAATTTGCATCAAAAGATTTATATAGAAGTTTTTTTGAAATAGATTTATACAAAAAATATTTTCAACCACACAATTGTATATTGTCAACCAAGGTTCGCTTTACTAGTTTGAACCGATGTATTGATTGGTCGACAGTATAGCACATACTGCTTTATGTCGATGTACTGATGGAAATCATCAACTTAACAACTGTACACCTCAATAGTTAAAGAGCTATGATACATATGAAATACAAATTGACACCCTCCAACGGATTAAAACAAGACAGATTGTTCAAGATTGAAGTAAGAGAAATTGTTCTAATCACTTTATCATTGAAAAAAATGATGAAATGATTAGAACAACACTTTGATTCCCTTAAAATGTCATAAACTAAGAAGTTTGATAAGTTGAAAATAAAGCAAAGATTTTGGAGTTTTAAACGCCACAAGCCGAAAAGCTTGATAAGTTCTAAAAGTTCATGCAAGAACTTAAAAACAAAACACTCACTAGTGTTGGAAGATGATTATATTTATGAAATTGTTGTCTTACAAAGGGAGTTAGCCTTGATTATATAGAAAAAGGCCAAGTACAAAGGGAATGAATCGATTAAATACATTAAATGACACTCATATTCTCGATTTATGAATGTAGACCATTCATGAATCTATCTTAAAACTTCCTATGGCTAATCAAAAAACATATGACCTTTCATTTTAATAAAATAAAACCTAAAATAAAATAATCCCATAATTCCCAATATGGTCCAATATGGCTGAATGGCCTTTATTTTTCAAAATGGGTTAAAATATGTCATTCTCTCAATGTTGGACTTTCTCTTCATGATTTGAACTTATTTGAATCATGTCGATCATTTTAGGCTCTTCTTGCATCCATAGCAGTGATTGCAAAAGGTGCTCGGTGCGCTTCAAAGAGGCCAGGCGAGCCCGAGCCCAGGCGCTGGGTGCTTCGAGCGAGCGCCCGGGTTAAACCAGGCGAGGCGAACCAGTCTTTTAGCCTGGTTCAGTCGAATTCGCGTTAGTTGGTTCAATTGAACCAACTAACGCATTGATAATTGCTTCCTCAACCCTAATCTCACTCGTGAATCGCGATTATGCCGTCGACTCTGTTGCCGCCACTCGCCGCTATCGCTGCCCGTCGCTCTCCGCTGTTGCTGCTCTCTGCCGTTGTCGTCACTGTCGCTGCAATCTGTCGTCATCGCTGCTCACCGTTGTCGCTGCCGTTGCTGCTGTCACTGCTCGCCGCTACCGTTGCCGCTGTTGCTTTTGTTGCTCGCCACTGTCGCTTTCGCTGCTCTCAGTAAGCAGCTTTCTCGAAGTCAGCCACCTCGCCTATCTACTATTAACTTATTGTTAACAGTAGTATACTGTATATTAACAGTATATTGTTAATGTACTGTTAACAGTATACTGTTAACAATATTTTTTATTTATTAGATTAATATTATTATTTTGATTTAAATTTTAATAGTACTAATATTTATTTCTTTAATATCATGTTTTTAGATTTTCTTAATTTAATATCATATTTTTATTTAAATAATTATATTTACTAATTGTATTATATATTTTTTATATTTTAGCGTCTCGCTTCGCTCGGGCGAGCGCCTCGGGCGTTTTGGGACCTTGGCGCCTTTTGGCGCTTAGCACTTTTTAAATCACTGATCCACAGAACCTTGATCGAGTCTTGACCAGCTTGGTCTTTCCAAATGCATTCCAATGAACAAGTTAAGGCTTCTTTCATCCTTTTAGCTTTAGCTCTTGTCATTGGTCATCCATAAATTAGTAAAAGGGTCTTTAGCAGAATTGTGATCAACTAGTTGGTTCATATCATTCTCCCTTTCCTCGAAGGATTCATCATCAAATCAACGCCTTCATCATCTACATCAAATAAAGATAAATCAGAAACATTGAAGGTTGCACTAATATTGCCGTACTCACCTGGTCGTTCTAGCTTGTATGCATTGTCATTGATTCCTTGAAGGATTCAAAACGGACCATCTCCTCATGGCATTAGTTTAAACTTCCTTTGGGTAGGAAATCTGTCCTTCCTCAAGTGTACCCAAACCTAACCGCCAGGTTCAAATACGACTTGCTTTCGGCCTTTATTATGTTGTTTCTTATATTGTAGAGTTTCCTTTTAAATTTGTTCTTTCATGTAATGCTTTGACAAAATTAGCTTTTTGCTTATCATCCAAATTAGCCTTTTCCAAAGGTAAAGGTAGCAAATCCATAGGTGTTAATGGATTGAGCCCGTACAATGGTTTGTTGTAGCATGCACACTTCTGTTATAAGCAAACTCCAAATGTGGCAAACATTCTTCCCAATTCTTCAAATTCCTTTGAATTATGACCCTCAAAAGTGTTGATAAAGTTATATTTACTACCTTCGTTTGTCCATCCGTTTGTGGATGACAAGTGGTTGAATACAACAGCCTTGTACCCAACTTGCTCTAAATTGTTTTCCAAAAGTGGCTAAGGAACTTCACATCTCTATCACTCACAATTGTCCTTGGAATGTCATTTAATCTCATAATTTCTTTGAAGAACAATCCCACAACATGTGTTGCATCATCTGTTTTGTGACAAGGAATAAAATGTGTCATCTTGCTAAACCTGTCAACAACAACAAAAATAGAATCTTTTCCTTCTTTTGACCAAGGTAAACCCAAGACAAAGTCCATGGATATATCAACCCAAGGTTCACTCGGTATAGGAAGAGGACGACCCATGAGGCATTACTTTAGATTTAGCTTGTTTACAAGTAATGTATTTCTCACACAATCTCTCAACATCTCTTTTCATGTGTGGCAAAAAGAAATGATCATTTAACATTTCTAAAGTTTTTCTAACCCCAAAATGCCCTATTAAACTTCCACTATATACCTCTCTCACATGTAATTCTCTCATTGAACATTGAGGAACACATAACTTGTTTTCTTTGAAAAGAAAACCATAATGTCTAAAAAATTTATCAAAACCCCCTTTCTCACATGCCCCATAAACATTAGCAACATCATGGTTAAAATTGTATAAATCTTTAATGTTTTCAAAACCCAATAATTTTACATCAAGTTTAGAAATTAGAGCATACCTTCTAGATATAGTATCGGTAACTATGTTTTCATTACCTTGTTTGTACTTGATAATGTATGGAAAGGATTCAATAAACTCCACCCATTTTGCATGCCTGTGACTTAGCTTTCCTTATCCTTTGAGATATTTCAAGGACTCATGATCGGTGTGTATGATGAATTCCTTGTACCAAAGATAGTGCTGCCATATCTCTAACACTCTTACCAAAGCGTAAAACTCCTTGTTATATGTCTGGTAGTTAAGATTTGGTCCACTTAGCTTCTCACTAAAGAATGCAATGGGTCTGCCTTCTTGCATTAAGACTCCTCCAATATCTATTCCACTCGCATCGCACTCAACCTTAAAAGTTTTAGCAAATTTAGGTAAAGCAAGCAAAGGTGTTGAACTGATTTTGTCTTTAAGCAAATTAAAAGCATCATCTCATTCTTTACCCCACATAAATCCTAGATTCTTTTTGATGCATTAAGTTAATGGTGCAGTAATTGTTGAAAAATCCTTAATGAACCTTCTATATAAGCTAGCAAGATCATGAAAACTTCTAACATCACCAACACTAGTGGGTTTCAGCCACTCCCTAATTATTTTTACTTTTTCTTGATCAACATGTATTCCTTTATCATTTAACATAACCAAGAAAACTAATTTCATTAGTGCAGAAAGTGCATTTCTTTAGATTAGTATATAACTTTTCTTTTCTATGCACATCGAAAACATCTTTTAAATGTGTTACATGCTCATTTAAACTTTTGCTATATACAAGTATATCATCAAAATAAACCACTACAAACTTTCCAATGTAAGCAAGAAAAAACATGGTTCATGAATCTCATGAAAGTGCTAGGTGCGTTAGTTAGGCTAAAAGGCATAACCAACCATTCATATAAACTACGTTTAGTTTTGAAAGCGGTTTTCCATTCATTACCCTAATGCATTCTTATTTGATGATATTTAGATTTCAAATCAATTTTTGAAAATACACAAGAACCATGCAATTCATCGAACATATCATCTAGCCTAGGAAATATCTATACTTTATCGTGATTTTGTTAGTGGCTCTGCAATCAACACACATTCTCCAAGATCTATCTTTTTTAGGCACCAACAAAACAGGAACTGCACATGAACTTATACTTCCTCGCACATACCCTTTTTCTATAAGCTCACTTACTTGCTTTTGGATTAACTTGGTCTTTTCGGGGTTGCATCTATATGCTGGCCTATTTGATATATGCTTGCACTTGGAATGAAATCAATTTGATGCTTAATTCCTCTAATTGGTGGAAAGAGATCCTCATTTTCCTGCAAAAGATCAACAATAATACTAGGCGAACTCTTGTTAATTTCGTTAGAAGCAATTAAAATGTCCTTGTACATAAGTACAAGTCAGGGCTGCCTTATGGTTAAGGCTTTCTTCACATCACTCATTTTGGCATAAACACTCATTTTTCTTTCACTCAAGCCTTCCTTATTTTCTCTCCCCTTGTGTTTCCCAACACTCTCATTTTTACCACTCAACTCACATTTTTCTTTTTTCTCTCTTTCTTGCTCCCTCCCCGAAGTTTTGGTTAATGGAGACTTCAGCTCCCGATATTGTTGTTTTATGCGCATTTGGTCTTCAATAATTGTCTTTGGAGGCAAAGGTCCAAGTTGATATTTTTGTCCAACCATGATCAAAGAATAACGGTTCTTGAACCCATCATGTGCCACCCTTCGATCATATTGCCATGGTCTTCCCAACAACATGTGACCAGCATACATAGGTACATCACACCAAACTTCATCTTTATATCTACCAATTGAATAAGAAACTAACACTTGTCGATTTACCTTTGACACACCACTACCATTTCAACCATTATAACTTGTAAGGTTTTGGATGTTTGATAGTAGGTAATTTCAGTTTCTCCTTGAGCAAGGTACTTCCCACATTTGTACAACTTCCACTATCAACAATCACGTTACACAACTTGTTAGCAATCAAACAATGAGTATAAAATACATTCTCACGTTGTTCACCATGTTCATTTTTATTTTGCAAACTAAGTGTGTTGAATAATTAAATTTTCACCTTTAGCATACTCTACATCAAGGTTCACCGTACCGGTTCTTACCAATGTATCGAGCTCAGCTCGGTATGGTACGGTACATCGGTACTGAGCAGTATGCATAGGCGTACCACTCGGTATGTATTTATATATATATATATTATATAAAATAAAATTAAAAAATAAAAAAAGGCCGACATTGCCTCGTTCCTTGTCCCCACTTGGGGAGATGTTTCTTCTCCCCGTATGGGGAGAAGAAATCGCCCGTAGGCGATGGAATCGCGTGGGCGATCGATCGGGAGGACAGCGTCAGATTCTAGGTTCTCTTTTTCTTCTCCTCTTCTTCTTCTCCCTCTTCTTCTTTCGCCCTCCCTCGGCTGATACCGCCTGAAATCAGTTGTCGATGGTCGAAATCGATCGTTACCATCGTGGCCGGCCGAAATCAACCAGTAACGATAGATTTCAGATGGTAATAGGGCGGAAACAACCCTAATCGGCGGTACCGATCGTACCAGGCGGTACGATTCAAAATCGCGATCTTGCTCGACATCACTAGCATCCTCTAATGATGGAGTATCATCATCATCCTTTCTCTCACTTTCAGATTCCACAATCCCTTCCCGCATGATCATAACTCTCTTATTTGGACATTCACGTGCCACATGTCCATGCCCAAGGCACTTGGAACACTTAATGCCTCTAGTTTGATTAGGTTGATTCTTACCTTTACCCTTGTTGCCTAATTCATTTTTGTCTTTATTTTCACCAATTTAGGCTTAACAATGGGTTTATCATCCTTTTTACTCCAATTTAATTTCCAAGAAGAAGAACCCGGAATAGGTTTTGAATCATACCTTGTGCCTTTTCTTTTGAGTTGCCTCTCAATTTCATGGCCACATTTACCATGTCCTTAATCTCCACATAATGTTGTAACTTCACAAGATCAACAATTTTCTTGTTTAATCCACTCAAGAATCGAGCCATGGTGGCCTCACGGTCTTCCTCCACATTAGCCCTTATAATGGCTATCTCCATCTCCTTGTGATATTCCTCAATACTCATGGAACCTTGTCCTAAAGTTTGCAGCTGTTGATGTAAATCCCTATAGTAATGACTAGGGACAAATCTCCTTATGATTTGTTTCATCTCTAACCAAGTCTCCACGGGTCTTTTACAATTTCTACGCTTGTCTTTACACAATTGATCTCACCAAACAATAGTATACTCACAAAATTCACAACAGCTAATTTTACCTTTCTTTCTTCGTAGTAATTGTGATATTTAAAGATTAGCTCTACTTTTCGTTCTCACTCCAAATAGGCATCTGGATTATTCTTCCTTTGAAAAGGAGGGATTTTCATTTTGATGCTACCTATTTTTCTGTCGACACCATTAAAACATCCTCTCCTAGTTTGTCTCCTAGGATTAACATCTTGAGCAATTATAGTAACTTAATCATCATCATCTATGTCATCTCCACCATCATATTCATAATTTACAAAGGCTGGTTGTCTCCCATATCGTGGTCCTTATTGTAATCTATTAATTGCATCATCATGCCTTTCTAGATGGTCTCTTACATTTTCCATTATTTTGAACATACTGTCACGGGCTTAGCTGATTTTGCCTAAGCCGTGCGGCACCCATGTGTGTCCGTCCGCAAAGGTCAGCCTTCCCCGAGATCTCCTAGGGTTCCTTAGACTTTATAAAGCCAATACAAATTACATCCATGGACATTACAAACTCCGAAAGGTTGCACACAAAGGATAATGATTCGTTACAGACCGAAGTCCCCACAAGTGCTTACAAGACACTCGTATTTACAAGCCAAAATCGGCCACAAAGTAAACCAAACTAGGGTTGCTAAGCCTACTGCAAGCCCGCTACTTGCTGTACAAGGTATGTACACAAACCTAAGGACACGGACAAACATGAGCATTTCATCGAACACCTTGTTTACATTGTTGTCCGTGACAATACGTTCAAATTGTTGATGCATTGCTTGAACGAAAAGATCATTTGATGAACTCGCTTCTTTTTCTTTAGACATGTTAAAACTTGAATGACAAAGTTAGAACAACCTCACCAACACTCCCTAAGTGTCTCACTTAAGATTTGGCTTTTCGAGATACTGATCTCACCACTTTTGCCTTTTATCTCTTTTTATTTTGTTCTTTGAGTTCTTAGATGAACTAAGATGCCTAAACAAACAATTTAGATTATCACAATTCAAGGGTAGTGAACTTGGGCAAGTCTAAAATCAAACAAAAGGTAGATCAATTTAATGGTGCGTGTAATGCACTTCACTCATAATCAAATATTAGAATTGAAATATCAAATGAACAAAGAAATTTTTTTTGGAATAAAGAAATATTTCTAAATCGGAATAAGAATTTAAATAAAATAGAATTCTGTAATTTGCAAGAATTCCTTGAATCCGCAATTCTGATTCTTTTTTCACCTTTGATTTTCTCTCTTTTTTTTTTGACCTTTGATTTTCTTTTTCTCTCTCTTTTTTTGACCTTTAATTTTCTTTCTCTTTTTTTGTTCTTTGATTTTCTCTCTCTCTCTCTCTTTTTTTACCTATGATTTTCTCTCTCTCTTTTTTTTGTCCTTTGTTTTTTTCCCCTTTCAATCTGATTTTTTTCTTTTCTTTTCTTTATTATATTATAAAGTTGAAAAAACAAAAAAGAACAATAATAACACAAGAAGCACAACAATGAAGACGAAGAAAGAACAACTATTATAGATATGGTGGTAAAAGAAGAAGAGAAAAAGGAAAGCTAAAATACAACAAATAAATGGATACGCAAAACCTCAAACTTGAGTTGAGCTCTAATACCAAATGATGGAAATTATCAACTTAGTAACCATACAACCCAATAGCTAAAGTGCTTTGATACATATGGAATGCAAATTAATACTGTCCAATGAATTGAAACAAGATGGATCGTTCAAGATTGAAGTAAGAGAAACTATTCTAATCACTTTATCAATGGAAAAATGATGAAATAATTAGAATAACACTTTGATTCCCCTAAAATGTCACAAACTAAGAAGTTTGATAAGTTGAAAAGAAAGGAAAGATTTTAAAGTTTTGAATGCCACAAACGGAAAAGCTTGATAAGTCCTAAAAGTTCATGCAAGAACTTAAAACCAAAACACTCACCAGGAAGATGATTATATTTATAAAATTGTTATCTTACAAAGAGAGTCAGCCTTGTTTATATAGAACAAGACCAAGTTTAAAGGGAATGAATCGATTAAATACATTAAATGACATTCATATTCCCAATTCGTGAATGTAGACCATTCATGAATTTGCCTTAAAACTTCCTATGGCTAATCAAAAGACATGACCTTTCATTTTAACAAAATAAAATCCAAAATAAAATAAGCACACAATTCCCAATATGGTCCAACATGGCTGAATGGCCTTTATTCTTCAAAATGGGTTAAAAGTCGTCATTATCTCAAGGCTAGACTTTCTCTTCATGATTTGGACTTATTCGAAATATGTTGACTATTTTAGACTCTTCTTACATCTATAGAACCTTGACCGAGTCTTGACCAGCTTACTCCTTTCAAATGCCCTATAATAAACAAGTTAAGACTTCTTTCATCCCTTTAGCTTTAACTCTTGTAATTGGTCCTTCATTAATAGTAAAAGAGTCTTTGGCAAAATTGTGATCAACTAGTTGGTTCATATCACGTACTATATGTCGGTACGGTGGGGCATACCAATAGCATTAAAAAATGCCTGAAAATAGTTCAAAAAATTCTTGACAAATAGAAAAAAGTTAGATTATGGTTTTTAAGTTGAAAATAAGTATAAATTTAGTATAATTTTAATAAAAACAATTTAAATTAGGAAAGAACAATGGCACATATCTTTTTTGGGCTTTGAGAGGAGTAGCTTTATGGTATGTTCTAGACTATCATTCTGTTGATATTGAATTATCTACAAAGAAATGATTTGAATTGTTAGATTATTTAAATAATTTTAAACTTTAAAATTCAAATGAATGAAGTAATCGATCAATAGATATGCTTGATTCAACCACAAAAAGGAACGATGGGACTTCATGGGCGGTGGATCGGGATCCTCGATCCTATATATCTGTATATCAATTTTATATATTTGTTAGACCCAATCCTGATTGATCTTATGATATAGTATACCGATACTCTGTATGCCATTGGTGTATCGATGTGGTGATGGTCGTAACTTGATCATTGTGAACCACACGTGTTCGAGGCAACTCCTAAGACAAGTATGATTGTGGCGTGTATTAGTGTGAAGGTTGGAGAATACCAAAACTTTTACTATCGCCACTGATATGTTTCTACATATCATGAAATCGATCATCGTACTATTGCTCGGAGAAGAATGACCAACTATCACCGTATTGCTGTTGGTCGTAATACAACGACTATGAATACGACGAGCTCTGTTATGTGTCTACATTGTGTAGGCTATGTAACATCTGCTTAAAATCATCCACTGCCTTCCCCTTCTCCTTCTGTGTATAAACTTGAACAGTACCTTATCGAGCTCTATGATCTGAATTTTGGGTGGCATGTATAAAATATTACTCGGTATATGCACCACCCTCAAACTATATAGACGAGATCATTGATTGCTCGATGTTGTTGCCATCATTGGTCGAGGCATTGCTATCCACATCCCTACCGTATCTCTATAACAAGTGGGATGCTGAATGCGATTAAGAAGGTGTCTCATATCCCAACTCAATTTTTTCTAATGGTGCAACTAATGTTACTGCCTTCCCCTTTGCGTTTGCCTTTGCATGCTGAGCGGAGTACTACGATGGTTGGGTGTCTTTAGTTCCTCGAGTAGTCGGACTCGATATTGTCGAACTCCTTACATTATGTTTTGATTGAGGGGGATCTTCCTCCTATTAGGGATATGTTTCCTCTTCTATTACCATGGTAATAAAACGTGAAAGACGTAGAGGATCTCCCGCTTTATCAAGTAGAAGATCCTCTTGGTTCTTCGCTGCTTCGACCCACTCTAAAATCAATTGTGAATCTTCATTGTAGTATTGGAGATCGATGGGATCAATCTCTAGTTCCTTTGGCTTATTGTCTAGCTCGGTATACGACAACCTTATTTGCATGTTGTAGTGGATATATACCAGTTTCTTTAATTGTCTATACGGTAGTTTGTTGTGGACCTTCGTGTGAATCAATGTGAACGTTGACCAGTTATGTTTGCAACTACTAGATTTTGTCATTTACGAAAGTACACATACGATAACCTTAAATTTGGTGCATCCCCTCTAAATTATAGCCACTACTCGACTAAAAAAAGATATACATAAGACTTTATTAGTATAATAAATAATTAATGTCAAATATTGTTTATAATCAACATTACTAGGATCAAGGTTTGCAATTTCGACCTGTACCGCTCGCACGCCGTCGTCGCTCGCGAGTCGCAGGCGCTTTTTCTCCCGCGCGGGGAGAAAGATATAGGCGACGTTGCCTCTTTTCTCTTTTTTTAATATTTAAATATATTAATATTATATTATATAATATTATATTATAAAATATTTATATTATATTTTAATATACTGGGCGGTATGCATTGTGCATACCACCCTATACCGGTACCGGACCAATATCGAGATGAACTCAGCACATCGGTACAGATCGGTAAGTCAAACCTTGACTAGGATCCATATTGTAACAGCATGATACAACTACATTGTTGGAGAATAAACTGATTGTTTTATGGAAGAATCGACCCTCAACATTTCTTAGTGCTGACGATAAATCTGATCGCGTTCGAAGATTATACCGAAATTAAATGGTCAGATTTAGATAATACATTACAAGATAAATAATTTTGTTAGTAAGAATTTTTTAAATATTTCAAATTATGAGTTAAATTATACTAAATATGAATTTATTTACATTATAGATGCCTTGGTCCTATGAACTTTGGTCTTATGATCGATGATCTGTAAATATTGCTCGATCTTAAAATCATCCGTGATTGCTTTCTTGACCTCCTCTCTTGCTGGAATCATCATATGTCTAAGATAAAACATTTGGTGACACTTGTCCATATCAATATTACGAAGGACAATGTAAAGTAGTTCTACTCCTGTTATAATTTCATTTATGATATCCAAAATCTCGAAGAAAGAATGGTCTTTTTTACCTTTTTTCCATTGTTCGATCTCGAACACTTGAGTTGACCATTCCTGTGAGGTGATCGTTGCCTTTAGGCCCTACCTCCTTTGCTGTATTGATTTATAGTATACTGACTGACTTTGGGCCAGAGTATCTACAATTTATATACTTTTGCATTAAAGAATGGTCCAGTGATGATTATATATAAATATTATGATCGACTATGCCCAAGCTACACACTTGCTAACGGATGGTAGCTTGCTAATATCTTTCAACATTTGATTTATGCAATGAGCTACACATGGAGTTCTGAACAATGTTTTCCTTTTTTCTATCAATAGTAAATCGATCTTATTGAAATTGACTCTATTGTTGGTGATTATCTGGACAATGTACTAGATTCCAATCTCCTCTACCATAGTATCTATTAGGTTTTCAATATAGTTTGCATATTGAATCATGTTGAAAGCATTAACTGACTTATGAAAAACCACACGTCTATTGTAATACACAAGAAAATTGATGATACTCATTCTTGTTGGTCCTGTCCAACTGTAACATATTAGTGTCACCCCATATTCATCTCGTTGCCCTTTGAAGGATTTGATCCAATCCTTTAGTTCTTCCACGTTATCTAAATACACATTGTGGTTCTCCTTCATTATTAGAGGTTGGATTCCCGTGCCAACCTTTTGAATAGAGACCATGCTATGATAATATGAACCTTGGGCTATGTGTGCTGGAAGTCTATGGAATTTGTACCATGTATGTCACATCCTAGATTTATAAAATGTAATAAATTATCATTTTATTATCTATAATTTACATAATACACCCTCTTCTTTTTTGTTTCATCCTTTAATTCAAATCCTTGTTTTTATAATAGTAAATATTTTATTAACTAGAAAAAGGACCATATCTTCTTGGAGGGTTATAAGTCTCTTCCACCCAAGTTTCAGATCTATTACGAAGTTGTAGATTAAACTGAAAATAAATATAAGATAAAAACATATCAGCAACCACACATGCTGTTAGGAACATTTGAAAAATTATAAAAATAATCTTCAATATTCGTGAAACATATACCAATGTCAATAATTTAGTAGGAAATGATAATATATCGATTCATCATAAAGCTTATGCTAAAAACAATGATAATTTCTTGTGTAATAAACAAAATTATACATCAGTCACATGCAACACATACATAATAATCAGATAACAAAGGCGTACATCACACCTGATGGTGCACTCTCCCAATAGTGGATGGAGAGACATACTCCACGGGATGTATTTCTCTTAACAACGAATAGAGATAACCTATACCACACTCCCAATAGTGGATGGAGTGGTATCCCTCACCCGCTTAAGTGGGGATACGTTCCTCTCAACAACGGATGGAGGAACCATCTAACCATCATGGCTGACGGTTCGCTAATCCCCGAAGGGAATCGCCATACCTACCCTCGACAGGGATACATAAACATCCATGATCATTCATTCACACATGCATCCAAAAAATAATATGATCAAATATTATGAGACTATATCCATTAGTGGCTTCGCACAATGATGGGCTCGTAGCTCCTTTCGCAGGTTGTATTTTCAATGTGGATCACGAGCATAGTCATATATACTACATGGTAACAACTGTATTAATATCATAAACTTAAAGAAATTAGAAAATCAATAATTATTTTCAAATGACATCTTCAAATAAAACTTTTAAGTTCATTAAATCATAAATATATGAAACATCAATATCTCAATAGTCCTCAATCAACCAAATCCCTAATTGGAATAACTCAATCGACTTAAACTAAACTCAATTCGATTATGACCTAACGAAACCAACCTTAAATCCTTATACAACCAGTTTGGAATCGCTCTAAACTGGTCTAATTTAGATTTGATTGATCTGATTAGGTCAAATAGGTTTGAACTAGTTAAATTGGTTTGAAATCACCCTAAATCAGTTTTAACCGATCAAACCTTTCTGATTTAATCAATTAATGAGCTCAAACTAATAAAAGGAGAGGAAATCAGATTATGTCATATAATGCTAGCCCAAACTGAACCAACCCGCCTGAGTCTTGGATGAGTTACGTGTGCCGCACATGCCTGTCCCAAGTAATAGGTTGGGCTGAGGTACAACAAGCTGGATAGAGGAGCCTGGGCTGATGATATGTCTTGGTAAGCATTCAATTTTGCATTATCTGTAGGCTTTCTGACTGTGGTGTCTTGATCTCTTGAATTCATGGAATTATTTTTTGATAGGATATGACTTGAATCAGGTTTTAATTTAATTCAAGGATAGTTGGCTTCATAAGGATGAGAGGGAGACATAGATAAGAACTAACTATTGAGTAATGATAATTCTGTTGCAATATAGAAACAATTCAAGACACATGCCTCAACTCATTAACTCAGTAGCTTCGTTATTAGATAACTTGATAGATTGAAATGATGTCCCATTAACATGTTGTAACAGAGGATTGCCATGTTGAACTTTGGTCAAATCCAGAGTGACCAGAGGCACAACCAACATAATTATACTTTTATAGTGCTTGTAACAAGAAATTTGTTTGCATGACTTCCAATGTATCAAATTGAACATTGTTATACTATCAAAGGGGAAAGAACCCACTGGTTAGAAAATGGCAAAATGCTACATCTTGATCTTTGATTCATTATCATCTGTTCGACAAACAATTTCAATGCCAGTTGTTTTGTTGCAGGAGACAACTTTGAGGGTTCCAGAAGCTGATGTTGGTCTCTTTCGTGATCATATTTTTGAACTTTTGTCCACCCATACTGCTTATGAATTGCTTCCAGATTCAGGAAAGGTACATTATTTCCTTTTATTAATGAATAAGATTTATGTGGCTTCTAGCATATTAGCAAATCTGTGACTTGCATTTTTTGACTCCTTGATTCATTATTGACATTGTTCTTTAGGTCATTGCTCTTGATAGCAATTTGCCAGTAAAACAAGCATTTCATATCCTCTACGAGCAGGTATCTCTTTTATTGGATTTTGATTTACATTGAAAAAGTGATTTTATGCTAAAGTTTGACTTTTCTGTGTCTTGCATATCTCTTGCTGAATACTAGAATGATGCACTATTTTAGTAATGCTCACTAAATGTAAGGATTATGAGTTATATATGATATTACTGGTTGGTGTTCTTATAAGGACATCGCCAAATTAAGAACATCTGAAGGACATTGATTTTTCAAGGAAAATAAAATAATATATTCCTCTAGGTTGAAAACTCTGCACCTTAGATTTTGCCTACTCTGTACCTGTTTTGAAGAACTGCAACCGAGTCTCACGAGTAAGGTCTTTAGAATGCTCTACAAGACATTGGTCATACATTTATTATTGATGTTCAAGTACCTGTTTTTGATAGATGTAATTGATTGTCATTAGTATATTTCTGTCAATAAGGCTCTGCTATTTCTAAATAGAATATCAACTGGCAATTGATCCCATTATAATTAATTAAAGGAGTGCCAGGATCGAGGGTCAAAGTTTTTCAGCTGGTTCGGGGGGGGGTGGTTCTTTGTCAAGCCTTCTTTATGCTGTTATTAGAGCCAAGGACTGCCTTAGTGACAGGGGGTTCTGGCTTTAATGGCACCATGTGGTGCTGGTTGGTATAATGGATTTCTGCATTATATCATCACAGCTTGACTCAGCTACACACAACCAATCACATTATGCAGCCAAAAAAGCCAAAAAATGATTTGGCCAAATTACAGTTAATGAACAGGAGCATCATGAATGGCTCAGTATGAAAGTACCTGTGCCTGCTGAAATTTCAGTAAATCACCAAGGGAATATATATTTGTATTGTTTAGGAATGTTTATAGAGGATCTTCATTCAGATTCATCATTCAAGGATAAGGTAATGAAAGTTCATTGTTTGTCTGTGTTAAATGATATCTCTATTTCCACCAGTAAGGAAAGCTAAGCTTGTTAAAATTTGAGGTGTCAATAGGATGAGTGGAAGGCCTAAGATGACTTCTTAAATTATGCAAGGTGATCTTAAGATGATTTCCTTGCTGTCCTAAATGGCAGAAATGATCTCTGGAGTGAACTGCTGGTAATAGGATTTATGGCTTTCTGTTGTCATTTTTCTATTATCTTTTAGATAGATTTTGTTGTATATAGATTACTGCATCTGTTTATATTACTTCATTTCCCATTCCTTCGGAAATTAAAACTGTTAGAGCTGGCAAGTCATAATCTTAGTCTGTTTAATATTTGATCTTTATATATAGCAAGGATTGACATACTGGTCCGTACCGGTGTGTCGATATTTCGTCGGTACCGGTACCATACCCGTACCGGGTGGTATGCATAGTGTGTATCGCCCGATATATTAAATATATTATAATATTTTTTATAATATAATATAATATTATATAATACTAAAATATATTAAAAAAATAAAAAGGGGCGACGTCGCCTCGAACTATTCTCCCGTGTGGGGAGACGGAACGCCTCCCCGCGAGAAAAAAACCCGCGGGCGGCGACCCCCAGGCGGAGTCGCCGCTAGGGCGGTGCGAGGTACTTCTCCTCTTCTTCTTCTTTTCCTCTTCTTCTTCTTTCCTTTTTCTTCATCAATCGACCGTCGACGGTCGATTTCTCCTTAAATCGACCGCAGACGACGGAAATCGACCGTCGATCTTAGTGGTACCGCCCGGTAGCGGCCGGTCCGCGTACCGGACAGCTGTCGGACCGGTATGTACCGGGCGGTACGGATCTTATCGCTCGGTAAGGAAAACCTTGATATATAGTGTTTTACTTTATATGTGAATGTTTAAGGGCATCATCGTAGCTGCAATGGATTATTATGTATTAAGCAAGGTTTTCCTTACCGAGCGGTAAGATCCGTACCGCCCGATACATGCCGGTCAGGCAGCTGACCGGTACGTGGATCGGCCGCTACCGGGCGGTACCACTAAGATCGACCGTCGGCAGTCGATTTCGGCCGTCGACGGTCGATTTCCGCCGTCTGCGGTCGATTGAGGAAGAAAAAGGAAAGAAGAAGAAGAGGAAAAAAAGAAGAAGAGGAGGAGAAGTACCTCGCGCCGCCCTAGCGGCGACTCCGCCCGGGGGTCGCTCGCGAGCCGTCGCCGCCCGCGCTGCCGTAGCGCTGTCACCGCTCGCGCTGCCGTAGCGCTGTCACCGCCCGCGCTGCCCTAGCGCTGTCGCCACCCGCGGGTTTTTTTCTCCCCGCGTGGGGAGACGTTCCGACGTCGCCTCTTTTAATTTTTCTAATATATTTTAATATTATATAATATAATATAATATTATAAAAAATATTATAATATATTTAATATACCTGGCGATACGCACTGTGCGTACCGCCCGATACCGATGAAATATCGGCACACCGGTACAGACCGGTATGTCAATCCTTGTTATTAAGCATTTCACATATTGCTTATTTTGATCCATCTTATCTTTTTATTTAATTGAACAGTTATTTGGGCTTTACTGCACACTTCTAGAAATTGCTGTTATGCCTTAGACATAATGAGGTTCTCAGAAAAATTAATATTTTAGATAAAAAAACTTTTTATTCAAAAGGCTATAGATGTTTCACTTGGTACTTTTGTTGATTGATCATTTCTTTTTCAGTAACTGATGTATGCTTTTTTCTTTTTAAACCTTATTTCCTCAGGGAATTCCTGTTGCTCCTTTATTGGACACATGCGAGGGAGAATTTGTTGGAGTACTCAGTCCGTTAGATTTTATATTAATTCTGAAAGCGGTACGAGTGGAATACAAATTATCTGATTTTTTCCAATTAAAAATATTAATGTTTTCCATTTAAAAATATTAATTTTTTCTTGTGGTTGCTTCTTGAATCTTTCTGAAGGTTAGCTATGGGATCCTCAACTGAATTTGTTTTCTTCAATGCAAAGTTTCTTTCATTAGATATATTCTGGAAGATTGCCTTTAAATTGAGTGGATCCTGATGGCTGACTTTCTATTCTTGGAGGCTTATGGGACTGCTATTTATCAACTGATATATATTCTATCTGTTCTAGGATGAAAATTGAAGTATGCAATCTCGATGATACTGCTGTGAACTGGTACAATACTGGTCCATACCGGTGTCCCGAGTATTGGTACACCGGTATGTGCTGGGTTTCAGTAAATACAATAAAATAATCCTGGAAATAAAAATATATTTTGTTCTAATTTCTTCCTTTTTATGATTGTGTACAACAAGGTTTGCCATCTCGTACCGTATCGGCATACCGAGCTCAGCTTGGTATGGTATGGTACAAGTGTACTGAGCAATATGCTAAAGGGTACCGCTTGGTATATATGTATATATATATATATAATAAAAAAATACAAAAACTAAAGTAAAAATGGGTGACGTCGCCTCATTTCTTCTCCCTGCGTGGGAGAAGAAACCTTTCTTCCTCACGAAGCCTTGGGGATGTCGCCGAGGCTTCTTCTCCTCGCGTGAATGAGGAGAAGTCGTCGCCTCGTCGCCTTAGACACTCCAAATTCTCCCTCTTCTTCTATCTCTTCTTCTCCCTCTTCTTCCTCGACTGATACCGCCCAGTAACGGGCGGCTACGATCGAAATCGACTGTTACTGATCGATTTCAGGCAGCAATGAGGCGGAAACAGCCCCAATCGATGCTACCGCCCGATAGTGGGCAGTCCTCGTATTGGTTTGCTGGTAGACTAGTACGTTCCGCCCGTACCGGGCAGTATGGCTCGAAATGACATACCTTGGTGTACAATCAAATTAGGCATTTTTTTGGAAAGAAAAATTGAAAACCTCCCTCTAGAGAGGCAATAGGACTCGAGACATTTTTGAGCCCTAATTACATGAAATTAACATATAGATTATGTTCAAGTTATCTTGATTCGAAGACAATTACAATCAATATTGAGATTAAACCCTTGTTCAGTTGCCAATCAACCATCCTTAATCATTTTCTAAGGCAGTTGGAGAAGATATACTCGTTTAACCTAGGAAATCAAAAGAATTAGGAAATTGAGTTTAAGAAAGAATGTGAGTGGCTGAGAGTGAGAGAGGAGTAGAAATGAGTGAGGGTATGTTTAAATAGATCTGCATCGAGCCTCCAACTAGGCCCCAATGTTCAAATTGTTCACCAATTGGTATGGTTTGGTAACAGTCGAATTCCGATTGATATGACCTGTATACTAGGTGTACCGAGTGGTACACCTCCAATCTCAATCATTACACCTATACCAAGTTTGACCTGATCACAAGCAGCTAGGTCTGCATCTTGATGGCTAATCAAACCAGTAAACACTGGTGACTTCGTATCGTACTGATCAAAATTAGGTAGGTCCGTGTCTTTGTTTTCTGTTCTTACATGTACACTCCTGTATGGACTGTTTTGCTACACTAAGATGGTCGATCCTTAACGCAATCCTAATTTTTGAAACTTGGATTTATAAGTCGTTTGTTTTATCTTTTGTCCAGCTCTCGTCTAATTTATTCTTACATCAACTTTACCCTCTCAACACCTAGCTTATTCATATTTCAACAACTTCAATATTTCTCTTCTTCGTCCCTTCTCACCAATAATGTTGACATTGAATCTAATGATATCTAATGGAGATGTCTTGGCACCAAGGTGTATTACATACCATAAAAATAATTTAAATTTGTGTAGTTTCCAACTCATTTAGTTAATGATTTATTTAATGCAAAAATCATATATGATAAACCTTGCATAATCATCATGCATCAATTATCCTATTATTATATAAAATGGAGATTTAACATCCATTGTTCATATTGGTCCAGTTACAATCCTAGAACTTCTGAATATTGAATTTGATGTCCTATTTATAAGCATTTTGATGGAAAATACTTCTTAAAATAGTAATACAAATCAAGGTTTGCCGTATCGATCCATATCGGTGTACTGAGTTTATCTCGGTTAAGGTTTGACTTATCGGTCCGTACCGGTGTACCGATATATTGTCAGTACCGGTACAGAACCTGTACCGAGTGGTATGCACATTACGAACCGTCCGGTATTAAAATATAATATAATATTTTATAATAATATACTATTATATAATATAATATTAAAATATTAGAAAAATAAAAGAAAAGGGGCGACGTCGCCTCGATCTTTCTCCCTGCCCGGGGAGACGCTCCATCTCCTCGCACGAGAGAAAAAGCGGCCGCGGGCGCTTGTGACCCGTGGGCGGAGACGGCGTGCGGGCGACCCGCGGGCGAGGACGGTGCACTGGCGAGGTAATCTTCGCTTCTTTTTTTCTTCTTTTCCTCTTCTTCTTCCCTTTTTCTTCCTCAATCGATCGCCAACGGTCGATTTCTCTCTCAATCGATCGTCGACGGTCGATTTATTCTTCAATCAGTCGCGGGCGGTCCGTGTACCGATAACCTGACGGACTGGTATGTACCGCCCGTACGGGGCGATACAGGTCGAAATTGCAAACCTTGATCTCGGTATGGTATGGTACTCGGTATCGAGAGGTACACAGTATCTATCGCTCGGTATACAATATAATATAATATTAATATTAATATAATATTAATATAATATAATATATATTAGAAAAACAAAAACAGCATTGCCTCGCCTCACGGGAGAACAACGTCGTGAGAGAACGAGGCGATGCCTCATTCCCCGTAGGGAGACGAGGCGACGCCTCATTCTCCCGCTGGAAAACGAGGCATCGTCTCATTCTCCCGATGTAAGACGAGGCGGCGCCTTGTCCTGCGCCGTAGGGAGACGAGGCGATGAGGCATCGCCTCGTTCTTGTGTGGGGAGACTCCGGTTTCGACGGTACCCGCCCGATAGCTGGCGGTCCACGTACCGGTATCCTGTCGGACCGATACGTACTGCCCGTATCGGGCGATACAGCTCGAAACGGAAAACCTTGATACAAATAAAAAGATAAAGAAAGAATAAAAGGCATTTCAATTTACTAAAACATAGTGGCACCAATCATGGATGAAAAAGTTTTCTGATAAAGAATATTTAATAAACTAATGCATTTACTATTGTTATTTGTTTGTTGCACAAGTACAGAAAAAACAACCTTGGCTCATAACTTGTATATAACTAGTTGCACTTGCTGCCATAAAATAATTTCTTTTGATCTCCTTCTTGAGTCAAATTCTATTACACTTTGCTAACAATACTGCTCCATGTTCTGGTTTTTCGTTGGATTGGTATGCCTATGGAGCTACATAGTGGTATTTAAAATTGTTGGACTCTTCATGTGTTGGCCATGCCACTGTGGTACCGGCACAGGCCTCTCTGCCAAGGGTTTCCTGGCACTCTGTTGGCATGCTGGCAGGCTTATTGCAATGTATAGAGTTTGCTGGGACATGATGTACATGGGGCATGCCAGTGAACAATGAAATTCTCAGCTGGCTTGTTGCTTTGAAGTTTGAACTATTGATTTGATACCTCTTTTAACTCTTCTTCTCTCATATTTTTATTTTTCTTATTTCATATTGTGTTTTATTATTGCTCTAACCTTTTTCCTCTTGCAGCTCAGTAATCAAGGTTCCAATTTGACAGAGGAAGAGCTTGAGAGCCATACTATTTCTGCTTGGAAAGAGGCAAAACAACACCTAAGCAGACAAATAGTTATGCATGGAAGACAATCTCAGAGACAATTAATCCATGTACCTTCTGTCATTACTGTCTCTTCCATCCATTCTTCCTTACTACCTAAGGAATAATAGGTCTTGAATATTTTGATTTTGATCTAATAGGTGTTTGTGATTGCATTACTTTGCTTCAAAAGACACCAGAAATGAGTCAAATTAAGCCTTTTCTGTTTGGCAGGAATATTATATAGCACACTTTTTATAAGAAGGTTCTGGACAGCTTAGTTGATCTGTAGGTCAGTGAATCATTTTACTGATATACTTTTATTCAAGGAATGCAATTTCGATCTGTACCTCTTGGTACAGGCGGTACGTATTGGTCCGCTAGGTCACTGATACACGGACCGCCCGCTACTGGTCGGTACTGCCAAAATCGATCGTCGGCGGTCGAATTCGGCCGTCAACAACCGATTGAGGGAGAAATTGACTGTCGGCGGTCGATTTCGATCGTCGGCGATCGATTGAGGGAGAAATCGACCGTCGACGGTCGATTGAGGGAAAAGAAGAAAGAAGAAGAAGTATCTCCTTTCCCCGCGCCGTCCTCGCCCGCGGGAGATTTTTCTCTCGCGCGAGGAGACAGAACGTCGGCCCTTTTTTTTCTTTTTTTAATATATTAATATTTTATATTATATTATATAATATTATATTATATTTTATTGTACCAGTTGGTATACACTGTATGTACCACCCAGTACTGGTACTGTACCAGTACCGAGATAGTCTTGGTACACCGGTACAAACCGGTATGTGAAACCTTGCTTTTATTCAAGGTTCTAAATGCCGTATCATACCGGTGTACAGATTAGCTATCGGTATGGTACATTCTTCCTTACTACCTAAGGAATAATAGTCTTGAATATTTTGATTTTGATCTAATAGGTGTTTGTGATTGCATTAATTGTTTCAAAAGACACCAGAAATGAGTCAAATTAAGCCTTTTCTGTTGTGCAGGAATATTATATAGCATACTTTTTATAAGAAGGTTCTGGACAGCTTAGTTGATCTGTAGGTCAGTGAATCATTTCACTGATATACTTTTATTCAAAGTTCTAAATTCCGTATCATACCGGTATACCGATCAGCTATCGGTATGGTATATTCTTCCTTACTACCTAAGGAATAATAGGTCTTGAATATTTTGATTTTGATCTAATAGGTGTTTGTGATTGCATTAATTGTTTCAAAAGACACCAGAAAATGAGTCAAATTAAGCCTTTTCTGTTTGGCAGGAATTATATAGCACACTTTTTATAAGAAGGTTCTGTACAGTTTAGTTGATCTGTAGGTTCTGTACACTTTTTACTGATATACTTTTATTCAAGGTTCTAAATACCGTATCATACCGGTGTACCGATCAGCTATCAATATGGTACATCTGAGCTGTACCAAGTGTATCAACACAGTATACTTTAGTGTACCAATGTACTGCCAGTACCAGTCTTCTATTGGACCGGTATGTACCATCCATACCGAGCGGTATGGTACGGTATTGCAAACCCTGCTTTTATTGATATGTTCTCATTAAAGGGCCTTGAAGAAGATGTAAATAGCTTTAACTGATGTTACTGACATTGAGGAGTCATCATATAGCATCATTTGGTACCTTTGTGAATGTATCATACGTCCAATAGAAGAACTTCCTTACTAGGATATATTGCTGGAGTCTAGGGTTATAATTTCACATTTGATTCTACATTGCTTGTGCATGAGAGAATGACACACTACATTTGGATGGACAAACTATGCACAATAAATTTAACAATCTGTCATGGGCTTAGCTGATTTTGCTTAAGCCGTGCGGCACCCCTGCGTATCCGTCCGTAAAGGTCAGCCTTCCCCGAGATCTCCCAGAGTCCCTTAGACTTACAAAAGAGAAAACGGGCCAAAAGAAGCAATTCCCACGGGATCCACAAGCAACTGCTCAAGCAAACACTTCATAAGCCATATGCAAATTACATCCGAGGATATCACAAACTCAGAGAGGTTGCACACAAAGGATAATGGTCCATTACAGACCGAAGTCCCCCACAAGTGCTTACAAGACATACTTGTATTTACAAGCCAAAATTGGCCATAAAGCAAACCAAACTCGGGCTGCTAAGCCTACTGCAAGCCCGCTACTTGCTGCACAATGTATGTACACAAACCGAAGGACACGGACAAACATAAGCATTTCATCAAACACCTTGTTTACATTTTGACCGTGACATTCTCCCCCACTTATTCCTTCGACGTCCTCGTCGAAGCCGCTGTAGACGTTGCATCTCCTTGCATTTTGCTAAATCTTCAATCTTCTGCTTTAGCTGCAACACGCCCCTTTGGCTCCCAGCTGCTCTCCGCCGCTGTTGTTGAGTAGTCAAACTCTGATCCGCCATGCTGCTTCAACTCACCACTGACTGAATCTGGTGTGGGGTTGGCTGAGTTGTGCTGATCCTTGTTGGTTCTCGCGGATCCTGCTGATGAAGGAAAAGACCTGCCTTATTATGCGCTAGTATCGTAGTATACTCATGTTGCTTGAACTAGGTGGATGCTTGTTGGAGCTTTAACGAGCATCGCCTCGCAGACTTTGAAGTTTTTAAGGTCCTTCCTTCAAAATGTTTGCCCATTGATCCTTCCTCCATGTTTAGTTGTCACTTCCAAGTAGGTTCGCATCATTTCCGCTTTCGATTGTTATTCAATTAAAAAAAATAAAGCGAACAATCTACTCTCAGTAGTATCGATCACCAATGGTGAGGATTTGACAACTATTGTCTTCCGTAAGCTTTCTCTGAAGGGTCACTGAACTTAGGCAGAGCTCCTCTGCCGGATAAGTAAGAGAATTGGGATACTTAACTTCACCCATTCTCTAAGTAGTTGAGAAGGCAAAGGTTACTCGATTTCGCCTGCCTCCTCGAGTTTGTACTTCATGCATTGAGCTGGTTACTAACATTCGCCCGCTCTTTGCTCACACTTCTGAAGCACCTGAAGTGTTTGCACTCCTTGCATTGAGTTAGCTACTGTGATTCGCCTTCCCACTGCCATTGAATTTCTGGAATGCAAGAAGTTTCGCTCGAAAAGAGCAAAAGTTTACCCCAACTTGGAGTCCCCCAACTTGGAGTAAGTCTTTGATAGATTTGGTCGCCTCTGGGATTGTACCATCTTCTCCATCACCTTTGCCGCTTACTCCTCTGAGTAGAAAGGTACAGTACCATGTACTGTCTACTTCGTTCCTTGGTCGAGCACTCCTACATCAACCCGAAGTCCCTCGCTTTCGGCTATCTTGATGAGAAGCCCTTCGACATCGGTCTTATGAAGTTTCTTAGCCTCTGCTCTTCTGCCCTGTCTTGGTACTTGGAGTTTGCCTTTGCATTCTCCACCTCCACGGCCCCTTTTGCGACCAATGCTCTCCCTCCATGAGAGCAAGGGATCGATGACTCCACGGAAGTCCCGCCTCTGCGGTACCATGGTGCTGCCAAGCCCATAGCGCTACTCTCCGTTGACTTGCATCTGCATCCCTTCCTTCGCGATCGGTAGATCCGCCTCTGCGGCACTGTGGTGCTCCTCCGAGTCCACCTCCTTTCTAACCGACGCTTTGCTTTTGGGTAGCTGAGCCCCACTGGACTTGTCGTCGCTTCCTCGCCCCTTTCGACCACCTGCTTCGACACCATTGTATCCTCCTAGCAGTTCTCTTTGGTCGATGGAAAGACAGACTGCAACTCTCATGCATGGCCTCCGCCATCTTGTTGCAGGGCTCACGCCGATTCTGTTCTCCTTAGCTTCCTTGGTAGCAACGTTCGCTTACTCGGCTTTGTACTCTGACTTGCCGGGCTCCCTTAAGCGAATGTGAGCATTGAAGCAGTCCAACTCTCCAGCTGCTCCGATCATACCTTAGTATAATCAAGTCCCCTCCATGAGACTCACTGGTACTTGCAATCTGACTACTCCCTCGGTGGTACACAACCCCCATATACTGCCGACCAAGGCTTTCATCTGATGCAAGTTTCGATGCGCACACACGGAAGACCCGCCTTTGCGGTACTGTGGCATTCACTTCTTGAATCCACAACCCTTCTTGCCGTTGCATTGTTCACCGAAGTGGAGCTCCCAGTAGCTCCTGATCATTCACATGATCACGTCCCCCTCCATGGGACTCATTGGTACTTGCACTTTGACTTCTTCCTCGGTGGTACACAGCCCCCCTATGCTGATGATCAAGGCTTTCATCCAATGCAAGCTCCGATGCACACACGAAGACCCGCCTCTGCGGTACCATGGCATTCACTCCTTGAATCCATAGCACTTCTTCTTGTTGTGTCGTACACCAAAGTGGAGCTCCCAGTAGCTCCTGATCATACCTCCGCATGATCTTGTCCCTCACGGGACTAGACCACCTGTGTTGCATTGCCACGAACTATTCCACCACGATCCACTGCACCATGTCGCCTCCTTGTGACATCTCCATTGCATACAAATTATTGTATGATGAACTCGGACTACGACTTCTCTACGTGTGGCCTCTGCCAACACATCGTAGGGCCTCTACCATCTCCGATTTTTAGTTCGTTCCCTTGGCAATTCACCTTCGTCCACCCACTCTTGGGTCACACCTTGACGAAGCATAGCTCTAGGATAATCCGTCGCCTAGTAGCTCATGAAGTCCCCCTGACTTCACTAGAATTGGTGCACCATTGTCTGGATCCTGGGCCTCTATCTCCTACCAGCACAATCTCTGCTATGCACCTCTTGTTCATGACAACTTGAATGGCAACACTATGGCATATTCTTCAAGGGTACCCGCCTTTGGGTCCTCTTGCCCCGTGCTAATCTATCATGATCCCAACTTTACCTCTGCAAGTTGAATCACCTTAGTTACTCCGTCAAATGCATCTCTGAGGTAGCTTGCATGTGCCTCAAAGCTCCCTTCATCTTTGGCACCATGGAAGATAAGTCCGCCCCATCAGAATGAAGAACTCATGGAACGACATGATCCCACTCTTGCCTCTACAAGAGTTCATGCCCTTGACCTCCGTCCAAGGAAAGCTCTGTGCCTCCGCTCCATGTTCCATCTTCTATGTCGACTCCCTTCATGCGGCTTGGATACTTCACCAAGTTTCACCCAAGTCGTTTCGCTCCTCGATTTGCATTGAGTTGATAGTGGCCCTCGCGTCCACCATTCTACGGGTCAGCCCTCCGTTGAGTTCGATTTCCACATCGACTCGAAGTGTGCCTTCATATGATGTTGCCTTGGATTACTCCCCCACTTGATCTCGAAATGCATCCACCAATGCATTACCTCATTCGAGATCATGTGACGACTCTTCGTCGCTCGCTCGGTCCGTTGAGCGTTTTGGAGATATCTCCTTGAGAAACTCTTCCTCAATATGTGCGATCTGTTGCTCAAGATTCTCCCTCTGGAGAACTAGGACTTATCCCTCCTGGATATCTGTCTTATTAGAGCAACTTTCCTCTTTACATTCTTCCCACTGGAAGTTTCGGAGACCACCATCCCCTTTGGACTACTCCGTCTTGCTGAACAACTTGTGCCTTGTTCTGCCCCCGCAAATGTACTTGCTAGATTGCGACCCTTCGCCAATACAGTTTCCACTGCACCCTCCAGGGTCTAGCAACGTGCTGAACTTGTTGCACATTTCAGCTGTCTAGGACGTAGCCTTTTATGTCAAAGAGAAAGTTCTGATGCTCCATGGCACTGAGTTCTGATCGCACCTTAGGATGGCCACGAACACTCCGTCGTCCGTGTACAAGCCCTTGCATGAGTTTTGAATCATTCGAGTTAGCAATTCCCCTCACCTCTGTGAGCTTTGCACAACTCTTTCGGTCGTTACGCAACACCTCCCACTTTGCGCGGTCTCATCTATCACCAAACACCTCGCTTGACCTTGAGCACCGTCAAGTTTAGTTGCCAACGTCAAGCCATAGCTCGAACTCCACCATCCCAATCTTTGTGTGCTACGCATTCTTCTTTGCATGTTTGTTCTCGTGGTGCCTCTCGCGCAAAGGGTTGGCCATTCCTCTGAATGCCAAACCTGGATGCCCGCTCCTCTGAGCGACTCCTTTCCCTGCATCTCAATGTCCGTTTTCCCCCAAACGGTTGCGCGTGCTGGCTGTCCTCCACACAGCCCAACTAGGTCCCCCACGTTTGTATGGCAAGTGTCTCTGCGTGTGCTTGTCCCGCTCTGATACCACATTGTCACGGGCTTAGCTGATTTTGCCTAAGCCGTGCGGCACCCCTGCGTATCCGTCCGCAAAGTCAGCCTTCCCCGAGATCTCCCAGAGTCCCTTAGACTTACAAAAGAGAAAACGGGCCAGAAGAAGCAATTCCCACGGGATCCACAAGCAACTGCTCAAGCAAACACTTCATAAGCCATATGCAAATTACATCCGAGGACATCACAAACTCAGAGAGGTTGCACACAAAGGATAATGGTCCATTACAGATCGAAGTCCCCCACAAGTGCTTACAAGACATACTTGTATTTACAAGCCAAAATTGGCCATAAAGCAAACCAAACTCGGGCTGCTAAGCCTACTGCAAGCCCGCTACTTGCTGCACAATGTATGTACAAAAACCGAAGGACACGGACAAACATAAGCATTTCATCAAACACCTTGTTTACATTTTGACCGTGACAAATCGCATACAGTATTATGTAGGTATTAAATTTTATATTGCAATTCTGACAAGGCATTCAACTACATGAAAGCTATTTGTCAATGTCACAAGGTTTCTATGATCTGTAGAAATTTTGGTCTCCTATATTGTCATGCAGCAACAAAAACAGTGTCACCGAGTATTATGAGTGATAATTAACTTTGACTTGTAATGCCTAGGTTTTGCAGCAAGAAGGCATGAGATGAATCAGTGATTAAAAAAGCGCTAGGCGCCAGGGTCCCAAAACGCCCGAGGCGCCAGGCGCTCGCCCTAGCGAAGCGAGGTGCCAAAATATTTAAAAATATATAATATAATTAATAAATATAATTATTTAAATAAAAATGTCATACTATACTGTTAATATTTAATATACATTACACTGTTAACAATATATTAACAGTATACTGTTAATATTTAATATACATTATACTGTATATAGTATACTGTTAATATATTGTTAACTGTTAACAGTATACTATTATACTGTTAACAGTATAAGATACTGTTAATAATTAGTTATAATAATTAATCAACATAACAATATACTGTTAACAGTATACTGTTAAGTGTTAATATACTATTAACAGTATATTGTTAACAGTATACTGTTAACAGTATAGATGACGAGCTGACCTGACCGCGAGAGGAGTAGCAGTGATAGCGACGGCGGCAGCAGTGACGGCGGCGAGCTGCAGCGAACGACGGCGAAGAGAAAGCCTGGTGTCGGCGACGTAATCCAAGCGATAGCGACGGTGGCGAAGACAGCGGCAGCGTCACCAAATACGACAGCGGCGAGATGCTAATCCAAGCGACAACGACGGCGACGAAGACAGCAGCAGCGAGGTGGCGAAGACAGCGGCAGTGGCTCCAAATACGACAGCGGCTAGATGCTAATCCCGATTAGGGTTAACGGGAAATATATTGCTACGTTAGTTGGTTCGATTGAACCAACTAACGCGACCGACCGAACCAGAGCTAAAAGCCTGGTTCGGTCGACTGTATTAAACCGGGCGCTCGCCCGTCGCCTGGGCTCGGGCAAGCGCCCAGGCGGCGCCTCATTGAAGCGCGCCGCCTGGGTGTAGATTGAGGCGTTCGGGCCTTGCCTCGCCTTGCTCGGGCGCTTAGCGCCTATTTAAAACGCTGAGATAAATAAGACCAATTCAAACATACATTACAAATTAGGAAAATATATAAGTAGTTATGATTGATAGGATCAAAGGTTCATCAAATCAGTCTCTTCTCGGTCTTATATTTGGTAAAAGAATACTTTATACGGTGCATCCCAATCCAGACAGCCTGTGTCAATGGCATACCAGGTGATGCCTAGCATCATAATAGTACAAATGTGTCATGTGCCATGATGGTGCATGACCACCATAGTTTTCTATACGAAGATTATAGTATTTGTGTTTGTGTCCATTAACGCAATTTAATTAACTTTAGACTTTAGTCACCTATATTCATCCAACACAAAAATCAGCCCTAAACTTTCCTAGGTTTCTCCCCTGGTTTTGGTTTTAGTTTGACATCATTTTTCACCCTTGGACCCATCTCCATCAGTTCAAGGCTTAGCAATAGCCTTTGCAGTTCTAGCACAAACTCTGGGCTATCAATGAAGCCAAGGAATTGAGCCTGTGTCATCGTTTGCTACAGCTACTGGCATACTGTTGGTGCACAATTTCAGCTGCAGCTTTTTTTTAATTTTTAAGATCTAGCATGGTCAGTAACATGGAGGGCCTGGTGGGTCCATCTATGTCCACATCATCAAGGGAAAGCTTCTATGTTGACTTTGGATAGCATATGGGAAGCTATTTCAAAGCACACAGGTAGGATTCCTAAGCCATATGGGTTTCTTAGTTGAGTTAGGAATGGGAGGCAACATTTTATATATATTGGATCACTCTTATTTGAGCTTAGAGACGACCTCGTTAATCAGTCCAAGGATCTCTAGTAGTTGGCAAATGTATCTACATCAGCCTAGTGATTGTTGGACTTGACCAGATTTGGGCCATCTAAAATATGCATTAGGATAAAAGCAAGGTTTGACTTACCGATCCATACCGGTGTACCGATATATTGTCGGTACCGGTACGGGACTCATATCGGGCGGTATGTACAGTATGTATCGCCCGGTATTAAAAATATAATATAATATTTTTATAATATAATATTATATAATATAATATTAAAATATTAAAATATCGATTGATAACTGTTGGATTTCGACAGTTACCGATCAATGGCTGAGATTGCCCCTATTTCAAACAGTCAATTTGAACCTACAATGATCGATTTTACGATACGAAGCAAAAGATCAGTAACAAAAGTAGAATTTCTAACATTCACTATGCTCTGCACCAATATATGCCACATTCGTCATTGTCTTAGGAGCCTCTTCGAACACGTGGCTTAAGACGATCAACCTGCAACCATCACCACATTGATGCACCAATGACATATGGTGTATTAGTACACTAGGTCGTGAGATCAATTTATTGGGTCCGACAAATATATTTTTGGTGGTAGAACTAGCCAACCAGGTATATCCATCAATTGATTACTTAAGTCATTTGAATCTTAAAGTTTAAGTTGTGTAAAAATAAATTTAACACTTCAAATAATTTTTTTGTAGATAATTTAATATTAATGAAAGGATAATCCGAAACGTACCACAAAACTATATCTTAAAGTCCGAAAAAAGATATATGGCACTATTCTTTCCTAATTTACATTATTTTTGCTAAAATTATACTAAATTGATATTTATTTTTAACTTAAAAATCCTAATGTAACTTCTTTTCTATTTTTTAAAGTATTTTTGGAGTTTTTTTAAGATTTTGAGCATATCGCTGGTATGCTTCAACGTACGGTTGGTATGCCTCGGTATATACCATACTGAGCAGGGG
This sequence comes from Ensete ventricosum, assembly GCA_029747655.1. Classification (NCBI taxonomy): domain Eukaryota; kingdom Viridiplantae; phylum Streptophyta; class Magnoliopsida; order Zingiberales; family Musaceae; genus Ensete; species Ensete ventricosum. Next base: position 22,704,334 of record JAQQAF010000002.1, read on the forward strand.
TTGGTACACCGGTATGGATCAAAATTATAAACCTTGTTTTTTATAATTTTTTATATTGGGGGTGCCTCATTTTGCTCAAGCGCCTAGCACCTCAGCCTTTTTGGAGCCTTGGTACCTTTTAGTGCCGTTGAGCCTTGGCACCTTTTAGTGCCTAATGCCTTTGACAACACTGCCACTCCTGTATGTAACTGAGATTATCAGTTAAATGACATAATTGGATATCTTTTAGTGTCTAATGTTTTTGACAACACTGCCACTCCTGTATGTAACTGAGATTATCAGGTAAATTATATTCTTGGATGTTTGTTCTCTTTATGTGCAATACATTTAGTTTAGTTATATTTCATTCTTGCTCTCTTCTTTTCTTGGAGTTACAACTTTCACTTAAAGAAGGGTAACTTCCATATGGGAGAATTCAGTCATCAGATTTATGTTGGTTGTCATTATAGTAAAGGACTGGTTTTGCATTAACAATACGTAGCCAAATATTTCATTGTGCTTTTCTTATCCTGAAGTCATTTTAAAGTTTAAGGAAGATGCCACATAACCTTACAAAAGGTTCCTCTGACTGTTAATATTGAGAACCTATTAAGCACTCTTAGCTGGACAATGGTTGCTGCTAATTTCTCTTTCTTTTGTTAGACATGAGCTCTACATCAAGCCAAACAGTTTGATCATGGAAAAGTGATGTGTAGCTATTTTTTTCTTCCGAGTAGTATGTCTGAAATTTTTACAAATAAAGTAAAAAATTAATGTTCTAGGCTCCTGTCACTTATGTTGTCCCTTTTTCTTTCTTCTGCTTGTTTTCTACCTGTCCTCTCTAAATCTCACCAACTTGTTCCTATTTCGCTCCTCGACGCAAACGAGAAAATAGCTAGTTCTCTGGTCAATGTCTGTCCTGTCAGCTCCTAACTGATCGGAACTGATAGGTATCTTTTGCTTTTACGAGTCAGTCATTCCTAGTCCAACAATGTTGGCCCTGTTGCTTAAAGGTGAAAGGAGAAGCCTTTGATCTAACCTGTCTTCTAGTTTCCACTTCTATAGGATAATATATGGAAGTGCCAAATGTAGATATTTTAGTAATTAACTCAAGATTTGGTTGATTAGAGGGTTTTTTTCTGTCACAAAACCCTACTAATCAATTATGTATAGTATTTGGTCTTGAAACTTGATGACACTCCAAACAGTCAAGTAGCAAAAAATCATGTGTTGTTCATTAGATTTGTTTTTTACCTTATTAATTTAATGGGTTCTTATACAAATATTAATTGTTAAATTGCCATCTTTCATTATCAACTAGAGTCAATCTATTTTCTTGCATTCTTGCTTTCTATGTTTATATTTCATCACATGTGATTGTGTAAAGAAAATTTTAGAGTTGAACATGCATGCTTGTTTTTATTATGAAATACTAATAAAAAAATTTAGTCTTCTTAAGTTATTGTACCCAAGTATGTTCTGTATTTGGTTCTAGCAAAAGCTGTGTTCATAATCATGATATTAGTTTCATCAGGGAACTTTTTTACAAATGTAGTACATATGCATTTGTCCACTTAAATATATGCTTTTCTTAATTAGGCATCTAAATTGATTACTTTCCGGATCAATTAATTTATTGTTCTTTATCTACCATTAAGTTCAAGTTGATTGCCTTTAGTTTAGTCTAGTTTTTTATTGTTTTCTTTTTCATATTTATTTTGAAGCTACCATATGTGTATCTTCACTACGTTGGATTTTTATCTTATAAATGTTATAATTGCTGTCATTTACTAAATCATTTACATTGTTACAGGCTGAGCCTTATGATTCATTGAAAGATGTTGCATTGAAGATATTACAAAATAAGGTAGCAACAGTACCAATTATTCGTTCGCCATCACATGGCGAATCATTTCCACATTTGCTTTATCTTGCATCCCTTTCAGAAATAATGAAATGTAAGCTCTAAGTAACATTTGGCCATTCTCAGTTAACCATGCACCTATTTCTACAATTTTCTTGTTTATTTGGCTTAATGACAGTGAGATTGATGCATTCTCAGCAATTCCGGTTTTAAAATTTCAGGTATCTGCAGGCATTTTAGACATTCTTCTGTTTCATTGCCCTTTTTGCAACAAGCAATATGCACTATTCCTCTGGGCACATGGATTCAACGAACTGGTGAATCAAATGGGAGGCACTTGGCAATGCTTAGACCAAATGAATCTCTTAGCTCTTGCCTAGCACTGTTAGTGCAAGGTTTGACTGTTTACATCTTTGATCAATTTTTTTAGTACATGTATGCACATAAAATTTTATCTTTGCATAGCATTATAGGATCTGCTGTGTTTCAGATTTTATAATACCTTCCAGAGGGGCCTCTTTATGAGAATATGAGTTGAATCTTTTGAGGGCTATACATGCAAATATGAACTATAAAGTTCTGTACTTACAGTGTGGATCTTCCGAGTTTCTTTTAATTTTAATACTGTGCTTTTTCTAAATTTCCTTGTTTGCCTATTACTCTGCTTGACCTTCCCTGTTGGTTTGTTAAAATTGTCTTTTAATGAGTTGATGGCCAAGAATTAGATTTAGTTGACGCTGACTTTTGCATCACTTGGGTTTTTAGTCCATGCATTCCAACTCTCTGTACATAGAAAACTATTCAGTTTATTTGCTCTTAAAGTTATCACCATATGTTGTATCTTTATAAATGGTAAGTTTGTGTTACACTAAAAACTCAAATTTTTTTCATATTCCTAATGTTGATTTTGTGTATTCCTTTGTTGAAATGGAGTCACTAAATTCCTCATGTAGGAATAGTTCATCAGAGTGAGATCCAGTTTGAACTTTTCAAATCTTATGTGACTTGGAGAACTTCATATTTTCGTTGATTTGTAATCGTAATATAATCCTCGAATCAATTTCGTCACTCTATGCTGCATGCATATTGATTTCTTCTCTGCGATCTATAAATGCATGGTCCTTCCACAATTCATTTTTTTGTTCACCCTTTTTCTTTATTATTACAGAATATGTTTTTCTTATTTCACCCATTATTCTATATGTAGCTCAAGTTAGTTCAATACCAATAATTGATGATCATGACTGTTTGCTGGATGCATACTCCAGAAGGTATTACATCTTTACTATTGAAGGTGGAAAATTTCAGTTCAATTAATTTTTTAGTAACTTGTGCTCCTTGATTGAGTACAGGTGAAGCATTGTGATTACTTTATTCTATTTTAAGATTTTGTTCTTCTTTCATTCCGACTGCAGTGACATTACATCTTTGGCTAAAGACAACGCTTATGCACGAATTCACCTGGATGACATGAGAATTTACCAGGTAAAAGCTGAAAACTCTTCACTTTAACTTGCTTTTATTTTGAAATTATTTCATCATTAATGTTTCTGGCTTTTCATGCAGAGTGGATTTTGTCTTTGTAGTATTTTATTACTTGGTGGATCATGATGTAATTAGTGGTTTTTTTTTCCATTTAGATCTTATTCTTGTTTGCTTTGTCATCTAAATTTTGTTTTCACTCTATTTTATTTATAGACACCAGTATGGGTTATGATATAATAAAGTTTTGTTATGCTCCAAACAACCCTACTTTGTAATAACTAATATGGAGGAGGCTGCTAGAGTTGCACAAAATGATCATCCTTGATTATGAATATTAACCTAGTTCATATATGTAGGTCCTTAATCTTCTCTTATGATGTAGGTGTTTTTTCTATCCTAATCTCCCTTATTTAAATTTCATCCTTACCAGGACATTACATATGGCCTAGTGTCCTTTGTGGTCCCGTTGGTAGTAAATCTGTATGATCTGTATACTTCAAGTTAACTGAGGGTAACAGTTCCTTAGATTGCAAACAGTCTATGGTGCATTACTCAAGTTGACGAATTTGTAAGGTCACTCTGCTTTTTTTTTTTCTTTTGCATGACCTACACAACTAATGAGTAACTTAGATGGGGTGGTACTGCTAATGTGGTCCAAAATACAGAAGTCATCTCATTGTTGGCTAATTTGTTCAACTATGCAGATTCTTCGTTTTCTTTAGTGAGGCTTGAGGTATCATGTTACTATATATTTTACCACTTAGTTCAAATCATTAGTCCATTATTTATTCTTTTCTGAACGGCCATTGATCTGTCATGTTCTATCATGTTACTGCACATGTGACAGGACCTCGTCCATTGCTGAGTTTTCTTTTATGATCATGCTGGTCCAAACTTACTCTTTGTTCAATAATTATGATAATAAAAACACAGTGCTGTGATTGTCAGCTTGAGTTGGTAAATTGTAGCTATTGGCTAGCCAGCATATCATTTCTACCAAATAGTTGGTGAACAAAAGAAATTACATCTGACATATATCAACTGTTAGATTATCTCAGCTTCAGTAGATAAATCAGGTTAGCCAGCATATCATTTCTACCAAATAGTTGGTGAACAAAAGCAATTACATCTGACATATATCAACTATTAGATTATCTCAGGTATGTCTCAAACAACACAGAAGGGATTGCCTAATAAGTGCTGCTGACTTAAGTTGCCATTGGCAGATGTGTGATATACATCAAGGGGGCTGTTCCTTTCCTCAGTATTTCTGCTTAAACTGTTCTATCATGGTTTTGCTTTGTGGATGAGTTCCTATGTCCTTAAACATATTTCTTTTTGTTTTCATTTCCATCAATTCTTCCCTTTCTTTTGCTCTTAAAAATTAGTACTAGATGATATGTCAATTTCTTTTCTTATTAACAAATTGTACCGACATATTTCATTTCATTTCCATCCCATATCGAACTGACATACCGAGTTTTGCTTGGTATGGTACGGTACGGGGGTATCGAGCGGTACGCCAGGGCACATTGCTTGGCATATATATATATATATAATATATATATATATATATATAATAATAATGATAATAATAATAATAATAATAAAATTAAAAAATTAAAAAAAGAAAAAGGGTGACATTATCAAGGCAACATCGCATTGTTTTCTTCTCCCCACGCGGATGAGAAGTCGTTGAGGCTTTTCCCCATGCAGGTGAGAAGTCGTTGATGCTTCCCTCTTTTCCTCGTCGCCTCAGACAAGGAGAAGGCGACGATGAGAAGACCACGACCAAGAAGTCGTCGCCTTACGAGGTTCTCCTCATCCGTAGCTCCATCCCAAGGTTCTCCGGCTGCAGATGTCTTTGACAGTCGAGCTGCTACCTCGCCGTTAGAGGGCTGCATCGTCCGAGGTTCTCCCTCTTTCTTTTGCTTATTCCCTTGTCAGAGCTAGTCGTAGCCAGGCTGCAGCTAGGTTGAAACCGCCTAGTAGTGGGCGGCGACGGTCGAAATCAATCGTTACCGCCCGATACAGCCCCGTATCGGATTGTATAGGGCTAAAGCCATGATACCGCCCGGTAGCGGGTGGTCCGCGTACGGGTCAGCTGGCGGACTGGTACGTACCGCCTATATCAGGCAGTACGATTTGAAATTGCATACCTTGGTTTGGATTATGATTTTTAGCAAAATAGAATGGTGATTTTGAGCAAAATAGAAGAGTGAGTTGTGCAGTTTGAGCAGCCTAAGTTGGAGTTTGGTATATGGTTGTATTTAGATCAAGAAATTGTTAATAGGTGCTCAAGCACTTGCCCAGGTGCTCGTGCAAGGTGAGGGGAGATTTGAGCTCCTGAAAACAGTTTACGCGAGGCGCCTTTGCTTGGGTATTGCTTAGGAGAGTGCTTCAGGCTTTGTGTTGGGCGTCCAGGCATAGTGAGCTCACCTCTACACTTCAGATGACTTGACGAGCTAGACTCGAGTTAGGCTCGAGCCTAAACCAAGACATGGTTACACTCGATATTGACCTATCAAGCCAGGCCCGAGCTTGAGCCTGAACCACGTATTGGTTTAGCTCAGTTGACTAGGTTAAAGTATTCCTCTCTATCTCACTCTCTATTACTTGTGTGCATACCCTAATCACATTCTCCAATGATTGGCACTAGTGATGTAAAAAGCGCTAGGCACCAAAAGGCACCAAAGTCCCAAAATGCTCGAGGCGCTCGCCCACGCAAAGTAAGGCGCTTTGAAATATTAAAATATAAAAATATAATATAATTGATAAATATGATTATATAAATAAAAATATGATATTAAACTAAAAAGATCAAAAGTACCAAGTCATATTATCCATCTTCTAATAACAAAAATATTGAAATACTCAAAACAATAAAGTTTTGCATAAAATTCATCTCTTCCTCTCGTTCTTCTTCATCAAAATATGTTTCATCATCTTCAATAATAGTAGGAGATGAGCTTGAGGATTTTGCATTTATTTTTTTCTTCGTCATCTGTTTTGTATATGTTTGTAATTCTCCAACAACTAAGGCTCTTGTCGCATCTCCCTATGTCAAGTTATCATTTTTAAATACAAGCTTGTCTTCAGTATCGTGCAAGTTTGCACCCATATTTCCCACCATCCATTCATTTAAATCATCAATGTCTTGTAATAAGATTGGATCAATGCTATTTTGCAACTTATGACGAGTCTTCAATGCTTGATTATACATTATATAAATAAGATCATGCAATCGTTGATGCTCCAATCGATTTCTTCTTTTTTAGTAAATTTGTTATGTCATATAATTTGAAATATATTAATTCATCTATCTAAAAGAGAATAGATTAATTGAAACAAAAAAATTTCTATGATTCTAGCATGCTCAAAGACACTCCAGTTTCGCTTATAACTCGCAACATTATATTTCAAACTAAGAATTTTGATAGCCAATTGCTGACATGGGAGTGCCTAATTTTTTCAAAATTTTTAACCCAGCCCACTCAATTTACAGCTCATGAGCATATTCTTTGGATAAAGTTATAGCTATTTCAAGATGCCTTTCTTTATTACCAAGGAATGCATAAACGGGTTAGTTGACAGATGTTAAACATTTAATGTTATAGTTACCTATGCATGAAGGGATGTTTCATGCTCTAGTACTTATTTTGATATTCTAGGGTTAAAAACAACTTTTTGGATAGTTGATTGTATTTGTAGAAGCTCTTTGGAGTCTCTAAAACTCTGTATCTCTTGGATGCGTCCTTGAGTGATGAGTCTTTTGATTTTAGTTCTGAATCCCTGTTTAATTTCCTTCAGGTGGTGAACTTTTTGTATCCTCTTGCGATTTTAAACTTGGTGGTGAACTATCTTTAACTATTTTGTGCAAATTGTGTTCTGAGTTTGTTGGTTTCCTATAACTCAACCTTCGGGTATTCTCGTTTCTTTCCGAAATTCATTCCTCTTTCTCCCTTCCCGGTATCAGTTTGGTATCAGAGCTTAAGGCTAGAGATCATGGCAAGGCGGAATAAAAAAGATACAGTTGGTGAAGGTAGTGGCCATGAAGATGACGTTGAATCCTTGAAGTTGCAACTACAAAGTTTGTTACATAGTCTACAAGAAAAAAATGAAATTATTGAAGAACTTCGGAACAAAAATAATCAGCATGAAAATGTTGGTCAAATGTATGATTCTGATAATGATTCGCCATCTTACCCAAGGGAGTTTCAAAGATTTCAGATAAGACGTAAAGGCCGAGATGAATGGCAGAACAAATACAACACAAGGTTGGATATTCAGAGTTTGAAGGGAAAATCAATGTTGCCGACTTTATTGATTGCCTTAATACGGTGGAAAGAATTTTTTATTTTCATGAACCACCAGAACAAAAGAAGGTAAAGCTCGTGGCACTAAAACTCAGAAGAAATGCATCTTTTTGGTGGGAAAATCTAAAGAAGCAAAGAGAACGTGAGGGAAAGAGTAAAATCATATCATGGGAGAAAATGAAAAGGAAACTGAAAAGAAAATACTTACCTGACAACTGTAAGCAAGAAATCTTTCTGAAAATCCATGATTTTAAGCAAAAAAATCTTAATGTGGAGGAGTACACAACAGAGTTCGACAATCTTATGTTAAAAGGAGAGCTTATGGAACCAGAAGAACAGACCATTGCAGGATACCTTGGAGGTCTGAAATATGAGATTGCCAAAGTCGTTCAACTCCAACCGTATTGGACTTTAAATGATTTGAGTAAGCTGGCTTTAAAAGTGGAGAAACAACAAAAGTTTGAAAAGAGTTCTCGATATGGAGTGAAAGATAGCTATACGAGAGGAGAAAATTCTAAGCCTACTCCCCAAAGCAAAGTAGTACCGAAAGGGCAAGAGAAGAGTGAAGGATCAATCAGCGGAAACTACCACCTAAGTCTTCTACACCTAATAGTCGAAAATGCTTCAAGTGTCATGGTTTTGGGCATATTGCTTTTGACTGTCCAAACAGGAGGATTGTTACATTAGTTGAAGAACATAGTGACGAAGAAGGAAATGAAGCCAATGACGAACAAAAATCTAATGATGATGAGGAAGAGGTTACTTATGCTGATCGTGGTTTATCTATTGTGTTACAACGTAGCTTACAAGTATCTTATGTGGTTGAGGATGAAAGTTGGGTGAGAAAGAATGTGTTTCATACTAAATGTACCTCTAATGGCAAGGTGTGCTTGGTGATCATTGACAGTGGCAGCTTTGAGAATGTGGTATCTTTCGAGATGGTGCAGAAGCAAAAGAAAAACAACATCAAAGTAACTAAAAGATGTTTAGTTCCATTTTCTATTGGCAAGTACTACAAAGATGAAGTATGGTGTGATGTTGCTCCTATGGATGCTTGTCATTTATTATTGGGCAGACCTTGGCATTATGATAGGAGGGTATTGTATGATGGCTATAAACATACTTATTCTTTTAAGGTGAATGAAAATAAGATTATTTTAGCTCTATTACAACCTTCTGAAATCAATGCACCGAAGAAGGAAGTTAGTGCTTTTATGTCATATGGTGAATGTAAGGGTGAATTGGAAAGGGGTAGTGATATTTTGGCTCTAGTGGTCGTAGAAGAGAATGAACATCACAATGAGCCACCGACAAACATGAAACCAATCCTGGAGGAGTTTCAAGACATTACACTAGAAGAGATTCCATATGGTCTTCCACCATTAAGAGACATCCAACATCATATTGATCTTATTCCGGGGACTATCCTACCTAACAAGGCAGCTTATAGAATGAGTCACAAGGAGCATGAAGAACTTCAAAGGAAAGTAGATTAATTAGTGAAAAAAAGATTGATTCGGGAAAGTATGAGTCCTTGTGCTGTTCCAGCCTTGTTGGTGCCTAAGAAAGATGGTTCTTGGAGAATGTGTATGAACAGTCGTGCCATCAACAAAATCACTATTGACTATCGTTTTCTCATTCAAAGGTTAGATGATTTACTTGATCAATTATATGGTGCTTCTATTTTCTCTAAAATTGACTTGAGGAGTGACTATCACCAAATAAGAATGAGGCCTGGAGATGAGTGGAAAACAACATTTAAAACAAGAGAAGGCTTGTATGAATGGTTGGTTATGCCATTTGGGTTATCTAATTCTCCTGGTACTTTCATGAGATTTATGAATCATATACTTAAGGCATGCATTGGAACTTTTGTTGTAGTTTATTTTGATGACATATTGGTGTACAATAAAAGTGAGGAAGAACATATGAATCAACGTAAGAAGATTTTTCTTATTTTGAGGCAGCAAAAATTTTATGCTAATTTGAAGAAGTGTGACTTTTTACTCATAGTGTAGTGTTTCTTGGATATGTTGTTTCAAAAGATGGAATCATGATGGATCAAAGTAAGGTAGAAGCTATTCTTAACTGGCCAACACTGACTTCATTGCATGTTGTGAGGAGTTGCCATGGTTTAACTTCCTTTTACAGAAGATTCATCAAGGGTTTCAACTCGATTGTTGCTCCAATCACCGAATGCCTTAAAGGTGATAAATTCAAATGGACTAATGAGGCTGATAAAGCTTTTGAGCTATTAAAAAGAAAGGTGACCGAAGCTCCTATTTTGGTATTACCCAATTTTGACAAAGTGTTTGAGGTTGAATGTGATGCCTCCAATGTGAGAATTGGTGCTGTTTTGAGTCAAGAATCAAAGCCCATTGCCTTTTTTAGTGAGAAGCTGAATGATTCAAGGAATTAATATTCTACCTATGACAAGGAGTTCTATGCCATTTATCGAACTTTATCTCATTGGAGTCAATATCTTCTTGCCCAGCCATTTGTTTTATATTATGATCATGAGGCATTGAAGTTTATTAATCACCAACACAAGCTAAACAAGAGGCATGCAACTTGGGTGGAGTTCTTGCAATCATATAACTTCACAATCAAGCATAAATCTAGTGTTCAAAATGTAGTTGCCGATGCATTGAGTCGAAAACATTATTTATTATCAGCCATGTGAGTCAAAGTAGTTGGATTTGAGACATTCAAAGATCTCTATCAGAATGATGTGGATTTCAACTCAATATGGCAGAATTGCAAATCAGGTTCTTTTCAGCAATTTATTATCTTTGATGGATTTCTTTTTCGAGCTAATACCTTGTATGTTCCATCTTGTTCTTTAGGACATAATTTTAGCTGAAGCTCATGGTGGTGCTTTGGGAGGACATTTTGGTAGGGACAAAACTCTAGCTCTTATTCAATCAAATTTCTATTAGCTTAAGATGTTCAGAGATGTGGAGAGATTTGTGAAGCAATGCAGAGTGTGTCACTTGGCAAAAACAAGAGGACAAAATTCAGGTTTGTACACTCCATTGCCGGTGCCTAATGCTCCATGGGAGGATGTGAGTCTTGATTTTGTCTTGGGACTACCGAGAACTCAAAGGAACAAAGATTCTATCATGGTGGTTGTTGATATATTCTCAAAGATGTTTCATTTTGTTCCCTGCAATAAATCAAATGATGCTCTCATATTGCTGATTTGTACTTCAAGGAGATTGTTAGATTGCATGGCATTCTAAGAACTATGGTGTCTGATCGAGATTCAAAATTTCTTAGCCATTTTTGGAGGACTCTATGGAGGAAACTGGGTACGTCTTTGAATTTCAGTAGCTCTTATCATCCACAAACCGATGGGCAAACAGAGGTAACAAATAGAAGCTTGGGAAACTTGCTTAGAAGCTATGTTGGCAAGAACATTAAGCAATGGGATCTCATTCTTCCACAAATTGAGTTTGCTTACAATCGTTCCATGCATCATACCATTGGTAAGAGTCCTTTTGAGGTTGTTTATGGTGCTAATCCTACTGGTCCTTTGGACTTAGTCCATCATTCTACGAATAAGCAATTTAGTGGAGATGCTAACGAGAGGGCTAAACAGATAAAGAAGCTGCATGACGATGTTAAAGCAACCATTGAGAAGCAAAATGAAAGGTACATGCAAGCAGCTAACAAACATAGAAAGCAAATGAGGTTTAATGCAGGTGATCTGGTTTGGATTCATCTAAGGAAGGAGAGGTTTCCACCAGGAAAATTTGGAAAGTTGAAACCAAAGGCTGATAGTCCATTCAAAGTGCTTAAAAAAATTGGAGAGAATGCTTATGAGATTGATCTACCTGAAGAATATGAGGTATCATCAACATTCAATGTGGCTGATTTAATTCCTTATTATGGTGATCAAACAAATGAAGACTTGAGAACAAGTCTTTTTCAACCAGGGGAGATTGACACGGGAGTGTCTAATTTTTCAGAATTTTTAATCCAGCCCACTCAATTTACAGCTCATGAGCATATTCCTTGGACAAAGTTACAGCTATTTCAAGATGTCTTTCTTCATGACCAAGGAATGCATAAAGGGGTTAGTTGGCAGATGTGAAACATTTAATGTTATAGTTCCCTATGCATGAAGGGATGTTTTATGCTCTAGTACTTATTTTGATATTCAAGGGTTAAAAATAACTTTTTAGATAGTTGATTGTATTTGCAGAAGCTCTTTGGAGTCTCTAAAACTCTGTATCTCTTGGATAGTTGATTGTATTTTTCCTCTCTCGCGGGCGACCCGCGAGCAGCGAGGGCGCGCGGACAGCACGCTGGGGAAGACGGCGGTGAGGTACTTCTTCTTTTCCCTTTTTCCTCAATCGACCGTCGACGATCGAAATCAACCACCGACGACCGATTTTAGCAATACCGCCCGGTAGCGGCCGGTCCGCGTACCGGTCAACTGCCAGATCGGTATGTACCGGGCGATACGAGGCCTTACCACTCGGTAAGGAGAACCTTGTTGAGGAAGAGTACCTCTAGACAATATCTTTGCAAAGCCCAACGAATTGAGCGAGTAGCGAGGAGGTGTTGCATGATCTCGAATGAGGTAATGCATTGGTGGATGCATTGCGAGATCAAGTGGGGGAGCGACCATGGCAACATCATACGAAGGTACATTTAAAGTCGATGTGAAAATCAGACTCAACGGAGGGCTGTCCCGTGGAATGGTGGGCTCAAGGGCCACCATCAACTCAATGTAAATTGAGAGGCGAAGCAACTTGGGTGGAACTTGGTGCAGTGTCCAAGCCGCATGAAGGGAGTCGACATAGAAGATGAAACATAGAGTAGAGGTACGAAGATTTCCTTGGACAGAGGTCAAGGACATGAACTCTTGCAGAGGCAAGAGTGAGATCATGTTGTTCCATGAGTTCTTCATTCTGATGGGGCGGATTCATTTTGTATGGTGTCAAAGACGAAGGGAGCTTTGAGGCACATGCACCTTATCTCAGAGAAGCATTTGACAGAGGGACTAAGGCGACTCAACTTGCGAAGGCAAAGTTGGGATCAGAAGGCCCTAGACAGGGCAAGAGGACGTAGAGGCGGGTACTCTTGAAGAATATGCCATAGTGTTGCCATTCGAGTTGTCATGAAGGAAATGGTGTGCAGCAGATATTGTGCTAGTGGGGGATAGAGACCTAGGATCCAGACAATAATGCACCAATTTCAGCGAAGTCGGTCGACTTCGAGAGCTACTAGGCGACAGACTGTCCTAGAGCGATGCTTTATCCTGGTGTGACCCAAGAATGGGTGGGCGAAGGTTAATTGCCAAAGGAGAGAACACAATCGGAGGTAGCGGAGGCCTTACGATGTGCTGGGAGAGGCCACACATGGAGAAATCGTAGTACGAGTTCATCACACAAGAATCTGAATATAATAGAGAAGTCCCGTGTGGGGCGTGATCATGCGGAGGTATGATCAGGAGCTACTGGGAGCTCCACTTTGGTGAACAACACAACGACAAGAAGGGCTATGGATTTAAGGAGTGAATGTCATGGTAACGTAGAGGCGGGTCTTCTGTGTGTGCACATCGAATTTTGCATCAGATGAAGGTCTTGGTCATCAGCATATGGGGGCTGTGTACTACCGAGGGAGAATTCCGAGTGCAAGTACCAGTGAGTCCCTTGGGGAGGACTTGATCATACAGAGGTATAATCAGAGCGGTTAGAGAGTGGGACTGCTCCAATGCTTATATTCGCTTAAGGGAGCCCAACAAGTCAGAGGACAAGGTCGAGTAAGCGAACATTGCTACCAAGGAAGCTAAGGAGAGCAAAATCCATGCGAGCCCTGCAACAGGATGGCGGAGGCTATGCATGGGAGTTGTAATCTGTCTTTCCATCGACCAAGGGAAACTGCTCAGAGAACACAGTGGTGTTGAAGCAGGCGGTCGAAATGGGCGAGAAAGCAACGACGAGTCTAGAGGGGCTCAGCTACCCAAATGCAAAGCGTCAGTCAAAAAGGAGGTGGACTAGGAGGAGTGCCACAGTGTCATAGAGGCGGATCTACCGATCGCGAAGAAAGGGACGTAGATATAAGGCAACGGATAGCAAGGCCATGGGCTTTGCAGCACCATGGTACCGCTGAGGTGGGACTTTCGTGGAGTCATCGATTCCTTGCTCTCATGGAGGGAGAACATTGGTCGTGAAAAGGGCCGAGGAGGTGGAAAATGCAGAGGTAAACTCCAAGTACCAGAACAAGATAGAAGCTAGAGAACTTCATAAGACCGGTGTCAATGGGCTTCTCATCAAAATAGCCTAAAGTGGGGGAGTTCGGGTTGATGCAGGAGTGCTTGATCTAGGAACGAATTTGCCAGTACATGGTAGTGTACCTTTTATACTCAGAGGAGTAGGTAGCAAAGATAATGGAGAAGACGGTACAATCCCAAAGGCGACCAAAACTATCGAAGACTTGCTCCAATTGGGACGAAATTTTGCTCTTTTCGGGCAAAACTTATTATATTCTAGAAGTTCGATAGTAGAGAGGAGGCAAATCATAGTAGCTAACTCAACACAAGGAGTGCAAACATTTCGGGTGCTTCGGAAGTGTAAGCAAAGAGCGTGGAAGACTAGTAACCACTTCGATGCATGAAGTATAACATCGAGAAGGCGAGTGAAGTCAAGTAACTTTGCCTTCTCAACTCCTAATAGACTGGGCGAAACCATGTACCCCAGTTCTCTTATTTATCTAGCAGAGGAGCTCTGCACAAGTTCAAAGACCCTTCGAAGAAACCTAATGGAAGATAATAGTTGTCAAATCCTTACCATTGGTGATTAGTGCTACTGAGAGTAGATTGTCCACTTCATTTCCCTATAGAAAGCCAATCGAAAGTGGAAGTGATGGGAACCTACTTGGAAGCGACAACTAAGTTGAAGAAGAATCAATGGGCCAATTTTGTGGAGGAAGGATCTCAAAAACTTCAAAGTCCGTGAGATGATGCTCGTTAAAGCTCTAACAAGCATCCATCCAATTCAAGCGGTATGAGACGTTTGAGATATTGGCGCCAAACAAGGAAGGTCTTTTCCTTTATCAAAAGTTTTCACAAGAATCAACAAGGATTAGCACAACTCAATCGACCCCACACCAGAGTCAGTCATTGGTGAGTTGAAGCAGTATGGCGGATCAGAGTTCGACTACTCAACAATAGCAACGGAGAGCAGCTGGGAGCCAAGAGGCGTGTTGCAGCCAGAGCAGAAGATTAAAGATTCAGCAAAAAGCGAGGAGATGCAGCGTATACAACGGCTTCGATAAGGACGTCGAAGGAATAAGTGGGGGAGAATGTCATGGACAAAAATATTCAAAGGGTGCTCAATGTAATATTCATGTTTGTTCGGGTTTTGTTCATACTTTGTACAACAAGTAGCGGGCGTGCAGTAGGCTTGGCGGCCTCGTTTGGTTAGTTTTCAAAGCCGGTTTTTGCTTATAAATGAGTTGTGTCATGTGGACACTTGTGGGGTCTTCGGTCTGTAATGGACCTTGATCCTTTGTGTGCACCCGTTTAGAGTTTGTAAAATCCATGGTTGTAATTTGTATTGGCGATATAAAGTGTTTGCTAAAGTGGTTGCTTGTGGATCCCGTGGGAAATACTTTCTTTAATCCGTTTTTTCTTTTGTAGGTCCTAAGGGACACTATGAGGTTTTGGAGAGGCTGACCTTTGCGGACGGACACGCAAGGGTGCCGCACGACTTAGGCAAAACCAGCTAAGTTCGTGACAATCCGTTGTTTTTAGCATTTTTTCCTATCAGTCTAGGAGATCAATTCTTATAAAGTAGAACTTGACTATGGGTTTCTCTGCAATGTGTTTACTGAGGCTTAAAGAAAATCTCAGATTTGGTAATCCAGTTCGGTAAACTTTTAGGCATGTGTAGTCTAGAATTTCTAAGTTATGAATCTAACTTGTCACACAAAAGGACATATGATATTATTTACTTCAACAGTTTACCTAACTCTAAGATGTTGGTAGCTCTAGTTATCAATGATTACTTCAACACTTTACCTAGTTTCTTTAATTATGTCTTATTACAAATAACAAATGCTCTGACCTTCCCTTTTCTGGATCTGAAGTGCTACAATTGACCCCTTTATTTGTAGTCTCTAGTCTGTACAATGTAGCATCTATCTGGTTTCACTTGTTTGTTTAGTAAGAACATAGAAGATGAATTAATATATTGCTCTGGAACGCGTAGGTTTATGGCAATCTGTTTTCCTTTCTGTCATCCTACTATCTTCATTTTGTATCTCAAATATCTCTTAACTTGTTGAGAAGACAATCATATTATTGCTTCAAGGGTGGAAGTTATAGAAGTTTGATGGATCGTCGGAGTCCAGAAATATAAGATCATGGCTTCCATAATTAGCTTCTTTTGGTTCATCTGGGATATTTGGAATTTTTGGAATTAGTAACATCCAATTTCGTTTTCTAGTTTCCAAGTTCTTTTGTTCTTCCTTTCTATACATATTAATTTCTGTTTATGTGAATATGTTATGCTATTGCAATGTTGTTAAATTGAACTATCATATTATGTGCTTAGAGTAGGTTACAGTTAGTGGATAACATATTCACATGAGGAAGTAGCAGCAGTAGTAGAGAGCAAGGTTTTCCTTATTTTCCTTACCGAGCGGTAAGACCCGTACCGCCCGGTACATACCGATCCGGCAACTGATCGGTACGCGGACCGATCGCTACTAGGCGGTACCGCTAAGATCGGCTGTCGACGGTCAATTTCGGCCGTCGACGATCGATTTCCGCCATCGATGGTCGATTTTTGTCGTCTGCGGTCGATTTAAGGAGAAATCGACCGTTGGCGATCGATTTAAGGAGAAATCGACCATCGGCGATCGATTGAGGAAGAAAAAGGAAAGGAGAAGAGGAAAAGAAGAAGAAGAAGAAGAGGTGGAGAAGTACCTCGCACCGCCCTAGCTGCGACTTCGCCTGCGCTGCCCGAGCGCCGTCATCGCCCGCGGGTCGCCCGCGAGCCATCGTCGCCCACGGGTATTTTTCTCCCCACGTGGGAGAGAGTTCGAGGCGACGTCGCCCCTTTTTATTTTTTAATATATTTTAATATTATATAATATTATATAATATTATAAAAATATTATAATATGTTTAATATATCGGGCGATACGCTCTATGTGTACCGCCCGGTACTGACAAAATGTCGGCACATCGGTACGGACCGGTATGTCAATCCTTGGTAGAGAGGAAGCAACGATCATGAGGCCGTGAGAAGAGGGCTCATGTTCGCGAGCCCTAATCTTTTTTATTCTTTTTTACACTGATTTGGATATGGGCACCACCATTTCTTTGAATATTTTATTAATTTAATTAGATTGTCTATTACAGGGTTGTCTATGTCTTGATCCCTTGTTGGAATGGTACATACTGCCCATACCGTGTGATATATTGCAGCACTACAAACCCTTATCAACGTTACCTTTTGTTTTCTCTTTTTCTATCCGTCGTTTCTAGCATTTTTTTGCTATCAGTCGAGGAGATCAATTCTTACAAAATGGAACTGGACTATGGGTTTCTCTAGTCTTAGTAACAAGTGACAACTTCTCAATGTGTTTACTGAGGCATAAAGAAAATCTCTGTAAATCTGATATTTTAATTCAGTTCGGCAAACTTTTTGGCATGTGTATAGTCTAAAATTACTAAGTTATGAATCTAACTTGTCACACAAAAGGACATATGATATAATTACTCAACACTTTATCAGCTCTAAGATGTTGGTAGCTCTAGTTATCAAAGATTACTTCAACACTTTACATAGTTTCTTTAATTATGTTTTATTACAAATAACAATTGCCTTGCCTGTCGGTGGGCGATTCCTTCTCCCCGTGTTGTCACAGATAAAAATATAAAGAGGGTGCTCAATATACAGAGGGTGCTCAATGTAATATTCATATATGTCCGTGTCCTTCGGGCTTTGTTCATACTTTGTACAGCAAGTAGCGGGCTAGCAGTAAGTTTGACAGCCCTAGCTTGGTTAGCTTTTGTGGCTGGTTTCGGCTTGTAAATGAGAGTTGTGTCATGTGGACACTTGTGGGGATTTCGGTATGTAATGGACCTTGATCCTTTGTGTGCAACCATTCAGAGTTTGTAAAGTCCATGGTTGTAATTTGCATTGGCTATATAAAGTGTTTGCTGATATTGTTGCTTATGGATCCCGTGTGAAATATTTTCTTTAACCCATTTTATCTTTTGTAGGTCCTAAGAGACCATATGAGGTTTCGGGGAGGCTGACTTTTACGGACGGACACGCAAGAGTGACACACGATTTAAGCAAAACCAACTAAGTTCATGATAGATGGTATCATAGCGGAACAAGCACACGTAGAAACACTTGCCATGTAAACGTGGGGGACCAAGCTGGGTTATGTGGAGGGCAGCCAGCATACGTGACCTTTTGGGGAAACGGACATTGAGATGTAGGGAAAGGAGTTGTTCAAAGAAGCGGGCATCCATAATTGGCATTCAGTGGAATGGCGAACCCTTTATGCGAGAGGCATCACGAAGACAAGCAAACTAGGAAGAATAAGTAACTCACAAAGGTTGAGATGACTGAATTTGAGCTATGGCTCGACGTTGGCAACCAAACCTGACGGTGCTAAAGGCAAGCGGGACGCTTCATAAAAGATGAGACCGTGCAAAGTGGGATATGTTGCGCAACGACCGGAGCAAAGCTCACAGAGGTGAGGGGAATTACGAACTCGAAGAGTTTGGTACTCATGCAAGGGCTTGTATGCGGACGGTGGAGTGTTCGTGGTTATCCCAAGGCGATTGGAACTTGGCACCATGGAGCATTTAAGCTTTCTCTTCGGCATGGAAAGGATATGTCCGTAGGAGGCTGAAATATGCAACAAGTTCAGCACGTTGCTAGGCCTTGAAGGATGCAATGGGGGTTGTATTAGCGAAGCGTCGCAATCTGGCAAGCGCATTTATGGGGGCAGAACAATGCATAGGTTATTTAGCAAGACAGAGTAGTCCAACGGGATGGTGGTCTCCGAAACTTCCAGAGGGAAGAATGCAAAGAGGAAAGTTGCTCCGACGGGACAGATATCTAGGAGGGATAAGTCTTGGTCCTCTAGAGGGAGAATCATGTGCAGCAGACTGCACATGTTGAGGAGTACCTCAAGACAATATCTCCATAAAACTCAACGGATCGAGCTAGCGGGGAGGAGTCATCGCATGATCTCGAATGAGGTAATGCATTGGTGGATGCATTGCGAGATCAAGTGGGGGAGCGACCATGGCAACATCAAATGAAGGCACACTTAGAGCCGATATGGAAATCGGACTCAACGGAGGATTGACCCGTGGAATGGTGGGCGCGAGGGCCACCAACAACTGAATGCAAATCGAGAGGCGGAGCAACTTGGGTGGAACTTAGTGAAGTGTCCAAATCGCATGAAGGGAGTCGACATAGAAGACGGAACATGCAGCAAAGACACGGAGCTTTTCTTAGAAAGAGGTCAAGGACATGAACTCTTGCAGAGGCAAGAGTGGGATTATGTTGTTCCACGGGTTCTTCATTCTGATGGGGTGGACTCATTTTGCATGGTGTTAAAGACGAAGGGAGCTTCGAGGCACATGCACCTTATCTCAGAGAAGCATTTGACAGAGGGACTAAGGCGACTCAACTTACGGAGGCAAAGTTGGGATCAAAAGGCCTTAGCACGGGGCAAGAGGATGTATTGGCGGGTACTCTTGAAGAATATGCCATAGTGCTGCCATTCGAGTTGTCATGAAGGAAGCGGTGCGCGGCTGAGATTGTGCTAGTAGGGGATAGAGACCCAAGATTCAAACAATGGTGCATCAATTTCAGCGAAGTCGGTGAACTTCGAGAGCTATTAGGCGACAGACTGTCCTAGAGCAATGCTTCGTCCTGTTGGTGACCCGAGAATGGGTGGGCGAAGGTGAATTGCCAAAGGAGCGAACACAATTAGAGGTGGCGAAGGCCATACGATGTGTTGATAGAGGCCATACATAGAGAGATCATAGTCCGACTTCATCCCACAAGAATCTGAATGGAATGGAGATGTCACCAGGAGGCGACATGGTGCAGCGGATCGTGGTGGAATAGTTCGAGGTAATACAACACACGCGAGAGATGTTCCATGAGGGACGTGATTATGCAAAGGTATGATCAGGAGCAACTGGGAACTCCACTTCGATGAACAACACGACGACAAGAAGGGCTATGAATTCAAGGAGCGAATGCCATGGTATCGCAGAGGCGGGTCTTTCATGTGTGCACATCGAATCTTGCATCGGATGAAAGCCTTGGTCATCAGCATATGGGGGCTATGTACCACCGAGGGAGAATTCTGAGTGCAAGTACCAGTGAGTCCCATAGCGGGACTTGATCATATAGAGGTATGATCGAAGCGGTTGGAGAGTTAGACTGTCCTAGTGCTTATATTCGCTTAAGGGAGCCCGGTAAGTCAGAGGACAAGATTGAGTAAGGGAACGTTGCTACCAAGAAAGCAAAGAAGAACAGAATCGGCACGAGCCCTGCAACAAGATGGCGGAGGCCATGCGTGAGAGTTACAATCTGTCTTTCCATCGACCAAGGGAAATTGCTTAGAGAACACAGAGGTGTTAAAGTAGGTGGTTGAAAGAGGCGAGGAAGCGATGACAAGTCTAAAGGGGCTCAGCTACCCAAAAAGCAAAGCGTCAGTCAGAAAGGAGGTGGACTTGGAGGAGTGCCATAGTGCCATGGTGACTCAGATGCAAGGCAACGGATAGTAGGGCCATGTGCTTGGCAGCATCATGATACCGTAGAGGCGGGACTTTCGTGGAGTCATCGATCCCTTGCTCTCATAGAGGGAGAGTGTTAATTGTCAAAAGGGGCCGAGGAGGTAGAGAATGCAGAGACAAACTCCAAGTACTAGGACAGGGCTGAAGGGCAGAGGCCATGGAACTTCATAAGACTAGTGTCATTGGGCTTCTCATCAAGATAGTCGAAAGTGGGGACTTTGGGTTGATGCAGGAGTGCTCGACCAAGGAACGAAGTAGGCAGTACGTGGTGTTGTACCTTTTCTACTCAAAGGAGTAGGCGACAAAGATGGTGGAGAAGACGGTATAATCTCAAAGGCAACCAAAACTATCAAAGACTTACTCCAAGTTGGGGTGAAATTTTGCTCATTTCGGATAAAACTTCTTGCATTCCGGAAGTTCGATGGTGGAGAGAAGGTGAATCACAGTAGTTAACTCAACGCAAGGAGTGCAAAGACTTCGGGTGCTTTGGAAGTGTGAGCAAAGAGTGGGCGAAGACTAGTAACCAGTTCGATACATGAAGTACAACCTCGAGAAGGAGGGCGAAGTTAAGTAACCTTTGCCTTCTCAACTCTTAAGAGAATGGGCGAAATTGAGTACCCCAGTTCTCTTATTTATCCAGCAGAGAAGCTCTGCGCAGAGTCAAAGTCCTTTCAAAGAAACCTAATGGAAGACAACAATTGTCAAATCCTCACCAATGGTGATCAGTGCTACTGAGAGTAGATTGTTTGCTTCATTTCCCAATAGAAGGCCAATCAAAAGCGGAAGTGATGCAAACCTAAGTTGAAGAAGAATTGATGGACAAATTTTATGGAGGAAGGATCTTAAAAACTTCAAAGTCTGCGAGGCGATGCTCGTTAAAGCTCCAACAAGCATCCACCCAATTTAAGCAACATGAGACCATTGTGATACTAGCGCATAACGAGGAAGGTCTTTTCCTTCAACAGAAGGATCCGCAGGAATCAACAAGGATCAACACAACTCAGCCAACCCCACACCAGAGTCGGTTGTTGGTGAGCTGAAGCAGTATGGCGGATCAGAGTTCGACTACTCAACAACAACAGTGGAGAGCAGTTGGGAGCCAAGAGGCGTGATGCAACCAGAGCAGAAGATCGAAGATTCAGCAAAAGGCGAGGAGATGCCGCGTCTGCAGCGGCTTCGACGAGGACGTTGAAGGAATAAGTGGGGGAGAATGTCACGGACAAAAATATACAGAGGGTGTTCAATGTAATATTCATATATGTCCGTGTCCTTCGGGTTTTGTTCATACTTTGTACAGCAAGTAGCGGGCTAGCAGTAAGCTTGACATCCCTAGCTTGGTTAGCTTTCGTGGCCGGTTTTGGCTTGTTAGTCAGAGTTGTGTCATGTGGACACTTGTGGGAACTTCGGTCTGTAATGGACCTTGATCCTTTGTGTGCAACCATTCAGAGTTTGTAAAGCTCGTGGTTGTAATTTGCATTGGCTATATAAAGTGTTTGCTGATATAGTTGCTTGTGGATCCCGTGTGAAATATTTTTTTTAACTCGTTTTCTCTTTTATAAGTCCTAAGGGACCATAGGATGTTTTGGGGAGGTTGACCTTTGCGGATGGACACGCAAGGGTGTTGCACGACTTAGGATCGAGGCGACGTCGCCAGCTTTTTTATTTTTTTCTAATATATATTATTATTAATATTAATATTATATTATATTATATTATATTATAAATTATTATATTATATTATGCCGAGCGGTATGCACTATGCATACCGCTCGATACCAGGTACCATACTGTATCGTGATAAACTCCGTACGGATCGATACAGCGAACCTTGCTTTAGGCATGTGTGTTCTAGAATTACTAAGTTATTAATCCAACTTGTCACACAAAATGACACATGATATATTTACTTCAGCACTTTACCAACTCTAAGATGTTGGTAGCTCTAGTTGTCAAAGATTACTTCAACACTCTACCTAGTTTTGTTAATTCTGTTTTATTACAAATAACAATTGCCTGGCCTTCCCTTTTCTGGATCTGAAGTGCTGTAGTTGACCCCTTTATTTGTAGTCTCTAGTCTGTATAATAAAGCATCTATCTGGTCTCACTTGATTGTTTAGTAAGAACATAGAAGATGAATTAATATATTGCTCCTGAACCCCTAGGTTTATGACAATCTATTTCCCTTTCTTCATTTTGTATCTCAAATATATCTTAACTTGTTATGAAGGCAATCATCTTATTGCTTCATTGTTGGAAATTGAGGAAGTTTGATGGATCATCGGAGTCCCATAAATACCATAGCTTCAAGTCATGACTTCCATAATCAGCTTCTTTTGGTTCATTTGGGATAGTTGGAATTTTTGGAATTTGTCTCGTCTAATTTCGTTTCTCAGTTTTCGAGTTCTTTTGTTCCTTCTTTCTATAAATATCAATTTCAGTCCATGTGAATATGTTATGCTATTGCAATGTTGTTAAATTGAACTATAATGTTTTGTGCTCAGAGTAGGCTAGAGTTAGTGGTTAACATATTCACATGGGGAAGTATCAGTGGTAGTAGAGGTGAAGTGGCGATCATGAGGTTGTGAGAAGAGGGCTCGTGTTCGTGAGCCCTAATCTTTTTTTTCTTTTTTACGCAGTTTTGGACATGGGTGCCACCATTTCTTTGAATATTTTATTAATTTAACTAGATTGAATCCATCCCCTGTTGCACCGATACGTGCTGCCCATACTTTGTGATATATTGTAGCACGGCAAACGTTGATCAACGTTACCTTTTGTTCTCTTTTTCCATATATTGTAGCTCGTGTTCGTGAGCCCTAATCTTTTTTTTCTTTTTTACGCAGTTTTGGACATGGGTGCCACCATTTCTTTGAATATTTTATTAATTTAACTAGATTGAATCCATCCCCTGTTGCACCGATACGTGCTGCCCATACTTTGTGATATATTGTAGCACGGCAAACGTTGATCAACGTAACCTTTTGTTCTCTTTTTCCATCCATTTTTTCTAGCATTTTTACCTATCAGTCTAAGAGATCAATTCTTATAAAATGGAACTTGACTGTGGGTTTCACTAGTCTTAGTAACAAGTAATAACTCCTCAATGCTTTACTGAGGCTTAAAGAAAATCTCTGTAAATCTTATATGTTAATTCAGTTCGGTAAACTTTTTGGCAAGTGTAGTCTAGAATTATTAAGTTATGAATCTAACATGTCACACAAAAGGACATAGGATATATTTACTTGAACACTTTACCAACTCTAAGATGTTGGTAGCTCTAGTTATCAAAGATTAGTTCAACACTTTACCTAGTTTCTTTAATTATGTTTTATTACAAATAACAATTGCCTGGCCTTCCCTTTTCTGGATCTGAAGTGCTGTAGTTGACCCCTTTATCTGTAGTCTCTAGTCTGTATAATATAGCATCTATCAGGTCTCACTTGATTGTTTAGTAAGAACATAGAAGATGAATTATTATATTGCTCTTGAACCCCTAGGTTTATGGCAATCTATTTTCCTTTCTATCTCCTATCTTCATTTTGTATCTCAAATATCTCTCAAGTTATTAAGAAGGCAATCATCTTATTGCTTCATTGTTGGAAATTTTAGAAGTTTGATGGATCATCGGAGTCCATAAATACCATAGCTTCAAGTCATGGCTTCCATAATCAGCTTCTTTTTTTTCATTTAGTATAGTCGGAATTTTTGGAATTAATCACATCTAATTTTGTTTCTCAGTTTTCCAGTTCTTTTGTTCTTTCTTTCTATAAATATCAATTTCAGTCCACGTGAATATGTTATGCTATTGCAATGTTGTTAAATTGAACTATCATGTTATGCGCTTAGAGTAGGTTAGAGTTAGTGGATAACATATTCACATGGGGAAGTAGCAGCTGTAGTAGAGACGAAGAGGCAAGGCCGCGAGAAGAGGGCTTGTGTTCGCATGCCCTATTCTTTTTCTTTATGCTGATTTGGACATGGGCCCCACCATTTCTTTTAATATTTTGTTAATTTAACTAGATCATCTAGTACAGGGTTGTCCGTGAATCGATCCCCTGTTGAATCGGTACTTACTTTCCATACCGGGTGATATACTGTTGAACGGGAAAGCTTGATCAACGTTACCTATTGTTTTCTCTTTTTCCTTTCGTTGATTCTTGCATTTTTTTTGCTATCAGTCTAGGAGATCAATTCAATAATTATGTTTTATTGAAAATAACAATTGTTTGGCCATCCATTTTCTGTATCTGAAGAAAGGATTGCCTTTCCGAGCAGTAAGGCCCCGTGTTGGGCGGTACGTACTAGTCCGCCAACTGATTGGTACGCGGACAGCCCGCTACCGGGCGGTACCATCAAAATCGAACGTCAGCGATCGATTTCGGTCGTCGGCGATCGATTTCGGTCGTCGGCGATCGATTGAAGGAGAAAGGAGGAGAAGAAGAGGGAGAAGAGAGAGAAAAATACGTCACACGCGCTGCTCTTCCCTGGTTCTCCCACGCAGTCTGTTGCCCGCGAGTGATTCCTTCTCCCTGGGCGACGTCGCCTCCTTTTTTGTTTTTTATTAAGATATATTATATAATATTAATATTAATATTAATATTATATTTATATTATAAAATACTGAGTGGTACACATTATGCGTATTGCTCGGTACCGGATACCGTACCATACTGAGATAAACTCGGTACACTAATATGGACTAGTACGGCGAACCTTGATCTGAAGCAAGGTTTGCAATTTTGACATTTACCGCCCGGTATGGGCGGTACATACCGGTCCGCCATGTTGCTGGTACACGGACCGCACGCTACCGGGCGATACCGCCAAAAATCGATCGTCGGCGATCGATTTCGGGAGAAAAAGGGAAGAACAAGAAGAGGAATATAGCATTTATCCGGTCTCACTTGATTGTTTAGTAAGAACATTGAAGATGAATTAATATATTGCTCCTGAATGCCTATGTTTATGGCAATCTATTTTTCTTTCTGTCATCCTCCTATTTTCACTTTGTATCTCAAATATCTCTTAACTTGTTAGGAAGGCTATCAACTTATTGCTTCATGGTGGAAGTCATAGAAGTTTGATTGTTCATCGGAGTCAAAAAATACCATAGCTTCAGGTCATGGCTTCCATAATTAGCTTCTTTTGGTTCATCTGGGATATTTGGAATTTTTGGAATTAGTCACATCCAATTCTGGTTCTCAGTTTTCCAGTTCTTTTGTTCTTCCTTTCTAGACATATCAATTTATGTCCATGTGAATATGTTATGCTATTGCAATGTTGTTAAATTGAACTGTAATGTTTTGCGCTTAGGGTAGGTTAGAGTTAGTCGATGACATATTCACATGGCGAAGTAGCAGTGGTAGTAGAGGTGAAGCGGCGATCTTGAGGTCGCTAGAAGGGGGTTTGTGTTCCCGAGCTCTAATCTTTTTTAGTTTTTATGCTGATTTCAACATGGGCCCCACCATTTCTTTGAACATTTTATTAATTTAACTAGACCGTCTAGTACAGGATTGTGATCCCCTGCTGGATCGATATGTGCTACCTATACCAGGTGATATACTGTAGCATGGCAAACCCTGATCAATGTTACCTTTTGTTTTCTCTTTTTCCATCCATTGTTTCTGGCATTTTTAGCTATTAGTCTAGGAGATCAATTCTTAGAAAATGGAAGTTGACTGTGGGTTTTTCTAGTCTTAGTAACAAGTAGCAACTCCTCCATGTGTTTACTGAGGCTTAAAGAAAATCTCTGTAAATCTGATATGTTAATTCAGTTCGGTAAACTTTTTTGCATGTGTAGTCTAGAATTACTAAGTTATGAATCTAACTTGTCACACAAAAGGACATGATATATTTACTTCAACACTTTACCAACTCTAAGATGTTGGTAGCTCTACTTATCAAAGATTACTATGACACTTTACCTAGTTTCTTTACTTATGTTTTATTACAAATAACAACTGCCTGGCCTTCCCTTTTCTGGATCTGAAGTACTACAGTTAACCCCTTTATTTGTAGTCTCTAGTCTATACAATGTAGCATCTATCTGGTCTGACTTGATTGTTTAGTAAGAACATAGGACATGAATTAATATATTGCAATCTATTTTCCTGAACATAGGACATGAATTAATCAGCTTCTTTTGGTTCATTTGGGATAGTTGGAATTTTTGGAATTAGTCACATCCAATTCTGTTTTCCACTTTCCCAGTTCTTTTTGTTCTTCCTTTCTATACATATCAATGTCAGTCCATGTGAATATGTTATGCTATTGCAATGTTGTTAAATTGAACTATCATGTTATGTGCTTAGAGTAGGTTAGAGTAAGTGGATAACATATTCACATGAGCAAGTAGCAGCGGTAGTAGAGGTGAAGTGACGATCATGAGGCCGCGAGACGAGGGCTCATGTTCGCGAGCCCCAAACTTTTTTTTTACGCTTATTTGTATATGGGCCCCACCATTTCTTTGAATATTTTATTAATTTAACTAGACTGTTTAGTACAGGGTTGTTCGTGAATCGATCACTTGTTGGATCGGAGCATACTGCCTATACAGGGTGATATACTGCAGCACGGCAAACTCTGATCAACGTTACCTTTTGTTCTCTTTTTTGATCCGTTGTTTCTAGCATTTTTTCCGATCTGTCTTGGAAATCAATTCTTATAAAATGGAACTTGACTATGGATTTCTCTAGTCATAGTAACAAGTAACAACTCCTCAATGTGTTTACCGAGGCTTAAAGAAAATCTCTGTTAATCTGATATGTTAACTCGGTTTGGCAAACATTTCGCCATGTGTTGTCTAGAATTACTAAATTATGAATCTAACATGTCACACAAAAGTACATATGATAGATTTACTTCGACACTTTACCAACTCTAAGATGTTGGTGGCTCTAGTTACAAAGATTACTTCAACACTTTACCTAGTTTTTTTAATTATGTTTTATTAGAAATAACAACTGCCTGGCCTTCCCTTTTCTGGATCTGAAGTGCTACAGTTGACCCCTTTATGTGTAGTCTCTAGTCTGTACAATATAGCATCTATTTGGTCTCACTTGATTGTTTAGTAAGAACATAGAAGATCAATTAATATATTGCTCCTGAACTCCTAGGTTTATGGCAATCTATTTTCCTTTCTGTCATCCTCCTATCTTCATTTTGGATCACAAATTTCTCTTAAGTTGTTGAGAAGGCAATCATCTTATTGCTTCATGGGTGGAAATTATATAAGTTTGATGGATCAAGTCATGGCTTCCATAATTAGCTTCTTTTGGTTCATCTGGGATATTTCGAATATTTGGAATTAGTCACATCAAATTCTGTTTCCCAGTTTCCAAGTTCTTTTGTTCTTCCTTTCTATACATATCAATTGAATATATTATGCTATTAAAATGTTGTTAAATTGAACTATCATGTTATGTGCTTATAGTAGGTTAGAGTTAGTGGATAGCATATTCACATGGGGAAGTAACAGCAGTAGTAGAGACGAAGATGCAAGGCCGTGAGAAGAGGGCTCATGTTCGCGAGCCCTAATCGTTTCTTTTCTTTTTTATGCTGATTTAGACATGGGCCCCACCATTTTTTTAATATTTTTTAATTTAAGTAGACCGTCTAGTATAGGGTTGTACGTGAATCGATCCCCTGTTGGATCGGTACGTACTGCCCATACCAGGTTATATGCCTTGATCAACCTTTTCTTTTTTTCTCTTTTTCCATCTGTTGTTTCTTGCATTTTTTACCTATCAGTCTAGTAGATCATTTCTTATAAAATGGAACTTGACTGTAGGTTTCTGTAGTCTTAGTAAGAAGTAACATCTCCTCAATATGTTTACTGAGGCTTATAGAAAATCTCTGAAAATCTGATATGTTAATTCAGTTCGATAAACTTTTAGGCATGTGTAGCCTAGAATTACTAAGTTATGAACAAGGTTTGCAATTTCAATCTACTGGGCGGTACATACTGGTACGCTAGGTTACCGATATGCGGACCGCCCGCTACCGGGTGGTACCACCAAAATCGACCATTGGCGGTCGATTTCGGCCGTCTATGGTCGATTTCGACCGTCGGCGGTCGATTGAGGGAGAAATCAACTGTCGGCGATTGATTGAGGGAGAAAAAGGAAAGAAGTAGAAGAGGAAAAGAAGAAAGAAGAAGAGGAGAAGAAGAAAGAAGTACCTCCTTTCCCCGTGTCGTCCTTGCCCGCGCATCGTCACTGCCCTCGCCCACGGGCGATTTTTCTCCCGCACGAGGAGATGTTCCATCTCGTGCGGGGAGAAAGATTGAGGCCACGTTGCCCCTTTTTTTTTAATATATTAATATTATATTATATTATAAAATATTTTAATATACTTAGTGGTACATATTGTGCGTACCACCTGGTACCTGTACCATACCTGTACCGAGACAATCTAGGTACATCAGTACCAGTACCAAGATAATCTTGGTACACCGTACCTATACCATACCGGTACCAAGATAATCTCGGTACACCAGTACGTCAATGTCAAACCTTGGTTATGAATCTAACTTGTCACACAAAAGGACATATGATATATTTAGTTCAAAAATTTACCAACTCTAAGATGTTGGTATCTCTAGTTATCAAAGATTACTTCAACACTTTACCTAGTTTCGTTAACTATGTTTTATTACAAATAAAATTTACCTGGCCTTTCCTTTTCTGGATCTGAAGTGCTACAGTTAACCCCTTTATTTGTACTATCTAGTCTGTACAATATCGCATCTGTCTGGTCTCACTTGATTGGTTAGTAAGAACATAGAAGATGAATTAATGTATTGCTCCTGAACACCAAGGTTTATGGCAATCTATTTTCCTTTCTGTCATCCTCCTATCTTTCAAATATCTCTTAAACTTGTTGAGAAGGCAATCATCTTATTGCTTCATGGGTGGAAGTTATAGAAGTTTGATGGATCATCGGAGTCCATAAATACCATAGCTTCAGGTCATGGCTTCCATAATTATCTTGTTTTGGTTCATCTGGGATATTTGGAATTTTTGGAATTAGTCACATCCAATTCCGTTTCCCAGTTTCCCAGTTCTTTTGTTCTTCCTTTCTATACATATCAATTTCAGTCCGTGTGAATATGTTATGCTATTGCAATGTTGTTAAATTGAACTATCATGTTATGTGCTTAGAGTGGTTTAGAGTTAGTGGATAAATTATGAAAATTTTGTTTAGTCACCTAGGACTTGTGGTTTTTGACAAATCTTAATGGCGGTAAAAAATCCATTTAGTCTACATAAAATAATTGGGAACTGCGACTTTGTTGTTGTTGTTGTTTAGTCACTTTGATATATACATTTGAAGGTAATCTTTTTTTGTCTTTAATTTCAGGCTTTGCAACTCAGACAAGAGTCAAATTCTCATGATGGATTCTACAAAGGGAAGAGATGCCAAATGTGCCTCCATTCAGATTCTCTACAGAAAGTAATGGAGCAATTGGCTAATCCTGGTATTGAACCACATAAAAATTTAAAAACATCACTTTCCCTATTGAATATTTTGCTTGAGGTTTACCTAATGATTCTTTTTAGGGGTTCGACGCGTTTTTGTTGTCGAAGCTGGAAGCAACCGTGTGGAAGGCATCATCTCGTTGGGTGATGTATTCAGGTTCTTCTTCAGCTTGCCTTAAGTGTCACGAAGCAATTGATCATTCAACTTGATGTCAATGTGTTCGAACCACTACATTCAGAGAAAGGCAAATGAAATTATTTTTGTTCAATTGTTTTTTCTTTTTTAAATTTCGAATGTTGTTAGCTAACTTGATAAAAACTTCGTAGTAAGGTCCTGGATTCAAATCTGATCTTTGTCATTTATCCTTTGAGAAAGAAAAATTCAATGGGCTTTAATGGTTCAGAGCCTTGTGTCTATCAGAAATGTCATGACAAGGTTTCTAAATTAGAAGGATAGGTTTTGAACTCAATTAGGAAAATTATTCTCTATTTAGTAGTCTAGTGCTAATGACTTGGGTAGAGTACCCTCTAGTGATCGTTAAGCTGTTGGGTCAGCATTATGATGGAAAGATAACTTATATTCTTGATAAGCTACTATTTAAGATAATCCTGTGTTGGAACATACCAGTGATGAAAGAGGATTGTTTACAATGTTCCGTGGTCTTCCTTGAATGCAAACGATGGTTCAGACTCTTCATCATACTTTGCACTTACTAAATTTTGGAACTTTGTGATGGTCCTGTCGTGTTGCTTGTCAGTCCAACTTAAGCTGGACTTCTGCAATGGAACTTCCAATCAGTTGTCGTACATGTGTTCTCTCTCTCTCTCTCTCTCTCTCTCTCTCTCATTAATTCCTAGATCTTGATGTTTGCCGAACCAGTTGGAATCGTCCTGCCCACCTAGTCGGCTCACTCAACTCACGCCGGCCACTGAGCCTGAGCCAAACTGTGATGGGCCAAGCTATCCCACCTAGTCGGCTCACTCAACTCACGCCGGCCACTGAGCCACACGCAGTGAGCCTGAGCCAAACTGTGATGGGCCAAGCTATGGGCCAGGATTTAAGCCCAACCTTAGTTGCACTACGGTGCAGGCTGATGACGGTTCGGTTACCATGACCGACCCCGATCTCACTGGAATCGAATCTAAATTGATTATTTTTTACGATATTTTTATAATTTTAGAATAATAATTTGAATCATACAAAAATATCAGAATAAAATATAAAATTTTAGGAATAAGATTAGATGATTAAGAACTGAAATATAATTTATGCAATTTAAAAATATTTTTTTATGAATTAAATCATTAATAAACTATTATTTACGAATTTAAAATTTCAATAAATAATGAATATTTCAGATAAAATCATATGAATAAATTTCATGTCAGAGAGGGTACATATTATACAAATTTAATTTACATTTACGTTTTTAAACAGTTAACAACTCATAAATTTTGTATATTTCAATCTAAAAAATAACAAATAACAAATCTAAAGTTTCAGCAAATTCACAGATTATCTGAATCAGATTATATAACTTCTAAATTTTAAACCATAAAATTTATATGATAACTAAAAACCAAAGAGAATCAGGCAAGGTACCTCCATTTTGGATCGACTTGACCTTGTTCTTTAAATCTTTAAATGAGTGAAAATACTAGGTGACCTCCTACTCAAAACATAAACCACAACGATGGCTTTCCTAGGGTGATAATTAATATTCAAATCATAATCTTTTTTAAAAAAAATCATCCACATACCTTGTCTTATATTTATTTTTTATTTTTGTCAAGATGTATTGAAGGTTCCTACGATCAGTGAAAATCTCAAAAAACTACCCATAAAGATAATATCTCTATTTTTAATATAAAAGTAATAGCTGTTAATTTTAAATCATTTGTGGAATAATTATTTTTGTGTGTCTTTAATTGTCTTGATGCATAAACTACTAATATCTCATTTTGTGTTAACATACATTCAACATTACTAAATGTCACAAATCCTTGTCCTATGCGGATCACCAAAACAAAGACATTAGTTAATCTTTCTTTTTTGCCATTCCTCAAAACTTCATTGACATTTATCATAACTGAAAAATCAAGTTTACTATTTATTTTCACCCTCCCACTGTACCTATTTCTAAACCTCTATATAAAATGGCTCTAGTTGAACTAGAAGAGTCAAGGCAAATTTAAGAGTTATTGGATAATAGTTTCGTTCGACCAAATTTATCTGGGTTGTCCCCATTTTGTTTGTGAAGAGGAAATTTGGATAACAAATATCTTTAGAAATAAATATGGTCAGATAAAATTAAATATTAATTATAGATAATTCAACCAAATGATCATAAAAAATAAATATCCTTTTTTTCTGATCAACTATAAAGTTCTCAAGTATATTCAATGGTTGATTTGATATCTACGTATCATTAATTGAAAATAAGAGAATGAGATATATAGAAGACTATCTTCAGAACAAGAAATAGTTAATAAAAAACTTTCTTAGGTGATGTCTTTTGGTTTAACTAATGTAATAATTATTTTATGGATCTTATAAACCGAATATTCTGTTTTATGATTGTGTTCATTGATGATATTATGAAATATTTTAGGAGTAAGTGGAACATGAGTATCATCTTAAGAGTTTTGAAAAATATAAGGCAGGAGAAAATTAAAGCTATAATGAATTGGAAGAAACCATTAAATGTTTCATAGATAAGAAATCGTTTTAGATAAATTGATTATTATAGAAGATTTATTGAAGTATTTTCAAAGATAGTAGCCCCCTTGACAAGATAGACATATAAAAATATATTTTTTAAAACTAAAAAGCAACTAGTGATTCCATTTTAGTCATTCCTATAGAGGAGGAGGATTTATGGTATTTAGTGATGCTTCAATTCAAAGAATTAGATGTATGCTAATTTAAAATGGAAGAATAGTAAAGACATATAAAAGAATCATAGAACACATAATTTGGAGTTAGCAGCTATTATATTTTGTGCTGAAAATTTAGAGACATTATATTTATGGATAAACTTTTTAGATTTTTATTGATCATATGAGCCTTAAATATGCCTTCATACAAAAAAAAAATGATATAATGCAGCACAGATAAATATAGATTTTTGAGTTATTATAATTTTAATATTAATGATCATCATAAAAAGACTAATGTAGTAGCTGATGCCTTAAGCAGCAAATCATCTAATCTTATGGCTCATTTAAATATTTAGATAACTATTATGATTTCATACTTAGATTTAAAAATTAAATGGTTGACTGAAACACAAAGGTTACCTAGCTTGTATGATTGTATAATCATTCTCGGTGGAAAGAGACAAAGAGAGACAAAAAGGAAGATAAATACCTCTATACTATTGCCAAATAATTAATCAGAGCTTAAGAACAGAATTTCAACTAACAAATATGATTTCATCAGAGACAATGAGTATGTTTCCTTGAAAGCATAAGATTTAGTACATAGCATAAGGTTTAGTATTCACATTAGGAGTGCTAAGATGTATCCAGATTTACAGCAGAGTTATTTGTGGAGTGGTATGAAGAAGGATATAGCTGAATTTATATCAAAGTGTCTTGTGTTAATAAGTGAAAGCTAAGCACCAAATACATCTGAAAATTTCAAAAAGGTTGATTATTTAATGGAAGTGAGAGTAAGTTATTATAGATTTTGTTATAGGATTGCTTAAGATGCTATTATTGATAATCTCACTAAATCTTCTCATTTTCTCTTTATTAATAAAGGATATTCAATGGATATGCTAGAGAGATATTTCAATTACATGAAGTACTAATAAACATTGTATTTGATAGAAATCCAAAGATCACATCTAGGTTTTGGGGTAGTTTGTAAAAAAGTTTAGGAACTCAATTGAAATTTAATATAACTTTCCAACATCAAACAGATAAATAATCTGAAAGAATAATACAAAAATGGGGGATCTTTTTAGAGCTTATGCATTGTACGCAGGAGATAGTTAGGATAAACAAGAATGCTATAACTTATCCATTGTTAGTGATTATGATCTAGAAATTATTTCGACTACGAAGGAGATCTACTCAGAAACAAAACAAATTATGATTATTGCATGAATCATCTTTTAAAAAATCATATCATTGATGTAAAAGATCGAAATGCTACGAGCCTATTAGACTACTAAAGCCACCACTATGCATAAATTTAAAGAATGCATACAAAAGTTGAGGAAAAATCAAACAGAATATTCCATTTGAATATTTAAACTTGAGAAGGAGAAATTATTAAATCTAGGATTTTAATGATAAAATTAATTAAAAAATTAATGGACTAATGCATCGTTGAGATAAGTGATAAAAGAAAAACTTTGACTAAAAACTTCGACCACTAAAGGACCAATGTTAATTTGGAGAGTTGGATGTTATACTAGAAGATTTTTGTCAAAAAATTAGATATCGACTTGTAGGATTGGTTCAGGTGCCAAAAATTGAACTTTGTACTAGAGGTTTGGGCATCACGTTGGAAGGATTGGATATTACATTAAAAGATTAGATGTTATGACAAAACCAAGCATGTTGGAGGATTAGGTGACCTGCTGAAGGATAGAGCGATGTGCTACTTGAGGGTTGAATGATATGTAGAAAGAGTGGATAATGTGTCTAAAGTTTAAAAAATGTATCAGGCTTGTGGTTGATGAATCAAGGTCTAAATCGAGATCTTTTTGGGCCAATCTAAGCTAGTATTGGGTTAAATTAGAGCCTAAGTTTACAACAACCTTTGGGCTTAAAGTCATGTCAGAATTAGACTCGTTAGAAGTCCAAACACATGTCTAAATTGCTTGGGAGTAGTGGTACCACTTGAGTCATTTGATAAGCATAGTTTGTAGATAATAGAGTTCCTTTAAGGCATCTTTTATCTAAAACTCCTTATGAGTTACAGAACAAGAAGAGACCTAACATTTTATATTTCAATATTTTTTTGTTGTAAATATTTTATTTTAAAGGATAAGAATGCCATAGAAAAATTTGATGCTAAATCTAATGAAGATATTTTTCTTGAATACTCTTTTATTTCTAAAACTAGAGTCTCAACAAAAAAATCTTTAGTCGTTAAAAAATCTATTTATGTTATTTTTGATGAATTTGCTCAAACTAAAAAAATTAGTTTTGATGATGATTCTTTTAAATTTTTAAAATTAAATTTAAAGAATGATTCTACTCTTCAAAGCAACTTAGATATATCAACTTTTGAAGAAACTTTACTCAAGAAATGAAAGTATATAGATGTGCATCCTAAGAAGCTAATTATAAGTTGTTCAAACTCATTACTCTTTAAAAAATATTTATACAAATGATGCTTTTGTAGCTCAAATTGAGTCTAAATATATTGATGATACTCTTAAAGAGGACTTATGGATCTACATGAAGAGCTAAATTAATTTGAGATAAATAGAGTTTAAATACTTATTTCTAAACCTAGTGATTATACTAAATGAGTGAGATATACAAAGTATCATGTTTCAAAATTAAGCCAAACTAGTGGTAAAAAGTTTTAACTAAAAAGAATTTATAGATTATAAAAAAACACTTTAGCTTCTATGGGTAGACTTAAAGTTATGACAATGCTTTATGCCTATGCTTATTTTAAAAATTTTAAATTATCTCAAATGGATAATAAAAATATTTGTCTTAATGATTTAATATCATAAGAAGTTTATGTTAAACAACCACCCAAATTAAAAAATATTTTTTATCTAAATCATGTTTACAAATTATATGAGACTCTTTAAGGGTAAAGCAAGCCTCTAGGGCTTGATTTAAAAGACTGGTCCTTTTCTTAAGTCAAAATAATTTTTTAAAAGAACCGATTGATACCATATTATTTACTAAAACTTAATAGCATTTTAGTTAGTACAATAGCATTTTTAATTAGGGCTTAGAATTAGAGACCTAGCATTTTTAGTTAGTACAATAGCATTTTTAATTAGTACAATATCAATTACTAGTTCTAGTTGATCTTAAAACTTGATCAATAAATCAACACATTTCAAAACTCAATTAAAGATATTAAGGTTGCAAGTAAAGAGAATAAAATTAGGCCATAAGTAAAGGACAAGTAAAGAGAAATAAATCAATTTAGAATGATTCGGTCTTTCCGACCTCTTGATTCCTCATTGTTTGAGACCATCAACTTTTATTATATATTTTCGTTTCAGCGGATGAAGGTCAACTACCATTGGTATAACTCTAGCCCTTTTTAAGTTTAAGAGATAACCTTCACATTTTTTGCAAGAATATCTCATCACTTATAATTTAGAATTTCAACTAGATTCAAGAGGAAGAGGACATGTAAACTATGCTCAAAATAAGAATTTACAATACTTCATTAGCTCAAGAGTTGACATTCCATAAACCAAGCCTATGCGGGATATTTATAGGCCCTAAAAGGCTTTAAGAATATAGTCAAAAATTTAAATCCTTAAAATTTTAGAGTATGAGCAGTACTATTATCAACATTGGGTGGTACTACTGTCATAACCCTTGACACAATCATAATTTTGGACTCTAGAGATATCACCATTGTAATTTTTAAATTTTGAGCGATATTATTGTTGTCTAGGCGGTAGAATCATTGTGATAGGCAATACCACTGTTGAAAAAGTTGACAAAGCACAAATAGTGCTTATCGGTTGACTTAAGTTGTACTATTGCTTGGGCCTAGCACTACCATCACCTAGGCCTAGTTTAGGCTATTGGTTTGACCTTTTAATGGCCTAATTTGGGCTTCAAGCCTAATAGTTTTTTTGATAGGTGAGCATTATTTTGGCCCAATACTGATTAAAATTAACCCAAAATGACATCGATTAAGACCTTAACAAATCGACCATACATCTAATATATTTTATGTATCTTTTGACACATTATTGTTGGAAAACCAAGTAAAAGCATCACATGCATAGCGAAAGATCAACAGAACTGGTTTTTTGTTAGGACTCTAGCTAGAGGAGTCCAAATTTAGTTGTATGGAAAAGGACAATCATATAAAATCTAAGGGGTATTCATGTAAATCATATCTAACCATCCCCTATTAAGGAAAGTAAGGAGGTCAGCTAGGTTAGGATTAATTGAGGAAGATATTTAAGGGGAGAGTAAGATGCAGATTACCTTAATTAATCATCTCTTATCCTAGTTAAAGAGGGATTAGTAGAGGAGGGGTTAAATTAGAATAGGATTAGGAAATAATAAATCAACTGGACACCCCTAGATGGGCCATTGGTGATTTGACTTAGAGTTGCATTAGGAGTTGCTTAGAAGTTACTTGAGGATAGGAGTCTTGAAGTGGGAGTTCTCTTAGGAATTAGGGATTGAAGGCCTATAAATAGCCTTGTGATCATCCATTTTTTTATCATGAATAAATCAATCTTTATTTAGCTAATGGCTTGAGTATTAAGGAGGGAGGAACCCTTATAGAGTTCTAAGGAGGCTGATCCTCTATAAAGATCACCCCAAGCTTAGAATCAGCAAGGGTTCTAATATTTGATATCATATCAGCATTCTTGACATCTCGCTGCCCTTCTATAGCCATCCATCAGTCCCCCATAGTCGTCCAAAGTAATTCCCATAATTGCTTAAAAATTATTACCAAATTTTGTCGTTATCTCTACTACCGCAGATCATCCTTTGATCTCCCTATGAATTGCAACAGGTTCTGGTTTCCTACCTTCCTACTGTTGTAATTTAGTTATCTCTATTCAAAATATATATAAAAAAAATCCATTCCTATTTGCTGCAAAAACTTTTTGTCGTAAATTTTCTATCTTTACGATGAAAGTTACGTCATAGAATTCCAGTCGCACACCCCTTATTGTTTGATTTGCTGCTGCATTTTTACTGATCAAATTTCTACAAAATTTCTACCAAGGCCTTATAACTTCCTATCCTCGGATCTCCTTTGGTTTCATTGAAAAATCATCAAGATTACCTGCTCATCTTTTACATCCAAACTGCTACAGTTTAGACGTAAAAATCTGCTGTAATACCTTCTCGTGATCTTCGATTTTGTCGAACCTTTTGTTGTCGTTTTCTTCTATGAATTTTTTGTCAGCATTACTTTTCCCTTACCAATAGATTCTCTTTGAGTTTTACTCGAATCCTTATTTTGAACTGCTGGAAAAAAATCTCATCTATACTGCTAAAAATCTTTTGATGAAAAAATTCTACCGTAGTACTTTCTCGTATTCCTTGATCTTGCTAAAACTTTTGCTATCGATTTCTTCCACAAATTTTTTGACAGCATTACCTTTCCCTTGCTAGTGGATTCCCATTGTTATGCACTACTGTAAAAAATTTCAACTATACTGATGAAATCTTTTGTCAAAAAAATTCTGCGATAGAATTTTTACGGTAGAATTCTACAGCAACAGCAACACCTTCTCGTAGAGCTTAAAAAATTCTGCGGTAGAATTCTATAGCAACACCTTCTCGTAATCTTTGATTTTGCCGAACCTTTTGCTATCGTTCTGTTCCATGAAATTTTTGACAATATTATCTATTCCTTGCTAGTAGATTCCCTTTGAGTTACATCTTCACTGTTGGAATTTTTTCGATGAAAAATCTACTACTGCACCTTTGTCTTTCTTCTTCTCCTTAACCCACCGAAACCCAACTAACTTACTACCACCACCCAAGATGTCTTTAGGGCATCTCTTTAGCCTTAAGACACAACCCTCATAACCTATTTTCCTTACCCTAACAGCACCAAAAACTGCAGCCCAAAATAGCGACTATCGCAGCCTATCGATGCAAAATTCTACAGCACTACCTTTTGTTGTTTTTTGCTACGCACATATCTGATCCTTATCGAAATTGTTGCTGCCACCCATGTCATCTTTAGGGTACCCCTATAGCCTTAAGACGTAGCCATTGTAGCCTTTTTTTCGAGTTCCATAGCCAACCCAAACCACATCCTAAACAACGGTCTTCCACAGCCACCAATCCTCATCTTCCGTAGCTAGCAATCTTGGCCAAACTGGTTGCTGCCCCAATAGCAACCCTAAACCTTCCTTCCCAACCTCAAACCACTACCACAGAAATTCTTTGCAGCCTCCATAACACCCTCAAACCGTAGCACCAAGAGTAACCTAAACCACAAGCTATCAACCCTAAACCGCAACCTTGATCCATCACCCTTTTGGCCACCAATCCCTACCAAACTAGTTGCTACCATTAACAGCAACCCTAAGCCACCCTTCTAACCCTAAACCTCTGTCATCAAACCCCCCTTACAACCTCTGCAATAGCCCCAAACAGTAGCATCAACAACACCCTCTTTGTCAAAAAAATTTGCTGCACTACCTTCAGTACTACTTGCTGCATCCATATCCAATTCCCACCAAATCCGTTGTTGTCATCCATAGCAACCCTAACCTATTCCTTTAACTTTAAACCTCAATCATTATACCCCCTATACGACCCCTACAGTAGCCCTAAATCACAGCCCCAGCAGTAACCAAAAACAGTAACCTTTCAGTCGTAAACCACAGTCATCTACCCTTGATCTACCACCTCTTTCGGCCATCAATCCACCCAACCATTTTATATCACAACCAACAATAGGAGAAGGATATTGACATCCCAGATTTGGAGGCACATGTAATGGCATCTCAAGGTTCAATCAATATCAAGTTGGAGGCGTTTGAATCACACGTGGATGACAGATTGCGCGCCTTATTTGTCGAATTTGGATTGGGCCGATCGTCGAGCCCAACAAAATTCTAGCAAAGTGCAAGTTCATAGAGGGCTCTCGAAAGGAAGTATGAGCCATTAATATGAGGCAGCCATGCATGAGGGTGGACTTCCCTCGATGGGAAGAAGGAGACCCAATGGGATGGATTTCACGTGTCAAATGTTACTTCCGTCATCACCAAACACCGGAGGATTCCATGGTGGACACTACTGTCATCCACCTTAAAGGAGATGTTATACGATGGTACAATTAGCTTGAATACAAATATGATGCTCCGATGTGGAAATAATTCAAGTACGTAATGCTAAACCGCTTTGGGCCGACTAAGAATGAGAATATCAATGGACAACTTGCCAAGATCCAACAAACCTCCATGATCCAAGAATACCATACCAGGTTTAAGGAATTATCTTACCTTGCTCATGATTAGACTGATTGACAGTTATTAGGGATATTCATCGAGGGACTCAAGTCGAAGATTAAATGAGAGGTTAAGGCACAGTAACTCCGAACTGTATCGGTTGCAATTTCTTTCGCCCAAATACAAGAGGAACGGCTCAACCAAGATGCTCAGAGGATGAGAACCACTCATAGACCCATGGCATATGAACCTCCTTCTACTTCCAGCCATCCTTTGCTACCAAAAAAATTGATAAGAGAAGAACTACATGACCGATCGACAAAGGGTCTTTATTGGAACTGTAATGAATTTTGGAGCCGCGATCATCATTGCAGAAAGGGCCACCTTCTATTGATTGAACATCTTGAAGACATGGAAGAGGAGGTCCAGAAGCATGAGGAAGAGGTTACGGATAAAGAATAGCAGCCAGTTGATTTTATGATACATACTCTTGCCAGTTATGTGAACCTGCAAATGATAAAAGTGAGAGGACTTCTGAAGCAACAACCGATCACCATTCTTATTGACACCACGAGCACCAACAACTTTATGAACGGCAAGGTTGCTGCCCAATTAATGCTCCAAAATGAAGTTTGCAACATGTTAGATGTTGAGGTCACCAACGGCCTAATTTTGAAGTGCGACAAAAGATGTCCGCGGGTGAAATTATTACGACAAGACCAAGAGATACTTGCTAATTTCTTCCACCATCCTCTTGATGATTATGAGGTCGTGCTCAACATCAAATGGTTGGCTACACTAGGTGATATTCCATGGAATTTTTCTAAATTTATTATGAAATTTTTTAGCCATGAGAAATAGGGGATCCTACATGGGAAACGTGGGAGCAATTAGCGACGACTTGCACGTAGCTAATGAATAAAGCTTTGAACAAAAAAAATAATGGTTCCCTGACGCAACTTTAGTAGCACTTTATGGGGGAGCCAACAAAATTTGAATACCCAAATATACTTCAATTATTTGCTGAATTTTCATATATTTCTGTTGAACCGCGCAGCCTACTTTTTAACCGCCAGCATAACCACCAAATTCTGATTCTCCTGGGCAAGCCAACAGTAAACTCTTGGCCATATCATTATTCTCACCTCTAGAAAGCTGAAATAGTAAGGATTGAAGATGAGATGCTTGAAACATGGGTCATATAACTAAGTTGCAGCCCCTACTCTTTGCTGATGCTAGCTTTACCCGACTTCGACAAAGTGCTTAATGCATTGAGAGCTAGAAATTATGTTATCCACATGCAAGATGGCCGACTCCTAGCCTACATCAGCAAAGCCCTCACTCCAAATCACCTGAGGCTACCAATCAATGACGAGGGAATGCTAACCTTTGCTGAATTTGTTGCTTGGTATGATACAGGACAACAGCACAAAGAGAAGATGAAAGTAAGTCTTGAAAAATTAAAGTTTCTGCTCCTTCCAAACTCAGATCATGCTCACCTTACTATGGACTTTACTAGAAGGCAACTACCATCAAAGAGGAAGGCCTGGCTATCAATACACATGCCAGCCCGTACAAGAAAGAAACAGTCCCCGATAAATGCCAGAGTAGAAGGAAGTTTGTTATTAAATATCGAGTCTTTCTTTATATTCATCGATACTAACAGAAATTTATGAAGACTCGAACCTTATAGAAGTGGGCTCCTAGTTTCTTTGGACCCTACAAAATTGGAGATCACATTGAAGCCGTAAATTATGGATCAGACTTGCGCACTAATTTAAAATTATAACTCATCCTTCAAGTATCTCACCGCAAATGAAAGTTTAGAAAGGATGACTCAGCCTAGATCCATCCACTTGACATCCCAACTGATGAGGAAGTTCAAGTTCAGCTGATGATCGCATGTGATCATAGGATTATGATGCACTATTGTTCAAATACTATTACCCCTAATGGAAAGATACAAGATAATGATGGATCGTCGAACCACAGTGCGCCTATTATATATACCATAATGAAACTTCAAGAATAATTGCAAATCAAGACCCAAAGTTTATTGAGCCTCAACCTTGAGGAGAAGGCTAATTTGAAGAGGGTGGGTCTGTTAGAACCTAGCTAGAGGAGTGATAGGATTCCAAGAGGGTTGAGTCCTAATCTCCCTAGAAGTAGTCAATAAAACCCTATGAGATTGTAATAAAACCTCACCTAGTCACTTCTATCCTATAAAGAAGTGTGGTTAGGGTTTAGATTGGGACCTTAGGGTTTAGTAGTCGCTGCCCCCTTTACTAGGCTGGTCGGCCAAGGTTTCCCCCTGCTTAGGTCTACTATAGAGCCAACCTAGTCGCCACATATTCCCTCTAAGGTAGGTAGGCTATAGAAGGGGAAAAAGGATAAATTTAGTTAGGCAAGCACCCCATAGGGCTAGGGTTTGGAGCCCTATATAAGCATGTAGCCTCCACCTCTTTTTATCAAGCAAGATCAATCTACAATTCAGTCATATGACCGACTACTAGGAGGGAGGAACCCCTATAGCGTTCCAAGGGTTGATCCTCCTCAAAGATCAAAATCATAGAGTTCTATCTGGGGTTCTATCATCTGGTATCATAGCAATATTTTTGCTATCCTATAGCCATCTCAGTTGTCTCCATCTTCCAAGCAATTTTCATAATTATTTTTGACGTCGCCTTCATCCATCGTCACCCACCAAGCCATAGATCCATCAATCTGTTGTTGTCCTCTGCATCATCATCATAGATCTGGTAAAAACTCCAAATTCCACACCTCTTGCTACTGCTATTCCTTTATCTTATACATGGGAGAAGTTTTTCTAAAGCTTTCTTGCTGCAAAATTCTACCGTCGCAAACACTATCATCGTTGCAAAGGGGAAACGCTACAGAAAAATTTCAACCGATTGTTGCCTCTTGAACCTGAACTTTTGATTGTCCTTTTTGGTTGAAACTTTTATATAAATTCATAGATCATCTTAGCTTTCGTCTAAGACCAATCTCTGGAAAAAATTATAGTGCTACAATTCTTTGTCACGTAGTGCTGAAATTTTACGACGAAGAATCTACCTTCCACATGTTGGCCTCTTGAAACTAAACTTTTGTTTATTCTTTTTAGCCAAAACTTTTATACAATTTCATAGATCACCTTAGCTTTCATCTAAGATTGATCTCTGGGAAAAAACTGAAACCAGAATTATAGTGCTGCAATTCTTTGTCGCATAGTGCTGGAATTTTACGACAAAGAATATGCCTTCCTCATTTTGGCCTCTTGAAACTGAACTTTTGTTCATCCTTTTTTGGCCAAAATTTTTACACAACTTCATAGATCAACTTAGCTTTCATCTAAAATTGATCTCTAGAAAAAATTCCTTCTGGAACTGGTTTTATTATGCCTTCTTTCATCATCACCTAGTGCTGAAATTTTACGATGAAGAATCTGCCTTCTGTCGTTTACCCTATTTTTCTACTATTACGTTGCCAAAATTTTCTTGATCCACATTACTACCACTGTCACCATCTGATCCGAGATTTTGATATTTAAATTCTCCATAATTTCTCAGATTTTTGCTGGAATTAGCGCCAAGAAACTGATGCTTCTTCAACGAGAATTCTGTTTGGTAGTATAGTGTATACCGCAGTGATCTTTCATCGAAATTTTATCGGATCTTGCTGCCATCTTTTTCAGATTTGAGACTCCCCCTCTCATCTTCAATTTCTATTATTACTCCAAAAAAAAACCCTATCAAAACTGTAGTCAAACAGTCATCCCAATCAGCCCTAACCGCAGCCTACTTCCTTATCAATCCACTTACCTTCTCAGCCAACATTCCTTACCGATACACCTACCTTTGCTGCCATCTATCCCAGATCTAAAATCTATTTCCCTAACCTTCATCTACTACTATCATAGCCTTAAAACTATACCAATTTGTAGCCTAAACCCCATAAAACCGCAGCCCTAAATCGCACCCAAAATAGCCACAAACCGCACCCAAAAACTGAAGCCTTCGGTCCACCAACCTTCCAGCCGCCCAATCTCCCTTATCCCTTCAACCACAATATGCATCTTTTGCTGCCCAACGCTGCCAATAGCAATCTCTTGCTGCCATCCTCCTTGATCACAGCCAACAGCGATCCTTGCGGCAAAAAGCTACCAGCAGCGATCTTTTGCTGCAATCTGTTTACATCGTAGCCCATAACAATCGTTCGCTGCCAACTATCTTGATCACGGCTAGCAACAAATTGAACACAACAACAACCATCTCTCGCTCCATACTGCTGCTGCCCTCCTCCGCAATAGACGTGTACATCGCTGCCCCATCTTCCTCCTATTGCAGCTGCAACCGACGACACCTACAGCCACAAAGTCGCACCGCATCCACAGCCGACGTTGCTGCTGCCCTCTTCTTCCTCCGTCATCACTGCTGCCTTCTGACTCAGATCTCTTGGCTGCCATCTTGCAATAAATATCAGCCACCTAAAAATCACAGCCTCAATGACATTGCAGCATCAACATTGCAACATCATCGAAGGACCGCAGCCGATGTTACTGTTGTCATTTTCTTCCTCCATTGTTGCTGCTACCCTTGGCTGCCATCCTTCACTTGGAGACTTCACCACCGCAGCCCCGACATCACCGCCATTGTTGCCTTTAACCTAAAGATTGCAACTACACTCTTTAATCGGTTTGATTTGACAGGCTGGAGATCCTTACATCATGACATCGATGGGCTTATTCGAAGCCAAATTGGAGGCTCTTGAGATGCGTATGGATGTTAAACTATACGCTCTCTTTGAGGAGTTTAGATTAGACCGTCACCGAGCCTAATAAGATCACAACACGGTGCAAATTTGGATTGTAAAAAGAGTATGTATGATTGGTCTGAAAAATAGATATTGAGGATTTTTATTGAGGACTTGAAGC
Source organism: Ensete ventricosum (assembly GCA_029747655.1). Taxonomy (NCBI): domain Eukaryota; kingdom Viridiplantae; phylum Streptophyta; class Magnoliopsida; order Zingiberales; family Musaceae; genus Ensete; species Ensete ventricosum. The sequence continues at coordinate 22,749,292 of JAQQAF010000002.1, forward strand.
CGGAGATTCAGGAAGAAGTTAAAGCACGATAGCCGTATACACTTAAGGCAGTCATCTCCTTTGCATGACATCAAGATGAGCAATTGAACTATGAAGCTCGGAAGACTAGAGTTGCTCCCTAACCAGTGGCACCAAAGCTTTCACCTCCTCCTACTGTCAGCTGACCCCCTCAACCATAGAAATTAACAAGAGAAGATCTTCATGATGGATCGACAAAGGGCCTATGTGGGTGTTGTGATAAACTGTGGGGCCTAGAACACAAATATAAAAAGGAGACTCTGCTGATGATTGCACCCACTGAAGAACCCAAACTTGAAGATACGACTCTCGAGCCCAAGGAGAAGGATACACCATAACCGGCCACCCACACGGTCCCTACCTTAGCTAGCTACACCAACCTGCAAAAATTGAAGATCAAAGGGTTTCTCGAGCAGCAGTCCATCATCATCCTCATCGACGTCGAGAGCACACATAACTTCATAAGCAGTAAGGTTGCTGCCCACTTAATGCTCCAAAAAGAAGATTACAATGGGTTCGAAGTCAAGGTAGCTAATGGCCAAATTCTGAAATGCAATCAGAAGTGCTCGCGGGTAAAACTAATCCTACAGGAGCAAGACGTAGTTGCTAATTTTTTCCTCCTCCCTCATGATGGTTTTGATATAGTGCTTAGCATTGATTGGTTGTCCATGATTGGAGATGTCTTCTGAAATTTTTTGAAGCTAACCATGAAATTTTTCAAAAAAGGAAAGCAGGTGATTCTATGAGTGAGCCCAGCGACTACAACCACAATACAACACTTGGAGGGAGTACCAAAAGAAAATTTCAGTGGTTTCTCAATTCAAATTCAAGAGTTTCATAAGATTGAAGATAAAAACCCTCTCCCACAGCTTGCTAAAATTTTGGGCGTCTCCACCAAACTGAGCCGACTACCTCCTCTGAAGTTTCCACCACCCCTATGCTGAACAATCTGAAACTTCTACCATTTATTGCTCAACCAGATTGCTTCCTACAACCTCAGAAGGTCGAAGATAAAAGGGTCATCTAAGAGATGATCGAGACACAAATTATTCGATCATGCTTATTTCCCGCTATGACATATCCCTATATCCTTTTCCCCCGAAGATGAGCTACTTCTAAAGTGTTACATCCCGTCGAACTCACCATGGTTGCTGATCTCATGTGACTTCCATGACTTTCCCCAGGATCAGACCATGATGTTTAAAGACTTTCTTGATGATGACCTCCGATCTACGACCCAAGACCACGAGAAAATTGAGCCCCTCCAGTGGCAAAATCAGAAAAGGGAAAGGATAATTCACAGGACTCAACGAAGTATGAACATCAACCCTCTCACTATAAAGAAAGATGCACCACCTTGGCCAAGTGGAACTATAGCCCTCACGACCATGATGGCATCCACACCAAATCGTGGCCAAATATTTATTATTAGAGCAAACACATTCAAAGTGGGGGTCAGCACCATCCTCATGCAAGATGGTCAACAGCACGAAGAAGTGAAAATGAACCCCGAAAAATCACCACTCCTACCCACCTCAGACTCAGATCAGGCTCACACCACTAGAGATTTTATCACAGGACAACCCTCACTCCAAAAGAAGGCACAACTACTTTTATAAAGCAACCACGTGGCAACCCATGCAAGGAAGAAACTTCCCCCTGACAAACGCCGGAGCAAAAGAAAGTTTCCTGAGAAAGATCAAGTCCCCTTTCATCTACAGCTCTACCAACACGAAATTCAAGCCTCAAGAAATTGGTCTTCCTATTTCTTTGGGCCTTGCAAAATTGGGGATCACATTGGGGCCCTAACATGGAGGTCAGATCTGTGCACCATATCAAAATTATAGTTGATCCTCCATGTATCTCACCTCAAATAGAAATTTAAAGATGATGACTCAACTCACACTTTTCCAACTGACAACTAAGCTGATGAGGAGTTGAAGACCTTATTCCCAGAGTTCATGGACTCTCAACCTTGAGGACATGGCTGATTTTAAGAGGGCGGGTTTGATAGGACTCCAACAGGGTTGAGTCCTAATCTCCCTAGAAGTAGTCAATAAAATCCTCTGAGATTGTAATAAAATCTCACCTAGCCACTTCTATCCTATAAAGAAGTACGGTTAGGGTTTAGATTGGGGCCTTAGGGTTTAACAGTCGTTGCCCCCTTTACTGGGCTGGTCGGCCAGGGTTTCCCCCTGCTTAGGTCGGTTATAGAGCCAATCTAGCCGTCACTTATTCCCTCTAAGATAGGTAGGCTATAGAAGGGGCAAACGGATTATTTTAGTTAGGCAAACACCCTCTAAGGCTAAGGTTTGAAGCCCTATATAAGTATATAGCCTCCATCTCTTTTTCTCAAGCAAGATCAATCTACAATTTAGCCATATAGTTGACTACTATGAGAGATGAACCCCTATAGCGTTCCAAGGGTTGATCCCCCTCAAAGATCAAAATCTATAAAGCTCCATCTGGGGTTCTATCAAGGAGTCCTAATTTAGTTTCATGAAAGGAGGCAATCATGTAAAATCTAAGGGGCATTCATGTAAATCCTATCTAGCCGACCCCTATTAAGGAAAGTAAGGAGGTCGGCTAGGTTAGGATTAATTGAGGAAGATATTTAAGGGGAGAGTAAGATGCATGTTACCTTAATTAATCACCCCTTATCTTAGTTAAAAATAAGTTGGTTGAGAAGGGGTTAAATCAGAATAGGATTAGGAAACAAAAAAGTAATCGGCCACCCTTAGATGGGCCGGTTGGTGGTTGGACTTAGAGTTGTATTAGGAGTTGCTTAGGAGTTGGTTGAGGGTAGGAGTCTTGAAGTGTGAGTCATCTTAGGAATTAGGGATTGAAGGCCTATAAATAGCTTTGTAATCATCTGCTTTTTATCATGAATAGATCAATCTTTCTTTAGCTAATGGCTTGATTACCAAGGAGGGAGGAACCCCTATAGAGTTCCAAGGAGGCTAATCCCCTATAGAGATCACCCCAAGCTTAGAATCAGCAAGGGTTCTAACAGTCTCCCACATAGATCAAAATCATCATGCAAAAGATTGGTGCGAGAAAAAGTCATAATAAAAAACTGCACTGTATGAGAGATTGTTTACCTAGGGAGATCATATATCCCTATTTTTGTAGATCTAGATGGAGATCATGAAGGAGGTTAAACGTCCTCCTCTTTAGCAGTATCCACACTATGGATTGCTATAGTGATACTCCTCCAATCGCAACCACAAATCTTGTAACTCTTATGCAGAGGGAGGGAGGAGAATAGGAGAGAACAGCCAAAGGTATAACCTATCATCTATGTACCGCCCCGGTCTCCTATTTATACAAAACCACTGTAACCGTAGTGTATCCTACCTTAGTGGGTATTAGATCTCTATCCAATTACACACTAATCTTTTATTATTGGATCTCTATCCAATAATCTCATTTGGTCTCTAATTGAGCCTCATGCAGGGAGCTCATCAGTGTAGAGTCTCATCTAATGAGAATATGAGCTAATTGGATCTCTATCCAATCCTCTATTCATTGAAGCATCCACCATATGTGTGTAACCCTCTAGTCCCGATACCGAACTGGTCGTGAGTCGCTCACATCAGAACTCCTTCTGATATAGTGAATTATTATCCCCATAATAATTCACTCGACTCATTATCTATGGACGTACTAGGCCATTGCGCCACAGTCCCAATATGGTATAAGGGAATCAAATATATCGGACATGTCTATCCATGTTTACCATGTATCTGTAGTCTCTCATCCAACTAATATCCCAGAGATCGTATATTGGACATGGTACTACTATCAGGCCACATGTGGAATCCATCTGAGTCTCGCTCTAATCGGATTCTCCCGAAGAACTCCTCTCTCAATCCGAATGAGCATGGCTAGGGATTTGTCTGAGCAAGCACACATGAGATATTTCTCTCGCGATACCAAGAGTGGATGATCCTTTATTGACACTCAGATACCAATCTTGATAACTAGCTATACTAGATCTGGAAGTTTTTAAACCTATAAGTCTAGTGTTAAAGAAATAAGTACACAAACAAGGATCCTTGGTGTTTCAAGTCTAAGGACCAGATACACAACTAGGACTTTGAAATCGTTGTCCGACATTAGGTAATAATTAACCATACAACATTACATAAGCAAATCAATCAGTGAACTCATTTTTAAATGAGCATATGTATTATATCCTTAGTGTCTCCATACAAGTGACTATGAGACTAGCCACCTCTATCATATGGACGTGCACCAATCTATTCGGTTATCTCGATATCCCTCTCGAGTAACCTATGATCGGGATTATTTGAGATTTATATTTAAATATAAATTGATCTTATTATCATGATCTCATCACAATCCAATTCTCATTGCACAGAACCAAGGACATCATAATATATGTATGCAACAGATAACATAATGTGAGAATATTCAAATAATAAATATAGGCAAAAAGATCACACAGCGTGTCACACGTGTCATCACTCACGTGATTGGCTTATAGGGCACCTGTAACCAACAATCTCTCACTTGACCTAAAGCCAATCACCTATGTGTCTGATCCCCATTAGACCCCTATGACGCTCAAATACAATCTGAGCCAATGGCTTTGTTAGTGGATCTACAATATTATCTTCGGATGAAACTCTTTCCATTGTTATATCTTTATGGTCTATGATCTCTCTAATCAGATGGAACCTCCTCAAAACTTGCTTAGACTTCTAATAACACCTAAGTTCCTTTGCTTGAGTGATCGTCCCGTTATTGTTGCAGTATATGAGAATTGGTTCCATGCTGCTTGGTACGACTCCCAAATCTATAATGAACTTCTTCATCCACACCCCTTCGTTTACTACTTCTGCTGCAGCAATGTACTACACCTCTATGGTCGAGTCAACAGTAGTATCTTGCTTGGAACTCTTCCAACTTGCTGCTCCTCTATTTATGGTGAAAATATACCTAGAGTTTGACTTGCTATCAATCAATGTCAGACTGAAAACTCGAGTCTATGTAGCTCTCAACTTGGAGGCTACCTCCTCCATATACTAATAAAAGATCCTTAGTCCTTCTCAAGTACTTAAGGATACACTTTACTTCCTTCTAGTGTTTCAAACCTAGATCCGCCTAATACATGCTTATGACACTCAGAGCATGCGTTATATCAGGCATAGTATATAGCATAGCATACATGATAGACCTATAAGCCAAGCATCCTCTTGGATCTATCTCTATAGATCTGGATCCTTAAAATATAGGATGCTTCCCCTAAGTCCTTCATGGAGAAGTTTCTGGATAGCCAAGCCTTTACTGTGGAGAGTTTTCCTACATCATTCCCAAATATTAGGATATCATCCACATACAATACCAAGAATGTAATAGCGCTCCCACTTACCTTCCTATACATACATGACTCATCTTTGTTCCTAACGAAGTCATAAGATTTGATCACATCATCAAATCTTATGTTCCAACTTTGGGAAGCTTACTTCAATCTATAAATGAACCTGAGCAACCAGCATATTTTATCTAGACTCTCTCTAGATACGACTCCCTCTGATTGTATCATATACACCTCCTCCTCAAGATTGTCATTAAGAAATATTATTTTCACATCCATCTATCAGATCTCATAGTCATAGTATGCTGCAATGGCCAAAAAAATTCTGATGGATTTAAGCATGACTACAAGTGAAAATGTTTTATCATAATCAACTCCTTGCCTTTGACGATATCCTTTAGCTACCAGTCTTGCCTTATAGGTCTCTACCTTTCCATCCACTATGATCTTATTATTGAAGATCTATTTATAGTCGATGGGTATGATACCCTCAAGTGCATCCACAAAGTTCCAAACCTTGTTAGAGTATATAGAATCTATCTCAGAATTCATGGCTTCTTCCCACTTCCCGAAGTCTATACTCATAATAGCCTCCTCGTAGGTCTGAGGATTAACATATTGAGAGTCCTCTCCACTGATATGTCCCACATCTTTTAAGAGGATGAAATACTCTGCTAGACCTACATAATGTTGAAACTTGTGTGCTAGGTACCTGAATAGACTTAGACTTTGGAATGGTGTTTGAGCTAGGTTCTCCAACCTTGCTCAACTCTATCTCACTCCCACTATTTCTGCCAAGAATGTGTTCCTTCTCAAGGAACATAGCTCTCTTGGCAACAAGGATCATCCGGTCTTTGGGATAATAGAAATAATACCCCCAAAGTCTCCTTAGGGTATCCTACGAACGTTCAATGTTCTGTCCTGTCGTTGTGTCTTCTAACGTCGACAAGACATCTTCAAATCTTAACTATATTAAGATCAAGCTTCTTTCTGTTCTTATCTCATATGGTGTAGACACTTCGACTTTGATGGAACTCTGTTCAAAAGGTAAGTTATGGTCTTCATGGCGTATCCCTAGAATGAGACGGGTAAGTCAGTGAAACTCATCATGGACCACACCATGTCTAACAGCATGCGATTCTTCCTTTTTGATATACTATTGAGCTGAGGTATATAAGGATGTGTCCACTAGGATAGAAACCCATGGTCCTTGAGAAACTGGGTGAACTCCATACTTAAGTATTCTTCTCCTCGATTTGATCGAAGAGTCTTAATACTCTTTTTAATCTAGTTCTCTACATTATTCTTATATTCCTTGAATTTCTTAAAACTCAGACTTGTACTTATCAAGTACATATGTTTATACCTAGATAAATCATTAGTGAATGTAATGAAGTATGAGTAACTGCCTATATCTTGAGTCGACATGGGACCACATACATCACTATATATGAGTTCCAATAACTCTGTGGCTCTTTCTCTAGTTCCACTAATAGGAGAGTTGGTCATCTTCATATGAAGGTAAGGTTTGCAAGTTGCATATGACTCATAGTCAAATGGATCTAAGTATCCATCTTTCAATAATTTTTAAATCATTCCCTCATGTATATGACCTAGCCTATAATGTCATATGTATGCATTGTTCACCTTATCTTGTTTCCTCTTAGACGTATTTATATTCTTGATGTGCGAAAAAGTGTTTAACACATATAAGCCATTTATCAGGGTCCCTTTAGTGATGATTTCATCATCCATAATTATTGAACAATTATTATTCTTAAAAAATAAGTTATATCCAATATTTATCAAATAAGATATGAAAATAATATTTTTGATAACAGAGGAAACAAAATAGTATGCATTCAATACAATAATAGGTTCACCAGGCAGATGTAGTGTGACCTCCCCAATGGCAACAGTAGTAACTCTTACTTCATTGTCATCTTGAGGTCCATCTCATCTCTGGCCAATCTTCTATATCTTGCTAGAACCTACAGCGAATTGCAGATATGATAAGCACTCCTGGTATCTAATACCCATGTGTTATCATGAAAATCTAACAAGTGGAAACTGATCATGAATATACCTGAAGCTTCTCCAAGCTTTTGTGTTGCCTTGTCTGCAAGGTAGTCCTTATAGTTCCTCTTCTAGTGCTTATCTTTGCCTCAATGGAAGCACTATTCTATGTGCTTTACTGCGTCTTTCTTGGTAACCTTTTCATTACTCGATCTTTCTTTGCCTTTGTCCTTCTTAAGGATCTTATTGGTCTTCCTTTTCTTCTTGGTCTCACTAATATAGAGAACTGGATTCTCTTTCTTGATGGCACTTTCAGTTTCCCTCAACATATTGAGGAGCTCAAGGAGAGTCACTTCAAACTTGCTCATGTTAAAATTCATAATGAAGTGAGAAAAGGATTATGGTAGGGACAGAAGTATAAGATCAGCGCACAGGTTATCCTTTAGGACTGACTATCTATATATTTCACTTAACTAGCGATCTCATCTGTACTTGTCCTTTCCTCCAGTATGGGCATAATCGTGTTAAGGACATATATGATTTTCTCCGTCGTGAGAATAATTCTCAAATTGTAAAGCCAATTTGTGTAGTTTGGACCAATGAGGCGGTTGACATCCAATATGCCATGTAGGGGGTTTACAAGTGACAAACAAGATGTAGCATAAATTAATAACATGTAAATTTTATAAAAACCTAATTAAGATATGGACTTTCTATCTTAATTTGCTCGCATTAATTTTCTGATGAATTATGCGACACCCTCGGCACGTAGGATGGAAGTCTCTGATAGACTTCTAGTGGGGATCAGAATCCAATCAACATCTTAGTGCAACCTCGAGTGACTCGACCAATTACACTAAGCTCGAAAGGTATACAACTCTTGCAAATCACAACAACTCCTTGTGATTCCCGTCATTTTTGGGCTCCAAATCATCATGGTCTCGATTGCTCGACCAACTATGAGATTCAGTTAATTCATCACCATCTTTACAAAATGAGTCAGATTCAGTGATATGCTCTCGAGTGACTCAATCATGCATACCATGTCATCAGGTCATCGGTGACATCTCTTTGTCTAAGCAAGATCTCGATCACGTAGATAGGTGAGCCTCGAGTGACTCGACCAACTCAACATATGTCATAATTCAATTTTTTTCTATAATAATAGAAGGCCACATGGGTCAATCTTATTATCTCATGCTCACCGACTTAATATTATCGTAGGAGGGGTTTTTATTTTGTATCGATCTCCTAATATATCGTGTCACACATAAATATTTAATATATATTTACATCGTATGTATATATATATATATATATATATATGACTAAGCTTGAGCCAATGAGCTTAATCACTCACAATAGGATCTATGTGTGCATCGACGTATCTTCATGCCCTGTGATCATTGATCTCATCATCATTGGTTCCGTTGAATCCTCATCATATCACCATACGTCATGATCTCTCACCACAGTATCATGGGTCCCATTGTCACCTCCACGCTCCCGTCGCGCTTCTCCATGTATTACAAAATAATCACAAGCACATAGGCCCGACAATAATAAGAAAATTGAAAGCTCATATGCCCTGATAATAATAATAATCATAATCATAATTACACACATCACAACATATGGCTCATGATCATCCGTCCACATCATACATCACATCATCATGTAGGATTACTAGATAATTAATAATTAATTAATTATTTAATTAATTATTTTTCTTGAAATTAAGATATGTCAGAAATTTTTAGAATTGTCAAGGCATTTTTGAAATTCTGGACAGAATGGCAAAACTCAAAATTTCTAGAATTATTAAGGGTGTTTTCAGAATTTTAGACAAAAAAGGAAAGACATCGAAATTTCTTAAATTCTGAGGGGCATTATCATCTTTTTACCATCGAAAAACCCTAACCCTTACTGCCCTTGCTCTTGTGGTCACCGTCGCCGCCCCTACGCAGGCGGCGGTGCTACACGTTGCTGGCGGTCATCCCTGCAGTGGTCTCCACTGCCCTAGCAGGTGAGCGGGCGTCGTGCCCGCAGGCAGCTGCCTATGTCCGCAAGCAGCCTACCTGCGAGTGTCGTGCCCATAAGCGCCGCCCCTGCAGGCGGCTGCGCCTGTTGGCGGTTGCCCCTTGCGCCCTGGCCACCCCTGTAAAGGGCCTGACTTTGGGTGGCCTCCCCTGTAGGGGGCCTGCCCACAGGTGGCTGCCCCCTTCCTCGTTGCCTTCGCTTGCGGAAACACAACAAGAATGCATAGAATAATTCTACGTGATTCAATCTCATCACAAGTAGTTTAAAACTAATCTTTTGCACGAACAACCTTGGCTTTGATACCACTGCTAGGAAACCTCAATGGGAGCGTTACATGCGCAACGAAAGATCAAAACAAAACTGATTTCATAGGTAGATCAAATTATCATGCAAAAGATTAGTGCATAAAAAATTACAAAACTGAAAACTGCATCATGTAAGAGATTATTTATCTAGAGGGATCGTATATCCCTATTTTTTCATATCTAGATAGAGAGGATGAAGGATGTCAAATGTCCACCTCCCTACTGGTATCCACATGATGAATTGCTACAATAATACTCCTCCAATCGCAGCCACAAATCTTGCAACTCTAGTGTAGAGGGAGGGAGGAGAATAAAGGAAGGCAGCCAAAGGCGTAGTCTATCATCTATGTGCCACCCCTACCTCCTATTTATAGAGAGCCACCAAAACCCTAGTACATTATGCCTTAGTGGGTATTAAATCTTCATCCAATTACCCACTAACTTTGGATTATTGGATTTTTATCCAATAATCTCCTTTGGCCTCTAATTGGGCCTCATGCAAGGAGCTCATCAGTGTAGGATCTCATTTAACTATAATAGGAGCTAATTGGATCTCTATTCAATCCTCTATTCGTTGAAGCATCCACCATATATGTATGACCCTCTAGGCCCGATATCGAGCTGGCCGTGAGTCACTTTCAGTAGAACTCATTCTGATATATTGAATTATTATCCCCATAATAATTCACTCGACTCATCGACTATAAACGTACTAGGTCACTATGTCATAGTCCTCAAACAGTACAAGAGAATCAAATTTATCAGACCTATATGTCTATAGTTACTGTGTATCTATAGTCCCTCATCCAAATAATATCTCAGAGATCATATATTGGATATTGTACTATTAGACCACATGCGAAATTCATCTGAGTCTCGCTCTAATCGGATTCTCCTAGATGACTCATTCTCTTTCAATCCGAATGACCCTGGCAAGGGATTTATCTGAGCAAGCAGACATGGATATTCCTATCATGATATTGAGAGTGGATGATCCTTTATTGACACTCAATTACATCTGTAAAGTTGGCTACCAATCTCGATAACTGGCTATACGAGGTCTGAAACTTTCCAAACCTATAAGTTCGACGTCAAAGAAAGGAGTAGTAAAATAAGACATCCTTGGTATCTCAAGTCTAAGGACCAAATACACAACTGGGACTATTGAATCGTTGTTTGACATTAAGTATCATTAATCATATAATATTTTATAAGTGGATCAATCAGTGAACTCATTCTCGAATTAGCACATTTATTATATCCTTAGTGTCTCCACAAAAGTGGCTATGAGATCAATCGCCTCCATCATATGGATGGGTATACAGTACACTGGTTTGTCCGGTTATCTTGATATCCCTCTCAAGTAACCTATGACCAGGATTATTTGGGATCAGTATTTAAAAGTGAATCGATCTCATTATTATGATCTCATCATGATCTGATTCTCATTCCATATAACCAAGGACATCACAGTATATATATGCAATAGATAATATAATATGAGAATATGCCAATAATAAATATAAGCAAAAAGATCGTGTAGCGTATCACACATACCATCACTCACGTGATTGGCTTATATGGCACTTGTAACTAACAATTGTATACTCTTTTGGCATGTTGTATGATTTTTTGGTACTTTGTCCAAGCTTCCAACATATTGCTTTTTTCCTTTAGTATATCGTCTATTCTTCCGACATGTCGACTTTCCCACGACATCCAATCTTTTAGTGTAATATCTGATCCTTACAGCATTATGCCCAATCTTGGCACATCGACTAATCCTCTAGCTTGATGTATAATTTTTAATATGATAACTTATCAATATTGTTGAATCTCATATTTTGATGATGAAATCAATTGATGAGTTTTATGATCTAACTCATGTGTGAAAGAAAGTGATGTAGGATTAACTACGATGGTAAAAGGGCATTACAATCAGATGTTAGGCCGGAGCCAGGTTCGAGCATCAGGTCAAGGTTCAGACGATGTAGTGGGAGCTCGCCAGAGGTCGACCGATGTTTGGACGATGTTATCGGGAACTCACCGAGAGCTCACCAAAAGTTTATCGGAAAGTTTGTCGGGAGTTCGTCGATAGGTTGTCGGGAGCTCGCCGGGAGTTCACCGGAAGAATGCCGGAAAGTTCATCGGGAGTTCGCCGATAGGTTGTTGGGAGCTCACCGAGAGTTTACCAGAAGAATGCTGGAAGTTCATTGGAAGTTCACCGAAGGAAATCGGGAGTTTGCTAGGGGTTCATTGGAAAGATGTCGGGAGTTCACCGAAGAGATAATCAGACAATGTCATAGTTAGCATCATAATGAGAGTTAATTTTTCTAACTCAATTAAGATGTCATTAGGCCTTAATTAGGACTGATTTGGACTTATTATAAAAGTTATTTTAGTAATCTAATGTCAGATAAGGCACGATCTTCGAAGACATGATCTCCAAGATGACATAGTCTTCGAAGGTGTGTTAGGTGGTTGAATCGCCTAGACTGAGTGGTTGAACAGCCCAGACAGTCTCCCAGACTGTCAAGCGATTGAACCACCCAAAACACAATCTCCCAGACTATGTTAGGTGGTTGAACCGTCCAGAACGTAGTCTTCAAGACTAGCACCTCGGGATCACTTAAAAAATTAATTTTTGGCTTCACTTTTGAAGCCATTTAGAGCCTATAAATACCCCACCCTTTCTTACCTGATGAATGCAAGCAATTAAGAGCAAAAATATTATGAAAACGATGTTATAATTGAGAGCTTCTCATTTTGTCTTGTGTAGTTTTTTGTTTAAGGGAGAGCTTTGAGTCTTGTAAAGGTTATCTCCTAAACCTTTAAAAGGATAATAGAGTTCTAAGAGGGTAATTGATCTTCACCCATTGAAGGAAGATCAATAGTGGAAGCCAGTGGCCTCAACGGATGAGGAATTGAAAAGTAGACGTAGGTCACGAGACCGAACCACTATAAAATCGGTTTGCTTCATCTTCTTTGCTCTTTAACTTCATTGCTCAGTTCTTGAACTATCTATTATCTTTGCTTGCACTATTACAAACATCTCTATACTTAAATGCATTTTCGATATGGTTTTTTATTGAGCAAAATTTTTCAAATCGACAAAGATTTTTCATCAGCACCAATTCAGCCACCCCCAACAATCCTCCTTTCTCTTAGTGTCGCTTTGATCCTAACAATTGGTATCATAGCCACATTTTCTCTCTATTTGGCTTAAAATCCAAGAGAGATAGCTTTTATTAGCAATCAAGAAGGACTTTCTATCACTCGTCCTCCTATGTTCAATGGGACGGATTACACGTATTGGAAAACTCGAATGAGAATTTTCCTACTTTCTATGGATTTGGAATTATGGCATATTGTTAAAAGCAGTTTTGAAAAGTATTCCAAACCGATGAACAAATGAAATGATTCGAAAAATAAGACTTTCTCTTTGAATGCTAAAGCAATGAACACTTTATTTTGTGCTCTTGATAAAAATAAATTTAATCGGGTTTCTATATGCAAAACTACGTACAAGATTTGGCATACACTTGAAGTCACACACAAAGGCACTAGTCGAGTCAAAGAGTCAAAAATTAATCTTTTAGTGTATAGCTACGAGTTGCGCCATCCTAGCAAGCTCCCGATACCCTCGATGCTGGATTAATTACGACAGAATGATTATTACAATCAGGATTGACCAAGGTCAAGTCCATGCATTGAGTCGATGTGATTGGAAACTCGCCAGGAGTGTGTCGGAAGCTCATTGAGGGTATCGGGAGCTTGCTAGGATGGCGCAAGGGAGTTCACCAGAAAAAGATCGAGACTCACCGGAAGATTGTCAGGGGTAGCCAAAAAGCTTGCCAAGAGTTAGGATGGTCTTGAAATGGATGTTTGACAATTATGATTGTATTTAATTAGGTCATAATTAGCATCGTGCAGGTCTAACCATGGCAAAATCAATGAAGTTACAACCAAATGATGGGCTAAGATAAAGCTTAAGCATCAGGCCAGGTTCGGACGATGCGGTGGAATCTCGCCGGAAGTTCGCTAAGAGATTTGCCGAAGGAATCGGGAAGCTCGCTAGGAACGTAAAGAGAGATTGTCAAGAAGAAGACCGGAGGACTTGCCGCAAGATTGCCAGATTATGCGGAAGTTAGGTCTTATTTAGGCTTAATTGGTCATTATGTGTTATAATCATTGAGTCTTAGTTAGAACTTGAGTCCTATTTGAGTTGGATTTGGAAGGAGTCCAAATCAACTCGATAAAGCAATTGGATCCACTATTGGGTTTGGTTGAGCTTAGGTTGAGCTTAATCAGTTGACAAAGAGCTGGTCAATGTAAAAGTCAAGCCGGAATTTGAAAAGTGGAGGAAACCACTTTTGTGGAAATCCCGACGGGTAAATCGCTAGTGAGCGACAGTTGGACCGCCCATACCATAGAATCTAGGCGGCGGGTAACACCTTTCGGTAGGTAAACTGCCGAGGGCCGGTGGGTAAACCGCCCATACCCGGATTTTCCAGATATGATTGGATTTTGGCTCCGATTTTGAAGCCAATTTGGGGGCTATAAATACTCCAAGTTTTCTTACATTCAAAATATACTTTTTGGTTGATTATATTCTGAGAAAATATTATGTGTGATTTGTAAGAAAAAGAAAAGGGAAGGGAAAGAGCTTAGAGATAGTAACTTCTTAAGTTTTCCTTGTAAGCAAGTGTATGGGTTTGATCTTCACTCAAAGAAGATTGGTAGTGGATGCTGGTATGTCTCAAGAAGGAGAACTCGGGAGTGGATGTAGGCTTTTGGCGCCGAACCACAATAAAATCATGAGTTGTTTCTTTGCTTTAAATTGCTTATATTTTCTTGTATTGATGTTTCTGATTTAACTCACTCTTTGAAAGTAAAATTTTCATGTTGCTTATCTTTCGGGTTTACTTATCAACTTAGCAACTTTCATTCAAACACTCATTCATTTTTACCAACAACTAAAAGCTTCATTTTTATACTTTGGTTTAATCGAAAAGGATTTCATCTAAAATGAAAATCTATACTTGCACTAATTAACCCCCCCTCCCTTTTAGTGCCAATTGATTCTAACAACTAGTATCAAAGTAAGGTTATTACTCTTTGGATTAATACTCACTTGAGTAAATGACTTATTTTGGCATAAATGAGGGACATTCCATCTCACGTCCTCCCATGTTCAATGGGATGGATTACACGTATTAGAAGATAATGATGCATATTTTTCTTATATCTTTGGACCTTGATCTATGGAATATAGTTGAAAATAAATTTAAAAAATCTTTCAAACCAATTAATGAGCTAAATGATATGAAAAGAAAGAATTTTTCTCTAAATACAAAGGCTATGATGCCTTGTTTGGTACACTTGATAAAAATAAGTTTAATCGTGTTTCCACTTGTGAATCTACTTTCGATATTTGACATTCTTTGAAAATCACACATGAAAGCATAATTAATATAAATGAATCAATTAATAAAATGTATTACAAAAATGAACTTGAAGAACACCTTCCATAGAACATGAAGGATTGTAAACTAAGAATAACATATGACTCCTCGAGTGAAATCTTGAGTGATGACCGTGTTGAAATAAATTGAGATTGGTTAAATTTATATTTTAAAAATATTTGATGTCTTATAGTAATGACCGTGTTGAAATAAATTTTGGTTTTTAGTCTTAAATGAAAAATCATTGATTTGAAAATTATTCTTGAAAGAAATCACATGAAACAACCAAAAGGAGGATAATTAATCTTAAAAATATTTTTATCCTATGAATCCTTTAACAAGAGATAAAATGATACTATTATTGTTGAATCTCTTTAACTACAAAGATGAATTAGAAAAACTTTTAGTTATTTTCTTTTGGAAAATAATCTATGATGATTTTATTGAAATTTTTTGAAAATCGATTTTTTATGATGATTTTTGATATATTTTCAAATGATTTTGTTTTAAAGAATGGATATGTTTAAATCTAACTTCGTTGATATTTTGATTTTGATTATTTGATAACATAAATCATGATCTTGAAATCTTGAAAATTATAATTTGAGATCTATTTATTCACTAAGATTTCTACCCTTTATTAAAGAAAAGATTTCATCCTAATCATGATCTTGACTTCTTAATATTTATAACTTGATATTACTATAAGAATCAAGATCATTCTTACTTTGTCTCCTAAGATTTCCAAAAGCAAAATTTTATCTAGGAAGAAATGTATCAAAATAAATCATGTTCTTGGCATTTATGTTTTGATAATAATATTTTTCATGACATGATTACTTATGACTTTTTTCTTAGTATAACCTATCACCAAAATTAATATTTCTTAAGTTTGTGATAAGTTGAAAATTAAAAGTGATTTACATTATCACGAATATTCCCTTAATTTCTTGACTTGACTTATACGTTATGAGAATCGCATTATTGATCTCTATAAAAAGGAGATTTATGATCTTAACAATTATAATTAATATTTTTATCAAGATTATTCTTCTATTAAAAGGATTTATCTTGGATAAATTAATATTATCCCCTAAGACTCATTTGTATTATTTACAAAAAAAAGGGAAATAAACTTATTAAACGAAATCATGTCTTTTAGATTTGAATTTTTAATAACATGATATCTCTAATACTTTTTGGCATAAATTGAACATTAATGAAGAGAAATTATGTAATCATATTTCTTTCTTGACAATAACAAAAGGTGAGAGATAAAATATTTAATATGATTAAAAGCAAACATTGAATTATGAATAAGTGCTTAAAAGAAAATTAGAACTTTCTAAATGCATACTAAACATTGGGTTTACAATTTGAGCTTAATCTACTATCATATTTTCTTTTGGAATTCATGTTGATAATTATCAAAATCTACATGAGATATGATTTGCTTGATTTGTTACCTTGCTTGAAATTTGCACAATATAAATTAAATTGCATGTTTTTTGTGATGTTTTCCACTTATCTACCTTGATTCTACCTTCGTATTCACACAAAGTAGAGAAAGGAAATCATTAGCATTTCAAAAGACTAATAAGTCTATTGATTTCATTTTGAATCTCTTGAAAGTGATTTTGATGATTTTGAAATTAAATGATATCATGATTTTGATTTATTGGAATTATAACTTGAAATCTTTTATAAATCAAATCTCTTATGTCTTCTCGGAGATTTTTACATAAATCATGATCTTGACAACTTGAAAATTATTATGCATAAATCAAGATATTCTATTATTTATTTCTATTCACAATTTGTCTTCATTAAATTGAATATCTCATCACCATGTTAATTGTTCTTGATATATTTCATGTGATAATTGGTATATTTCTTGATATGATATAATGGGAAAAGTTTTGCACTATAGTAACCATCCCCTCTTTTTTACAATGACAAATGGGGAGCAAAACTTGTTAGCTTGTAAAATTGTAAGCTTGAACAATGCAAATGAAACAAAAATTTGCTAGCTTGCACTTCCCAAAAGAGAAGAAAGAATTTACTAGCTTTATTTGCTATGTTTTCTTGAAATTTACATGAGAGAGATTTGTTGAGCTCATATTGAAAATATTCTTTTAAATTTTTATATATAAAAGATTAAGGTTGAAAGTTAAGAATGCTAAATCATGAAAATATATAAATTACTAATCTAGATTTCATGAGATTAAGCTTTTTATGATAATATTTTTTAAAACCTTCTCCATGTTTTTTTTTATCTTACAAAAAAGGGAGAGAAAAATTGCATGAAGATGTGCTACGTTTAAAATTTACAAGAGATAATTTTTTGTATCAAGAGATGACTTTTGCTACACTTGAAATACATAAGTAGTCTTTAAATCTCTCGGACTTTTGAGCTCATCTTAATATTACTTTTAAAAATTTATTAAGAGCTCTTCTCATGATGAAATGATTCAACAACATCTCCATTGTTTCTCTCCTTATTAATTATAAAGGGAAAGATAATTTTATAATATATATACTAAGGGAGAGTAATGTCATCATGTGTCTTGAAATTATTAGCTATACATTTCACCTTTTTGTTGATGACAAAGGGGAGAAATAGATATATTGATGACACATGACACTGAAAAATATTCATTGATAACACTTGATGATATAACTTGGATATTTTACAATTCATGATTTGATGATGATGCAAATTTATGTTGTAATTTACATTGAATGTTGATTGTTTAAATTTAAGAGTGTGTGCTTCTCTTAAATTTAAGTGGTATTAATTTAGGAGGAGTTAGTATTAACTCCTATCATCAATTGATTGTATCATCAAAAAGGGGGAGATTGTTGAATCTTGGATTTCGATGATAAAATTAATTGATGGATTATTAATCTAACAGGATTGTTAGAGTAGATTGATGTACGATTAATTACGACATAAGGATTATTACAATTAGGATTGGCAAAGATCAAGTTCATGCATTGAGTCGATGTGATTGGGAACTCGCCAGGAGTGCATCGGAAGCTCGTCGAGGGTATCGGGAGCTTGCTAGGATGGTGCAAGAGAGTTTGCTAGAAAAAGACTAAGACTCGCTGAAAGATTGTCGGGGGTAGCCGAAAAGCTTGTTGGGAGTTAGGATGGTCTTGCAATGGATGTTTGGTAATTATGATTGTATTTAATTAAGTCATAATTAGCATTATATAGGTCTAACTAGGCAAAATCAATGAAGTTACAACCAAATGATAGGCCAGGATAAAACTTAGGCATTAGGCCACGTTCGGATGATGCGGTGGGATCTCGTCGGAAGTTCACTAGGAGATTTGTCGAAGGAATCGGGAAGCTCGCTGGGAACATGAAGGGATATTGTCGGAAAGAAGACCGGAGGACTTGCCGCAAGATTGTCGGAGGTTGTCGGATTATGTGAAAGTTAGGTCTCATTTAAGCTTAACTGGTCATTAAGTGCTGTAATCATTGAGTCTTAGTTAGAAGTTGAGTTCTATTTGAGTTGGATTTGGAAAAAATCTAAATCAACTCAATAAGACAACCGGATTCACTACTGGGTTTGTTGAGCTTAGGTTGAGCTCAATCAGATGACCAAAGAGCTGGTCAACATAAAAATCAAGTCAAAATTTAAAAATTGGAGGGAACCACTTTTGCGAAAATCCCAACGGGTAAACCACCGGTGAGCAGCGGTTGGACCACCCATACCATAGAATCCGGGTGACGGGTAGCACCTTTCGGTGGGTAAACTGCCCAGGACCGACGAGTAAACCGCTCGTACCTAGGTATTCGGGTGGCTGAGCCGCCTAAGCCGGCGGGTGAACCACCCGTACTTGGATTTTTTAGATACGATTGGATTTTGGCTCCAATTTTGAAGCCAATTTGGGGCCTATAAATACCCCAAGTTTTCTTATATTCAAAATACACTTTTTGGGGGATTATATTCTGATAAAATATTGTGTGTGATTTGTAAGAAAAAAAAATGGAAGGGAGAGAGCTTAGAGATAGTAACTTCTTAAGTCTCCCTTGTAAGCAAGTGTAAGTATTTGTCTTCACCCAAAGAAGATTGGTAGTGGATGTCGGTGTGCCTCAAGAATGAGGACTCGAGAGTGGATGTAGGCCTTTAGCGTCGAACCACTATAAAATCGTGAGTTGTTTCTTTGTTTTAAATTGCTTACATTTTCTTGTATTGACGTTTCCAATTTAACTCACTCTTTGAAAGTAAAATTTTCACGTTGCTTATCTTTTGGGTTTACTTAGCAACTTTCATTCAAACACTCATTCGTTTTTACCAAAGACTAAAAGCTTCCATTTTCAAACTTTGGTTTAATCAAAAAAGATTTTATTTAAAATAAAAATCTATACTTGCACTAATTCAACCCCCCTCCCTCTTAGTGCCAATTGATCCTAACAGTTTTGTATGAAACCAAATGAGACCATTGGATATATGTACACTCGTTTTACGAATGTCGTCAATAATCTAAAAGCACTTGGTAAAAGTTTTCTAATTTTGAACTTGTTAACAAAATATTAAGATCCCTTTAAAAGAGTTTGGATCCTAAAGTAACAGTAATAAGAAGCAAAAAACCTAAATAATTTTTCACTTGAAGAATTAATCGAGTTTTTAATGACTTCAAAATGACATGTATAACACATAATGAACTCAAAAACAACCTTCCAAAAAATAGGAAGGACATAGCATTTAGAACTAAGGAAGACCACTTGGGAGAAAATTTTAAGTGACGATGATGATGATGAGGACTTTGCATTTCTTACAAGAAAATTTAAGAAATTTTTGAAAATGACTAAAACAAAATAAGATGCTAAGAACAAAAGTGAACTAAAAAAGGACTCAATAATATGTTAGGAATGTAAGAAGTCGGGTCACTTCAAAAATAAATGTTCCCGAGTGAAGAAGAAGCAACCAAAGAAGAAGAAGGTACTCAAAGCCACTTGGGACGACTCAAGTTCATCCGAAGACGAGGAGCCAACCAACAAGGAAGAAGTTGCAAATTACACTTTAATAGCATTTGGCGACGAGGTAAGTAACCTAAACGAGTCTTCTTTATCTTATGATGAATTATTTAATGCATTCAATGATATGTTTGATGATTTTAAATTAGTTAGTAAAAAGTATAAATGTTAAAGAAAGAGCATGCTTCACTTGTTAGTAAATTTGAAAATTTTAAAAAGGAGTACGATGAACATAAGATAGCTCCTTGCACTAAGTGTGAGGAATTAGATATACTTAAGAAAGAAAATACTTCGTTACAAGAAATATTATAAAAATTTAAAATAGGTAACAAATCCTTAAACATTATCCTTGCTAATAAGGGTCATGTTCATAGAAAGAAAGAAATTGACTTTGTGAATAACACTCAACAAAAGTTAATTATCTTCGTTAAAGGACCTACATTATATGCTTCACCTAGAAATAAATATAATTTTTATGGAAGAATTGGATATTATGCTTATAAATGTTCATTTAAAAGGCATAGTACACAAATTAATCTGGGTTCCCAAGTGAACCATAAACAACTCGATGTCATTAGTAAAATTAGATAGAATTTTTCATGAGGAACCCAAAGGCAAATGGGTACCTAAACCAAAACCCCCTTTCTTGTAAGAATGTCTCCAAACAAAGGCTAAAATCATAAAATGGTACCTTGATAGTGGATGCTTAAGGCATATGACTAGAGATCCAACTCATTTCTCTAAGCTTACTAGCCTAAATAAAGGATTTGTCACTTTCAAAGACAACAACAAGGGAAAATTCATTAGGAAAGGAACCATAGGTAACAAATAAAACCTCTTGATAGAAATGTATTATTAGTTGATGGTTTGAAATATAATCTACTAAACATTAGTCAATTATGTGATAAAGGATATATTATCAAATTTGAATCTAATGATTGTATAATTGAAATACCACACAAAAATAGTTCTATGATTGTCTTAAAAAGCAATAATATGTATACTATCGACATTGATAATTTTTATGATGAAATATATTTTTCGGCTTTAAATGATGATGTATGGATTTGGCATAGGAGACTAGGACATGCTAACATGAAACTATTAAACCAAATCTTAAATAAAACTCTAGTAAGAGGAATACATAGCATCAAGTTTGTAAAAGACAAAGTTTGTGATATATGTCAACTAGGAAAATAAATAAAAAATAGTTTCAAATTAAAAAATCAAATAAGCACCTCCAGACCACTATAATTGATCCATATGGATTTATTTGGATCAATTGATACTACAAACTTATGAGGTTGCAAATATGCTTTTGTTATTATAGATTATTATAGTAGATATATTTGGACCTATTTTCTGGCATATAAAAGTGATTCTTTTAAATATTTTTTAAAATTTTGTAAACTTGTTCAAAACGAAAAGGGTTCTATGATTTCATCCATACGTAGTGATCATGGTGGTGAGTTTCAAAATCATGATTTTCAAAAAATTTATGACTCAAATGAGTATAATCATAATTTCTCTACTCCTAGAAATCCACAACAAAATGGAGTAGTGGAAAGAAAAATAGGAGCTTACAAGAAATACCTAGAACCATATTAAATAAACATAACCTACTCAAATATTTTTGGGCCGAAGCCGTTAACACGATATGCTATATCATGAATAGGGTTCTCATAAGACCATTACTCTCCAAAACTCTTTATGAATTGTAGAATAATAAAAAACCTAATATTTTATATTTCAAAGTATTTGGTTGTAAATGTTTTATTTTGAATGAAAAAGATGTTTTAGGAAAGTTAGATGCAAAATTTGATGAAGGCATATTTCTTGGTTATTCCTTAATTTTAAAAACTTATTGTGTCTTTAATAAAAGAACTCTAGTAATTGAGGAATCTATCCATATTATTTTTAATGAGGTTTCCAAATTGAAGAAAATTGATTTTGATAATGATTTTGATTTTGATACTTTAAATTTGAATGATAAATCTCTGCTCTAAAATAACTTGGATGCATCTACTTCCAAAGAATCCTTACCTAAGGAATGCAAGTATGTAGATGCTCATCCTAAAGAGTTAATAATAGGAGATACATCAAAAAGTGTTCATACTCATTCATCATCTAAGAATTTTTGTGTTAACACTATATTTTATCTCAAATTGAACCAAAATGCATTGAAGAAGCCCTAAAAGATTATTTTTGGGTTATTTCAATGCATGAAGAGTTAAACCAATTTGAGAGAAATGAGGTGTAGGAGCTTATTCTTAGACCTAGTGATCGTTTAGTGATTGGTCCTAAATGAGTCTTTAGAAACAAGCAAGATGAAAATGATATTGTGATTAAAAACAAGACTAGATTAGTGGTCAAGGGTTTCAACCAAGAAGAATGGATCGATTATGAAGAGACCTTCACTCCTGTGGCTAGACTTGAAGTCATAAGGATGCTTCTTGCCTTTGCCTCCTTTAAGAATTTTAAGTTATTTTAAATAGATGTCAAAATTACTTTTCTTAATAGTTCTATTTCCAAAGAAGTTTATGTTGAACAACCCTCGGTTTTAAAAATAATTTTTTTCTGAATCATATTTTTAAACTATCTAAAGCTCTTTATGGATTGAAACAAGCCCCTAGGGCTTGGTATGAAAGACTTAGCTCTTTTCTTATTTCAAACAATTTATTGAAAGACAATGTTGATACCACATTACCTTTTAAGTATTTTGAAAATGATTTTCTAGTTATTCAAATTTATGTTGATGATATTATTTTTGGTTCAACAAATGAATCCTTATGTGAAACTTTTACCAAGAGTACGAGCCAAGAATTTGAAATGAGCCTAATGGGTGAATTAATATTTTTCTTAGGATTACAAATAAAATAATTAAATGATGGTACCTTTATAAGTCAAACTAAGTATACCATAGATTTGTTAAAACAGTTTAGTATGGACAATGCTAAGGCCAGAAACACACCCATGAGCACTTCTACAAAATTAAACTTGGATAATAAATGTGAAAACTTCGATCAAAAAACATATAGAGGAATGATATGTAGTTTACTATATTTAACTGCTACTAAATCGGACATAATGTTTAGTGTTGGATTGTATATAAGATTTCAATCCAATCCTAAATATTCTCATTTTAAAGTAATTAAGTGACTATTTAGATATTTAAAAGGAACTTTTAATTTAGGTTTATGGTAGGTATCCTAAGTCTAAAAAATTTGATTTACTTGCCTATGCGGATGCCAATTTTGGAGGTTGTAGAATAGATAGAAAAAGTACAATTGGAACATGCCAATTCGACATGCTCTTGTTTCTTGGTCTTCTAAGAAATAAAATTTGATTGCGTTATCTACAGTCTAAGCTTAGTACATAGTAGCTGGTGTATGTTGCGCACAAGTCATTTGGATGAAAAATACTTTAGAAGATTATGGAATTCACTTGAAAAATATTCCTATCAAATACGATAACAATAGTGCAATATGTTTAACTAAAAATCGCATTCAACACTCAATAACTAAACATATTAACATTAGACATCACTTTATTATAGATCATATAAATAATCATGATATATCTTTGGAATTTATTGATACTAAGCATCAATTGGTTGATATCTTCACCAAGCCATGAAATGAAGACCAATTTGACTTTCTTAGAAGAGAGTTGGGAATATTAGACTATCCAAATGCATGATTTGCTATTTTTCAGATTTCTTAAGATTTTGCTTGAAATTTATATGAGATAATTCTGAATACATGAGTAGCACTTATAATCTTCTTAGACTTTCCTCGACTTTTGAGTTCTCTTTCAATATTTTGATTCTTGGATTCATGAATATGTATCTCCCCTCTTAATAATTTATTTTGTTTTGGGATACTTGGTTTTGGATCTTTAACACCACCCCCCCCCACCCCCCCCCCTACTTCTTCTTCTTCTTCTATTTTATGTACAAGGGGGAAGAAAGTAATTTGATATGAAATCGATTAAACTATATTCTAATTTTTCTTCTTATTTTACTAAGGAGGATAAATGGACTATATTTCTTTCTTTGTGTAATGAATATTTGTGATAAATGTATTGACATATGTATTGAACACTCAGTATCCAAATATGCGATGAATATTTCTTTTTTTTATAGAAAAGAGAAACGATATAATTGATGACATATGATAAATGTTATGTTTGAAATTTTATCATAAAATAAAAATTTATTTTGAACAATTGTTTAGAAAAGGTATGTTAAACATTTTTCCTTTTTGGTGATAAAAGAGGGAGAGATAGTATATTGATGACAAAATGGTATGATAAGTATTCAAAAATGATAAATGTTCAAATGATGGATATTTGTGATAAATGTTCAAATATGAATTGATTATTACTCCTTTTTGTTGATGATAAAGAGGGAGAAATGACATAATTGATGACATAAGAGAGATATTTTAATATCTTTGAAATAGTTGAAATGAATGATATATCATAATTGATGACATGGTTATATTGTGAATATAATGATCGAAATTTTCATGTGATACTAAGAAGATGATTACGTTAAAAAATTTATCATGTATGGTATCAAATTAATGACATAAAGTGAATTTTTAAAATATTTATCAATTGAAATTATTTATCATGTGATACCAAGAAAAAGAATGTTTTTAAAAATTTTACTATGTATAGTATCATGAATGGTTAAATTATGAAAATACTATACTGAATTCACAAGTGATGGGTTCTTTTGAATTCAAGTTTGTTATATTTATCCTATGGCATATACATAGGGGAGTTAAGGTTAACTCCGTCATCAATTGGTTGTCATCATCAAAACGGGGAGATTGTTAAATCTCATATTTTGATGATGAAATCAATTGATGAGTTTTATTATCTAAATCGTGTGTTAAATAAAGTGATGAAGGATTAACTACAACAGTAAAAGGGCATTACAATCAAATGTTGCACCGGAGTCAGGTTCGAGCATCAGGCCAAGATTCGGACGACATAGTGGGAGCTCACTAAGTGTTCACCGGAGGTCAACCAATGTTTGGACGATATTATCGGAAACTTGCCGAGAAATCACCAGAGATTTGCCGAGAAGTTTGTTGGGAGTTCACCAATAGGTTATCGAAAGCTCGCTGGGAGTTCGCCAGAAGAATGCCGAAAAGTTCTTCGAGAGTTTGCCGGTAGGTTGTCGGGAACTCACTGAGAGTTTACCGAAAGAATGCTGGAAGTTCATTGGGAGTTCACCGAAGGAAATCGGGAGTTCGTCGGGGGTTCATCGGAAAGATGTCAGGAGTTTGCCGAAGATACGATCGGATAATGAAGTTATTTGGGGCCTATAAATACCTCACCCTTTCTTACCTGAGGGATGCAAGCAATTAAGAGCAAAAATTTTGTGAAAACACTATTGTAATTGAAAGCTTCTCCTCATTTCGTCTTGTATAGTTTTATGTTTAAGGGAGAGCTTTGAGTCTTATAAAAGTTATCTCCTAAACCTGTAAAAGAAGAATAGAGTTGTAAGAGGATAGTTGATCTTCACCCATTGAAGGAAGATCAATAGTGGAAGCCGATGGCCTCAACAGAGGAGGAATTGAAAAGTGGACGTAGGTCACGAGACCAAACCACTATAAAATCGGTTTGCTTCCTCTTCTTTGCTCTTTAACTTCATTGCTCTATATCTATTATTTTTGCTTGCACTATTACAAACATCTCTCCACTTAAATGCATTTTTGATATGGTTTTTCATTGAACAAAATTTTCAAATCGATGAAGATTTTTTATCAGCACTAATCCCCCCCCCCCCCCCCCCCCCCTAGTGCCGCTTCAATCCTAACAAATATAACATTTGAATATTTTGCTCAATAATTGGCCCTTCAGTGGTCTGTATCTATTATCAAAGTATCTTCCTACATAACTTATATCAATTGATTTTATCATCAAAACTTAAAATTTAATAATTTTTTTCTTTTTTGGTAATGATAACCAATTGATGATAGAGTCTTAACCCTACCTATATATCATCTTAAAACTATGATGAACTTGAATTTGAAATAATGACCTTTTAGCGCTAGTCTTGAATTCAAGTTGAAATAGCTTGATTATAAATTCTAGTGATTTTTAATAGTAATCATTACAAAAATCAAATGCATAATTTTAGATAAAAATCATCAAAGAGTTTCATCATAGTATAATTTTTCATGTTCAACATCAAGGGGTAAAGACAGATATAGTTACTACTTTATCAAGAGGTAAAGATAAGTATAGTTACTACTGTTCCACCTTTGTCATTAATAAAAAGGATGCATATATAATCTACTCACATGATGATAATCCAAAATACTTAAATAAAGTTTTAAAGTGTGCATCAAGAGTCTCAAGATGTTGATGAATATGCTACATCTCAATTAGGATCCAAAAGGCACTATTTTGTGCTTTTCCAGGACTTTTGATGGTAGTATCACCCATGGCCGGTAGTGGTACTGCTAGAACCCAGAATCTCGGGCTTTGTTTGTTAATTGTATCGCCCAACGCAGGCGATGATATTACCAGTATCTTAAAAACTTGTGGAGCTCCATTTTTGAAGCCTTTAGGGGTCTATAAATACCCCAGTCATGCTTGCTTGATACAAGAGTGAACAAAGAAGAAGTCTTGAGGTTAAAAGTATTATAAAATCTCTTTGAGCATCGGTTGAGTCTCCTCCTCCTTCTTGAGTTTAAAATTGTTTCTAAGTTGCAGAAGGATTGATGTCTCTTATAAAATAGAGGTGTAAGCATGTTAAAAGAAGAAGGGTTATAATAAGAGTAGTTGATTTTCATCCATTAGTGAAAGTCAGAAAGCTAACTGCCTCGAGGGAAGAGGAATCGGGAGTAGACGTAGGTCGAGGAGACTGAGCCATTGTAAATTGGTTTGCATCCTTTTCTTGTTTTGCTTTATTCCCCCCCCTCTCCCTTTAGTGCTATTACGATCCTAACAATTAGTATCAGAGCTAAGTTCTCTAAGTTGGATTAATACCCAAGTGAGATTTAATAACTTTTTCTATCAATCAAGAGGGTCACTCTATTACTCGTCCTCCTATGTTCAATGAGACAGACTACACTTATTGAAAAACATGAATTATGATTTTCTTAATTTCTATAGATTTTGATTTATGGAACTTCGTTTAATGTGATTTTCAAAAATATTCTAAACTAACGAATGAATAAAATGATTTTGAGAAGAAAATATTTTCCTTAAATGCTAAAGTTATGAATGCTTTATTTTGTGCTTTAGACAAAAATGAGATTAATCATGTTTCTACTTTGGACATTGCACATGATATTTGACATATACTTAAAGTTACTCATAAAGGCACAAGTAGAGTAAAAGAATTTAAAATTAATCTTTTGGTACATAGTTATGAATTGTTTAAAATGAAGTCAAGCGATCCATTGGTGACATGTACACCCGTTTTATGAATGTTGTCAATGGTTTAAAAGCTCTTAGTAAATATTATACTAATCTTGAATTAGTAAATAAGATTTTAAGATCTCTTCCAAGAAGCAAATGACTTGAACAACTTTTCTCTTAAAGAACTCGTAGAATCTTTAATAACATATAAAATAACCTACAAACCACATGACGAATAAGTGAAAAACCTTCCAAAAAGTAGGAAGGATATTGCACTTAGAGCCAAAGAAGCAAAAGCTCAAGCGATGATGATGATGTTGCACTCCTTAGAAGACTTAAAAAGTTTATGAAAATGAACAAAACTTATAATAATAAAAATGAACCTAAAAAAGATACAATAATATGTTATAAATGCAAAAATCCAAGGCATTTCAAAAATAAGTATTCACAATTGATGAAGAAGTTGCCAACCCAAAAGAAGAAAACATTCAAGGAAACTTATAATTAGTTAAGTGCATCAAAAGAAGAAGAGCAAATCAATAAAGACGAAGTGGCAAACTACACATTGATTACCTTCAACGATAAGATATGTAACTCTTTTAAGACATCTTTATCTTATGATGAACTATTTGATACATTTCATGATTTATATAATAAACTCAAAAAGATAGATAAAAAATATAATTCACTAAAAAGAGATCATGCATTACTTACTAATAAGTTTGATACATTAAAAAGTATGCATAAAACATCAACATCTTGTACTCCTTGCTCTAGATATTAAAAGTTAAATTCACTTAAAAAAATAAATATGTTATTTAATAAACTTTAAAAAATTAAAATTAGAAACCATGATTCTTGCTGAACAAGGTAGTAGATTTAAAAAGGAAAGTATTGGATTCACAAGTAACGGTACACCAAAAACCAACTAGATTTGTAAAGGTATCCACACTACATATTTTTCTTAAATTTAAATATAATTCTATAGAAGATTTGGTTATTTTGCTTATACATAATCTCTTAAAAAAATATAGTTCCCGTAAATTAATTTGTGTTCCTAAAAGAACCATTAACGATTTGATTCCAAAGTCAAGAAAGGATTATCTTAACCATGAAGGACTCTAAGTTAAAAGAATACCTAGAGCAAACCCCTCCTTTATGTAGATATGTCTTCATACAAGAATTAGGAGCAAAAGGATGATATCTTGACAGTGGATGCTCAAGGCACATGACTGAAGATCCAACACAATTCTGAAATCTTACTAGTCGAGATGGAGGATATGTCACATTCGGAGACAACAACAAAGGATAGATTATCAGCATTGAAAAATTAGTAACAAATCAAATCATTTGATTGAAAATATTCTATTATTATATAGTTTAAAACATAACTTATTAAGCATTAGTCAATTATGTGCTAAGGGATATAATGAATATAATATTTGAAGTTTATTTGAATGAGAGTTCTATTTTTCAAAGAAACTTTTATACAATCTACTTCCAAATAAACCTTACCAAAGGAATAGAAATATATATATGCACATCCTTAAAAACTAATTATTAGATATATATCAAAAGGTGTTCAAACTCGCTATTTGTTGAAAAATATTTATTCAAATATATGAGTCAAGACTTTTACTATTTGTTCTCATATGAATCTCTCTTTTTATTAAAGAGAAGATTTTTTTTAAAATGAACCATGATCTTTTACTTGACTTCTTGATATCCCTAACTTGAAATATATCTCGTATAAATTAAGTACTTTTACTAATTATTCTTCTATAATTTTTTTGTTATTTATTAAAGAGGAGATTTTTTCAAACTAATCGTGATCTTTCACTTAAATTCTTGATATTCATGACTTGAGATTTATTTTATATAAATCAAGAACTTTTACCAATTATTCTCCTATGATTCTTTTTAGTATTTAGTAAAGAGAAAATATTTTTCACTTGAATTCTCGATATTCATGATTTAGGACTTATTTTGTATTTGTTCTCTTATAATTTTTTATTTTAGCTAATGACTAAGAAAGTGATTTATCCCAACGAATCATGATCCTTCATTTGACTTCTCGATATTTATAACTTGAGATTTATATAAATCAAGATCATTTACTATTTTCTTTTTCTCCTATGATTATTTCTTTTTGCTAATAATTAAGAAGGAAATTTATCTAAATAAATCATATTGTGTACAGACTTATCTATGATAAGAGACATCTTTTTTTAGGCTTTAATCAAAATACCCTTAATTAATCATAAAAAGATAGTTATCTTTTTACTAGGTTTAACTCGTATTTTTAGAACTGAATCGATTTTTTTGAGTTGAACCAGACTTTGATTCAACTAAACCATAATTATTTAATCCAATTTAATTGAACCTAAGATTATCCCTTAATTTTTTAAATTACCCTTATCTCTTTTGACATGAGAGTGTCTAATTTGCTACAATCAACACTTATGCATCTTGCTGATCCTATGGTATTTCTTACAGTCCACTATAATATTTCAGAGTTTTTAACCCAGCCCACTAAAAAATGATAGCTCATGAGCATATTCCTTGGCAAAGTTAAAACTATTTCAAGATGACTTTCTTCATAACCAAGGAATATATTAAAGGGGTTTATTGGCAGATGTGAAGTACTTAATGTCATAGTTTCCTAATGTATTAAAGGGGTTTGTTGGCAGATGTGAAGCATTTAATATCATAGTTTCCTATGCATGAAGAGATGTTTCATGCACAAGTACTTATTTTGATATTCTAGGGCTAGAAAGAACGTTTTGTACCTAATTTATATTTGCAGAAGCTATTTAAAGTCTCTCTAAAACTCTGTATCTCTTAGATACATCCTTAAATAGTGAGTCTTTTGATTTAGTTCTGTATCCTTGTCTAATTTTCTTAAGGTGGTGAATTTTCTATATCCTCTTGTGACATTAAACTTGGTTGTGAACTTTTTATCCATTTTATGCAAGTTGTGGTTTGAGTTTGTTTCTTTTCTTCAACTCGACTTTTGGTTTTTCTTTCTTTTTTCGAATTTCATTCCTCGTTCTCCCTTCCCGGTATTAGTTTGGTATCAGAGCTGAAGGCTAGAGATTATGGCAAGGCGGGATGGAAAAAAAATAGTTTGTGAACATATTTACCATGAAGATAACTTGAATCCTTGAAGTTGCAGCTACAAAGTTTATTACATAGTCTACAAGAAAAAAAATGAAACTATTGAAGAACTTTGGGACAAAAATAATCAGCATGAAAATGTTGGCCAAATGTATGGTTCTAATGATGATACATCTTCTTACCCAAGGGAGTTTCAAAGATTCCATGTGAGGCATAGAGACCAAGATGAATGGTAGAACAAATACAACCCAATGTTGGATATTCTAGAATTTGAAAGCAAAATCAATATTGACGACTTTATTAATTGGCTCAATATAGTAGAAAGAATATTTAATTTTCATGAACCATCAGAACAAAAGAAGGTTAAACTTATGGCACTCAAACTCAGAAGGAATGTATCTTTTTCATGAAAAAATATAAAGAAGCAAAGAAAACGTGAAGGGAAGAGTAAGATAGTAACATGGGAGAAAATGAAAAGGGAGCTAAAAAGAAATACTTACTTGACAACTATAAGCAAGAAATTTTTCTAAAAATCCATAATTTTAAGCAAAAAAATATTAGTGTGAAGGAGTACACAGCAGAGTTCAATAATCTTATGTTAAAATGAGAGCTTATGAAACCAGAAGAGTAGACCATTATAAGATACCGAGGATGTTTGAAATATGAGATTATCAAAGTGGTTCAACTCCAACCATATTGGTCTTTGAATGATGTGAGTAAGCTGACTTTAAAAGTGGAGAAATAATAGAAGTTTGAAAAGAGTTCTTGATATAAGGTAAAAGATGACTATACAAGAGGATAAAATTCTAAGCCTACTAACTAAAGCAAAATAGTATCGAAGGGGCAAGATAAGAGTGAAAGATCAGTCAGCAGCAAACTGCCACCTAATTCTTCTACACCTAATGGCCAAAAATGCTTAAGTGTCATGGTTTTGGGCATATTGCTTCAGATTATCCAAATATGAAAATTGTTACATTAGTTGAAGAACATAGTGACGAAGAAAGAAATAAAGCCAATGACGAACAAAAATTTAAGGTTTATCTATGGTGTTACGACGTAGCTTATAAGTATCTTATGTAGCTGAGGATGAAAGTTGGGTGAGAAAGAATGTGTTTCATACTAAATGTACCTCTAATGACAAAGTGTGCTCGGTGATCATTGACAGTGGCAGCTTTGAGAATGTGGTATCTTTCGAGATGATGCAATCTCTCGTTCGCATCCTTATTAATTATGTTAGCTGCAAAAAGAAAATGACATCAAGGTAACTAAAAGATGTTTAATTTTGTTTTCTATTAGCAAGTTTTATAAAGATGAAGTATGGTGTGATGTTGCTCCTATGGATGTTTGTCATTTGTTGTTGGGCAGACCTTTGTATTATGATAGAAGGGTATTATATGATAACTATAAACATACTTATTCTTTTAAGATGAATGAAAAGAAGATTATTTTAGCTCTATTACAGCCTTTTGAAATTAATGCACCAAAAGAAAGTTAATGTTTTTATGTCCTATGATGAATGCAATGGTGAACTGGAAATGGGTAGTCATATTTTGGCTCTATTAGTCATAATAGAGAATGAATATCACAATGAGCCACCGACAAACATGAAACTAATTCTGGAGGAGTTTCAAGATATTATACTAGAAGAGATTCCACATGGTCTTCTACCAGTAAGAGACATCCAGCATCATATTGATCTTATTCTGGGCGCTATCCTACCTAATAAGGCAGCTTACAAAATGAGTCCCAAGGAGCATGAAGAACTTCAATGGCAAGTAGATAAGTTGGTGAACAAGGGGTTGATCCGGAAGAGTATGAGTCATTGTGTTGTTCCAGTATTGTTGGTGCCTAAGAAAGATAATTCTTGGAGAACGTGTGTAGATAGTCATGTCATCAACAAAATCACTATTGATTATCATTTTCCTATTCCAAGGTTAAATAATTTACTTGACCAATTGTATGGTGCTTCTATTTTCTCTAAAATTGAGGAGTAGCTATCACCAAATAAGAATGAGATCTGGAGATAAGTGGAAAACATCATTTAAATCTAAAGAATGATTGTATTAATGGTTAGTTATACCATTTGGATTATTTAATGCTCCTCATACCTTCATGAGATTTATAAATCATATACTTAAGTCATGCATTGAGACTTTTGTTGTGGTTTATTTTGATGACATATTAGTGTATAGCAAAAGTGAGGAAGAGCATATAAATCATTTTAAGAAGATTTTTCTTATCTTGAGGTAGTAAAAGCTTTATGCTAATTTGAAGAAATGTGATATTTTTACTCCTAGTGTGATGTTTCTGGGATATGTTGTTTCAAAAAATGAAATTATGATGGATCAAAGTAAGATAGAAGATATTCTTAATTGGCCAACACTGACTTCATTGCATGATATGAGGAGTTTCCATGATTTAACTTCTTTTTATAGAAGATTCATCAAGGGTATCAGCTCGATTGTTGCTTCAATCATCGAATGCCTGAAAGGTGATAAATTCAAGTGAACTAATGAGACTGATGAAGCTTTTAAGCTATTAAAAAGAAAGGTGATTGAAACTCCTATTTTGGTACTACCTAATTTTGACAAAGTGTTTGAGGTTAAATGTGATACCTCCAATCTTCTTGCCCAGCCATTTGTCTTATATTCTGATCGGAAGGCATTGAAGTTTATTAATCACCAACAAGCTAAACAAGAGGTATGTAGCTTGGGTGGAGTTCTTGTAATCTTATAACTTCATAATCAAGCATAAATCTGGTATTCAAAATATAGTTACTGATGAATTAAGTATAAAATATTATTTATTATTAGTCATGGAAGTTAAAGTAGTTGGATTTGAGATATTTAAAGATCTTTATTAGAATGATATAGATTTGAGCTCAATATAGCATAATTGCAAATCAGGTTCTCTTCAATAATTTTCTATCTTTAATGGGTTTCTTTTTTGAGCTAATGTCTTGTGTGTTCCATCTTACTCTTTGAGACCTGTAATTCTAGCTGAAGCTCATGGTGGTGCTTTGGGAGGTCATTTTGGTAGGGACAAAACTCTAACTTTTATTCAATCAAATTTCTATTGACCTAAGATGTTCAGAGATGTGGAGATATTTGTGAAGCGATGCAAAGTATGTCACTTGCCAAAAATAAGAAACCAAAATTCAGGTTTGTACACTCCATTATCGATGCCTAATGCTTCATGGGAGGATGTGAATCTTGATTTTATCTTGTGACTACCGAGAACTCAAAGGAATAAAGATTCTATCATGGTTATTATTGACAGATTCTAAAAAATGTCTCACTTTGTTCCCTGCAACAACTCAAATGATGCATCTCATATTGTTGATTTGTACTTTAAGGAGATTGTTAAATTGCACGACATTCCAAGAACTATGGTGTCTGATCAAGACTCAAAATTTTTGAGCCATTTTTTAAAAACTCTATAGAGAAAACTGGGTACATCTTTGACTTTCAGCAGCTCTCATCATCCACAAACAGAGGTAACGAACAGAAGCTTGGGAAACTTGCTTAGAAGCTATGTTGGCAAGAACATTAAGCAATGAGATCTCATTTTTCCATAAATTGAGTTTGCTTACAATCGTTCCATGCATCATAGTATTGGTAATAGTCCATTTGAGATTGTTTATAGTGCTAATCCTACTAGTCATTTAGACTTAGTTCCTCATTCTATAACTAAGCAATTTAATGGAGATACTTGATGAGAGGGCTAAACAGATAAAGAATCTACATGACAATGTTAAAGCAACCATTGAGAAGCAAAATGAAAGGTACGTCCAAGCAGCTAACAAACACAGAAAACATATGAGGTTTAATGCAGGTGATATGGTTTGGATTCATCTAAGGAATGAGAGGTTTTTACTAGGTGAATTTGGGAAGTTGAAACTAAAGGCTAATGGTCCATTCAAAGTGCTTGAAAGAATTAGAGAAAATACTTATGAGATTGATCTACCTGAAGATTATGGGGTATCATCAACATTCAGTGTGGCTAATTTAAATCCTTATCATTGTGATAAAATAAATGAAGACTTAAGGACGAGTCTTTTTCAACTAGGAGAGATTAACACAAGAGTGTCTAATTTGCTATAATCAACACTTATGCATCTTGCTGATCCTATGGTATTCCCCATAGTCCACTATAATATTTCAGTGTTTTTAACCTAGCCCACTCAAAAATGATAGCTTATGAGCATATTCCTAAAAATAAGTTAAAGCTATTTCAAGATGTCTTTCTTCATAACCAATGACCAAGGAATGTATTAAAGGGATTTGTTAGTAGATGTGAAGCACTTAATATCATAGTTCCCTATGCATGAAAGGATGTTTCATGCACTAGTACTTATTTTGATATTATAGGGCTAGAAAGAACTTTTGGTACCTGATTTTTATTTGCAGAAGCTCTTTGGAGTCTCTCTAAAACTCTATATCTCTTGAATGTGTCCTTGAGTGGTGAGTCTTTTGATTTAGTTATGTATCATTGTCTAATTTTCTTGAGGTGGTAAATTTTCTATATCCTCTTGTAACATTAAACTTGGTGGTGAACTTTTTATCCATTTTAAGCAAGCTCTGTTCTGAGTTTGTTTCTTTTTGTTAGGATCAATTTGGCACTAAGAGAGTGGGGGTGAATTAGTGCAAGTGTAAGTTTTTTATTTTTTAAAATAAAATGTTTTGGCTTTAAGAAAAATAGGAAGATCCAAAGCTTGTTGTTCAAATAAAGCAAGTGAATAATAAAAGGACTGCTAAGTTATTTACTTACCAATTACTTAAGAAAGAGCAAGAAAATCTAATAAGAAACGTCGTAAGTGAAATGTTTGCTTTCAAAAAGTAAAAAAAATTGTAAGCGTTAATAAGCAAAGCAAAAGATGAACTCATAATTTTTATAGTGGTTCAGCACCAATGGCCTACTTCCACTCCTGAGTCCTCCTTCTTGAGGCACACTGACATCCACTACCGATCTTCTTTGGGTGAAGACCAAACTCTTACACTTGAGCTTACAAGGGAGACATGAGAATTTTATACTCTAAGCTCTCTCTCCTATCCTCTTTTATTTTTCTTATAAATCACACATAATTTTATCATAGAATATAATCCCTAGAATTATTATGTATAATGCAAGAAAACTTGGGGTATTTATAGGCCCCAAGTGGCTTCAGATTTTTTGAGCCAAAAATCAAACATACCCGGAAAAATCAGGTACAGGCGGTTTACCCGTCGACTTGGGCAGCTCAACCACCTAAACACCAGGGTACGAGCGATTCAACTGTTGAAAGTACCCAGATTCTTGGGTACGAGTGATTCAACCACTCAGTCTAAGCAGGTCAATAATTGTCGGTCACCCGAAAGCCTAGGCGATGGCGGTACACCCACCGCTCACCGACGATTTACCTGTTGGAATTTTCGCAAAAGTAGTTCCCTCCACTTTTCAAATTTTGGCTTGAACCATCAGTTGACCATTCCCTTGGGTAACTAATTGAGCTCAACCTGAGCTCAACCAAACCCTATAGTGGACATGGTTGCCTTATTGAGTTGATTTGGATTTTATTCAAATCCAACTCAATTAGGATTCAATTCCTAACTATGACTCAATTATTACAACACTTAATGACCAATAAGCTAAATCAAGACCTAACCCCGCCAATCCGGCAGCCTCCGACATTCTTGCGGTGAATCATATGGTCTTCTTCTGGCAATCTCTTGACATATTCCCAGTGAGCTTCCCGATCCCTTCGACGAATCTCCTAGTGAACTCCGGTGAGATCCCACTACATCGTCCGAACCCTGGCCCGATGCTCAAGCTTGATCTTGGCCCATCATCTAGCTGTAACTCTATTGCTCCTGTTATAGTTAGTCATGCATGATGCTAATTATGACTTAATTAAATATAATTATAATTGTCAAACATTCATTACAATATCATCCTAACTCCTTGCAAGCTTTTCGACTACCCTTAATAATCTTCCAGCGAGTCTCGATCTTCTTCTAGCAAACTCCATTGCGCCATCCTGGTAAACTCCCGATACCCTTGGCAAGCTCCTGACGCACTCCTGGCAAGTTCTCAACCGCATCGACCCAATGCATGAACTTGACCTTGGTCAATCCTGATTATAATAATCATTCTATCGTAATTAATCTTGCATCAATCAAGTCTAACAATCCTGTTAAATAAATAACCTATCAATTGATTTTATCATCATAATCCGAGATTCAATAATCTCCCCCTTTTTGATGATGACAATTAATTGATGATAAGAGTTAATCATAACTCCCCCTAAATCCATATCACTTAAATTTAAGAGAATCACACATTCTTAAATTCAAGCAATCAATATTTTATGTAAAATTTTAACACAAATTTATATCAAGTCATTAAATCATGAATTTCATCATGTCATCAAATTATAATAAGAATTATGCACTCATATCCATATCCAAGATATCTGATCCATATCCATATTCATATTTGTATCATGTGTATATCATTAATATCATGAGTCATCAATCAATATCATGTGTCATCGATGTATATTTCTCCCCCTTTGTCATCAACAAAAAGGTAAAATATAGGGCTAAGGATTTTAAGGCACATGAGTCTTTGCTCTTCCTTTATAAAATAAGACATGAGTCATAAATAATTTTCTTCTTCTTGTGAAAAAGAATGAAAGAAAATAAAGGAGTTGTAAAACATCATTAAGAAGAGCTCTTAATAAATTTTAAAAAGAATATTAAGATGAGCTCAAAAGTCTAAGTTGAAACTATTTTAATCACATCATATGCAATACATCATATTATAAAATTATGATTATTATTCCAAATCATCATGTATATTTTCAAAAATTAATATACATTATCATCATACATGATTTCACATCATCATATCTTCTCCCCCTTTGTCATCAACAGAAAGGAGAAGTTCAATTAGTAAGTTTTTGATATATGAGAGCTTAGCAATTTAACAAATTTTTCATCACTTTAGAACATGCAAGCTAGTAAGTTCTTTTTTCTCTTTTGAGAAGTGCAAGCTAGCAAATTTTTGCTTCCTTTATAATATTCAAGCTAGCAAATTTTTGCTTCCTTTACAATATTCAAGCTAGTAATTTACATCATGCAAGCAAATAAGTTTTGCTCCCCTTTTGTCATTGTCAAAAGGAAGAGATAGTGCAAAACTTTACCCATTACATCATTTTTCAAATCATCACATGAAATATATCAAGAAAAATTAACATAGTGATGAGATGTACAATTTATGAACACAAATTGTGACTATCAAGAGATAAGTTATAAGAGAAATAAATAAAATAAAATCTCTTGATTCATTCATAAGAAATCTCAAGTTGTCAAGTTCATTATTTGTATAAAATTTTTCTTTTAAATAATATGAGAACACATAACAAAAGATTTTGATTCATAAAAGATTTTAAGTTGTAATTCCAAGAAATCAAAATCACGATATAGGTAAATCACTCTTTCAATTTCAAAATCATTAAAATCACTTTCAAGAGATTCAAAATATAATTAATAGACTTATTAGTCTCTTGAAATGCTAGTGATTTCTTTTCTCCACTTTATGTGAGCAAGAAGGTAGAATCAAGGTAGAGAAATGAAAAATATCATAACACAGGAATGCTCAATTTTAAAAATATAAATTTTATAGATATGAATTTTGAATTAAGCTCAAAACTTTAAGATATTCAAGGAGATTAAAAAATTTAAGAGTTACTCATGCATTTAAAATCATCTCATGCAATTTCAAGTATAGCAAAAAAATCATTTATTGTAAATTTTGATAAAAAGCATCAAGAATTTCATAATAAGACATGATAGTAGATCAAGCTCAAATTGTAAATCAAATATTTTGCATGCATTTAGAAAGTCCTAATTTTCTTCTAAGTAATTATTCCTCGTTCAATGTTATTATATCCAAATTTACTTTTGATTCTATTAATAATTTTATCTCTCTCTTTTTTTATCATTGTCAAGAAAAAAATATGATAGCATAATTTCTTCTTAGCATTCATATTCAAATTACGCCAAAAAGTACAAGGAGATAATGTCATTAAAGATACAATCAAATTTTTGAATATCAAAAAACATGATTTTGTTCAATAAGTTTCTTTCTCCCTTTTTTTATGAATAATAAAAATGAGTCTTAGGGGATAATCTCAATTCATCCAAGATAAATCTTTTTAATAAAAAAGAAGAATGATCTTGATAAAAATTTTAATTATTATTATTAAGATCATAAATCTCTTTTTTATTAAAAATGGAAAATTATAAAGATCAATAACATGATTTCCATAGCGTAAAAGTCAAGTCAAGAAATTAAAGGAATATTGATGATAATACAAATCTCTTTCAATTTTTAACTTATCATAAATTTAAGAAATAATAATTTTGATGATAAGTTCTGTCATTCATGAGTTTTAAAATAAATCATGTCAAGATAAATATTGATATTAAATGACATTCATGAATATTAAAGACATAATTTAATTTAATAAATCTCTTCTTAGATGATAAAATAGAACCATAAGAGAATAATACAGAAGAGTCTTCATCTCATAAAGATATTATATTATAGATATCAAGATCATGAGTTAATTTTAAGGAAGAAAAAAGTAGAAGATCTTGATTTATATATATGAAACTTTAAATTTTCAAGAATATAGTTCATAAGAAAATTTTCAAGTTTCATTTTCTAAACTTGCCAAAATCATGATAATAATTTATTTATGTTCAAATCATCAAATCGTCAAAATTACTTTCATAGTTCAAGAGAGTTATAAAAATAATATAATTGATTCATTAATCTCTTTTTATAATAAAATTATTTGAAAACTTATCCAAAATCCTCATCAAAAATTACTTTTCAAAAAATTTTAATAAAGTCATCATAGACTGTTTTCCAAAAGAAAATGGCTAAAGTTTTCTATTCATTTTTGTAGTTAAAATGATTCAATAATAAATGTATCATTTTATCTTTATTGAAGGATTCATGGAATAAATATTCTTTCAAGAAGAATTATCTTTCTTTTGAAATTTATTTCAAGAATGTATTGGCATTTAAAGTCAAAAATAAAATTTCATTATGATCATTACAAAAATATTTTCAAACAAAAGCTTTGATTCATTTTAAATCCAATGATTTTCGCATGTTGGAAGATTCTATCATGTTATCAAGAAGTTTTTCTTTTAAAGAAATATGATTTCATATATGATTTTTAGGTTCAAAAATAACATAAATCATCAACGCACGTTAATACACATTAATATAATAATCATTATCAAAATCTTTCTTTCATATATATGACTTTTATTTAAGCTAACTATACTTTCTTTTTTCTAATTCTAGCATGCTCTAGCTATGGATCATTAAGATTAATTATATAATGATGAACTATTTTCAATAAAAGGATTTGTTATAATAGAAACAATGATCATTAAGCTTCAAACATCTTAATTCAAATAATTTATTTTTGTTATTGTTACATAGGCTAGTGAGCTTTGAAAGAGTATTAGATCGCAAGTCCTGAGCATCTGCTTTCAAAATATTACTTAGTGCTCCTAGCCTTATTAAGAGATAGCTTTATATTATAGAAGGTTTTGATTTAGGTACCCACTTGAGTTTGGGTCCTTCTTGATATGTTCTTCCCATTTTCTCTAATAGCATAAGAGTGTTTATGGTTCCTTAGGAATCCAAACTAACTTGTGAGGACTATAATTTTTAAATTGATATTTATAAGCTATATTTTCTAATCTTCCACAAAAATTACACTTGACTTTTGATGGTAAATGTAAGGTAGATTCTTTAACAAAAATGGTTGACTTTTATTGAGTGTTGACATTTTCTTGTATTAATATGACCCTTATTAGCAATGATCATATTCAAGGATTTACTACTAATTTTAAAATTTTCTAACGTTGTCTTAAGCATGATATTTTTTCTTTTTTTTAATATTGTCTAGTATTTTACATTTAGAACTAGGATTATGCGATGCTAATAACTCATGCATTTCATCAATATTACCAACTAACAAATCATGATCAATTTTAAGCAACTTAAAAGACTTCCTAAGTTTTCTAAACTCATCAAACAAATCATGAAACATGCTTGATAATTCTGAAAAAAAAATACTTAATGAATTACTAACCTTATTGTTGATAGTTATAAGAGCGAGGTTCTCCACTTCTTGGTTGTGCATTTGATCTTTGGAGCTCCTTGACTTCTTGCGTTCATAGTAAGAGGTTTTGTCCATTTTTAGATTATTTTTAAGGTTCAAGTTCATCAATTTTTCTGGTTTATTTGTCAAAAGTTCAAGGTCCTCATCACTCGAGATTTTACTTGAAGAGTCATGTGTTCTTCTCGGTTCATATTCTTTTCGGTTCTTAGGAAGGTGTTCTTCTTGTTCATTTTTAGAAGTATTTTCATTTAATGATTCATGTATATTAAGTGTGCTTTCATATGTTATTTCTAATGCATGTCATATATCAAAAGCTGAATCAAAATAAGAAATCCGATCAAATTCATTTTTATCTAAGGCGCAAAACAAGGCATTTATAGCCTTGGCATTTAAAGAGAAAGTCTTCTTCTCCAAATCATTCCAATTGTTCATTGGAAGAGAAGCTCTTTCAAATCCATTTTCAACAATAGTCCATAAATCAAGGTCTAAAGAGATAAGAAAAATTCACATCCGAGTCTTCCAATATATGTAACCCACCACATTGAATATGGGAGAACGTGAGATGGAATATCCCTCATTCATGCCAAAATAAGTCATTTACTTAAGTATGTATGAATCCAATGAGTAACTACCTTGCTCTGATACTAATTGTTAAGATAAATTTGGCACTAGAGGAGGAGGAGGGGGGGGGGGTGAATTAGTGCAAGTGTAAGTTTTTCATTTTAAAAAAATATTTCGTCTTTAAGAAAAATAGGAAGATCCAAATCTTGTTGTTCAAATAAAACAAGTGAATGATAAGAAGATTGCTAAGTTACTTGCTTACTAATTACTTAAGAAAAAGCAAGAAAATCTAATAGAAAACATCGTAAGTGAAATGTTTGCTTTCAAAAAGTAAACAAGATTGGAAGCGTTAATAAGCAAAGCAAAAGATGAACTAAGAATTTTTATAGTGGTTTGGCACAACAGCCTACGTCCACTCACAAGTCCTTCTTGAGGCACACCGGTGTCCACTACCGATCTTCTTTGGGTGAAGACCAAACCCTTAGACTTGAGCTTACAAGGGAGACTTGAGAATTTTCTACTTTAAGCTCTATCTCCCTTCCCCTTTTATTTTTCTTACAAATCACACACAATTTTATCACAGAATATAATCCCTAGAATTGTAGTGTAGAATGCAAGAAAACTTGGGGTATTTATAGGCCTCAAGTGGCTTTAGATTTTTGGAGCCAAAAATCAAACATACCAAAAAAAAAACCGGGTACGTGCGGTTTACCCCGTCGCCCTGGGCGGCTCAGCCACCCGAACACCAGGGTACGGGTGGTTTACCCACCGGTCCTGGGCAGGTCAACCACCGAAAGTACCCAGATTCCTGGGTACGAGCGATTCAACCACCCAGTCTGAGCAGGTCAGTCGCCGTCAGCCACCCAAAATCCTGGGCGGTAGCGGTACAACCCACCGCTCAATGGCAGTTTACTCGCCAAATTTTTTGCAAAAGTGGTTCCATCCACTTTTCAAATTTTGGCTTGAACCATTAGTTGATCATTCTCTTGGTCAACTAATTGAGCTCAACCAAACCCTATAATGGACCCGATTGCCTTATTGAGTTGATTTGGATTTCATCCAAATCCAACTCAATTAAGACTCAATTCCTAACTATGACTCAATGATTACAATACTTAATGACCAATAAGCTAAATTAAGACCTAACTTACGCCAATCCGGTAGCCTCCGGCATTCTTGCGACGTCCTATGGTCTTCTTCCAGTAATCTCCCGACATGTTCCCAGCGAGCTTCCCAATCCCTTCGGCAAATCTCCTAGCAAACTTCGGCGAGATCCCACTACATCGTCTGAACCTTGGCCCGATGCTTAAGCTTAATCATGGCCCATCATCTGGTTAGCTTCATTGCTCTTGTCATAGTTAGTCTTGCATCATACTAATTATGACTTAATTAAACACAATCATAACTCCTGGCAAGCTTTTCGGCTACCCTCGATAATCTTCTGACGAGTCTCGGTCTTCTTCTAATGAACTCCCTTACATTATCCTAGCAAACTCCCAATACTCTTGGTGAGCTCCCGACGCACTCTCGGCGAGTTCCCAACTGCATCCGACTCAATGCATAGACTTGACATTGATCAATCATAATTATAATAATTATTCTATCATAATTAATCATACATCAATCAATTCTAATAATCATATTAGATCAATAACACATCAATTCATTTTATTATCAAAATTCTAAATTCAACATTTTACTTCAACTCGACTTTAGATTTCTATTTCTTTTTCAAATTATATTTCTCTTTCTCCCTTCCTGATATTATCCTCCACCTCCGCTCACTCGATACCTCTTTGCATTAGCTTCCTCCTCACCCTCTCCCGTAACTTAGTCGTCCTCCTCCCTCTCTCTCTTCTTATCCACCTCTGTTTCTTCTCCCTCCCCTCCCCCTCTTCCTCATCCACCTCCCTCACCACTTGCTACCCGCACCTCCTCCTCCTCCATTACTCACTCTCTCTCCTTATAGTTTACCTACATTAGTCATTACACTTAATTACACTCGAGGCATACTCATTCATAAAACATATTAAAAATACATTAATTTTTTATAAAAGTATTTAAAATTTATAATAAACCTAAAAAATAAGTTATCAAAATATATATTAATTATATATAAAATTATCCTAAATTATCTAGAAAAGTCATCACATGAGTTCATTCATAGATCATATTAAAAAAATATATTAAATTTTATATAAAATTATACTTGATTCGTCATAAATTATAAATATGTCTTAGTAATTCTAGAGAGGTATGGATTAATTCTATGAAAATCAATTTGAATTACACTCGATCATATATTTTAACAAAAATAATTTCTCAAATGGATGATGGTACCACGCATTAGGTGACGCTATCACCTATACATATCTGTTGAGGGGCAATAACATTGCTTAGACTTGAGCTAATATATTATTTAAACATTTTAATCATCCTAAATTTATAAAAAATAAGAAGTAATACTAAATATCTCATAATAATATTCTAATTGTTTGAAAAAGTTTGGATTTATTTATTAAAAATTGACTTGAGTTACACTCGATTATATAGTTAACCCAAAAATACTTTATTTGAAAATTAATCACCCTAAACTCACAAGAAATTAGAAAAAAATGATACTATATATCATATTATCATATGTTAGTAGTTCTATATAAGTTTAGATTAATTTGATAAAAATTAATTTGAATTATACTCAAGTTGCACTTGGTATAGATTCAATATAAAATACCCTATGTCAAAAACTAATCACTCTAAATTCATACAAAAATTGAAAAAAAAAATAGTGATACTAAGTATGTTAGCATCTCACCCTAGAAGTTAGATAAGTTGGATAGATTTGATGAAAATTTAAAGAGTTATACTCGAGTTACACTAGTATTACACTCGAGTTATACTCGATCGTAAATTTAACTAAAAAAATATCATTTAAAAATTTTACTCTAAATTAATACAAAATAAAAAATAATATTAAATATGTTATTATCTCATCTTAATAGTTCTAGAGAATTTTGGATAGATTTGATAAAAAAAAAGAGTTATATTCGATCATAAAAATATACTATTTAAAAATTTATTCACCCTAAAATTATAAATAAATATTAAATATCTTAAAATCATTTACTAATAGTCTTGGATAAATTTATATTGGTTTGATAAAAATACATCAGTTATACTTAGGTTATACTTG
This sequence comes from Ensete ventricosum, assembly GCA_029747655.1. Taxonomy (NCBI): domain Eukaryota; kingdom Viridiplantae; phylum Streptophyta; class Magnoliopsida; order Zingiberales; family Musaceae; genus Ensete; species Ensete ventricosum. The sequence continues at coordinate 22,793,919 of JAQQAF010000002.1, forward strand.
TTTGTAAATTAAATAAAGTTGAACCCAATCCATTGTAATCAGACCCGACTCGATCCAAATCGATCGAATCCAAATTGTGATGCCTAAATCAAACCGAACCAACCCACTGATTTGTGACTTCAAATAACTTGATTCAAGAGTATTATTAAGATTTTTTCAAAAAGAACAGCTAAGGGCATCATATAATAAAAGCTCATTTTTTTGGTAAATTATGGATAAATTTATATCTGGAATGTTCATAAAAAGATATTTTGAAAGTTTTAATGTGCTAACTTACCCTTTATATAATATATATTATCCTATAACTTATTCATTTTTAATTAAGTAATTAATATTGCTAATTCTTTTAAAAAATAAAAAATGATAATGAGTTGAATATGACCATTTTCATAATGAAAACTAAACGAGTTAATTATTATCTGAATTTCAACTTATTTCTATTTTTTTTTGTCCTCGTTATAAAGTAGATGACTTGATCATAGATACGATACAAATAAGAAAACCCTTACAATTTAACCAACATATAATTTTAGATTCAATTCAAATTATCATGCAAGGAAACAACAAAAATCCCACCAACCGAGGGAAATAATAATAGGAAAGAAAAAAGAAAACAATCGAAATTTTCTTTGTTATTACGGTGTATTTTTACACTCGAATCATATTTATCATGTCATGTGGGTGCAGGCCTGATTGAATTAGGCTAAAAAACGAGTTCGCAAAATTTTTAAAATCATTGGAAAAGAGTAACCTGGCTTGATAATTAAAATATTTATTTATTTCTAATAATTATCATTCTAATAATTTTTTAGCACAACATAATATATTTTGAACATATTCCATGCTTTCCTTGTTTATTAATAGTCAATTTTTCTTGACATAGCATTCGTGCTATTTCTTAATATTCATCCCAAAATAATCAGAACCAGAATTTCCTGTAGATCCCAATCAAAAGTAAATAGTAGTTATACTTTTCCCAGTAATAAACATGTATGCAGGTTTATATGCATGTTATTTTTCAACGATCTCAGGTTCAATGCAGTCAGGCAGCGTTTCCTGTTGCTTTATAGGATAAACATGACAAAGACAGAATAGACAATTTGATTATTGTGGTTTGACCAAATATGCTAATTTCTACTTTACCTTATATATATATATTTATTGTATTGATTTGTCAAACCATACCCCTTCTTTGTTACCGTGATTAAAATAATTGGCAAGAAACATATGACCATCATGTTGCTACCTAATTCAAAATAATAAGGCCTTTTAATCGAAATCCTCCATTTGATCATGGAACTAGAAGCTAAAGATCAGATGTTTGTGATGGAAGACACGAATCTCCACGCTAGTTCTTATCGTTGTTTCGTGATTACGAGCAGCATCTGTTTGCTTGCGTCCTCCCCAACGTCATCGCTCCGTGACATCTGACGTGGACTGCCCTCTCTGGCTTTCCACGTGACTGCTGGCGCGAAAAACCGACCGGTCCCGAAATTAAACGTTTCGAATGGTGATTGGGGGTGAAATGACGTGGCGAGATCGGAACGGCTTGGTGAGGCGAGCACGCTTTTCGCAGTTTAGGCCGGGACCCACCCGGACTTGCTCGTCGGGAGTCCATTATTTTACCCTTGCAAGTATCCGCCCTGTTATTGGTCAAAGCAAAGGGGCCCACATTCCGGAGAGGAACCGGCTGCTACAGGCGTACGAAAAGGGATTCTGACAACCCTGGGATTTCCGTGGTCGGGTTAACTAGAGGGCCGACGAAGGCGTGTCCAATTACCCGGGGGCAGGGGCGGGGTCCACCTTGCTTGGCCGCGGCGGTAGAGTTGTCGGTTACGGGAGGGGCACGGGCGGGACCCGCTTCGATGAGCAGACATCCTCGAGCCACGGCTATCAGGGGCCCGCATTTCCGACCACCACTGCTGCGGAAAACTTGAACCATTTTTCGCTTTCGTTCGATTACCTACCTTACCACCCACCTTTTCCGCTCTCTCCCCATATGGACGGTCGATATCGCATCATCAAGTTCTGATGGGCAAACTTCTCCAGAGTCGTCGAACTCACCGATCGCGGAACACGCTCAACGGTTTCGAGATCCGCTGTTTCAACAACATAGCAGACCCGCATCTTCAACCATCGTTTACGGCCAAGCGGTCCTGCGCGGCGACATCAAATGGGGCCACGTTCCGTTGTCGGTTGACTTCTGTTTGTTGCGAGACAGCTAAAACCCGGGCATGGAGGAAAGTGGCCGTTACCAGGGGCGAGTAACGCATCGAAACGTGGTGCGGGAGGGCCTAACAGCACCACCGTGGCAGCCGTTACGGTCACCTCCTGATACCGGCTGGCCTTCCAATAGTGCACTCAGGTGGGCCCCGGCTTGACCAATCGCCCTTTCACACGTTCCCATCCTTGGAAACGGGGACCACAGTAGCACGAAATAGAAGAAGAAAGCTTTTCGTTTAATAAATCTGGAGGGAAAAGCTTTTTAATTTTTAGGGCGCTGTCCGTTAATAGCACGACACGGGAGCCATCCGAAGGCGAGTCGGGAAAGATCAACGCCGTCAAGAATTTCCATTTCGAGACAGGTGGCGGTCTAACGGCTCCTTGACGGCCTCCACCCTAGCCGGCCCCGGTTGGGGAATTGACCATGGTTGAAATGATTGCTCCGGCATTTGACCCGAGTTAAGGTGCCGGTGGATCTAGTGCAATTACAATTGCAAAAATCAAATCCAATTAGATCTGAGACCTTTTGTTTTCGTGGGTCCATTTCCGGACTCCCTTCAAACAGTATGTAGCAAGTTGTTAGCATTGGGATGTTGGATAATATCCGAGGAAGCACTGTTCGTCGACAGTACGAAGGCTCTCTCTCTCTCGCCGCTTCCGAGCTCTCTCTACGCTCAAACGAAGAGGGGTGAGAGAGAGAAGAGTAATAGGGCGAGTCTTTAAGGCTGACGAGAAACGATCGACGGAGAAGGGTGACTGAGAGTGAGAATTTTAGGGGTTACTTGAGGGATTTGAAGCGGTTTCTTCGAATTAGAATTTATCGGTGTTTCGATGGGGATTTGATAGGGTTGGATCTGTAGGCGTTCGGGGTTTCAGTTTAGGTTTTACGATGGGTTGAGTTGGTCGGATCATCGGTGTATGTAGCAATTGCCGCTGGTTGCTGGTGAGTTCGGTGTGGTTTGATGGCGTCGTCGGAGGTGTCGGTGAAAGGTAGTAGAGGACGAGGGGAGGGCTTGTCGTCGGGGTGCAGCGAGCCGCACGAGGGAGCCCCCATGAGGGATGACGATGAGGAAAGGAGCCTGGGGCTCTCCGGCGGCGCAGCCGTCCGAAAAGGTGGGTTCCAGGCCGGATCTCTGGCGGTGGCCGAAGGCAGTTGCGCTGGCTCTCTATTTGTAGAGTTCTCGATTAGGTTTTGACTTCAGTGTGGTTTCTCTTGCAGATTCGGAGGATGCGTTGTACACGGAACTATGGCACGCTTGCGCCGGCCCTCTGGTGACGATTCCCAGAATGGGGGAGAGGGTCTTCTACTTCCCGCAGGGGCATATGGAGCAGGTGAGACGCGGGAGTCTTGGCAAAGCTCATGTTTGCCCGAATTCCACCTAAAAACCACCGTTGCTTGGGGGGTTCCCCCTTGACGTTTTGGGGGGCATCACTTTCCGTTCGCGTTTTCGTGAAGGTTCTCGTTATCTCCATTTTTGCTGGTCTGTTGTGGTGTTTTAGGTAGAATCTTCAACGAATCAGGTAGCAGACCAGCAGATGCCGGTCTATAACCTTCCATGGAAGATCCTTTGCCGGGTTATGAATGTCCACCTGAAGGTGCTCTTCGTCGAACACCCATCTTTTGCAGTAATCTTCTTCCTTGTATTCCGTTCTAATCTTTGGAGGGTATTTCTTGGTTGATAGGCCGAGCCGGACACTGACGAGGTATATGCTCAGATAACGTTGCTTCCTGATCCAAAGGTATGTCTTCAAGGCCCAAGCATTTTGGCTACTTCTGGTTTTGCACGCTGTGGATATTACTTGAGATAGACGGGAAATTAGATTCCTTTTTTGTTGGAAAAAATACAACACGAGCGGTGGCATTTAAGCAGGACGAGAATACCGTGGAGAAGGAGACACTTGCACTGCCACGGCCTCATGTGTATTCCTTCTGCAAGACGCTGACCGCTTCGGACACGAGCACTCACGGTGGATTCTCAGTGCTAAGACGGCATGCTGATGAGTGCCTTCCTCCACTGGTCAGAATTTTAGTCTGCTTTTCTCGTTGCTTGGAAGGTTTTGCCTTTCGTTGAATATTGGTTAATGATCAGGATATGAGTCAGCAGCCACCTTGTCAAGAGTTGGTGGCAAAAGATTTGCATGGAGTGGAATGGCATTTCCGACACATCTTTCGTGGTAAGCCAATTTTATTATTTGAGAGGCCTTCTTATATGGATTGTTCATTGAATTTATGGGAATCTCTCTGTTCTTCTTTCTGGATCTTATGGTTTTAAAGGTCATGGTTCTTGGGTTGTTTAAATGTTTGAATGGACTTTTTTGCCAGTCTTGATGACCAAATGATTGTGGTTCTTAACTATTTGAAAATGTGCAGACTACAATGTTAAATTCCTTAATGTTGGCTCATAAATTGTTCTCTTTTGACTATTTCCTGTAGATGGCTAATCTTTGTTATCAGATGAGCTAGACTTGTTGATTGCTAATGAAATCACCATAACATGTTTCTTGTTTGGAGTTCTATATGCTGAACCTGAAAGCTAACTAGATCATTTTCTGGTTATGTTCTTCGCCCTAGCTAGTTTGCCACAGACTTAATTATCTGCTCTGTTGTCTTTGAACAAGGTCAACCACGAAGACACCTGCTTCAAAGTGGATGGAGTGTTTTTGTTAATTCTAAAAGGCTTGTTGCTCGGGATGCTTTTATCTTTCTAAGGTCTGTTAATGTTAAACCAATGCTAACATTTTCAGTTTTTTATTCTTGTGCTAAGTGATTGTTCCATGGTTAAGCAGAGGGGAAAACAGTGAACTGCGTGTTGGTGTGAGACGTGCAATGAGACAGCAGACTAATGTTCCATCCTCGGTCATATCCAGTCACAGTATGCACTTGGGCGTCCTTGCTACAGCATGGCATGCTGTCAACACTGGAACCATGTTTACTGTTTACTACAAACCACGGTATGTGGAATATGTATAATGGTCGCATGCACTATTTCATGCCAAATAAGTTAATTGCAATTCATATTTAGAGCATTGAGGGAAATTACCAAAGGGCATGCAAATTTCATTAGTTTTCAAGCAGCTTCTGTTGGTTGTATTACTAACCCGTTGGATACTTGATTTATTTATTTATTCCATGTGGTTACTCTGACAGGACGTGTCCAACTGAATTCATTGTTCCTTTTGATCAATATGTGGATTCTATCAAGAGCAACCATTCTATAGGGATGAGGTTCAAAATGAGATTTGAAGGTGAAGAAGCCCTAGAACAGAGGTATCAGTAGTCTATTTATTCATATCAGTTTGTAGATACGGTTACTTTAGGATTACTTAAGTAAAATGACAGAATCATTTCTGTTCTATAAAAGTTTTGATACCCAAAGGTTCACCGGCACCATTGTTGGCATAGGAGATGCTGATCCAAGCAGGTGGACGGGATCAAAATGGAGATGTCTCAAGGTAATTTATCATAGAGGTATCTATTATTGTTATTGCTCAAGCTTAATCGAATGATACTGTGTTTAGGTACGATGGGATGAGGCCTCTTCAATTCCTTGTCCAGAGAGGGTGTCTCCATGGAAAATTGAACCTGTTCTGACACCTCCACCCAATCCCGTTCCTGTGCCTAGGCCAAAAAGGCCTCGAACAACAAGAGTTCCTTCTTCCCCTGATTCATCTGTTCTAACAAAAGAAGGTAAAATTTGGCTTCTATAATCCTATTATGACATGCGTTTTGAGTAAAAATTAACTATTGTAACATGATGCTCAGCTGCTTCCAAAGCAGACCCTTGCCAATCCCATAAAGTCCCAAGGGTCTTCCAAGGTCAAGACATGATGGCCTTTAGAGGTACTTTTGCAGGTAGCAATGAGTCAGATACTGCTCAAAAGCCAATCAAGTGGTCGGTGCATGATGAAAAGATAAATGATGTTTCTGCTCTGAGAAGATTGGTATCAGAGAGGTGGATGTACACAAAGAGGCATGAACAAACATACACTGATATATTATCAGGTTTCCAACCTGGTACTGGGTTTCACTCACCAGGTGATAAAAATCTTTTGAAGCCTCATTTCCAAGATCAAGGAGCCAACCATAACTGTTCGCCTGGCTCATGGTCTTTGATGCCTCCAAATTCAAATTCTAGTATTGGTGAATGCAACCCGAAAATGACTCATGTTGTTGAGTTGTCTTATCAGAAACTTGGAAGTTATAGACATGACATGCAGGGAGTTCATACCGAACTGCAGGAATTAGGAGGTGATCGGCACTCAGAAAATTGGTTACCGAGGTTTCTGCAAGATTCTCGAACAGGGAATAATCCACAAACCAGGGTCGTGAAATCTCAACCACTAGCACCATCCCAGAATGATGTGGTGAAGTCCAAAGTAAATAGCGGTTGCAAGCTATTTGGGTTTCACTTAAACAGCAAACCTGTAACATCTGTTAGTACCACACTGACAAATGGTGATACAGAGAAACCTAATCAGGTTTGTCAACAGGCTCCTAAAGATGTTCAGAACAAACTGCAAGGTGGTTCAACCAGGAGATGCACCAAGGCAAGCTTTCTTTTTTGCTTAATCAATTTGAGACATTCTTTTTATGTTCTTTTTGTTTCTGATATTAGTCTTTGATATATGGTATATTGCGGAGGTAATTGTTGCATGCTCTATATTCTCATTATCTTTCTACACTATGGCTATAACCAATGTTGTAGCCTAGGCTGACTTTGTTTTGAAAGATGTAACCTATGTTGTCTTATGTGATTGTCATTGCCGGTTATTGATTTTTGATCAGAGAGGTTTTCTGTTTTGGTACCATAGAATGTAGGTTTTCCTGTCAATATAAAGTAAGAAGTATTAATGCAGACAATATTGACAGACCAAAAGAAGTTATTATCTTTATGCCTTATCAAATAACTTGAGAAAAAACAATCTTTGAGTCTGGAGCTTGCTTCATGAAACAAATTCCGAGTATAAAGTTACCTTGGATGTTTTGGCTGATGTTCGTGAATATCCATAACCACACTTGAGGTTTCTGGTCCAAGAAAAGGTTGAACAAATTGATTCATAGATGAATAAACACATTATGGTGCCAAATTTTTAATCAAAATTTCCTATTGTAGTTACTCAGCTAAATTTCTTTATTGCTACAGTCTGCTTAATTTCTAGAGTTACTATTGCCAGCCATTTATGATGCCGAACTATCATGAGAATATGGTAGAATTCCTGGAGGAATCAACTTCCATGACTTAAATGTAGCAAGAACTTAACCAGATTATTTTCATTTCAGGTGCATAAGCAAGGTATTGCACTTGGTAGGTCTGTTGATCTTTCCAAGTACAGTGGTTATGATGAACTGATTGCTGAACTAGATCAAATATTTGATTTTGACGGTGCACTACTTACTCTCAACAAGAACTGGCTTGTGGTGTACACTGACAATGAAGGTGATATGATGCTTGTCGGAGATGATCCGTGGAAGTAAGTGTTTGTATTTACATTTTTGCTGCTTTGCTTTATTTTGGCAGAGCTTAACTACTAGGTGGCTGACTCATTGTTTATTGCAGTGAATTCTGTAACATGGTTTGTAAGATTTACATCTACACTCGAGAGGAGGTCCAGAGTATGAACCCAGGAACATTAAATTCTAGACTTGAAGGGAGTCAAGCCACTTCAGAAGAAAATATTTCTGGCAAAGAAACAAACGGCCCTGTGCTTGGTGCTAATCGTGAGAATTCTGAGGGCTGTGCTGAGTTGTCACGGTATGTGGATGTTTCGTCCTGAAACTCATCTTTTGTTCAAATAATTTTTTTGGCTGTCATTTTCTCATGCTACTAGGTTGTGTTATTAAATATTTAAATAGTTGCATCGATGGTGCAGCAGAGCTTCCTCTCCTTTGAGTTATTGTTTACTAAAAAGACCATCTCATTAACTAATTTCCATAAATTTATAATGATGACAAAACACACTTGCGGACTGATTGTTCTGTTTAATTTTGAGCATCCTTTGTGTTTTCAGATGATTGGATCCTAAAGGGACTTAAGTTTCCAGTCTCTCTGTTGCCTTGTGCAGGTGGTCTCTTGAAGATGTGAAGCCAAAAAAGTTGGATGTAGCTTTCTATGATGGTTCCAACATATGAGATACTTTTCTTATTCCTACAGTTTTGATGGTATTGTAATTTTTGTTCTCATAGTCCCTTGTGATATATATGCATATATATGCTGGATAGGTAAAGCCTGTGTTTTGTCTTTTGCACCTACCTTGTAAATAGCTTGTCAGATTATAGTAGCAAGTCTAACTTTATATATATATATGTATATATCCAGTTGCCTCTTCTGTACAACCGTTCTAAAAAGAACCAGTTTGTAAGCGCTGCCTGGTTCAATCAGAATTCTACCAGTTTGTAAAACGGTTGTCCCTGCAGTTTGTGATCTAATTCCAGTCCCATGCTGTATAACATAATGTTTGTGATCTTAAATGGTTGATGCTTTTGCTGAAGTTTCCAAGACTCCACTGGTTCAGATTCCAGCTGACATTTCTTGGAAATTTTTATTCATGGTGCAACCTAGCGTTTGTTGTCTCTACTCGCAGCAGGAACTCCTGGTCTTTCATTTTGTCCGAAGATATCTGCAAATGTGATGTCACTGGTGATTATAGGGAAACAATATTGAATGCAACATATTTAGAAGTTAAGACCACTGCAGAATGGAAAGAGGATAAATGTATATATATATATATATGTATATATATATAGATACACTCGAGTTCATTGTGGTCGTCACGAGGTAAAGGATAAACTTCGTCAGGGATTTAATAATGTTCACATGGCGTTTCAACAAATGGTTGAAGAGTGGTGCCACCAACTTTTACGACAATCTGATCTCCGTCTCCTCCCACATCATCAACATGGACTAATAATCCAAAAGGAAATTACTTTGATTGCATATCATTAAAGCAAAAAAAAAAAAAAAAAAAAAAATTGAGGAATGTCGGAAGCCTCCTCCCGACAATCAATCCTATCTCATCTCATCATCAAAATCGACTAATCCTGAACTCTTGTCAGATGTAATATTTCACATCGCGGTTCCACGAATTATTGAGGAGTGTGATCTCAAAATGCTACCACCTCATGCAGACGAACTAATCCAAGATCAAACCAGCGGGATTCTTTTGTGAGGTTCAATAAATATACACACTTGGCATTTCAACAAATAGTCGAGGAATGCGTCCGTCCAATCTTCCTACAATCCAATATTGCTCAATATCATCATACATCATCATCATCGAATTCAGAGTAACTCGAGATGATGAAACTAATGTTGTTGTCAGATCTAATATAACTACTAACTACTTGAGGAATGAATACCCTACCTACCATCAAGCTTCCTAAAACCCCATCTCCATACTCCACCACACTCTCTGAATTAATCCGAGATGAAACTAGCGGGGATCCTTTTGTCAGATTTAATATGCGCATGACATTTTAAAAAAAATCGTTGGGGAATTGCCACCAAGATGAAGCTCCCTACATCCCGATCTTAATATCTTACCGCATCATGAAATTTTAGCAACCCACCAAGATGAAGCTCTTGTCAGATCTTAAATGTTGGGCACCAGATTCTGGGATCGGCTTAATTGTTGGTCAACATGTCCTTTTGCTTGGAAACAATATGGAGCACCTCAAGAAGCCAGTTATGAACAAATGTAAGATTTTATTTCTGCATGTTGTGGGTGATAGATGTTTGTTGATACAAGATCTCATGATAGAGGGGGAGGTATACATGAAAAATCTAATATTTGAGGATTAATCATATATATTTTGAGTGGTTGATTTGATTACGTGATTGAGATTTATCGAGTGAGCAAGAAATCCTCTGATATTTTTTTATATATATATTTTAATCTACCGCCATGGTCGTAGCTGTTCCCTTTTACTGTCGAACTCCGACCGTTTGCTGACTTCTTCTTCTGCTAGGCGCCCTTCGTCGATCCTCAACGAAGCCTCTGTCTTCTCCCCCTCACCAATGAAGCTGCCCTCAATCCACCTCGAAAAAGGCCGCAGGCTTATTCAAACCCAAACTCCTCACTCACTACTATTGCTCCTCTCTATCGCCGTCTGAATCCTCCACTCCCTTCTCTGCCTACCACTTCCTCGGTCGTCTCCATGACCACCGCCCTTCTGACCTTCCTTACTCCTCCTCCCTCTTGCTTCCTCCTCCGGTGGATCTCCGACGGAATTCTACGCTGCAGCGCTCTTCGTGTACTTTCTCCTCCTCTACTCGACGCGTCTTCATCTGGTTCTTGGTCACTTTTCCCTACTCTCTCCTCTTTTGGTGTGACGTTGGTTCCATTCCTCTATCCCTTGATCGTCCTCTGTTGCAACTGCACCTTCTCCTCCTCTTGAAGTCCGGTGGTGCTCCTCCTACAACATCTCCTTGAACCACCAGGTGGACATCTCGCTGATCTGCTACTGTCACTACAGCAGCAACACCCCGCCGCCACTTGTGGCCCACCTCTGCACTAAGTGCCAGGTGGGTGGTCCTTCTGTTGGTTACCACCATCGATCGACTACACCAACAGCCGACCCATTGTCGTCGTCGCTACTTTGTTGGCGGACCTTTCGCTGCTGCTACTCTGCCGATGGATCCACTGTGGTCGCCGATCTCTTATCAAATTCTCAACCGTGTCAATTGAAGCAGTGGAGATCGAGATAGATAGTAGCCTCCTCTAGATTGGTGACAGTTTCAACTGTGTGTGTGTGTGTTTTTTTTTTTTTTTTTTTTTTAACGTACATACACACACTGTTGATCAACTAGATTTAAGTAGTTGATTTGATTAAGTGATTTAAGTGCATGATTGAGTAAAATCTATCCCTCAAAACTATATCGTCTCCTCGTTAAATAAAATCAATCTCTTTCGTAACTTATTTCTTAATTCACCGATTATGACCCCTCATTAAATAAAATCGATCGCTTTCATAACTTATTTCTTAATTCACCAATTATGTATGACCTAGAAACATTTGGCATTTACGACCAAAGAGATAAAAAGAGTTACTTCAAATTATGTCCAATCTTGAATCTTACCACGCTCATTTCCTTTGATTTCTAATTATTGTATGATGTTTTCTTTTGTCATTTTTATGAGGAGGATGGATAATAAGTACAGAAGGAATTTTATGGAATGCTGTGTTTGATTGGCAATGAGAGACATATTTATAACAAAGCAGAAGTGAAGTATTACGGGAACATCAATCAGCATACATCTAAACAAAGAGCAAGAAGCAGTGAGACAAGAAGAATGTTGTCAGTAATGACATGAATTAAAGGATTAATGAGATTGTGTCAAGATGACCACAACTTATACACCCGCATATCATTTATGCTATGATGATGGATGCAAAAGAAAGCAAAGAAAAAGCTTTGGTTCATACATATAGTAAGTACATGGAAGCTAAATAAATAAACAGGAAGGGAGAAGGAAAATTGCTACATAGTTTTTTATTTTTTTTTTAAAAGAAAAAAAAAGAAAAAAAGCAAGACAATCTTTTCACTAATCTAAATCAAAACACAAGCAGCTGACTACCGATGCACTCGACTAGATGATTATAAGTGACTTCAAACTTATAAGAAACAAAAAAAAAATACAGATTTCTGCCGATACAATTATCCATCGATAAGACTTTTTATTCCATACAAAGAAAGAGCGGGAAACTGTTATCTGATTACAGAACTAGCTTTAAAATAAGTGCCAGTCGGCCACCTTCCTCGAGTTGCAGGACACAAATTCTGAAGTGCTAATATGACCATCCAATTCATTACTTCTTTTTAAGATGATTTAGGAAAAGGGAGCCATTAGAAATAGATGCTCCACTGGGCTTAATGCAATTGCTGACTCTCCTTGATGCCTCACAACATAGTATTGTCGTAGCCGGCGGCAGAATGCAAGAGAACGCCCTTGATTTCTTCTGGCAGAACACCAGGACGCTCTTTGCATTGCTGAACAAGGGCAAAAGAAAAACTTCAGTTGTCATTGCTGAAACAAAAAAGAGAGAGGCAATTGAACTAAGAATCAAGAATCCAATGCAACATAGCCAAGCAAATGTAATGAGCTCAATATGCTGGTGATATAAGATACACTACCTCAGCTCGGAAAACATCTAGGGCAAACCCATTGAAACAGCTGATGACAGCCTGCTGGATGTCAAGCCCAAGGTCATCAAGTGCCCTCATAGCGGAGAGCAATAAACCAGGTCTACGGGCACAAAACATATGAATGTTAACTGCTCGGCCTTCTCTTATCCTGACCTCAATCTACAAAACACACAATTTCGATCAGTTTGCATCACGATAACAACATAGTGAATTTTCTAGACAAGACTCCAGTCTAATAAAATCGTCAACCAAGCTTTTTCAGATTTATTCTGAGCTCAAGCATCAAGTTCCACAAGGAATTGGAAGCAGCTATCTCTGATTGTTTAGAAAATGACCATGGCTTTGCACACAACTCAGATCATTATTAAGTAATCAGATTGTCAATATCTTTTCTGAAGCCTTGTTGATCAATAGAAAGCAGGATTTTTCCGGGTTACCACGACGAGGAAGGAAGAAAATTTTCATTCTATTACGATAATTAAGGCTGGCAAAATGATTAAGATATTGGAGAGCAGATAAAAAAAAAAAAAAGCAGGCACAAACACGAGCTGGTTGACTATTTGGGCTTGGCAAAGAACTTGCGCAGAGCTCCCCCTTCGCACGGCACGGTAGAGTGGGTAGTGTTGGAGTCAGAGGGTGAAAGCTTGTCCCACTAGTATGAGGCATTGAAGAACTGGAAGGTGCTGATTCAAGTTCATTGTGAAGGTCATTGATTCTTTGTAAAAGCTCCTTCAAGTACTCAATTGCATCACCAAGAATGGAAGCTCTGTCCATCTACAAGGATAAGAAGAATTAGTTATGCTAAATTCTTAATGATGCAAAATAACAAGATGACATCTTCCTTGACCAATTCAGAAAGATGTTAAAAATTTTCAGATACTCCTACAACACAAATGTTATGATTCATCATCGATGATGAAGAACCAACATATGCTCATATATGAAGGCATCCACTTTTTACCTTTGAACACTAGATGTTAAAGTGAATTATTTGTTGTGTTTAATGTGGCTTAGGAGCACCACAAATATATCGTTACTTGTTAGCAATCACAACATAAACCTTTTATTCATAGCACTGCAGTGCTCTAAAACAGCTAAATAATTGCACTGAAAAATGGAGTGGGTAAGGTTCTAAAACATCACTAGAAAAAATGGCACTGAGGTGTAAAAGAACAAGCAACAGCATCACCTAAATAATCACCAAGCCCAGAAACTATCACAAGGAACAAGAGGTTCAAGTCTCTAATGAACCAACCATAGGAATCATCATCTGATACCATTAACCAAGCAGAAAAAAAAAAAAAAAAAGACCTTTTGAAGCAAATGATGATCGGCATAAACATACTTGATTGCAAACAAGATGGCTGCAAATTTGCTCTAGAAGAATTGATTTCAGGATACACACAACTGAGAAACTCTAAGTATTGGACAACTTCTAACAAAGAACCGGAGGTGATGAAGATTTACTTCACCTTGCTGATCTTGGGAACAACAGATCTAAGCATGTAAAGCCGGTCATTGAGCTTCTTCCTTCTCCTCCTCTCGGCCATCAAGTTCTTTGCAGGGAGGCCCTTCTTCTTCCCCTTCTGGTCTCCACCACCTGCTGTCACTGTGCTGTTGGCAATCGAGTTGCTACCTCCACCACCGCCCTTGGCATTATCCTCGTCCTTGGCATTCTCTGCCGCAACTTCATCCGTGTCATAGTTCAATCCTGACGCGTCGACGCTTCCCTCGTCGTCCTCATTCCCCTTCCTCTTCTTCTCGTTCTCTTCTTCCAAAGCCGACTTGCTACCGTTACCCTGTCCCGCTCCTTCCGAGCCCCATAGCCCCAAGAAGCCACCTTTTTTGCCGGCAGCTGATGGATTCTGGCGGAGAGCGGACGCCGCCCGTTTCTGGAACAGAGTCGGCTGCGCGCCCACAGGAGGGAACATCTCCAGAGGCCTCAGCAACTTAGACCGGTTGAGAAATGGAGAACTGTCGAAGTTGTCGAAGCCCACGGCGACACCGGAGATGGAACCATCACAGTTTTCGGATGGGAGCAGCAGACGACCACCGGCGAATTCAGCTCCGGAGCTCAGATGGGGACAACCAAGTTGCTCACCCGCCACCATTCCAGCGAAACCAAGGATTCCTCCCCCACCCCCGCCGCCGCCTCTGTTCATCAAGACGGGTGTATTAGACACTTGGGGAGCCGGAAGAAAACCCGGAGCATCGCACCCTAGATCAAGACCGGCGTCGAAAGGATTCGAACAAACAGCGCCGAAGAGAGAAGCAAGGGCGGACTTTGCCGGGAAAAAGGGCTGGCTTTGATCGAGGTCGTCGACGGCAGGGAGCAGCAAGGCCTCGTGCGGCTTCGGGTTCGAGGGAAAGGCTGCGTCTCGATGCGCCTGGAAGACTTGGAAGGGGTGATGGGCGGCGGGAGACGTCACGGGGTTGGAAGTAGCGCCGCCACCCAAGTACCAGTCGTCGTCGTCGTCGAGCATGGACTTGAAGCTGGGGAGGCGGAGCTCGTCCTTGCTCTCGCCCATCGCTTCCCCGCTGGCGCTGGGCGTGTTTGCTCTCGTCCACGACGCAGCGTCCTCCTCATCGCCTCCATCTTCCGCCCACACGACGCCGTGGATCCTCGAGAGCATGGCTTCTTTCTTCTCCCCTCGTTTCCACCACCACCTTGCGCGTTCGAGAAGAAGTCAGAGGGAGCTTGTGTTCAACCTTCGCTTCAGATTTTGATCGCGCTCCATCTGGAAGATGCTGATGGGTAAGGAAACGTTAACACTTACGGGTTCGAACGGCGACGCGGCGTGCTCGCCTTTGGTACGGGTACTCTGGCCCCCTGTCGCCCGCCATTATTACTGGGTTTGAAGTCCCAAAATAACCATGGCGAAAAAGACTGTTTTGACTCTTTCGATGTCACCAGCTTTGTTTAATGGTGGTCATTTGTCAACATCTGCTTGCTTGCTTCCGACGTCAGCTCACCTCACCTCATCAGCTCGTCGTCAAGCAAGTCATTGCATGGGATTGGAATTGGGATTCTTCAAACAAAGGGAAATGTTTTTGGCCACGAACGATCTTTTTATCTGATACGAGTAACAAGGGGAACAAAAGACGATACAGTTTTCCTTTTGCTTAGCCGTCATGTCATATTGGTAGGAACACCACGACGCATGCAAAAAGAACAAATGTTTGTAGTAACTTCATTTATTTGCCAGCAGCTTGTCACAGAGAACTGCTACTAGTCTTAATAACCTTAAAACATACGGTGAAAAAAGTTATGCCAAATGGGAAGAACACTTATCATCCCTCTACAACCATATATATACGACAGTCAAGTAGTCATTTCACTCATCAGATTCAGCAAATCAATTGACTTCTTAGGCTTTCTTTTAGCTATGCTTCGATTGGCTGGTGGAGAGTTTGGACAAGATGCATCCAATCATATCCTACCTAGTGTTTGTGATGCTGAACATTTATTGTTGCAGGGAAAAAAAAATATATATTTTAAAGATAAAAGAGAGGCTTTTGAAGGGGCAGTAGTGATGTCTTTGTAATGTGCACATTTGTTATTCTTATAGCTTTGGAGCTTTTATAGTCGCTCCCTGGTTAATAATGGACGTACCACCCAAGATGGCTGGTGATGGTAGAGAGACAGTGAGGTAGGGCTGTGCTTTAACGGCCGGAAGAGGTCCCTCGCAAGGCGCCATTAATGACAGAGAGAGCGTAGTAAATGGGAGAGAGAAGAAGGAGAGGAAGGGAAGACGAGAGTCCCGTGATCGCGTCTGTTCAACTTGGATCGGTTGGTTACCTTCGCTTTCATGCAGTGATGGGGCTGCTGCTGCCAAGCTCGGTTACTGTGTCCATGCGCAGCTAACTGCGTGTAAGCAGTTCACAGTTCACAGTGTGTGTGTTTGTGACCGACCGGTGGAAGGAAAACTTGCACCACTGTTGCTGGTTTCACATTCCCTCCGAGAAGGAAGATAGATAGAGAGAATATACCATCACTAAGATAAGATATATGTCTCGGCAATATAAATAAACTTCAAATCTATCTCATCACTGAGAAGTAAAATATTAACATTTTAGATAATCTATTTATAATATTTAATTAAATAATTTTTAATCATATATTTAAATATTATATATATATATATATATATATATATATTATGATTCATCATTAAATCATAAATTAATTAAAAATTAAAATATATTAAAAAAATAAAATATATTATTTTATATTTGTTTCTACCATAAGCTTTCATCACATATGTCAATTTTAGACTAATACAACTGAAATGTCTTATGAGTGAAAGGTTTTACGAGAAAGTTAAACTAGTTGATAAAATATATCGACGGCATGAGAAATACCTATTTGATATTTAATAACTTGGTATCTAATAAAGTAAGAGTGGATAACAATGTATTTCATACGAGAATATAACATCCGATTAGAATATAAATAGGTGACATCGATATTATCATAATATATTATAAAAATATATTTAGATATGATATTAAGTTCATATTACTACCAAATTGGTGACTCAGTTGAGTTCTACTGTACTAGCATAATGACTTTAGTATTCAATTTTAGTAATGGATCTTGTGATTATGTTTTGGTTCTTGAAACTTCAACTAATCAAATTAGTTTTAAGACAAAATAGGTTGATAATCATTAGTATTACTTTCCTAATCAAGACATAGAAATGAAAATGAATATTTACGATGAAGTCTATGAATAAGTCCCTTTAAGATATCATAGGATATATTTTAGTACATATCAATGTGTAATGAACGATCGATGTATGAATTATGATAATTTGTTGACTGAAAATGAAATGTTTATATGTATAGGAACCAAATACTTATATATATTGTGTGAGATCCATTGTAGGGTTATCATCATATAATTTGACATCTTTTTGACATTTTATATATTTTTATTTAATAATAAATCTTGAATGTACCTCTTTTGAAATAGAAAAGGTCATAAGTATGTGAACTATAGCCACCACTATCAATATCTTAGTTTACAAAAATAGTTTGAATATTAGGGAGTGGATAAGCCAAGAGGTTGCTGTATAAAGATATTTTAAATTAAGGACCTTTGCAAAAAAATATTATTAATATCAAATTGACACGTATGCCAACTTTCAGTGATAACTAAACGCACGATCAGTCAAATTATTTATCGATGTAATAACTAGACTAACAGTCTTTATGAAATCAATATTTGATCGTTTGTAAAACTCTTTAGCCACTAATGCTTTGTGCCCAGCAACAGATCATTCTAGTTTCACTTAATTCAAAAGATCCACTTGATTTGGAAACCTCAACGGAAGCATCACATAAGCAGTGGAAATCAAAACAAAATCAAATTTTCACGCAGATCAAATCATCGTGCAAAAGATTGAGTCGCGAGAAAGCCGCAAAAATGATAAAATCATGTCATGTGATAGATTGATTACCTAGGGAGATCGTATATCTTTGTATTCTAGATCCGGATGGAGAAGATGAAGGAAGTCAAGCGTCTTCCTCTCTACCGGTATCCACATGATGGATCTCTGTAGTGAAACTCCTCCAATCTGATCTCACAACTCTTGCGTAGAAGGAGGGAGGAGAATAGGAGGGGTAGCCAAAGCTGTAGCATATCAACCATGAACCTCCCTCCTATTTATAGAGAGCCACCAAAAAAACCTTAGGGTTTCTGCTTTAGTGGGTATTGGATCTCTATCTAATTACCCACTAACATTGTATTATTGGATCTCTATCTAATAATCTATTTATGCCTCTAATTGGGCCTTATGCAAGGAGCCAATCAGTATAGGGTCTCATCTAATGAGAATAAGGGCTAATTGGATCTCCATCCAATCCTCTATTCGCTGAAGCATCGACCATATGTGTGTGACCCTATAGGCTCGATACCGAGCTGGCCATGTGTCACTCCCATCAGAACTCATTTCAATATAGTGATTATTATCCTCATAATAATTCACTCGACTCATCAACTATAGACGTATGTATTCACTCACGTGATTGGCTTGTAGGGCACTTGTAACCAACAATCTCACACTTGACTTAAAGTTAATCACCTATGTGTTTGATCCCCATCAGACTCCTGTGATGCTCAAATACAATTTGAGCCAGCAGCTTCGTTAATGGATCTACAATGTGATCTTCGGATGAAACTCTTTCCATTGCCATATCTTTATGGGCTATGATCTCTCTAATTTGATGGAACCTCCTTAGAACGTTTCTGATGAGACCTAAGTTCCCTTGCTAGAACTATCGCCCTGTCACTGTCGTAGTATATGGGAATTAGCTCAACACTGCTTGGTACAACTCCCAAATCTCTAATGAACTTCTTCATCTACACCCCTTCTTTTGCTACTTCTGTTAGAGCAATGTATTTCACCTTTGTGGTCGAGTCAATAGTAGTATCTTGCTTGGAACTCTTCCAACTTACTGCTCCTCCATTCAAGGTGAAAACATACCCTGAGTTTGACTTGCTATCATCGATGTCAAACTAGAAACTCAAGTCTATGTAGCACTTAACATTGAGGCTACCTCCTCCATATACCAATAAAAGATCATTAGTCTTTCTCAAATACTTAAGGATACACTTTACTGCCTTCCAGTGTTCCAAACCTGGATATGCTTGATACCTGCTCGTGACACTCAGAGCATACACTATATCAGGCCTGGTACATAGCATAACATACATGATAGACCCTATCGCTAAGGCATAGGGTATCTTATCCATGTTTGTCCTTTCTTTATGAGTCTTTGGAGATATACTCCTAGAAAGTAATATTTCATGTCTCATCGGTATGAGACATCTCTTGGAATTCTCCATGTTAAACCTTTTGACAATGGAGTCTATATATATGGATTGGGATAAGCCAAACATCCTCTTGGATCTATCCCTATAGATATGGATCCCCAAAATATAGGTTGCTTCCTCGAAGTCCTTCATGGAAAAGTTTCTGGATGGCCAAGTCCTTTACTGTAAAGAGCATTTCTACATCATTCCCAATAATTATGATGTTATCCACATATAACACCAAGAAGGTGATAGCGCTCTCATTTACCTTCTTGTATACACAAGGCTCATCTTCGTTCTTAACGAAGTCATAAGATCAAATCTTATGTTCTAACTTCGGGAAGCTTGCTTCAATCCATAAATGGATCTAAGCAACATACATAATTTATCTGGACTCTCTTTGGATACGAATCTCTCTAGCTGTATCAGATACACCTCCTCCTCGAGGTTGCCATTGAGGAATGTCATTTTCACATCCATCTGCCAGATCTCAAAGTCCTAGTGTACTGTAATGGCCAAAATAATTATAATGAATTTAAGTATGGCTATAGGTGAAAAGACTTCGTTATAATCAACTCCTTGTCTTTGATGATATCATTTAGCTATCAACCTTGTCTTATAGGTCTTCACATTTTCATTTACACCGATCTTCTTATTGAAGATCCACTTATACCCGATATATACAATACCCTCAAGTGCATCCATAAGGTTCCAAACCTTATTAGAGTATATGAAATCCATCTCAGAATTCATGGCTTCTTGCCACTTCCCAGAGTTTATACTCATAATAGCCTCCTCGTAGGTCTGAGGATCAACATCCTGAGAGTCCTCTCCACTGATATGTCCCATATATGTTTTAGGAGGGTGAGATACTCTACTAGACATATGCAAAGTTGGAACTTGTGTACTAGGTACCTGAATAAACTCGAACTCTAGAATGGTGCTTGAGCTAGGTTCTCTAACCTCGCTCAACTCTATCTCACTCCTACTATTTCCACTAAGAATGTGTTCTTTCTCAAGAAACATAGCTCTTTTAGCAATAAAAAATGTTACGGTCATCGGGATGATAGAAATAGTACCCACAAGTTTCCTTGGGGTATCCCACGAACTTGCACCATTATGTTCTTGATTCCAATTGGTCGGGATTGTATCTTTTAACATGAGCAGGACAGCCCCAAATCTTAACCATCTTAATATCAAACTTTTTTCCTTTCCATATCTCATATGGTGTAGACACTATCGACTTTGATGTAACTCTATTTAGAAGGTAAGTTGCGCTCTCTAGGACGTATTCCCAGAATGAGACGAGTAGGTCAGTGAAACTCATCATGGACTGCACCATGTCTAACAACATTGATTCTCCTTTCTGATACACCGTTTGCTGGTTACAGGTGCCCTGCAAGCCAATCACGTGAGTGATGACACGTGTGACACGTTGTGTGATATTTTTGCTTATGATTAATATTGGCATATTCTCACATTATATTATTTGTTGCATATATATTGTGATGTCCTTGGTTCTGTGCAATGGGAATCGGATCGTGATGAGATCATGATAATGAGATCGATTCACCTTTAAACATAGATCCTAAATAATCCCGGTCATAGGTTACTCGAGAGGGACATTGAGATAACCGAACATATTGGTGTACTATGTACCCATCTATCTGATGGAGGCGACTGGTCTCATAGCCACTTGTGTGGAGATACTAAGGATATAATATAGGTGCTCATTGGAGAACGAGTTTACTAATTGATCCGCTTATGGAATATTGTATGGTTAATGATACCTAATGTCAGACAGCGATTCCATAGTCTCAGTTGTGTATCTGGTCCTAAGACTTGAGACACAAAGGATGCCTTATATGAGTACTCATTTCTTTAACGCCAGACTTACAGGTTTGGAAAGTTCCAAATCTGGTACAATTGGTTATCGGGATTGGTAGCCAACCTTACGAAGACAATTGAGTATCAAAAAATGATCATCCACTCTCAGTATCACGAGAGGAATATCTCTTGTGTGCTTGCTCAGACAAATCCCTAGCCATGGTTATTCAGATTGAGAAGTTCTCCGAGAGAATCCGATTAGAGCGAGACTTAGATGGATTTCGTATGTGACCTGACAGTACCATGTCCAATATATGGTCTATGAGATATTAGTTGGATGAGAGATTATACATACACGTTAACTGTGGATAAACAGGTTCGATGAATTTGATCCCCCTACACTGTCTGGAGACTATGGAGTAGTGGCCTAATACGTCCATAGTTGATGAGTCGAGTGAATTATTATGAGGATAATAATCACTATATTGAAATGGCCAGCTCGGTATCGGGCCTACAGGGTCACACACATATGGTGGATGCTTCAGCGAATAGAGGATTGGATGAAGATCCAATTAGCCCTTATTCTTATTAGATGAGACCTTTTGCTGATGGGCTCCTTGCATGAGGCCCAATTAGAGGCCTAAAGAGATTATTAGATAGAGATCTAATAATGCAAGGTTAGTGGGTAATTAGATAGAGATCCAATACCCACTAAAGCAGAAACCCTAAGGTTTTTTTGGTGGCTCTCTATAAATAGAAGAGAAGTTCATGGTTGATAGGCAAGAGTTGCGAAATCAAATTATGGGTATTGAGCCTAGAGGGTCACACACATATTGTGGATGCTTCAGCGAATATTGGATGAAGATCTAATTAGCCCCTATTTTCATTAGATGAGACTCTATGCTTATGGGCTCCTTGATTAAGGCCTAATTAGAGGCCTAAGAAGATTATTGGATAGAGATCCAATAATGCAAGTTAGTGGGTAATTGGATGGAGATCCAATATCCACTAAGGTAGGAGCCCTAGGGTTTTTGGTGGCTCTCTATAAATAGGAGGGGAGATTCATGGTTGATAGGTTGTAGCTTTAGCCATCACCTCCTATTCTCCTCCCTTCCTTTGTGCAAGAGTTGCGAGATCATATTGGAGGAGTTTCGCTGCAGAGATCCATCATGTGGATACTGCTAGAGATGAGGACTCTTGACCTCCTTCATCTTCTCCATTCGGATCTGGAATACAGGGATATACGATCTTGCTAAGTAAAATCAATCTTTCACACATAATAATTTTTTTTATTTTTGTGATTTTTCTTGCGATCCCAATTTTTTGCATGACGATTTGATCTACGTGGGAAACCTGCGCATGTGATGCTTCTGTTGAAGTTTCCCAACAGTGGTATCAAAGCCAAAGTTTTCGTGTGAAAGATCGATTTTAAACTGCGTGTGATGAGATTGAATCGCGTAGAATCATTCTACGTGTTGTTTTCACAGCGAAGACAGCGAGGAGGGGCGGCCAACCACGACCAGCCCTCATGCAGGGCTGGCCACCCACGGCCAGGCCGCGGGCAAGGCCCCTTGTAAGGGGGCGACCGACTATGGCCAGGGCCAGCCCGCAAGGGAGGTCGACGCCGCTTGCAGGGGCAGTAGCCCGTAGGGGCAGCGCTTGCAGGCACGGCCTGCTACGGCCAGCTCGTAGGGGCGATAGCCACCCGCGGACACACCCGCTTGCAGCGCGGTGCCCGCAAAGGGGGCTGGCTGCAGGACGCCCGCAAGGGGCTACCACCCGCGGCCAGCAGGGGTGGCTGCCGGCGAGCAAGGGCAGCCGCCGCCTACGCAGGGGCAACAGCAGCGGCAACGACAGTGCAGATGGGGCAAGAGGGGTTAAGGCATCCTTTTGAGAAAAGGATGATCCTGCCCCTTTAAATTTTAAAATTTTCATGGACTGTCCTCGTGTTCAGAATTCCTAATATGCCCTCAATAATTTTAGAAATTATGAGGACTGTCCTCTCATCCAAAATTATAAATACCCTTGACAATTCTGGAAATTATGAGCATGTCCTGATTTCCAGAAAAATAATTAATTAAATAGTTTAATTAATTATTATATATATATCTAGTAATCCTATATATGATGTGGATGGATGATCATGAGCCAAGTGTTGTGATGTGTGTAATTGTGATTATTATTATTATTATTAGGGCTTGCGAGCCTACGTTTTTCTCATTTATTATTGGGCCAGCATGCTTGTGATTATATGTAATTACATCGAGAGGCACAGTAGGAGCGTGGAGGTGACAGCGGGACCCACGATGCCGTGGTGGGAGATCACGACGCATGGTGATGCGACGATCTGATGGAATCGATGATGACGAGATTAACAATCACATGACATAGAGATGCACCGATGCACACATAGATCCTATTGTGAGTGATTAGGCCCTATTGGCTCGGGCTTAATCATATTAGGTGACGACTCATGATCATCCGATGTGGCTTGCATATGTGATGTGTTATACACCTACTAGATATATGTGTATATATATTTGCATGCGATGTAGATATATATTAAATATGTATGTGTGTGACACGACATATTAGGAGACTGATACAAAACAAAAACCCCTCCTACGATAATATTAAATCAGTAAGCGTGAGGCGATAAGATTGACCCACGTGGCCTTCCATCGTTATAGGAAGAAATTGAATCACGACATAGGTTAAGTTGGTCGAGTCCCTCAAGGCTCACCTATCGAGATCTTGCCTATGATATAGAGATGCCATCGGTGACCTGAGGACATGGTATGCTTGGTCGGGTCCCTCGAGGGCATATCATCGAATTAGACTCATCTTGTAACTATGGTGATGACTTAACTAAACATTATGGTTGGTCGAGTCCCTCAAGACTATGATGATTTAGAGGTCGAACATGACAGTAATTACAAGGAGTTGTGATTGGCAAAGGTTGCCTACCTTTTGGGCTTAGTGTAATTGGTTGTGTCCCTCGAGGTTGCACTAAAATGTCGATTGGATCCCGATCCCCACTAGGAGTCTGCCGGAGACTTCCGTCTCATGTGTCGAGGGTGTCGCATGATTCGCTAAGAAAATAGTGGGAGTACATTAAGATAGAAGTCCATATCTTAATTAGTATTTTCTGTAAAATCTGCATGTCATTTAATTTACGCTATATCTTGCTTGTCGCTTGTAAAACCCCTACGTGGCATACTTGATGTCAACTGCCTCATTGGTCCAAAAGCTCCACAATTTGAGAATTGTTCTCATGGAAGAGAAAATCGTATATGTCATTAACATGATTGTGCCCACGCTGGAGAAAAGGATAAGCGAGGATGAGATCACTCGCTTTGTGAAGTATATAGATAGTCCTAGAGGATAACCTGTGTGTTGATCTTATACTTCAGTTCCTACTGGATTCCTTTTCAAAGTTCATTATTAACTTTAATATGAACAAGTTTGAGGTGACTCTCCCTGAGCTCTTCAATATGCTGAGGGAAGCTGAGAGTGCCATCAAGGAGAAGCCAGTTCTCTATATTAGTGAGACCAAAAAGAAAAGGAAGGCTAGCAAGACCCTTAAAAAGGGTAAGGGCAAAGAAAGATCAGGTAAGGCAAAGGTTGCCAATAAATACCCAGGAAAGGATAAAGGATAGTGCTTCCACTATGGCCAAGATGGGCATTAGAAGAGGAAATGTATAGACTACCTTACAGAGAAAGCGAGATAGAAGCTTCAGGTATATTCATGATCAGTCTCCACTTGTCAGATTTTCATGATAACACATGGGTATTGGATACCGTGAGTGTTTATCATATCTATAATTATTTGTAGGTTCTGACAAAACCTAGGAGATTGGCTAGAGGCGAGATGAACCTAAAGATGGGCAATGGAGCAAGAGTTATTGCAGTTGCTGTTGGAGAGGTCACCCTACATCTGCCTGGTGGAGCTATTATTGCATTAGATGCATGCTACTTCATTCCCTCTATTATCAAAAATATTATTTCTATCTATGTTTGACAATTAGTGGATAAAATTAGTTTTTGAGAATAATAGTTATTTAATAATTATGGATGATGAGATCATCACTAGAGGGACCCTTATAAATGGCTTATATGTGTTAGACACTTCTCCACACATCATGAATATAAATATGTCTAAGAGGAAAAGAGATGAGGTGAATAATGCATACCTATGACATTGTAGGCTAAGTCATGTATATGAGGGAATGATTCAAAAGTTGATGAAAGATAGATACTTAGATCTATTTGACTATGAGACATACACAACTTGTAAACCTTGCCTTCGTGGAAAGATGATCAACTCTCTTTTTAGTGGAACTAGAGAGAGAGCCACCGAGTTATTGAAACTTATACATAGTGATGTATGTGGTCCCATGTCGACTCAGGCTATAGGTGGTTACTCATACTTCATTACACTCAATGATGATTTCTCTAGGTATGAACATGTGTACTTAATAAAGTACAAATCTGAGGCATTTAAGAAATTCAGGGAATATAAGAATGAGGTAGAAAACCAAATTGGAAAGAGTATTAAGACTCTTCGATCAGATTGAGGAGGAGAATGCTTGAGTACGAAGTTTACTCATTTCCTTAGGGACAATGAGATTCTATCCCAGTGGACACCTCCTTATACACCTCAGCTCAATGGTGTATCAGAAAGGAGGAATCGCACGCTGTTAGACATAGTGTAGTCCATGATGAGTTTCGTTGACTTACCCGTCTCATTCTAGCGGTACGCCCTAGAGACTACAGCTTACCTTCTGAATAGAGTTCCATCAAAGTTGGTAGTGTCTACACCATATGAGATATGGAAAAGAAAGAAGCTCGATCTTACGATTGTTAAGATTTGGGGCTGTCCTGCCCACATTAGAAGACACAACCCCGATAAGTTAGAATCAAGGACAAAATGGTGCACATTTGTGGGATAACCAAAGATAACTTATGGGTATTATTTCTATCATCCCGAGGACCGAAAGACCTTTGTTGCCAAAAGAGCTGTGTTCCTTGAGAAGGAACACATTCTTGGTGGAAACGGTGGGAGTGAGATAGAATTGTGCGAGGTTGGAGAACCTAGCTCAAGCATCATTCTAGAGCCCGAGTCTATTCAGGTACCTAACATACAAATTCTAATTTTACGTAGATCTAGTAGAGTATCTCACCCTCCTGAAAGATATGTGGGACGTATCAGTGGAGATGACTCTCAGGATGTTAATCATCAGACCTACGAGGAGGCTATTATGAGTATAGACTCTAGGAAGTGGCAAGAAGCCATGAATTCTGAGATGGATTCCATGTACTCTGACAAGGTTTGGAACCTTGTGGATGCACCTGAGGGTATTGTACCCATCGGCTGCAAATGGATCTTCAAAAAAAAGATTAGAGTGGATGAAAAGGTAGAGACCTATAAAGCAAGCCTGGTAGCTAAAGGATATCGTCAATGACAAGGAGTTGACTATGATGAAATATTTTCACCTGTAGCTATGCTTAAGTCCATTAGAATTATTTTGGTCATTACAATACACTATAACCATGAGATCTAGCAAATGAATGCCAAAACGATATTCCTCAATGACAACCTCAAGGAGAAGGTGTATATGATACAACCAGAGAGATTCGTATCCAAAGAGAGTCTAGATAAAGTATACAAGTTACTTAGATCAATTTATGGATTAAAGCAAGCTTCCCAAAGTTAGAATATAAGATTTGATGAGGTGATCAGATCTTATGACTTCGTTAAGAATGAAGATGACCCTTATGTGTACAGGAAGGTAAGTGAGAGCACTATCACCTTCTTGGTATTATATGTGGATGACATTCTAATAATTGGGAATGATGTATGAATGCTATCCACAGTAAAGACTTGACTATCCAAAAACTTCTCCATGAAAGACTTAGGGGAAGCATCATATATTTTAGGAATCTGAATCTATAGAGATAGATCCAAAAGGATGCTTGGATTGTCCCAGTCTAGGTACATAGACTCCATTGTCAAAAGATTTGGCATGAAAAATTTCAAGAGAGGTCTCATACCGATGAGACATGGAATATCACTTTCTAGGAGTATGTACCCAAAGACTCCTGAAGAAAGGGCAGACATAAATAAGATACCTTATGCCTCAGCAATAGGGTCTATCATGTATTTGATGCTTGGCTTGTCCCAGTCTAGGTACATAGACTCCATTGTCAAAAGATTTGGCATGAAGAATTTCAAAAGAGGTCTCATATCGATGAGACATGGAATATCACTTTCTAGGAGTATGTACCCAAAAACTCCTGAAGAAAGAGCAGACATAGATAAGATACCTTATGCCTCAACAATAGGGTATATCATGTATCTGATGCTATGTATCAGGCCTGATATAGCACATGCTCTGAGTGTCATGAGTAGGTATCAGGCAGATATAGGTTTAGAACACTGGAAGGCAGTAAAGTGTATCCTTAAGTACTTGAGAATGACTAATGATCTTTTGCTGGTATATGGAGGAGGTAGCCTCCAAGTTGAGGGCTACACGGACTCGAGTTTTCAGTCTGACATTGATCATAGTAAGTCAAATTCAGGGTATGTTTTCCATGAATGGAGGAGCAGTAAGCTGGAAGCAAGATACTACTGCTGACTCGACCACAGAGGCGAAATACATTGCTGCAGTAGAAGCAGCAAGGGAAGGGGTGTGGATGAAGAAGTTCATCAAGGATTTGGAAGTCATACCAAGCAGCATGGAGCTGACTCTCATATATTGTGATAGCAACATAACAATAACTCTAACAAGGGAACCCAGGTCTCTTCAGAATTGTTCTAAGGAGGTTCCATATGATTAGAGCGATTATGACCCGAAAAGATATAGCAATAGAAAGAGTTCCATCCGAAGATAATATTGCAGATCCACTGACGAAGCCGTTGGCACAGATTGTCTTTGAGTGTCACAAGGGTCTGATGGGGATCAGACACATAGGTGATTGACTTTTGGTCAAGTGGGAGATTGTTGGTTACAGGTGCCCTGCAAGCTAATCACGTGAGTGATGACACGTGTGATACGTTGTGTGATCTTTTTGCTTATTATTAATATTGATATATTCTCACATTATATTATTTGTTGTATATATATTGTGATATATATTGTGATATCCTTGGTTATGTGCAATGATAATCAGATCGTGATGAGATCACGATAATGAGATCGATTCACCTTTAAACATATATCCTAAATAATCCCGGTCATAGGTTACTCGAGAGGGACATTGAGATAACCGGACAGATCGGTATACTATATACCCGTCCATATGATGGATGTGGCTGGTCTCATAGCCACTTGTGTGGAGACACTCAAGATATAGTACAGGTGCTCATTAGAGAATGAGTTCACTTATTAATCCACTTATGGAATATTGTATGGTTAATGATACCTAATGTCAGACAGCGATTTCATAGTCTCAATTGTATATCTGGTCCTTAGACTTGAGATACCAATGATGCCTTGTACGAGTACCCCTTTCTTTGACGCCAGACTTACAGGTTTGGAAAGTTCCAAATCTGGTACAATTGGTTATTGAGATTGGTAGCCAACCTTACGAAGGCAATTGAGTGTCAATAGAGGATCATCCACTCTCGATATCATGAGAGGAATATCTCATATGTGCTTGCTCAGACAAACCCTGGCCATGGTCATTCAGATTGAGAGAGAAAGAGTTCTCCGAGAGAATCTGATTAGAGCGAGACTCTGACGGATTCTGTATGTGTCCTGATAGTACCATATCTCTGGGATATTAGTTGGATGAGAGATTATAGATACACAGTAACTGTGGACAGACAGGTTCGATGGATTCGATCTCCATGTACCGTTTGGGGACTATGGCGTAGTGGCCGAGTACGTTCATAATCGATGAGTCGAGTGAATTATTATGAGGATAATAATTCACTATATCAGAAGGAGTTCTAATGGGAGTGACTCATGGCCAGCTCGATATCGGGCCTAGAGGGTCACACACATATGGTAGATGCTTCTGCGAATAAAGGATTGGATGAAGATTCAATTAGCCCCTATTCTCATTAGATAAAACTGTATGCTTATAAGTTCATTGATTAAGGCCCAATTAGAGGCCTAAGGAGATTATTGAATAGAAATCCAATAATGCAAGGTTAGTGGGTAATTGGATGGAGATCCAATACCCACTAAGGCAGGAGCCATAGGGTTTTTGGTGGCTCTCTATAAATAGGAGGGCAAACTCATAGTTGATAGGCTACAGCTTTAGCCACCACCTCCTATTCTTCTCTCTCCCTCTGTGCAAGAGTTGCAAGATCAGATTGGAGGAGTTTCGCTGTAGAGATCCATCGTGTGGATACCGCTAGAGAGGAGAATACTTGACCTCCATCTTCTCCATCCGGATCTAGAATACAGGGATATACGATCTCCTTAGGTAAAATCAATCTCTCACACATCGTGGTTTTTTTGCTATTTTTCTCGCGACCCCAATCTTTTGCACGATGATTTAATTTGAGTGGGAAATCAGTTTTTATTTTGATTTTCGCTGCGCATGTGATGCTCCCGCTGAGGTTTCCCAACAGAATATAGGACGACGAGTGATAGAATAACCCTCTTAATTATCAAAAAAAATTCATTTAGTCTCTCTTAGGTGTTAAACCAATTGAGAAAAACTTGGCTTTGATACCAACTGTTAAGACCGAATTGACACTAAGAGGGGGGGGGGGGGGATTAATGATTTCGTAAAAATCTCAATTTGAAAATTTCGTTTGATGAAAATTTTGTAAAAATCTCAATTTGAAAATTAGAAAGCAATAGTAATGAAGAGCATGAAAGGAATTGCACATCGAGTTTATAGTGGTTCGGTCCACGTAGACCTATGTCCACTCCTGATTCCTCTTCAATCGAAGCCACCGACTTCCACTACCGATCTTCTTTCAATGGGGGAAAATCAACTACCCCTTTACAACTTTTTATCCTTTTCACAGGCTCAGGAGAGAACCTTTACAACCCTCTTTTACAAGTATTCCCTCACGCTCTACCTTAGACCAACCACTAAACTTCTAGAGGATGGAACTCAACTTTCTAACATTATTTTGACGATTTGTGCCGCTGAAGAATTCAGTAAAGTAAGTAGAAGTACAAATCCAGTTTTCTCACTACAAAATACAAGTTTTTGTTTTGTTTTCTTGTACCTCAAGCAAGAATAAGTGGGGTATTATAGGCCCCAAATGGTTTCAAAAAATGGAGCCAAAATTCAAAGTCTCAAATTTTCTAGGTACGGGCAGTACCATCGCTTGGCAGAATTAATGCTAGCGGTCTACCGCCAGCTTGGGTGGTATCATTGCTTGATAGCCTAGAAGGCTATGTTGCCAGATCATTGGCGGATCCACCGCCTGGTCTGGCGGTGCCACCACTTAACCCATCCTTTGTGTCATTGAATGGGCCTCCCAATGGGCCCAACTTAGTCCTAGATCAGGCCCAATGGCCCCTAATTGAGTTGATAAGGTTTCACCCAAAACCAACTTAATTGTAACCTAAACTAGTTCAATCAAGACACAACCAATTATAAAGCATGAATCCTATATTGTCCACCATGTCATTGGTTCATATGATGCTTTGTCTGACCCTTCGGCACATCGTCCTCTCCTTCGACATATTGCCAAATTCATCGGCATGTTGACCTCCCGCAACATCTGATCTTCTTGGCGCAATGCCCAATCCTTTTGGCCCGATGTCCAAACTTATGACATGAAGTCCTTCCAGCATGTCGACCAGTCCTCCATCCCGACGTCCAATCTTCTAACATGTTATGTTCCGACTCAATGTTTGATTCTTTTTGCTTTAATCGATTTGTCTTTCCATGATCGAAGTTAGTCCTACATCACTTAAACATTGATTGGATCATAATCTTTATCAATTGATTTTATTATCAAAATTCGAGATTCAACAAGCCTGTCATTCGAAAAGCACCGAAGGACGCTGTATAGACCAAATGATGTCGACGCCCATGGTACGAGCCAGCCACCTGAGGCACCAATACGCATTAACACCTGCATACAAATGACATCGGTAACCATTAAACATCCGCGTACGACGATCCTACAACACGAGATATAAAAGCTACATTGATGAACAATATCAGAAATGAGAAAAAAAGCCATATAATAACTACTACTCCTGTTCTTTTCATGGAGCTCCAGCTCCGACTAACTTGAGCATCGGAGGGACGAGTAGAAGAATCCTCCACCCGACTTCGATCTTTGTGTAGAACACAACCATTCGGGAGGAGACAATTGGCCGCAACATCTCGGGAGGCCAGCACCGAGATTCCACAACTGAGTTCTCCGCAATCTCTCTTTGATGGTCTACATCGACGTTAGTGGTCTTACGTGCTTGGATTAGACCAAGCCATGGCCCTGCCATAAAGCACGTTAACAGAATGTGAGAAATATTCTAATTAGAGAGGTAGTGATGATCGGATTGAGTCGGTCCGGTTCGGTAGAACCGAGCCGCCGCCGCAGCAGCTCTGCGGCTTATAGTCAAGGTTCGGATTGGGTCATCGACGTCGCCGTCGACAAGAATCCACTCTCATATCCAGCGGTCGTGAACGCTCGGAGACGCGCAACGCGGTCGCTTGGCGTCCGCGAAGGCTGCCTCTGCCTAACTGTCGTTGTTCGGTGTGATACGATGTGCCAAAAGTTTTTGACAGTTAGATTTACCCACCAATCACACGAGTCTTGATGCAATCGCGCTGCCTTATCCGCACCTCCATAGGATGCGCTCGACCTCACTGTATTGTTCCCTGGAAATACCGTTTTACGCACTTTAGTCTATCCGCACCTCCATAGGATGCGCTCGACCTCACTGTATTGTTTTTGTTCCCTGGAAATACTTTTTTACGCACTTTATTCTATCGCCTTAAAAAGCTACTCGCGTAGTTATTGATGTTTATGAGAGGGGTCTAACTTACTTGGGCCATTGATGCGCAGGTATATGCACGGGTAACACTGTGCATTCATGGGAACCGTTACGGGTATGCATGCCTCTCTTGTCCTCCTCCGCGGCTCGTTTCTCCATTTCAATTTCCCTATTTATCTATCTGGTGGTCGGAGTGGGGGGGGAACAGGAGCTCCGCTTCTTCTCCGCTGCCGCCGCCTCTCTCTCCTCTCACGGGGTTTCGTGGTTGCCTTCTAATCCGAGGTAGTTATGTTGCTTGCCCCCTTCTCTTATGGGGTTTCTTCTACTTGTTTGGCTCTGAGGCTGCAACCCTAGATGTTGGTTAGATTCCCTTGGAAACGCGCCGGGAAATTTGGGTTTTATCTGGCTATGTTCTTGGATTGTCGTTTATGCTTGCAACATCTTGTTAGTATTTTATATTCTTGTTCTTGATTATCTGATTGTTTCTTGGAAATCTAGGTTTTCATTTAATTGTGCGCCTTTATTATGGCTTGCGAGTAGAATTAGCGCTTAAGATTAGGTAACATTGAGCTGAAATTGTCTCTATGCACATGATTGCTTTCATCTCTCCTTAAATGGTATAGTTTATTCAGCTGCTGAATTCTTTGGCTGAATATGAGAGATTAAATGGTGTGCAAATTTATATGAAATAAGGGTAATAGTTGCTGAATAATGTTTTTTTATTCAATTTGTCTTAATAAATTAATTGATGTGGGATCTTTCAAGCTTATTATTACCTATGTAATTTTCTTTTTATATCTTATTTTTTGTCTGTTAGTGCTTTTCATAATTTTTTTTTTCCCTGGTACATGCTGTATGAATGATCATATTACAATGAATTAGAATATCATTAATATGTTTTTCAATTTTCCTATCCATCATTTAATTTTTTGACTCTGGAATATTGATGCAGCTCATTTCTTTATGCATCAATTCCCTCACAATTTAATTGTTTCTTTTTTGCTATCTTTAACTTGCTAGAAGGTATGATCCTTTCTAGATTCAAGATTTCTTTTGCTATCTGCATGTGGTGGCACCTTTGTTAGTTCTTTATTCATTTATTGTCTAAATGTATTCTTAGATTATGCATCTTTTCCTTATACCCTAGGATTTGAAGCTTGAGTTCTCCAATCTTACCATGGTCCTAATGTGATTAACTATTTACTTATAGGGTATGGTAAAATTTGTCTGATAATTTGGTGCTGCCTAAAGGTGCTGCGAAGATCTGTGAAGTTGTTTTCCCTTTAGAAGGAGAGATGGCTGGTTCTTTGGCTCAATTGACAATTCTTCCTAGTGCTGTGGCGAACAGGGGACAAAGTCAGCTTCGGGGCTCTGGAAAGTCTAAAAGGGGTGCTAAAATGATGTGCCAACTGCAGATGTACCCCCTACGACTTCCAGGCTTTGCAGGCTTGCGAAGAGCAGATAATTTGGAGTTCCCGTCAAGAAATCGACAGGATTTTCATTCATTGGTTTCAGTATATGTCTCCTATGCACAGGGAAAAGCCAGTCGAGGGGTTGCTAAAGCCATGTTTGAGCGCTTTACGGAGAAGGCAATCAAAGTTATTATGCTTGCTCAAGAAGAAGCAAGGCGTCTGGGCCACAACTTTGTTGGAACAGAGCAGATACTGTTGGGCCTTATTGGCGAAGGGACTGGTATTGCTGCAAAAGTTTTAAAATCTATGGGAATTAATCTTAAGGATGCCCGGGTGGAAGTGGAAAAGATTATTGGAAGAGGAAGTGGATTTGTTGCTGTTGAGATACCTTTTACTCCACGTGCAAAGCGTGTTTTAGAACTCTCTTTGGAGGAAGCTCGCCAGCTTGGTACTTCTTTTAGGTCTTCTTCTGTGGAGTTTTGTTCTAAACTTTAGGTTTTGTTTTTTATTAACTTGAAGTCTTCTATTGAAAGCAATATCATAATGACTGTGTCTTGCTATCTTCTAATATCAGCTTGTTCTTTTTAGTTCATTCTAACTATGTTATCATGTGGATCATGCTTACTTGCTGTACAGTATCTTGGGGTCCTTTTGTTTCCACAAAATCAGGATGGGTTAGAGATGTAGTTTGCAAGTGCGTTTGTATTTAAGACTCAAAACTGAAGCCTTATACTGCTAGCATGGGAAAAAAAAAGATAAAAGAAAAAGAATATCATTGACTTGATAGTCAAGTGGAGCTTCAAATGTTAGCAGGATAAAATAACTAGAACCTGCTTTGTTGCAATTATCAATTACAGAAAATGGGCTTACAGATGTAGAATTTTTCTTAGATCAATGGAGTTAAAAAAAAATTCTAGCTGATGCAAGATTTAGAACCTCTACACATGTCTAACTAATTAAACAGGCTGTTTGATGCCAAGGATCCATTTTTCAGCATTCCAAGCTAATGACTTGTACAATCATGACTATATATCCCACTTGCACTGGCTAGGATTGACTGTCCCCGTACATGTTATTTGGGTTCTTCCAAGGGATTATTGGATTTCATGCCTTCCAAATTTTCACACCAGCATTTGTCAACAAGCATGATTCCTTGAATGAATAATTTCTATATCTTTTCTTTTCTTGTATTAAAGTTGGACTTGATGGTTGTTTGTGCGTTTCAGGTCACAACTACATAGGATCTGAGCACTTGCTTCTTGGGCTTCTTCGTGAAGGTGAAGGTGTGGCTGCCCGTGTTCTTGAAAGTCTTGGAGCTGATCCAAGCAACATACGTACCCAAGTAATTTTTTGTTTAGACCTTGTTCCATACTGTTGTGAATTTTTCAGTAGTGATGTGACTTGTGGGCTTTATCATGGGATAGGTTATTCGAATGGTTGGTGAAAGCACTGAAGCTGTTGGTGCTGGGGTAGGGGGAGGAAGCAGTGGCAATAAGATGCCCACACTTGAGGAGTATGGAACTAATTTGACAAAGTTGGCAGAGGAAGTAATCTTTTGAACATTGTACTCTGAGACAAGCTTGTTTATTCTTACAATTGAAGGATTAATGTACGCAACAAATTATTATTCCACAGGGAAAGCTAGACCCAGTCGTTGGCAGGCAGGATCAGATAGAACGCGTTACACAAATTTTGGGGAGGCGTACAAAGAATAATCCATGCCTAATTGGAGAGCCTGGTGTTGGAAAGACAGCCATTGCAGAAGGACTTGCTCAACGCATAGCTAATGGAGATGTTCCAGAAACAATTGAAGGAAAAAAGGTTTGTAGATTTTTTTTATCAGATGTATTGGTGATGTTTGCTGTTGTGTTTAAAGTTGCCTATTATATCTTGTTAGTGGAAGAGCTCCTGCAGGATCACAATTTTCTCTATTATTCTACTTCTAAAGTAACTTTGTAATCCAGGTGATTACCCTTGATATGGGTCTTCTTGTTGCTGGTACTAAATATCGTGGAGAGTTTGAAGAAAGATTAAAAAAGTTGATGGAGGAAATTAAGCAAAGTGATGAAGTAATACTCTTCATTGATGAAGTACACACATTGATTGGAGCAGGAGCAGCAGAAGGTGCCATAGATGCTGCTAATATATTAAAACCATCTCTTGCAAGAGGTGAATTGCAGGTACATAATGATTTTATTTATTAATTTTTTTTTGTGTTTGTGGTATGTGATCTCAACCTTTGTGTTAAGGATCAGCTGTCTGCATAACATATTTTTCAATCTGAAATTTAAAGCATCTTTTTGGCAGTAATTTGTTATCTCATTTGTTTCAGTGCATCGGAGCCACAACACTTGATGAATACCGGAAACATATTGAGAAGGATCCTGCTTTGGAGAGACGTTTTCAACCTGTAAAAGTTCCAGAACCAACAGTAGATGAAACAATACAGATTCTTAGAGGGCTTCGTGAAAGATATGAAATTCACCATAAACTTCGTTACACCGATGAGGCTTTAATATCTGCTGCTCAGTTGTCCTATCAGTATATTAGGTTTGTGAATTATGTTAAGTTACTTTTGTATTTAACAAACCTAACAAGCCTTGCGTTTATTTAAGTTACTCTGTGGTTGATTCTCCTCTTCCTCCCCCTTTTTTCTTGCTACATGTAAGAGTCATGCATAGTTGTATTCTATCTTGGTTCTCTTTTCATAGTTTTACTTAAGTAAATACTTGAAATGGACTGCACTAGGTTGTGTTCTTGTCTTTTGTTGATGCATTTATACTAAATCTTCCTGTATTGCTATGGTACAAGTTTTAGTTGAAACACAAAAGGTTTAGATTTAGTGGGCATATAGATTTTGAAAAAAAAAAAAAAGACAAGGATTCACAGGATACATGTGTTAACCTCAAAGTTAGTCACCCGATGAAGAAACAAAGGAATGGTTCAACTTGGTTCAGATCCAACAAGGGTACTCGACAAGGATTCACTAGTCATTGTTCTTGTCTTTGTTGATGTATTTATAATAAATCCTGTATTGCTGTAATGCAAGTTTTGACTGAAACACAAAAGGTTTAGATTTAGTGGGAATATAGGTCTTGAAAAGAAAATGATGACAAAAATTCACTGGATATATGCGTGAAGATCAAAGTTGGTCACCCGATGAAGAGATGAAGAAATGACTCAACTCAGTTCGGTCTCGACAAGGGGGCACAGTGTGCTGTCATGGGACGCCAAGGAATGGTCAGAGAGGAATCAGATAGCTGATAGAGTTGGAATGACCAATGCAATCACTTTTGAGATGCTACCCAATCTCCGTAAGTGTCGCCCGAGACCCTGCAAAAGATTGATGTCAAGAGCAATTCGATTCGGTTCCTCCTATGCTTAAGTTAGCAATGTCCGAGGTATAGAGTAAATAGGGATTTGGAAGAGAGAAAAGAACGAGAGAGAAATATATTTATATTTAGGGGTCTTGTAGGTAGATCAGGGAGCTCAATCACCTGTAGAGGTGACCGAACTACTTGTTTGCTGAGGTGGCCAAACAGGGGTATCAGACCACTAAGGTGGAAGCCCTCGTTGCTTTGGTGGAAATGCTTATGTGTCAGCTTTGGACTGGTCTGTTTTATCCTCTATCAACATGAAGATTGAAGAAGTCATTTTCCCTCTTAATGGGGCACTACAAAATAAAAAAATGGAGCCTTAGAATTACATGTTTTCATTGTTTGCTTAATGTGCCTATTTTTTTCACTTTCATGAGGCATGACATATTCTAGTTAATGCAAAAGTTTGTTTGGTTGTTTCTAGATTTGGTTCCATTAAGGGCGGGTCTTGGTACAACGATAAGGTTGCTTCTTTATGGCCTGGGAGGCTAGGATCGAGAAACGGAAACCGTCTCTTTAATTGACCTTGACCCTCCTCAGACCTTGCATTGGTGAGAATCCCGTGCATTGGGTGTGCCCTAGATTTGGTTCCATTAGGAATGAATTATACTGTAATTGGTTGATCGACTTCCTAGGAAATATTCAGCATGCTACAAGTGACATAATATACTTGTCCTTGATTGAATTCTAGTTTCATTGATTACATGTATCTGTGCGCATTGTTCTTTTATGTCTTGCTTACATAAACATTGAACACTAAACAATTTGTCACCATTGCAAATGCTTAACTTAATTGTATGATTTGGAGTTATCAAATTTAATTGTGTTTTAAATAATTATACAACAAGAAGCCATACTTGCATATTTATAGAAGTGCATATTATTCAACTAATGAAATGATCAGAACTCTTTCTACATGATACTATTATGTGGCTCTATCTGCACCAACATTTGTGCTAATCTAATCTTGGCATGACTTTGATGCAACTTGTGTTAGGCTTGTATTGGTATTAAGCCGTAGATTAGATCAAGTGTACCGAGTGTTGATCAGTTTTTCTTGGTGTTGTGTTAGTTGTTCTGACTTGAGCTTGGTTGTGTTAGCTTTCTGTGCAATTGGATCAGATCAGTTTCTTGATACATAGAATCCATCTAGAATTTGTGCATATTTGTTCAGGATGCTGTATCTGTATTATTTGAACCAATTCCATTACCTAGTTTCGTTTGGTTGTTATTCAAATGAATTTTCTATCTGGGTTAGTGCATTTAATGTCAATAATTTCTGCTAAGATGGAGTCCCTTCCCCTGATCTTTTGACCGTCTTTCCACTTGGTCTTTTGACCTTTGTTGCTTGCACACTGTTTTATAATTCATTTTGGCTTTTGGTGTTCTATCTAAAAACCTTAATTTGGAGCTTGTGGAAAGTTCTGCTGGCGACTGATAAATAAAATAAAATTTTGGCCAAAATTCTTATGAACCCCCCGTACTATGGTTTCACATCAAAATGACCCCCCGTACTTTAAAACTCATCTAAGTCACCCCCCATATTATGATTTCATATCAAAGTAACCCCCCGTACTTTAAAACTCATCTAAGTGACCTCTCGTACTATGTCTCAAAATCAAAGTCATCCTCCGTACTTTAAAACTCATCTAAGTGATCTCCCGTACTATGCCTCAAAATTAAAGTCACCCCTTGTATTTTAAAACTCATATAAGTGACCCCCCGTACTATGCCACAAATCAAAGTGACCCCCCGTATTATAATTTCGCATCAAAGTGACCCCTCGTACTATGATTTCGCATCAAAGTGGCCCCCCGTACTATTCTATAATGTCAAAACAATGAGAAGGAAATATAGGAGCACCTCAAGAACTATTTTGGATAGTGGTGAAAGATCGAGATAAAATCTTCTTAGAAATACTGGGTTTTTTTGCTAAAACTAGTGCATAATCTATGAATTGCTTTAGGCATTCAAACCTTCGGATCTTTCCGGATGATGTTTTTGATATAGTTTTAGGCTTAATCAGCTTCACAGAGGCTACAGAGACACCATGTTCTTCTGTTACTCATGCTTTGATTTCCTCAACAATCTCTTCATTCACTGGTTCTCCCTCCTTAACCTCGGCAATCACAACTAGTCCAACTTAATCAGAAGTCTCTGGAACTAAAATCCCTTTTTCTGTCAAGGTTTCCTCTGGAACACCAATAACAGCACATCAACCTAGGCGTAAGGCTTTGGATGAACTTTCTACTGTCTTCTCTACATCAGCAGCGTAAATGTTTCTTTCAGCCAAGGTTTGACTTACCGGTCCATACCGGTGTACGGAGATTATCTCGGTACCGGGCGGTCGCACAGTGCATACCGCTCGATATACTAAAATATAATATATATATTTTATAATATAATATAATATTATATTATATAAAAAATATTAATAGATTAAAAAAGAAAAAGAAAAGGGGCGACGTCGCCTCGAACTTTCTCCCCGCGCGGGGAGACATTCCGTCTCCTGGCACAGGAGAAAAATCGCCCATGGGCGAGGGCAGTGACGGCACGCGGGCAACCCGTGAGCGGCGATAGCGTGCGGGCGAGGACGGTGCGTAGAAAGTAGGTTCTTCTCTTTTTTTTCTATTTTCCTCTTCTTCTTCCCTTTTTCTCCCTCAATCGGCCGCCGACAGCCGAAATCGACCGTCGATGGTCGATTTCTTCCTCAATCGATCACCGACGGTCGATTTCTCCCTCAATTGATCGTCGATGGCTGAAATTGATCGCCGACGATCGATTTTTGGTGGTACCGCCCGGTAGCGGGCAGTCAGCGTACCGGTAACCTAGCAGACTGGTACGGGCATTACAAATCGAAATTGCAAATCTTGCTTCCAGCAACAATAATTAAATCCTTTATTCTTCCAGTAATAAAAAGCTTTCCATCAATTATTCTCCCCAGGTCTCCTGTTCTTGTGTGTCTCTTGCCTTTGTGGTTATCGAGCTCATTAAAGAATGTCTTTTGACTCATATCTTTATTACCCTATACCTGAGACTACTAATCCCTATCTCACCCTCTTTCCCATATTCTTCATACTCTTTAAGAGTTTATGGATCTATGACCTTGATATCAATATCCGAATCATCCCGATTGATATAGCCACAACTGACTCTACCCTGCCAATCTATGAGGTCTGGCTTACCCTCTCCAAAAGCACAACTTACAAACACACAGTTCTCAGCCAGACCATAGCTAGAAGCCAAAACCTCCTGACAAAGGCCTAATGGTCGAGAAATCATATTTTCTTCTCATTGTGCTCCTATAGCCAAAACCATAGGCAGGTGCTCCTATATTTTCTTCTCATTGTTTGATATTATGAATAGTATGGAGGGGCACTTTGATGTGAAATCGTAGTACATGGGGGTCACTTTGATGCAAAATCGTAGTACGGGAGGTCACTTTGATTTTGTGGCATAGTATAGGGGATCACTTAGACGAGTTTTAAAGTACGGGGGGTGACTTTGATTTTGAAGCATAGTACGGGGGGTCATTTAGATGAGTTTTAAAGTACATGGACTTTGATTTTGAGGCATAGTACGGGAGTTACTTAGATGAGTTTTAAAGTACGGGGAATCACTTTGATGTGAAATCATAGTACGGGGGGTCACTTAGATGAGTTTTAAAGTACGGGAGGTCATTTTGATGTGAAATCATAGTACGGGGTCAATAATAATTTTGGCCTAAAATTTTCTACCCATTTGTTATATAGAATGAGTGATGAAGTGTCTTTACATGATGATGACTCAATCTCTTCACATGTGCACATTAAAATTACTCCTCTCCCTTTTAGTTCTACCTTTCTGGTAACAACATTCTATATTCTTCTTCTTCATGAAATTGAAACCTTTTCATTTTCTTCACCTGTAAACAGTAGCATGTTGTCGCCAATATTTTCTTTGATAAATGATTGCTTAACCTATATGTATAAGAGGAATCAGAATCATAGAAGAGAATCCGTCTCTCAAAAACTGAGCCTTTATTGGAAGCTTGAGTTCTTTCATTGAGGTCTGGTGGACCCTATGTGACGTTTGTACCATTCTTTATTTAGTTGTCGAGTCCCCTTTCTTCTTCACCACTAGAGATTGGTTATGCTGCCAAAATATTTTAATAAAATAAAGGTTCTGAGTGGATGGAATTTTAGAGATGAACATGTTAATATGTTGATATGGTTTTCAGGCACCTCTGGAGCCACCAATGGAAATCTTGGTCAAAGTTCACTTTATTGGAGCCTTAGAGATAGATATTTAAATGGTATATTCGGGGCAAAAAAAGCATTTTCTAGAGTCAATGCTCAATGGTATCCGAGCAGTGGGTGCACACCAATAAACCAACAACTTGTTGTATAGTAGAGACTAACTTGCTGGAAACCCTAACACTGTGAGGGCAAATTAAATCTTTAAGAAATGCTGCTGAACAACACTGAAGCACCTGCAATCTCTTCTTCCAACTTCTGTTCTTTGAAATAAAAAGAATATCCTCTTGATTTGACCTATTTTTTAGTCTTCATAACTGATGAAACGTGTGTTTCTACAGCATGCATATCATCTTTTGTATGCCATAGGAAAATTGAAGAGGAACATTCTCTTATACAAAATACAAATTCGAAGCCACTGGAAGCTGGTTTCCTTTCTTTTGCTAAAGTTTCTTAGATGTTTATTCTTTTCTTGCTAATGTAAGACCTTTTTCTTCTTAGAAAATATACTTCTCTATCCTTAGCGGTTTGGATTTTATGTAATTGTCATTGTGGATCCCTAAAATTTACATTTTCACTGCCATAGACAACTTATCCCATCATAACCATTACGGTTACCTACATTTCAGGATTAGTTTCAGCTTTAACGACATCTTTCCCATGGCCTGTACAATGTTACAATGCTAGTGCCACCTTTGGTGTGACAACAGTACCATGATGTGTGCTGCCACCATCTCTTGACCATTCACCAAGTTCAGCAGCTATCATCCTGGCAATCACGATCATCTTTGTCATGCTCTTCTTATCATCTCTTAGCACTTTGATAGCTCTTTCTTGATTATCTTATTATTTCGATGAATTACATCTATTTTTGTTGCTGGCAAAACTTCTCATTCCATGTGACATATGCTTGAATTATCACAATTGTTCTATTTATTATGTTTTATCATGCCATGCTGTAAATTTTTGTTAAGTATTTTAAACCTTTTCGTTCATCTTGGTTTATCGATCTTTAAAAGCAGCAAATCTTTCTATTTTATTGACAGTTCTTGTTCTATCATTAATGCATCAGTGGAAGTTATCTTTGATCTTGTACATCTTTCTTATACGTTGTGCTGTACCTCCAGTGATCGTTTCCTACCTGATAAAGCAATTGACTTGATTGATGAAGCTGGGTCTCGTGTTAGGCTTCACCATGCGCAGGTAAGGTCTTATATTATCTAGCACTGTGTTTGGTTATATGTATTGAAGTAAAAACTTGTTCTTGACAGCTTCCTGAGGAGGCAAGAGAATTTGACAAAGAGCTTAGGCAGATTACAAAAGAGAAAAATGAGGCAGTTCGCGGCCAAGATTTTGAAAAGGTACATGATTTATTTTAAATGAATCTCGAGAAAATATGAGTTAATTGCATCAAGGTACCATTCAGCATAAAGATGTGATTGCCCAGCAACTTCTAAGTTGTGTTTTAAGCATGTTCTATTCAGGGATGGTATGCAGGCTAGAAGACCGAATTATTCCAAATGCATGATGTTAAGTATTTTAGCTAAATTAACAATACCTAATCTTATTGGTGCAACCTGTAGCTCTTCCTATATGTAAACTTGAAATACCATCAAATTCAACTCTTTTGACAGGCAGGGGAATTGCGTGATCGGGAGATGGAGCTGAAGGCTCAGATCTCAGCCTTAATTGACAAGGGCAAAGAAAGAAGCCGAGCAGAGAGCGAGGCTGGTGATTCAGGTCCTGTTGTAACAGAAGCAGACATACAGCACATTGTATCTTCTTGGACTGGAATTCCTGTGGAGAAAGTCTCAAGTGATGAGTCTGACCGTCTTCTTAAGATGGAAGAAACTCTTCACAAACGTGTGATTGGCCAGGATGAGGCCGTCAAAGCGATAAGCCGTGCCATTCGTCGAGCTCGTGTTGGTCTCAAGAACCCCAACCGCCCAATTGCTAGCTTCATATTTTCTGGTCCAACTGGTGTTGGAAAATCGGAATTGGCCAAGGCACTAGCTTCGTATTATTTTGGCTCTGAGGAAGCCATGATCCGACTCGATATGAGTGAATTCATGGAGAGGCACACTGTTTCCAAGCTCATTGGCTCACCACCTGGTTATGTTGGTTACACTGAGGGTGGTCAGCTTACTGAAGCAGTTCGTCGTCGCCCTTACACGGTTGTGCTCTTTGATGAGATAGAGAAAGCCCACCCTGATGTTTTCAACATGATGCTCCAGATTCTGGAAGATGGGAGATTGACGGACAGTAAGGGGCGAACAGTAGATTTTAAGAATACCCTCCTGATCATGACCTCCAATGTCGGGAGCAGTGTGATCGAGAAAGGAGGGCGTAGGATTGGTTTTGATCTTGACTATGATGAGAAGGATAGCAGCTACAACCGAATCAAGAGCCTTGTTACAGAGGAGTTGAAGCAGTACTTCCGGCCAGAATTTTTGAATAGGCTAGATGAAATGATTGTCTTCCGACAGCTGACAAAGTTGGAGGTCAAGGAAATTGCTGATATAATGCTCAGGGAGGTATTTGACAGGCTGAAAGCCAAGGATATAGAGCTCCAAGTGACAGAGAGATTCAAGGATAGGGTGGTGGAGGAAGGTTACAAC
The DNA here is from genome assembly GCA_029747655.1 of Ensete ventricosum. Taxonomy (NCBI): domain Eukaryota; kingdom Viridiplantae; phylum Streptophyta; class Magnoliopsida; order Zingiberales; family Musaceae; genus Ensete; species Ensete ventricosum. Next base: position 22,837,495 of record JAQQAF010000002.1, read on the forward strand.
CCAAGTTACGGAGCTAGGCCACTTAGAAGAGCCATAATGAGGCTCCTGGAGGATAGCTTGGCTGAAAAAATGTTGGCTGGGGAGATCAAGGAGGGTGATTCGGCTATTGTGGATGTCGACTCCGAAGGAAATGTTACAGTTCTCAATAGCGGGAGCAGTGTGCCTGAATCAATGCCCCCGGTCATTCCTGTATAGAATCAAATATCCTGTGGCATCTCCATGGTACGATGCCATGTTTACAAGTGTAGGGGAAGGGGAAAGAAACACACCTGGGTGCAGCTCAATTTCATACTGTTTGATCCCCCATTTCACAGCATCCCGATGATTCATATGTGAGGATATTAACAGAGAAGTTTTCTGTTACAAGAGAACCCAAATTGAATGAAAGGATTGTCTTTAAAAAAAAAAAAAAAATCATTTGAAAATATTTATAAAAAAAAAAAAAAAAAAGATGCTAGGACTGAAGTGAGACATGGATGAGGAGAGTTTAATGTTACTCATCTGTGTTGGATGTGGTAATGACTTGGAATGAATGAATGAATGAATCCGAGACAGCACTGCGAGATCATTGTTTCTTGATCGATGAAAAAGAACAGGTTTAGTTGTAGATCATGATATTTGGTAACAGTAAGTGATGGTGTGCGACAAGAGTAATTACATGGTGCTTGTGATGTCCGGTATACGTGCCTGCCATGAGCACCCGAGCCGTATTATTTCTTGTTGAGGTTGAAGCATAGATAAATGTTCATTATTTGCTTATTGGGTGTAACTTGGCTTTAATCCTTTTTTTTATCATCATCATCCCAGGGAATGACTGCACCTTGTGGGTCGTCAGGAGTTGGGTTGCTGATGATCATGGAATGGAGCCTTCTCTCTTTTTGATCAACCTGTTATTGGAAGCCGTGATTTTATTGGAATTTGCCTTGCACAAGAAATCTTCATGTACAGTCGAAAGGTATTGAGAGTAAAATAATGACTGACCTTTGATTACTACTACTGCGGAAAGAATATTTTATGATATAGATGGATATCATGTGACCTAATTGTTGATCGAGACTTTGGACAACGTGATCTGATTGGGATATGAGTATTTTCGTTGGAACTCTGATTGCTATTGTGTGTCATAGTATAAATAAAAAAAAAAAAAAAAAATTATGTATATATTTCATGCTTCGCCATCATGAAAGAAAGAATTCACTAAGGAGGTGATGTGTAAGATGGTTTCCCTTGACATGATCATTCTTGGGAGCTTCTAGTTATGGAATCAAACATACTATTTTATTTTCTTCGATCCCATAAAGTAACAATCCAAAAAGGATGGAAGTAAAATTCCTTATAACCTAAGTATATTATTATTATTATTATTATTTATTAAAAAAATTATATTTATTATAATAATAATAATAAAGATAAACTCCTTTGAAAGTTTCATCTACCATGTGATATCCAATCAACGGATAACAAAAATGAAGGAGAGTAATTAGAGAGGAGGATTGATTGTGTGTGGTCCGATGCTCGTCGGTCAGTGTCAGAAATGGGACCGTCATCGTAGCTAGCGATAGCCATTGTGTGTTTTTTTTTTTTTTTTTGGGCTGTGAGGTTTGTGAATTTGACAGACGACGCTCACCTTTGTTCAGAGGACCGAGTCGGATTCTACACGCTGGAAGAAGGTTGACTGACACATTCACGTTCCACCTGCCCTTCTTTCTTCGGCTGCTCGTTTGCTTCAATAATAAAAAGTATTAATACCTTTGCAAGAAAAAGCACTCAATTCGACTTACTTTCTAGATTCAAGAAACTGAGGGAACTTCTTCTTTCCACATAATTCTTTAGAGCATTTTCTTCTTTTGTATTAATCCCTCCCTCCCTGTATACAAAAAAAAAAGAAAAAAAGAATGCAATTCCTTGAGGTGCCAAATTTACAAACTACTAACTACTCAACAGTAAATCCAAGAGGAAAAAGACGCAATGCCAAATGCTTACAGTGAAGAACCGGCAGCTCAAAAAATCTGTATCGCACGTGGAACGGGGCGGAAATGGTGGTCTGATTGATTGATACCTTTACCTTCCTACAACAGTGCCATAGGCGGTGGTGTCCATAGACCCCACCACCCCCATAGACACAAGAATGCCTGTTTCCAATTAATAATCACTGGCTGATGCAACCTAGAATCATTGAATTAGGTGTGACCATATCAACCTGAGGAAATCTACCTGTAACTTTGGTACACCAAGATTGATTATTCACATACCACCCCAGCCCCTTTCTCAATTGTTTCTTCAAACCAAAAAAGACCCCCTCCTCTGTTCTAAGAGGGAGACACAAACTGTTACATTTTTTTTTTTTTTTTTTTTTTTTGAAGCTCTACATTGGGAAATGTTTTCTTAATAAATGCTATAAAACGCAAGACTTCTTTCAATCCATCACCCAACAGCAGTGGAAGGAAGGAAGACCAACTTTTCTAGCCCTTGCCATTAACAAATTTCACCCGCCTTCATCCACCTCTTCATCACTCTTGCCCCCCTTTGGTTTTCCCACCAAAATTACTCCCTTCGGCTTCTGGAATTGATTATTGATTGGTATTCCACAGCTTTTCTTGGAACCAAGGTCAGCTTATTAGCTGTGTGAGTTCACAGTTTGTGAACTGCCTCTGATCAAGAGATTTCCATATAACAAAGGCCAAGCGTGTTTCTGGATTTGTGTATGATGAGCTGATGATCATGTCACTGCGTTGACCGCAACCTCATGTTCATTCGCCCACCAGTAGAGAAGGGGTGAAAGATTGTACCCTCATCTTTAGATTAACAAAGTCCGAGCATGTTTCTGGATTTGTGTATGATGAGCTGATCATGTCACAGCTTTGACCGCAAAATCATGCTCGTTCACCCGTCGATAGAGAAGGGCTGAAGCTTCTACCCTGTTGACAGAGACATCAGCTTAGTCCATAAAACCACTTGACAAAATAAATTATCCATTATGGTAACATGAGCTTGCGTTGGTGCACAAAATGTTCTCTGGTGGATGATCAACCCATCAGCAGCCAACATTTGTGGCTCTGTGTTCCCGGGTTGCAGGAAGCATATGCTCAATGAAATTTTGAAAAGAGGCATTCATTTCTCACCAGCCAGGATGAACAACAAATCTTCCAGTAGAGAGAGCCCAATTCACCTGGGATCCATTAGCAGATGAGAAGCAGAATAATCATCGTAAAGATCAATCTTTTTATTGCTTCGCACATTAATCGTGTTCAAGAGGGAAAATGCTTTTGGTGTCAAATAAGGAACACAAATACCTTGTCGGTCCCAAGAGAATTGGCAACAACATGAGTAACCTGTTCGTCAATCTGGCTGGTACACACAGCACCAAACTGCTCAGCTGTCTGCCAAACGGGGTGTAGATGTGGATTGGCTTCCCCAACTGGGAAAACCCGGCTGAAAACAATACGACAACCAGCAAGAATCTTGCGCTGCTCTGAGGCAAGTATATTTCTAACATCAGCATCTTTTATGGAGTGATGTGAGAAGAAGTTCTGGTGAATTCGTTCGATGACCTGGTCAAAGAAAAAGCAGGACATCAGATGAAGGAACTGAAAAGACTAGGAAGTGTGTTTGATGCATAAAAAATTCCACAAAGTTAATACCGCCAACGAAGAAGCAAGAGTCCCATCTTCTGGCCTTTCATCATGATCAATTTCAAGAAGTGAAGGCCCGAGAAGTCCAAATTGACGCCTGCTACTGGGGAAGAAAGTATATCTGAAATAATTCGAAAAATACACAAACCATGTCAAGCTCAGAAATAAATACTAACATGCTAATCAATCAAAAAAGATTATTGCCCAAACCTCTCTACAACAATCAAGTTGAGTTTGTTATGCGGCCAGACCCTCACAGAATCATCAATAATCACCACAGCAGATTCCATACCCAAAACCCCATCGAGATCCTTGCTTTTCGGAACCCTTTCATCAGCATTAAGTGTATCACCATCGTCTCCCCTTGAGATGACACGTCCAGAAAACAAAGATCCAGTTGGATCGAGCACCTTTGCCATCTCAGTGGCATACAACTTGTTCCCCATGGTATATAAATGCAGTTCATAGAGCTTGCTAGCCTATATGTCAGAATATAAAATGATTTGGAACTCAAATAAAATCTAGAAAAGAATGTTTGCAAAAACATGTTCATCAAGACTTGACCTTCTCCAGAAAATTCCAGATGCCTGGTCTCAATTTTGTCCACATTCCCATGTGTTGGAAACAGTACAGATGTCGTTGTGGCTTCTCCCTATCTTGTTCTTCTTTCCTCCTCAAAATCTCTTCATGAACTGGATCAACTTCTACAAACTAGAAGGGTAGATAGACATTCAGGACTCACTATGTATATACACTCGAGATTTAGAATTTTGTATTTTACCTTAGCTGAATTAAGGAGTGTGTGGTCCAGATCAAGGACAAGACAAAGCTTCCTAACAGCAAACATTTTATTCTGTTCCATAATCCTTCTTGCTCTCTCTCTCTGGATAGCTGCTTTTTGCTCATCATTATACCCATCAAGTAGATGATCTACATCCCCCCAAAGGTTAGTTGATTCTGAAACTCCTGCACTTCTTTTGGAAAGCACATCAGACACAGTCTTTGGGTCATTCACCTCTGCCAAAGCCAGCTTTGCATCCATCTGATTATCTTTGCTTGAGATTTGTTGGCTGTTACTGTGGGGAACTGTTGGGGAAGTGGTAGTTACCTGTAAACTAGAAACAACGGTTGGAAGATTCTTGGTTAACTCCTCAGACCTATCCGGTAGGGGACTAAATTGAGTAGGCAAAATGTTGGCCTGTGCCTGCTCTCCTGCCTCCCTGGCAGTTAAATGTCCCATGGAGCCCTGAGGACCAGCAGTGGCTCCATTTATATTGTTCTGTTCAGATGCAACAACCTCATTCTTCTGAACCATATTGTTATGCAAAATACGGCGGGGATCACGAGGTTTCATGCGAATCCTCCCCAAGTCATTTTGAGAGCTCTGTAAATTTATAACAAAACATCATGAGTGATGGTTATTCAAATAGCATTATGAGGACGGAATTAATATTTAATTACAAAATCCTCAAAGCAAACACAAAATCCTAAAGCGGCAAAAAGCTTAAGAATGTTATCATATTTCAGAAATCATTAAGTTACATTTGTGCACAATAAAAGATAATTCAATCAGAATATTAAATGAGTGACTTCATACAGCAATTACAACTGGCTTACAGTAGGAACAAATGAGACAATGAAGAAATAAAGTAAATCAAATAAAGATATGGACCACAGTAATAGAAGAGAAGAAAACATGTCACAGAACAAGCAACTGAATGCTAGGCCTCACCGTGGAAGCTGATTGTGGAGGAACCTGAGATATTCCTAGTTGGTTTTGTCCAGGTTCATTGGACCTAACTGGAGTAGAAATTACTAAAGAAACTGCCCCAGGTAATCCATTAACACTTGAAACATTTGTTATATCACTTCTTGTAGTAACATTCTGTTGATTCTCTGCTGCTAGTCTCTGTTGTTCCATTTGAAGTAGCTGCACAAGGATTGTTGGGTTTACAGCCTTCAGCAATGAAGGCAAAGAAATAGGACCAGCAGGATTACTTGAAGAATTTGGTTTAAGTCCATTCAACATGCTGAAATTAGCATTGGAATTGGGTTCTTTATCAAAACCAACTTCTCCAGTTCCTGCTTTTCTAATCTCAACATGTAAAGTTTCATTTACTTGACTCCTTTCACTTGGTTGAGGAATAATACTATCGCCTTCTAACCACTCACTGCTACCTGATATTATATGCAAATTTCTGGAGCTCATAGATCCATTTCTCTGTCTTTTCATGGTCCGGTCCACCACAGCTGCAGACTCATCAGCTATCTTGTGCTTCCTAGCATTAATAGTTCCTCCCAAAAACCCATCATCTGAGGCATTACATCTGATACCACTCCTTTCTTCTGAAGGGCCTCTGACTTCATTATTCATGAACCTAAGCCTTGGATCTCTCCTCTTCAATGCAGGCTTTACAGCAGGTTTAGTTCCGGACTGAACTTGCTCAGCCAGCTTAACAAGACAACGATCCACAGGTGAGCTATTTGTATGGGTAGCATTACTGCTGGGCTTGGAAACCTGTTGTGTTGCTGTATAAAAAATTTTAGCATTACCAGCAACTGAAGAACTGGATACTTCTTCATGAGACTCATCATCTTTGTCACCCTCCTCTGAGGGTGTTGGGCTTGGAAGCCGATTATTTGACAAAATGGAATTCTTTCCATATTTCTGTTGGTAAAACGAGACAGCCTTAAGAGCATCGGTTACGTATAATTTTGACGTGGCACCTTCAACTTCTTCACTTTTGGCAGTTCTTGGCTGAGAAGATAAAACTGGCACCATTCCATGACCAACGGACTTTGATACAGGAAATTGTGGCATGGTCTCTCGTGTGGGAGAGGGAAGACTATCTTCATCATAATCTGCATGAAGATCCAGCAATGGACTAAACTCCACTCTATTCCTAGACGGCATAGGTAATCCCAACTCTGGCAAACTAACTGCTTTTGGAGCCAAATATGGTTTTCCCAAAGAAACTAAACCATCAGAAGAGATGCCAGGTTCTTTAGACAAATTCAAATTGTTGTTCCCAATCCCACCATGCTGCTCTTTCTCTTTATTATGATCCTCAAAAACTAATAAATTAACTAGCGTATCAATCTGTCAAAGAAAAAGAATAATTCAAAGTTCTACATAAATTCCACTGATGATAACTTAACTAAGATAAGTGGAATGAATTATCGACCTCTTTTACTTGTTCAGATGTTAAAAGAACAGAATACTGGTTTTTTATGTGAATCAGCAACCTACAACAAATGGAGAAGAGCTGGCTTTAGTTCATAATATGAGGTAGCCAGGATTGATACGAAAGGAGAAACGAGAACGGACCTCAACAACAATTGTTTATTCAGCTCCTTTCTCTGAAAATTATCTGAATTAAGCACCTGTTGCCAAAAACTTAGTAAGAATCAACCATAAAGACTTAATAGTAAATACTACTGCTGAATAGCAAATGTCAAATTTTTTGTTGCTCTTACAGAATAAGCTGTTTGAATTCCCATAAAAGCCTGTTGGACAAGAGCATTTAGCACTGTGTCTGAGCTCTCTATCCCTGTGAACATTGGCTTCAGGTCTTCAAAAGACTTGCGCAATCGCAAACATACATCCTCGAAGGATCTACATGTATGAAGAAAACCAACATCATTAAAATGGTTCTTTCAGTACAAAAAAGCTGCAACGATTTCAAAAAATCTCTGAAACTTATGTATTTATCTTTCTTTCTTTTAGGTGAAAATTTAAATATCTTTAATTACTGCAAAAACAATCTCTGTAGTTTGGCATTATAATAGTTCCTTCTTCTGTAAAGTCCTTTAAATGCTAAAACTTACGCCAATGCCTCATCCATGGTTATGGTCTCCAACTCCTCCAGAATAAGGCTCACGCGCCTGTCAAAATCACCCATATCTTCTGATTCCTCCCCATCAGTTTCCTTCTTTTCTGGTTCATTCTCCTGTTTATCAGAAGAGAAGTCTGTCATTTCATCAGCCAAGGGCTCCATCCCAAGCTCAATCTCCCCTTCCTCCAACTCCCCTTCCTCCAACTCCATTCCACCATCGCAATCCTGACTGATATCCTCTACAATCACATCACAAGATTCCTCCTTCGCGGACGTATCACTAGTGTCATTCTTCGAGGCGAGATCACCGCCCGTCATTGGCATCAAATCCAACCCCAGCGGCTTGTTCTGCACGGCCTGTGCCCACGCAAAGCTGTAAAGGCTGGGTCCGTAGTTGTTCGACATGTGGTACCCCATCCAAACCCCAGATCTCCCGGCCCTCGTGTCCTTCTTGAAATCCTCAGCGGAGATCTCCTCCAGCGACTCCGACGAGTCGCCATCGGACGCCTCCCCTTCCGTCGCGCGGCCTCCGCGGGGGCGGTCCCTCGCCATCCGAGCTAGGGTTTCCTTCTCGCTGGGGTTCAAGAAGAATCGACTGGATCCAGGGACGCGCATATGGCCGGCGGCCTCTTCGGGGTTCTTCCGAACGGATCGACCAATCTCACCGCTCCTAAGGTTAGGTTTTTGATCGAGGTTTTCTAGGATTCGATTCCGGGGTTGGAGGCCACCTTTTAAGGCGAATCCGAGATCGTCTGGAAGCGCTCAGCGAGGGCGACCAATCGAGGTGTGATCAATCGGTGTAAATCTCACTCTTTCGGATGGAATCCGTGAGAAGGTCGTGGCGACCGAGCACGAGAAGGAGAGGAGGAACGAGAGCGCAACCAACGGACGAAAGGGAGATTGGGGGAACGTCGTGGGTGGGGCGAGCGGAGGCGATTAGGTGTTACACCGCAAGGTATTGCATCTCGACCGTACACGTCACCGGCAGCCGTGGCTCTTCCCACGGCGTTGGTTTTACTCTGGTGGGGGCTTCCCGTCTTGGGGAGCAAGCAGGTTAATAAAATTTAACTACATTTTTACACCGCCGGCGACTAACCCGCCATCCCACCTAAGCTTGTGACTTGGTGGAAGAGGACCCTGCTTCGTGGGCCCCGTGAGGGTAGACGCCAGGGGTAGCGGCTCACGTGCACAGGTAGTGTTGTTTCTTCGGGGACGGTACAGATACGATCACCATCATCTCCTTGATCGATGTAGTCTCTCTCTCAACTATATTTACTTTCATTTCATTAAGGTTTTCTTATTTGTTTTTATTGAAAATTATCTCCATATCTAACAAAATATCCACTCATCTATCTTGACGAGTTGTTATTTCTCAAATGGGGGGTATGATGTATCTATCATATTTATTCTTATAAATTTGATGATGATAAATGGAGCTATGTACGGTTTATACGATTCATAACGCGGAAATGATTGATGTTACTCTACACAAGCACGTGAAAGTGGTTTATATATTTCCATCTAGTTTAGTACACTTAAAAAGGAAAATTATATTATTTATTGTGCGGGCTTCGTGATAATTTGTGGTTTCACTTTGGATTTCGCTTAGGTTCTTTGTGTTTTAAATTTTTTATTTAATTTATGTGATCAAATAACTCTTTTATGTTAGAAACTTAAAAAGATCAACAAAATTGTGTATGCCGTAGAACAAAGTACAGAAAACATGGAAGGAAAATTATGATTTGAACAAGGCATGTTGGATTCTCTCAATCCAATGTCGATTTATTTCTTTATTATTTGCTATATTGTGTTTTTGATAAATTTTTCTCATGCCCTCAAGAACACCAAAGAAAATATAAAAAAAAGAAGACAAAACATACATATCACACGCTCTAAGTTGACTCCAGCAAACGGTTTTAAGAGCAAAAGAACTGTATCACACTCTATGATGATAACGCTCCTTGAAATCTAAGTGGTAGGCCACGTTTTTCTTTTTATTAGTTGATCTTGGGGTGAGGGTCTCGTAATTTCAAATTCCTAAACAAATTCATCATATAGAAGTTGACCAAATTCTCAAAAGTTTAATCATAATAAGAAATTTGATCAAATTCATTCATATCCGGTGCACAAAATAAGACATTCATAGTTTTGGATTCAACGAAAAAGTTTTCTTTTCAAATTCATTCCAATTGTTCATGAGATTAGAAGATTTTTCAAAACCATTTTCAACAATATGCTATAAATCAAAATTCATGAAAATCAAGAAAATACGTATTCTAGTTTTCCAATAAGTGTAATCCGTCCCATTGAATATGGGCGGACGTACAATAAAATATTTCTCATTCATGCCAAACGAAGCTATTTACTTGAGTTTTTAGTCCAATGAGTAGAACCTCGCTCCGATACCAATTGTTAGGATCAATTGGTACTAAGGGGAGGGGGTGAATTAGTGGAAGATTAATTGTGCTCGATTAAAATCATTTGCTTTCATAAAGTGAAGAAAGAAAAGCGAAAGATTCTTTTTATATTTCGACAAAATCGATTTAAAACTGATTTGAAAGAAGTAGAGAGATTGAAAGAAGTTGAGAGATTGAAGCTCGGTTTTAACTACAATCAAATTGAGAGCAATAAAAAGTAAAAAGTAAAGCAAATAAAGACACTCATAGTTATAGTGGTTCGGCCTCAACTTGGCCTACGTCCACTCCTGAGTCCTCTTATCTGAGGCCCACCGACATCTACTATCAATCTTCTTTGGGTGAAGATCAAACGCTTATAACTTTCTCTCTCCTTTTACTAGGCGATAAACCTTACTAACTTAAAAGGGAGATTTACAAGTATTACAATACTTTCCTCGCTCTCCCCTATCCCTTTTCTTTTTCTTACAAGTTTAGCACATAATTTTTTCTCAAAATTTCTTGCCCCAAAATTGTCGTGTGAAATGCAAGAAAACTTGGGATATTTATAAGCTACAATTGACTTCAAAACTTGGAGCCAAAATTTCAAATGCACCCGGAAAAGCTGGGTATGGGCAGTACCGCCACTGGCGCCAGCGGCACCGCCGCCGAAAGCAGCCCGAAATATAGGGCGGTGGCGGTACAACTGTCGACCTAGGTGGTACAATCGTTGGGAATCCAAAAAAAGTTATTCCCTCCACTTTTTCAATTCTGTCTTGTACCTTAAGTTGACCAATTCCCTGGTCAACTAATTGAGCTCGACGTAAGCTCAATCCACTCCCCAAAGTGGACTCGGTTTGCCTCACTTGAGTTAATTTGGATCTCTTCCAAATCTAACTCAAGTAGGACTCAATCTTAATCAATGCTAACTATGACTTAATTAATTACAATCACCATGGCCAGCAAATCCAATTCAAGACCTTCCCAACTCCCAACAAACTTTTCGACTACCCTCGACAATCTTCCGGCGAGTCTCTCGGTCTTCTTCTGACGAACTTCATTGCGTCATCTTGGTAAGCTCTTGATCTCATTCGATAAGCTTCCAGCGAACCCTCGGCAAGCTTCTGATACTAGGCGAGTTCCCAACAGTATCGTCATAACTCCGGCCCGATGCTTAAACTTGACTTTGACCAAACCTCTTATTATAATTTTCTGTCTATCGTAGTTAATCATGCATTAATCATCTCTAACACACATGTTAGATCAATAATCCATCAATTAATTTTATTATCAAAATCCGAGATTCAACAAATTTATGTGGACTATACTTTCTAAATGAACACTTGTAAGCTATATGTCCTAATCTACCACAAAAGTTATATTTAATTTTTGATAACAAGTTTAGAGTGGGTCCTTTAAGGAAGATAATTGACTTTTGTTGAGTATTGCCCATAAAGCCTATAGCTTCTTTCCTATAAACATGATATTTGCAAGGATCATGTTTTGAGATTTATTCTTATTTTAATTTTTCTAACATTTATTGTAATATAATATTTTTCTTTCTAAGTTCCTCTAAAGTTTCACATTTAGTGCATGAACTATGTGATGGTGATGCTTCATGTATTTCTTCAAGTTTACTAACTAGTGAATTATACTCATTCTTAAGTAGCTTATAAGATTTACTAATCTTTCTAAAATCATCATAAATCTCATGAAAAGAACTTAATAACTCATTAAGAGTAAAAGAACTTTCAGGTGGGTTACTTATCTCATCATGATTGGTCACAAGCGTGAGATTTTTCACTTCTTGGTTGTGCTCCTCATTTTTGAAGTGTCTTGGCTTCTTGCGTTCATAGCAAGAGGTTTTATCCATTTTAAGTTCATTTTTATGTTTTTTGTTCATATTCATTTTTTTTTTGTTCTTTTTTTAAGAGTTCAAGTTTCTAGTTCTCATTACTCGAAGTTTTACTCGAGGAGTCATATGTTGTTCCCAGTTCTAGTTCCTTCCTGTCCTTTGGAAGGTGATGTTCTTCTATTCCTTCATATTCTTTGGAAGAAAAATAATTTTATTCGTGTTCTTTGGAATGTTTATTCAAATTCATTTTTGCAAAGTCTTTTCATTTAATGATTCATTGGTTTAATCCTATTTTTATACATGATTTCTAATTTATGCTAAATCTCAAAATCTGAATCATATGTAAAAACCTAATCAAACTCATTCTTATCAAAAGTATAAAATAAAGTATTAATTACTCTTGCATTTAAAGAAAAATTATTTTTTTCCAAATCATTTAATTCATTCATTAGTTTGGAATACTTTTCAAAATCATTCTCAATGATGTACCATAAATTAAAATCCATATAAATAAATAAAAAGCATTCTAATTTCTAATAAGTGTAATTTGTCCCATTGAACATAGAAAGACTTGTGATGCATTGACCCTCATTAATGTCATAATAAGTCATTTACTCACTTTGGTGTTAATCCAATTAGTACAACGTAGCTTTGATACCAATTGTTAGGATCAACTGGCAGTAAGAGAGAGAGAGAGAGAGGGGGGGGGGGGGTGATTGAATTAGTGCAAGTGTTGAAAATCATGATTAAAAAAAACTTTCGCTCAAAGTAAAATCAAGATCGAAAGCTTTTCATTCAAGTTGAGTAAGTGAACAATTAAACTATTGAATGATGCTAAGTTACAATCTTGCTTAAAAAAAGCTCGAGTAAGAACATGTAAATTCAAAAAGGAAAGTTAAGAGACGCTCACAGTTTATAGTGGTTCGACCATAACTTGGCCTACGTTCACTTCCCGAGTCTTTATTGTCAAGGCCCGCCGATGTCCACTACTGATCTTCTTCGGGTGAAGACCAAACCTTTACACTTCCTACTCTCTTTTTCATAGGTTCAAGAGAGAAATCTTTACAAGTTTTTCTCACTTCCCTTAGACTCAATTTATAATTTAAAATATTAAAGGGAAGCTCTCAAATTTTAAAACTCTGTAATAAAATTTTATCCCACTTTTTCATTCACCATCCTTACTTTTCCAAGCAAGAAAACTTGAGGTATATATAGACCCCAATTGGCTTAAAAAATGGAGCCAAAATTTAAACATTTTCATAATTTTTACGTACGAGCGGTACTACCACCAGCGTCGATAGTACTACCACCGAAACCACCCTGAAAACAAGATGGTAGCGGTACTACCACCAACCTGGGCGATACTATCACCGTCCACTGGCGGTACTACCATCATGAATCCCATAAAAGCTACTTTTTCTATACTTTTGCATACCCGACTTATATCTCATGTTGACCCCTTTCCAGGTCAACGAAATGAGCTCAACTTAAGCTTAAATCCAACCCAAAGTTAATTTGAGTTAATTATGACATGCTAAGGCATACAAATACAATCAATTTGACCAACATGTCAAGTGACATTTCTAACTCCCGGCGATCTTCCCGATAACCTCCAGCGAACTCCTGGTGAGTCTCAATCATCTTTTGGCGAAACCCCAACGTATTCCCGACAAGCTCCCGATCACTTTCGGTGAGCTCCCGGTGAACTCCCGACAAGCCCTCGACCGATACCTTCGGTGAGCTTCCTACGAACTCCCGACAAGCCCTCGATACATTCGGTAAACTTTTGACAAACTCCCGATACCTTCAGCGAGATTCCAACGATCTCTCAGCAAGTTCCCACTACATCGTCCGAACCTCGGTCCGACACCCGAACTTGACTCTGGCCCAACATATGATTGTATTGCCTTATCGTAGTTAATCTTACATTATTTATCTCTAATACACATGTTAGATCATAATGTCCATCAATTAATTTCATCATCAAAATCCGAGATTCAATAGTTATATGTTGAGTTTAATTCTTTTCAATTCAAAAGATATTCCAACCAATACAACTCGACTATCAATTTCTTTTTTTCTTGAATTTCATTTGACATTCTCCTTTCTCCTATATCAATAATAAAGAGAAAAGAGTATAAAGCCACATAAATGTTAGATTGATTATTTTAGTATGTTTATATTTACCGTTGACTCTTTGTATTGCGATTATGATTATTAAGATCTTCCTCTCCTGTTACAATGGGCAGGGCTCATAAAAAAAAAAAAAAAAAAACATGGATGCGACCCATTGTTTGTTATCTATGAGAGTTTATTGGGACTTGATGACGGGTAAAACTTTCATAGACAACAGCGGACCACAAAATATACTTACTAAAATTTCACTCTGTACTCGATTAAAGCGTTTAACTCAGATCTGAGCATGAACATTCATTTAATTACTTTTTTTAAGGGTTATACAAAAAGCAAAGAGTTACTATACTCTCAGGTGTATAATTCGAATGTAAAAGTGCTGGATTTTAAAGCATATCAATGATCAATCTCTATAATCTCGAGAGGAAAAATAGAAAAAAGAAATGCACGTGTTGAAGAGTTAAAATACAAAAGCAAGGTACTAGAGAATTAAATTATCTGCATTGCATTTGTCATCTCAAAGTTTATATCATAAACAGAAAAAAAAAAAAAAAAACATTCCAGCTTTTCCTTATCAGTGCATTGCAGTTGTGAAGCAAAATGTATTTATAGAATTATCCGATGGTTTGATTAATAATAACTACCTCATTTACATGAATTTTTAGATTAAGTATAGTCTATTTTATAAGAGATTTTATTAATTTTTTCTTTGAATTATTCTTATAAATTATTATAAATCAATATTTCAAGAGATAAAGTTCTTAATACCAAATATGAAACTTTCAGACCTATAAGTCCAGCGTCAAAGAAAAATGTATTCGAACAAAATATCTTTGGTATCTCAAGTCTAAGGACCAGACACACAACTAGGACTACATAATCATTATCTAACGTTAGATATTATTAACCATCCAGTATTTCGTAAGCGAATCAATCCGTAAACTTATTCTTCAATGAACACATATATTATATCCTTAGTATCCCCACACGAGCAGCTATAAGACCAACCATCTTCATCATTTGGACGTGTATCAATATACCGATCTATCTAGTTATCTCGATATCCTTCTTGACTAACTTATGATCGGGATTATTAGGGTCTATGTTTATAAATGAATCAGTCTCATTATCGTGATCTCATCATGATCTAATTTCCATTACAAAGATCCATTGACATCACAGTATATGCAAAAAGTAATATAAAGTGAGAATATATCAATAATAATAATAAGTAAAAATATCGTATAGCGTGTCACACATGTCATCACTCACGTGATTGGCTTGCAGGGCACCTATAACAAGCATATCGGGCATGGTTCAGTCGCGCCTCATACAGAATCTATCCGAGTCTCGCTCTAATCAGATTCTCCTGAAAAAATCCTTCTCTCTCAATCCAAACGAACCTAGCCAGGGATTTGCTTGAGCAAGAATACACAGGATATTCCTCTCGTGATACTAAGAGTAGACAATCCTCTAATGACACTTAATTACCTTCATAAGGTTGGCTACCAATCCCGATAACTAACTGTATCAAATATGAAACTTCTAACCTATAAGTCCGACATCAAAGAAAGAAGTACTCAAATAACGTATCTTTGATGTCTCAAGTCTAAGGATCAAACACACAATTGAGACTATGAAATCGCTATCTAATATCATGTATCATTAACCATCAAACATTCTGTAAGCGGATTAATCAATAAGCTCATTCTCTAATGAGCGCATGTACTATACCCTTAGTGTCCCCACATGAACGGCTATGAGGCTAGCCGCCTCCATCATATGGATGAGTATACAGTACACCGGTCTATCTAGGTATCTCGATGTCCCTCTTAAGTAACATATGACTGAGATTATTTAAGATCTGTGTTTAAAGATGAATTGGTCTCATTATCATAATCTCATTATGATCCAATTATCATTGTACAGATCCAAGGATTCACAATATATGCAATATGTAACATAAAGTGAGAATATGTCAATAATAATAATTATGCAAAAGATCATGCAATGTGTCAAACATGCCATCACTTATGTGATTGGCTTACAGGCACCTGTAACCAGCAATCTCCCATTTGATCTAAAGCTAATTGCTTACGTGTCTGATCCCCACTGACCTCTACGACGCTCAAATACAATATGAGATAACGACTTCACCAGTGGATTTGTGATTTTATCTTCGGATAAAACTCTTTTTATTACTACATCTCCAAAGGCCAAGATCTCTCTAATCAGTTAGAACCTCATCAGAACAATTCTAATAAGACATGGGTTCACTTGCTAGAGTCATCAGCCCATTGGCGTCGTAATATATAAAAATCGACTCCTCGCTGCACGGTACGACTCCCAAATCTGTGATGAAATTCTTCATCTAAACTCCCTCTTTTGATGCTTCTACTGTAGCAATGTACTCTACCTCTGTGGTTGAGTCAATAATAATATCTTGGTTGGAACTCTTCTAGCTTACTGCTCCTCCATTCAAGGTGAAGACATACTTTGAGTTTGACTTGCTATCATTGATATCAGACTAGAAACTCAAGTCCGTGTAGCCCTCAACCTGGAGGCTACCTCCTGTATACTAGTAAAAGATTTTTAGTCCTTTTAAAGTACTTTGGTAGAACCCTTACGGATTCTAAGCTTAGGGTGATCTCTATAGGGGATCAGCCTCCTTGGAACTCTATAGGGGTTCCTCCCTCCTTGGTATTCAAGCCATTGGCTAAAGAAAAATTGATTTATTCATGATAAAAAGTGTTATTTTGAATGATTACAAAGCTATTTATATGTCTTAAATCCTTAATTCCTAAGAGGACTCCTACCCTCAACTAACTCCTAAAGCAACTTCTAATGTAACTCTAAGTCCAACCACCAATCAGTCCATCTAGGGGTAGTCGATTGCTTTATTGTTTCCTAATCATATTCTAATTTAACCCCTCCTCAACCAACCCCTCTTTAACTAGGATAAGGAGTGGTTAATTAAGGTAACATGTATCTTACTCTCCCCTCAAATATCTTCCTCAACTAATCCTAACTTGGTCGGCCTCCTTACTTTCCTTAATAGGGGTTGGTTGGATAGGATTTACATGAATGCCCCTTAGATTTTACATGATTATCCTCTTTCATGAAACTAAATTAGGACTCCCCTAGCTAGAGTCATAACAGACCCGCCCTCTTCAAATCAACCTTGTTCTCAAAGCTGAGGCTCCATGAATTTTGGGTCTCGATCTATAATTCTCCTTGAAGCTTTCTTGTGGTATCTACGATAGGCACATTATGGTCCGACGGTCCAACATTATCTTGTATCCATCAGGGGTAGTAGTATTTAAACGGTGGTGCATCACGATTATACGATCTCATGCGATCATCAGCTGAACTTGAACCTCTTCATCAGTTGGGATATCAGGTGGATGGATCTGGGTTGAGTCCTCCTTTCTAAACTTCTGTTTGTGGTGAGATACTAAGAGGATCAATTGTATTTTTAAGTTGATGTACTGATCTGATCCATAAATCATGACTCCATTATGATCCCCAATTTTGCAAGGGCTAAAGTAGCAGGGGGACCACTTCCGTGAGGCTTGAATTTTCTGTTGGTAGGGTTGGAGATGAAAGAAAACTCGATATTCAATAGCAAACTTTCTTTTGCTCCGGTATTTATCGGGTGGCTATTTCTTTCTTGCATGGGCTGTCACTTGTTACTCTTTAATAGTAACCGAGCCTTTTTTTGGAATAATTACTGTCCTTTGATAAGGTCGCTGGTGGTATGAGCCCATTCTGAGTCCGAGGAGGTTAGGAGCTGTAATTTTACTGAGCCTATTTTCATCTTTCTTTTGTGTTATTGAC
The DNA here is from genome assembly GCA_029747655.1 of Ensete ventricosum. Taxonomy (NCBI): domain Eukaryota; kingdom Viridiplantae; phylum Streptophyta; class Magnoliopsida; order Zingiberales; family Musaceae; genus Ensete; species Ensete ventricosum. The sequence continues at coordinate 22,855,181 of JAQQAF010000002.1, forward strand.
CTGTATCATGCAAAACTTCAAATTCAGTAGCAATTAGTATCCCTTTATAGATCAAAAGCATCATGTGAAATGTAGGGAGAGCCTCGATGTATATTAGGAGTCGGCCATCTCGCATGAGGGTGGTGCTGATCTCAACTCCTATTTTATCTGCTCCAATTTCAAACACCTCATTTCGATTTGGTAATTCTAAGACCGATATAGATGGCATCGTGGCTGTGAAGGCCCTTATAGATAGTGGACGTGTGAATGTCTTCCTCTTGTTCCTTTAGAATTTTGATCTTCATCCAATTATAGATTCCATGTTGGTACTGTTGCTAGAGGGACCTAATATTCTTATGATCGTCAATAGGGAAGACTTCGAACAACATAGTCCGCTCTTGGGAGAGGCAGTGGAAGTAGCCTGAGATCTGGGAGTGTTGCATCAAAAACCATAGGTGGTTCAGCTAGATGTGGCACTTCAGGAAGAGCTTATCCCTACAGACAAAGAGGCAAAGCTTTTGGAGATAAAGTGTCGTTGCAAGGGAAGGTCGTAGCCGGATGATCTATGTCTCATGGATAATCCTTTTAGCTTCGGCCCTCTGAGGATGTGGACATCAATAAAGCCAAATATGTGCTGGTGGTTCCTCCTGTAAGATCAATATATTAAGGTCGTGCAGTCTGGTAGGATAAAATCGGCTCGGTTCGGTGGAGGTAGCAAACTTCTCTAAGCGTTGTGTTTTTTCTTCACTCCCATGTTTCCCATGTAAGGTCACCTATTTTATTTTGCCATTCATAAGGTCATTAGGGCTCCTGGTCTTGATGAGGATGGTGACCGACTATTGCTTAAGAGATTCTTCGACTTCCATTGCTTGCGGGTTTACATGGTCGACTAGAGTGTGAGTCATGTAATCGGTTGGCTATGGGTCCTTCTTCGTGTTCTCTTCCTCAGGTTCAAGGTCATCTTCTTCATATTCTTCTATAGGTTATATTATGGAAAGCTTCCCTTTTCTGCAATGATGGTTGCAGTTCCAAAGTTCATTACAATGCCAACAAAGGCCCTTTACCGATCTATCACGAAGTTCTTCTCTCGTCAATTTTTTTGGCAACGAAGCATGATTGGGAGCAGGGGGTGCTGAAGGTTTATATGTTGCTGGTCTAGGAGTAGTTCTCATCTTTCGAGCATCTTGGTTTAACCGTTCCTCTTGGGTTCCAATGAAAGAGATTGTAGCCTTCACAGTTAGGGGCTATTGTGCTTTACCTCTCCTTTTAATTTTTGGCTTGAGGCCTTCGATGAACATCCCTAATAATTATCTGTCAGATCAATCACGAGCAAAGTAAGATAATTCCTCAAACCTGGTATGGTATTCTTAGATCGTGGAGGTTTGTCAATCTTGGCAAGTTGTCCATTATATTCTCGTACTTGGTTAGCCCAAAGCGGTTCAGTAGTGTATACTTGAATTGTATCCACGTCGAAGTCCTATAGTTGTATTCAAGTCAATTGTACCATCGTATAGCATCTCCTTCAAGGTGGATGACAATGATGTCCACCATGGAATCCTCCGGTGTTTGGTGATGACGGAAGTAACATTCGGCACGTGAAATCCATCCCGTCGGGTCTCCTTCTTCCCATCGAGGGAAGTCCACCCTCATACGTGGATGCATCATATCAGTAGCTCATACTTCTTTTTTGAGAGGCCTTTCTGAAGTTGCACTTTGCTGGAATTTTATTGGGCTCAAAGATCGGCCCAATCCAAATTCGACGAATAAGGCACGTAATCTGTCCTCCACATGTGATTCAAATGCCTTCAATCGATTGAACCTTGAGATGCCATTGCGTGTGCCTCCAGATTTGAGATATCAATATCCTTCTCCTATTGTTGGGTCTGTGATATGAAACGGTTGGGTGGATTGATGACCGAAAGAGGTGGTGGATCAAGGGTAGATGACTGCGATTTGGAGCTGAAAGGTTATTATTTTTGGTTATTATTGTGGTTGTGATTTAGGGCTACTGTAGGGGTCGTATAGGGGGTATAAAGGCTGAGGTTTAAAGTTAAAGGAATGGGTTAGGATTGATGTTGATGACAACAACGGATTTGGTAGGAATTGGGTGTGGATGCAACAAGTAGTGCCGAAGGTAGTGTAGCGAAATTTTCGGCAAAGAGGGTGTTATTGATGCTATTATTTGGGGCTATTGCAGAGACTGTAAGGGGGGTTCGATGATAGAGGTTTAGGGTTAGAAGGGTAGCTTAGGGTTGCTATTAATGGTAGCAACTGGTTTGGTAAGGATTTGTGGCCAAAGGGGTGATGGATCAAGGTTGTTGTTTAGGGTTGATAGCTTGCCATTTAGGTTACTGTTGGTGCTACGCTTGAGGGTGCTATGGAGGTTGCAAAGGATTTTTGTGGTAGTGGTTTGAGGTTAGGAAGGAAGGTTTAGAGTTACTGTTGGGGTAGCAACCGGTTTGGCAAGGTTCGGTGGCTGCGGAAGATAAGGATCGGTGGAAGGTTCAGTGGCTATGGAAGACCATTGTTTGGACTATGGTTTGGGTTAGCTATGGAAATAAAAAAAAGGCTATGACAGTTGTGTCTTAAGGCTATAGGGATGCCCTAAAGATGACATGGGTGGCAGCAACATTTTCAATAAGGATCAGATATGGGCGTAGCAAAAAACACTGAAAGGTAGTGCTGCAGAGTTTTACGTCGATAGGCTGTGATAGTCGTTGTTTTGGGCTGTGGTTTTGGGTGTTGTTAGGGTAAGAAAATATGTTATGAGGGTTGCATCTTAAGGCTAAAGGGATTCCCTAAAGATGTCTTGGGTGGTGGCAGCAAGTTAGTTGGGTTTCAATGGGTTAAGGAGAAGAAGAAAGACAAAGGTGCAGCAGCAGATTTTTTGTCAAAAAAATTTCAGCAGTGAAGACATAATTTTTTTCAGAAATTTTCAATGAAAATTCAAGTGAAACTCAAAGGGAATCTACTGGAAAGGAAGAGGTAATATCATAAAAAATTTCATTGAAGGAAACGACAGCAAAAGGTTCAACAAAATCAAAGATTACGAGGTGTTGCTATATAATTTTTTTCAACGAAAGATTTCAGCAGTATAGTCAAATTTTTTTATAGTAGTGCATAACAAGAAACTGAGTAAAATCAATGGAAATACACTGGCAAGGGAAAGATAATGTTGTCAAAAAATTTGTGGAAGAAATCGACAGCAAAAGTTTTGGCAAGATCAAGGAATACGAGAAGGTACTGCGGTATAATTTTTTCATCAAAAGATTTCAGCAGTAAAGATGAGATTTTTTTCCAGCAATTCAAAACAAGAATTTGAGTAAAACTCAAAGAGAATCTCTTGGTAAGGGAAAGTTAATGCTGACAAAAAATTTATGAAAGAAAATGGCAGCAAAAGGTTCGGCAAAATCGAAGATCACGGGAAGGTACTACAGTAGATTTTTATGTCTAAACTACAGCAGCTTGGACGTAAAAGATGAGCAGGTTATCTTAATGATTTTTTGATGAACCAAAGGGAGATCTGAGGATAGGAAGTTATAAAGCTGTGGTAGAAATTTTGTAGAAGTTTGATCACTAAAAACATAGCAGCAAACCAAATAGTAAGGGGTGTGCGGCTAGAATTCTGCGGTGTAACTTTCATCGTAAAGATGGAAAGTTTGCGATGAAAAGTTTATGCAGCAATATGGGAATAATTTTTTTGGGTTTTTGGATTAAGGATAACTAAATTACAGCAGTAGTAAGGTAGAAAACTAGAACCTGTTGTAATTCACGGGGAGATCAAATGACCTGCGATAGTGGAGATGACGACGGAGTTTGGTGACGATCTTCTAGTAATTGTGGAAATTGCTTTGGACGGCTGTGGGTGGCTGATGGATGGCTGTGGAAGGACAGTGGGACACCAAGAACGCTGCTCTCATACCAAGTGATAGAACCCTTGTGGATTCTAGGCTTGGGGTGATCTCTAATAGGGGATCGGCCTCTTTGGAACTCTATAGGGGTTTCTCCCTCCTTGGTATTCAAGCCATTGGCTGAAGAAAAATTGATCTATTCATGATAAAAAGTGGATGATTACAAGGCTATTTATAGGCCTTCAATCCCTAATTCCTAAGAGGACTCCTACTTCAAGACTCATACCCTCAACCAACTCCTAAATTAACTTCTAATGTAACTCTAAGTCCAACCACCAACCAGTCCATCTAGGGGTGGTCGGTTGCTTTATTATTTCCTAATCCTATTCTAATTTAACCTCTCCTCAACCAACCCCTCTTTAACTAGGATAAGGGGTGGTTAATTAAGGTAACATGCATCTTACTCTCCCCTCAAATATCTTCCTCAACTAATCCTAACCTGGCCGGCCTCCTTACTTTCTTTAATAGGGGTCGACTAGATAGGATTTACATGAATACCCCTTAAATTTTACATGATTGTCCTCTTTCATTAAACTAAATTAGGACTCCCCTAGCTAGAGTCATAACATACTTAAGTATACACTTTACTTCCTTCTAGTGTTTTAATCCTGGATCCGCCTGATACTTGCTCGTGACACTCAAAGCATGTGCTATATCAGGCCTAGTATATAGCATAACATACATAATAGATCCTGTCGCAGAGGTATAGGGTATCCTATCTATGTCTGTTCTTTCTTTAGGTTGGAGACATACTCCTAAAAAGTGATATTTCATATCTTATTGGTATGAGATCTCTTTTGAAATTTTTTATGTCAAATCTTTTGACAATGGAGTCTATATACCTAGACTGATAAGCTAAGCATCTTCTTAAATCTATATCTAAAACCCTAAAATATAGGATGCTTTCTCTAAGTCCTTCTTTTAGAAGTGTCTAGATAGCAAGCCTTAACTATAGAGAGCATTCTTAGAACATTCCCAATAATCATGATATCATTCACATACAACACCAAGAAGGTAATAGTGCTCCTACTTACCTTCCTATATGCACAAGGCTTATATTCGTTCTTAACGAAGTCATAAGATCTTATGTTGAGAAACCAAGCGGGAGCATCATATATGTAGCGGAAGATCAAAACAAAATATGTTTCCCACGTAAATCAAATCATCGTACAAAAGATTGGGTCGCAAGAAAGCTGCAAAATAAAAAACTGCATCGTGTGAGAGATTGTTTATCTAGGGAGATCGTATATCCTTATTTTGTGAGCTTCGGATGGAGAGGATGAAAGAGGTCAAGCATCCTCCTCTAGCAGTATCCACACGATGGATCGCTACAGTGATACTCCTCCAATCGCAATCTCAGGTCTCGTAACTCTTGCATAGAGGGAGGGAGGGAGGGAGGAGAATAGGAGGGGGTGGCCAAAGATGAGCCTATCAACTATACACCTCCCCTCCTATTTATAGAGAGCCACCAAAAACCCTAGGGTTATACCTTAGTGAGTATTAGATTTTCATCCAATTACCCACTAACCTTGTATTATTGGATCTCTATCCAATAATCGCTTTTGGCCTTTAATTGGGCCTCATACAAAGAGCCCATCAATGTAGGGTCTCTCTCATCTAATAAGAATAGAGGTTAATCAGATCTTTATCTAATTCTCTATTCGCTGAAGCATCTACCATATGTGTGCGATCCTCTAGGCCTAATACCGAGCTGGTCATGAGTCCCTCCCATTATAACTTCTTTTGATATAGTGAATTATTATCTTCATAATAATTCACTTGACTCATTGACTATGGATGTACTAAGCCACTGCGCCATAGATCACAATCGATACAAGGGGATTAAATCCATCGGACCTGTCTATCTACAGTTACTGTGTATCTATAGTCTCTCATACAACTAATATCTCAAATATCGTATATTGGACATGGTACTATCAGGTCACATACGAAATTCATTGGAGTTTCGCTCTAATCGGATTCTCCCGATAACTCATTCTCCTTAATCCAAATGACCCTGGCTAGGGATTTGTTTGAGCAAGCACATATGGGATATTTCTCTCACTATATCGATAGTGGATGATCCTTTATTGATACTTAATTGTCTTTGCAAGGTTGGCTACCAATCATGATAATCGGTTGTACCAGATCTAGTACTTTCCAAACCTGTAAGTCCGCGTCAAAGAGATGAGTACTTAAACAAGATATCTTTAGTGTCTCAAGTCTAAAAACTAAATGCACAACTGGGACTATTGAATCACTGTTTGACATTAGATATGATTAACCATACAACATTCCATAAGCGGATCAATCAGTGACCTCATTTTCTAATGAGCACCTGTACTATATCCTTTGTGTCTCCATATAAGTGGCCATGAGACCAACTGCCTTCATCATATAGATGAGTATATAGTACACTGGTCTATCAAGTTATCTTATTATCATAATCTTATCACGATCAGATTCTTATTACACAGAACCAAAGACATCATAATATATATATATATATATATATATATATATATATATATATATATATATATATATACAACAGATAATATAATGTGAGAATATGTCAATAATAATCATAAGTAAAAAGATCGTGTAGCGTGTCACACGTGTCATCACTCACATGATTGACTTGTAGGGCACCTATAACCAGCACTGATCACCTCATCAAATCTTATGTTCCAACTTCGAGAAGTTTGCTTCAGTCCATAGATGGACTTGAGTAACCTGCATACCTTATCTGGACTCTCATTGGATATGAATCCAGCTGGTTATATCCTATAAACCTCCTCCTTGAGATTGTCATTAAGGAATGTGATTTTTTCATCCATCTGTCAGATCTTATAGTCATAGTGTGCTGCAATAGTTAAAAGAATTCTAATGAATTTCAGCATGACTATGCTAGTTACAGATGTCCTGCAAGCCAATCACGTAAGTGATAGCACGTGTGATACACTGCACGATCTTTTTTGCTTGTGATTATTATTAACATATTCTCATATTATTTTATTAGTTGCACACACACACACACACACATATATATTATGATGTCCTTGATTCTGTGTAATGGGAATCAGATCGTGATAAGATCATGATAATGAGATTGATTCACCTTTAAATTCAGATCCTAAATAATTTTGGTCATAGGTTACTCGAGAGGGACATCGAGATAACTAGATAGATCGGTGTATTATATACCCGTCCATATGATGGAGGCAGCTGGTCTCATAACCACTTGTATAAAGACACTAAGGATATAGTACATATGATTATTGGAGAATGAGTTCACTGATTGATCTACTTATTGAATGTTGTATGGTTAATTATACTTAATATCAAATATCGATTCCATAGTCCCAATTGTGCATCAGGTCCTTAGACTTGAGACACCAAAGATGTTTTGTTTGAGTACTCCTTTCTTTGACGTTGGACTTATCGGTTTAGAAAGTTCCAAATTTGGTACAATCAGTTATCGGGATTGGTAGCCAACCTTACGAAGACAATTAGTGTTAATAAAGGATCATCCACTCTTAGTATCACTAGAAGAATATCTCATATGCGCTTTCTCAGACAAATCTCTGGCCAAGATCATTCAAATTGAGGGAGTTCTCCGGGAGATTTTGATTAGAGCGAGACTAACATGGATTCTATATGTAGCTTGACAATACCATATCTAATATACAATCTTTAGGATATTAGTTGGAGAGGGACTATAGATACACGGTAACTGTGGATAGACAGGTCCAATGTATTTGATCCCCTTGTACCATTTGGGGACCATGGTGCAATGGCCTAGTACGTCCATAGTCGATGAGTCAAGTGAATTATTATGAAGATAATAATTCAGTATATCAGATAGAGTTCTGATGGGAGCGACTCACGGCCAACTCGATATCGAGCCTAAAGAGTCACATACATATGGTGGATGATTCAGCAAATAGAGGATTAGATAGAGATCCAATTAGCCCTATTCTCATTAGATGAGACCCTGCATTGATGGGCTCCTTGTATGAGGCCTAATTAGATGCCAAATGAGATTATTGGATAGAGATCCAATAATACAAGGTTAGTGGGTAATTGGATGGAGATCCATACCCACTAAGGAAGGACCCCTAGGGTTTTTTTGTGGCTCTTTATAAATATGAGGGAAGGCTCATAGTTGATAGGTTGCATCATTGGCCACCCCCTCCTATTCTCCTCCCTCCCTCCCTCCCTCTGCGCAAGAGTTATGAGTCTTGGGATTACGATTAGAGGAGTATCGCTGTAGCGATCCATCGTGTGGATATCGCTAGAGGGGAGGATGCTTAACCTCCTTCATCCTCTCCATCCGGATTTGAAAAAAAAATGGATATACGATCTCCTTAAGTAAATAATCTCTCACACGATGTAGTGGAGGTGACAGCGGTACCCATATTGCCATGGTGGGGAGATCATGATGCATTGTGATGCGGTGAAGATTCAACGAAACCGATGATAATGAGATCAACGATCATAGGGCATGAAAATGCACTAATGCACACATAATTCATATTGTGAGTGATTAGGCTAATTGGTTCGGACTTAATCATATTAGGTGAAGGCTCATGATCATCCGGTGTGGCTTGCATATGTGATATATGTTATACACATTATATATATATATATATATATATATATATATATATATATATATATATATATATATATATATATATATATATATATATATAATATAGATATATATTAAATATGATATATGTGACATGACATATTATGAGATCGATACAAAATAAAAACCCCTCTTGCGATAATATTAAGTCGGTAAGCGTAAGGCCAATAAGATTGACCCACATGGCCTTCCATCGTTATAGGAAGAAATTGAATCACGACATAAGTTGAGTTGGTTAAGTCTCTCAAGGCTCACCTATCTATGTGATCAAGATCTTACCTACGACATAGAGATGTTATCGGTGACCTGAGGACATTAGATGCTTGGTCGAGTCCCTCGAGGGCATATCATCAAATCAGATTCATCTTATAACAATGGTGATGACTTATCTAAACATCATGGTTGGTTGAGTCCCTCGAGACCATAATGGTTTAGAGGTCGAATATGACGGGAATCACAAAGAGTTGCGATTGGCAAGAGTTGTGAGTCCCTCGAGGTTGCATTAAGACGCCAATTGGATCACAATCCCCATTAGGAGTCTACCGGAGACTTTCATCTCATGTGTCGAGGGTGTCGCATGATTCGCTAAAAAAATAGTAGGAGTATATTAGGATAGAAGTCTATAACTTAATTAGTTTTTCTACAAAATCTGCATGTTATTTATTTATGTTATATCTTATTTGTCAGAAACATGTCGCTCACAAAACCTTTTCGTGGCATACTTAATGCTAACCACCTCACTGGTCCTAACCACATGGATTGGCTCTGTAATTTGAGAATTATTCTCACAACAAAGAAAATCATATATGTCCTTAACATAATTGTGCCCACGCCGGAAGAAGGGGCAAGTGAGGATGAGATTGCTTGTTATACGAAGTATATAAATAGTCCTAGAGGAGATAACCTATGTATTGATCTTATACTTTAGTCCCTATCGGATTCCTTTTCTCACTTCATTATGAATTTTAACATGAGCAAGTTTGAGGTGATTCTCCTTGAGCTCCTCAATATGTTAAGGGAAGCTGAGAGTGTGATTAAGAAAGAGAAGATAGTTCTCTATATTGGTGAGACTAAAAAGAAAATGAAGACCAGTAAGACCCTTAAGAAGGGCAAGGGCAAAGAAAGATCGAGTAAGACAAAGGTAACCAAGAAAGGCCCAACAAAGGATAAAGGATTGTGCTTCCACTTCAGCCAAGACCGACATTGGAAGAGGAACTGTAAGGACTACCTTGTAGATAAGGCAAAATAGAAGCTTGGAGAAACTTCAGGTATATTCATGATCAGTCTTCACTTGTAAAATTTTCATGATAACACATGAGTATTTGATAAAAGGAGTGCTTATCATATCTCTAATTTATTGCAGGTTCTAGTAAAACCTAGGAGATTAGCGAGAGGCGATATGAACCTCAAGATGGGTAATAGAGCAAGAGTTGCTATATTTGCTATTGGGGAGGTCACTTTACATCTGCCTGGCAGAGATATTATTGTATTGGATGTATGCTATTTTATTCCCTCTATTATCAAAAATATTATTTTCATCTCTTGTTTGACAATTAGTGGATATAAATTAGTTTTTGAGAGCAATAGTTGTTCAATAGTTATGGATGATGAGATCATCACTAGAGGGACATTGATAAATGACTTATATGTGTTAGACACTTCTCCACATATCATGAATATAAATACGTCTAAGAAAAAAAGAGATGAGGTGAACAATGCATACATATGGTATTGTAGGCTATGATTCAAAAGTGCTGAAAGATGGATACTTAGATCCATTTTACTATGAGTCTTATGCAACTTATGAACCTTACCTTCGTAAGAAGATGACCAACTCTCCTTTTAGTAGAACTAGAGAAGAGCCACTGAGTTATTGGAACTTGTATATAGTGACGTATATGGTCTCATATCGACTCAGGCTATAGGTAGTTACTCATACTTCATAACATTCATTGATGATTTCTCTAGGTATGAACACATGTACTTGATGAAGTACAAGTCTGGGGCCTTTAAAAAATTTCAAAAATATAAGAATGAAGTAGAGAACCAGATTCGAAAGAGTATTAAGGCTCTTCGATCAGATTGAAGAGAAGAGTACTTGAGTATGAAGTTCACATATTTCCTTAGGGACAATGAGATTCTATCCCAATGGACACCTTCTTATACACCTCAGCTCAATGATGTATCAAAATGAGAAATCACATACTGTTGGACATGGTACGATCCATGATTAGTTTCGTTAATGTACCCATCTCTTTATAGGGATATGCCCTAGAGACTGTAACTTACATTTTGAACATAGTTCTATCAAAGTTGGTTGTGTCTACACCATATGAGATATGAAAAGAAAAGAAGCTTAATCTTAAGATGGTTAAGATTTGGGGTTGTCCTACCCACGTTAAAGATGTAATCCCGATAAGTTAGAATCAATGATAGACTGGATCAAGTTCATAGGATACCCCAAGGAAACTTGTGGGTACTATTTCTTTGTAGAAACAGTGGGAGTGATATAGAGTTGAGCAAGGTTGGAAAACCTAGCTCAAGAACCATTCTAGAGTTCGAGTCTATTCAGGTACCTATCACACAAGTTCCAACTTTGTACAGATCTAGCATGGTATCTCACCCTCCTGAAAGATATGTGAGACATATTAATGGACATGACTCTTAGGATGCTGATCCTCAGACCTGTAAGGAGGCTATTATGAGTATAGACTCCATGAAGTGACAAGAAGCCATGAATTATGAGATGAATTTGATGTACTCTAACAAGGTTAGAACCTTGTGAATGCACTTGAGGGTATCATACCCATCGGCTACAAATGGATCTTCAAGAAGAAGATTGGAATGGATGGAAAGGTGGAGACCTATAAGGCAAGGTTGGTAGCTAAATGACATTGTCAAAGACAAGAAGTTGACTATAACGAAACCTTTTCACCTGTAACCATGCTTAAATCCATCAGAATTCTTTTAGCCATTGTAGCACACTATGACTATGAGATCTAGCAAATTGATGTGAAAATAACATTCCTTAATGACAACCTCGAGGAGGTGTATATGATACATCTCAAAGGGATTCATATCCAGAGAGAGTCCAAATAAATTGTGCATGTTACTCAGGTCCATTTATGAATTGAAGCAAACTTCCCGAAGTTGGAACATAAGATTTGATGAGGTGATAAGACTTTATGACTTCTTTAAGAACGAAGATGAGCCTAGTGTGTACATGAAGGTAAGTGGGAGTGCTATCACCTTCTTGGTGTTGTATGTGGATGACATCCTAATCATTGAGAATGATGTAGGAATGCTATCCATAGTAAAGGCTTAGCTATCCAGAAACTTCTCCATGAAAGCCTTGGGGGAAACATCATATATTTTGAGGATCCAGATCTACAGAGATAAATCTAAGATGATGTTTGACTTGTCTCAATCCATGTACATAGACTTCATTGTCAAAAGGTTTGGCATGGAGAATTCTAAGAAAGGTCTCATACCGATAAGATATGAAATATCACTTTCTAGGAGTACATCCCCAATGACTCCTGAAGAAAGGATAAATATGGATATGATACCCTATACCTCAACAATAGCGTCTATCATGTATGTTATGCTATATACCAGGCTTGATATACCGTATGCTCTGAGTGTCACGAGTAGGTATTAAGCAGATCCAGGTTTGGAACACTGGAATGTAGTAAAGTGTATCGTAAAGTACTTGAGAATGACTAAGGGTCTTTTATTGGTATATAGAGAAGGTAGCCTCCAGGTTGAGGGCTACATGGACTAGAGTTTCCATTCTGACATTGATGATAGCAAGTCAAACTCAAGGTATATCTTTACCTTGAATACAGGAGCAATAAGTTGGAAGAGCTCCAAGCAAGATATTATTACTGGCCCAACCATAAAGGCGGAGTACATTGCTATAGTAGAAGCAACAAAAGGAAGGGGTCTGGATGAAGAGGTTCATCAGAGATTTGGGAGTTGTACCAAGCAACGTGGAGTCGACTCCTATATACTCTGACAATAACGGGGCAATCGCTCAAGCGAAGGAACCCATGTCTCATCAGGAGTCTAAGCACATTCTAAGGAGGTTCCATCTAATTAGAGAGATCATAACCCGTAAAGATATAGCAATGTAAAAAGTTCCATCCGAATATAACATTATAGATCCACTAACGAAGCCACTGGCTCAGATTGTATTTAAGCATTACAGGGGTCTAATGGGGATCAGACACATAGGTGATTCACTTTAGGTCAAATGAGAGATTGTTGGTTATAGATGCCCTACAAGCCAATCACATGAGTGATGATATATGTGACACGCTACGTGATTTTTTTGCTTATGATTATTATTGGCATATTCTATTATGATGTCCTTGGTTCTATGCAGTGGAAATCAGATCATGATGAAATTACGATAATAAGATCACGATAATGAGATTGATTCACCTTTAAATATAGAGAATTGGATAAAGATCCAATTAGCCCCTATTCTTATTAAATGAGACCCTACATTGATGGGCTCCTTGCATGAGACTCAATTAGAGGCTAATGGAGATTATTGGATAAAGATCCAATAATGCAATGTTAGTGGGTAATTGGATGGAGATCCAATACCCACTAAGGTAGGACCCCTATGGTTTTTTGGTATCTCTCTATAAATAGGAGAGGAGGCTCATAGTTGATAGACTGTATCTTTGGCACCCTCTCCTATTCTCATCCCTCCCTCCCTCTACACAAGAGTTGTGAGACCTAAGATTACGATTGGAAGAGTGTCACTGGAGAATGCTTGACCTCCTTCATCCTCTCTATCTGAATTTGGAAAAATAGGGATATACGATCTCCCTAGGTAAACAATCTCTCACACGTTGTAGTTTTTCAGTTTTGCAACTTTCTCGCGGCCTAATCTTTTGCACGATGATTTGATCTGTGTGGAAAACTTGTTTTGTTTTGATCTTCTACTATGCATATGATGCTCCCGCTTGGTTTTCCAATAGGCTATAGGTGAGAAGGTTTTGTCGTAGTCAACTCCTTACCTTTGACGATACCCGTTGGCTACCAACCTTATCTTATAGGTCTCCACCTTTCCATCTAATCCGATCTTCTTCTTGAAGATCCATTTACAGTCGATGGGTATGATACCCTCGGGTGCATCAATAAGGTTCTAAACCTTGCTGGATTATATGAAATCCATCTTAGAATTTATGGGTTCTTGCCACTTCCTGGAATTATACTCATCATAGCCTCCTCTTAGGTCTGAGGATTAACATTTTGAATGTCGTCTCCATTGATATGTCCTACATATCTTTTAGGAGGATGAGATACTCTGCTAGACCTGTACAAAGTTGAAACTTGTGTGTTAGGTACATGAATAGACTCAGCCCCCAGAATGCTGCTTGAGCTACGTTCTCCAACCTCGCTCAACTCTATCACGCTCCCACGTTTCCACCAAGAATGTGTTCCTTCTCAAGGAACACTACCCTTTTGGCAACAATGACCTTTTGGTCCTCAAGATGATAGAAATAATACCCACAAGTTTTCTTGGGATATCACACGAACTTGCACCACTCCATCCTTGAAGCCAACTTGTCAGGGTTGTGTCGTTTAACATAGGTAAGGCAGTCCTAAATCTTAACAACCTTAAGATCAGACTTCTTCCTTTTTTATATATCATATGATATAGACATTACTAACCTAGTTGGAACTATGTTCAGAAGGTAAGCTACAGTCTCCATGGCATATCCCTAGAATGAGATAGGTAGATTGACGAAACTCATCATGGATTGCATCAGGTCTAACATCATGTAATTCTTTTTCTCTGATACACCATTGAGCTGAGGTGTATAAGGAGGTGTCTATTAGGATAGAATCATATGGTCTCTGAGAAAATGGGTAAGCTCTGTACTCAAGTACTCTCTTTGTTCACCTCATCTCATTTCCTCTTGGATGTACTTTCATTCATGATCTGTGGAGTTATATCTAGCATAAATAAACTATTATATAATGTTCCTCTAGTGATGATCTTATCATTTAAAATCAATGAACAACTATATTCTTAAAAACTAATTTATATCTCATAATTGACAAACATGAAATGAAGATAATGTTTTTGATGATATAAGAAACGTAATAGCATGTATCTAATGCAATATAGCTCCACCAAGCAGATATAGAGTGACCTCACCAATAACAACTATAATAACTCTTACTCCATTGTCCATCTTGATGTTCATCTCACCTCTTGTCAGTTTCCTAGACCTTGTTAGAACCTACAATGAATTACAGATATGATAAGTACTCCTGGTATCCAATACCTATGTGTTATCATAATAATTTGACAAATAAAAACTAATCATGAATGTACCTAAAGCTTTTTCAAGCTTGTATTTCACCTTCTCTGTAAGATATTATTTTCAGTTCCTCTTCCAATGCCTATATTTGCTGTAGTGGAAGCACTGGCCTTTGTCCTTTATCGAGTCTTTCTTGGCAACCTTTAACTTACCCAGTTTGTCCTTGCCCTTACCCTTCTTAAGGGACTTATCAGCCATCATTTTCTTTTTGGTCTCACCAATATACTAGCTTCTCTTTCTTGATGGTTCTCTCAGCCTCCCTCAACATATTTAGAAGCTTAGGGAGAGTCACCTCAAACTTTTTCATATTAAAATTCATAATGAACTAAGAAAATAAATCTAATAGGGACTGAAGTATAAGATCAACATACAAATTATCCTCTATGATAATTCCTAGGCCTGTAAGTTTCTTAATCCACTCAATCATCCTCAAGACATGGTTCTGAACTTATGTCCCCTTTGTCATCCTAGCGCGAAAGAGACTCTTGGATATCTCATATGTTTTAGTTCTTTCTTATTCTTCAAACAATTGGCAAAGATGAAGAATGATATAATTGATATCCATGCTCTCATGTTGCCTCTGTAGCTCAGGAGTCATAGAGTCCAACATATAACACTTAGTTAAAGTATAATCATCTATATACTTCATATAGCGAGCAATCTCATCTACTCCCACGTGAGCAATATCGTGTCAAGGACGTAAGCAATATCGTGTCAATGGATATGGAAAGATATCCATGCTCTCATGTTGCCCCTTCCTCCGACGTGAGCAATATCGTGTCAAGGACGTAAACGATTTTCTTCGTTGTGAGAATGATTCTCAAGTTATGGAGCCAATCTATATAGTTTAGACCAATGAGGCAATTGGCACCAAGTATGTCACATAAGGGGTTTACAAGCGACATATTTCTGACAAACAAAGATATAACATAAATGTATAACATACAAATTTTGTAGAAAAGTAAATAATTAAAATATGAACTTATATATCTTAATCTACTCCCACTATTTTTCTAGCGAATCATACGACACTCTCGACACATGAAATGGAAGTCATCGATAGACTTCTAGTGGGAATCGAGATCCAATCGGCATCTTAGTGTAATCTCAAGGGACTTGATCAATCATACTAAGCCCAAAAAGATAGGCAACTCTTGCCAATCACAACTTCTTGTGATGTTCGACCTCCAAACTATCATGGCCTCGAGGGACTCGACCAACCATGATGTTCAGTTAAGGCATCACCATCGTTACAAGATAAGTCTGATTTGATATATACCCTCGAGGGACTGGACTAAGCATGTTATATTCTCAGGTCACTGTTAACATCTCTATATCGTAGGTAAGATCTCAAATCATGAAAATATGTGAGCATCGAGGGACTCGACCAACTTAACCTACGTTGGGATTCAATTTCTTCCTATAACGATGGAAGGCCACATGGGTCAATCTAATTGCCTCACGCTTACCAACTTAATATTATCGTAGGAGAGAGTTTTGATTCTACCTCCTAATATGATGTATCACACACGTACATATTTAATATATATCTACAATATATATACATATCTAGTAGGTGTATAAGCAATCACATACCATATATGCACAATCACACCAGATGATCATTGACCATAATCTAATATGATCAAGCCTGAGCTAGTGGGTGTATGTTAGGACTCCAACTAAGTCGGGTCATAATCGATTGAGTCGAGTCCTTAGATTAGGCCTTGTTGGTCAACATAGACCTAGTATTAGGTCGGCTATGAGAAGATTTGAGTATATTATAATAAATCAGCCCAAATCCTAATAGGGTTAGGATTTGACTGAACTAGAGTAATATTATGAGTCAGAGTAAGATACGAGTCAGAGTCAATTGAGTCATGAATATAATAAACCCTAATCTAGCCACCACCCCCTAATAAAGAAGTGGTTAGCTAGGGTTAGGGAGGAGTCCTTATAAGATGGGAGTCTCCTAGCCGCCTCCTCTTAAGAGAGGCCAGTTAGGGCAAGAGGGGGAGAGTTTCACTTAGCTTGGACTCTAGCTAGGGTGGAATAAGAATAAAATTAGGAGTTGAAGACCCCTATAGCCACCAACCACATTAAGATTAGGAGTTGGCTAGGGATTATGAGTTGAGGGGAAGAAGAGTCTTGGTTTAGTAGGAGTCTTAGTTTAAGGAGAAGTCTTATTAAGAGTTAGGGTTTTGAGACCCTATATAAACACTTGTAATTGCAACCTTTTTAATCATCAATAGATCAATATCTTTTTGGTCATTGTGCAGATAACCGAGGGAGGAACCCTTATAGAGTTCCAAGGAGTCTGATCCCCTATAGAGATCAACCCAAGCTTATAATCCACAAGGGTTCTAACACTTGGTATCTCATTGCTCTTCCATAGCCGCCTATCATCCTTCCACAGCTGCTAGTAATTCTCACAATTACTTAGATCGCCGTCGAATTCTGTCGTCATCTCCACTACCGTAGATCATCTTTTGATCTCCCTGAGAATTGCAACACCTTCATCCAAAAACTGAGAAAAATTGTTCCTATCTCACTACATAAACTCTTCATCGTAAAGTCTCCATCTTTACGATGAAAGTTGCACTATAGAATTCAACCGCATACCACTACCCGTTTTGATCTTGCTGCTGCGATTTTTCTATCTAATCTTCCATGAGTTTTTTATGACGGCTTTGACACTCTTTAATAGTGGGTTTCCTTTTGGTTCCATCAAAAAATTGTTGATACAAACTGCTGATCTTCTATGTCTAAACTGTTGATCTTTAGACATAAAAATCTACCCAGCATCTTCTCGTAATCTTTAATCTTGTCGAATATTTTACTGTCAGAATCTTCCAGGAAATTTTTGACGGCATTACCTTTCCCTTATCAATGGATTCCCCTTGAGTTTTACTCGAATCCTTGTTACGAACTATTGGAAAAAGATCACGTCTATATTGCTGAAATTTTTTCGATAAAAAATTTTGCTACTGTACCTTTGTCTTTCTTCTTCTCTCAACCCACCAACCCTACCCATCTTGTTACCACCAATCGCATCGTCTTTAGGGCACCCATCTAGCCTTAAGATGCAGCCATCATGATCTATTTTCATAACCCTAATAGTACCCCAAATCGCTACGCAAAATAGCAAACTATCGTAGCCACAACCCTCCAGCACCGATCTTATCTTCACTGCCACCAAACCTTTCACTACCCTATGCCCTTGACCCATCAACAGAAAAAAGACAGAGACATCTCAGATCTAGAGGCATACATAATGGCATCTTAAGATTCAATCGATGCCAAGTTGGAGGTGTTTTAATCATGGCTTGAATCATGCATAGAGGACACATTACGTGCTTTATTCACAGAATTCAGAATTGGACAATCTCCAAGCCCGACAAAATTACAGCAAGGTGAAAGTTCAAATAGGCCTTTCAAAAAGGAAGACCCAATGATTTAATGTAGCCATACATAAGGATGAACTTCCCTTGACAGGAAAAGGGAGACCCGACAGGATGGCTTTCACGCGCGGAACGCTACTTTCAGTTATCACCGGACATCGTAGGCTTCCATGGTGGACACCACTGTCATCCACCTCGAAGGAGATGCAATTCGATGGTACAATTGATTTGAATATACCCAAGAAATCCTAACATGGATACAATTCAAAAGCAGGCTGTTGAACCGCTTTGGACCGACCAAGTATAAAAATATCGATGAATAATTTGTGAAGATCCAACAAACCTCCACGATTAAAGAATACCATATCAGGTTTGAGAAATTAGCTTATCTCACTCGTGATTAGTTTAACAAATAATTATTAGGGACATTCATCGAAGGATTCAAGCCGAAAATAAAAGAAGTTAAAGCGCGGTAGCCCCACACCGTGATGGTTGCAATTTCCTTCGCTCAAATCCAAGATGAGCGGCTCAACCAAGATGCTGGAAGGATGAGGACCACTCCTAGACCAACATCATATAAACCTCAGCACCCCATGCTCCTAGCCATCCTTCACCGCTAAAGAAATTGATGAAAGAAGAACTTTATGATAAATCGGCGAAGGGCCTTTGTTGGCATTGCAACGAACTTTAGAGCCGCAACCATCACTGCAAGAAAGCTTTTCATGATAGAACCTATTAAAGAATCTGAAGAATGGGACCTTGAACCTAAGGACGAGAACACCAAGGAGGACCAGCAGTCGGCCGATTGCACGACTCACACTCTAGCCGGCCATGCGAACCCACAAGCATTGGAAGTTGAAGAATCTCTTAAGCAGCAGCCCGTCACCATCCTCATCAAGACCAGGAGCACCAACAACTTTATGAACAGCAAGGTTGCTACCCAATTGATGCTCCAAAATGAAAGTTACAGCAGGTTTTATGTTGAGATTGCCGACGGTTGAATTTTGAAGTACTCGCGGGTGAAATTATTTCTATAGGGCCAAAGGATCCTTACTTATTTTTTCCTCCTCCCTCTCGATGATTATGAGGCTGTGCTCAACATCAAATGGCTAAATACGTTAGGTGATGTTCCCTGAAATTTTTTCAAATTTATCATAAAATTTTTCAGCCATAGGAAACAAGAGATCCTACGTAGGAAACGCGGGAGCAATGTGATGACGGTTTCAATGCAACGAATGGAGAACGTATTGCACAAAGTGAACAGTGGCTTTCTAATGTAACTCCAGTAGCAACATATAAGGGAGCCGACAAAAATTGAAGACCCAAACTTTCTCCAATTGCTTGTTGAATTTTCAGACGTCTTCGTCGAACCACGCAGCCTACCTCATACCCGATGGCATGATCATCATATTTTGATTCTTTCGGGCAAACCTCCAGTACTCAGCCATATCACTATACTCACCTCCAGAAAGTTGAAATAGAGAGTATTGAAAATGAGATGCTTGAAACAGGAGTCATCCGGCCAAGTTGCAGCCCATACTCTTCGTCAGTGCTAGCTTTACCCGACCTCGACAAAGTGTTTGTGATTGATGCATCGGGAGCTAGAATTTGTATTATTCACATGTAAGATGACCGACCCCTAATATGCACTGAGGCTCTCCCTACACTTCACATGATGCTTCTGATCTGTAAAGGGATATTAATTGTTACTTAATTTGAAGTTTGACATGATACAGGTCAATAGCACGAAGGATCTGTTAACATATACATGTTTTGAGAGGGATCTGTTAACATATGAACAGAATTATTAGAGATTTGACTTGGGAGAGATCTTTGGAATCGGATCATCTGAACATGATCCTTGTGGATCTTGATTTGGGAGAGATCTTTGAGCTCGTATTTGAACATGATCTTTAAGGATCTGGACAAAATCTTAGGGATTTGATCGGTTAATATCCGTTGTTGTCGACTGTGAGAGCAAAAGTTGTAGCTCTAATGCCATTAGAACGCGAGTGATGACTACTGCATGCATGAGGACGATGACTTCTTTCATGATTGATCTTTTTTCATCCGACTCCTACAATTGCATTCCTTTGGTCAACCAGCACAAACTTTGTCATGTTGCATGGTTTGATTACTCATCAAGAACATTGACCCCATATGAAATTAAACGATGAAGCCCTCGTGCGTTCTTGCCATTGCATCAAGATTAGAACATAATAAATTATTGAGTATTATTAATTAGCTGTCTAACTGATATCGTCATTGTTTTTGATGAATCGGGGACTCAACACGTTAGATTCAATCAACTCGAACATTATAATTCGCCATCTAGAAGACATGGACATGCCACATCACATCATCGTACCATCTAAAACCATATTTCATTTCTACTTCTTCACTCGAACTCATCCCGAACGGATTCAAAGAATATCTCGAAAGGTACGGGGATCATCTTCTTCTTTTCCATATCACGGCATGACAAGTGTTCATCCTCAAAGAGAGAGAGAGAGAGAGAGGTAACGGGGATCATCTTCTTCACTTCCATATCACGGCATGACAAGTGTTCATCCTCCAAGAGAGAGAGAGAGAGAGAGAGAGAGAGAGAGAGATGGTGGCTGCAATGTTGAGCTATAGATTGGGATTCTCCTCACTCGTTTCCTACTCGACATGCTTCTCAGTAAAACACAAGTGTAGCAGCAAATGATGGGGGAGTTGAATGAGCCATCATCCTCCGTATAATAAACCTGGGGTTGGTTAGGGCTTTCACGCGTGATCCTTTTTTATGGGGAGAGAGAGAGAGAGAGAGAGAGAATTGGATCAGCTTGTTTATTTGTGTGAAATGTTAATTTGGTTGGGCCCCACCACCTCGGGTGCAGCAATTTTTCGTGAGCACTGTCTTGCTTTGACCGAAACATAATTGGCCCATGAAATGACACCAGAAAACGAACGTACCCAATTCCTCTCCCTCTCTCCGGTCTAAACGACAAAAGAGGAAGGGACCCACAAATCCCCCAGAATCGTGCTCATCCTCATCATCAGCGTCCCGTCCCCCACCTGTACCATATCAGCAGCCGTCCATCGGGAGCGCGACGAATCACATCAGATGCCTCCTGACACTTCTCGACGTGACTGTTCCATCAGTCAGCAGCTAATTATTGGGAGAACCAAAAAGGGCGTGCTCTCCCGTCCCACCCACCCTCTGATGTCATCACCACCGTTCCGGTGACTCGGTCCACTCAATCAGGGCCGTCCGTCCCATCGTACCCACTCCAAAAATATTCGTCCCCCAAAGCAGTAGAAAAAATATTATACAATTATTTTATCCTGTCGCACCATATCATTGAAACAAATTAAAGCAGCGGTTTGATGGCAGATAACGTAAATTTCACCAAAAGATATGGGCTTCAGTGGATTCACGGCTACGGTCTTCGTTTCATTTTTATCCCCTGCCCTCCCTTATCCTCAACTCTCGGATAAGGACCGGGGCCTGCGATCCGACGGTTGATGTTTCCACATGGGGAACCGACGAGCTTCTGTTGGCCGTCGGATTGGATGACCGGGTTTACAGTAACCATACCTGAATGTTAACTCTGGTTAGATAGGCTTAGAAGATGCCAGGAGAAAGAGAGTAGAAGCGAAGCTCCTCTTCCCCTTCCCCTTCCCCTTCTCACCCCACCCCTGCCCCCTCCTCTTTCTCTGCTTCCTTGCCTCTTGAGATCAAAGCTCATCTTTTATGTGGTAGTTTAGATCGATAACTGGAAGTTCTGGATGTGTTGTTCTCACTTGATTTGTTAGGTTTATCTTTGATTTTTTTCCCCTTTTTTCTTTCCATGTGGTTGGGGTGATTTTTGGCCAAATGCTCTCCTTGGTTCTGTCCGACGTGATCGGTGGAAGAAAGACGGGGTTTTTCTCGATTCATTGCTGTCAAAACCTCATCTTCCGTTGATTTGTCCAAGAAAAGAGGGGTTTTTTTTATTTATTTTAATTAGCACTTATGGTGTAGATCTAAGCTTGCTGCCAAGTGAAACGAATAGAAAGGAGCCGTGGGGTGGAAAGGTTGAAGCCTTTTTTTTTTTTTTATTGACTACCTTGTTCTTGCTATTTTCGTTAGCTACTGCTGGAGTTGATCTGCAGATCCGATCGATTTCTTGCTTTTTCTGCTTACCCTAAGTTGGAAGGAAGGGGGAGTGAGGAAAGATCGAAATAATCGTAGTCTGTAGCCATGACTTATTTCCCGGAGGAGGTGGTGGAGCACATCGTCGACTTCCTTGGCTCACATGGGGACCGCAACGCGGTGTCGACGGTGTGCAAGGCGTGGTATCAGGTGGATCGGCTTAGCCGCCGGAGCGTATTCGTCGGCAACTGCTACGCCATACGGCCCGAGCGAGTGGTGACGAGGTTCCCCGAGATGAAGTCGCTGACTGTCAAGGGGAAACCCCATTTCGCCGATTTCAACCTGGTCCCCTATGATTGGGGCGGCTTCGCGCAGCCATGGATCGAGGCCGCCGCTCGAGGCTGCCCGGGCCTCGAGGAGCTGCGGCTCAAAAGGATGGTGATCACTGATGATGACCTTGAGCTCCTCTCATGTTCCTTCCCCAACTTCAAATCTCTTGTTCTCGTCAGCTGCGAGGGGTTTAGCACCGACGGGCTTGCTGAGATTGCCACTTATTGCAGGTAAGCCGTCCATCCATCAATAGAATGTTAGGCTACGAGGACTATCATGATGTCGTACCCTCTGCTGAGGATGTTCTTTGGGATTTTGTGCGATGAGTTGTGATAAAGGTTGAATCTTTATTATGTCTCTTCATGAGCTTAGGTTCATAAGTCTGTTGATGTAGTTGTTGTGTTGAATACGAATCATGTTTTTTTTCTCAAGCAGTGACTGTGTTGTTCTGCTAAACTTTCATCTTTGCTACATGGGGACTATCATGATGTCGTACCCTCTGCTGAGGATGTTCTTTGGGATTTTGTGAGATGAGTTGTGATAAAGGTTGAATCTTTATTATGTCTCTTCATGAGCTTAGGTTCATAAGTCTGTTGATGTAGTTGTTGTGTTGAATACAAATCATGTTTTTTTTTCCTCAAGCAGTGACTGTGTTGTTCTGCTAAACTTTCATCTTTGCTACATGGGGACATTGATCTGGATCATTTTTTTTTTCTTTTTTTTTGCCGATTGGGAATTCAATTTGTTTCGTTGTTTCTTTTTCCCATATGTTTCTTGAAACAAATTGGCGCCTCATTTTACGAGGCTGATATGTATGAGTTTTTGATGTAGGACTGCTTGTTTGTCTGATATGGTAAACTCAAATTTTGTGATTAGGAAGTAATTCTCTTTTTTTTTCCCCGCTTGATTCAATTCAAATGCACGAGTATTGCTTATAGCTCTTGTTTTATCTGACTTTGTTTTGATGCTGCTCATTAGAGGTCTTAGGGAGTTGGATTTACAGGAAAATGAGGTGGAAGACCATGGGCACCAATGGCTCAGTTGCTTCCCTGACTCCTGTACCTCTCTCGTGTCCCTGAACTTTGCCTGCCTCAAAGGAGAGGTCAATGCAAGTGCCCTGGAGAGGCTCGTTGCTAGGTGCCCAAACCTCAGGAGCTTGAAGCTTAATCATTCAATACCTGTGGAGTCACTGAACAAGATCCTTGCTCGTGCACCTCATTTGGTTGACCTTGGAACTGGTTCGTTCACAATCGACAACCGTAGCGAAACTTATCACAGGCTGATCAATTCCTTCTTTAGATGCAAGTCGTTGAGGAGCTTGTCAGGTTTTTGGGATGCTTCTCCTTTCTGCCTTCAGGCAGTGTATCCCATCTGCGCCAACCTCACTGTTCTCAATTTGAGCTATGCTCCAGCAATTCAGAGTGCTGATCTTACCAAGCTGGTTGGCTTTTGTTTTAAGCTTCAGAAGCTTTGGGTGAGATTTTGTTGATTCGTTGCTGAGGTCATATCAGTGTCTGCCTGTGACATTTGTTAACCATCGGCTGATTCTTCCACAGGTGTTGGATTGCATTGGGGACAAAGGATTAGTAGTTGTGGCATCCACTTGCAAAGAGTTGCAGGAGCTGAGGGTATTTCCATCTGATGTCTATGGTGCTGGAATCACTGCCGTGACTGAAGAAGGTCTGGTTGCTATATCTTCCGGATGCCCAAAGTTGAACTCATTGCTCTACTTTTGCTACCAAATGACAAATGCTGCACTTACAACTGTTGCAAAGAACTGCCCTCATTTCACTCGATTCAGATTATGCATCCTTGAACCAGAGAAGCCAGACCCTGTCACTAATCAGCCACTTGATGAAGGTTTCGGGGCAATTGTCCGTTCGTGTAAAAACCTCAGGAGGTTATCGGTATCTGGTCTTTTAACAGATCAGGTTTTCCTGTACATTGGCATGTATGCCGAACGGCTGGAGATGCTGTCAATTGCATTTGCTGGTGATAGTGACAAGGGGATGGTATACGTGCTCAACGGATGCAAAAATCTCAGAAAACTTGAAATAAGGGATTGCCCATTTGGAGATGCTGCACTTCTGAAGGATGTTGCCAAGTATGAGACAATGCGATCCCTTTGGATGTCGTCCTGTGATGTTACCCTAGGAGGTTGCAAGTCTCTTGCAGCAAAAATGCCGAGGCTTAATGTGGAGATTATAAATGAAAATGATGGCACCAGTGAATCCAAGGAAAATCTTAGTGATCAACACAAGGTGGACAAGATGTATTTTTATCGGACCGTGGCTGGGCCAAGAAATGATGCGCCAGATTTTGTTTGGACACTATAGAGTTGGCTGGAACAGCTTGTATTGTGCCAGGTAATGTAATTAAGTTGTCAGATGTTTATTTGTTTTAACTTAGTTAGAAGTGCCTATTATATTTAGACTGGTTTTGTAGACGGAAACTGAACTAGCTTCGCCAAAGTGATTTCCTAGACATGTAGGTTTTGCTGTTATGTACTACTTGTAGGTCAAAACGATGATTAGGCATTGTCATCTGAGCTTTTCTTCATGGTTGCTTTCGCCACACAAAGTTCTGGCGAAGACATTATTTTAAAAATATTTATGAACCAAAAATCTCATAACAACATGTTCAGACTGTCTTTCATTTCCTTGATATTTATTGACCAGACTTTCAACTGATTACTACCCCTCCATGCTCAGTTGGCCCCAATGGAACAACTGAGTTTGGTTCTTTCAAATATTTAATTACTTTAGTAAAGAGGGGGAGGGTGGGAAATGGGGATAAGATTGCTTGATGATTCATCCCTGTGTAGAACAAACTACTCTTACTTTTCTGACTATTATGTCCATCTTCTTTTGGCCTTTCCTCTGTAGAAACTTGCTGCAATCTTTAACCCTGCACTGTGATGGTGGAAATGTGACATTTGCCGTGGGAACCAACCCATTACAGCTAAAAAAAAAAAGAAAAGAAAAAAAGATACAACTATTTGGATGGACTCATGATAATGTCATTTTTTTTTTTTTTAGTTCTATTCCTCTTTATCTCTCCTTTTTGCTATTAATATTACTAACTATCTCATCTCGTCTAATTATAGATTTCATATTATCTTAATTAATCCTCCCTTGTTTTATCATTTTTATCGTATTAAAATTATACTTAATTCTTCATTGATGAATTTTCTTTTCTGTGGTGAAAGCAATTCACATCTGTTTCAAATGATATAATGTTTACATCAAATGATCCGGATGTGTGCCGTAGAGTACGGCTTTAAAATAACAATCTCTGACAAGATAAGGTATTTGTTGGTATTATTTTTTTTTTTATTGGTATCGGTTGAAACAAATCGGTATATATAGTCTAATAGATTAATTATCCAAACTGATATCAGCCATGATTGGAAACCATGCTATTTATTATGGAGATTGTAAGGTATGAGCAGCTTAGGATTTTGGACAAGAGATCTGATACAGAGCACAGCAAAACTGTCTCTAGTAGTAGCAGCAGCAGCAGCAGCAGCAGCACTTCTCCAGCTCCAGCCGACGGCAGCAGCAAATAGCAATGAGACAAGAGTGAGGACAAACATGTATGTACCAGTAAACTAAACTGCTTGTAAAGAAGAAACCCACGAACACGAAGCTTTTGCTTGGGGCTGTTCCAGGTGACAGACAAATCGACATGCTGGAGTAGCCATGTATGGAAGAAACAAGTAACATTGATTTCATCATTCAACAACCAAATTAGTTTAAAAGCTTACATGAATTGCGAGTCATCGATATCAACATATGTATGTTCCATCTCAACTTTCTAGGTAAAGTTTCAACCAAGAGACCCCCCCCCCCCCCCCATACGTCAGTTCTTCCCATGCTTTATCTAGTAGATTTCACAACACGCTTCTAGATCATCCATGGAACGAATAAAAAATTTAGGAGACAAGTAGAGCTCCATAAACAAACATAGTACGTCCTACTAATTATCCCAAGCTGCTGAAAGGTTTTCTATAAAGATGATAATGATTCTTCTTATGAAAAAAATATAAAAAGCCCTCTTGTTATAATAGATGGAGAAAACCTGCACTGCTTGGCAGAAAATTTAATATTGTTGGCTTATGATAGATAGGAAGCTTGTGGTAAATGGCTCGACTTGAGGAAAAGGACATGAATACACATCCATCAGTTTGGGTGTATCTATGTCCATGCAAATTATTATTGACACGCAGCACCACTCGTTCTGTTCTCATCTCGTGTTTATACCGTCTTAAAAAAAAAAAAAAAAAAAAAAGTTCTTCCAATGTAGGTCTACAACACAAGGAGGTACTGTAGCATCATCATCTCTTATTTGAAGCTCTTCTTGATCATATCATGCAAACTTGTGATTGGTCAATGTAGGGCAATGCTATGAAGATTGTGTCAAGATTTCAAGTGAGTCCAACATCAAACAGGATCAACAGCTTCATTGATTCTTCCAGTTAGACACCATAAAGATAATTAGAAGAAATAAAGATCACAATCAAAGATAGAAAACTTGCTCTATGGTGGCACCACCAAAATTGCCAAGAATGAATATATTTCTCCATTGGCATTTGTGGGTATGTACAAGACAAGAGTGTCCAACCAACGGTTTCATATTGACAAAAAAAAAAAAAAAAAAAAAAAATTTGAACCCAATTGCTTTTACCAGAACTTGTGGTCAAGACTCGACAACTCTTCATATAATCTCGGATGTCACACAAAGTGATGAACGGCGAGCCAACAAATGAAACTTGAGAATCCTTTGTTACTTGCACTATATGGTTAAAGGAATCTAAAGAAAAATGGTAATCCTTTTTCAACTACTCTCACTGATACTCTGATTTCAAAACCCATCTGGAGCCACCGGCATCCTTCTCCAATGTTGCTATTTCCTTAAGAAGATTTTTGAAGAGAGGCAAATCTTTCGATTGGATCTTATCCTTGAAATGTTGTGTTATGCTTGCAGAATCGGCGCTCCCACCTCTCTGTTGTATGAACGTGCAGAGCTGTCGTATCAGGACCTCAGGCTGCACTATCACGAGTTTACTAGGAGGCTTTGCTGAATGACTGCTTTCTGGCTTTCCACGTTGGTGATTGGACGTAGAAGCCAAATCCAGATCTTGCTCGAGGGCATCACTAACAGCCCTCTCTTGAGTTCCACGAATCCTAGCCAAGAGTTCGACCGATGATAGTGCCTTACCAGTTGAAGCTCCAGCTGAGAAACCAGGAGGCCTACTAGCAGATCCTTCACTGGGCTTCCCAGGACTCAGCAGTTGTGTATTTAAAGTAGATCCAAACCTATTTCGGATAGATGATGGAGCCCCAGCAGCACCAGCTCTTCCAGTCCATGTGGGAACAGCAAAACTTTCACGACTTCGAAGCATTCGTGACTCCCGCAAGGCTTGAGCTGCCCTCTGTGCTACTTGGGAAGCTTGCTCCTCCATCTTCATCTTAAAATCCTCATTAGCATTCATAATGGCATCATGGTTCATTGCACTCTGAGAAGAAAAATCAAATCCAAAGTCATGATCACTGTTAGCCAAATCAAAATTGCAGAGAAGGCGAGCAAATTAGCACTTACATGAATACCATGGACATCGAAAAGACTTTCCAAAATATTTGTTTCCTCATCTTTGCCGTCATCAATTTGATTAGTGCTCTCCCCTGTGCCACTTAGGCTAGATCCTTGTTTTCCTTGGTAACCATTGGCAACACCTACATGGATCTCTTCGGATAACTGACTGAAAATATTTGATGTCTCGGTCAAATCCCCTTGATCGTCTTGCAAGGTGAATAGATCCTTCATGTCTCTTGCTTTGAAGAATCGCCTTTGTTGAGGATTCTTCAAGATCTTGTTAGTGAGAAAATGCTTGTAGATTTGCCTGTGGTATACCTTCTCCTCTATGGTTCCACGTGTTATCAATCTGTAAACTGTTACATCCCGCTTCTGTCCAATCCGCCAAGCCCGTTCTCTTGCCTGTTATGCACGAAAACTAGCCTCATGATTCACTAAGCTACTTTGCTGTGAACCTTTTATAAATGTTAAATGGCAACAGTAAAGAAAAATTTTCAAAGTTCTATTCTAAACAATAAATCAAGAAACAGGCATAATATACAATTGCTTAAATACCAAATGAAGCATCTTCCTTGTAGAGAAGTAGAAACACTCAGCATACAATAAGATGTTATGTGATTGACAGAAATCGAAACATTGATGTGAAAAACTACAATAAAATGAAATGAGTCGTTAATTCTTTGAATATCTTTTGTAAAGTAACAAAAAATGTTAAAAATTCTTTTGAAATTTGAACAGTAGTTCACAATATTTTGACATTGCTTATTTTTTTCTTCTCCTTTTTCGTTTCATTCGACTTATTTGTGACACATGACACTCAACACACCATGCTGAGTGCCAGCAGGGAATGACATTTCCAGTTCTAGTAGCCAGCCAGCATGGGGATTGCCCAAAAATATTTATGGCATTTGTAAAACTAGCAACTAATGCTTTCACAATTATTGTACAGAAAGTACCATCCTGTTGGCCTCTGGAGAAGGAAAGGAAAAGGCTAACAACAAGCAAACATTCTAGAATAACCTGGAACACCAAAGACAGCATAGAAATCATCAAAGTAACTTTCTCGATTAGATCAAATCTACAGCAAGTTGATGCTAGATCACTTTACCTGCATATCAGTTGAAGGATTCCAGTCAGGATCATATATAATGACCCTGTTAGCGCCTGTCAAATTTGTTCCCAAACCACCAACTTTAGTAGTTAAGATGAAGATGAAGACCTCGGTGTTATTAAATTCATCTATAAGAGCCATCCGCTGCTTTACCGCAGTAAATCCATCCATTCTTCTATAGCTATAACCACTTGCAGTAAGAAAGCTCTCTATAATATCTAGCATTTGTTGAGTTTGTGCAAAAAGAAGAACACGATGTCCTTGCTCCTTCCAAACCTTAAGAATCTGCGAAACAACTTTCATCTTTCCACTTCGTTCAATATTCCCATAATCTGGATTCTGAGCAGCATGTTCTCTTTCCAATAGATCAGGATGATTGCAGATCTTCCGCATAACATCTATCCCATATAACGAGTTTTTTATTCCATCAAAAATTTGCTCCACCTCAGAGCTAGCAAGAAATGCTCGATACACAGATCGCTGGTCCGGGGTTAGGCTGCAGAAAAGGACATGTTCAGTTTTCTTGGGTAGCTGAGCATTCACATCAGCTTTCATTCGCCTAAGAAGGTATGGCATGATCAAATCACGCAAGACAACTGCACATCTATAAGCTGTTGACACCTGCAGTGGCGTAGCATTAGCATATCCACCCACTGTAATCGGAACTGCAAACTCTGTCTCAAACACAGGCAAGACACCTAATTTCCCAGGGAATACAAAATCAAAAAGAGACCACAATTCTCCTAATTTGTTTTGAATTGGTGCACCAGTCATAATTATGCGATGCACAGTCTGTAGTTGTTTACAAACTAAAGTTATCTCGGCATTTGGATTTCTTATTCGATGACCCTCATCCAGAACAGCATATCCCCATTCTATATCAAGCAACTTCTCACCCATGAGGCGTAATTGCTCGTATGTAGTCAGAAGCAAGCCTGATTCAGATTTCACGATCCGATCAATCATATGATCCCATTTTTCTGTTGATTTTACAGGGCAAGGTCTTTCACTATCACTACCTAATGAAGATTCACTATCACAATCACTTTCACTAGATTTGGCCAATTTCTGTTTAGTTATAGCATGTGCAGAATGATGCAGTATCTCAACTTTAAAGTCAGGGTACCATTTCTTAACCTCCCGTTGCCATTGTCTCAGAAGTGTCACGGGACAAACAACAATACTGGTTTTATACATTTTACTAAAATGAAGAGCGCCAAGAAATGAGATGACCTGGATGGTCTTACCCAGACCCATCTCATCTCCAATGATGCCACCAGCTCTTTGGCAATGCAATTCCCACAGCCACTGAACTCCTACCTTTTGATAATCAAAAAGTTTTGAATAAATAGCACCAGGCATTTTCAAGCCTCCTTCAAAGACTACAGATGACTGGTCCTTGTTTTCTCCCTCATCTTGCAATTCTTCCTCGCAATCGGAGGCACTTGAACCTCTCCTTGTGTCTTCCTCTGAAGCATTATGAGATAATGACAATCAAATCACATTATTACAACAATGAAATGTCCTGATCCTGTGTATTCATGTCTGCAGAATCAAAATGTTCATGCATGCATAATATACTAATTACCACAGTTTGAATGATCATAACAGACTAAATTTTTAGCAATAGACTAATTGAATCATGTTTAGTGCAAGAGACTGCCAACTGAATACAGCAACCTATAACTAAAATAATATGGCATCTATTAACAAAAGCAGTTTATCAACAGAACATAACATCTAACGTATCCATGATATATTATCTCTCTGAAAAAAATAAATGACATGTAAACCTGAAGAGGTAATGAGGTTGCATTCCAGCACACAAAACCAATGCTTATCACAGAATCCACCACAACTGGTTTCGTAATGCTTCATGCTAGATGTATCTTGAACTAATGAAAAAATAGCAAAACAGTACTAGATTTCTAGATTCTAGACCTCGATCTATATCTTGGTGAATCTTTTCAGGTTTCACTTGTCTCCACAACTCTGTCCTTGTAATCTTATAAGCTACATAATACACTTGGCAATACAGTTGCAAACCACTTTGATCATCTAAGCAACCAACAAAGAAGAGGCATCTAATGATAATTAATATACAGAAACATCTTAGGCTATCATCAAAGAAAATGCAAATACAGCTTAGCACCTTAAGGCTTAAAATTAACTCAGCGATATTTTTTTTTAACTAGAATTTGCCATGGAATTTATGGTTTTTTCAACTCGCATTTGCCATAGAATTTATGGTTTCTTTAACTAGCATTAGCCATAGAATTTATTGTGTCTAAATTTGAAGTTATTACTGAGAACACAGACACTGTGTCCAACGATAAATGATTGCATCACAGTGTATCAAACTTGCATCAGCATACACTCACCCAGCCTTAATTGATTAATAACATAATTGCTTAATTCTGAGAATCCAATTCATCATCATCGAGGAGGAGCTGCATGAAAAGGACAAAGTGACTGATTGCTAGTTACTGTTGCCACTTGAAGAGACAAAAAAACTGGAAAAGGAAGTGAGATGAGAGGCGAGGAACAAAGAACCACTTCCATTTTGATCTATAAGTCTGTGATGGGAGTCCTAAGCATGACTACCATAAGTCACCTTTTTTATGTTTCCTATATCTTGAAAATGAATCACTCTTTCAAGTTTTCATATGTTTAGCATGTTTATATCATTATATCTCTTATTTTTCATTTAGTTTTGTAAAATTAACTTTACATACAAATGAACTTGGATTCTTTTGCTCTTCCCCCCTAAGGCCCAAACCAGTACTCTAGCATGCATTTTTTGCCAGCATCACTGCATTTTACCTATGTGCAAGACATGTTTTTAACTCAAAGCAAAGTGTATAGATTTAAGATTCGTAAGCAACATGGAGAATATCCACTTGCTCCTAAATTCAAGGAAAACTATAAATTTACAATTATACCTGAAAGTGCTAAAAGGTAAGAAATATCATAGACCTAATTTGTTCATAAAAAAACTATGTTTCATTTTACCACACAACAAAGTCACACTTCTTCGGCCAACAAAACAGTAAATGACTATTAAAATATTACATGATGATTCTTGAAACAAAAGAATTAAAAGAACAAGAGTATCTGAAAATAATTTAGGCCAGAAATCATACCACTTCCATCCAGTGACTCATTTGTTAAATCATCCTTTCTCCATCTCTTCTCAGGCCCAGGCCTTCTTGTCCTCTTCATATTTCTTTCATTCTTATCCAATTCTTTTTTTCTTGAGGATCTTGCGCGTTTTAGAGGTCCTCGAAGTCTTTGAAAAGGGCGAGTAGGCGGTTCCAGTGCAG
This sequence comes from Ensete ventricosum, assembly GCA_029747655.1. NCBI lineage: Eukaryota > Viridiplantae > Streptophyta > Magnoliopsida > Zingiberales > Musaceae > Ensete > Ensete ventricosum. The sequence continues at coordinate 22,887,952 of JAQQAF010000002.1, forward strand.
GCAAAGCCTCTGCATCAAGCAATTTGGTTGTTGGTCGAGCCAGTGCAATCTGGGAAATTGATTGAGCAGCCCTAGCAATGCTGGTTGATGCAAGATTTTCAGTTAAGTCTTCCTCAGGTACATCTTGCCTGATTGGAGGTCCACGTTCTTGGACACGACGTTCAAAGCCTTTAAGCTTATGAAATGGTGTTAAGATACCCCTTCGAACCAATTTATCTCTCTCCTACAACATAGATAGCCGATCAAGATTTTGCAATTTTGCAATCATATTACATTATTCACTTAAAGGAGGAGCCTAGTGGAGAAGGATTCCCTTAAAGTGAAGTTTGAGTTCCCTGCAAGCAGGAAGACTATTTCTAAGAAACCTAGTAACCAGGTCACAAAGGAAAAATCTTGACATGATGCCAAGGTTCTCAATCAGTGTTATAAGAACGAAAAAGACCTTTCCAGTAAGAAACTAAACTAATTGTAAGTGCAGAAATAAGAACGAAAAAGACCTTTCCAGTAACTGCAGAAAAACAAAGATGTACTGAGTTACTACAAAGCAGATAAAAAAGGTATTACAGTTTCCATAAACCCAGCAGAGGCCGCATCGAGAACTGTATCAAAATCAGAATCTTCATCATAGGCAACAGCTTCCAGAGGTCGTTTTGAGTGTCCATTTGATTTTGGTTTCTGCTTATGCTTTGGTTTTTGCTTTGGTCTTTCTTTGACCAACTCATCAAGCAGCTCCTCATGATGTTTTTCATGCTCAATGTCATTAGCAAAAGTATATTCACCAAACAGAGAGATTTCTTTTTGCAGCTGAGCCTTTGCTTTCTTAAGATCTCTTAGACGATCTGTTGCAAGTGCCTGTTCTAGACACAGATTGCTAGGAGCATGAACAGCATACCCAATATTCTCCACAGGTTTATCCTCTTCGACACTAGTGCTATCAGAATTGCCATTTCCATCACCTTCGATGCACTTAGCACTTCTAATACTAGAAGCTACAGCATCAATTTCAACTTCCAATGCACGCAATTTATTGTAGAGTTTAATTCGAGTAGGCAGTGGTCCAGTTTCATCAGGCTCATAGTCATGGGAGTTCTCCCCAGGTTCACTTGAATAATTGGTGTCATTCTTTGCCTGTATACAAAAATGGATCTTGTTAAATTGTCGTATACCTGCTATGCAACACAGAGCACTTTCCTTCTACTTTATATTTAAATGCTTAGCATCCAGCAAAAGATAAAACTATTGACATCAAATATGCAGAGTCAGCTTGCTACAAAGCTGAATACCCAAGAACATTGAATTAAGCTAGATCTACCAATATTTAGGTCCCTCACTCAATGATGATTATGATCATTTCATGCCAAATCAAGGTTTAAAAGACCAACACTAGTTGGACCAATAACATACTGGCTGGTGTTACCAGTCCAAGAACCGGTATTGGACCATATAGGTTAGCACCGGATGATATTCAATCTTTTATCTTTTGGTCATGCAGGATAAGATAGGCTTGTATGTGTCCCAGTATGCCAATACCATACTGGTCCGATTAGTTGCCAAACATCAGCATCGGAGGCTTAAATTTTGCAATGAATGACATCCAAAAGTGTTATGAGCCCTTACCACAGATGCGGAAAGACCATCTTTATCCAGTAATATATTTATAGACGAATTTTAAAAAAATTATATCATTACAAACTCTATTGTGCATTATATGGGAAATGATTTTATTATTGCCATGAAACCATTAAAAAAAATCAAGTATGTCATGTGCCATTTTATTAATTTTGATGAATAGCGATGAAAATAAAGCCTGCAATTTCTATGACATCACAAAAAAATAATTAAATTAAAATAAGACAAGCTACAGTGGTTGTCATCTATTTGACCGACAAACATAGTTAAACGAATTTATGGATTAATTTGATTTTGAAGACCTTTTAGATAGACTTTGCCTATGTCAGCCCAAGGGGTTTACGTCAAATTGAGATTCTATTTAATGTTTTCCATTCTTTGTTTCCTTTTCCTGATGGCAGCCTGTGTCAATATGAGGGTCAGGCAAATGTTTGACACCTGACCTGCATTAGAGCTGCTCAGCCTGGGTCTTATGAACAACATTCCATTGCAAAATTCAAATTCTATAGAACAGTTCATCACGCAAATTGTTATAAATACAAGAGCATAAAAATCGATAAATACAATGGAGTCATTCATCCTAAATCAATTATGAAATGGATATATTAGAACTACAATTTCCCAATATGTCTTGTTTTGTATCGAAAAGCACGTCTCAGACAATCTTTCCTCTCAACAATGGATATTTGAATTTGTAAACAGATTTGGTTTGCACATTCGAATAAAATGGCGAAGCAATCGTACATAGAATGTCGACAAAGGTCACCGGATGAGGTATGCTATTACCTGGGACAGAATTTTACGCTCGATATCTTCCGGATTCGCCGATGTGATGCCCAGGCTGCTTAACAAAAGCTTATCTTCGTCTTCTTCTTCCATTGATATCATTAATGAGGGAAATAAACGGATGACATCCGATGACGTATACAGCGCTTCTCCAAATCCACTGCGGATCCGAAAACAATTATTCGTCGTCGATTTCAGTCGCCGCCGCCGATTTCGGGGACGGCCTCAGACGGGGAAAAGGATGCAGCAACTGATTTAAATCGATTCCAAAACCCTAGTTGCAGAGTTCGTCCCCCTCGCTCGCCCTTCTCTTGCTCCCTCGGTCGCGTCGTCGTCGACCAAGTCCTCGATACCACGAAGAGGGCAGCACGGCTTTAAGACCGGGTTAAGTCGAACCGGGATACGGACCGGCTTTAGAATCGAGAGCGGACCGCCGTCGAGATCGGAACGGACGGCTCTGCCTTATCCTGGGCATGGGGGATATGTGCGGCCCAGACGACGCCACGTAATCTGAATCGGGAAGAACGGCAGGGAAACGCTTAGACAATAACGGAACACTTTTGAGGTACTAACTACTACGTTGGTGCTGCCTGCGCATAGTCGCGACTTAAAGCCATGAGTTAAAGTTTTACTTTGGGAAAAGAGTAACAATTCCCGATGGCTACAGGATGGATTGGTATTGGAAGATGGTGTCCGAATGAAACAAATAAGATTACTGCTGTTGTTGATTGACCTGAAATATGAGGAAGATTGGAGTTTTTGTTTGGCCGAACACAGCTGCTGATAACAGCATACAAAACACAGTCTGTATATATAAACTTCAGAAAAATTTTATGCTGACTGACGGAGTAATATATATATATTTTTTTCAAGATGGAATTATAATTTTCTTCTGAATTTGTTGTTTGTATACAGTGGAAAGAAAAAAAAAAACCTTATGTCAGCTTTAAATTTGCTGTTTATTACCTTGATTTGATAAATAAGGAGTTGAGAAACTAAGAAATTGACGATACACTAATCGATTCAAATGTTATTGGAGACTAGTTGTCTGATGTTGAGAAAGATCTGAGGTGTCAATTACTCGTAATTGTTGATCATAGTTATCAGCATTTTTGTTTCAATTGAGGGAGAGAGACAGACCAAAGGCAATGTGGATAAAAGATTGAAGGGCCGCCCATTTCCTGAACTTGGTGAAGCTAAAGACTGATGGAAAGCTATGGTAAAAAGTCAGGTGAGAGTTACCTGGGAAGTGTGTACATCAACATCAAACAAGCAGTCTGGTCAATTCCTGTGCAAGGTCGCAAAAAAAAAAAAAAAAAAGGGTACCTTTTCTTGTTTTGATATGATATGAAGATCCATAGAAGGGTAATAACTGGTCTAGCATGAGAGGATAAGAGCCACTCAGATTAGCCAAGGAGATTGCCTAGAAACAACACAAAGATTTTGATTCAACGAATGGAGATGTTGAAGAAGAGATCATATATAGGCAAGTCATCCTTGGCTATCGAAGACAGGATCTTATCTTCATGTGAGGCCACCCTTGGGCTTATTGCTTCAGGAAATGGTAAGAGTTTATGATAGAATTAGTCCCATTTATAACGCATGAAGGAGAAGAGATTGGATTACATTTCAACGCCAGATTGCCTAATCCACAACTCCTTTTTCTCCGTGCAGAATATATTCTCCTGGTTTGTCAGGGCAGTTGTTTTGTGGACGTTCATTATACTCATCATATCTATCATGGGCACCACCAAGCAGTCATATACTTATCATAAAGCAAAAAGGAGATAGATATCATTAGTTAGGCTCGTAGTTTCTTCCTAATTGCAACCCCCCCCACCCAAGTGGTTCTACTGGTTTCAATTAATGCTAAAAAAAAATTTACACTATTTGAGCCCTCTGTTATCTTTTACATGCTTTGAGCTCTTAGGCTGAATAAAAAGTGCCATGATCTTGCCTAAAGTGGAAACATATATTCCAAGTCCTTCAGCAATCTACTTATCTTCTGTCGACTGATAGGACCAAGTGGAAGGAAGGAATTCGCAAACTTTAGTCTTCGTTCATGAATTAAGCATATCATTCCAACACTAATAAAGTCAATGCTATCCACTACTCAAAAAAGATTTTTTGTTCTCTCCAAATTGGTTGACCTTTAGGATCCAATAAGGTCAAGACTTTTCGACTGACGGCGACGCAAGCTTCTTAGATATACGCGAAGCTTCTTTGATAAGAAAGGCGTGGATTTCTTCTTCTTAGTGTTTTTCGCGGCATCGACAACCGCTAGTAGTCGACAGTGAAGGAAGAAGAGAGATAAGAAGTTAGAACCAGCATCACCGTGGATCTAGTGTCTGTCGTAAACTTAGCTTCACTTATGATGTATGTATTCTCGCATGTTTGTGTCGTTGCCAAGTCATAATCCCGAGTAAATTTTATATGCAAATGATCAAGTTTCTCAGATTTTTTACTTCAAAGAAACAAATTTATACATTGTTAGGTTGTTTACGACACATTGGAATATGCAAATAGCAGATCGATATACTCTTGCATTTCTTCTTCATGTCTTCCGGCTATATGGTTATCGATCACCGTTTCATCGACCAGTCCAAGATAATCAAACCAGTGGAAACATCCATTTGTAGATGAATTGTTGGTAGGAAAATTACCTGACACATATGAAGTTTATATGTTGTGTAAGTGTTTTCATGCGTCTTTCAGATACCTACCTATATGCAGATTCAAGATTATCTTTCAACAGTCAAGCCAGGTCAAGGACAAGACATAGTAAACCACTTTGGTAAAAAAAATATTTTGGTACCACAAAGTTTGAGCTGCTTGTGAAGGAACCCACCCAAGAGATCTTTATCACCGATCAACGTTAATTGTGATGCAAAGATTGTTTGATGCTATATGACCACTAAGGAAAGAAAAAAAAAAGGAAACACTGCCTGATTAGGAGAAAAAGAATAAAATTTAGTTCAAACATGACCATGACGAAATTGGACAATTAAGATAATTTTAAGTTACATGCAAGCCCCAGAACTTGAACAACTCATCCAAAATCAAAGCATCAACATAATCGACTTCAAATCTTTTTAGAAGCCACAATATGCAAAGTTTTTTTTGCTTCACAAAAGGCTGAAAGTTTGCCCTAACAAGTAGCATCTCCTATGAATTCTTCAGCGTAATGACATGGTTTCACAGGATGGACTTTTGGTTATTATTGATTCATCCCACCGGAGACCTTTGTTGAAACTTTCGATTTCCTTCCTTTGTCCTTTGATGATTTGCCGTCGGATTCCTGACCCCAAGCAGAAGATGAAAACTATGTCAAAAGCAAACGAGTGCTCTTAGTGTTCAAATAACGAGTTCCTAACTTAAAATGTGACCAAACCATAGTACTAACACAAATCTTCCATGATATGACTCAAACATGGAATCACGTCGAAGATATGGCGACAATTATGGAAGTCCACAGATTCAGGTTAAGTTCAGAAACCGTTTCAAAGAATTCCTACTGCATCATCTTGCCCTTTTTTTTTTTTTTTTTTTTCGCAAAGGGGAACAGGTTCAGTGTTCATCAGTAACTAAAGTATTTGAGAAATCTGTCCATGACACAATACAAATTAGCAGCATACCTTGCTTGTGGCCAAAGTTTTGATGGTTTTATCACTTGGGTGCAGATTACGTTCTTTCTTGTCATCAGTCTTCCCTGCATTCATCATCAAGAATAATATATGATTTCAAATTCAAATTCCTCTTCATAAATTATTTGTATATCACAGTTATCCATCATTTCGCAAATAATTCAGCAGGAAAAATTATTACAAGGCATCCAAATGATCGTGAAGTGTCAAGCATTCATTGTTCAGCATGTGGTTAGATATGTACAACATACTTTCACTCATGTAATATATACGTGACCAAAAAGAATTCGTTCATCCAATTACCAACCCCACTGGATGCTGGTTGTTTAATCAGCTACATAAATTAGACAAGAAATGCCCTTGATTGCGATAGTCAGTTAACTACGATTCTCCCGATTCAGATATGGTTGTTCTAAAAATTGAAAATCAGGAGAAGAATGACATTGGAATGGGGGGGGGGGGGAAAAAAAGAATAACTATGAAAAACATATGAACCAGTCGGTGATCCACCTCCGTAATTCTATTAATTTTTCTAGAAATAATCAGCCAAATTCTCCATGTTCTTGAAATTCCCCACAATTCTTTTTTTTTCACTGTAAAAAAATGATGATGATGGTTCACATAGGCTGTCAAGAAAGCACACACAAACAAAACAAAAAAACAAAGAAAAAGAAGATAAATATCATGCAATTAGTCCTTCATGATTTAAGATTTATTATCCAGTCCTAAATGGATCAGAAATATTAAAAGAGGGATAGCTGGCTAAAAATTTTAACCAAACAAAGCTGTGAGAGAGACGGAGAAGCCAATACCATGGTCTTCCCCTGCATCTGCAACTTTGGCGGCGTCTTTGTCGATCCACGGCCCCTCGAAATAAAACCTAAAGCTGGGGGATCCGGGCCTCTCCTCCCCGTCATCGGCCTTCCTTCCGGCTTTGGCATCGTCTCCCGACCATGGCCCTAATCCTGCCTTCTTCCTTGTCCTCTCTTCCCCAACCCCATGAGGATCGAGATGGGATTGACTGCAGCCCATCGAGGGACGAGTAGAGAGAGAGAGAGAAGAGAGGGATTGGACAATAGGTGGTTGTCAAGGTCCGGGAATTATAACCGAGGAGGGGGCGGAGGAGAGGGGATTGCGGAGAGGATACAGATGGGATTTTTGAGACGCGTCGACAAGAAAGCGGGAAAACGGCTTTAAAACTGTCAAACAGGTTGGCCTCTTGACTCTAATATTGCTTTCATATATTACTTACTTTATATATATATATATATATATATGACACTTACATAGTATTTATTCTATAGGTATATATGACTGTAAATAAAATCAACTTTGTAAGAGTGAAAAGTTGTATGTTTGTTGGAAAAATAAAGATATATTTACCTCTCTAATTAAAAGAATTTAAAATGACAAATAAGAAGCATGCACAAAGTTGAAAGACAAGAAACCACTTTAAACTAGGTCACGATGGTACCAACTTTCAAGGACTAGAAAATTATGTCTCTCTATCTATTGAAAATATATAAATATTTTTTTGGTCAAAATTCTTGTTGACTTTCATACTATGTCTCAAAATCAAAGTCATCTCACATACTTTAAAACCCGTATAAGCAACCTCTTATACTATACCTCAAAATTAAAGTCACCCCCGTACTTTAAAACTCGTATAAGTGATCTTCCGTATTATGTCTCAAAACCAAAATCACCCCCCGTACTTTAAAACTCGTATAAGTGACCCCTCGTACTATGTCTTAAAATCAAAATCATCCCTTATACTTTAAAACTTGTATAAGTGACCCCCCGTACTATGATTTCGCATCAAAATGACCTCCTATGTTAGAAATAAAGGTACATGAGATGGATTACTATTGATGTACATTCCACTTAACATAGTTGTTGGATTACTAGTAGTTGGGTACATAAGATGTTTGAATGATATGTTTAATTGATAATGTTTTCTAACTTTATGGTAGTTAAATCAATTGGTTATATTTTGTTGTTCTTTGTAAGTTCTGTGATTGATTGTAAATGGGATATATTCGAGTTTTATGTGAGGTGCTGTCAAAATTGTCACACTTAAAAGAAGTAAACAATCATAATAATCTTGTACGTTAACATATTATAATTCATGTGACTTTGATTTTGAGACATAGTATGAGAGGTTAACAAGAATTTTGGTCATTATTTTACCTAATAACGTAACATTATTTCTAATAGAGGGAGCCACTTTGATGCATAGTACATACATATATGAGTTTTAAAGTATGGGGGGGTGACTTTGATTTTGAGATATAATACGGGAGATCACTTATACAAGTTTTAAAGTACGAGGTGACTTTGATTTTGAGGCATAGTACAGAGAGTCCCTTATATGAGTTTTAAAGTACAGGAGGTGACTTTGATTTTGAGACATAGTATGAGGGGGCACTTGTACTAGTTTTAAAGTACGAATGATGACTTTGATTTTGAGGCATAGTACGAGGGGTCACTTATACGAGTTTTAAAGTATATGAGGTGATTTTGATTTTGAGATATAGTAGAGGGGTCAACAAGAATTTCAGCATATTTTTTTATACCTTCTTGTACAAAATTTTATAAATTAAATATATTACTGATATTTATAAATTAATTTTTTTTACTTGACAAAATGTTTACTAGTTAAGCTACCTATTATCATAAAAAAATTACAGGATAAAGTTTTGAATCATCAAGCTAAAGTGATATTGCTAACATTGAAATCATGAATAATATTGTTGAAGAAAAAAAAAAATTCTAAGTTGTGATGAATTACTTGAGAAGCTTTTAAAAATGAAGATGTTAAATATTTTTACTGATAATTGTTTAAATAGATTCATTCAAAATATTTGATAAAATTTATTCGAGACACACTATAGTTTATAATCGAAAAAAGTTAGCAAAATAAATAGTGCAAATGGATGATTATCATGAATAACAATTATAACATGACATATATCTCAAAAGATAATATTGCATGACACAAGACACAACAACATAAAAAAAATATTCATCAGATTTTAAACTTTCCTTTACTTGTCCTCCCGTTACAGCCATTAATAGTGATCATATTTTCCTAATAGGCCATTGAATAATTTCCCTCGTGAAGTTGGTGCTCTTGTTTGACATAATCACATCACAAATGCCAAAACTTTCCTTTCATAAAATTGCAGTTGGTCATAAGAGGTCTATGTTGGGTAGATGGTCCAGATTCAGCCCATAATAGGTTTTAGTGAAGCCCTAACCCAGAACCTCACTTATATTCACCTAAACCCTAGATTAGGTGGCTATGGATTGAGATTAAGAGGATAGCGATGGCTGAAAATATGGGTGAGAGAAAGAAGACTGCAGATTAACAGTACAGATCAGAAAATAAGAGATCCAGGAAAGGAAAGAAGACAAGGACAGAAAAAAATTATTCTCAATCATTCATATCTTAGGTTAGATTAGTTTGCAGTGGATTATGAGACAAAAGGTATTAAACTTTATAATCCTACAACTAAAAAGATAACCATAAGTCATCATATTATTTTTAATATAGAAAAATTTAGAACTCTAAAGCAGATAGATGTTCAATACATTTTCCTTCTTATGTGAGTATAGCTATTTACACTCAGTGCAAGGAGTTCACATGCAATTGTCATTCTCATTTCAAAATTTTTATTATTTTTTCAAAAACACTAGAAAGAGAAGCATGATTTTTTTAATTTTATTTCAAGCCCCAATTCAAAAACAATCTATCATTCATCATACAATATTTAATCCTATTTCAACCCATCTAATATTCAACCATCATAACATTTAAATCAATTATCATTCAACCTGTATAAGTCAATAATTTTTAACATAACATTCAAACTATCAATCCTATCTAAAGTTAACATACAATCTATCTAACATTCAATCATAATCAAAAATCTATTTTTTTGAAAAATTTCAACATAGGTAATTTTTCATTAAAAATAGCTAAGGTTCTTTAGTGCTAATTCATTTTTGTACTAGCATGCTCTAGTTATGCATAAGTAATGCATCATCAAATAACAATCAAGATTAATTGTATACTATGAACCATCAAAAGATTTGTTGTAAATAATTTTAATTTCAATATTTTTCTTATTATTATTGTTTAGGCTAGTGAACTTGAAATATATTTTAGATCTCAAGTCATGTGCCTTGAGCATTCACTATCAAGATACTATTTTGTACTCCTAGCCTTTATTTGGTGATAAACCTACAACAAAATGATGTTTTGGTTTAGGTACCAATTTGACTTTGGGTCCCTCATGAAAGACTCTTCCTAATTTTACTAATGATTATGATTTCTTTAGGAACCCAAACTAACTTGTGTGAATTATACCTTCTAAATGAGCATCTATATGTAAAATGTCTAAGTCTACTACAAAAATTATATTTATTTTTGAGTGAAGAGTCTAATGTGGGTCCTTTAACGAAAATAGTTAGTTTTTATCGAGTGTTTCCCATAAAGTCAATACCTTCTTTCCTATGAATATGTTCCTTATTAGCAAGGATCATGTTTAGAGATATATTATTTATTTTAAACTTTTCTCTCGTTTGTTGTAGCTGTTGGTTACAGGTGTCATGCAAGTCAATCACGTGAGTGATGATACGTGTGACACGCTGTGTGATCTTTTTACTTATGATTAATATTGGTATATTCTCACATTATCTGTTACATATATATTGTGATGTCCTTGGTTCTGTGCAATGAGAGTCGAATCGTGATGAGATCATGATAATAAGATTGATTCACCTTTAAACACAGATTCTAAATATTTTCGGTCATAGGTTACTCAAGAGGGACATTGAGATAGCCGGACAGATCGGTGTACTATATACCCGTCCATATGATGGAGGCGGTTGGTCTGATAGCCACTTGTGTGGAGACACTAAGGATATAGTACATGTGCTCATTGGAGAATGAGTTTACCGATTGATTCGCTTATGAAATGTTGTATGGTTAATGATACATAATGTCAGATAGCGATTCCATAGTCCCAGTTATGTATATGGTCCTTAGACTTGAGAAACCAAGGATGCATTATATGAGTACTCCTTTCTTTGACGTTAGACTTACAGGTTTAGAAAGCTCCATTCTGGTACAGTTGGTTATCGGGAATGAGTGTCAATAGAGGATCATCCACTCTCGGTATCACGAGAGGAATATCTCATATGTGCATGCTCAGATAAATTTCTGGCCATGGTCGTTCGGATTAATAGAGAAAGAGTTCTCCGGGAGAATCCATTAGAGCGAGACTATGACGGATTTCGTATATGACCTGATAGTACCATGTCCAATATATAGTCTTTAGGATATTAGTTGGATGAGGGATTATAGATACATGGTAACTGTGGACAGACAGGTCTGATGGATTTGATCTCCCCTGTACCGTTTGGGGACTATGGCGTAGTGGCTTAGTATGTCTATAGTCGATGAGTCGAGTGAATTATTATGGGGATAATAATTCACTATATCAGAAGGAATTCTGATGAGAGTGACTCACGGTCAGCTCGGTATCGGGCCTAGAGGGTTACACACATATGGTAGATGCTTTAGTGAATAGAGGATTGGATGAAGATCTAATTAGCCCCTATTCTCATTAGATGAGATCCTATGTTGATGAGCTCCTTGATTAAGGCCCAATTAGAGGCCTAAGAGATTATTGGATAGAGATCCAATAATGCAAGGTTAGTGGGTTATTGGATGGAGATCCAATACCCACTAAGGAAGTAGCCCTAGGGTTTTGGTGTCTCTCTATAAATAGGAGGGGAGACTCATGGTTGATAGGTTGCAGCTTTAGCCACCACCTCCTATTCTCTTCTCTCCCTCTATGCAATAGTTACGAGATCAGATTGAGGAGTTTCGTTGTAGAGATCCATCGTGTGGATACCGCTAGAGAAGAGGACGCTTGACCTCCTTTATCTTCTCCATCCGGATCTGGAATATAGGGATATACGATCTCCGTAGGTAAAATCAATCTCTCATACATTGTGGTTTTATCAGTTTTTGTATTTTTCTCGCGACCCCAATCTTTTACGTGGGAAACCAATATTTTGTTTTGATTTTCGCTGCGCATGTGATGCACCCGCTGAGGTTTCCCAACAGTAGCATGACATTGATACTTCATGGATGTTTTCAAGTTTACTAGCAAGTAATGCATCTTCATTCTTAAGTTATTTATAAGCTTTGCTAAGCTTCTTAAATTTATTAAATAGTTCATGAAAGTATTTAACAACTCATCAAAAGTAAAGAGAGATTTTGGAAGAGTTACTTACCTCATCATGGATGGCCATGAGCACGTAGTTAGCAACTTCTTCATTGTTATGATCTTCATCATATGTCGAGCTTGAATTATCCCATGTTGTTGAGAAGGCCTTCTTATTGTTTGGTAACTTTTTCTTCAACTATGGGCACTCACTTTTGAATGCCCTAACTTTTTGCATTCATAATAGATTATACTGTCATCGTTTAGTGCACTTTTATTTCTATGGTATTTATTTTTTTTCATGAATTTTTGAGTTTTTCTGTTAAAAGTGTGATATCATGATCCTCATCACTCGAGGTTTCACTCGAGAAATCAGTCACATGTTATTCTCAGTGTTATGTCCTTCTTGTTCTTTGGAAGGTGTTTATCTTTGGTTCTCAATGCAATATCTTTCTATTCTTTGGAAGGAGTTCTTCAAGTTTATCATGAGCTTTGTAACTTATTTCATAAGTCATTATAGACCCAATTAGTTCTTCGAGATGCAAGTTGTTTAAGTATTTGGCCTCTTGTATTGTAGTTACTTTCAGGTCCCAAATTTTAGGTAAAGATCTCAAAATTTTATTAACAAGTTCAAGATTAGAATAAACTTTACTAAAAGATTTCAAACTATTGATGACATCCGTAAAACGGGTATATATGTCACCAATAATCTCACTTGGTCTTATTTTAAACAATTCATAGTTATGTATAAGAAGATTTATTTTTTATTCATTTACTCTACTTGTGTCTTCGTGTGTGACTTCTAATGTGTGTCTGTCATATATCAAAAGTTGAATCATAATAGAAACCTACTTAAATTCGTTTTTATCTAAAGCATAAAATAAATCATTCATAAGTTTGGCATTTAAGGAAAATGTTCTTTTCTAGGATCATTCCAATCATTTATAGGATTGGATTACTTCTTAAATCCATTTTTTATAACATTCCATAATTCAGAATTCATCAAAATCAAGAAAATTTATATTTTAGTTTTTCCAATATATGTAGTCCATCCCATTAAATATATGAGGATGTGTGATAAAGTGTCATTCGTTAATGCCAAAAGAAGCCATTAACTCGCTTGGGTGTTAATCCAAATGAGTGTAACCTCGCTCTGATACCAACTATTAGGATCAAGTTGGTACTAGGGGAGAGGGGGGGGGGGGGTGAATTAATGCAAGGGCTAAAAAAACTCAGTTTAAAAATTATTGCTTGAAGTAAAACAGGATTCAGAATTAGTTTTGTTGAAATTCATTAAGAGCAAATTAGAAAGCAATTTAAAACAAAGCTGAAAGGAGATGTTCGTACTTTTCTCGAAATTAGATAATAGCAACTAAGGTTAAGATCAAACTTAAAGAGAGACAAAAGATAAATACTCATATAATTTATAGTGGTTTGGTAAAAACTTGACCTACGACCACTTCCCGAGTCCTCCTTCGTCGAGGCCCATCGGTATCCACTAATAATCTTCTTTCATGGGCGAAGATCAAACACCTGTTTACACTTCTCTCCTTTTCACAGGTTCAAGAGAAGAATCTTTACAATCTTTCACTCTTCCCTTAAACTCTCAATTTTTATAGAATTTTACCCATGATTTCAATCACTTTTCTTGCACTTTCTTTTTATTCCATGCAAGAATACTTGAGGTATTTATAGACCCAAATTAGCTTAAAAAATTAGAGTCAAAATTCAACATTTCTAAGAAAAATTTGGGTACGGGCGATACTACCGTTGGCACTAGTAGTACTACTATCGAAAGTTGCTCGAAAACCTGGCTGGCGATGGTACTACCATTGCCTAAGCGGTAGTACTACCGTTGGCCACTGGCAATACTACCATCGACCACTGGCGGTACTACTATCAAGTGGTCCAGGAATAGTACTTTCCTATACTATTTTGTACCCGAGTCATACCTTATGTTGACTCATTTCCAAGTCAATGAAATGAGCTCTATCATAGCTTAAATTTAACCCAAAATGGACCTAGTTAGCCTTCAATTGAGTTAGTTGGATTTCATTAACCTAACTCAAATTAGGACTCAAAACATGATGCTAACTATAATATAACACACTAAGACAAATAATTATAATCGTTCTTGTTGTACCGCACATCAATCGATCTTTCGAACTCCCGACGAACTTCCTGGCATTCCTTCGACGAACTCCCGATGAGCTCTCGATCATCTTTCCGTGAACTCTCGGCGTACTCCTAGCGAGCTCCCACTGTATCATCCAAACCTCAGCCAGATGCCCGATCTGGACTTCGGCCCAACATAAGATTGCATTGCTTTTTCACAATCGTAGTTAATCATGCATCACTTATCTCTAACACAAGTTAAAATTCATAAATTGATTTCAACATCAAAATCTAAGATTCAACATAATTTCCTTCGACGTATCACCCAATATATCGACATGTTAACTTCCCATAACATTCGATCTTTTGGCGTAATATTCAATCCTTTCGACCCGATGCTCAAACTCATGGCATGAAGTTCATCCTTCAGCACGTCAACCAATTCTGGCATTTAATCTCTGGCATGATGCTTTCACCGGCCCAATGTTTGATTTTTCTACTTTGATAATTTATCGTCTGATGGTTCAAGTTGATGATCGAAGTTTTTCTTGCGTCACTTATCTTAAATACATATTGGTCCATAAATTCATTAATTGATTTCATCTTCAAAATCTGAGATTCAACAGTTGCTAAAATTGATTTAATTATAATAGTACTAGCATTAGCAACCTAGAAAAAATGATAGGTTTATTAATTGATGTTAAATGAATCTTCTTAAATGGAAAGTTATAAGAGAAGGTTTATGTCAAGTAGGATTTGAAATTAAAGGGCTAGAATATAAAGTGTATAATGGAATTGATAAATACTTTATTTAATATAATTTTTTAAAAAGTTTAAATGGGCTAATTATATATATATATATAAGCCTAAGGTATAAAAATTTTTATTGACTTTATATGTGAATGATATGATTTATACTAAAAATTCATTAGATATGTCTGTTGAATTAAAAATAATAATGTCAAAATGCTGACCTAGGACTTTTACATTATTTGTTGAAAATAAAAATTATTCAAGATATAAATAATTTTTTTTTTGTGCCAAGAAAACATGCTAAAGATTTATTAAAAATATTTCATATGATATCTTGTACGCTAGTGAATACTCTAATAAATACAAAAGACAAATTTATGTTAGATAATGAAGTTGAAAAAATAGATGAGAAACACTATAGAAGTTTAATTGAAGGGTTAATTTATCTTATACGTTCAAATATTATATTTGTAATTAGTTTGCTATCTAGATTCATGCACAATCCTAGCAAATATCACTTTGAAATAGCTAAAAGAGTTCTTAGATATATCAACAGAAGTCTCAATTATGACATCCGTTTTGGGTAGGTAAAAGATCTTAAAAGATATTCTTATACTAAAAATCACTTCAGGATTTATAGTTAGCCTTGGTTCACGAGTGATTTTATAGATAATAAAAAAGTAAAAATATATTACTCTCTCAAGCTCTAAGCTAGAATATGTTATAATTACAAGTACGACATATCAAACAATTTGGCTTCAAAGAACTCTAGTAAATCTTCAAGAAAAGTAAGATGTACTAACTAAAATCTACTACGATAATAAGTCTACTATCATAATAATGAAGAATCCTAGCTTTCATTGGTGCATCAAACACATCCAAGTTCGATATCACTTTATTTGTGAGCTAATTGATAAAAAATGGACTACTACAATACCAAGATTAGCTTACCAATATCTTTATAAAAGATTTGATGAAATAATAAAATTATTTTTTTCGAGGACAATTGTCAAGTTACAACTATATATATATATATATATATATATATATATATATATATATATATATATATATATATATATATATGATAATTATCCATTTACATTTAAATTAAATATTTATTTTAAAAAATAATACTTAATTATGTGCACAAAATGTTCATAACAGAACTTTGATTTTTTTCAATCATTTAATTGTATATATATTGTATAATACAATATGTTGACCACGAGGATGTTTCCGTAAAAACAATTTCTGTAAAAATTAAAATCCTATAATAAAAAATAAAAAAAAACACATATGCAGACTAGAAATGACAAACTCTCAGCCTCTTTTTCGTATCTCATTCCATAAGTGTCTTCATGGAATATAAAGAGATTGAGTTGCTACAAAATTGAAGTTGGCATATTTAAAAAGCAAATCGTGCAGCTTATTAATAACTTGAATAACTTTGATGCCTTCATGATGATGATGACGAAATCTGATATTAAAGATTAATACCCTCATAAAATTTAGCATGATGTAATTAAAACAAGCAACCAAAGTTTATGAGCTGCCAACATATTCTTGAGCTAAATAACATAAAGCTTTCATATGCAATGTCCTCATGTTGGTATGCAAATTCCTATGCCAATAAAACTGCTGTGAACCGACAGAAATATCAGACCAGAAGAGTGAGAACTGATTGTGTCTATGATAAGCGCAACAACACAAACACCACGGTCAATGTATTGATAGAACATAATAATCATGCAATAGAACACGTTATTAACAAAGGTAATTTATATCTTAAGGGGCAAACAGAGATGCTCTGTCAAAAGTTCATGTTTGCTCAAGATCACAGCACTTGGTTATAAGATCAGAAAGCAGATATTTTTCATCAACTAGTATGCCTAGTGGATCAACCCAACACATCATCGGCAAGGAGGTCCAGCAGAGTCAAACTGATCCGCTTCCATGCAACAATCACACTTGACCACATTTTCTCAAGCATGCGACTCCCTCTTCCTGGTATTCTTGCCGTGTTATCCAGAACTCTGGTGCGTCCTGCTCGTTCAAGCCCAACTTATTAGCAGTAAATTGAGAGTCAGAAGTTATGTTGAACTTTTGACTAAAAAAAAAATGCTGTGTAGGCTTAATCAGATGTTCCATAAACTACTCATACAAAACCAACTGAGTATGTAATACTAGAGAATCTGCAAGATTTATGAATTAGTTCCAATCATATATCATGTAGTGCACAACATACTTCCAATATTCTGCCCGTATCACACTCAAGTAATGTACAAACAAAAGGTACCTTCATGATTCCAGCAAGGACTGCACCTCCAAGGTAAACCATGTGTTTCCTTCGTGGAGGGTCTTCGATTCTCAACCTTAATTTCTGTCCAACCACAGAAGAAAACCATTAAAATATGCATCAGAAGATTTTCCAAGCTTATCTTTTTTATGTAAGAAACTTATTTCTCAACATTTTTCCACTGTAAAACAAATAGCAGTAAGCTGTTAGGTCTATCTTAAAACATCAGTACTTGGGACAGATGCAGTCTCTGACAGTTATGGGGCGGCCTGCTGGTTTAGAAGACTCAAAGTCAAGAACAATATGTTGTCTCCAAACATACAAAGGGTTTAAGACCTTGCAGGCTGGTTGCATTAAGATCTTGCACAAATGTTAAAGATTTTATAATTCATATGCTAGCACGGTCCTAAATCCTTGATTAACAACTCTTCATTCTGAAGAAAGAACTATTAAACTTATGATGCAAACTTTAATGTCCTGAGGAAACATGAAAACACCAATTATGAAAAATGACTAGACCACATTTATTTTAGTAGTACCACCTTTTTGGAACTTTCAAAATTTTAAAATATCAATAATACATAACCAATAGCACCTATAACACAAACTCAGATAGTTACTACAAAAATGATTTCATAATACAATATTTATCAAGTTGTGAAAAATGATGGAAACACTAAGAAAATAAATGCCAGAAATGGTTTTTCTAATCGCAACCATCATCATTATGTTGTACAAGATTATTTATTTCCATCAGTAAGCAAAGCGAGGGTGTCAAAAACTCTTGCCAGTTAAATGGTATTTTTATAAACATTTGTCAGTTAAATTATAGCATTTACCAAAGATAACCTGGACTCTGCGCCTTTCTTTGTTCCCACCTCCAAAACATGATCAGACAGCTATCTGCCAATTATAGATTGTCTAATGATTCATGGTGGCACTTCAAGAATATGCAACCAGAACTGTGCAGGACTGAAAATCAAGTGGCCGAACAATATTGGGCTGATGTTATGTTTACCATGCCAGTATTAGTGCCAGGCCAGACAGGTATATACCACTCAATACTGGCGCATTAACACATGGTACACTGCAAAATAATGGTGTTTCAAATGTGCAGTGGAGGAAGAGGAGGGAGGGAGAAGAAGGAAGAAGGGAGAAGGAAGAAGGAGCCAGAGGAGGAAGCGCGAGGAGGAAGAAGAGGCATTGGAGGAAGGAGGAGAAAGAGAAAGGAGAGAATGCCATGGAGAAAGATGAGGGAGAAAGAGGGAGGAGAAGAGGAAGCATACCCCATACAGTAGCGACAAGTTTGCACTAGGAGACATGTTAAGGACTCGCATTTGGGGCAAAGAGGGTGCTCATATGTTTTTAAATAATTTTTTGATAGTTCATACCAAGCATCGCCTTTTATGGTATCGGACCCGTTTTAATGATCTATTGGACCAGTACATACCGATCAATATTGATGTACCATGTGTTGGTATGCCAGTATATACCGGTGTTAGAGAGAGAAAAATAGAGAGAAGAGGAAGGGGAGGTGGAGGAATAGTGGAAGAAGAGCAGGAAGAAAAAGCAGTGTAGAAGAAAGAAGGAAGAAGAGGAGATAAGGTGGGACGTACCTTCACCAACTACTTTCCCATTTCGCCTTGCCATGATCTCTAGCCTTTAGCTGTGCTACCAAACTGATACCACGGAAAAGAGAAAGACGAATGGAAATCGGAAAAAAAAAACCGATAGTCGAGTTGTATTTGTTAGAATATCTTTTGGATTGAAAAGAATCAAACTCAGGATAAAACTTGCATAAAATCGATAAATAGTTCACCACCAAGTTTAAAATCACAAAGGGATATATAAAATTCATCACCCTAGGGATATTAAACAAGAATACAGAACTGAAAACAAAAGACTCATCATTCAAGGAAGTGTCGAAGAGATACAAAACTTTAGAGGGAACCTCAAATGAACTTCTGCTAATACCAATCAGATTCTAAACTTCTTTCTAACCCTAAAATACCAAAATAAGTACTAGTGCATGAAACAACCTCTCATGCATAGGGAACTATGAAATTAAGTTCTTTACAACTGGTAACTAATCTCTCTAATGCATTCCTTGGTCATGAAGAAAAGCACCTTGAAACAATTTTAACTTTCTACCTTCTAAACCACCTATTAATGAAGTAATTTTTTTAACTTTCTTTAGTGAAAATGCTCATAAGCTGTCATATTTGAGAGGTTTGGACTAAAGGCTCTGAGACAAGCATTATGAACTGTAGGATCAACAAGATTTACTTGAGTTGGCTGTAACAAATTAGGCACTCTCGTGTCAATCTTCCCTGGTTAAAAAAGACTTGTCCTCAGGTCCTCATTTGTTTCATTAACATGATAAAGACTTAAATCAACCACATTGAATGTTGATAACACCCCATAATCTTCAAGTAGCTCAATCCCACGAGCATTCTTGTCAATTCTCTTAAGCATATTGAATGGACGATGAGTCTTTGGTTTCAATTTTTCAAATTTGTCTAATGGTAACCTCTCATTCCTTGGATAAATCCAGATCAGATCACCTGTATTAGACTTCATATGCTTTTTGTGTTTGTTGTTGCATGTACCTCTCATTTTGTTTTTCAATGGTTACTTTAACTTTCTCATGCAACTTCTTTATCTGCTTAGCCCTATCATCAGCATTTTTATGAAATTGTTTAGCTGTAGAATGAGGAACTAAATCCAAATGATCTATAGGATTAGCCCTCGGAATAAGATCAATGTGAAGTTGGATGTCTCTCAAAGGTGGAAGGCTATGTGGAATCTCTTCCGATACAACATCTTGAAACTCCTTTAGGATTGGTTTCATAGTTTTTGGTGGCTCCTTATGTTGTTTATTCTCCTCTACTACTACTAGAACCAAAATATGACCACCCCTTTCTAATTCACCCTTGCATTTACCATAGGACATAAAAGCGCTAACTTCCTTCTTTGGTGCATTGATTTCAAAAGGTTGTAATGGAGCTAAAATAATCTTCTTTTCATTCACCTTAAAAGAATAATTATATCTGTAGCCATCATACAACACCCTCCTATCATAATGCCAATGTCTACCCAACAGCAAATGACAAACATCCATAGGAGCAGCATCACACCATACTTTATCTTTATAATACTTGCCAATAGAAAACCGAACTTAACATCTTTTAGTTACCTTGCGATTGTGTCCAACTTTAGCTTCTGCACTATCTCTAAAGATACCACTATCAATTATCACCAAGCACACCTTGTCATGAGAAGTGCATTTCATATGAAACACGTTCTTTCTCACCCAACTTTTATCCTCAGCCACACAGGATACTTGTAAGCTACATTATAACACAATAGACAAACCATGATCAGCATAAGTAACCTCTTCCTCATTATCATCATATTTTGGTTCGTTGTTAGCTTCGTTTCCTTCTCCATCACTATGTTCTTCAACAAATGTAACAATCCTCCTATTTTGGACAATCTGAATCAATATGCCCAAAACCATGACATTTGAAGCATTTTCGACCACTTGGTGTAAAAGAATTAGGTGGTTGTTTACTGCCAATTGATCCTTCACCCTTGTCTTGCACCTTTGACACCACTTTGCTTTGGAGAGTACGCTTGAAATTTTCTCCTCTCGTATCACCATCTTTCGTCCCGTATTGAGAACCCTTTTCAAACTTTTGCTGCTTCTCTACTTTTAAGGCCAGCTTGCTCACATCATTCAAAGACCAATATGACTGGAGTTGAACCACTTTAGCAATCTCATATTTCAGACCTCCTAAGTATCTTGCAATGGTTTGCTCTTTTGGTTCTATAGCCTCTCTTTTTAATATAAGATTGTCGAAGTCTGTTGTGTACTCCACACTTTTTGCTTGAAATCATGGATTTTAAGAAAGATCTTTTGCCTATAGTTGTTAGATAAGTCTTTTCTTTTTAACTCTTTTCACTTTCTCCCATGTCCTGATCTTACTCTTCCCCCTTAGGTTCTCTTTGCTTCTTCAGATTTTCCCACCAAAAAGATACATTCTTTCCAAGTTTAAGTGCCACAAACTTTACCTTTTTTTATTCTGGTGGTTCATGAAAATCGAATATTCTTTCCACCGTATTAAGCCAATCAATAAAGTCATCAACATTGATTTTAACTTCAAACTCTGAAATATCCAACTTTGGGTTGTATTTGTTCTATCACTCGTCTTGGTCTTTACGCCTTGCTTGAAATCTTTCCAACTCCCTTGGGTGAGGAGGTGTATCATTATCAGAACTAAACTTTTGAGCATCATTTTCATGCTGATTGTTTCTACTCCGAACTTCTTCAATGATTTCATTTTTTTCTTATAGACCATGTAGCAATCTTTGTAGCTGCAACCTCAAGAATTCAACATCATCTTCATGGCCACTACCTTCACCAACTACTTCTTTACCATTCCGCCTTGTCATGATCTCTAGCCTTTAACTCTAATATCGAAGAAAGGAGAAAGAGGAATGAAATTCGAAAAAAAAAAGACAATAGTCGAGTTGTATTTGTTGGAATATCTTTTGGATTAAAAAGAAACGAACTTAAGATAAAACTTGCATAAAATCGATAAATAGTTCACCACCAAGTTTAAAATCACAAAGAGATACAAAAAGTTCACCACTCCAAGGATATTAAACAAGGATACAGAACTGAAAACAAAAGACTCACAATTCAAGGAAGTGTCCAAAAGATATAGAGTTGTAGAGAGAACTCCAAATAAGCTTCTGTCAATACCAATCAGATTCTAATCTTCTTTCTAACCCTAAAACACCAAAATAAATACTACTGTATGAAACAACCCTTCATGCATAGGGAATTACAAAATTAAGTGTTTTACAACTGGTAACTAACCCCTTTGATGCATTCTTTGATCATGAAGAAAAGCACATTGGAACAGCCTTAACTTTCTACCTTCCAAACAGTCTATTAATGAAGTAGCTTTAACTTTCTCTAGTGAAAATGCTTATGAGCTGTTATATTTAAGAGGTTTGGATTAAAGGCTATAAGACATGCATTGTGAGCAGTAGAGAATATCATAGGATCAACAAGATTTACTTGAGCTAACTGTACCAAAATTAAACACTCTCGTGACACTGGGAAGAAGGAATATGACTGTAATAGCATTGGCAGCATCGTCACGAACCTATGGCATCACAAAACAATGGCAGCAGCGATGGTAGCAGCATTGAATTCGAGAAGAGACATTTGATTTCCTAATTTATATTTTATTTTTTTAATGATGAGTTAGACAAGCCATCGTTTTTTTATTATTATTTGTATGTGGATCGGACCGCCTAAAACTAGGTGGTCCGCATATCAGCCCACTTGGACCAGTACATATTGCCCATTTCGTACCGTTTTGACTGATACAACAATCATTGGTTTAGACTGGACTATCTAAAATGGGTGGTGGAGGGAGGGGGATGGTGGGGCTTCACATATTGATTGACACCTCATTGGTACATGTCAACGTTTCATATTAGTCTGGGTGAAACATGAAGTAATAAAATAAACAAATTATGCAAATTAAACATCTTCCATAGAAGCTACTCAACAATTTGCCACTTGTGAAAGTAATGAATATTAGTTAGAATTGGAACAATTGTATCACCTTTAATCCATCCTTATTTCCCTTTAGCACTACATCAAGATAGCGTTCAATAATCTCCTTTTCCAAGCTATTCACAAATAAAACAGACGTCATAGGCATATGCATTTAATTAAGGCATAGACATAATCTCAAGTATCAATTGAAAAACATTTAATAATCAATGCACTATAAGATAAAGATACCTTCTCAAAAAATAGGGCATTAAACTTGTTTCTTAATTACGGACGAACTATCAAGCCGACAACACAATATGACACAGTTACATACACATGAAACACAATGACTTCAAGGATAAAAATGAGACTATTTCTTAGCAAATGCTTTGTATAACCAAAGGATTTGTATAACATTAGGATGATCATTGAACTACAGATATCTTCATATTGTGGTTGTCATATGGCTGTGTGCCAGGAAGCTGCTAATATATTTCTCTCCGAGATGATTACATTTGATCAGTAAGATGACACCTTCTAGTGAAGAATATAATCAGTTTTCCCACCTCAGCACAATGATAAAATATTTGCCATTCTTCTATGGTTTTGCTTACATTAAGAAAAAAAGCATTGTTGAAAACAAGAGAGCCATGAAATGAAAGGGAGAATATGTAAACGGGGTACAATAAAACTACTTGTGATGTGTGATTGTTAAGCAGTAGGATAAATTATTTATAGTTGGTATGATTTAAAGTAGTCTCTGTGTTAATGTTCAATTAAATGATAAGGAAACTTTTCTCATTTGCTAAGATGCCATTATCACTCCCAACCTCAAATTTCTAGTCAGTAAACCCCGCCACTGTTTTAAGCTTATCCAAGAGATTTTATATTAATTTATTTTTCACAATTTTTGGTTAAGCATAAATCTTACTGGTGTAAGCTAGGAGTAAATGTATGTGTAACTATCAAAACCAGAAAAGTGCTGCAAAGGCAGACATATTGATGCAATCTGCCTACCCAGCAACAACATATGTGCCTCTGGTCAAAATTCGGACATATAATTATAACACCATAAAAATCAATATAGGATTTTGGACTAACCGACTAGGCAATCCAGGATACATGGTACTCCCTCCACTAAGAACAATATGTTGGTAGAGCTGCCAATATTAAATCAAACTGAGTGAGAGAAGAACCAGATAATCAGCAACAAAAATTAATCTGATTTCTTAAGGATCGAAAAGTAATCTGTCAATAAGCCGACAATGGAATACTCATGTGATACAAATTAGATTCCAGGAAGCTTTTGATGCATGATTAACAAATTCATATGTACTAGTTAAAATTATGCTTATGAAGGCACCCATCATATTATTGGCATATACAAAAGGAACAACACAATAAGACTGTGGAGCCTTCCAAGAAAGATCAGAATAAACTTTAGAAATAGAAGCATAATTTTGAACATAAAGGACAAATAGAGGTTACAATTCTTTTTCTTCAACATGATACTAATTAGCATATTATTTGATCCACAACTTCCATAAGAATATTCAGTCTATTAGAGGCTACTGAGCTTATTATCTAATATGATGCCTATGCCTATCTAATTAAGAGATAATTTCTCAAAAGAAACATGGAAAAGAAGAAACATATTAGGATGATGTAGTTTCCATAGTTGGTCATAACATTCCCATCTTCCAGGAGGATGAAGATTAAAATTTACCTGAGATGGCCAGCTAAACCCTACCAGCATATGCTTGCTCTAGTATGGTGTCAGTGACAATCTCCTCTGTTGAAATTAAAAGGCCACAATTTTTCTTTTTTAAATTTGCATTCATATGCATCCTCATAGCCAGAGAAGAAACCCCTGCCTCCTCTATTTTTGTTCTCTACAGTCTACATATCTCTTTCTCTTGTTATTCGTAAGTTTTCCTAATTTGTTTAGCTTAGGCAACCTCTTAAACTGGAGTGGGTGCAGAGAAAGAAATTTCCACATGTACCGTGCTTGTCACAAACTGGCGTAAGAATGTGCGCCGCAAGAAAGCAATCCAGGCTAAAGACCTAAAGGTCATGGCATATTTCTTGATGATCAATTTAGCAGCACATATGGAAAAAGGAGCTATCTTTGTAGATAAACAAATGAACCAATAAAGTCTGCAGCTTAACCAAAGGATAATGTGCAATAGCACATAAAGCAAAAAACTGACTCAAGAGTACCAGAACAATAAATAGTGAAGTCAGCAAACAGACCATCATTTGAGCAAAATAAGATAGTTCAGAAATTTAATATGTCCATCAGTTCAAGAAATATTTTTTTCAAGAGAGTGATAGTTATATAAATATGATTATATCATTTGTAAACCCATCAAACAGATTCTAGAGGAAGCAATATGCGTACCATCATCCTATTATCAATATCCATTTCCTGAATGCAACGGAATGTCATGTCTGCCATTCCATCACCTTCGACATCGATAAGTTCCTACATCAGAGGCTATATGTTATTAGCACTTGAAGTCATAGAAAAATGAGAGGTAAGAGTGGTAGTAGCATGTAAAAGGAAGGACACTGGATGACTAAAGCAGTAAAGCTAAGAATGGATGTCATAACATTCTTTTGCTCAGAAATTCAGACATGAGAGACAGTTGAATGTATGATAGATATAGGACATGGCTATACCATGCCAGTTTATTCAAGCATTGCTATCCTTGATATCTAGTTAATTTTCATATAAATTTCAAATGAGAACTAAGAGTAGGAGTAGCTCGAGCATTTATGCACTATATATCTAGTGAACGATTTATTTTTTAAAAAGAAGCAGAAAATTTAGTTAATGGTATCAAAAAACAATATATTGCTTAAAAAAGAGAACCTTCCCAATAATTTGTGCACTTTTCTCCATGAAGACTAACATAATATATTTTTGACCTTGTTATGCACTTCAATAACTTTGATTTAGATCTATTATCTTTTATGTTATATGTAAATGCTTATTCTAAACAACTCCTCACCCCCTAGCCCTCGTCCCTCCCCTCTCTCCCTTCAAACAACGAAAGAAAAAAAGAAAATAACCAAGCACACAGTTTATGATTCCATTGTTTACGTAAACATTACAATAAATAAGTTAATACAAAATGTAAACTTGCACCGGAACTAAGAATGGCTTCTATTGCAACAGAAAATGAAAAAGATTACACAAAACAGTGAAACATATAACTCTTGTAACACGATCAATTGTGTTGATCACAGCAAAATGTTATTAATGAAAATACAAATGCATGCACATACTGGAGTGAAAAGGGCCTCAGGAGCCTGAAACCGTTCAGTGCCAACTTTAATAACTCTTCCATCTGGGAGCTAATCAAATAAGACCAGCAACAAAGTTTGTTAGTAATGGGGCCAAGTAGCAAACTCTAATATATATGCATCTTCCAAGAAAGAAAAGCATCACATATTGACAACACAAACATGGATGAGTATTATAAAGCCTTTTGTTGTTTGTCACATTAAAATTTCACCTCATCTAGAAAAACCCTCATATCTTAGATAAATATAGTGTTGATTCTTCGTATGCAGCACATAGTTAATAGTTTAACAAAAATAACATATATGAAGATGGATGGAAGGATTTATTTCACTTAGTAATGATACGAAGGTCAGTTATGATGAGAATAGACAGAAAACCAATTATGTCACAGAAAACCAATTATGTCACCAAGTTCTTCCTACCAACTGCAATTTTGGTCAAATAGTTTATTTTCATTATTGCTTGAGTTACTATGTAATCCTAAATGGATGGTGTAAATTGTTTCCTACAATGTCCTATTGATCCATATAAATCATAATATAATTTCCATATCAGTATACTTCTGATGGATCAGGCACCTTTTTTTCCCATTAACCAGCGTCTTAAGCAAGGTTTGCCTTACTAGACGGTAAGGCCCCGTACCGGGCAATACATACCGCCCACCAGTTGACGGGTACATCACCCACTGTTGAGCGATACTGCCAGATAACGGTTGTTTCCATCTGTTACCACGCGAAATCGACCGGAAACGATCGATTTCGACCGTCGCCGATCGATTTCGAGTGGTGTCAGCCGAGGGAGGGAGAAAGAAGAAAAGGGAGAAGAAGAAGAGCGGTATCAGCCATGGGAGGGAGAAAGAAGAAGAGGAGAACCTAGATTTCTTCTTGTGTCGTGCGAACTGTCACCCGGTCTCCCGCGTCACGCAATCCGTCGCCCGATCCATCGCCTGCGAGTGATCGCGCGATCCGTCGCCCGCGAGCGATCACGCGATCCGTCACCCGCGGGCGATTTCTTCTCCTCGCGCGCGGAGAAGAAACGTCTCCCCGCATTGGGAGAACGAACGAGGTGATGTCGACCTTTTCTTTTCTTTTTACTTATTTTATATTTATTATATTATATTATATTATATTATATTATTATACTATACCGAATGTTATGCCCTGTGCATACCGTTCTGTCACGGACAAAATATAAACCGTGTGTTCGACGAAATACTCATATTTGTCCGTGTCTTTCGATTTTTATACATACTTTGTACAGCAAGTAGCGGGGTTGCAGTAAGCTTGGCAGCCCTCGTTTAGTTAGCTTTCATGGCCGATTTCGACTTGTAAATAAGAGTTGTGTCATGTAGATACTTGTGGAGACTTCGGTCTGTAATGGACCATTATCCTTTGTGTGCAACCGTTCAGAACTTGTAAAGTCCATGGGTGTAATTTGTATTGATTATATAAAGTATTTTCTAAAGTGGTTGTTTATGGATCCCGTGGGAAATGTTTCCTCTAACCTGTTTTCTCTTTTGGAGGTCCTAAGGGACCCTAGGAGGTTCGAGGAGGCTAACCTTTGCGAACGAACACGCAAGGGTGCCGCACAACTTAGGCAAAACCAGCTAAGTCCGTGACATTTTGGTATCAAAGTGGGACAAGCACATGTAAAAACACTTACCATGCAAACGTGGGAGACCTAGCTGGGCTGTGTGGAGGGCAGCCAGCACGCGCGATCGTTTGGGAGAAACGGACATGGAGATGTAAGGAAAGGAGTCGCTCAGAGGAGCGGGCATCCATGATTGACATTCAGAGGAATGGCCAACCCTTTGCGCAAGAGGCACCACGAGGATAAGCAAGCTAGAAAGAATGCGTAGCGCACAAAGATTGGGATGGATGAGTTCGAGCTACGGCTCGACGTTGGCAAACAAACTTGACAGTGCTCAAGGCAAGCGGGGCGTATGGTAAAAGATGAGACCGTGCAAAGTGGGATGTGTTGCTCCACGACCGAAAGAGTTATGCAAAGCTCACAGAGGTGAGGGGAATTGCTAACTCGAAGAATTCGGTACTCATGCAAGGGCTTGTATGCGGAAGATGGAGTGTTCGTAGCCATCCCAAGGCGACCGGAACTCGACGACATGGAGCACTAAAACTTTCTCTTCGGCATGGAATGGATATATCCATAGGAGATTGAAGCGTATAACAAGTTCAGTATGCTGTTAGGCCTTGAAGGGTGCAGCGGGGGCTGTATTAACGAAGAGTCGTAATCTGGCAAGCGTATTTGCGGGGCAGAATGATGCACAGCCTGTTCAACAAGATGGAGTAGTCTAAGGGGATGGTGGTCTCCGAAACTTCCGGAGGGAATAATGCAAAGAGAAAAGTTGCTCCAACAGGACAGATATCCAGGAGGGATAGGTCCTGATTCTCCAGAGGGAGAACCATATGCAGCGGACCACACATGTTGAGGAAGAGTACCTCAAGACAATATTTCCACAAAGCTCAACGGACCGAGCGGGCAGCGATGAGTTGTTGCATAACCTCGAATGAGGTAATGCATTGGTGGATGCATTGCGAGATCAAGTAGGAGAGCGACCATGGCAACATCATACGAAGGCACACTTAGTGTCGATGTGGAAATCAGACTCAACGGAGGGCTGACCCGTGGAATGGTGGGCATAAGGGCCACCATCAGCTCAATGCAAATCGAGGAGCAGAGCAACTTGACTGGAACTTAGCGAAGTATCCAAGCCGTATGAAGGGAGTCAACATAGAAGATGAAACATGGAGCAGAGGCACGAAGCTTTCATTGGACAGAGGTCAAGGACATGAACTCTTGCAGAGGCAAAAGTGGGATCATGTTGTTCCATGGGTTCTTCATTCTGATGGGGTAGACTCATCTTGCATGGTGCCAAAGATGAAGGGAGCTTCGAGTCACATACACTTGGTCTCAAAGATGCATTTGACGGAGGAACTAAGGTGATTCAACTTGCGGAGGCGAAGTGGGGATCAGAAGGCCTTAGCACGAGGCAAGAGGACGCAGAGGCGCGTACTCTTGAAGAATATGCCACACTGTTGTCATTCGAGTTGTCATGAAGAAAGTGGTGCGCAGCGAAGATTGTGCTGGTGGGGGGATAGAGGCCCAGGATCCAGACAATGGTGCACCAATTTTAGCGAAGTCGGTAACTTCGAGAGCTACTAGGCGATGGACTGTCCTAGAGTGATGCTTCGTCCAGGTGTGACCCGAGAATACGTGGGCGAAGGTGAATTGCCAAAGCAACGAACACAATCGGAGGTGGCAGAGACCCTACGATGTGCTGGCAGAGGCCACATATGTAGAGATCGTAGTCTGAGTTCATCATACAAGAATTTGAATGCAATGGAAATGTCACCACGAGGCAACATAGTGCAGCGGATCGTGGTAGAATAGTTCGAGGCAATACAACACACGCGGGAAACGTCCCGTGAGGGACGTGATCATGTGGAGGTATGATCAAAAGCTACTGGGAGCTCCACTTCGGTGAACAATACAACGGAAAGAAGGGCTATGGATTCAAGGAGTGAATGTTATGGTACCGCAGCGGCAGGTCTTCTGTGTGCGCGCATCAAATCTTGCATCGGATGAAGGTCTTGGTTATCAGCATACGGGGGCTGTATACCACCGAGGGAAAATTCCGAGTGCAGGTACCAATGAGTCCCATGGGGGGACTTGATCATACAGAGGTATGATCGGAGCGATTGGAGAGTTGGACTGCTTTAGTGCTCACATTCGCTTAAGGGTGCCAGTAAGTCAGAGGACAAGGCCGAGTAAGCGAACGTTGCTACCAAGGAAGCTAAGGAGAACAGAATCGGCACGAGCCCTGCAACAAGATGGCGGAGGCCATGCATAGGAGTTGCAGTCTGTCTTTCCATCGACCAAAGGAAACTGCTTAGAGAACACATGGGTGTTGAAGCAGGTGGTTGAGAGAGGCGAGGAAGCGACGACGAGTCCAAAGGGGCTCAACTATTGAAAAGCAAAGCTTCGGTCAAAAAGGAGGTGGACTCAGAGGAGTGCCACAATGCCGCAGAGGCGGAACTACCAATCGCGAAGAAAGGGACGCAAATGCAAGGCAACGGATAGTAGGGCCATGGGCTTGGCAGCACCATGGTACCGCAGAGGCGGGACTTACGTGGAGTCATCAACCCCTTACTCTCATGGAGGGAGAGCATTGGTCGTGAAAGGGGCGGAGGAGGTAGAGAATGCAGAAGTAAACTCCAAGTACCAGGACAAGGCAGAAGGGCAGAGGCCAAGGAACTTCATAAGACCAGTGTTAATGGGCTTCTCATCAAATAGCCGAAAGTGGGGGGGTTGATACAGGAGTGCTCGACCAAGGAACGAAGTAGACAGTACGTGGTGATGTACCTTTTCTACTCAAAGGAGTAGGCAACAAAGAGGATGGAGAAGACGGTACAATCCCAAAGGCGACCAAAACTATCAAAGACTTGCTCCAAGTTGGGGTGAAGTTTTGCTTTTTTCGGGCAAAACTTCTTGCATTCCGGAAGTTCGATGGTAGAGAGAAGGCGAATCATAGTAACTTACCCAACGCAAGGAGTGCAAACACTTCGAGTGCTTCAAAAGTGTGAGCAAAGAGCGGGCGAAGGCTAGTAACCAGCTCGATGCATGAAGTACAACCTCGAGGAGACGAGTGAAGTCAAGTAACTTTGCCTTCTCAACTCCTAAGAGAATAGGCAAAATCGAATACCACAGTTCTCTTATTTATCCAATAGAGGAGATCTGCACAAGTTCAAAGACCCTTCAAAGAAATATGATGGAAGACGAGTTGTCAAATCATCACCAATGGTGATCAATGCTACTGAGAGTAGATTGTCCGCTTCATTTCCCAATAGAATGTCAATCGAAAACGGAAATGATGCAAACCTACTTGGAAGCGACAACTAAGTTGAAGAAGAATTGGTGGGCAAATTTTGTGAAGAACCTCAAAAACTTTAAAGTCTGCGAGGCGATGCTCGTTAAAGCTCCAACACGTATCCACTCAGTTTAAGCGGCATGAGACGTTTGAGATACTGGTACAAAACAAGGAATGTCTTTTCTTTATCCAAAAGGATCCGCAAGAATCAACAAGGATCAGCACAACTCAGCAGACCCACACCAAAGTCAGTCATTGGTGAGTTAAAGCAGCATAGCGGATCAGAGTTCGACTACTCAACAATAGCGACGGAGAGCAACTGAGAGCCAAGAGGCATGTTGCAGCCAGAGCAAGAAATTGAAGATTCAGCAAAAGACGAGAAGATACAGCATCTGCAGCGGCTTTGACAAGGACGTCGAAGGAATAAGTGCGGGAAAATGTCACAGACAAAATATAAACCAAGTATTCGATGTAATCATATGTTTGTCTGTCTTTCGATTGTTGTACATACTTTGTACAGCAAGTAACGGGCTTGTAGTAGGCTTGGCAGCCCTCGTTTAGTTAGCTTTCATGGCTAGTTTCGGCTTGTAAATGAGAGTCGTGTCATGTGGACACTTGTGGAGACTTCGATCTGTAATGGACCATTATCCTTTGTGTGCAACCGTTCAGAACTTGTAAAGTCCATGGGTATAATTTGTGTTGGCTATATAAAGTGTTTTCTACAGTGGTTGCTTGTAGATTCTGTGGGAAATACTTCCTCTAACCTGTTTTCTTTTTTGTAGGTCATAAGGGACCCTAGGAGGTTTCAGGGAAACTGACCTTTGTGGACGAACACGCAAGGATGCCGCACGACTTAGGCAAAACCAACGAAGTCCGTGACAGTTCGGTACCGGATACCGTACCAAGCAGAGCTCGATACCCCGATACGGACCGATTTGGCAATCCTTAGTCTTAAAGAATATATACTATGACACTAGTACTATACCAAGTAGGTTGCTTCCCTGCTCAATGAATGTTTTTAGCCAAAAGCTCAATTTCTACAAATTATTCTTTTCCAAATTTTGACCATCTAAGTTTCTCTAGGTCTCCATTCTGCTCCATTTTAATAAGTTCTTGTAACAGAGAGAGTGGCAAATTGAAAGCCCGTTGACAGAAGAAGGAAAAGGAACCTGAAGAGTATATTCTAACAACTAAGCAAGTAACTTATGAAATGGAGATAATTACATGACATCTTTTGATCATGGTAACTTAGTGGAGATGATTAGATGAGTCAGTTATAGCTAAAAATCAGATAAAGATCATAGTATATAATTTTTAAAACTATATGACTACTTCATAAACTATTTAATATATGCTACATCACTCTTCAGTCAAGTAGAAATAGAAACAAAGATAAAATAAAATTAAAACAGCAAATTAACTTATACAACTAAAGGCCTCAAAAATCGATAAAGATAAATAGGAGACGTTTTCTGAATGGAAAAGTAACATCAATAAACATGGTGCACATCAATAAATTCATGCTTATCCTCAAATCCAAGCCAATACAATTTTCACTTCCAGAGAGCGCGACAGTGTATCATTAAAAGGCTACTCTTTTGCAATCTTGGTGACCAACATTATAGTCATGAAAATAATCTCTCCAAGTTGTAAACCCCACTTTGGCGGGAGCCTCATGCACTAAGCTGTCTTTTTTTCTCCTATCATTCATTCGGTTTTATCGAAAAGTATAACTTAGATTTAGTGAACAAAAGAAAGACAAAAGACTTTCAAGAAAAATACTTTGGAGACAAATATGAAAAGCTCTTGCTGATAAATATGAAGATGAGCTAAGGGGAAAATCAACCAGGTGGTGACATGTTTGTGATAAAAAGGTAATTCACTTACGGTGTAGTTCTTGACAAGAATAGTGGTTTCTAGTCCCAATTGATATTCACGCTTGTAGTCATAGCTGCAAAAGATTATTAAAGAACATGAGCTAAAATATTTCAAGATCATCTATATGTCATTAGCAAAATCAATTAACTAGATTTTGGGGTCAGATTTACCTGATGTAACATAGTTTCTCCTTTATTTCCCTTACAGTTTCAAAATCTGCAGATCTATTCATGGCATACCTTTGGAAAATGATAAACAGTGGGATTAATAGGACGAGATGGTCAATGACACAATATATTGGATGTTGAATCAGTCACAATAATGGCCATGGTGGTAAATCTTACCCTCTGCGAGAGAGCAGATCAACAAGATATGATGTTATATGCCTTCCAGCTACATTCATTCTTTTTGTTAGATGTGGAAAAGAATAACCATCAACAACTGGCACCTGAACACAAGGATAACTAAATTTTGTGAAATTACCATATGTACTTTAAACAAGAGACACAAAATGATGATTCTTTACATTTCCTCAATTCTATCCCATACTAGGAATGTTTCATGTCATTGAATAAAGATCAACAAGTAACCGTCAAGACCATCTTCTATTTTTTTTATCTTAATTTAGCTCAGATACACAACATAAGTGCAAAAAGGCACGACAACATATGAGGCCCCAGGAATGCGGGTTCTAGGGTCATATCTCATTCTATCTTTACTAACATATTAGTTGGGATATGGAAACTGACAACAAGTGGAGTTAAGGCTCATTTTACAGAACAACTTGTTAATTATTCACAGGAAAATAATACAGACGAAACTAAATTAAATCATACCACATGGGTGACACCATCACCGGAATCGATGACAAGGCCAGTCAGCAGTCCTGTCAAACAATACAGACAATAGAGAGAAAAGTGGCAAATGTGAGTAAATAGAACTATAAAAAGGTCTATATTTTAGATAGTTTTCATGAAGAAAGACAATGTACTGCATCCCAAAATTTGTGGTAATAATCTTAGAATGTAAAATTGCAATTCAAATTAATGATCTATGGCAATCACTACAAGATTGCTTATGCACCTTGAGCATATAATGTGAGAACTGCTTGGATCTGAATAAAGACACCACTGAAGTTGTATTTCTCAAACATGGTCTCTATCTGTCCTACATGAAGCCAAACTAATAGTCACTTGTTTAAAAATAACATTAAAAATAACACCTGAGATATTTTACAATGCTCAAAACGGAGAAAAACTATAATATAGTAATGAAAAGAAACAATGCATACCATTTTCTCACGGTTCTTTGAAGGATTGAGTGGAGGATCTGTGAGTAAAATCTTGCATTCACTAGGATCTATCTGAAGTGAAAAAGGAAAAGGAAGAATCCTAGTACCATTTTAACTTTACGAAGAGAGTAACTTTAGCGAAGACATATAATTTGTAATAATTTAATGCTCACACGAACTTTTATGAAAAGCTTTCTTAGGAAAGAGATGATAGCCTGGCCATAATTACACTGGGACTGGACTCACAAAATTAAGAATTGTACCTTCAATTCACTGTAAAATGCATGATCCCATACATGACCCATATCATCCCAATTCTGCACAATCCCATTACTGACAGGATAAGATATATCTAGTTGGTGACGAAATTCTGCACAAGCTGCTCCCACAACAATATCCTGAATGGAAGAGGGGAAGAGCACCAATAGCTTAAATAGTCTATATTTGTTCTAATATTGAAAGAAAAATAAAAAATTAATGAATAAGCTTTAAGATCAAAGGAATGGATAAACAGTTTCTTGCTATGTGGCATGAGATAACATGGTTCCAGTACAAACAATTTGAGTTCCCTAGAAGACTCAGGAATAGTGTGTGTGAAGTCCTTAGGTACCTTCCTGCTCTATCCACATGGAACATGACTGATTTACATACAATCCTATACAACAAACATCTACAAGATATAGTCTGAGTCCAGACCGTCAATTCCTGCTCCACCAGTGATTCTTCATATCGAAGCAATGGCCTTCCAACCACACAAGGGAACACAGATGTCGGGAAGTTATCTCCAGCAAATCCACACTTCACATACTGCATTTAGATTAAAGAAGTTCAAGATCAGTCAATCTTGAGCCTAAAAAAAAAAAGTTGAGGTTAGTTGTAACTGTCTATTGCTTGAAAGTTAAAATTATCAAGTACTTGGTCGATAAGTATTAAAGTTGCAGAACTGCAAAATTTCAAAGATAAGTAATTGGTACAAGATATAAAAGTAATCTATTTATTTAAGTAGAATCAACAAAAACAATTGAGGTTAGTTGTAACTGTGTCTATTTTTTGAAAGTTAAAAGAATCACTCAAGCACATAATAGATAAATATAAAAAAGTTGCAGAACTGCAAAATTTCCAAAATAAGTACAAGTAAAATATATATTAAGTAGAATCAACGAATATGACAATAACCCCCATGTGAACAGTTAGATCGTGTAAGCCATTCATGTTCAAGCAATCGAGGATACCTTCAAAAGCTAGACTGCCTAGTACAACCTTTTAGATTGATTAGGCTGACATTAAGCTCCAAAGTTACAACAAAAGCAAGAATGAATTGAACTAGTGAACTGTTTAACAAAGCTTAGAATGCAATCCCCAAAACACACACACACACAGAGGAAAAAGGAAACTGAGAGACAGAGGAAAAATAAAAATGAAAAGACACCACCAACATCAGCATTTCATGTGAAGTTTGACCAATCCATCCAACGAAGAATATATCAACCTTTCTTTTAATTCAGAAATCCATAGAGGAGAATATTCAATTGCTTCCATTCTCATGACAGATTAAATCTTCGGAGGCAAAATATTGCAGATCGGAACTATAATTTTGCTATGGGTTTCTTCTGCATAAATATTCATGGATCAAGATGGCATTTTTACTGGGATCCATAAAAAAAAAAAAAAGGGGGGGTTCAATTAAAACCTTCGAACCAGCGGCTACATTTATGCAAACAAACATTAAATCTTAGGAAAGGAGAGATGAATTATTAAGAAAAGATGGGACCTTTCTTGCGTTTGAAGGGATCCGTTAACAGGCAAATCTTGCCATCATGATGGACTCACGATTCAAGTCGCACAAGATGAGAAATAAAATGCTCGATTCGAAAAGCCGAGTCATATAGATTTAAACAAGAAACAGTTGATGGTGATCTTGATCTGGCCAAGATCAGCCCAACCCCAGATTGCATCACAGGTCAAAACGAGACAACAGATCAAACACGGAGAGAGACGGAACGATCAGTTTGTAAGCAATTGAGAGTGCGATTACCCCAGTGCCGTTGTCGCAGACGACAACCTTTCGGCTGTCCATTTTTTCGCTGCTACCTGCGTTCGCTTCTCCTCTCTCTCTCTCTCTCTCCTTCGCCTCTTCCACTGCTACAACTCCAAAGCCGAAACCAGCGGTTCCATGCGTGCGAGAGAACCCCCAAAGGTGATACCCGTTATAATGGCTTTCCGTAACCTAAAAGTCCAATACAGCACTAGTAGCGGTGACCGGGAGATATATTATCGGCTGTAAAATGTCGTCGTTAAGTCATATCAACGTTGTGTTTGTACCTATTTTAAACTCCAATTTAATTCCTATCCGTTCCATTCTACGTCTCATCATCCTGGCCGTTCGTTCCACGACGTCCTCCTTGCCTTCTTTTTTTTTCTCTCTTGAAGGTCCTCGCACACAGGCATGGCAGAAGCCAACTGCAGCAGCGAAGCAGCGGGCGCAGCCCATCTCTAAGATCGCTTCCCACCTCCAAGGTCGACGCCCATCCCTACTTCCCCACCCTCCTCCGAGCCGCGCTTGCAGCCCACCAACTTCCACCACCACCACCACCCTTCTACGGAGTTCTAGCAGGCAACGTCAGCGGCGGCATGAGTCGAGGTGGGGAGGCCCGGAAACCTATCGAGGTGAAGTTTGTTGCGAATTGATTCATACCTCGGATAATTCCTGTTGACGCGTTGTCTCATGTTCAAAGTGTCTCGTGATCCTTGTAGTTGTGATAATTAAAGGTAGTTTCTATAGCCATATGAGTCGTGGATGACTGCATGGGTGATATGTTTTTTTATTAAATTCTATAAATATTTTTCATGTAGTAGTAGTAGTAGTAGTAGTAGTAGTAGTAGTAGTATATGAGGATATGCCTCCCTATTTCGTGTTTTGTGACAATAATGGACTCCTTAACTCTTGTACTCACCTCTTTTAAGTCTTTTAGTTGTCCCCAGCATTCTTTGTTCTGGTTAGTGTTTTACCTCTTGCTTAGTTTTTTTTTTCTTGTTTTTTTTATTTTGAGCTATTTTCTTCCCATTATATTCCTAGTATTTTGTTTTAATATTTCATTCCTCTATCCCAATATTTATGATATCAAAATCAAGTTTACTCTGAATTGATAAATGAGAAAGCATCATGACATCAAATAGTAATTTAAAGTATGACGACGAATACTCTACTTAAGAAACAAAGGAATATTATTGTTCATTCAATAAGTTGAACATAAGATAATATTAAGAATCACAGTAGTTGTATATTAAAAAAAATTTAGTTAATATTTCAGAATGAATTTCAAGACTTATTGAATGTGATTATGATAACATTTTAAACCCTTCATCATGAATTTAAAATTTTATTCATAAAAATCAAAGAATCGATTCAAGATTTTATATCTTGAGAAACTTCAACTTCTAGTCAAGTGAAATCTTATTAGTAAACATCTTCATGATCATGTTATTGTTGTAAAAGTTTTGAGTACTTGAACTCCATAATAAATTTCATGGCTCATCGAAGATGATTGCAATAAAACTTCAAACCTAGAATAAAATGTTTTATTCATAAAATGGTTTGCTCATAAAAAGTTTTGGTTGATACTATAAAATAAATTTAAAAGTTCATCGAACATGATTACGGTAAAACTTCAAACCATTTGTTGAAAATTTAAAATTTTATTCATGAAAAACAATAAATTAGTGTAAAACTTTCTATTTCGAGTGACTTTAATTGTTAATCAAACAAAATCTTATTATTAACATTATCATGATCATATCTAAAAGTTTTGAGAAGTTTAACTTTCTAATAAATTTTAAGGTTCATTGAAGGTGATTACTATAAAACTTTAAACCCAAAATAAAAGTTTATTCATAAAAAAATTATGTTGCTACTCCAAAATAAATTTTAAAACTTATCAAATATAATTATAATAAAGCTTTAAACTCTTTATCATGAGTTTAAAATTTTATTCATGAAAATCAATAGATGAGTGTAGAATTTTTTATCTCGAGTGACTTAACTTTTAGTCAAATTAAATCTTATAGTAATATATTTATAATCATACTGTTGTTGGAACTCCAAAATGAATCTTAAGGCTTATTAACGACAAGTTTAATTCCAGAATGAATTTTAAGGTATATCGAATGTGTATTATGATAAAACTTCAAATCCAGAATAAAAAGTTTTGTTCACGAAAAGTTTTCGTTGATACTCCACAATAAACACTTTGACTCATTTAAGATGATTAGGTAAAACTTGAAACTCTTTGTAGTGTTTCAAATTTTATTCAAGAAAAACACTAAATTGATACAAGACTTTCGATCTAGAGTGACTTTAATTGTGAATTTTCGATCTTTTACATTTTCTTCTTTTTAAGGCTTAGAAGATAGATAACCTTACACTTGAAACTCTCAAGATTTTGTAAAAATCTCATACCTTCTAAACTTAATAATTCAACTAGTATCTCAAGAAGGTGGAAGGAACTTAAGCAAGGCTCCAAAAGAGAATTCCAACTATAAAAGCTTATGATGGATGTTTCTAAGTCATTCTTGAAATAAGGTATTTATAGCCCTAAAGAGCACCAAAAATTTAGAGTAAATCAACAACCCTAAGGGTATCGATGGTACTACTATCATTCCAAGTGATGCTACCACCAACACCCCTAAAAATGACATCATATGATCGTTCACTATCTTAGCAATACTACCACCTAGACCATAATAGAAAGCACTCAAAATCAAGAGTATTAGTGGTACCACCACCATTCTAACTGGTACTATCACTTATAACCTTGAAACGATGTTGTCTGATCATTTGCTATCTTGGACAGTATCACCACCTATGTCGTATATGTTGGGAAACCATAAAAGAACATCACATGCATAGCAAAAAAATAAAACAAAACTGGTTTCTCACAATTATCACTTCATCGTGCAAAGATTGGTGCGCGTGAAAACTACAAAAACTAGAAACAATGATGTGTGAGAGATTAATTACCTAGGAGATCATATAGGCCAAAAGTGCAGCCTATCACTATTGTGTCACCCCAACCTCCTATTTATAGAGAGGTACCAAAAACCCTAATGGATCATACCTTAGTGGGTATTAGATCTCCATCCAATCATCCACTCCTCTTGGATTATGGATCTTTGTCCAATAATCTTAAGTGGCCTCTAATTGGGTCTCATGCAAGGGATTCATCAATGTTGGGTCTCATCCAATAAGAACAAGAGCTAATTGGATAACTCATATATAATCCTCTACTCCCTACAATCATTCATCATATGTGTATGACCCTCTAGGCCCAATATCAAGCTGGTTGTGAGTTTCACCTATCAGAACTCCTTCTGACTTAGTGAATTATTATCTCATAACAATTCACTCAACTTATTGACTATGAATGTACTAAGCCACTGTATCATAGTCCCTAGGTGGTATAGGGGATCTAATCCATTGGACTTGTCTATCCTTAGTTACCATGTATTTATAGTCTCTCATCCATATAATATCCTAGTGACGTTATATTGGGCATGGTACTGTCAGGCCACATATGTAATCTGTCTGAGTCTCGCTATAATCATATTCTCTCGAGAACTCATTCTCTCTCAATCTTAATGACCCTGGTTAGGAATTTATCTAAGCGATAATACACGGGATATTCCTCTCATGATACCGAGAGTGATCCTATGTTGACACTCAATTTTTTTCGTAAGTTAGCTACCAATCCCGATAACCAGCTATATTAGATTTAAAATTTTCTAGACTTATAAGTACGGCGTCAAAGAAAAGAATGCTCAAACAAAGCATCATTGGTGTCTCAAGTCTAAAAACTGAACACACAACTAAGACTACGGAATCGTTGGTATTATGTATCATTAACCATCCAACATTCTGTAAGCTGATCAATCAGTGAACTCATCCTTCAATGAGCACCTATATTGTATCATTAGTGTCCCCACACAAGTGGCTATAAGACCAACCGCCTCCATCATATGGATAGGTATACAGTACATCAGTTTGTTTGATTATCTCAATGTCCCTCTCGAGTAACTTATAACCGGGATTGTTTAGGATCTGTGTTTAAAGATGAATCGGTCTCATTATTGTGATCTCATCACGATCTGATTCATATTGCATAGAACCAAGGATATATATATATATATATATATATATATATCTCGAGTAGTAGTTGTCTTATACTTCTCACTGTCTATAGATCCTTGAGAACCTCTAACTTGACTTTTTTTATTCATTCTCTTATACTTATAATTTGACCTTTTTCTCTTTGGTATTCATCTCTTAGGATATGGTGGAGGCTCTATATTTTTTTTCTTTCTCTTAGCTTTCTTCACATCCTTATAAACATTTACCTTACTATATATGTACCTTCCTTATTATCCTTATAGTTTAGGGCCTCATTTTTTTTGTACATGTGTCTCATCAGTTCTAATTTCCCAATTACTATGAACAGTTTTAATATTCACAACAACTATTTTTTTTCCTTCCACTTGAACCAAATACTATTATCCATATGTATTATAGATCTAATTGAATTATCAAGCCTTTGAAATAAACTTTTATCTCTTATTATATGATTACTGCGTCTACTATCAAAAAACCAAACAAACCTAGAATATTCTTCATGCTATAAAGAAAATATTTTCTTTATTCTTTTTTTCATCATTAATTTTCTCATGATAATTTATTTGATTTTTGTTCCAATAGTCTTTTTTAAGATGGTCATATTTTTTATATTAATAGTAAAGAGGAATATTTAGATTTTTATTTTTATACCAGTAATTTTTTTTAATATGTCCAATTATTTGTAATAAAAATATCAATGGGTTTCTTTGTTATCTTCATTCGATTTCCTCTAACCCTTACAATCAATCATGGCCTTTGCTATTTTGATCTCTCCCTTGATATTTAGCTTTTGAATTTTTCTTTTAATCCTTCTTCTGATCTATTTTTATTTGTAGAATATGTTATAAAGCCTCGTTTGAAGATCTGTTCACTTTTTGTTCATAAACTAAAAGAAAATTCATTAATTCATTAATAGACAAATGTAGTGGTATCTTTAGCTTCTTTTATAGTATTAGAAATAATATCAAATTTTGAAGATAAACTTCGTAAAACATTTTCTACTATAGTTT
Source organism: Ensete ventricosum (assembly GCA_029747655.1). Lineage (NCBI taxonomy): Eukaryota > Viridiplantae > Streptophyta > Magnoliopsida > Zingiberales > Musaceae > Ensete > Ensete ventricosum. The sequence continues at coordinate 22,929,532 of JAQQAF010000002.1, forward strand.
GATCTTTTAAATTTTTAAAATAAGATCTCATTGATTTATAATAAAAGAAACTTTTAAGAAGAAATCAATAATAGATTTAGAATCTTTCATCATAAGAATTTCAAATTCACATCAAGAATTTAAAGTTTTAAATTTTTTAACCTTTTGTGCCTTCAAACATACTTATTAATATTTTTTAGGCTTCTATTGATATTGATGCTATCATGATTCAAAGAAATAAAAGCTCATATATTGCTTGTTGCAGCATATAGATGGCTCTTGCATCTTTTGTTCATCTGATCTCTTTGATCTTTAGTGATATTAGGATTTTGTAGATCATATTAAACAAAACCATCTACTACCATATTTCATAATCCATTTGAAATAAATAAAAATTTTATTTTAATAATCCAAAATTGATAATTATCACCTTTGAAGATAGGAAATAGTAGATTATGAACACTTACTCTAATGCTTGTTATGTTCTTTTTTTTTTCTGGATCTACTAATATTCCCTACTTTTTTAATCAATGTACTCCTATTGATTTTTTTTAAACTAGGCTATGATACCACACTGTTGGCTTTTCTATAGAACTTCAGGGAAAATGTGAAAAGAATAGTAGAAGGATTTATGAGTACTTTCAATCTGTGTTTTGAATTGATCCAAGAATATATATTTATATTAACTAAAATATAAAATATAATTTTTGAATAATAAAAGGATCTATCAAATTTCAATAAATCTTTTACCCTTATTTATTTATTTAAATCTAAATTTTTATATTTTATTTTATCTAATCCTAATTATTTGAATTAATCTTAATAATTTTTCCTTCTATCACAATAATGATACCACAAGCAAACAATTGGTTGCCAAGTATAGAATGGTGAACATATTCTTGTGAAGAGTTAAAGCAAAAAAAAAAAAAAAGGAGAGATACGATAAAGGTGAGGCTGTGGTTGTAACCTCCTATATGTTAAACTAGGAAATCGTTTGTAATAGCATTAGTATAATTGTTAGACTATTGAGGGAAATCTTACTCCTAATTTTCTTAATCTTCCTTTCACTTGTATAAATAGGTGTTGAGTAAAGGAATACAATACACAATTCACTCTTTCTTCATTCAATCTCATTTTCTAACATGGTATCAGAGCTGACTCTTTCTTTAAAAGAGATTACTTTTTCTTACTGTCAAATAGCAGCCTCTTGCTATCTCTCTATGCTATTTCGCTGATGATCGAGGTATCGGTGACACTATCGGCCTTAGCGTTGCCTACCATCGGTTCACCGATTGCTCGCCATAGCCCATCCCGCTCGCTAGTGACCAAGCAAGGAAGGACCACCACCGCTGGTGCTCCCCCTCCGCTATAATCTCCTAGCCGTCATCGCCTATTACCTTTGTTGCTAATAGCCAGAGGTCTCACTGTGTTGCTTTCATTATGGGCTTTGGCTGATATCTCTGCCATCGAGAACGTCCTGAGTCAACATCTCGTCTTCTTCCTCGGTTGTCGTCTCATACCTCTCCGGGATAAAGCTCGCCAGGCTTATGACTAATCTCCGATTTCTTGGACTGGCGCGCCCCTAGCCCCATCCTTCTCTATCTCCCAATCATTATTGCCACCATCTAGATCGACAACACCGACACTGCCTTTTGCACTCTAATGACATCAAAGCCATTCTCCACGGCCTTTGGCACCACTCCCGTTCTCTACCGTCGGCGTTAACTCTTATGCTCTCTCCTTTCGCTCGTAGCCATAATTTTTGTTGTCTCAACAGTAGCAGGACACAATGTCACTAGCAGTCAACACTATCGCAACATTGTGGCCATGGCCTCCTTGCTCCAGGCCAAGTTCTGCGATATCCGGTTCTCCATGCAAAGACTCTTGATACGCCCATCCAGCCGCTACCGTCGGGCCACTGCCATCCTCCTCCAAGCCATCAAAATAGAGAAACTGTTGCTCTGCTTCTTCCATTGCTAAAGCCGGTGTTGCTGTGTGCCGTCACGTTCTTCTACTCGCCTGATAGAAGAACCCCACCTCCCCACTTCAGATTTGAGGAACTTGCTTCTCGTTGCCGAGGTGCCCTTGCTGCGTGCCAAAGTTCTACGTCGACCGCAGTGGGCATTGCGTCTGCCTATCCTCTACCTCTTGAGCATCTCTATCTACCGCTGCTACCTCCCGCTATTCAGCCTGTAGCATATAGCCATCGATCAGAGCTGCTTACCTAGAGCAAGCTTTCGTCTTATCTCTGCATCGAACTTGGTCGAACACTGTGACCGGTGTAGATCATAGTTGTCGTCACCTGATTTGCATCAAGCGGCTCCTCTCCTCTTCCCTTGCCTCATCGGCAAGAAATACTTCAACAAGAAGAAGGCACCACTGTCTGATGACTATAGTCCTTCATAAGCGGTCTTCTTCTTCCGCAGTGCAACAGAAACAGAGCATCCTCTGCCTCTTCTACCATGGCCATGGGAGCCAAGCCCCTTGTTGCCTAGTCGCATCTTCATCCTCTGCCACGGCCCAACCAAGGCTTCCTTCGGTTTTGGCTGTGGCACTCTCCAAGGCCACCTCCTCTCCGTCGTCTCTGATGCTAATCTACCAAAGTCCCTTGCCTCGTTTTGGACTTCTCCACCGATGTTGTCGCTGCCTGCTGTCGAAGCCCAGCTGCACAACCTCGCTACCCAGTTGCATCCTGAGTCCTCCTCAATACACACCGGTACCATTGAGAACACCCCTCCAATGTAGTCTTTATGGCCGTGCAGTCAAGCATTGCCTCCTTCCTGCCGATAATAGAAGATTATCCCCTGTTGATCCTCCTCAACTCTAAACATCTACAGTGGTGCAACATTTCTTCCTGCACCATATCAGGTAGCTCTACCACTGCAGGCATTCGACCCATTGTACTAGTGATCGAGGAAGGAACCGACCCTCCCCTCCCCTCGTCTGTCATCAGGGAACCACAGCAGCCCTTCTAGCACTGCAATATAGTAGCTTATGTCTTCCTTTGCTGCTGTAGTCTCCCATTCTCGCATCCTAGTCAGCCATATGGTTGATCTGCAAGCACTTCAGTGAGGCAAATCCTACAGATATAGCCGCGGGAGTTATTACTACTTTTTCTCTCAATGTCTTTGTCATCTACAACTCACGTTCCCGTCACTGTCCCCGCTGGGAGCAATATTACTTCTCAGCATACAGGGCTTGTCTCCATCAATGCTGTAGCCTTCAACCCTTTCAAATTATCTAAAGGAGACAACTATGTGTCCTGATGTGCTCAATTATCTAACCTCCTCTTTGGATATGATTTATTAGGTTATGTTGACGGATCTTTCAGTTGTCCACCAGTAATGATCGACATCTCGAGGGTAGTAAGTCAAGTACCAAATCTGGAGCATAAACTATGGTTATGTCAAGATCGTCTCATTCTTTAGGCGATTCAAGCCTTCGTCGTTGGATCCGTCATACCACTTACATCTTCATGTGCTGTTGAAGCTTGGTGTAAGTTACAAACTACATTGGCAAATCGCTCGCACACTCGCATGCTCGACCTCCTCTCTAGTCTAATGAACACAAAATAAGAGGGAAGTACCATCCCCTGTGATTTTAGACATTGACCACTTAAGCCCTTATGGTTTTGTTCGTGTCTAAAATAACCCTTATATTTTTAAAAACATAGCATATAAGCCTTTATATCAAGTCTGAGTAAGTAGATGTTAGAGTATGCTTGTATGGCATGTTGACTCATAATAAATAATTAATATAATAATATATAATTTAAATTAAAAAATTAAAGCCACCATCAGTACACTTATCATCATGGAAGCAATCACTAGCAATAAATCGAGTCACTGTTGCCTAGTAGGGCATCGTATGCACGTAGCCTCTACCGTGCTACCAACAAGCTCAGAAGCTTTCGATCCTACCTTAGGTAGATGTGCATCGACCAGTCCGATACTAGGCACACAATGGTCTCCTGGTCTCTTTTCCTCCTAAGCGTTTTCATCCTCATCACCTCTCACTTCGTCCTCTCCTATGACCCCATCCATCATGCCCACGATATGGTGGTCTAGCTCTCCCTTACTCCGCTTCTAGCCTTTCTTACCTTTGCCTCTCTGCCTTCATCCATTGCTACACTGCGACCTCTGTCGCTTTCTCTTCCTTGATAAGATAGACCTATTTTTTAAACTTAAATTACATGCCTCATTATATTAATAATTTATTATGAGTAGCGTGCCACGTAAGTAGACTAATGTTTATCAACTCATAATTGACGGAAAGAGCTTAGAAGTTATGTTTTTAAAGATACATGGACTATTTTATATACAAGCAAAACCATAAGGGCTTAAATAGTCAATGATTAAAACCATGAGGGCTAGGATGATCCCTTTTTCTATTTAAATTATATATATTATTATATTAATAATTTATTATGAGTCAACATACTACGTAAGTAAATTTTAATGCCTATTAATTGAGACTTGATGGAAAGGGTTTATACGCTATATTTTTAAAAATTTAGAGGTTATTTTAGACATGAGAAAATCATAAGGGCTTAAGTTGAACATGGCCAAAACTACAAGGGCTAAAATGAACCTTAACACTATTAAAATTGAATCGAGATAATTGATCAAGTGAAAATTAAATTGGGAAAGTTGATTTGGTCAAAATTAACTTGGGTCAAAAATTACTTTTTATTAATTCCTCTACCTAAAACCTCCTTTCTTGCTTCCTCATGATGGCTTCTCCACCATTCTTATGGGCGATCCTTCACTAGTATGACTACTAGCTTCTTGGTGTTGCACCACTATACACTGCGCCCAACGATGTCATCTTTTACCATTCACACGCTTGAGCCCAAGTTAGTGCTGGTGACATTACCTGCAATGTCACTTCACGACATCAAAAACTATGTTGCCACCTATAACCCACACCCTTAATTAGGCCACTAACATGACATTTTGTCTCATCGAGCTCTACATTCACTACCTTTAATAGAGTGGTGACTCTTTTCTTATCGTGACACCCAACGACCCTCGTGTTAGGATCGTAATGTCACTAGAGGAGAGTGAATTAGTGCTTATCGAAAAAAGATCTGATTTGAAATGTTCAAATAAAAATATGAATAAGAAATTCATTTTACTTGAAAGTATGAGTAAAGTAGTGAGTAAAGTAAATTACAAACCAATTTATAATGATTCGATCATCTCAACCTACGTCCACTTTCGATTCCTCTTCTCTCGAGGTCATCGACTTTCACTACTAACCTTCTCTTCAACGGATGAAGATCAACTACCCTTACAATACTTTCTCCTTTAAACAAGCTCAGGAGAGAATCGTTACAAACTTTCTTACAAGACCTCAACCCTCCTTAGAATGACCACTAAACTTGAGGAAGAGACTCAAACATTAAGAATTTATAACACTTTTAGTTCAATGAGTCTATCACTTTTTCACCCCCTTTTCATACTTATTTATGCACTTTTCATGCTTCAGTAAGCAAGAATAAGTGGGCTATTTATAGATCCTCAATGTCTTCAAAATTAAAGCCAAATTTTTAAATCCCTAGTTTTTCAGGGTACTAACAGTACTACCTTCGTCACTAGGTGGTACTATCATCAAATAGAGACCGAAATTTGGGCTCTGGAGGCACTGCCACTAGACTAGGTGGTACTATCACCACCTGGCAGTAACAACACCATCAAGTGACGGTACCACCATCGGAAAGCTCGGAAAAGCACAAACTATGATTTCTAACACTCTAGGTAGTACCACCACCTATACCTAATGGTATCACTACTTAGGTCATTTTAAGAACATCGAATTGGTCTTTCATAAGGCCCAATTCAATCATAGTTCAAGCCCAATGAGCTTTGAATCAAGTTAGCATGGTTATGGCCCAATACTAGCTTAATTCGACTATAAACAATTACAATCAAGACCAAACCACTAAATCAAATATCCAGCACACTCATGAAGCAATCAGCATGTTGTACAATATTTCGGCATGTTACCTTATCATCCGGCACTTCGTCTGAACCTTCGATATATCGTTCATTCCTTCGACATATCACCCGATCTATCAACATGTTGACTTCCCACAACATCCGATCTTTTGGTGCAATACTTGATCCTTCCAGTTTGATACCCGGACTCATGGTATGAAGTTCATCCTTCGACACATCGACCAATCCACTAGCTCAGCGTCCAATCTTTGACATGATACTCCTCCGACCCAATGTCTAATTCTCCTGCTTCGATAATTTGTCATTTGATGGTTCATGTCCGTGATCTAAAATTTTCTAGCATCATTTGTTTTGAAAATATATTAGTTTATAATTTATCAATTGATTTCGTTATCAAAATTCGATGTTCAACAGCTTATGCTTAGCAACCAATCGCGGACTACCACCATGACACCTATGCAACATAATCTATATAATTTCATCAATTGATTATTATTATTTTTTACTAATCAATAATGATAATTAAAATTTAATCAAAATTATAATATATTATATAATATAATAGTTTTTCTATCATAAATGAAATGCTTCATAATAAAGATGATCGGCTAGCTAATCTCTTTCTTATTTTCCCCTATTTCGGAGGTACTGTGTTAGTGATAACGCTGACGTGGTGTGACAAAAGCTAAAAAGTAGACGTCCAAGCCGCACCTAACGGTCTTTCCAAAGTCCTGCAACAATTCCCCGTCACCGGAGAGCTCCCTAATCTTCTTCTCATTCATTCCAGGTGATCCAACAGATTGAGATCGGAAGAGAGGGCGGAGGATGAACAAGAAGACGAGGGGAAACGAGTCGTTGACTGAGTGTCGCATCTTATTATAGTCAAAGTGTCAAAACATGCGACACAGTGGCAGTTGCCATCGTCTCCTTCCACGTACGATGCTTTATTCCCGGCCCCATAGACATTTGCATGCAATCTTGTCTTACCATGTGGCAATTATGAATGGGATCGACACAGCCCGCGTCCTATCCTACCTGATGTTCCACGGCACCGCTCCTCCCATCTGCTTTTCCTGGTTAGAAAAGGTATATATAGTACTTGTAATCAATAGTATTAATGATGTGATAATATCATGATGACCGGTAAATCAATAGTGGTGTAACGCGTGTGCATGAGAACGTTATTCTCATCACTGATAGCCCTCGTTTGTATGGTACGTCTGTATGGTTGTTAAGAATTAATCCACTTAGTCAAAGTCTTTAGATTTAAATTTAGAGCTAATATTAGTTCGATTAGTAGGAGATTTAAATTTATTGTAATAAATCAATCCAAATTTTAGTAAGGTTAGGATTCGATTGAACTAGAATTGGGTTAGGAGTCAAAGTTGGATTCGAATTAGAGTCAATTAAGTCATAATTGTAATCAACCCTAGTTGGGGAAGTAGACTAGGGTTGAGTTCCTTCTATGGTTATGGTTGAGACTCTTCGAGAGTTAGAACTCTCATAGTAGAGTTTCAGTTAAAGTATAAGTTGGAGTTAGAGTTTATCTCTAATAGACTCTTATTAGGAGTTCTGGTTTAGAAGGTCTCTTCATGAACCCTGTAAATAAGCATGTAAACTATCTTCTTTATCATGAATAGATTAATCTTTTTCAGCTATTGTGGCCGACCACCAAGGAGGGAGGAACCCCTATAGAGTTCTAAGGAGGGCCAATCCCCTATAGAGATCAACGCAAGCTTAGGATCCTACAAGGGTTTTAACACTTAGTATTAGAGCCGCATTCTTGGTATCTCGCTGCTCTTCCACCTTCGTTGTTGTCATCCAGCCGCCTATCATCCTCCCAAGCAATTCTCATAATTGTTGTAATCATCGCCAACACCGTCGTTATCATCACTGCCACAAAAACATCATCTGCAGCCTCTACCAAAATTGTATCAGGTTCTGGTATCTACATTACTACTGCTGTAATTTATTCATCCAAAAATTAAAAAAAAAATAGTTTTGTCTACCATTGTTACAATTCTTGCCATTTATCTATCTTGCTGAAAAAAATTGCTGGCCAAAAAAACTGCTGTAATGATCTTTTGACGTTGACATAAAATTTCAACCGTATACTATCTTCTTGCCAACATTTTGCTATCGTATTCTTCTTCATATTTTGCATCGGTATGGCTTTTATCATCATTTATTCCTTGCTATAATACATTGTATCCTCCTTGCTGTAAAAAATTGCTCGCCATAAAGAGTTTTCGTCGCAAAGTTATCATCTTTACGATGAAAGCTATGCTACAAAATTTCAATCGCATAATTGCTATCATATCTCTGATCTTTCTACTAATACTTTGCTGCCATATTCATCTTTATATTTTATATCGGCTTGACTTTCCTTACCAGTGGATCCCCAAGTTCTTTCTTTAATCTTTAACAAATCGCTGAAAACTTTTCATTGAACTGCTCTTATTCGATGTAAAATTTTGATGTTGCATCTTTTCAATGTTTATTATTGCATATGCAACTGATCTCTACCAAATTTGTTACCGTCACCACTCGTATCTATCTTGCTGCTATCATCATGAGTTTTTTTTGCTGTCGAAATACTCTAAAACATTGCTGAATTTTTTGTCGCCAAACTGTTGTTCTTCAATGTATAATTCTGTCACTGCATCCTTTCAGTTTTTTTCCCATCGCATACACTATCAAATCTTATCAAACCTATTGTTGCCACCCACATCAGTCTTAAGGCACCCTTCGAACCCTGAGACATAGCCGTCGTAGTATAATTTTAATCTCTAAAGTCAGCCCAAACAACAGCGCAAACTGCAACCCAAACACCAGCCTACCGCATCTTTGTTTCTAGGCACTTCTTGCTGCAACCACACCAAACCAGTTGCTGCCCCTAACAACAACCCTAAACCTTCCTTCCCAACCTCAAACCACTGCCACAAAAATCCTTTCCAGCCCCCACAACACCCTCAAACTGCAACACTAACAACAACATAAATCGTAAACTATCAATCCAAAATCACAACTTTGATCCATCACCCTTTCGGCCACCAACCCTTACCAAACTGATTGTTGCCATCAACAACAATCCTAAGCCACCCCTTTGACTCTAAACCTTTGTCACCAAACCCCCCTATACGACCCCTATAGCAACTTTAAACCATAGCCCCAACAACAACCTATTAGCCCCAAACAGTAGCCAGATAACCTTGATCTACCACCTCTTTCAGTCACCAATCCACCTAACCGGTTCATACTGTTGACCCAATAGCAAAAGAAGGATCTTGACACCACAGATCTAGGGTGTTACGCCATGGCATCGGTAGATCTGATCGATGCCAAGTTGGAGGTCTTTGAGACGTGTATGAATGATATACTACATGCTCTCTTTACAGAATTCATATTGGAATAATCAATGAGCCCAACGAGATCGTAGCAAGGTGAGAGTCCAGATCGAAAGGAGAACCTTCTGGAGAAAGAAGAACATGAAACATAATTAGCATCTACATACATGCGGGTGGACTTTCCCTGATGGGAAGATGGAGATCTGACGAGATGGCTTTCGTGCGTGGAATACTACCTTCATTATCTCCGGACACCAGAGACTTCCATGGTAGACATCACTACCATCCACCTCGAGGGAGGTGCAATACAATGGTACAATTGGCTTAAGCATACCCAAGGAGTCCCGATGTGGATACAATTCAAGAGTGGGCTCTGATCCGCTGCGAATCATCCGAATACGAGAACATCGATGGTTAACTCATGAAGATCCAACAAACCTCCACAATCCAAGAATACCAAAATAAATTTGAGAGATTATCTAACCAAGTATGTGATTGGTCTGAGAAGCAATTATTAAGGATGTTCATCGAAGGGTTGAAGCCGAAAATCCGAGAAGAAGTCAAAGTGTGTCGATCCTACACAATGATGACAGCTATCTCCTTCACATGACTACAAGAAGAAAGGCTGAAACAAGATGCTCATAGGACCAAAGCCACCACCCAACTGGTATCATGGAGACCCTCGTTCCCATCTACCACCAACCGGCCATCTCAGTTGAAGAAATTAATGAGAGAAGAACTTCGTGACATATCCACAAAGGGCTTATGTTGGCATTGCAACTAACTTTAGAGTCACAACCATTGCTAGAAAAAGGAGAAGCTTCTCATGATATAACCTATTGAAGAACCTGAATGTGAATAAGAGGACCATAAAGAGGAGAACACGAAAGAGGACCCGTAGCTAGCCGATTGCATGACTCATGCTCTAGCCGACTATACGAACCTTCAAACAATGAAAGTTAAAGGATTCCTTAAGCAACGACCTGTCATCATCCTCATCGAGTCCAGGAGCACTAACAACTTTATGAACAACAAATTGCTACACGATTGATGCTCCAAAATGAAGATTGCAGCAGGTTTGACGTCAAGGTAGCTGATGGCCGAATCTTGAAGTACAACCAAAAGTGCTCGTTGGTGAAATTATTTCTATAGGGTCAACAAATCATTGTTGATTTTTTTCCTTCTCCCTCTCGATAATAATAAAGTGGTGCTCGACATTGAATTGTTTCTTAGAACTTTTCAAAGCTAACTATAAAATTTTTCAACAAAAGAAAATAGATGATCTTACGTGGGAAACAAGAGAGCGAAGTGACTACAGTTGCAACACAACTCTTGGAGAAGGTACCATAAAAAGAGTCAAGCGACTTCTCAATTCAAATTCAAGAATTTTAGAAGATAAGGCCAAAGGAGATTGAAGATATGAACCCTCTCTCACAGCTTGCTGAAATCTTAGGCGCTTCCACCAAACCGAGTCGACTACCTCCTATTAGGCTGCCTACACTGAATTGGCCGAAGGAATCACCAGCTGATGCTCAGCTAAATTACTACCCATACCCTAAGAAGACTAAAGCTAATAGGATCACCCAAGAGATGACAGAAACAAATTATTCAGCCATGCTTTGTCTCCGCTATGACACATCTCTACATCTTTATTTGTTAGGACAAGCATCTTTTGGAGTATCACTCCCAATCGAGCTGAACCCTAATCTACATCAGAGCTCTCTCTCCATTTTAACCGAGGCTTTCAATCTATAACGAAGAGATACTAACCATTGCTGAATTTATGGCTTGGCACGATATAGGTCAACGTCACAAAGGAGAGACGAAAATAAGCCCGTGAAAATTATAGCTTCTACTCACTCTAAACTCGAATTAGGCTGACACTTCCATGAATCTTATCAGAGGACTGCCACCATCTCATAGGAAAGTTTTACAAACAATGAAGATCAACCACGTGGCAGCCCATGCAAGGAAGAAACGAACTCCCAACAAATTTTAGATAGGAAGAAAATTTGAAGATCAAGTTCTCCTACATGTCCAGCCCTATCAAAAGGAAACTTGAGCCTCAAGGAAGTGATATCCCTATTACTTTAGACCTTATAAAATTGGGGATCTCAGTGGAGCCATGACCTATGGATCAGATCTGCATACTAATTCAAAATTACAACTGATCCTCTAGGAATCTCATCGCAAATGAAAGTTTATAGATGATAACTCAATCCAGATCCATCCACCCGACACCCAAGTTGATGAGGAGGCCCAAGTTTAATTGATGATCGCATTGAGTCGTGAGATCACAATGGATCACCGTCGAGACACTACGTTGATAAAAAGATACAAGACAATGTTGGACCGTAGGATCATGATGCACCCACTTCAGGGGCCACAAGGAAGCCTCATGAAGAGTTAATGATTATGATCCAGAGTCACGTAGTCTCAGCCTTAAGGATAAAGTTAATTTGAAGAGGACGAGTCTATTAGGATCTTAGTTGAGTCAGGTCCTAGTCGATTGAGTCGAGTCCTTAGATTGGACCTTGTTGGTCAACCTAGACCTGACATTAGGTCGAGTAGGAGTAGATTTGAGTCCATTATAATAAATCAGCCCAATCCTAGTAGGGCTAGGATTTGACTAAATTGGAGTCAGGTTAGGAGTCGGAGTTGGATTCGGGTTAGAATCAAGTGAGTCATAATTGTAATCAACCCTAATTGGCCACCCACCTTGGTTGGGGAAGTCGGTTAGGGTTGAGCTCATTCTAGGGTTGTGACTCTTCTTTTAGAGTTTCAATTAAATTAGGAGTTCTAGTTAGAGTTTTATTTCTAGTATGACTCTTATTAGGAGTCATGGTTTAGAAAGTCTCTTCATGAACCCTATAAATAAGCATCTTTTTTATCATGAATAGATCAATCTTTTTCAGCTAACCGACTACCAAGGAGAAAGGAACCCTATAAAATTTCACGGAGGGTCGATCCCAAGCTTAGGATATTGAAAGGGTTCTAACACAATACTTCCAATTCTATCTATGACTTCAACCTAGCACTCACTCTTCCTGGAAATTTACTAATTGGCAAATGCTTATACTGCACAATTACGAACATCTACTGTCCATTCATCAATCACATGGTGAAGGCTGTAATGTACGTGGTAATGCAGAGCAAAGTGCATGATAGGCGATCCTTGACGGTTAGGTGCAATCACGACCGTCGGAGGGATGGATCCTGTACGTCTCCCCATGTGCGTGTGGCTTTATATGATCAGCCCGGGTGGCCGCTTCGCCCACTGCACCTTCCAAACCCTCTAATTCTTTTAGCATATCCTCCCCGCCATGGCTTCCATCGCCGCTGTTCATGAGCTCGCGTCCACCACGGGAGCCACCCTGGTCGTCGGTGGCACCGGCTACATCGGCCGCTTCGTCGCCGAGGCTGGCCTGGCCCTTGGCCACGCCATCTACGTCCTCGTCCGCACCTTTGGCCCTCACGTTTGCCCCTCCCGGGCTGCCACCGCCGCAGCCCTCCGCGAGAAAGGAGCCATTATTTTGGAGGTAATAATGCATGAGATCTAATATTTATCGTGTATGTTAAACCTCAATAATGATGATGATGATGAGGAGGAGGACTTCCGATGTGTTTCAGGGTTCCGTGGACGATAAATACTTCATGGAGAAGACTCTGAGAGAGAACAACATCCATGTAGTTATATCCGCGGTTGGCGGCGAGAGCATTCTGGATCAGCTCAGCTTGCTCGACGCTATCCAAGCTGCGGGCACCGTCAAGGTAAGTGTTACACAGCGAGTACTGCTGCTATTGTTTTGCACGGACAAGGGCGTCATGCATGGGTGATAGCTTTGCATTGCGCTGGTGTGGCAGCGGTTCCTGCCGTCGGAGTTCGGGCACGACATCGACAAGGCGAACCCGGTGGAGCCGGCACTGAGCCTCTACAACAGAAAGAGGAGGGTTCGGCGAGCCGTCGAGGCCGCCGGCGTTCCCTACACCTACATATGCTGCAACTCCATCGCCGGCTGGCCCTACCACGACAACAAACACCCGTCCAAGGCGGCGCCGCCACTGGACCGGTTCGTCATGTATGGGGACGGCAGCGTCAGAGGTATATCTCACTGCCGACATGCATGAATAATTAATTAGGCAGCGGGGACACCAAACTGCGACTTCAGTCAGGATAGACAAATAGTTACTGCCAAAATTTGTTTAGATATTTCAAGTACCACATAACATAACAATAATAATAAATAAGATGACTTCCTTGTAAATCTAAATAAAGGAACTTAGATATACAATTTATATAACCAACCGTTGGATCACTGAATCCTTAGTAGTGGATCAATCAATAATATTTAAAAGAATAAAAAACTAACTATGTAATATATAAAAATAAATTTGAAATATTAAGATCTAAGTTTCTTTTATTTATTTATTTTTCATGTTGATAACGCTGCAGAAGACAAATATCACATTGACCAACAAATAAAAAAAAAAAAAAAACTCGAGAAACTATATTGTTACTGTTACATTGAAGTGTACTGTGTTGATGGATGCTTGATGTGGTGTTGGTTGTGTTGTAGCCTTCTTTGTGGCAGGAAGTGACATTGGGAAATTTACGATGAAATCAGCCTTCGACAGTCGCACCGTAAATAGAGCTATACACTTCCGCCCAAGTTGCAATTTTGTTAGCTTGAACGAGATGGCTTCACTGTGGGAGCGCAAGATCGGAAGGACACTGCCAAGAGTCAGATTCACCGAGGAGGACCTGCTCGCCGTTGCTAAAGGTTGGAACCTTGGATCATGATTTTTGAGTTCCTTCTAACTGAATAAAGATTTTGAATTGGATCATCATCACTAATCTTAAAATGTTGAAGTTAACAAAAAAAAAAAAAAAAGGAAATCGAGCTACACTTAAACACATGCATCACTCTCTGTCTAGGTCGGATTAAGTTTGACATATGAACTTGAACCCCAAGCGTATGATACAAGTCCAAATGAGAAAATATAGGATTCGAAAGTATCGTGATAAAGAATGAAGCTTTTCCGGATAAGATATCACCCAATTAAAATCATTTTAATTCATCTGATGATTGACTGTTCCAGTGGTACATACATTATTATTCCTCACGTTGGTTTTTATGCTAACGAGCGAGCTCATTGGATCAATTTCACTTTGAGAGCGAACGAGCGAGCTCATTGGATCAAAATATTTTTTTACCATGATGACCACCACCATCATATTAAAAAAAAATAATAATAACGTTTAAGCATTTTGGATAAATAATAACTAAGTTTTAAACGAAAATTTCTTAATCACTAATGATCTCAAAATAAAAATTCTTACACGGTATTTCAGGTCAGGTAATAGATTCATGCACATGACTCGATAGGAAGAAAGTAAGTATTAATGGTTGCTACTTGAATCATCGGACACCAGCAGAAACATCCCTCTGCATTCCAACCATGAAAAAAAATTAATTTTATATACGCAAAAAATATTTGTATAGACCAAAGCTTCATTCCTTTATATATACTGAAATTTCCAATACCAGCAAAAAAAGAATGAAATCCAATGCATAAGATTGTCAACGATATTAATATCTATTGACACCAAGACTCCCTACAATAAACATGATCTTTCGCTGCACACAAGGAATTGTAGTTTTCTTTCTATAACTGTAGTTATTAATTTTTTTTTTGGAAGAAAAAAATCATCTGCTTATATGGTTAATGAACAGTATTAGTATATCCTACGACACCTATTACGACAATTATTTATTAACCACAGGTATAGATATTATTACCACAATTGTAAACCCTTTATCTACATCTAAAAAGTGTTGTAGTGAGAAAAGTAACCACTCTTCTTCTCTCTATCTCTTTGTATATATTAAATTAAATAGTATGATTATTCGTTTACGATGGAAGCTCTTATTTTTCCTGTTGGGTTTGGTGCAGAGAATGAGATTCCATCCAGCGTTGTTGCTGCCTTGACTCATGACATCTTCATCCTTGGATGCCAATCCAATTACTCGGTGGACGGGGTGAAGGATGTCGAGGTCAGCTGCCTCTACCCGGACATGGCATTCCGGACACTGGATGACTGCTTCAGTGACTACATCTCGTGCCTTCTGCCCCACCAAGCGAGGGAGACAAGACCATCTGCGCCCGCTGCCGCTGCTGCGGTAGATCAACTGGCAGTTCCACCGGCCACTGCTTAATTAGGAGTTGGCATGGATGCATAGAACGCCAACGTCCTCTTCCATCCTCCATCGTAGAATAATCTTTTGTGTGATGGTCACCTAAAGACTTTAGTAAATGATCTATCGATATTTGCTACGGACATTGATTCGATTAGACCTTGAGTTACTGGATCACATATCTTACGTTAGATTGCTTATCTATATAATTTAGTAATATTTCGTTGGTCACTCGCTATTAATAAGAATCTTTAAAAGCACATATTTAAACGTCACAGGCTTCTCATCAGACATGACTTGCCACCAGTCCTGCAAGTGGTGCTTTGAGTCATAAGGATCCATCTCGATGACTCGACTTGAATGAGTGTAACTATCTTAGAATTTATTTCAAAGATCCGGTTCCCAAGCATGATAAGTTCAAAAAAAAAACAAAAACAAAAACAAACTAAATCGGATAGATCTCATGATACAGGATTGACTACCAAAATTGACACTAACAAACAGAAATTGATATATGGAATTAACATGTTTCCACTCTGATCAGCAGCAGGTGGGAGAGCAAGAATCCTCCATGTTTCGGTTATTCTGCTAACTATAGTTTGTACTATTACAGCAAGTACAAGGTTAGGATCCTAAAATTAACACCCATCTGTCTTTTAGCTCAGGGCTGGTTGTTAGCTTCTTGGTAGGTTGAACCTTGCTGCTGTCATAGGAAGATTGCTGTTATATTACATGTTAGGGTTTGTTGTTTGTATGTGATCTATTTGCTTAGCAGAGTGGGGACATTGTTGCAGGGGGCCGGTTTTTCTACCATATGCAGTGATGCTTGTAATCCCTTCACATAACTATCTTTTTTGCTTAGGAATGTGGTGAGGTTGAAGTCAAGGAGCATTTCTTTGCTGAATTCATATTGTTGGTTGCAATTTATTTGGTCACAGATGTTTGATATAATATTTGACTAACATGTAATATCACTGAGATGTATATATATATATAAACGAAGTCACATTTAAGCTTTAGTTATTCTGTCAACTTTCTGAAGGAAGATAACTTTGAGTAAAAAGGTTGGAAGATCTCCCAAGTAGTCAGTTTCAGTTGATCGGCACCACATTACTATGTCTAAGTTAAATCAAAAGTTTTGGCTGAAATAAGTTCACCCATTCAAAATTGACTGATACGTAATTTACCTTTGGTAGTTTCCTTTGACATAATAAGGTCATCAATACCCTATTGATGTCTGTATTTTCAGAAAAACTAAAAAAAATTCTATAAGTGAGAACTGGAGTTTTAATAAATTAATTATTTTATTTTTATACATATGTTTTAAAATTTTAAAATAAAAAACTAAATTTTTCAAAAAAATAACCGTACCTTCCTTATACAATCATATGTAAATAACATAAAATATTTACTTCTAGCATATGAGATAGTCTACACAAATCCATAAATATCTGCATGTATAACTTGTTAAGATCTTCATGATACCAAGAGGGATGAACTAGTGTTGTTGTAAAAAAATTTGATTTGAAAAGTTCGATCGTAAAACAATTTGATTTGAAAAGTTCGATCGATAAATCTATATCGAGAATACGTTTAACCAAAAGTAAAAGTAAGAATAGTCAGTGAAGTAAATCAATAAGTAATAATCAAGCAAAGCAAGAGAATGATGCAAATCGATTTATAATGGTTTGATCATCCTAATCTACGTCCACTCCTGATTCATTTTTTATCAAGTCTATTGGCTTTCACTACTGATCTTCTTTCCGATGGGTGAGATCAATTTTCATTTTTACAACTCTTCTTCTTTTAATAGGCTCAGGAGAGAACATTTACACATATTATCGTTTTAATAGGCTCAGGTGAGAACCTTTACACCTCTCTTTTATAAGAAACCTCAACCCTCTTACAAATTAGAAACACTTCTAAACTCAAGAAGGAAGAATTGACTCAATCAATGCTTAAAAAGAGTTACAATACTTTTAATCTAAAAAATTCTTACTCCATGAAGCAAGCATGAGTGGGGTATTTATAGACCCCTAAAGGCTTAAAAAATAGAGTCAAAAATTTAAATCATCGAGTTTTCGTGGTACTAACGATCCACCATTAGTGTCGTGTGGTACTATCGCTGAACAGTGCCCGGGATTCTGGGCTCTGGTAGTACCACCGTGGACCTAGGCAGTAAGGGGTGTCGGGTTTTTGACCTTCAGTCCTCTGAGGGGGGGAGAGGAGAGGGTTGGGTGTTTGACCCTCGACAGCAAGGGGGGTTGGGTGCCCAACCTTGGCGCCTCAGCAACGAGGGGGGGTTAGGTTTTTCCAGCCTCCATACCTTGCCATCGAGGTGGGATCGGGTGCCTCACCTTCATGCTTCGACGGTGAGTGGGTTGAATTCCCAACCTCCACGCTTCAATAATAGGGTGGTTGAGTTTTTTGACCTCAACAACTCGATAGTGAAGGGGGGTTAGGTGCTTGATATTTACACCTTGGTTGCATGGTCGACAATGCTCTTTGTGCACCTCTGGAGCCACTGACTTCCATACACTGGGCAAATGTCAATGGGGATCAATTTTTCTCAATTCACATACCTCAGGTACAACTGTTGAATGATCGAAGAGGTTGGCGCTCTGTCCTCGAACAATACATAGGAAGTATTGACCTCCCCTTCATTGGGAGCGTAAGTCCCAATAAACACGTAGATTCTCTAGAATTTGGAGTCCATGAATATCACATATGATTGGGACTCAATAGTAATAAGTGCATAACTATTACATCATTAAAAATGAACTTTTATATATAGTCTTAAAATGTTAGAATATTTTATAAAGTATTCTACAATGAGATAATCCATAATTACCTCTGATAATTTTTCATCGATTTTTTCTCCGTGCCAGCGATAAAGCTTGCCTTGTGTCCACATGGGCAGATCGATGAGGGGTGATTTTTGTATTCTTTTTCTAGCTTTGACGTCATGTAGAGGCCACGTGTCGGATACCGATTGAATGAAATCTCTTCCTATAAAAACTATTAGTTAAAATTTAAATGTTATATTTATATTCCATAAATTTTTATAAATTTCTTAGTTAAATTTAAATACACACGATATCAATGGTGAGAGATTATTTCATAATTTGCATGACTTCAAATTTAAATAAAGATAAATAAAGATAAATTTAAATACACAGTCGCTTGGGTGGTACCATTGCCGGCATTATAAAAAAAGCACAAATGATGCTTTTTGGCTCTTTGAGCGGTACCACATGTTGGGAAACCTCAGCGAGAGCATCACATGTGCAGTGGAAGATCAAAACAAAATAGGTTTCCCACATAAATCAAATTATCGTACAAAAGATTGGATCGCGAGCAAGCAGAAAAATTAAAAAATCATATCATGTGAGAGATTGTTTACCTAGGGAGATTGTATATCCCTATTTTTTCAGATCCATATGAAGAGGATAAAGGAGGTCAAGCGTCCTCCTCTCTAGCGGTATTCACATGATGGATCACTGCAGCGATACTCCTCCAATCGTAATCCCAGGTCTTGTAACTTATGCATAGAGAGAGGGAGGAGAATAGGAGGGGGTGGTCAAAGATGCAACCTATCATCTATTTGCCTTCCCTCCAAAAACCCTAGTGCATCCTAACTTAGTGGATATTGAAACTCTATTTAATTACCCACTAACATTGGATTATTGGATCTCCATCCAATAATCACCTTCGGCCTCTAATTGGGCCTCATACAAGGAGCCCATTAGTGTATGGTCTTATCTAATGAGAATATAGGCTAATTGAATATCTATCTAATCCTCAATTTGTTAAAGCATCCACCATATGTATGTGACCCTCTAGGCCCAATACCGAGCTGGTCATGAGTCACTCCCATAAGAACTCATTCTGATATAGTGAATTATTATCTCCATATCAACTCATCGACTATAGACGTACTAGGCCACTGCGCTATAGTCCCTAGACGGTACAGGGGGATCGAATCCATTAGACCTATTTTTCCATAGTTACCATGTATCTATAGTCTCTCATCCAATTAGTATCCGAGAGATCGTATATTATACATGGTCATTACAATATGAAAATTTTTTATATGAGTAAAATATTTTTAAACAAAATCATTATAATTATTACAATAAGATATTTTCAATCAAAATCTTTTGGTATATTTCCAATAAGTATATTTCTAATATAATGATTTTTGTTTCTTAAATGAGTCTAATATATTACCAAGAAATTTTCCTTCTCATTTTAATTTTTAAATTTTTAACTATATTAGGAAATAAAGCATGATTTTATATAATAATTATCTTTAAAGTTCTTTCGCATTTAATTATTTCATTTAATTTTATGTCAAAATAATGTACACTATTTTAAACATTATAAGTCAATACAAGTATACAAGCATAATCAATATATCTTTTTCATATTTTTTAACTTAGATAAGTCTGCATTAAACTTTGTTTGTTCTAATTTTAACATGCTCTAGCAATGCAAAAAGTCATGCACCATTGAGAGCAATCAAGATTAATTATAACAATGAATTATTCAAAGATTTATTACCAATAATTTTATTTTAATAATTTTTTATTATTACTTAGGCTAGTGAGCTTTAAAAGAGTATTAGATCTCAAATCATGGACCTTGAACATCTACTTTCAAAACATTACTTAGTGCTCCTAGCCTTGTTAGGAGGTAACTTTATATTATGGGAGGTTTTGATTTAGATACCCATTTGAGTTTGGGTCCTTCGTGATTATGTTCTACCCATTTTTTCCAAGATTTAAGGTTGTTTATGGTTCCTTTAGAAACCCAAATTAACTTATGTGGACTATAATTTCTAAATGGATATTTATAAACAAAGTATTTATGTTTACCATAAAAATTATATATATTTTTTGGTCAAAGAGTGTAACATGAGTCTTCTAATGAGGATAGTTGGCTTTTGATGAGTCTTACTCAAAATGCCAATCAATACCTTCCTTATCATATGACCCTTATCAACATGGATCATGTTTAGAGATTTATTGTCTATCTTAAGCTTTTTTTGAGTTTATTGTAGTATGTAATTTTTTTGTTTAATTACCTCTAGTGAATCATACTTAGAACAAGAAAAACATGATATTGATGCATCATTCAAGGTTTTATATTTAGTGCATAAATTGTGTGATGGTGATGTATCATATATTTATTCAAATTTACTAACTAAAGAATCATGCCCTTTCTTAAGTAATTTATAAGATTTGCTAATCATTCTAAATTCATCATAAAGCTCATGAAAAATATTTGATAATTCATCAAAAGTAAATGAAACTTTGGAGGAATCATTTACCTCATTGTTGATAGCCATAAGCGTGAGATTCTCCACTTCCTTCTGATTGTGCTCATCTTTGGAGCATCTCGGCTTCTTGCATTCATAGCAAGAGGTTTTGTCTATCCTAAGATTATTTTTATGGTTCATGTTCATTTTTCATTTTTATAAGATATTTTATTTAATAATTTATTTAGATTAAGTGTGCTTTTATGTATCAATTTTAATGCATGTCAAATCTCAAATGCTAAATCACAAGAGAAAATCTAATCAAATTATTTTTTTCGAGAGCATAATATAATACATTCATAGTCTTTGCATTCAAAGAAAATATTTATTTCTCATAATCATTCCAATCATTTATTGGGTTGGATGACTTCTTAAAACCTTTTTTAACAATACACTACAAATCAAAATCTAACGAAATAAAGAAGATACACATTCAAATTTTCTAAGATTTATAGTATGTCCAATTGAACATAGAATGACTTGTGATGCATTGACCATCATTCATACCATACAAAGGTTTAAAGAAAACTAGGTTTAAAGAAAACTTTGTTCAAAATAAAACTGATGTCGGAAGCGTTTCATTTAAGTAGAGTAAGCGAGTAATTTAACTTATAGAATGGTGCTAAGATTCTTGCTTAATGAAACCTTAAGTATAAACATGCAAATCCAAATAAGATTCAAGATAAGAGACACTAACAGATTTATAGTGGTTTGGCCATAACTTGGCATACGTCCATTACTGAGTCCTTTTCTCTGAGGTTCACCGGTGTCTACTATCAATCTTCTTTGGATGAAGATTAAACCCTTACACTTCCCACTCTCCTTTTAATAGGCTTAGGAGAGGAACATGTGCAATGATTAATATTGGCATATTCTCATATTATATTATTTGTTATATATATATTGTGATGTCCTTGGTTCTGTGCAATAATAATCGGATCGTGATGAGATCACGATAATGAGATCGATTCACCTTTAAACACAGATCCTAAATAATCTCGGTCATAGGTTACTCAAGAGGGACATTGAGATAACCAGATAGATCGATGTACTATATACCCGTCCATATGATGGAGGCGGCTGGTCTCATAGCCACTTGTGTGGAGACACTAAGGATATAGTACAGGTGCTCATTAGAGAATGAGTTCATTGATTGATCCGCTTATGGAATGCTATATGGTTAATGATACCTAATGACAAACAGCGATTCTGTAGTCCCAGTTGTGTATCTGGTCCTTAGACTTGAGACACCAAGGATGCCTTGTATGAGTAATCCTATCTTTGATGCCAGACTTACATGTTTGAAAAGTTCTAGATTTGGTATAATTGGTTATCGGGATTGGTAGCCATACGAAGGCAATTGAGTGTCAATAGAGGATCATCCACTCTCGGTATCACGAGAGGAATATCCCATATGTGCATGCTCAGACAAATCTCTGGCCAGGGTCATTTGGATTGAGAGAGAAAGAGTTCTCCGGTAGAATCCGAATAGAGCAAGACAAACTGATTCCGTATGTGACCTGACAGTACTATGTCCAATATATGATCTTTGGGATATTATTTGGATGAGGGATTATAGATATATGATAACCATGGACAGACAGGTTCGATGGATTTGATCCCCATGTACCGTTTGAGGACTATGACATAGTGGTATATTACGTCCATAGTCGATGAGTCGAGTGAATTATTATGAGGATAATAATTCATTATATCAGAAGGAGTTCTGATGGGAGTGACTCACGGCCAGCTCGGTATCGGGCCTAGAGGGTCACACACATATGGTGGATGCTTCAACGAATAAATGATTGGAGGAAGATCCAATTAGCCCATATTCTCATTAGATGAGATCCTATGTTGATGGGCTCCTTGATTAAGGCTCAATTATAGGCCTAAGGAGATTATTGGACAGAGATCCAATAATACAAGGTTAGTGGGTTATTAGATAGAGATCCAATACCCACTAAGGAAGGAGCCCTAGGATTTTGGTGGCTCTCTATAAATAGGAGGGGAGACTCATGGTTGATAGGCTGTAACTTTAGCCACCACCTCCTATTCTCCTTCCTCTCTCTGAGCAAGAGTTGTAAGATCAGATTGGAGGAGTTTCACTGTAGATATTCATCATGAGGATACCACTAGTGAGGAGGACGCTTGACCTCCTTCATCTTCTCCATTCGGATTTGGAATACAGGGATATACGATATTCCTAGGTAAAATCAATATCTCACACATCGTAGTTTTTTTATTTTTATGGTTTTTCGCACGATCCCAATCTTTTGCACGACGATTTGATCTGCGTGGGAAACCAAATTTTGTTTTGATTTTCGCTGCGCATGTGATGCACCCACTGAGGTTTCCCAATAGTGGTATCAGAGGTTTTCGTGAGAAAAATTGGTTTTAAACTGCGTATGATGAGATTGAATCACGTAGAACTATTCTATGCGCTTGTTGTAGCGATTGACAGTGAAAGTAGGCGCTGCCTACGGGGGAGGGGCGGCCACATGCATGTTGTCTGCATGTAGAGGTTGCTGGCCACGGCCAGGCCCCCTGTAGGGGCGGCCAGCCATGGCCTAGCTACCTGCAAGGAGCGATTGCCCACAGGGGTAGCAGCTCGCAAGGGGTGGCCAGCCCTACTGCCAGCAGGGGCGGTGGCGCCGGTCGCAATGGTGGCCGCCCCTTGGCAGGGCGACAGCAAAGGGCAGCCGCCGCCTACGCAAGGGCAGCGGCGGCGGCGCGGTGAGGGTGAAGGAGGGCTAGGGCATCTTTTTAAGAAAAAGATGGTTATGCCCCTCAGAATTTGAGAAATTCTAACTCTGTCCCTTTTATATAGAATTCCTTAAATACCATCAACATTTATAAAAATTTTGAGGGCTATCCTCTCATCCAGAATACTGAAAACACCCTCCATAATTCTAAAAATTTTGAGGACTGTCCTCTCATCCAGAATTATGAAAATACCCTTGATAATTTTAGAAATTTCGAGCATGTCTTGATTTTAAGAAAAATAATTAATTAAATAGTTTAATTAATTATTATATATATCTAGTAATCTGACATATGATGTGATGTACATGTGATGTATGATGTGAATGGATGATCATGAGCCATGTGTTGTGATGTATGTAATTATGATTATTATTATTATTGGGGCCTACGAGCCTACAATTTTCTCGTTTATTGTTGAGCCTACGTGCCTATGATTATTTGTAATTACATGGAGAGGCGCAGCGGGAGTGTGGAGGTTACAGCGGGACCCATAATGTCGTGGCGAGAGATCACGGCGCATGGTGATGCAATGATCCGATGGAACTGATGATGGCGAGATCAACAATCATAGGGCATGAAGATGCGCCAATGCACACATATATCCTATTGTGAGTGATTAGGCCCATTGGCTTGGGCTTAATCATATTAGGTGACGGCTCATGATCATCTGGTGTGGCTTGCATATGTGATGTGTTATATACCTACTAGATATATGTATATATATATATTTACATGCGATGTAGATATATATTAAATATGTATGTGTGTGACACGATATATTAGGAGACCGATACGAAACAAAAACCCCTCCTACGATAATATTAAGTCGGTAAGCATGAGGTAATAAGATTGACCCATATGACCTTCTATCGTTATAGGAAGAAATTGAATCACGACATAGGTTGAATTGGTCGAGTCCCTCGAGGCTCACCTATCTATGTGATCGAGTTCTTGCATATGACATAGAGATGTCACCGGTGACCTGAGGACATGATATGCTTAGTCGAGTCCCTCGAGGGCATATCATCAAATCAGACTCATCTTGTAATGATGGTGATGACTTAACTGAATATCATGATTGGTCTAGTCTCTCGAGACTATGATGATTCGGAGGTCGAACGTGACGGGAATCACAAGGAGTTATGATTGACAAGAGTTGCCTACCTTTTGGGCTTAGTGTAATTGGTCGAGTCCCTTGAGATTACACTAAGATGCCAATTGGATCCCGATCCCTACTAGGAGTCTGCCAGAGATTTTCGTCTCACATGTCGAGGGTGTCGCATGTTTCACTAAGAAAATGGTAGGAGTACATGAAGATAGAAGTTCATATCTTAATTAGTATTTTTTGTAAAATCTGTATGTTATTTATTTTTGCTATATCTTGTTTTGTCAGAAACATGTCGCTCACAAACCCCCTACGTGGCATACTTGATGCCAACCACCTCACTAGTCCAAACTATATAGATTGGCTCCGGAATTTGAGAATTGTTCTCACGACGGAGAAAATCACATATGTCATTGATACAATTCTGCCCACGCCGGAAGAAGGGGCAAGCGAGGATGAGATCGCTTACTATGTGAAGTATATAGATGATTCCACATTGGTAAAATATTACATGTTGGCCTCTATGATTCATGAGTCACAAAGACAACATAAGAGCATGGATGCAGATTCTATCATTCATCTCCGCTAGCTGTTTGAGAAACAGGGAAGAACTCAAATATATGAGATATCTAAGAAACTCTTCCAAGCTAGGATGACAGAAGTGACATCGGTTGAGAACCATATCCTAAAGATGATAGAGTGGATCGAGAAACTCACAGGTCTAGGAATAGTCCTAGAGGATAACCTGTGCGTTGATCTTATACTTCAGTCCCTACCAGATTCCTTTTCTCACTTCATCATAAATTTTAACATGAGCAAGTTTGAGGTGACTCTCCTTGAGCTCATCAATATATTAAGGGAAGCCGAGAGTGTCATCAAGAAGGAGAAGCCAGTTCTCTATATTGGTGAGACCAAAAAGAAAAGGAAGGCCAACAAGACCCTTAAGAATGGCAAGGGCAAAGAAAGATCAAGTAAGACAAAGGTTGCCAAGAAATACCCGGGAAAAGACAAATGACAAAACTTCCACTGTGACCAAAATGAATATTGGAAAAGAAACTGCAAGGACTACCTTGTAGAGAAGGCGAGACAAAATCTTGGAGAAGATTCAGGTATATTCATGATCAGTCTCCATTTGTTAGATTTTCATAATAACATATGGGTATTGGATACCAGGAGTGTTTATCATATTTGCAATTTGTTGCAGGTTCTGGCAAGACCTAGGAGATTCGCTAGAGGCGAGATGGATCTCAAGATGGGCAATGGAGCAAGAGTTGCTACAGTTGCTATTGGAGAGGTCACCCTACATCTGCCTGATGGAGGTATTATTGCATTAGATGCATGCTATTTTATTCCATCTATTATAAAAAATATTATTTCTATCTCTTGTTTGACAATTAGTGGATATAAATTAATTTTTGAGAACAATAGTTGTTTAATAATTATGGATGATGAGATCATCACTAAAGGGATCCTTATAAATGTCTTATATGTGTTAGACACTTCTCCATATATCATGAATATAAATACATCTATGAGAAAAATAGATGAGGTGAATAATGCATACCTATGACATTGTAGGCTAGGTCATATACATGAGATAAGGATTCAAAAGTTACTGAAAGATGGATACTTAGATCCATTTGACTATGAGTCATATGCAACTTGCGAACCTTGCCTTCGTGGGAAAATGACCAACTCTCCTTTTAGTGGAACTAGCGAGAGAGCTACTGAGTTATTGAAACTCATACATAGTGATGTATGTGGTCCCATGTTGACTCAAGCTATAGGTGGTTACTCATACTTCATTACATTCACTAATGATTTCTTTAGGTATGGACACATGTACTTAATGAAGTACAAATCTAAAGCCTTTGAGAAATTCAGGGAATATAAGAATGAGGTAGAGAACCAAATCGAAAAAGAGTATTAAGACTCTTCGATTAGATCAAGGAAGATAGTACTTGAGTACGGAGTTCACCCATTTCCTCAGGGATAATGGAATTCTATCCCAGTGGACACCTCCTTATACACCTCAGCTCAATGGTGTATCAGAAAGGAGGAATCGTAGGCTGTTAGACATGGTGCAATCCATAATGAGTTTCACTGACCTACCCATCTCATTCTAGGGGTACACCCTAGAGACTGCAGCTTACCTTCTGAACAGAGTTTCATCAAAGTCGGTAGTGTCTACACCATATGAGATATGGAAAGGAAAGAAGCCTGATCTTAAGATTATTAATATTTGGGGCTGTCCTGCCCACATTAGATGACACAACCCCGATAAGTTAGAATCAAGGACACAATGATGCACATTCGTGGGATACCCAAAAGAAACTTATGGGTATTATTTCTATCATCCCGAGGATTAAAAGGTCTTTGTTGCCAAGAGAGCTGTGCTCTTTAAGAAGGAACACATTCTTGGTAGAAACAGTGGGAGTGAGATAGAATTGAGCGAGGTTGGAGAACCTAGCTCAAGCACCATTCCAGAGCCCGAGTCTGTTCAGGTACCTAACACACAAGTTCCAACTTTATATAGGTCTAATAGAATATCTCACCCTCTTGAAAGATATATGAGACATATCAGTGGAGATGACTTTTACGATGTTGATCCTCAAACCTACGAGGAGGCTATTATGAGTATAGACTCCGGGAAGTGACAAGAAGCCATTAATTATGAGATGGATTCCATGTACTCTAACAAGGTTTAGAGCCTTGTGGATGCACCTGAGGGTATTGTACCCATCGGCTGTAAATGGATCTTCAAGAAGAAGATCAGAGTGGATGGAAAGATAGAGCCTATAAAGTAAGGCTGGTAGCTAAAGGATATCGTTAAAGACAAGGAGTTGACAATGACAAAACCTTTTTACCTGTAGCCATGCTTAAGTCCATTAGAATTATTTTGGCCATTGCAGCACACTATGACTATGAGATCTGGCAGATGGATGTCAAAATGACATTCCTTAATGGCAACATCGAGAAGAGATGTATATGATACAACTAGAGGGATTCGTATCTAAAGAGAGTCCAGATAAAGTA
This sequence comes from Ensete ventricosum, assembly GCA_029747655.1. Lineage (NCBI taxonomy): Eukaryota > Viridiplantae > Streptophyta > Magnoliopsida > Zingiberales > Musaceae > Ensete > Ensete ventricosum. Next base: position 22,957,242 of record JAQQAF010000002.1, read on the forward strand.
TGCAAGTTACTTAGATCCATTTATGAATTGAAGCAAGCTTCCCGAAGTTGGAACATAAGATTTGATGAGGTGATCAGATCTTATGACTTTGTTAAGAATGAAGATGAGCCTTGTGTGTATAGGAAGGTAAGTGGAAGCGCTATCACCTTCTTGGTGCTATATGTAGATGACATCCTAATCATTGGGAATGATGTAGGAATGATCTCCACAATAAAGGTTTGACTATCTAGAAACTTCTCCATAAAAGACTTAGGGGAAGCATCCTATATTTTGGGGATCCTGATCTATAGAGATAGATCCAAAAGGATGCTTAGCTTATCCCAGTCTAGGTACATAGACTCCATTGTCAAAAGGTTTGGCATGAAAATTTTCAAGAGTGGTCTCATACCGATGAGACATGGAATATCACTTTCTAGGAGTATGTCCCCAAAGACTCTTGAAGAAAGGGTATACAGGAATAAAATACCTTATGCCTCAGCGATAGGGTCTATCATGTATGTGATGCTATGTACTAGGCCTGATATAACACATGCTCTGAGTGTCACGAGCAGGTATCAGGCAAATCCAGGTTTAGAACACTGGAAGGCAGTAAAGCAGGATCTTTTACTGGTATATGCAGGAGGTAGCCTCCAGGTTGAGGGCTGCATGGACTCAAGTTTTTAGTCCAACATTGATGATAGCAAGTTAAATTCAGGGTATATTTTCACCCTGAATGGAGGAGTAGTAAGCTGGAAGTGTTCCAAACAAGATACTACTATTGACTCGATCACAGAGACAAAATATATTGCTGTAGTAGAAGCAGGAAGACGAAGGGGTGTGGATGAAGAAGTTCATCAAGGATTTGAGAGTCGTACCAAGCATCATGGAGCTGACTCCCATATATTGTGACAGCGACAGGGCGATAACTCTAACAAAGGACTCAGGTCTCAATAGAATTGTTATGAGGAGGTTTCATCTGATTACAGCAATCATGACCCAAAAAGATATAGCAATGAAAATAGTTTCATTCAAAGATAACATTGTAGATAACATTGCAGATCCACTGGCGAAGATACTAGCTCAGATTATATTTGAGCGTCACAAAGGTCTGATGGGGATTATACATATAGGTGATTGGCTCTTGGTCAAGTGGGAGATTGCTGGTTATGAGTGTCCTGCAAGCCAATCACGTGAGTGATGACACGTATGACACGCTGTGTGATCTTTTTGCTTATGATTAATATTGACATATTCTCACATTATATCGGGCCTAGAGGGTCACACACATATGGTGGATCCTTCAGCGAATAGAGGATTGGATCAAGATCCAATCCTCTATTCTCATTAGCCTATCAATAGAGGATTGGATCAAGATCCAATTAGCCCATATTCTCATTAGATGAGACCCTATGTTGATGGGCTCCTTGATTAAGGCCCAATTATAGGTCTAAGGAGATTATTGGATAGAGATCCAATAATGCAAGGTTAGTGGCTTATTGGATGGAGATCCAATACCCACTAAGGAAGGAGCCCTAAGGTTTTGGTGGCTCTCTATAAATAGGAGGGGAGACTCATGGTTGATAGGCTGCAGCTTTAGTCACCACCTCTTATTCTCCTCCCTCTCTCTGAGCAAGAGTTGCAAGATCAGATTAGAAGAGTTTCGCTGCAGAGATTCATCGTGTGGATACCGTTAGAGAGGAGGACACTTGACCTCCTTTATATTTTCCATCCGGATCTGGAATACAGGGATATATGATCTCCTTAGGTAAAATTAATCTCTCACACATCACGATTTTTCAGTTTTTGTGATTTTTCACGCGACCCCCAATCTTTTGCACGACGATTTGATCTGCGTGGGAAACCAATTTTTGTTTTGGTTTCCACTGCAAATGTGATGCACCCGCTGAGGTTTTCTAACAGATTAAACCCTTACACTTCCCACTCTCCTTTTCACAGGCTTAGGAGAGGAACCTTACAAACTCATAAGAGATATTTACAAGTTTTACAATCCTTTCCTCTCTCCCTTACCCCTTTTCTCTTTTTAATAATTTTCACACATGATTTATCACATTCTAGTTTAAAATTATTGTGTGAAATGCAATAAAACTTGAGGTATTTATAGGCCCAAATTGGCTTCAGGATTTGGAGCCAAAATTCAAACATACCTCAAAAAATCGGGTACGGGCGGTACAATTATTGGCACCGGCGGCGCCACCGTCGAAATCAGCCTAAAAATAGGATACGGGCGGTACAACCACTGGCCTGGGCAATACAATCATCGGCCTAGATGGTACAACCGACGCCTGCTGCCCGAATTCCTTGGCGGTAGCGGTATAACTGTTGCTCACTAGCAATATAACCGCCAGGATTTTGAAAAAGTGATTCCCTTCTTTTCCAATCCCGACTTGTACCTCTTGTTGACCAATTCTCAGGTCAACTAATTGAGCTTGACCTGAGCTCAATCCAATCCTTTTATGAATTTGGTTAGCCTCACTTGAGTTAATTTGGAGCCCCTCCAAATCTAACTTAAATAATACTAAACCTTAATGATGCTAACTATGACTTAATTAATTATAATCAACATGGCCAATAAGACCTTCCTAACTCCTTGTAAGCTTTTCGGCTACTCGACAATCTTCCGACGAACTCCCTTGTGCCATTTTGGCAAGCTCCTGATACCCTCGGTGAGCTCTCAATGCACTCCAAGCGAGTTCCTAACTGCATCTTCCTCACTCCAGCCCAATGCCTGGACTTGACTTTGGCCAAACATCTGATTGCAATTATCTCTCTATTGTAGTTAATCCTTATCAATCAACTCCAACAACCTTGTTATATCAATAACCCATCAATTGATTTCATCATCAAAATATGAGATTCAACAAATTCTTCAATTACACTACTTCCTTTGCTGCTTCTGTTGCAATAATGTACTCCCGCTTCTGTGGTCGAGTCAGTAGTAGTATCTTACTTGGAACTCTTCAAGCTTACTGCTCCTCCATTCAGGCTGCAAACATATCCTGAGTTTGACTTGCTATCATCAATGTTGGATTGGCAACTCGAGTCCGTGTAACCTCAACCTAGAGGCTACCTCTTTAATATACCAGTAAAATATCCTTAGTCATTTGTAAGTACTTAAAGTTATACTTTACTGCCTTCCAGTGTTCTAAACCTAAATCCGCCTAATACCTGCTCGTGGCACTTAGAGCATGCACTATATCAGGCCTAGTATATAACATAGTATATATGATATACCCTATAGCTGAGGCATAGTGTATCCTATCTATGTCTGTCTTCAGGAGTTTTTAGGGACATACTCCTAGAAAGTGATATTCCATGTCTTATTGGTATGAGACCTCTCTTGGAATTCTTCATGCCAAACCTTTTGACAATGGAGTCTATGTACCTGGACTGGGATAAGCCAAGCATCCTCTTAGATCTACCTCTATAGATCGGGATCCCAAAATATAGGATGCTTTCCCTAAGTCTTTTCATGGATAAGTTTCTGGATAGCCAAGCCTTTACTGTGTATTCTTTCATTATTCCCAATGGTTAGGATGTCATCCATATATAGCATAAAGAAGGTGATAGCGCTCTCATTTACCTTCCTGTACACACAAGGCTAATATTGATTCTTAACGAAGTCATAAGATTAGATCACCTCATCAAATCGTATGTTCCATCTTTGGGAGGCTTGCTTTAATCCATAAATGGACCTGAGCAACCTATATACTTTTTATGAACTCTCTCTAGATACAAATCCCTCTGGTTATATCATATACACCTCCTCCTCGAGGTTGCTATTGAGAAATATCGTATTCATATCCATTTGCCAAATCTCATTAGTCATAGTGTGTTGCAATAACCAAAAGAATTTTGATTGATTTAAGCATGACTACAAGTGAAAAGGATTTGTCATAGTCAACTCCTTGCCTTTGACGATATCATTTAGCTATCAACCTTGCCTTATAACTTTTCCATCCACTCCGATCTTCTTCATGAAGATCCATTTGCAGCCGATAGGTACGATACCCTCAGGTGCATCTACAAGGTTCCAAACCTTGTTAGAGTATATGAAATCCATCTTAGAATTCATGCCTTCTTGCTACTTCCCAGAGTTTCTACTTAAATAGCCTCCTCGTAGGTCTGATGATCAATATCCTGAGAGTCCTCTCCATTGATATGCGCCACATATCTTTCAGGAGGGTAAGATACTCTACTAGATCTATGCAAAGTTGGAACTTGTATGCTAGGTACCTGAATAGACTCGGGCTCTAGAATGGTGTTGGAGCTAAGTTCTCCAACCTTACTCAACTTTATCTTACTTCCATTGTTTCCACCAAGAATGTGTTCCTTCTTAAGGAAATAGCTCTCTTGGTAACAAAGATATTTCGCTCCTCGGGATGATAGAAATACTATCCTAAAGTCTCTTTAGGGTATCCTATGAACGTGTACTATTCCATCCTTGATTCCAGCTTATCGGGATTGTGTCTTCTAACATAGGCAGAACAACCCCAAATCTTAACCAACTTAAGGTCGGGCTTCTTTCCTTTCTATATCTCATATGGTGTAAACATTATTGACTTTGATGGGACTCTGTTTAGAATGTAAGTTATGGTCTCTATAACATATCCCTAGAATGAGATGGGTAGGTCAGTGAAACTCATCATGGACTGCACTATATCTAACAACGTGTGATTCCTCCTTTCTGATACACCATTGAGCTAATGTGTATAAGGAGGTGTCTACTGAGATAAAATCTGATTGTCCCTGAGGAAATGAGTGAACTTCTTACTCAAGTATTCTCCTCCTTAATCTGATCGAAGAGTCTTAATACTCTTTCCAATCTAGTTCTCTACCTCATTCTTATATTCCTTGAATTTCCCAAAGGCCTCAGTCTTGTACTTCATCAAGTACATATATTCATACCTACAGAAATCATCAATGAATGTAATGAAGTATGAGTAACCACTTATAGCCTGAGTCGACATGGGACCACATACATCACTATGTATAAGTTCCAATAATTCAGTGGCTCTCTCTTCAATTCCACTAAAAGGAGAGTTGATCATCTTCCCATGATGGTAAGGTTCGTAAGTTGCATATGACTCATAGTCAAATGGATCAAAGTATCAATCTTTCAGCAACTTTGGAATCATTCCCTTATATATATGACCCTAGCCTACAATGTCATATGTATGCGTTGTTCACCTTTTCTCTTTTCCCTCTTGGATGTATTTATATTCATGATATGTGAAGAAGTGTCTAACACATATAAGCCATTTATCTGGGTCCCTTTAGTGATGATCTCATCATCCATAATTATTGAACCACTATTATTCTTAAAAATCAATTTATATCCAGTAATTATCAAACAAGAGATGAAAATAATATTTTTGATAATAGAGGAAACAAAATAACATGCATCTAATATAATAATGGCTCCACCAGACAGATGTAGGGTGACCTCGTCCACGATAACTATAGTAACTCTTGCTCCCATTACCCATCTTGAGGTCCATCTTACTTCTGGTCAATCTCCTAGGTCTTGCCAGAACCTGCAACAAATTGCAAATATGATAAGCACTCCCAGAATCTAATACTCATGTATTATCATAAAAATATGACAAGTGGAGATTGATCATGAATATACTTGAAGCTTATGTTTCATCTTGTCTGCAAGGTAATCCTTACAGTTCCTCTTCTAGTGCCTATCTTTGCCACAATGGACTAGCCCTTTATCCTTAGTCGGGTCTCTCTTGACAAACTTTGCCTTACCCGGTTTGCCCTTCTTAAGGATCTTATCAAATTTTCTTTTCTTATTAGTCTCATCAACAAAGAAAATTGGATTCTCTTTCTTGATGGTGCTC